>OX577850.1:6325485-7590582 GCA_951213275.1 Idaea straminata
TTATATGATAACATGATTACAATAAAGAGGTAGTTAACAAATATGCTGTGAATACGTTTTATTTTTATTCAAAAAGTACTATTTTCTTTCGCAATCATACATGATTACAATAAAGAGCTTTTTATTTGATTATCAAATATGCAGCGAATACGTTTTATTTTTATTCAAAAAGTACTATTTTCTTTCGCAATCATACATGATTACAATAAAGAGCTTTTTATTTGATTACATGATTACAATAAAGAGGTATAAAGAGGTAGTTAACAAATATGCAGCGAATACGCTTTATTTTTATTCCAAAAGTGCTATTTTCTTTCGCAATCATACATGCTTCCAATAAAGAGGTTTCGATCCTCCTCTGCTGTTAAAACTTAGAAGAGCACTTTAAAATTATGGAAGAGTTTAAATTTAAAATTAATAAAAAATAAAAATATTACAAGTCTTTTGCCGCCTAGAAAATAGCGCGTATCGTCACGGACCATTGAAAATTTTAAATTGATTTTATTTGATATGATTTTAAATCTCAATGGTCGTTGCAAAAAGGTTTCTATTTTTATGGCATTAGAGCGTCGCTTGTCGTGCTTTTTTTTTAGTTTTTCATGTGAAAACTGATTTTAAAAAAGACTACAAAATCACCCTCCGCAGTTGGGTAGTAAAAAGTTTTGATGTACATTTCTTAATTTAAATATCTTTTTGTATTAATTTAACCTTTATATATATATTGTACCATAAACTTACCAGCTTTATAACACATGTAAAAGAAAAGCACCGCTCGGACAATCCACTTCATTTTAATTTCTAACATGTTACAGCACCACACACACTACCCTTCCGAAGGATCAACTGAATAAAAGTGATCCTCACGTAAAACACGTAAATTAGGACATATAATTACCGTAACTAATTATTATTTGGAGCAATTCTATCCAGAGGATGTGGATAGTTATATGATAAATTAAAAAGGTCATTTTTATTCAAGTTTAAATATGGCACCTGGCGTTATAGCTATAATAATGTCATTAATGATCGTGGTACCTATCAGATAATATGATCGGAACCAGACATGACGTAAACAAATATGGTTGACTGGAAGAAATCACATAAGGTTTCCTGTTATATATTTTTTATCACAGTTGCTCATAAAGTGGATCTTATTCAACGGCTTTTAGGCTCATAATCCAACATATTATGCCCGCGTGCGTTTTAGATTTGTTAACTAGTGCTGTAAAGTTATCCCGTTAAGTTAAATACGTATCTTACTGCTAATTACATGTTAGGTAGGTGAAACATTCTTAATTTATCTGGGTTATACTGTTTTGATGTATAAAAAAGGTATATACCAAAGAGTTTTTTAGCTAGCAAAATGGTTGTCTCTAAAGTCAGTTTACGAACGAAATTTTTACGTGATAATGACTTAGAAAACGATTAAAAATTGAGTTGTTTATTTTTTGTTTTTTCTTTACTTAAATATATTGTTTTTCCGTACCATTGTATTTTGTTCTTAACCCCCGACGCAAAACAAATAGAAAAAACCCTAAAAAATATTGTATGTCAGACGAGGATGTATAGGTTAAAAGTCTTTAGCCTGCCTTTCCGGAGCATAATTAACAAAAAAATCTGCCTTAAAAAAATGTAAACATAGACTTATCACAAATATTTTGTTAATTATTATTTTGTTTTCTTTTCTAGTCTTTTTTTTTATTCGCAACTGTGATAAAAAACGTCGTACGATATACGTGTGGAATTGATCTTTGCATCTTGGCTTCTTATGACACGCTCGCTGCCGCTCGCGCGTCATAAACCGCCTCTATGCAAAGATCAATTTACCACACTTATATCGTAATGTACTATTTCTTGCTTATGTTGTATTTATATGGTACTATTATGTGTTTATCTATCTATCTATTCGTTTTACAGTTAAAATTTGACTGTAAGTCGAATAGTTATTTTAAACGTGCACATTTATACCGATGATTACCTACTTCCTCTCCTTAGTAAAGTACCTAAGCAGTAGATATTAGCCGCTACTCTAATTTTTAATCTATCACCCCTTTATTCCAAAACGAGGTTTAAGGATAGTCCGAGATGTGGATTTAAACCTTAGATTTAGACACAGATTTACTCGTGAATTATAGTCTTAACACTATCCCTATGTATTCTATAGGGACAGTGTTTAGACTATAGGTTAGGCTAAGGTTTAAATCTACATCTCGGACTATCCTTAAACCTCGTTTTGGAATAAGGGAGACTGTCCTTGATTCGGCACCCTTTTTAAAAGTCACCAACAATGTTTTAAGCCCCATCATGTAGACGTTTGTTCGATTATTTACAAAAATGAAAAATTTACATAATATTGAGACATTGACATAATATTTCGACTCGAAATATATGTCAATGTACCTACCTAACCGGGTAAAACGTTACACAAGTGCATGTTAATTAGATTAAGACACTCAAATGTATTGTTTATTTACTTTTTGAATTAACGATATTACGACCAGGTGTTAATATTAAGTAGGTATAAAATATGCATACCTAACACAGGATTATTAACTAACACAATTTCCGCAAAAAAAATACGTGTATGACGTCGTTTATAGCGGCGTTCCAAGTCACGGGTTTGTCTTAAAACCGGCTCAAATTATTTAAAAGAAATTATACAGTGTGTTTCAGCGAAGAGGTTGTTATACGAAAGGGGGCTGTTCTAGACGTCTAGGCGAACAACTTTTGTTCTACGACTTTTGGAAATTCGAACTTTTTTTTCGATAATCTTAAGGGATTTTTACTTGAAAATCATCTGTTTCATACAAAAACTTTGAACAAAATGTTCGAATTTCCAAAAGTCGTAGAACAAAAGTTCCTAGATGTCTAGAATAACCCCCTTTCGTATTAAAACCTCTTCGGTGAAACACATTGTATAAATTATTATCTAAGATCATATTCGTAATTTTTTGCTAAAATTTAAACACTTAATCGCTGTTCGCTCTATTAAATTACTCATGTTCTTTGCTGTTATATTGATCGAAAATGACATGCAATTATTTATTATATGTACCTATATGATTTATGATAAGGTATGTAAAAATATGATTTACAACGAATAATACACATGTTTTGGTGTCTAGATGCTGTCAAATTATACGTTCAAGGATCAATAAGTAATTAAAAATATTTTATGTACTAATTTGATTAGTCTATTTCTTACACCTCGCGGAATTCTGTGTGACTACCAAATATTTTTATTGTTGTTTAGGTACTGTAAAAGTGACGATAGATGTGTTAACTAAACTGACCATTTTAACCTTACTTCTGACTTTATTAGTTGTCTGGCGACCATAACAAAAGCTATGCCCACAATATTTAACATCTATAGAATGCGGGTAAACCTGATTTTTGGAGTCGCGAGCGTGGCGAGTGGGGCGGTAGTCCACAAGTAGTAGTGTGTGAGATATACAAACACATAAACACTTTTAATGTTTATAGAAATCTACACACCCATTTTTTTTTACTTTTCTCTGGCAAGTGTATCTTGCCCTCCGAAACGAGAGTCTTCCATCGCTCTTTGTCCTTTTTCTTGACAATTGTTGACTAGCATTTGGAGCAGGTCAGCTTCCACTGTGTCCTTCCAGTAATACCTGGGTCGCCCCAACGGCCTTCGACCAATTTTGTTTATTGTAGAAATATCTATTTAATATGCGATAAAAATATGTCTTAACTGTGCAATGTGATAGCGAAACTCTTTAACTTCTCTTTACCATGTAGACTCTCATCTCACATATTTTACCATCTCTATCTTCGTAACCACAACTTATGCAACCATAGAAATAAACATGTAGTCCTTATTTAATGCCTTCAACTGAATCTAAATGTAAATTTTAAAATAAATTTACATAAGTAATTACACGTTAAACCCCGAAAACATAACAAAACACAATAAGACAAAATGACATAATGATGTAAACATAATTGAGTTATCATCATACAAACTTAATCCCCCTTATTCCAAAAGGAGGTTTAAGAGTAGTCCGAGATGTGGATTTAAACCTTAGATTTAAACACAGATTTATTCGTGAACTAAAGTCTAAACACTATCTCTTTAGATTATATAGGGAACTATAGTCTAAACACTATCCCTATAGATTATATAAGGAACTATATAGTCTAAACACTATCCCTACAGATTATATAAGGATAGTGTTTAGACTATAGTTCACGATTAAATCTGTGTCTAAATCTAAGGTTTAAATCCACATCACGGACTATCCTTAAACCTCGTTTTGGAAGTAAAGGGGAATATGACTGAGTCTTGAAACTTGGAATTTTTACAGTCCTAAAAGAGCACTAAGGGCCCTCGCCCACTTCGACTTTTTAAAACGATGCAGTCGCGTGATTCTTAAACGCGCTACAGCATCACTACTAACGCGTGTTGGTCGCATTTGCAACGCGATACAGAAGCGATGCATACGCGCTACTTACGCTGTGCCGTTATTGAAGAAGCGCGATAGTATCGCGTTTGCATCGCTACAAAAAGTCGCCGCGGCCGCGGGCCCTAAGAATAGATTTACGCGGCCCTCGAGATTTGGTTAGAATATTGATAAATCTAAATAGTTTTATCTCTCAATGAAAATTCGGGGTTATCAAGGAAAGGTTACAGCTTTGATAGTAAAATGTACGGAAACATAGCACTTCCTTATCGTAATCATATTTTTTTGTTATTATAATTTAAATTAGTAATAGACGACCTCTGTGGTGCGGTGGGCGAATACCCGCCTGCGACATGCCTGCTACATTGAAGGTTGTGGGTTCGATTTTCGACTCAAACAGTAATTTATTGGAGTTTATTGGAGTTTACTCCTTAAGAATCGATTTTCATATATAAGGCGCCCGGTATGAGAAAAATCCGAGGGGTAAAACCTACTAACAAATAACGAAAATCGTGTCACGTTTTTGGTGCGCACCTTTAGTGCGCAACTTTCTAATTTGGCTGTGAGTGTATTGCGTATGGTTAGATACTCGTACTTCAGGAGTAAACTCCAGTCGTGCGTCGGAGCTGACAGTCACGCTTTTTTATTTTTTTTAAAGAAATTTGTTTCTGGATGTCTATTGTCTGTATTTAGTATTTACATATTATACATATTATACTTACATCGGGTAAGTATAATATCTGGCCAGCTTAACCAATTATGACAATATATTAATGAACAATTACTATAACACAAGTCTAGTTGCTTAGCTTAGGGCTAGGTGGCGCTGTGTAAAATGTCCAACAACACAATATTTATTTTTCATGCCGTCATATCTACCTCCTGCATTTAAAAGGAATTACAGATTTTCTTGCATTTTTATTATGGTTTTGACAAAAAACTACACCTGTAATTAACCTGCCCCTAATTTTGCTGATTTTAGGTAATAAAAACGTCAAAGACATGGCAGCACACTAGAGTGGGCGGCTCTGACCCTACCTAATCAATGACCCCTTTAATTTGTGCTATCGAAACGAAGAAGAAGAAGAAGGATATGGTTTTTAATACTTATTTATGATGTTTTAATTTAGACAATTCGATAGATAAGTCGATTATACAATGCATTGTCCGTTAGACAGCAGATATATTTTTAGACCCCGTTGATTATGATTTGTCTATGGTAAATTTTTTTTTGGTAAAAAAATTTGGAGCGAAGTTCCTTATCGCGCGTTGCGAAAGGGGGCTAGACAGAAAAATAAGACCAAAAGTTGTAACGGCACTTTTTGCTATAGTTGTAAGCCGTCTCTCTTTCTCTCATAGAAAGCAATTACTAAAATTGAGCCTACTGATTAAGTTTATATTACATTACTAGCTGCGCCCCGTGGTTTCACCCGCGTAAGTCTCGATCCCGTGGGAATATCGGGATAAAAAGTAGCCTATATGTTAATCTAGGCCTCCAGCTATCTACATACCGAGTTTCATCGCATTCAGTCCAGTAATTTTTGCGTGAAGGAGTAACAAACACACACACACACACAAACTTTCACATTTATAATATTAGTAGGATATTTGTAAATAATAAAAAAATATAATTATAAATTTAAGAAAATAAAATTTTATTACAATTCCTTCCCTAATTAATCGAAAGGAACTTCGTTCCATCCGGGTGTCCCTTGACACCTCTCAAGTTTTTTTCCTTTTTTTAGATGTCTAATTTGAGTGACATTTGACAAGACATTACTTAATATAGGAAATCCTTAAGTATGTTTTGTCAAAAAACATAACAAATATTAAATAATCTTCTAAGTAGTGGAAAATTCATCTAGCTAAGCAAGTACGCAAGTACTATCGAATACATTACTTATTTGTTATCATATGTCGTCATATTCAATTCTTACAAAGCATTCGTCATGTTTTTACTACGTTATTTGAAATACTCAAGGTTTGATTGTATTTAAATAATGTTTTTACCGTACGAATGTACACACAAATTGACCGAACTGATTAAACATTATGACATATAGATACTATGGCACAACTATGGTATTACGGCGGCTTAGTCCCACCAGCTCCGCGATTTTATTCCTTCGGGCTCCGTTCATATGTATTTTAATTCAATAACCTAGTATCTATATGAATTGGTTTAAAAAGTACCAAATTTTTTTATTTTAAAATTGAATTATAAACGACTATTTGATTCCTATTAACTCCGAAAGCATTTTTGTATGGTTATTCAATAAGCGGCAGCAATTGGTTTTAATTTTATAGTGATTTAAAATTAAACTCAAGGATTGTAAACCATAATTATGTAAATAAATATACTTAAAATCATCTATTTATAAATTATATTTATTTACTATAATAATCTACTGGAATGAACTCACAACCTATTTTATAAAAGCTAAATCAGTTCTTTTCCATTAAAAGGTTACCTGGAAGAAATCGCTTTCAGCGATAAGACCTCCTATTTGCGCAACTTATACTTTCTACCTATTAGCTTTGTGTAGGTATATCGTGTTCTATATTCCTTACTGTGTCGTATTGTACAATAGTATATTACGATATTTAAAAGTAAAGTGTGGTAAATTGATCATTGCATAGAGGCGGCTTATGCCGCGCGAGCGGAACGCGAGCGTGTTCATAAGCCGAGATGCAACGGTCATTTCCACACGCGTATCGTACGACGTTTTTTTTACCACAGTTGGGAATAAAAAAAAAGACTTGTTAAAATAATAAAAAGTTAACAAAATAGGTATTTGTGATGTTTTGTTTACTATTTTTAGGCAATATTTTTTTGTTAATTATACTCCCGAAAAGGCAGGCAAAAGAAAAAACAAAACTCAATTTTTAATCGTATTTCGTTGTCATGTAAAATTATCGTTCAACCATTTTTGCTGGCTTAAAAACTCTTTGTTGGTACCTTTTTTATACATCAGAACATTATAACCCAGTTTAATTAAGAATGATTCATCTACATAACATGAAGTTAGTAGTACGATACGTATTTAACTTATCAGGATAACTTATTACAGCACTAGCTGTAACAAGGTAATGTGAAACGCACGCGTGCATTATACTTTGGATTATGAGCCTAAAAGCCGTTTAATAAGATCCACTTTATGAGCAACTGTGATAAAAATAAAGTTATCGATCCATCTATTGTAAGTAAACGCTTGAAAAACGTTCCAAAATCTCGATTTTCGTACCCGTGACGTGTAGTCCACCATCAACGTATATCGAGTTCTTTGTCCCTTAGAACTCGGCGCTCAATATTCTAGCCGAGAACCATAGATATTTGTACTAAATGTTATCAACACGTGAGTGAAGCAAACTGCAGATAATTCATTGTAAACTGAATATAATCCGCACGTGATTTAAAAAAATGTTTAAGTACTTTACACTAGATATGTAAGATCGACCGATAGTTATATCATCATCCTACTAATAATATTATAATTGTGAAAGTATGTTTGTGTGTGTATGTTTGTTACTCCTTCACGCTAAAACTACTGAATTGATTGCAATGAAATTCGGCATGAAGATAGCTAGAGGCCTAGATTAACATATAGGCTACTTTTTATCCCGATATTCCCACGGGATCGGGACTTACGAGGGTGACACCGCGGGGCGTAGGTAGTAATCAATATATAACTACTAGCTGCGCCCCATGGTTTCACCTGCGTAACTCCCGATATTGTGGGAATATCTATATATATAAAAGAAAGTCGTGTTAGTTACACCATTTATAACTCGGGAACGGCTAAACCGATTTGGCTGAAAATTGGTGGGGAGGTAGCTTACAATCAGAAGACGGACATAGGATATTTTTTTCGATATTCCCACGGGATCGGGACTTACGCGGGTGAAACCGCGGGGCGCAGCTAGTGTAATATATATATATCTACCTATTAGCTTTCACCTTCGCTATATGTATACATACTGTGCCTTCGCGAATGTTTGCGGTCTAAACCTTACGCAAAATGATGACGTACTCCCCGTACTGCGTAAGTAAATGCCATCGACAACTAAACGCGTTATCAGAACGTGAAGTTCAATCACATATTACCGGTTTCTAAATCATATGTTTGTGAAAATAATTTTAATGTTAAATCAGATAAGACATATTCGCTTTGCCGTTTTGACTTCAGGAAAAAAGTATCAGCGTTATTAGGCTACGTCAAAAATATCTACTCTAAGTTTGTTTTAGGTTTCTGTATGTACAACATAATAAGTAGGTACTTATATAGGTACAAACAGCCATTTTTGCTGTGCGTTGTCCATCAGTCAGAATACATATTTTTAACATTACGTATTTGCCATACCATTAAAATCCTTACGTCACACAAAGAACACACCTTCCCAATCAGCGGTTTAGGCTGTGCGTTGATCCGTCAGTCAGTCAGTCAGGACATAGCATTTTATATGTATAGATAGAAGGTTCAACATTTTTATAAGCATAAACTGTGACATGTCTTTTCTCCATCTAAACTAATATTATGAAGCTAAAGAGTTTGTTTATTTGTTTGAACGCGCTAATCTCAGGAACCATTGGTTAGAAATTGAGAAATTATTTTTGTGTTGGATAGTCCATTTGTCGAGGAAGGCTATAGGCTATTTTATATTTCGATATTCCCACGGAATCGGGAGATACGCGGGTGAAACCGCGAAGCGCCGCTAGTTTCAAATTTACCTTTAAAAATATTTGTAACTAGCTGTGCTCCGCGGTTTCACCCGCGTAAGTCCCGATCCCGTGGGAATTTCAAAATGAAAACTAGCCTAGCCTTCCTTGATAAATGGACTATCCAACGCTAAAATAAATTTTAATTCGATACAGTGGTTTCTGAGATTACCGCGTTCAAACAAACAAACTCTTCAGCTTTATAATATTAGTATAGATTTTGATATTTGCGAGCATGATCACAAAATGAAGAATAATAGGCACTCCATGAGTTTCTTGTGTCTTTTTTTAATTTTTAGGCGCATTCCGAAGACATTCTAACTTAGTTTTTAAGGCGTTCAATGTGATCTCATGCGAATGATTCCAACTGAATACAGAACTTTTGACTTCTTGAAATTTGGGTTTGCTAGTGGATAAACGTCAAAGAGTATTAGACCGATGAACTAACAACAGTTGCCTCACGACAGACGTTGACCTAAAATGAAAATTAAACATCAGAGTTCGAAACACAGAGAAAATGTTTCTAGAATCAATTTACTATGAGTAGTTGACTACAAATATCACGCGATATATGAAACTAGGTAAGCGAGTGAAATGATGTTGCATAGTATTTTGTAACGGCAAATGACCTAGAAAAAAACTGTTTGTTAAATTATTGTCATCGTAATTATTAAACTAAGGTAAGCCAGGTGAAAGTCTCAAATTTTAATAGAGTAAGCAACATAATCGATTGGTACAAAAACATAGGCGTTTTTTTTGCAAAATTAACAGGTTTGATTCTTGGCTTTGCTACCTGATAACTCTCTCAACGGGCTCGGTCTATTCATTCGCCGGCATCTCTTCCGGAGGCCTACAGCTGCCTGAAAAGGCTGCTAGCCTTCTGGGAGGACCTGGGATGTTTGGAGTGACAAGTAGGATATTCCCACACGCACAATGGCCCAAATGATGAGGCTAAGTGGGGAAATAGCCCCATAAAACTAAACTAAACTGAACTCTCCAAGCCACTATAGTCTGCACTTCATAATTGCACATTGTCCATGTGTAAGAAGTGTACGCTGAGTAATTCCCTGCTTTTATAAAATCACTAAGGTCCGGTGGTAGGAGGGATCTTGGTCTATAAGACTCGGGGTTGTATTGAGTATCAATATGACATAGGAGAAGGTTTGGCCCTTCCCAAATCGAGACAAAAGCCGGCATAACGTCCCACTGCATAATATTAGAGAACGCCTCCTTTTTTATGAAAGCAACTGCATAGCCCGCGTAGATCCTCATCAAGTGCGATTGGCATCCATATTTTATACCAGGTGGGCTATAATAAGCCCGCATAGATCCTTATCAAGCATCAGGTGGGATTCCATTACACCCTTTTGTAACGAAACGTGAAAATTTTCTAGACCCAAACTAAACTACAGTATTGGCTTGACTCAATTCAGAATCGCTCAATAGATAGCGATAAATAAATCTAATCTATAAAATCGAATATGTTTTTCTAAATAATCTTAACTATCAATCAATCTATAGTCCGCTTCTGTAAACAACAGTCAGTCAAAGATCCACTAACCTCCGAAGCCAATAAAAAATACATTAGGTAAGTTCCATAATTAAAATTAAGTGTGTTCTGTCTGGCGAAGAATTTTCAATTAGGTTTCAAAAAATAATTGTTGCCATCCTCTCAATTAAACTAGTTAATAACATACAATACGCATAACAAACAATAGGCATTTATTGCAATGTTGCGTTAATTCCGTTAACATTGTTTATATAATTTGTATTCTTTACAAAGGCATAATGAAAGGAAAAAATCATTCAGTATTGCAGTTAAAAAGGTTTCCCTTTTTAACGTATTACCTAATTATTTTTATTATTTGTATTGATTAGGTTTATTAAAGGCTAAAAAATGATTAATGTATCTTCCAATATTAAACTAATACTTACAGACGACCCAGTTGGCACACTGGTCATCATGCCGGACTGCCAAACACAGGGTTGTGGGTTCGATTCCCGCCTCGGAAAAGTATTTATGCTTAGATATTAGTCTGTGGTCTGTTTCTATGTATTATATGTATAGTATATTTACAAAAGAAAAGTATATTATGTAGGTATATCCGTTATCTAGCACCCATAACACAAATCTAGTTACTTAGCTTGGGGCTAGATGGCGGTGTGTGGAATGTCCTGCAATATTTTTTGCGTAGCTTTTATCGCGGGCTTTGAGCGCGGCGACCGAATCAATAAATTCCGTAACGAAAATAAAACCTAACACCCCCCACTCCGCCTACCATGTAGCTCGGCCGAGCGTTCGCTTAACGTGTATGTATATGGTACGACTGTACGAAGCTCGCACGATGCAATAGCTTTACCGCGGCAGTCCTCGAGTGCCACACTTTTTATTTATTTATATGGTAGTACGTACGTAGGAATATATTTACTTTAATGCAAGAACAAAAGGATGTATTTAAATATTTCTTTACATTTAATTTTAGTAAGTACTTATACTTGTTGGAAAGTTTAGAATAACAAGTTTAAAAACAATAAAATAAAGCTTAAAGAACAATCACTGCGCCCCGCGGTTTCACCCGCGTAAGTCCCGATCCTGTGGGAATATCTGGATAAAAAGTGTATGTGTTAATCCAGGTCTCCAGCTATCTAGATACCGAGTTTCATAGCAATCGGTCCAGTAGTTTTGGCGTGAAGGAGTAACAAACATACACACACACACAAACTTTCACATTTATAATACTAGGTGCTCCCCGCGGTTTCACCCCCGTAAGTTCTGATCCCGTAGGAATATCGGGATAAAAAGTAGCCTATGTGTTAATCCAGGTCTCTAGCTATCTAGATACCGAGTTTCATCGCAATCGACCCAGTAGTTTTTGCGTGAAGGAGTAACAAACATACACACACAAACTTTCACATTCATAATATTAGTAGGATTTGGATGTACTCTAAGTAAAATAAGTCGAAAGAACTTTGTCTATCAGTACAACTAAAACGTGGTATTTTATGAAAGTTTCTTCATAAATCAAGCTTCTCCATTGTGCCAATTCTACTCGTGATTATATAAGATTTCTGTTGCAGCAATTGTTTTTTTTGAAAGTAGACATTCTCAGGGCATTTTAACTCTATGTAGGTAAGTAGGTATGTTTTTAATCAACCAAATAAAGTTTCAAAGTCGGTTTGTCCTTGGGACTTTCACCTTTTAACTGTTCCCTTTTTTATTTAAAAAAAACTTGAGATATATCAATGGACACCCGGATGGAACGAAGTTCCTTTCGATTAATTAGTGAAGGAATTGTAATTTTTTTATTAAAGTTGTAGTATTTTTTTTTATTATTAACAAATATAATGTAATAGACATTTAATTAGTAGGCTCAATTTTAGTAAACTGCTAGCTTGCTTTCTATGAGAGAGAGAGAGAGAGATACACAGAGAAACACGCGCACGCCGCACGGCTTACAACTATAGCAAAAAGTATCGTTACAACTTTTGGTCTTAATTTTTTTCCGTCTAGCCCCCTATCGCAAAGCGCGAAAAGAAACTTCGTTCTAAAAAGTTACAAGGTTTCAAGGTTTTCTACATGTTGACAATGTTGTCAATGAACTCGCAAAATATGCATTTATATGTGTTTTTAAAACGCAATCTTTACAATATCCTGTCAAATCTAAAAAAAAAAAAATTATCATACAATGCAAATAACAGGATTCACCACATTGTTTGTTTTGTTCCGTTATGTATCAGGACTGACGACTGAAAGTCATGAATCACAAAATATTTTTATTATGAGTGTTTTCAATGCGTTGTTTGAACTTGTGACAAAGAATATTCGGTAGATGCTTGAAGGACGCTAACGGACCCTCTGTTAAGAACGATCTCACGCTTATCGTCACCCCTAGACTAGGGGAGGTGATAAGCGCTAATTTTAAATGAGATCGGAAATCAGACCCCCTATGCTGCAGGGGAGACGTTAAGCGCTGAACTGTTAGGATTTTTTTTTAAATATCATTTTATTCCCTAGCCCAAGGAAAACAAAACCAACAGAGGCGATCGAAAGTCTACAAAACACTAAAATTTATTGCCAACTACAAAAAAGTGATTATTTTAAATTACTAGCTGCGCCCCGCGGTTTCACCTGCGTAAGTCCCTATCCCGTGGGAGTTTCGGGATAAAAAGTTAATCCAAGTCTCCAGCTGTCTACATACCCAATTTCATCGTAATCGGTTCAGTAGTTTTATCGTGAAGGAGTAACAAACATACAAAAACTTTCACATCTATAATATTAGTAGGATAATATAATAAAACATTTATTGCAGATTAAATTACATTAAAATACAATTCAATTATAAATTAATCCATATGCAAGTTTGTCATTACTAGACTAGATCCAATTAAAAAAATAATCAATTAAAGAAACAAATAATCCTTCTTATCCTACTAATATTATAAATGTGAAAGTTTGTGTGTATGTTTGTTACTCCTTCACGCTAAAACTATTGAACCGATTGCAATGAAACTCAGTATATATACAGCTGGAGACCTGGATTAACACATAGACTGCTTTTTATCCAAAAATTCCCACAGGATCGGGACTTACGCGGGTTAAACCGCGGGCCGCAGCTAGTATTTAATAATTGATTGTTTTTTAAACTTAATAAATGATGGAAGTAAACAAAGTCAGAAATCTATACTAATATTTATAATATTAGTTAGTATTTTATATTGAACTGCAACTACTTAGCTACGGTATTTTTCATTTATTTTTGCAGCTGTAGCACGCAGCAATAGGTAAATTGTTTATGTGTATTTTTATACAACAGCGGGAGGTATTTTAATCAGTCGCGCTCGATGCGTTCTGGTTGTAAGACGTCCCTTACCGGTCCGTGATAAAATTTGCCGCAACTAATGTTTCGTTTTATATGAATCGTGTGTGATAATAATCAATTTAAATTTCACTAAATGAACAAGGAACTTATTATTTAGAAATGTAAGTATATTTGTTTATCCTTTTTAGTTGAAATTAATAGTTTAGAAGGTAGACTTTCTCTGACAGTTTAAGTTTTATAATACAAAACGGTTTGCTTTCATTCACTGTGATTTTAAAGGAACCGATGCATTTTTTTCTAACCTGCTTTGGTTTTATTTTGTTTGTAGTGTTATATGAATTTTAGTATCCCTTTAATAGGCACCTCGGAATAACTTTAACGGTTTACAAAAGGTGTTGATAATTCCAGTGCAATTAAATAATGTACTGTTATGCAGAAATAAGTGTTTTTAGTGTTATAGAAATTTTAGAATCCCTTTAATAGGTATCTTGGAATAACTTTAACGGTTTACAAAAGGTGTTGATAATTCCAGTGCAATTAAATAATGTACTGTTTTGCAGAAATAAGTGTTTTTAGTGTTATAGAAATTTTAGAATCCCTTTAATAGGTATCTTGGAATAACTTTAACGGTTTACAAAAGGTGTTGATAATTCCAGTGCAATTAAATAATGTACTGTTTTGCAGAAATAAGTGTTTTTAGTGTTATAGAAATTTTAGAATCCCTTTGATATGTACCTCGGAATAACTATTACAAAAGGTGTTGATAATTCCAGTGCAATTAAATAATGTACTGTTATGCAGAAATAAGTGTTTTTAGTGTTATAGAAATTTTAGAATCCCTTTAATAGGTATCTTGGAATAACTTTAACGGTTTACAAAAGGTGTTGATAATTTCAGTGCAATTAAATAATGTCATGTTTTGCAGAAATAAGTAATATTAATAATTATAAGGTAATAGAGACAAAAAAAGTTTTTTTAAAACTCGATATTAGTGACTAAATAACAAGAAAATAAACAAATAAATTGTTTTTTAGATTGATAAAGTAAATATTTATCTAATGACCTGTTTTAAGTAGTCTTCCCTACTTTTACGAAACATTTAGTTTTTAATGAAAATATCTAGCTATTCGTTACTCACTAGCCCCTATCTGTTAAATTTATCTCAGTTCTAAAAATTTAGGTATATTTTTATAATAATATAATTGACACAAAAACACCAGACTCTTGTTGATAACATTTCAAATCAAACAGACATTTGAACTATACTGTGACAGATAAACCCTTTTACAGAATTATTTCAGTTACACCAAAGACTTGTCATACTTAAAAATATCCTAATAGCATCTCTTTAAAAATATCTCTGAGTTAGACCCATTTTTTCCGCTTTCGTCCAACGTGTATACAATGTGTTTCAGCGAAGGGGTTTAAATACGACAGGGGGGTATTCTAGACGTCTAGGCGAACAACTTTTGTTCTACGACTTTTGGAAAATCGTTTTTTTTATACTTCTGAGGGAAATTTTACTTGAAAATCAGCTCTTTCATACCAAAACTTCGAACGAAATGTTCGAATTTTCAAAAGTCATAGAACAAAAGTTGTTCTCCTAGACGTCTAGAATAACCGCCTGTCGTATTACCCCTTCGCTGAAACACAATCTATAGCTAAACACCACTTCGATCCAATTTTTACTTTTTGTGTCCAAGTGTTTTTAGCTATTAAAATTCAAAGTAGTTTTATGTACCTATAGGTATATGTAATTTTTATATTTTCCTTGTTTTTTTTTTTTTAAGTTACTGCTCTTTGATTTTGACGTCTTATTATTAATGTGGCCATAAATAAATCGCATTTTTTTATTAGCGTCAAGTTAAAAAAACCTGAAGGTTTTAAAACCTAATACTATGATTTATGTTTGAAACTTCTGCAATAAATAAATAAGAAAAAACATAATAAAATGAGTAATTAATGAGGAAGAGGTAATTAACCTGCCTATCTATTTAGGTACAATGACATTCTCTCAGTCGTTTCCCATGCATGTTAACACCATTACTATTCGAATAATTCGCCAAAAAAAGTTTCTATTTTTTAACTATGTAGGTACCTAGGTTCTAGGTCAGTAAGTATTGACAATTACTTACTTTCTTTTTTTCAAGTACAGTTTTCAATTAGAGTCTAGACAGCATGAAATTGTAGGTATGCGTGTTCCGCAACCGTTCCGGTTCCGAAAATTGATGTTAACAAAAATATAGTTTTTAGGTGTTTTATACCTAGTGAAATCTTGAAAATGGATTATTGATGATAGTTTTTGAAATCAGTAAAAGGGTAGTTTACTTATGGCGGAGTCAAAATATAAAAGCAAAAATAAATAAAATTGAAAACTTCCTTTTATGAAATCTTAATCATTTGGATTAGGTAAAATCATTAAGGGTACCGGGGGCTCTCTTCATACAAACGTCGTCCTAGTCGACTGTTTTCTCCCTGGATAATGACACTAGAGCAAATATTTTTGTAGCATAAAACTTATAGCTGCCATGACCACGGCCCTATGTTTTGTTATTTTTACTGTATTTTAAATCTTACGTAGAAAAGAAAATGAAAAAACCTAAACATAGTCATGGCAGTTATAGATTTTATGGCACAAAAATATTTGTGCTAGTGTCATTATCCAGGGAGGAACAGTCGACTACGTTTGTAATGAGAGAGCGCCGGTACACTTTCACCTTAATACGAAAAACTTGTCTTTTATTTTATTTACTATCTGAACTTTGACCTGAAGACATTTGAAAACCATAATCAGGAAAATTGGGGTACTACCAACAATTATATTTAATGCCAAGTAGATTGTACCACGTGACTCAAATCATATAGGCAACTCCCTAACTATTCGTTTACTAGCTGCGCCCCGCGGGTTCACCCGCATAAGTCCCGATCCCGTGGTAATATCGGGGTAAAAAGTGGCCTATATGTTAAACCAGGTCTCCAGCTATCTACATACCGAGTTTGACTGCAATCGGTCCAGTGGTTTGAGCGTGAAGGAGTAACAAACATACACACACACACACGCACACACAAACTTTCACATTTAATATTAGTAGGATATAATGTGCAATGTTTATCAGTAAGCGATGCAAGACTTATAGATATTTACATTTTAACTTATCGTGTATTGCCTATTTTACAACTTAGCAATATTGATATATACGTTTGCAGTGGCTTGCCAAACTAACGCCAGGGATGAATGGAGCGCTTATGAATTCTCTTGAGATCCTACTAATATTATAAACTAGCTGCGCCCCGCGGTTTCACCTGCGTAAGTCCCGATCCCGTGGGAATATCGAAAAAAATATCCTATGTCCGTCTTCTGATTGTAAGCTACCTCCCCACCAATTTTCACCCAAATCTGTTCTGCCGTTCTTGAGTTATAAGTGGTGTAACTAACACGACTTTCTTTTATATATATAGAAGTGAAAGTTTGTGTGTGTGTGTGTGGATGTTTGTTACTCCTTCAAGCTAAAACTACTGAGCTAATTGCAATGAAATTCGGTATGTAGATAGCTAGAGGCCTAGATTAACATATAGGCTACTTTTTATCCCGACATTCCCGAGGAATCGGTACTTACGCGGGTGGAACCGCGGGGCGCAGCTAGTAAATAAATAACTGATAAAATCAAAAGATCTGAGATATACTCAGTGTATTCAGAAATTATTTTATAACGTCTTTAGATCGTTTCTCTTTTTATACCTACTTATAACAAAGTAAGAAAACAAAAATAAATCAAGTTTATTGAACTGAGAAAAAGTAAAACAACAATTTACGAGTACGTAGTTTTTTAAGTTTGTTTTTCCCTCTGTTACCTCATCATCATCATCTTCCTGCCCTTATCCCAATTTATTTGGGGTCGGCGCAGTATGTCTTCTTCTTCCTATTAGTCCTGTTATTTCCCTCTGTTACCTATGCAATTGAAAACTACTAAATCTATTAAAATCCGGTTTTCACCATTCTTTATTTCTTTTTACTTCACTTTACTAATATTATAAAGAGGTAACGTTGGTAACATGTATGTATGTTGGGGATAATCTCCGAAACCACTGGACCGATACGGATGACATTTTGCATAGAGATAGTTTGGGGGTAGCTAAGTAAGCTTTTTTGTATTCGAAATTCCCACGGGATCGGGACTTACGTGGGTGAAACCGCGGGGCGCAGCTAGTCTATACATATAAAATGCTTTGTCCTGAACTATTGAATTGTGGAATGCTCTGCCTGCTTTTGTTCGGCAATCCAAATCTTTGGCTGTTTTTAAAGCCAATGTGTACAAGCATTACCTTGCTCTCGCTGAAGCTTGTAAATCAAACATATAGTGTCCTATTATTTATTTGTACGTATAGTTAAGTGTACATTTATGTGTGTATATATATATATATATATATATATATATATTTATGTATGTATGTATAGGTGCGTATTTATTTTTACTGATTTTTTTATTATTATTTCGAATATTTTATTCTCTATGTGTATTAATATTTATTTTATTTTCCTCCTTATATTCCTATTACGTTATGTACAACCCACCCATCCCCTTCTTTAATTCTTGTCCATCCAAAGGTTGCCTGGAAGAGATCGCTTTTAGCGATAAGGCCGCCCATTGTGCCATATTGTTAGGTTTAATTTTGTTTTTGTAACAGGAGTTTATGTTAGAATTAAGGTTTCATGTGGTACAATAAAGAGTTTATCTATCTAACTACTGACTGACGGATCAACGCACAGCCTAAACCGCTGATCGTAGCGACCTTAAGGAGGGTGTGTTCTTTGTGTAACGTAGACATCGGTTAAGAAAGGATTTTCCGAAATTCTACCCCTAAGGGGGTGAAAAAGGGGGGCAAAGTTTGTATGGGACAACGTGATTCCTTGGTCCATTTTCGACTTTTACGCGGACGAAGTCGCGGGCAAAAGCTAGTCTACAATAAAATTAATTATGTAGAAATTGAGTTATCAATTAGAACATATGAAACGCAGGTAAAACCAAGAGGCGCAGCTTATTTTAAGATAGGTATATAAGATTGATAGGATCAGTAGGTATGTAGGTAATTAATTGATAATAAATTTTTATCCAACTGATTAATAAGTAATATCTTTTTATAGATGTAATCTAATAGACTTGGTCAATATCAATCTGTAAATAATGAAACTTTATCAGTTGAATATGAAAATATTAAATCAATATATCTATCTAAAATATTTTGATCCAATCCTACCTACAAACGCAACTTAAAGGTTATGTTGTATGGTCCTGCTTGAGTAAATTCACAACCTACCATTAAAACTGAATCAGTTCTTTTCCATCCAAAGGTTGCCTGGAAGAAATCGCTTTCAGCGATAAGGCCGCCCATTTGTGCAACTTATACTTTCTAGCTATTACTTTACTTTGTGTATATATAGTGTTCTGTTTCTTACTGTGTTGTACGAATAAAGTTATCTATCTATCTATCTATCTTAAAACACCGTTTAGTTTATTAAAAAATTAAATATTATTTACATACAATAATAAAATTATGGATAATATTCATGAAATAAATAGGATGAGGAAATAAATAGGATTATTTTAGACCATTTAGTAATCAAAACGTTAAATATTGTGAGTATAAACATTTGTCATACCTATATATATGCCTTTGTAATTTAGAAAAATCTTTAATATTAAGAAATCTCCATTTAAAACCTAATTTTAGTTGAACTGGTTCATAAGAACTGGTTCCACATATGGTATTTCTTTTAAAATTTAATGCGCACTAGGTATACAAAATGAAATGACAGTCACTACAAATAAGGTCATTTTTTATTTAGAAGAACTAGACGCTTATCTTATTAATAATTTATCTTCGTTCGAGGTTATCTTCTAATTACTTGTAGGTAAGTATATCTATCTACCTAGATATCGTTGTTTTTTTTTTAATTTATAGATAGTTGATAATTTCCTCATTATTTCATCAACTGGCACAACAGATGGCGCCATAATGAAACTGTATGAGTCAACCTTTTCTGCCAGTTGAAAGGTTATTATTAAAAAGGAAATAGGGGAATTTGTTTGGAGAAAGTAATTCTCGTCTACACTTATAAAGAAAGAAAACAAAAAGTATTCATTGCATCAAAGATAATATTATATTGTTTCCTTCACATTTCACACAATATACCTTACGACTTTAAACATCGAAATCATAATACAATGATTAAAATATACATCTAATCTGCAACTTAGGCTTAGAGTAGGCTTGTCCAGAACCTATACTGCTCTCTCAGCTTAAACTTTCAAAAGAACGATGTCGTCAACTTAATCAGCTGAGCGTATTCACCTATATGTGTATTAAATTCACTTTTAGTAAAATTTAAACACATCTCAATAATACGTCTGGAGTCTAGAGACAATTAAGCCACGGGTGTCACGACGTTTCGGTAAAGGAAATCTTGATGACCACAGTGGAAACATAAAGTTTATTATACCGATGGGAAAATACATTGTTGCATCCTCCCGCCACCCTGAGAGGGAGGGGGCGACGGAGGTATGTGGGGCTGCCTTCAGCCTTAGGATTATAGGCGGCCGGAGGCTTACCCACTAAAAACCCATCGGTGTTCCGCCAACAGTCGAGATCCGACGGAATACAGGTATGCTTGCGCAGGATTTCTGTGACTCCATCAGCAAGTGGAAACATACCGACATACAAAAACATTTCTGTAAAAATTCCCGAGATAAAATCTCAGAGCCATAACTGTATTTATGGTAGATCTTTATTAGCAGTTGATTCGACTCAATGAATAAGAACATAGAGTAGATACGCGTTTAGAATATTAAAAGACTCCATTATCAATACTTTATGTACAAACAATAAATCAAAATTAATATATTTTATTATAATTATAAGTGCTGTCACAAGATTTATTTCAAAGGGCATCTTTATAGGCATCGTTAAGTTCTGTCTGAATGATTTTATTGTTGTATATGGATTAATTATGAATTGTTTCTTTTATTAAAAGTACTTTGATTAAAACATATTTATTAGACAGTAGTATTTCTATCCACAAAGAGGTGTTTTAAAGTTAAATCTTCATATCCGTCTGTGCGTTTTTTAAGTGCTGGCAAATCCGCTAGGAGACTTTTTTAATTTAACATTATTTTCTTTAAAGAACTTACTTTTCTCCATGTAAGTTAGCGATATTTTTGGTAGGAATTTTAGCCATTCAAAAGTATCTACATATTCAAAAATAATAAAAAATGTGGACTGGAGTTTACATTTTTCATTATTGTTAACGCGTTTTAAAAAAAATGTTTTTAGAACATCTTTTACCGTAGGTGTAAGAAAAAAGTTTAATGTTTTTTCGAACTTTTTGTTAACGCATAACTTATAAAGGTTCAATGTTTTTGGGAACATTTTGGAAACTCTTTAATTGTTAATGTTCAATTTAAAAAGGTTGTAGGTTTTTAGGAACTAGGTTGTAGGTTTTTAGGAACTAGGTTGTAGGTTTTTAGGAACTCTTTGTTAACGGTCAACATAAATTCATTGTGACGTCACATAGCCTATAACCAGCGGACTATCGTGACACTTCTAACGATACCTCAATTGTTAAATTATAGTAAGTAGTTTTGAAGTTAAGTAGGAACAGATGAACATACATACGGGTCAAAAACATAACCATCCTTTTTGTTACTCTTTTTAACACTCGACATACGCAGTACCTAAGTATCAGCGTCTGCTATCAATGTGTGGCAATGACATTCGGTGAGGGACTGACTTCTGATAAATGTTGTAGGAAAGGACGTTTACTGACTTCCAGGACCAGACAGATAACGCGACTTTTAAATCAGTTAGCCGTATCGGAAAAATACAAGAGTGGTAATACTCTTTATTACCACTTTTGTATTATATACATATATATATATATATAATAAATAAAATAAATAAATAAATATTCCAAATAGGACATTCCACACATCACCATCTAGCCCCAAGCTAAGTAACTACACTTGTGTTATGGGTGCTAGACTTCGGTGCTAGACAACGGATAATACTACTTATATACTTTGCTTTTGTAAATATATACTTATAATACATAGAAACAACCAGACCACAGACAAATATCTAAGCATAGATACTTGTCTGAGGCAGGAATCGAACCCACAACCGTGTGTTTGTCAATCCGGGATAGTGACCATTGTGCCAACTGGGTCGTCAAATATAATTTAGATTCTAAATTATCCTGCTTATATAAAGCCGTTTGTCCATCGCCAAATCAACTAAGTTAGTTTAGCTTAGCAAGCATTATTGAGACAATTTTTCTTTGACAGCTAAGCTACGTAAAACTTTAAACTACTACTTAAAAAACTAGCTCATTTATTAAACCTATTAGTATCTTAAAAATATCATAGGTATGTGGCGACACTTCACATTGCCACCAACAGATGGCGCCACTAAGCCGATCGGAGATCGTAGATCGCGCAAGCGAAGTTTTTCTGAAGATAAGCTCATAAACAAGTTCTAACGAAACATCGTTGGGCCGCGGCCTACCGGGCATAACCCCTGCCCGATGGAAGATTTTCCTTTTGGAGGTCCACACCACCTCGTACCTCTAAACTGGTAACCCCGATGTGATCCTCCAAAGGTCGTATGTCGTCACTAAGACTGAATAGTACCTTACTCGTATGTCGTCACTAAGACTGAGTAGTACCTTACTCGTATGTCGTCACTAAGACTGAGTAGTATTAGTCTTAATGACGATCGACATACTAGTGTCGACAAGTGTGTGATAAATGTTTGCTTGCACGCTGACGGACGGACCAACTAGAGCTCTAGATAAAAACAAACTCTAACACTTGAATTTCAAGTTAAACTAAGAAAAAACTATGATATAAGCATCGACGCGAGGCTATTAAGGTGAAAGGGTACCGGCGCTCTCTTCATACAAACGTAGTCGACTGTTTCCTCCCTGGATAATGACACTAGCACAAATATTTTTGGGAGAACCTATAACTGCCATGACTATGCCCTTATGTTTTGGTTTTTTTCATTTTCTTATCATAGAAATTAAGATTTAAAAAACAAAGGAATCAAAAAAAAACAAAACATAGGGGCATGGTCATGGCAGTTATAAATTTTATAGCACAAACATATTTGTACTAGTGTCAGTCCGCTGACCGGACCAGCAACTGGGACAAAGCCATCGAACCGATTTGAACTTTTTATCAAACAGCTGAATATTCCGGGATATTCTCAGCAATTGTTTCATAATTTGTTGTTTAAGAAGAAAGGGTACTCTCCCCATACAAATATAGTCGACTGTTTTTTCCCTGGATAATGACACTAGAGCAAATATTTTTGTTGCATAAAACTTATAATTGCCATGACCATGCCCCTATGTTTTCGAAAAAACAGTCGACTATGAATGAGGAGAACCCCCGGTACCTTCTTCTTAAACAACAAATTATGAAACACAACTAAGAATATTCCGGAACATTCAGCTGTTAGATAAAAAATTCAAATCGGTTCGATGGCTTTGTCCCAGTTGCTGGTCCGGTTAGTGGACTGTTGCAACTTTTTCTTCCGAGTAGTTTAGTTGGGGGAGAAAACCAATATATTTCGTCTCAGTGTTAGGTTAAAACAAAAACAAAAGACTATCGAAAAAAAAAACAAATCGAAAGACTGTCGAAAAAAAAAACAAAAAGCGATCGAAACGAAAACTAATCGTTTTGGAGTCATGACGATGCCACATATACCTACAAATAGGTAGACCAAATTAGACACAAATAAGGTACCTGCGGTTTATAAGGGCCACTAAACTTTTCAGGGGATAATAATAAAATAAAAATCATTCACGGAAGTGTGACAATACACCACATTTGATAAGCATGTTTTTCAATAACAAGACCTTTGTTTTACGAACAATACCTACTTAGTAAGGAATATCATTGTATAAAGAGTAAATAAATCAATATTTACATAAACGCTTATTTAATTAACAATTAGTAATGAAATCAAAGATTTATAATCTAGCAGTTTCTTCCAGAATTTAAAGGAAATAAATGTAATTTTGTTTTGCCTACGAAGAATATAATTTCTGCATTCGTTTAAATATGTTTTGTATAATTTGTCAAAATAACTATGAGACATAAACTATGTAGGTACTAAATTATCCATCCTAAATTACGTGAGAACAAATGAACAGACATACATACATACGAGTCAAAAACTGCATGAGGATTATTTGGCTTCGTCGTAGTCGAGTAAAAATAATTACTTTGCGTAACTAGATTTTTTTAATAGATATGATATAATAATTATAACAAACTAGCAAACCCGGCGAACTCCGTTTCGCCACCAGATTTTCCTGAATTTTCTTTGCTATAAACCTCGCGGAGCCCGAGACCTTTCCAACGAATGCAAAACCGTGGAAATCGGTTCGTGCGTTCTTCTAAATTGTAATAAATTGTAATAAAACTATTTTGAATGTAATTTTAAAGTGATAGTCATTTCGTTAATGAACATTATTTTCTATTTATGAATTTTAAAAACTGACATTTTTTTTTTAAATTCTTAAATAGAATTTGATTTTAATAACATAGGTATTTTTACATTTTTATTTTATTTTTTATTAATGACCATTACTTTGAAATTGTATTCGATTGACTAAAACTTGAAAATATAAATAAACCTACTTATAAGAATTCCACACCATTGTTATGGTAGAATGTAAGGAACGCATCTAGTATTTGAACACCATGTAAAACTACATTCTAGGAATAAATGAATTTGATTTGATTTGATTTGAGTTATAGCGTCAGGAAGGAAAACCCGACTTATTTTTATATGTTAGTTTTGTTTGTGGTTCATTGTACTGAATACCGCAACATAGTCATATTTTAAAACAATGAATAATCTCGTAGGTACTAATAAAAAAAACTATACTTAAAAAAGTATAATTGGAAACAGATATAAGTTAGTAGCTGCGCCTCGCGGTTTCACCCGCATAAGAATTGTATGAATTGGATTGTGTTGAATTGTTGGGTTGTATTTTAATTAAATTTTAAAAAAATATGAATTTATATGGCAATAAGTTTAGGGAATAGATTTTAGTCTATTACCTATAATTTTAAGTGCTATTGATACTATGTTTTTTTTATTGATGGTAAAAAAATCAAAAAAAGTCCCGATCCCGTGGGAATATCAAAATAAAAACCCTTCCGCGATAAATGGACTTACCAACCCAAAAAAAATTAAATTCAAACCAGTAATTCCTGAGATTAGCGCGTTCAAAAATCAAAAATAATTTTTCAATTCGAACCAGCCAACCAAACAAACTCTTCAGCTATATAATATTAGTATAGATTTACGTAATATGCAGTTTTTATACCAGTTTCAAAATAAAACTGTTTAAAACATTAATACCTACCAAAAATCAAACGCTCATCTTAGGCAAATACCACACTATTATTATGAGTAATAAAAATAATATAATAGATCGTGTCGAACAAAAACATCCAAACACGTTCCTAACTAAAACAGAAGGTTCCCGAACGAAAGTAGATATATAACAAAATATTTGTTGCAGATAGCCAGATGGATTATAACCGTGACATCGAACTTGGGTCGCTGATAACAACTTGACCCGGAAGATTCTCAGTAAACTTAAAGTGTAAAGACAAGATAAGTGAAAGTGTAGTGATGACGCCCGCTGCAATGGATGCAGCTGTGGCTTCGGTCATGGAACTGAGCAATAATAACGTCGTTCCCCTTCTGCCAAGAACTACGGTGCAACTCGAGTTCCGGAACATAACTTGTACATTCAACACTTTTAATATCAACAAGTTTCGAATAGGTAAGTGTTAATCGATATCTAATACATATTTTATACCAATTTTACACTTAATCGACTGTCAGTTTTTGTTAGACTTCGAGGTTATATCGATTTGGTCAAACAATTTGTTGTGTTTATATAGGTACTAGCTTTTGCCAGCGACTTCGTCCGCTTTGAAATCGAAAATGGTTCTAATAGGATATCCACGACAGCAAATCACCCACAAAATAATTGTCTACCTCTTTTTAACTACGTTAAGAAATTAATTTCAATAAAATACGTAGCCCGTCTTCCATCGATTCTGTTAAAGAATGTTTATGCATAATTCAAAGTAGATTTTACCAAGGAATCATGTTGTCCCATACAAAATTTGCCCCCTTTGATAACCCCTAAGAGGTAGGATTTCGGAAATTCCTTTTTTATCGGATGCATACAAAGAACACATCCAAGTTTCAGGTCTCTACGATCAGCGGTTGGCTGTGCGTTGATCCGTCAGTCAGTCAGTCATTCAGGTTTTATATGATAGATTACTAAAAAAAAGCAGATATGCTTATTATTTAGTTGGGCTCCGCGATTTTGGGTTGGAAGTTTTTTAACAGGAAATAAAAACAATATAATAATAGGTACGTAGGTTGTGGTTGGTCCGTCAACTATAGGTTCCTACGAACCTAAGGGGCTGTCCATTAATCACGTAACGTATAGTTACATTTGGTGGATGTTACATAAATTATTTCATGTATGTTCGCCGATTATTAACTTCAAAAAAGAAGGAGGTTTTCAATTTTTTAGGAAGTCTTTTATTTTTCTACTTCACAATCATGTCAAGGTCTCGTTATCTAATTTAATATAAAAAAATGGACATCATATCAAATAAATAATAGTGTGTGAAAACATTACGCTTTTAAAAGGCTTTAATAAATTCAGTACGTAGGGGAAAATTATTCTATTTAAAAAAATATTTTTTCTAAGGTATTTTTAGTATGGTTTGTACTTGGATTTAAATATCACTTTCATTACGATTTTGCAATTAATATTGCAATTTAATGCGACTTTTATTTATATGGTTAAATAATAGTTTTATTTAATGGATGAATGTAATGGAATTTTTGTTTTTGTAAATTTTATTGAACAAAAATAGCTAAATGAATTAGAATGTTCTAAATGTACTGGTTCTGGCAAGATTCCCAAATTTTTGCTGTAGCTATTTTTAAAAATAAACGAGTCAGTACATTCGCACTAAATACTTAATAACTCAGAAAAAAGTGAAATTAAGAAATAATTTGTGATTCAAATTATCCGCTATTATTGTCCCTTATAAAGGTAGATGAATACTATAAAAACTGTAACGCTTAGCCACACCTCAACACTATAAAATAAAAAGAAAATATCAATAAAAATACTAAAATTATTTATTTTACAACTTTTTAACAGTAAACACAAATAGTATTATCGAAATTCTAATCTTATATGGTTAACATTTCATGATAATGGCCGCTAACCGGTTTCAATGTAGGTGACTTTAGTTTGTTTTGGTTTGAGTTCATAGCCTTTACCTTGTGCCTCTACTAGAACCAAAGACCTAGAAAAAACCTAAACCCCCTTATTCCAAAACGAGGTTTAAGGATAGTCTGAGATGTGGATTTAAACCTTAGATATAGACACAGATTTACTCGTGAACTATAGTCTAAACACTATCCCTATAAATTATATAGGAAACTATAGTCTAGACACTATCCCTGTAGATTATATAGGGATTGTGTTCAGACCATAGTTCACGAGTAAATCTGTGTCTAGGTCTAAGTACTAACATAAATCCACATCTGGGACTATCCTTAAACCTCGTTTTGGAATAACTCCCAAAAGGATAAGAAGACCCCATAGACTATGTCAGCCGATAGTGAGTATCGTTTATTTGTTTATCTGCCGTTTTCTAATTATGCAAAGCTAACTTCTGAAAGCTATTCTGAAATCTTCCTTTAAAACCATACCAAGGAATCTCAAAATGGTATATTGACCAACTTTTTAGCTAATCGTTCCTACCTACACAGGGGTTACAGTAATACTAATAGTTATGAGAAAGTACGTATATTATGTAATAGGTTTGAACTGGTTTTTACGCAATATAATATTTTAGTCTGTTTTGGGTTACGTAAATCTGCAAACCGATGACCAAATTCCTAAAAAAATCAGCTATGTTGCATGTTTTTTTTTAGTTGGTACTTTTAATATAACTGAAAGAGTGACCTTCACTGCATTTTATTAATAAAAATCAACTCATTCATTAGCGAATCCGTTTTAATCACACATATCTGCGTTACTACATCTCATTATTTAATTCCGACACGTTTACACACTGAAATTGTGTTGGAATGAGTACAAACTGTGCTGTTACATTTTTTGCCTTGCCATCATCTGGTAATTAATACTTAATTATATTTCATTTGAAATAAAATATATTTTTTTATCACAGTTACTTATAAAGTGGATCTTATTTAACGATTTTAAGGCTCATAATCCAACGTATTATGCACGCGTGCAATGGATAAAACTAAAGGTACCAACCAACAAAGAGTTTTTACTTCAGCAAAAATAGTTTAAAAGCGAGCGATTATAAATTGAGTTTTGTTTTTTCTTTACTTTTTTTACTAATACAATTTTTATACATCACTATAAAATAATTACAAAATTTATTATACTAGAAAATAAAATTAATTAATATAAAGTTATATAATATTATGTTACGTTAGATCAGTATACATTATTATATTAGGAACTAAATACGAGATACAAACAAATTAAAGTCTAAAATTTTCTTTACTTTAATATATATTTTTCCGTACCATTACATTCAGTTTTTAACTCCCGACGCAAAAACAAATGGCAAAAACCCTATAAAATATTGTATGTCACACGAGGCTGTTTAGGTTAAAAGTCTTTTGCTTGCCCTTTCGGAAGTATAATCAACAAAAAAAATATTGCGTAAAAAAATAACACAAATATTTTGTTAACTTTTTATTATTTCAAGTCTTTTCTTTTATTCGCAACTGTGATAAAAACGTCGTACGATACACGTGTAATTTAATAATTCCATCTCGGCTTTATAAACGCGCTCGCGTTCCGCTCGTGCGTCAAAAACCGCCTCTATGCAATGTTCAATTTACCACACTTGTATCGCAATGTACTATTTTGGGATTCTCTATAAGGATTTTTCTTTCAAGCAAATCTATAAATTGTGCCCCCATGTCCTTTGCAACGCAATTCTATTCCTTGGCCGTCTTCTCGCTCTACGACCATTTACTTCCAAGAGCTGAGCTTCTGGTGACATGAGCATCCTCGTGACCAAACCTTGCCACTCTTCAACTTGTCTAACTAGCCACTACTTTCACACTCCTTCTTACATATGTAAGAAGGAGTGTGAAAGTAGTATATAATACTATAGAAAAGAATATTCTTTTCTAATTATATTACTTCTTGTTACAACACACATCTCAGCATTTGAATCTGCTCCATTCAATTTCCTTTCATCTTCTATGGCTCAATACTCCGCTATATACCGTATGATACCCCTTATTATAGTTTCGTAATGTATTTACTAATCCTACTAATATTATAAATGTGAAAGTTTGTGTGTGTGTATGTTTGTTACTCCTTCACGCTAAAACTACTGAACCGATTGCAATGAAATTCGGTATGTAGATAGCTAGAGGCCTGGATTAACATATAGGCTTTTTAACTTTTTAACCCGATATTCCCACGGGATCGGAACATACGCGGGTGAAACCGCGGGGCGCAGCTAGTAACTTATATAAAAATTAAAACGAGATTTGTGAATCAGGATAGAAAAACCACAGATAATATGTACATACTTACACAGTACAAACAACGGAAAATATATGATTCCAGCGAAAT
This sequence comes from Idaea straminata, assembly GCA_951213275.1. Lineage (NCBI taxonomy): Eukaryota > Metazoa > Arthropoda > Insecta > Lepidoptera > Geometridae > Idaea > Idaea straminata. The sequence continues at coordinate 6,355,198 of OX577850.1, forward strand.
ATCAATAGAAACCTTGAATGAGGACGTCTATATTCTATCACGTCGTATTTAATATTTATTATGCTTATCATATCATACTCTAACAACAATAAACAAGCTCTTCATTCTGTATGACTGTCTGTCTTGTGTATGATTATCAAAATGATTTTGAATAGTTACCTAACATTAATTTAGAGCAGTGATTTTGAAACTTATCCATTTTTTAATGCCTTGTCCGGACGAATCTACCCATGCTCATTTTAAAAGTGGATTTGTGTATGATATAACCGAACCCCTTTATTAAAGCATCGGATAGGATGTGCCAAAATAATGATTTAACTTCATTTAAAAGATAAAATTATGTATATATTGACGACCCAGTTGGCACAATGGTCACCATGCCGGACTGCCAAACACAGGGTTGCGGGTTCGATTCTCGCCTCAGACATGTATTTATGCTTAGATATTTGTCTGTGGTCTGGTTGTTTCTATGTATTATAAGTATATATTTACAAAAGAAAAGTATATAAGTAGTATATCCGTTGTCTATCACCCATAACACAAGTATAGTTACTTAGCTTGCGGCTAGATGGCGACGTGTGGAACGTCTCGCAATATTTATTTACTTTTATATTTATGTGTATACGACGTATTAATAGTAATTAATACACATACCGTCAGATATTAATAAATTTATGAGTTAACAGTTTATCCTCCTTCGTTCTTTTTTGTTTACCTCACCTATATTTTGATAATTTTTTTGCTAATTTACCCATTGCCAACTATTAATTTACCAGTACTTACATAAGTGCCAACATCGAATAATTCAACGTCTCTTCTAAGACAAGGCATTACCTACACAAATAATAAAAAACTGAAAATTGCTAAAAAGCTGACCTACTTTCTAAAGTTTGCGTAATCTCTAATATTCACAAACTAAACAAAACATTTCACCAACACGTAACTAGGTAAATACCTAAAATAAAAGATACCTTCATCTACTGTAGAAAGTATTTAAGTAGGTAGGTTGGAGTTTTGGCGGGAACGAGTTAACAACATGTCGAGCTGCAGTTTTATTTTCATAAAACTTAGTTGTAACCCGAGTTGAATTGTATAATTCTGGTGGAATGTTATTCAATTTAGTTCTGTGAAAGTGCACAAGTGTAGTGAAAGTAAAAATCAGTGTCAAGCATGAAGTTTTCTCGTTGCCTCCAAATCTCCTATTAAGGTTATGGTAAACTTGCCACCGCTTTACTATAGCCCCTGACTGGACGAACTATGACGACTTTGACTGTTTTGAAACAATTTAGGCCCGATTTATGAAAAGTCGGGTCACAATTTGATGCAAAATATAACTTGACACTGGCTAAATGCACAAGCTGTGCGAAGCCATAATTAATAATAAGAAAAAAAAGAAGGTTCCTATCCTTTTGCTTCTTAATCATTAATCAATGAAAAATATAAATATGAACAGTTGGTTTTTTGTATTGTAAAGTAACAATTCGAGATGACTTGTTCATTGCGTAATTTCACGAAGAAAGTTTTTAACTTTCTACTGTCGAGAGCTGCACCGAAGTAGGCCACAATTTTAAAGTTCAGTGGAAAGCTGCTGTTCACTAAACTATTTGTTAATTTCAGTTATTCATTAAGTTTAAAAAAGAGATTGTTTATAGTCCCCAAAAGGTAAAAAAGGAACCCTTATAAGATCACTTTCTTGTCTGTCTGTCTGTCTGTCTGTCTGTCCGTGTGTCACCACCGATTTTCTCAGGAACGGGTGGACCTAGCAAGTTGAAATTCATACCAGATACAATTGAAAATTATGGGTATACATACATAGTTAAACCAATGTAACTTGTCCCTTACATTGTATGGACGCTCAAACGAAATAGTGGTCAAGTTAAATTGATACTTACCATACCACGGCAAGATAGAGAAAGAGAATTGAAACTAATGTACGGAATCCTCGGCGCGAGAGTACGACCGGTTTTTTGTATAGAATTATCGAATGTTTGTTATACGTCCTGTATCACGGGGCTACGTCATTAGTCACCCCTCTTAAACTTTTAATTTTTTTAAACTTGATATAAGTTTAAGGTTTTTACTTAAACACGAATATAAACCCAAAAAAAATGACAATCCTACTAATATTATAAATGTGAAAGTTTGTGTGTGTGGGTATGTTTGTTACTCCTTCACGCAAAAACTACTGGATCGATTGCGATGAAACTCGGTACGAAGATAGTTAGAGACCTGGATTAACACATAGGTTACTTTTTATCCCGATATTCCCATGGGATCGGGACTTACGCGGGTGAAACCGCGGGGTGTAGCTAGTATAAAATAAATTAAACATAATAGCTAAATTAAAATACACGTACAAAAATAAATATAAAATACATAAATTAAGTATTTAAGTTCGGATAATTTATTTCACTATTAGATTTTTATAAAATGTGCCTTAAAAAACAAGTTACCCATACTAATCTATACATATAAAATGCTTTGTCCTGAATGACTAACTGACGGATCAACGCACAGCCTAAACCGCTGATCGTAGAGACCTCAAACTTGGAGCGTATGTTCCTTGTGTGACGTAGGTAGGCATCAGATAGGATTAATCAAAATTTTACTCCTAAGGGGGGGTGGGCGGTTTGAAAGTTTGTATGGGGCGACGTGATTACTTGGTCCATTATCAACTTCTACGCAGACGAAGTCGCGGGCAAAGGCTAGTCTTAATTAATATTATAAATCCGAAACTTTACGGCCAAACGACTGGACTGATTTAGATAAAAACCGGCATAATGGTTGTCTAGGAAATTCCCGCTGTATCAGGAACTTACGCGGGTAAAACCTCGAGGCACTAGTAATACCTTTAATACAAATTAGTATCAAGTAGTGTGTAATTTTTGTTATCAGAATTACACACTACTTGAATGTGTAATAGACAAAAAAAAACTAATCTGAAAACAACGTTGGCTAGCTAGAGATAAGAACAGTGTAACTATGACGCATTTGAGAACACATTACATTGCTTGATAACGGTTGAGTTAGCAGATTAGGCATAAAACTTGCCTATTTCATTACATCAAAAATTAAAAGTAGTTTGTCGGCATTAATATTTATACTACTAACTATTTTCATATAATTTGTTATTTTTTAATGTTGTTTTCTGTTGTAGGTTTATAAGTTTGTTTTTTTTTGCAAAAATATATATTTATGAATGTTCTGACGACACCTAAGAGGAGTTAGAGGGGTTATGTAAATCGAAAATTTTCAAAATTGGTTTATTTTGCGAAGATATGGATTTTTTGTTACTAAAATAACATAATCCATTAATCTATGGTTTAACGTAATCCATCAAGGTAAATAAATAAATTTATTATAATACAGATTACCGGTAAATACCTTAAATAAATTTATAGATTATATTATATAATATAAAACTACCGGTAAATAACTATAATAAATTCATAGATAATATTACAATCTCAGACTACTAGTAAATACTCGTAGCTATGATAAATTTTTAGATTATATTATAATCTAAGACTACTGGTTATTATAGCTTTCTATGTATATTACAATCTCAGATTATTATTTATTTGTATTGTTTAGTTTTTTTTTTTTTACTTAATTTCTGGGTGGGGGGGTATTTTTGTTTTTTTTTTTTGGCTAAAATTTAATTATTTTGTGTTTATTATTATTATTTTTAGTTTTTAATTTTGTGTATTTTGATTTGATGTTTGATTGATGTATTGACATTTAATTTTGTGTTTTAAATTGGAATAAATATTTGGATCTCAGATTACTAGTAAAAGCTATTTTGATCATGTTAAAATCTCAGACTACCGGTAAATAGCTAAGATTTTATTGATTACATTATAATTTAAGACTACAGTAATTAACAATGATAATTAATAGATTAGATTATAATCTCAGATTACCGGTAAATACCTATACTAAATTTATGGATCATATTATAAATTAATACAACGTTTAAATGTAAGATGTACATATTTAATATTCAATTCACGACCAGGACCTTGTTACTATTGACCTAATGCACCAGAGAATTGCAAATAATGGGTATTTTATTCTCGTATATTGATATCATGTTCAAGTTCAACAACCTTTATAAATACCAAAACAAAATATTTGAAATTAATTAATTTATAAAAAAAAAATTAAAATTATACCTATCTAGAATTGCAAACATAATTTTATGGTTTTTATATTCTGATAAAACAATGCTAATTTTAATTAAATTGCTAATGTGAAGACATAGATAGTTAAATTTAATGGTTAATTATTATGTGTTTGCACAAGTTTAAATCCTATTTAAACTTAAGTGAACTATTTGTAAACATAAAACTGATTAATATATGTAATCAGAAAAATTATAAAAAAGGTCAGTTTATAGGAAATGCTAATAACTTCGCAAGGCCGAACACGATGGTAATGAATGATGAAACAAACACTCAAGGGCTATTGAGCTATATTCAAATTGGTTAATTGGTTCGTTTCGCTGTTGTTTCTTTCTCGAACAACCTCGCTCTTTTTTCTTTTTCGATCATCTTTTATTTAAAAAAAAGAAAAGACAAGACATTTTTTAAGCAAGTTAGATTACGATCCTCTCATCAGGGACCGTGGTCTATCTTTTAAAACAAGTAGCACTTTTTAAATATGTGGTGAAGTTGGACCATCACCTCGCACTCTTAAGAGGAAAGGGAACCGGCTTTCTCTCCATACAAAAGTAGTCGACTGTTTCCTCTCTGGAAAATGATCTTTGCCCTGCAGTGGGACGGAATAGGCTAAAAATAAATTTAAAAAAATATCATAGAAAGTAAAAGTTAAAAAAATACATATATAAATAAGACAAAGGCAGTTTTATAGGTTTTACGCAACAAAAATATTAGCTCTAATGTCAAGGGAGGAAACAGTTGACTACGTTTGTATTGAGAGAGAGCCGAGTACATTTCCTCTTAATGAATCGTCTTTTGGCTATCAAAGTACCCTGCTCTCATTTCATCCTACTGAAACTAACTTTTAGAGAAATGGTAATAACGATATTGAGCCGTAATACAATAACACACAAAAATAATCCATGAAACTCAAAAAAATCTAAAAAACAATCGTAATCCTTAATTCCTAATGATTATAAATCTTTAAAAAAAAAATTGTTAATAGTTTTGTATGTCCAAGTTGTATAGAGAAAATAAATAAACCGTTGACAGGAAAAATCACTATGTGAGCATGATTAAAAAAACCCATGAGCTTCTTGTGCCTTCTTCTCATTGGTGGGCGCGTTCCGAAAGCACACAGCCTAACTTAGTTTTTAAGACGATTGAAAATGATCCCATGTAAATTGTATAATTCCAAATGAATAAAGAATTTTGACTTTTGTTGCTAAAAGTTTGACCAATTGACCAAGTTTGACCAAGTTGGACCAATGACCATTTATATTGTTAAATAAAATTATTTTGTGTAAAATGCTAAGAATATTTTTTATAAATAGGTTTTTTTTGCTAATTTCACACCATCTTGCATCTAACTATTCAATCCGACAGGGACCGACAATTATGAACTAGTAACACCTTAAGTCGAAGGCTTACTCTCTATTGTACTATATGTATTTTTATTCTATGTATAGGAAGCAATAGGCACACAACATTTATTTCTTCACTCATTAACTGCGCAATGACTATTTTAAATAATTACCTACTTAACCAATTCAACAAAGGTTTATTACGAAAGATACAGTCGGCAACAAAAGCGTAGGCCACATTCTAGTGTATTTTTATTATGACAAACACTTCAATATTTATTACTGTAAGTTAGTGGACAACTGTGACAAAATTTTGTTCTAAATACTTTGTACGGTTGGAGTCCGAAATGCAGACACACCATATAAGCTCCAAAAACTGCTATAATTATAAAGTCAAAGTCAAAGTCAAAAATCTTTATTCTTTTCAATGCTTAATACCTAGGTATAAGATCACTTAGACACGTCTTTAAAACTAAGTTAGGATGTGTGCCTTCGGAACGCGCCCACCAATGAGAAGAAGGCACAAGAAACTCATGGGATTTTTTTTTCATGTGATCACGCTCACAAAGGTCAATATTACAAATTTTTGAAAGTATTTTTGAATTGGAGGAATAATGTTTTCAACTCGAGCACTAGGTCTCGAGTTCAAGTTTAAAGTCTTTCAACACGTGAATTTATTTAATCAATACTATAAGAATAAAAACAATTGTATGCAATTCTGACTTCGACCGTACATACTACTCTTGCCATTATGAATTAATTAAGTCCAGTGTGACGTTTGAGGTCTTTTTGCGAAGTTTTATTAGGTAAAAGGTTTAAAAATATCTTAATGACTATACTCTATGAATAGGTTTAGGTAATTATTGGTAGGTATTTGAATTAATGTAATGTTAAATATGTATGTATTTTTGTGTTATAGGAATGTTTTTAATTCAAGCAATATTTTAAACACCTGCTGAGGAAACTAAAATAATAACTGACTTGCAATTTTATAAACTATACTTGAGCATCCACTTTTATTGGCTGACTGTACAGTCGGCTGCATAATTGCAGCCCCCGGTAGAGTTCGAAAATTACTATTGACATGTTTTCATTCTAATATTTTTGTTTGATAAATTCACGAGTTAGACGACCTTAAACTTCAACTAAAGCAGGTGTCTAAAATCTTTCTTGTGTTGAAAACATTTTTATAACAGTCGTTTTAGAGCTCTACGGTGGGTCTGCAATTATGCAGCCGACCGTACAATTTTTGTACAACATCCGGAAGGGTAAAGTGAAGACTTGGTTCGAAGGTTGTATTTCATCATACGAGTATGTCTGGTTTAGCTAAATGCAGACAAGTATCAACCACTATAAGTAGGTCAAGTAAACAACATTCTTCCGTTTAGGCTTCGTTATATCTAGAGGTAAGTATTTAGACTTGCGCAAATACTGACAGACTGGCTGTGCCCCGCGGTTATATCCAACATTGAGCTGAGCGTACCCGACACCTGCAGTGACAAACTTAATAATATTATTTTATATACACACCGATCTCATCGATATTTTGAAAAATACCTATGACTTTCCTCTCCTTTTTTGTAAATCGGGTCGGGGGACCTATATAGCCGAGAAAAAATGATACGCGTTTATAGACAACCTTTTTTGCTGGAGTAAAAACTTTTTTTGGTACCATTTTTTTTTTTAAATTAAGAATGTTTCATCTACCTAACATGTAAGCAGTAAGATACCAATTAAACTTATCAGGATAACTTATTACACGCTAGTGGCATCGAAGTAATGCATAACGCACGCGTGCGTAATACGTTGCATTATGAACCTAAAAGCGGTTGAATAAGATCCACTTTATGAGCAACTGTGATAAAAATATATTTTTTCAAATTATACGAACTTTATTTTCTCTTTTATTGGTCGAGTTTACAAAAATCGCCTACGCCATCATAACACGAAATAGAGCAATGCAATAATGAAAACTAAATTTAATTGTATAGATAGTAGTTTTTAATTGCATAAGTACATGTAATTTGTATTTCTGTCTATAAGAATAATAATAATTTATTGAATAAAAACTTTTACAAAATATATAGGTAGAGCTTAATCACATTTTAAAACTATAAATAATACATTTGCCTAAACTGGGAAATCCTGTGTTTCAGGCGAAAAGGGGCTTAAATAATTACCTGTATAAATTTTATATATTGAATTAATTACTTGCAAACACAAAAATATATCTAGGTATTACAACAAAAATACTTTAAGTATCTGTAGGTATAAAAATGAACAAGTCTATTTTGATTAGGTAACAAGCATTGTACTTTCTTTCTAAAATACAAGTAGATTGTTCAGTTTGCATTGATAAGATTTCATTTAGCCTTGGATATACGTAAAAGACGTAAACAATTAAATTATTTATGTACTGATTAATTGAGAAGATGTATACGAAATGGTGTCAGATATTCAGTAAATTAATCTTGAATTTCAGTTGGTTATGTTACGTAACATCTACGTATGTAGTCAATTCAGGACTGTTAAGTACCTGGGGAATACTTTCTTGTGTAAGGTCGCTTCTCCGCAAATAGACCTCTTAAGGTGAAGTAAGACCTAAACACCTCTATCCCTTTCCCACGCGCGCGCCGCGCAATGACTCTATCTCTTTCCCCCGCGCGCCACAAAATGGCCGTTTCAACTGTTTTATGTAATTCAAAGACTAACATCTATTTTAGTGAAAAACCATCTGTACTACCATATAGGATTTGATGTAAGGTTTATTAAAATATAAATTTTGTATTGGTTTTTCTTTACAATTGCCGTAAAATTGAAATTTTTTTAAGATTTTCACGATTTTTTTCTATCGAAGCAAATCACTGTAGTCCTGTTTCGAAGTGTATGACAGTACAAAGCATTTCTTCACCTTAATATCTGTCTATGGATTTTAGTGGTTGATATAACACTGTTTTTAAGACACCTCTATCGCGCTTCTGGTCTTACCACCTCGTCTTAAGGCTATTTCTAAGCTGGCAAACGCAATGCGCTAGAAATACCCGTCGTCGCCTACAACTAACATTCTTGATTGTAACTAATGTGTTTTGTTTTTCTGAAAAATTCTAAGATGAAATTGTAGTCGAGATCTTTAGCGATATTTTGGGGTAATTTGAGACAAAAATTCTTTGTCATTTCAAAGTTATATTAGTTTAAATTCTTAATTTTAGGATAGCTTCAAAACTATAGAGAATTTTTGACTCAAAGTCACACCAAAATGTCGGTAAAAAACTCTCCTACAATTCCAACATTTTTGAAAAAAACAAAACACATTCTTAACACTCAACAATTTTCACCAACGAAGGCGACCGGTGCCGGTAGTAACTATTTAGTAGGCTGTGTAGCAAGGTCGTTGGTGTATGGACCCTTAAGTTGGGTTTTTTGCGATTTATGCCCCCAGATGTGGAAGGCTGTTTGTTGACATCACCAATAGTCCTGAGTCTAATTTTCACTAGTACCTAGTAATAAACCGTCTCTGTAAAAGGACTGTCTGTAACATCCAAGTTTGGTGTTATTAAGTAAATATATTTCTAAAAGATTTTGCTGTAAAACGCAAAGACTAGCTTAGCCTAACCACACTTTAAACTTTTCTGAGTTATTTATAGTAAATTATTTATGTAACTGATGTGTAAATGTCATTTACTCTGATAATAAACATTACTTTATACGAGTACACCTGACTTGAATGGGATGGTTTTTAATAGGTTTATAATGGTAATAGGCAACTAATATCTAGTACAACTAACACCGAGGTTTAACTCGCTTCATGTCCTTTCCCATCTATCTATAGGTTACCTACAATTGTATAAACGTGAAAACGTACAGACAGACTTTTACATTAAAAAATATTACGTAAAAGGATACTTTTTATTTTTGATTGCTTTTAATTAAATAAATAAATAAATATTGCAGGACATTCCACACATCGCCATCTAGCCCCAAGCTAAGTAACTAGACTTGTGTTATGGGTGCTAGACAACGGATATACTACTTATACATACTTTTCTTTTGTAAATATATACTTATAATACATAGAAACAACCAGACCACAGACAAATATCTAAGCATAAATACTTGTCTGAGGCGGGAATCGAACCCGCAACCCTGTGTTTGGCAGTCCGGCATGGTGACCATTGTGCCAACTGGGTCGTCATAATTAATATTTTAATATATTTTACGTATTTTTTTAATTGCCTAGGTACTAATTTGATTTTAATTTGAGTTTAATTTTGTTTATATTGTTCTTGTACCTATACTAATTAATTGTTTTGTATTTTTCTTGGTCAATAGATAATTAATATTATATAAAACAATTAATATTTAATACGTAGTGCAATCAATCAATTCCGTTTTATCTAAGTAGGTATTTAAACCTAATAGGAAATTTTCATAATAATTATTATTATGATAGATATCACCTAAAGCATCTTATTACTGGTAGTTTACAGAAACGATTTAAAATAATAAATTAGCTATTAAACTGTGTTAAAATTTAATTTTTCTTTAATTAATTGTTTCTGTAAACTATACCAGTAATTAGATGCTTTAGGTAATATATATTATATTAATAACTAGCGACTCGTCCAGCAGAGAGCATGCGACCGATCGCTCTGGAAGTCTTTGGGGGAGGCCTATGTTCAGCAATGGACGTCCTATGGCTGATATGATATGATGACTCGTCCCGGCTTCGTAAGGCTATATTATAATTATTTTTTATATATAAACCTTCCTCTTGAATCAGTTTATCTATTAAAAAAACCGCATAAAAATTCGTTGAGTAGTTTTAAAGATCTAAGCATACATAGGGACAGACAGCGGAAAGTGACTTTGTTTTATACTATGTAATTATTAAATTTAAAAACATTTTAATTGCCAATTTATTACGTCAAATAAAATAGGTAGACGGAAAAAAAAAACCATCAACTTAATTCGACATTAAATATTATTATTTAACGTGTAGGTATATTCTAACTAAAAGATGATAAAATAGCAGTAAAGTTTTATGATATCAAATCTTATTAAATGTGTAAATATTACTACACTCTCGCAGGTATAAATGTCAAGGGTATTCAAGGGTGTAGATTCACATAGGATGAATTGCAACAGATATTTCTAAATACGTACCATTCATTCAAGTTTATAAGCTACATGTGTAGAAAGACTAGAAAGTTAAGAATTTTCTACTTCTTTATTTCCAGAAGGCCAATTCTTGTGAATAACATTGTTCAAATTATATTGCCAGAACCAGGGAGACAGAGCTTTCCTCGGTTATTTTTCGTTTTTTTTACCTCGACCCCGAAACCTCCCTAAATTTCATGAAAATCATTGGAGCCCTTTCCGAGATCCTGATTACACACATACAAGAATTGCTAGTTTAAGAAGAAAAGGTACCGGCGCTCTCTCCATACAAACGTAGTTGACTGTTTCCTCCCTGGATAATGACACTAGAGCAAATATTTTTGGTTGCATAAAACCTATAACTGCCATGACTATGCCCCCTATGTCTTGGTTTTTTCATTTTCTAATCATCATAAAAATTAAGATTTAAAAAACAAAAAATAACATAGGGGCATGGTCATGGCAGTTATAAGTTTTATGTAACAAAAATATTTACTCTACTGTCATTATCTAGAGAGAAAACAGTCGACTACGTTTTTATGGAGAGAGCCCCCGGTACCCTTTCCTCTTAACCTGCGTGTGAAAGTTACAGTCCAAATACTTAGGTTTATATAACTTTGAAAGTTCATTTGGTTAAATCTGAATTTTTATTATCAAAAAGTTATCAATTCATGAACATTTGCTCAATAAATTTAGGTCAATTAGAGAGTCACTGCGCCAAGAATAGTATTGTTTGCTTTTCAATTCATGCAGGTCAGCAATCGTGAAAATTAACATACAAACCGAATATGATAAGTAGGTAAGTAAACCTCTTTGTTTTCACAAACCTTATTGGTTTTAAGTGTTATTTAAGCTAATTACTTTTATAAGAATGTTTACGCAAATATAAATGAAAGAAATAACCTTTTAGCATTCTTTTGATTCATAAAATGTTATCCAATCTTAATAGGATACAGTCGGCAACAAAATTTCAAGACTACACTGTTGAGTTGTAACATTAATAATTGACGACCCAGTTAGCTCAATGGTCACCATGCCGGACTGCCAAAAACAGGGTTGCGGGTTCCATTCCCGCCTCAGACAAGTATTTATACTTAGATATTTGTCTGTGGTCTAATTGTTTCTATGTATTATAAGTATATATTTACAAAAGAAAAGTATGTAAGTAGTATATCCATTGTCTAGTACCCATAACACAAGTCTGGAACATAGCTTAGGGCTAGATGGCGATGTGTGGAATGTCCTGCAATATTTATTTAATTTATATTTATAAAGAACTTGAGAGGTGTCACGGGAACGAAGTTCCTTTCGATTAATTAGTGAAGGAATTGTAATAAAATTAAAAAGTGTCGTTACTACTTTTGATCTTAATTTTCTCCGTCTAGCCCCCTTTCGCAACGCGCGATAAGGAACTTCGTTTCAATATTGGAATATTTTCATTCTTAATTTTTTTTCTTTCTAAGAAATTAATTAGTTGAAAGTCTTTAAACTTCAACTAGAGCAGGACTTTAGAATGCTAGAGTTGACAACATTTTAATAATAGCAGTTTGGAGCTCTACGGTGTGTTTGCACTTTTGTTGCCTGATTGTACTTCTAGTACTTTAATTCAGCTAAACCTACTTTTTTAAATTTCATAGTTTTCAAATTGCTTATTTTCAAATAACAATATTTAGGGGTAGGTATATTTTTGTAAATTATTATTAATCAATGTATGAAGTATATACTTTTGATATTTTTGAATTTTGTGCGTGTAAAATTATAATAATTACACCACAAGGCATCTAATTGTTCACTAAATTAAGTATCTAATTTATTTTTTATTTTAACTAATAAATATTCAGGCGAAATCGTTTAGTTTACGTATTTAAATATGTAAATATATGTTATAGTCAAATCTCTTCATCAGTTAAAACTACTTTTGACTGAGAAAAACAGTGAAAACTAGTTTTCGGACTGAAGAGCTTGGTAAAAAGTAGTTTTGACTAAAAACTATTGGTCAATATTGGTTTTGACTGGTCAAAAGTAGATTTAATTTAACCAACGCCAAAACGACTTTTGATAACTACAACATCAGTTAAAAATAGTTTTGTCTGATGCTCTTAGTCAAAACTTTTTTAACATACCTCTTCGTTCAAAACTAGTTTTGGCTGTTTTCCTCAGTCAAAAGTAGTTTTGGCCGATTAAGAGGTTTGACTGGAACATTCCTATGACGTCAACGATCCACATAATGATTTATTGATGAATAGTTCATGAATATAACAATTTATTGTTAAGTGTTGATAGATATATCTAGATGTAACCTGATATGTTAGCAGATATTAATTGAAGTGCATTTCAATTTATTTGCTCAAGGCTCCATCAATTTAAAGCATTAAAACATCACTACGTCACAATCTTGATAATTGGCCGGGCGAGGGAAGCGAGAGAAAATTTGCTTTCCTCAGTATGTACAGTCGGCTGCATAATTGCAGCCCCCGGTAGAGTTCAAAAATTACTAGTATTGGCATGCTTTCATTCTAATATTTTTGTTTAAAAATTCACGAGTTAGACGACTTTAAACTTCAACTAAAGAACGTACCTAAAATCTTGCATGTATTGAAAACATTATTATAACAGCTGTTTTGGAGTTCTACGGTGGGTCTGCAATTATGCCGCCGACCGTACCTATGTCTGTTGGTTCTTCGTATCTTACAATCGATCTGCACGAAACTTGGTATTACGATTTTAAAGTTTTTTTTTGTCGTCGGAAATTTATAATTACTTGCCCTAAAAGGGAGGAGGATATCTCTAGGAGATATGATTTAGATGTTTTCATTATTTGAAAGGTAGTTAAGCTAGTCTGATGAAAATTTGGTGAAGATCTGATTAGGATAACCGGAGTAATGAGCAGAATAGTTCCTTAAATTACAGAAAATTGCTCACTTTTAGATTTTTGCCTGTGAAATTGGCCCTCTAAGTACAAGGGATTGATGGACCCACCTTCTCATACAAAACTCCTCAAAGTTTGTGTTGGCGATGTCTACTGTTCACAGAACTACCTTCTTTAAGTGTCAATGTATTGTACCTAGTTAAGTGTTTAAAATATTGTAGACTTTTGCATGCAGTCACTTTTCGTACTTATTCGCACACCAGACAAATCTTAGTGATTTTTGGTGTTTCGAATGTTTTTTAAGTTTTTTATATTGGTTTAAATAAAATTAAAAAAAAAAAAAACTACTAATTTATGAAGTGCTACGATTTAGATCGTAAGTACCAACTTCTGAGTAAAGTGATACAGTAACATTTAGGTAGATACCTACCTAGAACCGGGTACTAAATGTTTCGAGGTCAAAATGTCAATGGGTATCAAAGTGTCAATGTCAAAATGTATAAATTTTTGATACCAAAATGTACTTGTGCCCAAATTTTGCTTTGAAAGAATATATGTAAAAATAAAATAACCAGCGTGTCAAAATGATTATTTGTAAAGAAAAATATTATATGAAAACTAGCTGTCCTGGCAAACGGCTGTTTTAAATATACAAAAAAAGGGAAAAAAACTATTATGGATGTTGTTAGGTTCCCAGACGACAAATATACACAAAAGAATTCATACAAATCGATTCAGCCGTTTAGGTGGAATAGGTAACTAACACCCCGACATGAGAATTTTATATTATACGGTTTCACCCGTGTAAGTCTCGATCCCGTGGGAATATCAGAATAAAAAGTAGCCTATATGTTAATCTAGGTCTCCAGCTATCTACATACCGAGATTCATCGAAATCAGTCCAGTAGTTTTTGCGTGAAGAAGTAACAAACACACACACACACACAAACTTTCACATTTATAATATTAGTAGGATTAGTAGGATATAGGGATGTTTTTCCCAACACAGAAAATTTTATTAAAAAATCTTAAGGCCAGGTGCTAATAAAGCTACCAAAATCGACCTTTGTTTTAAGCAACTCTAAGTAATCAAATACTCTTTTTTGTTATTTGGATATAAATGGATATTGTAGTTTAATAACCATATTTTTGTTATTGTGGTTGAAAACATGATATGAACAACTTCGTTCGAAAAAAAAAATGTTAGAAAACAGATAATTATTAGATCGTTTATCGGGTTTTATTCAAAAATAGTTAACGTTTGTTTCTAAAAATGAATTAAATGATAGGTTTTGACCTCTAGGAACTATATTTGTGGATAATAATGCTAAAATGTTTTGCATATCGATCAAATATAACAGTTAGCACGTAGCACGCTACGTCTTTGTGAGCGGGGGCTAAGGTAATGTGAATACCTACACACGGTACTGGACTGGAAGAGCGCCTTGAAATGATAAGCAGTATTCTTAATTTAAGTATACTGCTAATTATTCTCAAGAACGTTTACTAAAACCAAGATATTATTCTCTAGCGTCTATAGTCGAGAGGATTATTTCTTACTTAAAGCAACCTTTTTTTTCTGTGAAGTTTGATAATGCATTTTGTAATACCTAATGTCTAAGCGATGAGATTGTATCTTATGCCTCCATTAGACACTTGGATAATAACAGGTTTTTACAAACCTATGTCCAGTTTAAGCATCATATCATTCAATTAGCAGTTATTAAAAAAACGCATAAAAACTGTCTAATTATGAATGTCGGTGTACCAACGTAGAGTAGGAACGTAAATGAACAAATCATCAACTTCCTTGACTGTGATTAGCATAAATCGTATGCATTGACGAATCATAAATGCATGCTTAGAATATAAATTCTGATTCTTATTAAGTACTGCTAATAGTACTAGCTGTCCCGGCAAATGCTATTTATATGTTTTGCTATTTATAAAAAAAAAGAAAAATAAAAAATAAAAAATACTTCCGCCATAGGACAGGCTTTGCCTAGTGTGGCGGATCTATGATGTAATAATTATTGTAAGGTTTTTTGGTAAATAAATTTATTATTTATTTATTTTTTATTTTATTTAGATGTCGTTCGATTCTCAGACCTAAGGAATACATAAAAACGTGTGGCACTCGGGGACTGCCGCGGTAAAGCTATTGCATCGTGCGAGCTTCGTACATTCGTACCATATACATACACGCTAAGCGAACGCTCAGTCGAGCTACATGGTAGGCGGAGTGGGGGGTGTTAGGTTTTATTTTTGTTATGGCATTTCTTGATTCTGTCGCCGCGCTCAAAGCCCCCGATAATATGCAATAGCTTAAAAAAATCATACAAATCGGTTCAACCGTTTGGTGGAGTTTGGTAACTAAAACCGGGACACGAGAATTTTAAATATGTAAGAAGATATAAAAGAGAAAAAGACTCATCAGAGCCTTCGCATGGGCCTTCCTTTTAGGCCGTAGGGAACCACTAAGAAAATATCCTATTAAATTATAATAGATAATTCTTTAATGCTCATCATACAACCACTTTACATTAATTATTTGTTTGCTTTTCTCTAGCTCAACAAATAAATAGTCACTGAGGTGATCTCATAATCTCTTATACAATTGGCACCTAAGACCGAATGCAATAGTTCTTTGTAACCGCAGTTTTAAATGTTATGTTACTCAATGACAATATAAGAATATTGAATTTAGGTGTATCCTCAAGTACCTAGAGGTACACTTAGCGACATCTATAATGGACTATTTCTCAGATTTCTATGCTAAAACTACCAACGGTCCACGGTTTTACCCGCATAAGTCTCGATTCCGTGGGAAATATGTAATAATAAGTAGTATGTTTACTCCAAATAAATCAGTGCATCCTCATACCAAGATTCATCAAAATCGGTCCAATAGTTTTGGAGCCTATACGTTACAAAATAGGCTCCAAAACTTTATAATATGATATTAGTTAAAAAAAAACCGTTTTGGCAAATTTTATACACACTGTTCAGGCGACTAGGAATGTTTTCTTGTTTATGCCTGTTGTGTTTGATGTTGAATTTTGTTTTAAATGTGACATTTGTATGACTTTTTTTGTATTTTACTATTTTGTAATTTAAATTGTTGACAAATAGGGATTGTGTTGAGTTTTATACTAAATATATTTATCTATAATATAAAAATGAATCGCAAAATGTGTTGGTAAGCGCATAACTCAACGACGCCTGGACCAATTTGGCCAATTCTTTTTTTGTTGTCTTTGATATTGTCAAGAGAAGGTTTTTATGAAAGAAAATATTAAGAAAGTTGCGCAGATTAAATGGTTACGTAGGTGAAACCGCGGGCGCAGCTAGTTTACTATAAAAATTAACAACATTTCAATATCCTGATTTATATAAATATCTGCTTAATTTAAAACATAGTGAAAACAGAATAACTCGTACTTTACTAAGCCATTTTTTCCTCTTCCACAGAACAGAGACAGATCCTCAAAAGCGTGTCAGGATGCTTCAAGCCAGGTCAGCTGACAGCCATCATGGGACCTTCTGGAGCTGGAAAGACCACGCTATTGAACATTTTAGCTGGATATCTGTAAGTTGTGAACAATAACATAACAAGATAAATAGAAACTTTATTGTACCTACTTCCTTCATTCTTTAATCCTTAATTCATGTCCATCCAAAGGTTGCCTGGAAGAGATCGCTTATAGCGATAAGGCTGCCCATTGTGCCATATTGTAAGGTATTAAATATTAATTTTCTTTTAGCATATAGGTAGTTACTTTAGTTAGAATTTATTTTGTTTTTATTTTATATGTAATCATTTTGCGTTTTGTTTTTATGTTGCAATAAAATGTTTATCTATCTATCTACCATAAATAAAACCGTAAAAAAGAAAACTTAATTCTTAGAGTGGCACAACAGGCAGCTTTATCGCCTAAGGTCTTCTCCTCTAGGCAATAAACTTTAATTCGTAGCATATAACATACCAATTTGTTATTTGGTAAGTATTATAGATGACAGGTGTGCGAAAGTGACACAACACATTTGGCTAAAGCAAAATTATTAAATATTTATGGACAAGGTGGTAAATACGAGTATGTAAAGATCGATAGGTACTTTAAATTTGTGCATAACAGTTGTCAGAACGTCATCTAACCCCAAACTAAGCAACTTGGCATGAAATATGGTCACCAGACAACGAATAATAGTTATAGCTACCTAATTATAAAACATCATCATCATATCAGCCACAGGACATCCACTGCTGAACATAGGCCTCCCCCAAAGACTTCCGATTGGTGGCATGCCCTCAGCAACGTCGATAAATATTATATGCTAACAGTTTAAAACTATAAAATAGGAGGCTCACAGCTAAGCGACACTCGCTGATCGTTTAA
This sequence comes from Idaea straminata, assembly GCA_951213275.1. Lineage (NCBI taxonomy): Eukaryota > Metazoa > Arthropoda > Insecta > Lepidoptera > Geometridae > Idaea > Idaea straminata. Next base: position 6,373,145 of record OX577850.1, read on the forward strand.
GGTAGTGCGGGTTTAGCGACGTCTGGCGCAGTCATTACTTCGATGGGTGGTCAATTAGTAATGTAGCAAAAATGTGTTCTCGTGAGCCCCTCCGTGCTTCGGGAGGCACGTTAAGCCGTTGGTCCCGGTTGCTACCTCTAGTAGCAGTCAGCGATCAAGTTAGAGGCTTTAAGGCGATCTAAAAACAAATAGGTTAGCCACACCACTATACGAGAAGAAGAAGAAAAGTAAAAATTTCCTTCAATTATTCGATAGTTATATAAGATAAATATTAAAGTAAAATTAAACGACCTAAAGATAACTTTAATTTAAAAAGTTGGATTATCTTAGGTCCTGATATTGGTCGTTGACCTAAATGACAAGACATAAGTGCATTACAAAGATTGACATTAAATCCCAAAATAAATACCGATCGATATATTTCGTGAACGTCATTTTTCTCATTTAAATAACTAGATTTTCAAGATATGGAAATATGTAGAAGACAAACACAAGGTTAATGAAAGAGATTAAACTTATTCATAGAGTGGGCATATGACAAATATACACAAACAAACAAAAATAGGTATCTTCTAGGAAAGCGTGCTAAGTCCTAGGCTGCATTGTCACCTACCATCAGGCAGTTGTAATGGTGGTCAAAAGCTGACCTAACATAATATTAAAAAAACCTTATGAAATAGTCCACAATAATAATATTATAACAAGTTTATTTATACCTACACTAAGCTAATGCCAATATCATAGAAATTAAATGAATAGATGATTTTATTTATAAAAATATTTGAAACAGTTTGCGATTAATATTTAAATTGAATCAAGTGTCACGAAAAAAAAAACAATAAAAATTAAATAAAAACACAAAGAACAGTGAGTTTGTATAGAAATCAGAAGGGACATTCCAATACCCCAGTCTCATAAGAGTCTTCTTTTATTATCAAACTAAAACTTTGCTCGTTTTTTTACAACACACTAGACTCTTTTAACATTACTCTTGGCTATGAACGTTTTTGTAATAGTAAGTACACCGGTGTCCCGTCTACTTCTAGTATTAATAGTCTTTGGGGTGAATACTTAAATCTCTATGTGACAGATGCTTTGTTTTAGAACAAGTTCTTTAAATGTTAATGTCCTATATCTACTGACATATTCTTCTTCCTATTCAACCTACTTAATTAATTCAAATGTGTAATGTCGTTTTTTGTCTTTATAAATACAGAGTACAGAATCTATTTTCTAAAAAGAAAAGTCTATCGGACGTTTCCTCGCGATAACCTTTTAAAAAAAATACTCAATTACCTCTGTTTAATCGTAAATACAGAGCACAGAGTCTCATTAAAAAAAACTGATCGAGTATAGTGTAGACGACTCGCTTTATATTGTTTCTTTTTATATTTTATAAACTAGCAACACCCGTTTTGTTGTAAGGTTTTTGTTTAAATATAATTGCAACACTCGTTGTTTTGTTACTTTTTTTTATTTACCTGCCTTACAACCTAGCAGCTTTAAAATTACAATTAAAATTACCTCCTCCAGGAAGTTTTTTACTAAACTCGCTTACATATTATAGAATTGACTAAAATAGTACAATGCGATACAAGTGCGAGCGCGTTTGAGAAGCCGAGATTAAATGATCCTTTTTTATCCAACAAAACAGTATTACCCAGATAAATTAAGAATGTTTCATCTACCTAACATGTAATTAGCAGTAAGATACCAATTAACTTATCAGGTTAACTTTTTACACACTAGTGGCGTCGAGGTAATGCATAACGCACACGTGCATAATACGTTGGATTATGAGCCTAAAAGCGGTTGAATAAGATCCACTTTATGAGCAACTGTGATAAAAAAGTTATTTCGGCCCTTTCTTTGCCTCCTCTGTAAACCTACTTAAGTGTGTTTCGTTTTTTTCTTCAGGACGAGAGGTGCAAAAGGCGAGATCTCTGTGAACGATGTATGCGCCTGCGCATCTCAATCAAAAGGTCGTGGAGGTGCACGCTACATTAGACAACACGACGATTTGCGAGAACATCTCACTGTGTACGAGGCTATGTCGCTGGCGGCAGCTCTCAAACTTGCCGATTTTACTGCACAAGAAAGAAAAGAAAAGGTAATAATAGTTTAACAGATATGCGAACTATTTCATGTGCAAAGGTTGTATAATATCATGAAAAAAAACGTGTGGCACTCGGGGACTGCCGCGGTAAAGCTATTGCATCGTGAGATCTTCTTCGACTTCGTACAGTCGTACCATATACATACATGTTAAACGAACGCTCGGCCTAGCTACATGGTAGGCGGAGTGAGGGGTGATAAGTTTTATTTTCGTTTCGGAATTTCTTGATTCGGTCGCCGCACTCATAGCCCGCTATAAAAGCTATGCAATAGCTTAAAAGTTTATTCACTTGCAAAATTGCAACCTTTTTCGAGGGTAAAATCGAATGGAAGTAAGTACTCTTCTTCAAAGATTGCTAGAAACTAAGAGAAAAGTTTGCTTGGTTGCAAAAAGGTTAAACTCGTTTAACAATTTATTTGTCTAAATTCTTCGGTTAAATTATTTATGACGAAGGTAGGAAAACCATCAAGGAATTTACCTTGATGTTTTAAAATGAAAATGGCAGGAGTAAAATGACTTATCTCAATTCTACATATTTTCATTTATTTTATGTTTACATAACTTATTGTTTTAGGTGTACGAAATTCTTGCGCTTTTGGGTCTAAGTGGGACAGCGCAGACACTGTGCCGAGATTTGTCTGGTGGTCAAAGAAGACGTCTAGCAGTTGCCTTGGAATTGCTATCTGACCCATCACTTATGTTCCTTGATGAACCCACCACGTAAGTATTAAATGTAGTGATTAACTTAATATTAAGTTAATATAATACACGAAATATCGTCCTAATTTATTGCCGATTTTACATTTGGATGGGCAACCCTTATTTGTCGTTACGATTTTTGGGTCCAAATTAGTGTTGTAGACAGTCACCTATAGCTGAATAAATAAATAATAATAATAAATAATACCTAAATACTGCAGGACATTCCACACATCGCCATCTAGCCCCAAGCTAAGTAACTAGACTTGTATTATGGCTGCTAGACAACGGATATACTACTTATATAGTTTCCTTTTATAATACATAGAAACAACCAGACCACAGACAAATATCTAAGCATAAACACTTATCTGAGGCGGGAATCGAACCCGTGTTTGGCAGTCCGGCATGGTGACTATTGTGCCAACTGGGTCGTCAAAAATCGATAGTCTATCGATAGTTCCCTTAAAACCGATAGTATCGATAGCCTATCGATAGTATTGCACTCATTGGATAGTATTGCCTCGTTTTGAGCTATCGATAGGCCAATCGATAGTGATGGCTTTATCAGATGAAAACACTACACTAGCCAAATCTACCAATGTTATATTTTGACTATCGAAACCGTAGGGGTGCGAACAAAAAATAAAAGGTAAATGCGTACATAGATAAAAGATAAAACTGAATAGGCCATTTTGGATAAAGTACCTACGTCACTACTTACCTAACTTTTTATAAAGACGGACTCCTAAGATTTTGTTGATAGATAATATGAAAATACCTAGCAATGCCTTATTTAATTAGAATTTAAATGGCAACTACATCCGAACCACTTTTTTTAACTACTTACCTATTAGTCAGGTTAGAGATCATACTTTATTTGTTAAAATAAGAATAAAATAATAATGATTTTATTTATTTCTTTGGTGTTGACACAAAGTCATAGGCTAATTAGAGCTACGTAAAAGATGTAACAATAAAATATATCTTCTATACTACGTACATATACAATTATTTGTCCTGAATGACTGACTGACGGATCAACGCACAGCCTAAACCGCTGATCGTAGAGACCTGAAACTTGGAAGGTGTGTTCTTTGTGTGACGTAGGCATCCAATAAGGATTTTCCGAAATTTTACTCTTAAAGGGGTGAAAAAGGGGGGCAAAGTTTGTATGGGACAACGTGATTCCTTGGTCTATTTTCTACTTTTACGCGGACGAAATCGCGGGCAAAAGTTAGGAGTAATATAAATTATAGTAGAATGACACTTTGATAATTATGAAACTAATTGGGTGCGTAAGTTCAATGTATCTAAAAACGTTTTTTTTTCTTTTTTAATCTGTGATTTATACCCACTCTTGCCTCTGCGGGTTCAACAGCCGAAACATTACTTTTACATTTAGGTATTAACAACGTAATATTATATTTTTTATTGACTACTTTATCAACGCTGGTTTTCTTGAATATAATCAGGAATTTTTTGGTCATAATGCATAATATATCAATAGCTGAGTAGAACTTGAAATTATGCATTTTACACCTTATCTTGCTTTGTGAGAGTTTTCAACAATTGTTTTGATTGTTCTCATTTGCTTAAGCTGAAGTACCTGAAAACCCCTATCCCTTTCCAACGTGCGCCGCGCGATGACTCTATTCTTTTCCCCCGCGAGCTGCTAAATGATCGTTTTAACTATGTTTTATGTAATTAGAAGACTAATATCTACTTTACTGAAAAACCATCTATACTACCTTATGGGATTTGATGTAAGGTTTACGAAAAATATAAATTCTGTTTTTTCTTTACAATCGCCGTAAAATTGAAAAATTTCAAAAAAATGATGATTTTATTCTATCGAGGCAAATCACTCTGATCGTGTTTCGAAGTGTATGACAATACAAAGCATTTCTTCACCTTTACGACAGTAGGCATATCATTCTATGGATTTTAGTGGTTGTTACCAAAAATTGTTTCTAAGACACCTCTATCGCGCTTCTGGTCTTACCACCTCGTCTTAAAGAAGGCTACACTGTTGGAGGTAAGTAAAGAACAGAATCAGTAGAGCTCAGCATTACTTTTGTCTATCTAAGTAACATTTATAGAACAACTAGCTGCGCCCCGCGGTTTTACCCGCGTAAGTCCCGATACCGTAGGAATATCGGGATAAAAAGTAGCCTATATGTTAATCCAGGTCTCCAGCTATCTACATACCGAGTTTCATCGCAATCGGTCCAGTAAATTTTGCGTGAAGGAGTAACAAACACACACACACACACAAATTTTCACATTTATAATATTAGTAGGATATAATTTTAAATAGTCGTTGTTTATTTATATGGTTGATAAATTCAAGGCTGAACATCATTTTCAAAGCACAATGGTTAATTGGTTTTACATTGGTTAGGTACTTGGAAATAAAATAATGATTGACCCTGACATCGTCACGCTAAAATGCATTTTTCATAAGTTGAATGCTCTACGCTACAGTGGCGTCCCCATTGTCATTGTCACTTAGACATAAAATACTTTATAGAGTAAAATACTACACATCGAATATTTACAAAACAATCATTCCTTGGTGAAATAAATAATTAATAACCTTTAAAATAAGTACTTACCATAATTTATACATATAAAATGCTTTGTCCTGAACTACTGACTGACTGACGGATCAACGCACAGCCTAAACCGCTGATCGTAGAGACCTGAAACTTGGAGGATGTGTTCTTTGTGTGACGTAGGCACCGGATAAGAAAGGATTTTCCGAAATTCTACCCCTAAGGGGGTGACAAGGGGGGGCAACGTGATTCCATGGTCCATTTTCGACTTCTACGCGGACGAAGTCGCGGCCAAAAGCTAGTATCTAATAAAAAAAATAACACTACTAGTAGTATATTTTGGAACGTAGTTCCTTATGGCGAGTTGCGAAAGGGGCTAGACGGAAAAAATTAAGACCAAAGTTGTAACGACATTTTTTGATTTTATTATAATTCCTTCATTAATTAATCGAAAGAAACTTCGTTCCATCTGGGTGACCCTTGACACCTCTCAAGTTTTTATTTTTATTTTTTAACATTTTTTTTGTCTACCTACTTAAAATTCAAATCACGAGCAGTTACTCGAATTATTATCACATTTGGCTCTCATCAGCGAAATTAACCTGATATTTGGTATAATCACAAGGCAGAATTACATAGGTAAATGTTTAGCGTTCTATTCAAAAGCATTCTGTTTTATTTCTATGAATTGTCGTTTAAATTCCGTCGTTACACTAATTAGTTTTAACCGACTTAAAAAAAGGACTACATTTTTGTCCGCAAACCGGCTCTAGGCATTTCATGAAATTCTTATTGTATGTATTTAAAGCGTTTAAACTCATATTTTGTTTATTTATTACTAGCCCTATTCTGTGAGAATATCTGGATAAAAGTAGCCTGTGTTAATCCAGGTCTCCAGCTATCTAGATACCGAGTTTCATCGCAATCGGTTCAGTAGTTTTTGCGTGAAGGAGTAACAAACATACACACACACACACACAAACTTTCACATTTATAATATTAGTAGGATTAGTAGGATGAGGAAGAACCGATAAAACTGAAGCTTATAAAGTATTTCACTAGTTTTATAGACAACATATTTGTCATTTCTACTGCTATTCCGTGTTCAAATTGTTATTTCTTCGGTTTGTGACAGATAGATAAATACTTTAATTGAACAATACACAAAAACGTTGAAAAAAAAGTGAGACGTTGTATGCCTTAGGTTACTACTTAAAACTTATTTTACCTACCTACCTATAAAAATAAATAAATATTGCAGAACATTCCACCATCTAGCCCCAAGCTAAGTAAGTAGACTTGTGTTATGGGTGCTAGACGGATATACTACTTTTATATTATTCTTTTTCAAATATCTTATATCTTTAAATGAGCAATTCTTGTATATATATATATATATAATTGGAATCTCGGAATCGGCTCCAACGATTTTCATGAAATTTGGTATATAGGGGGAATTATTTTTAGAAAATGTGATTTTATTCGTGTTTTATCGAAACTTACTTTTTTTATCTGAAAAATATGACTCTTCCTGACATCTATTGGCGAACTACTAATACTATTTTATGTGAGCCATAAAGTTATTCCAGCAGATGGCGTTGTTAAGTAGCACGAAGTCAATACCGAGCAAAGCTCGGTCATCCAGGTACTATCTTATAATACATAGAAACAACAAGACCACAGACAAATATCTGAGCATAAATACTTGTCTGAATCGGCAATCGAACCCTTAACCCTGTGTTTGGCAGTCCGGCATGGTGATCATTGTGCCAACTGTCGTCAACACTTACTTTAAAAAACCTGTTTTTTTTATAGCGGGCTGGATTCCTCATCGTCAGCCTCCCTCATCGCCCTCCTAAGCAACCTAGCCCGTGGCGGTAGAACAGTTATAGCTACCATTCACCAACCTTCGGCCTTACTCTTCGAGAAGATCGATTCAGTATACTGCTTGGAAAATGGAAGAATGCTGTACAGCGGACCTAGGGAGTATTTAGTACCGGCACTAGCAAGTGCTGATTTAAGATGCCCACCGTACCACAATCCGGCGGATTTCTGTAAGTTACCTTTTTATCACAGTTGCTCATAAAGTGGATGTTATTCAACCGCTTTTAGGCTCATAATCCAACGTATTACACACGCGTGTGTTATGCATTACATCGACGCCACCAGTGTGTTATAAGTTATCGTGATAAGATCAATTGGTAACAATTGTTAGGTAGATGAAACATTCTTAATTTATCTGGGTTATACTGTTTTGATGGATAAAATAAAGTAGGTACCAAAAAAGAGGTTTTACTCCAGCAATAAAGGTTGTCTATAAATTCGGTTTACGAACGATAATTTTACGCGATAACGTCTTAAAAATGATTAACAATTTAGTGCTGTTTTTTTTGTTTTTTCTTTACTTAAATTTAGTTTTTTTCGTACCATTATTTTCTGTTTTTAACCCCCGACAAATGGAAAAGCCCTAAAAATATTGTATGTCAGACGAGGCTGTATAGGTTAAAAGTCTTTTGTCTAGCCTTTCGGGAGTATAATTAACAAAAAAATATTGCCTAAAAAATTGAAAATATCACCAAATATTTTGTTATTTATTATTTTCTTTTCTTTTCAAGTCTTTTCTTTTATTCACAACTGTGATAAAAAACGTTGTACGATACACGTGTGGCTTGATCGATTTAATCTCGGCGATCTATAGACGCACTCGCGTTCCGCTCGCGTGTCATAAACCGCCTTGATGAAATGATCAATTTACCACACTTGTATCGCAATGTACTATTTTGATGTTACGTAGAAATTGTATTTTTTAAGGTTTTCGCAACGCAAAGACTCAAAACAATAACTTGATTTAATAACCTACGACTTTTATATTTAAGCTTTTGCGGTTTCATTCGCTTAAAAAGTAGTTAATAACTATGAACTACCCTGAGGAAATTTTCATTAAAATTTACAAACTCTTGGTACGTGAACAAGCAAAATTTCGCCAACGACCAAGTTCTTTGGTACGTATAATTGAATGTTAGCTTAAAGATTACATTAGTAGATATTTCTACGTGATTATATTTATTATGACGGATATAATCGGGTTAAATCTGACGTTTCGGGTATTTTACAGAACCCATCCTGGCCTATCCAACATATTATGCTCACATACTGCAAGACTTTAGGGACCGTCCATGTTTGACATTAGCTATGTGCTCTTTAATATCTTTATTTTATATCCGTTAAAATAAATATAACTACGTAGAAATATCTACTAATGTAATCTTTAAGCCAACATTCAATCATACGTACCAAAAAACCCGGTCGTTGGCGAAAGTTTGCTTGTTCATGTACCAAGAACTTAAAAATTAAAATTTCCTCAGGGTAGTTCATAGTTATTGACTACCTTTTAAGCGAATGAAACCGCGAGGCGTACCTAGTAAAAGGTTAAATATAAAAGTCGTAGGTTATTAAATCAATTATTGTTTTGAGTTGCCAAGATAAAATGCACTCGTAATTTAATTAACAAAAAACAGCATGAGGTGATCGTTGTTTATATAAAAAGAGACGAAAACCAACGAAAACAATGGATTTGAATGCATATAATCTACCTACAGCATTCTTGAATTATCTCTTACAAAGATTGCTTCATCTAGGTATATATCTATATATATATTCATTATTATATTTATAAGAGCAAAACTCATCGTGACTCAAGAGTTTCATACTTCGCTTGAGGGATCCTTTTAGGATGCTGGTGAACGCGAAAGATTTTTTTCAAGATCGACCTCTGAAGAGATAAAATGAGCTATAAAAGTTTGCAATTCGTAGTAACTATTAGTATTCTGTGTTTGTAGGAAATCAATATCACTTATAAAAATGAAATAAAAAATAAATAAATAACATACAATAAATATATTAATCGCTTATAAATAAAAAAAAAAACAGACAACTAAATATGGTCCATACAATAAATAAATAATAAATAAATGTTGTATTACAGTAAAATGAATACAATATTAACTTACACATAAACAAAGGTTTATATTATATATCTTAGGTAGGTAATTAAATCTCAGTTTGTATAATATTTGCAAATTGTGACAAAAAAAACCGATTATTAAACTAAGACTAGCTTGTATTTTAGGAATCAGTGTACCAAAGATTCATTATTCAGTTTCCATTTAGCTAAACCTTGTAGAATTAAATAACTAATTAATAAGTAGAACACTTAACACTTCATTCTAATGCATGCAATGTAACTGCGCTACTGGACATACAAAAACTGTTAGTAATCAAAAATAGAACATACTAAACTTATGTAGTGAGTAAAAAACATACATAGATACACTGCAAGTTAAATAAAAGCTTTTAAAATAAGACCACTGTATACAGGCAAACTAGCAGTTACAGAGAAAACAGTAAGGGGAACTCTGCTATTACCCTTCTGCCCCCTTAGACAAGATAGCTTTCTAAAAGCGATGTCGCCAATAGATAGATTTAATTGTATGAAGTTGATATAAAACGTTGGATAAAATTAGCATAAGATGGAACTTATCCACCATTTTTTTTCTCTAGTGCAAGACTACGTGACTTTTCGTTGGCTTGTGTCAATTTCAGACAAAAAAATAAAATGAAAAGTTTGTCGATTGGCGATATCGCTAATAGAAAGCAATCTTGTATAAGGGGGCTGATTAGAGACTGCCATAATGGGGAGTCATACCTATCTGCTAATGTCTTCAGGATGCCGTTGCTGTTATAAAGAGGCACTAACGCGAATAAAACCGCGGGGCACGGAAAGTAATAATATAGTTACGTTTGACAAAGAATACTAGGTATTGCTTGTGAAATTTCTATAAACCATAAATTATACAATAGTAGATATCAGAATCAGAAAGTATAACTTTACATTACTAATGGATAAGCTGCCGTCAGTTGCACTCAGTAACATACCGTCATCTTGCTCTTATTTCACACATTCAACGTCAACGAATGAGACACAGGATTTCACTTAGAAATTAATGTTACCGAACGCAACTGTTATTAGCTAAAAACGTGTAAGCAGTGAGTCACCCAGATCTCCGTCTTTGTGAACCATTACGTGAATGTCAGATCGTGTGAAAGCGCATAAATAATATTGCATAATTATATATTAAGTTGATAACCTAATTAAATAGTATAGAAGGGATAATCAATAAAGTTAATTGGCTGTTTATTTACTTTAACGATCTCGTCTTTCTATATTAAACTCGTGTTCACTACGGTAAAAAGCATGCGTGTATCCAAACAAAAAGAAATAGCTCTTTTATCCCCTGAATTATTGACCAATTTCAGTTTTTCTTTGTAATTATTGCATTTTACCGCACCTCCGCTCAAATAGTGTCATAATTTAAAAAAAATGTCGAGAAATGGTGTCTAAAATAGTCTTCATTTGTTTTCGGTTTTCTAGTCTTAAGTGACACTGTTCTTATTTGGCATGTCATTGCTTTCGATGAACATTATAATGACACTAGCTCCTTCAAAGGTCAACCTATTAAACTAAGGACATGACACTTTTTGAGATAAGTCTTTGGACATTGGAGCAATAAAACTGCATTTTGTTTCTTTTAATTATGACACTATTTGAGCGGAGGTGCGATATTTATGCTTATGTTTCTTTTTAATATTTTAATCACTTATAAAGTTATTATAAGGTATATTATATTACTAGGATACAAAATAATTCATGCGAAAGACATTAATAATTTTACATTTTGTAGATGAATCTGACGAGATTTTTTTACGTGCCATTTATTGTTTAATAGCTGTTGCCCGCGACTTCGGTAGTTTTATTTTATGTAAATATCTTTTTTATATATATAATTTTAATGTACGTGTGTATGTCACTGAACTCCTCCTAAACGGCTGGAACAATTTGAATGATATTTTTTGTATGGGTTTGGGTGACGCCCTGGATGGTTTCGATTCACAAATCAACCCTGTTTTTTTTAAATGGCAAAACAATCTTTACCGGGACAGTAGTAGGTATATTATAAGTACTAAAAATCCTTGATGGATAACAAAACGTACGTGGTTATTATAGCGTAATAGGTTTTTATAAACCAGATAGAATTAAATTAATAGATCCGTGTTATAAGAGGATTCTAACATAAGTCATGACAACATGAAACTATTCTTAAGTTGTCACGATTCAAGTTATAAATAAACCATATATTTTAAGCTATTGTACACATTTAAAACGTTTTTGTTACCGGATAAATCGCATGTACAAATTAACTATAGCAAATAATCAATTATATTTTCAAAGAATTCAACGCAAGTACTCGCAAGTCGTCTCACGTTCATAACTTGTCCCATTCGCAGCTCGTCCTATTTACAATTCAACCCGTTTACATTCTGTCCTATTAGTAATTCGTCCCATAGTAATCAATTAATGACTCTGTGGCTTATTTATATCTCTCCATACTTATTATGAATAAAGAAAGGGTGGACAAAAAGTCTGTACTTAGAAGCGGGGCTTAGAAAAAGTAGTACAGTCTGCAAAGAACTAAGGGTAGCAAGTGCATATATTATTTATCAGTCAAGTAGATACTTCTGTTTTTATGCGATGCGTCTAAGCGTTTAGCAATATATATGCGGAGACTTGTAAATCGTTTTTAGTAAGTAAGGTTGATTTATATGTTTGTGATTAGTGCTGTTTGTCCCCCGAATAAAATAAAATAAATAAATAAAATATTGTAAAGGTTTAATTTTTTTAATTACAGTTCAATAATGTTTGGTTATTCTGGATGAAATAACTAACACTTCGAAAACTGTAGTGATATCAAGCAGATTAATTAACAATTACTGAACAATTATTTAAAAAAAAAACATCTTTAAAATATGCACCTGCTACCCTCAGTCCCTCGCAGAGTGTACCTATAGTTGAACAAAATATAGTTGTTTTTTTTAATTAATGTCTGTCTGTGTGTTAGTATATGTATCTATTACATATACAATTAAACAACTGACCAAGTGCAAGTCGGACTTACGCATGAAGAGTTCCGTACCATTATATTCTGTTTTTAATAGCTATAGATAGATAGATAAACTTTTTATTGCATCATAAAAATAAAACGCAAACTTATTCCAAAACGAGGTTTAAGGATAGTCCGAGATGTGGATTTAAACCTTAGATATAGACACAGATTTACTCGTGCACTATAGTCTAAACACTATCCTTATAGATTATATAGGGAGAGTATTTAGACTATAGTTCCCTATATAATCTATAGAGATAGTGTAATCCACATCTCGAAATATCCTTAAACCTCGTTTTGGAATAAGGGGGAAAATGATTACTTACCTATTTGTTGTTAGAGCGGCAACATAAATACATCATCTGTGAAAATTTCAACTCTCTAGCTATCACGGTTCATGCGATACAGCCTGGTGACAGACAGACAGGCGGATAGTGGAGTCTAAGTAAAAGGGTCCTGTTTGGGTATACCGAACCCTAAAAACTGCAAAACTTTATATTTAAAGGTTTCTAATTCCAGCTTTTTTTTTCAAGATTTCCTAAGTTTAAACACCCGGGTAGGGTGTAAACACCCTACCCGGGTGTCTTGTAAATCTTCAGGAAATCTTGTAAACCTTCCTCAACTTCTTGTCCATCCAAAGTTTGCCTGGAAGAGATCGCTTTGAGCTATAAAGCTGCCCTAGTACTTTGATTTTTATAAAGAATTTATCTATCTATCTTTTGTTTTTATTTTCAGTAATGGAGGTAGCATCCGGAGAATATGATGTAGATCTAATAAATGTTTCTAAAACTATGAAAAAATATAGACCGGAACTAACAGGCGATAGTGCTTGGGATAACCACATTCCTACAATACCCGCCTTACCAGGACCTTTAGGTGAGCCCATAGTATACATAATAATCTTTTTAATAATGTTACCACCAATTGATTTACAAAAAAATGTAGCCCGTTGATGTCTTTTGCAAGGTGAAAAAGTTTTAAGCTTTTTTCGAATAGCTTAATCAAGTTTTCAAGCTAATATTACTCATTCGAATTGTTACCTAATATTTCATAGCGGGCGTGATTTATGGGGTACAATGACAATACCAATTAGCTGAACCCCACGTGAGCTAGCACATTAAGGTTGTAAAGTAATGTTACCTGATTTAACATTTTTAACAATATACTATACAATCCTACTAAAATATAAATGTGAAAGTTTGTGTGCGTGTGTGTAAGTTTGTTACTCCTTCACGCAAAAACTACTGGACCGATTGCGATGAAACTCAGTATCTACATCGCTGGAGACTTGGATTAACACATAAGTTACTTTTTATCCCGACATTCCCACGGGATCGGGACTTACGCGGGTGAAACCGCGGGCGCAGCTAGTACAATATACATTATACAATGCAAAAAAATAACAAAATATATATGTACACTAGGTGCGGCCCGCGGTTTCACCCGCGTAAGTTCCGATCCCGTGGGATTATCGGGATAAAAAGTAGCCTATATGTTAATCCAGGTCTCCAGCTATCTATATATCGAATTTTATCCCAATCGGTCCAGTGGTTTAAGCGTGACGGAGCAACAAACACACACACACACACGCACACACAAACTTTCACATTTATAATATTAGTAGGATTTTTACAGATGTGAGTGAGCTCTGGGTCACGTGGGGATCAGCTAATTGGTATTCCGACTGTACATTGCATTGGGGTATTTAAACGAATACACCCAAAAACCACATTTCATAAGTTACAATTGCTTGCTAATTCTAATATTTGACGTTATCTTCTTTCAGATATAGGTAGAGAATTGAAAAGTAAAGAATTAGCTAACGGTAAACAGCAAAAGAAACATTCGAAATATATGTACCGGCCTTCTGGGTTGTTGCGGCAAACCTGGATACTTCTATATAGGAACTATTTAATGACTACTAGAAATTATGTAAGTATAATCAACGTTCAAAAGTACACCGCCACCGTAACGTTTATAACAACGTAACCTGTAAATCGATCCCACGTCGGTTGGTGTAGCGGGTGGCGGCTTCCACTCGGCCAAATTAAATACATAGCTAACATTTTGAAAATAATAATCACATGAGTACTTTAAATTCAAGTATTTATGTTTGTGTGTAAAGTCTATTAGAAGAAGGTCGTAAGTCCAATACTTGTTGATAGTTTTTTGGTAGGAAACTGATAGTGCACTTATGACGCATACTGTACATTTAATGACTTGACTAGAAAGGCCGCTGTTTCACCCGCGCAAATACCTATCCCGTGGCCTATATTGTTCCCAATAAATCAATGTATCATTATACCAAGTTTCATCAAAATCGGTTCATTCGTTTTGGAGCCAATTTGTTACAAACTATCTAAAAAAAAATATTCTGTGTGTGTGTGTGTGTATATATTGTGTGTTTTTCTTGATATTGTTATGGTTTACTTTTTTGTATAATGTTATTTAGAACGATGTAGTGTTTGGGATAAAGTTAGATAAAGTAGGTTTGACGTCAGCCTCGCGGCTGTGTTCACAGAAAAAATAAATATTAATATTACAAAGTGTTCAAATTAAAATTTAAAATATTTAAAAATACTAAAAAATCTTGAGAGGTGTCAAGGGACACCCGGATGGAACGAAGTTCCTTTCGATTAATGAGTGAAGGAATTGTAATTTTTTTTTTAACTTTAATATTTTTTTATTATTATCAAATTATAATATAATATACACTCAATTAGTAGGCTCAATTATAGTAATTGCTTTCTATGAGAGAGAGAGAGAGAGAGAGAAACACGCGCACGCCGCACGGCTTACAACTATAGCAAAAAGAGTGTCGTTACAACTTTTGGTCTTAATTTTTTCCGTCTAGCCCCCAAAAAATCATTTCAGAATAAAATTAAAATTTTAAATATGTGTAATTTTTCAAATAATCAACACTTCGGAACGCAAGCATGAGTAATTTTCAACAAACTTTTATAACTCAGTTTTCTCAAGAAACTGTTTTTTAAAAATGACTCATGCGTAAATGGACTAATAATTGTTTTGTTTTTATTCTAATAAACCATATTCTTTAGGATCCTTAGATAATTTTAACCACAAAAAATTATTAGTAATATTAATTATCTGTTAAACAAAATATACGTGAATAAAACTATTATTATAAGTTACCTAATAAAGTACAAAAATCATGTTTATGAGTTTAACATGTTAGAAGGTCGTAAAATAACATAATTTTGGAAATGAAAATATATTCAAAACAGTACCTACGTTTGAAAAAATATATTAAAATGCTAATGATGAGGAAAACCTTCTACTTAATCTAAACCTGCTTATCTTCATATAATATAACCAAGTATATGTATGTTCTAGTTAAAAATACCTACTTATTAAATACTGCGTGCTCAATAGCCTACATTGCTTTTTGTTCGTTTTGAAGGATATAATAAATAAATAATAATAAATATTTCAGGACATTCCACACATCGCCATCTAGCCCCAAGCTAAGTAACTAGACTTGTGTTATGGGTGCTAGATAACGGATATACTACTTATATACTTTTCTTTTGTAAATATATACTTATAATACATATAAACAACCAGACCACAGACAAATATCTAAGCATAAATACTTGTCTGAGGCGGGAATCGAACCCGCAACCCTGTGTTTGGCAGTACGGCATGGTGACCATTGTGCCAACTGGGTCGATAATAAAAGTCCATTATTATTAGGATAATATTTTTTTAAGTAAATAAGTAGGTAGGTACTTAGTTATTGAGCAACATAATTTATTGGAAAAAATAAAGATAAAAATGCGCCAAATACGTTTCGAAATTGGTTAAGAAAGATTGTAGTATTTTTTTTTTCGTTTTTTTTTTAAATATTTTATTACCTGCTGATTAAGGTTGCGAATTCGAATTCTATAGTAAATTTTGGCAATACTACCTATATACAATTAAAAAAATTACTTCTTTTTTTATTTCCAGTCTCTATTCATGTACCGGGTAGCTGCCCACGTGGTGATAGCGCTAATTTTCGGTTACCTCTACCTTGGCGTTGGCAACGAAGCTAGCTCCGTATTGGGAAACTATATCTACTTGTACGGATCAATGTTGCTGGTGGTTTATACTGGAAAGATGTCTGTTACATTATCTTGTAAGTATATCTTCTATAAGTTTTATTAGATTTCATTAAGCTACCTCTACCTTGGCGTTGGCAACGAAGCTAGCTCCGTATTGGGAAACTATATTTACTTGTACGGATCAATGTTGCTGGTGGTTTATACTGGAAAGATGTCTGTTAAATTATCTTGTAAGTAGGTATACCTTCCATAAGTTTTATTAGATTTCATTAAGCTACCTCTACCTTGGCGTTGGCAACGAAGCTAGCTCCGTATTCGGAAACTATATCTACTTGTACGGGTCTATGCTGTTGGTGGTTTATACTGGAAAGATGTCTGTTACATTATCTTGTAAGTATCCTTCTATAAGTTTTATTAGATTTCATTAAGCTACCTCTACCTTGGCGTTGGTAACGAAGCTAGCTTCATGTTGAGGAACTAGGTGTACTTTTCATTGGTCTATGTTGCTCGTAGTTTATACTAGGAAGATGTCTGTTACATTGTCTTGTAAGTATACCTTCTATAAGTTTTATTAGATTTCATTAAGCTACCTCTACCTTGGCGTTGGTAACGAAGCTATAGCTTCATGTTGAGAAACTACGTGTACTCTTATTCTCGTCGTTTGTACTATCTGGTAAACATACTAACTTTAACCCACACTATACCTACACCTTTGCAAATTGCTATCCAAATCAATCGTGCAGTTTGAAAATAAACAGACAACATGACATCCAAACAGTCTTTCGCATTAATGTTTTTTGTTAATGGCATCGGCAGTCGACTGGCAGTGATTTAAGATAATATTAGACTTATGATTTTAATACATGATTAAGAGAGATATACCAAAGATAGGGAGATATTAAACAATTGATAAGATTGTCTAATCCATAGGTTTATCTAATATAATCTAATAATAATAGTTTGATTCCTTCACTGATAGGCAATTTCAAGAATAAGAAAATTCTTAGATTTCAATCACGAGCAGTGTAAAAAAACTCCAATCTCTTAAAATCTTCTAAATAAATTTTGATGATATTTGTATTCCTGAAATAAATACCTACATCCCTTAATATTATTTTATCTTTCCTTTCTTTTTAAACTTTTCTTTTTTAACGGTTCAGTAATTCCAGTAAGCCCCGAGACTTAGCAGGTGAGATCGCGGGGCACAGCTAGTCAACAATAAAATTTAGAACCGTTAGTTTTATTGATATCTTTAAAATGGATCGAGCATTAGAAATCCGTTGGATATTTATTCAATAGTTCCAAAACAAGCTAAACAACCTAAGTGAAAAATAAAACAACATTATTCTTTTTTAACCGACTGACACCGCCACATCAGTAGAAAGTTAAGTGGATAAATCTATACTAATATTATAAAGCTGAAGAGTTTGTTTGTTTGTTTGAACGCGCTAATCTCAGGAACTACTGGTTCGAATTGAAAAATTCGTTTTGTGTTGGATAGGCCATTTATCGAGGCTACTTTTTATCCCGATATTCCTACGGGATCGGGAGTTACGCGGGTAAAACCGCAGAGCGCTGCTATATCAAATATATGTAAATATTAAATACCTTAGGGCGGAAAAATATTTTGAAACACTTTCTCTTTATAATCTTAAAATACCTATTAGGTATAACTTTTAATCAACCAAAAAAAAAAACAAATGGTTGCCTGTAAAGTCGGTTTGTGGACGATAATTTTACGTGATAACGTCATAAGAAAACGTTGAAAAATTGAGTTTTTTTTTGTTATTCCTTTTCCTTTTTTTTCATTTGTATAAGTCTTCTATTTGTCACTTGTCACCATAACACAAGTCTAGATAAGCGATATTATTATTAATTACTCTGTTTCCTAAGTTACCATTACGCGTCTAGTCATATTACCATGACGCATGACGTCACACAATATTACCGTGACACTTTTTTGTGAATGCAGGTGTTTCACCAATTTATTAGACGTTATCAAGTCAAAACTGTACCAGTTGTTCGCAGAGCTTGAGACTGATCAAAGTAAATACATAAATATTGCAAGACATTCCACACATCGCCATCTAGCCCCAAGCTAAGTAACTAGACTTGTGTTATGGGTGCTAGACAACGTATATACTACTTATATACTGTTCTTTTGTAAATACATACTTATAATACATAGAAACAACCAGACCACAGCCAAATATCTAAGTATAAATACTTGTCGGAGGTGGGAATCGAAACCGCAACCCTGTGTTTGGCAGTCCGGCTTGGTCACCATTGTGCCAACTGGGTCGTCAAAAGTGACCAAATGTAATACTGGGTGTCACCCATACCTACATTTTCTCTATTTAAAATATTGGAATGTAGTTAGGTGTTTTTAATTGATTGGTACGTAATAAAAAAATCTGCGTAAATAATTTATATCTTATCTTTGATTAGAAATTAGTACGTAGTTCTGAATGCACGTGCAGTTATTAATTGGAAATAATCGTATTTTATCAAAAACTCAACCTTCATAAGATTATTATTTTTTTCTGTTGGCATAGGTCAAAGATACTGAAATTACAATTATAAGAGATGACAATATTAGGACATTTTTCATACAAAAACGTTGTCCTTGTATTTATTTTTTGCTTAGAGTACCAACTCTGCACAGAACACAAACGTCAAAGCACACATCAATATATGTTTGATTGTATGTTTGAACGGGCTAATCTCGGGAATTACTGGGTCGAATTGAAAAATATTATATTTGTGTTGGATAGTCCATTTATCGAGGAAGGCTACAAGCTACTTTTTGTTTCGATATTCCCACGGGTTCAGGACTTACGCGGGTGAAACCGCGGAGCGCTGCTAGTCTTCTATACTTATAAATGCAGACATGCATAATTGCAGACACACCGTAGAGCTCCGAAACTGCTGTTATAAGAATGATTTCAACACAAGCAATATTCTAGGCACCTGCTTTAGGTGAAGTTTAAAGTCTTCTAACTCATCAATCAATCAAACAATAATATCAAAAAATATTAGAATGCAAACTTTCAAATAATAGTAATTTTCGAACTCTACCTGCAATTATGCAGCCGACTGTACATATACAAACTGATTTACATAACCAATTTTTTTATAATTATTGAATGTAAATGTAACTCACGCAAACCATAAATAAATTAACTTTGACTTTGATTGTAGTGATATTTATATTAACAAAGCAAAAACTGTTGCAAAGACAAAAAATATAAAATGCACTTTTAAGATGAGTAATGATCTAACATTAATTACCTACTACTTAAATTGTTTCGTATCCTTAAAAGCACTTTAAACCTTCAAATATTATGATTGACTTTGATTTATATTTATTTATTATTATTTATTAATTGGTTATAATGTAGAATGTTGTTTGCTGTATTAAACTTAAAAATAATTTAATTGTAGATTACCCGTTCCCTAAATATGTTTAAGCACAATCTCGCTCAAGCCACCTTAATGAAAAAAAAGGATTTCATGGTTAAACCTTAACTTAAAGATTTTCTTTCGTTTCAGTTCCACTGGAAATGGATATTTTACGAGGGGAGTACTTCAACCGATGGTACAACTTAGGACCATACATATTCTCAATTTTGGCAGTGGAATTACCATTCCAGGTAAGATTGATTTACTTAAAATAGATAAATCTAGCAATAGACACACTTCTTTACGATAAATAGGTAAGTGTTTGACCAATATCTCACAAGATGGTAAATGACAATGCGGTCTCAGATGTAGCACGCTTTCCTAAAAGATACACATTTATTTATTTATTTATTTATTTATTTATTCGGAGATCCAACAGCTATACACATGATTCAAAGACCCAATTCTATCTTACCTTGACCATTTGCAAGCGTTTTGAAAACGAAGTTCGTCTTAAGAACTCCTCACGACACAATAAACTCATGCGTTTTTTTTCTAGTGGTCAATTTCAAGTTCAGCGGGCCGATCGCCGTATTCTTATGCAGCGCATCTTATCTGCGTTTTCGTCATAACTGTAGATTTCGTATTGCCGTAATTTCTTATGACACACGTCACTTAAACCTAGAAGTCACGCGCTCGCCGTATTGCCAGTGAGCTACGCGTCTTATGTGTCGCACAAAAACGGCATCCCGCTAAATTTTTACGTGACATAAATGTCAAATTATTACGTAGGAAAATTAGTAAAAAAATTCGTACGGCAACACAGCTTGTTTCACGCGTAGGTGAAGTAGACGTGCAGTTAAAGTAACGGTTATGTATAGCTTTATTTTACGGCAATACCGACGATTAGCGTGCACGTTGTGTATGCGTCATAGAATTACGGTGATCGGACCGCAGGAACTCATGTATACATTGTTTACTTACCTACTTATTTGATTAATTCCAGATGATATCGTGCGTGTCCTACGTGGTTCTATCTTACTGGTTAACAGATAACCCATTAGAACCGACGAGAGCTACCTTGTTCCTTGCAACTGTCGTAGCTACCTCATTATGTGGTCAAGCTTGGGGGTACTTCATTGGTTCTACTACCCCTACTAAGGTAAATTGTATTACCTACTTACTAGGACCACCCTGCAGTTTTCCGTCCGTGCAATAAAAACTCCATGATTTTTTTTAAATCCCTTCTTGGAACTTCTGCGAATAATTAATTGATTAATAACAGTGCTATTATTCTTGAATTGCTATGTTTAAAACATAAGACCTACTATTTTTATTCTCTAAACAAGCCCAGAACCGAAATGCTTGAGGAGGAGAAGCCATTGCCCTTGTAAGACAATATAAGCTTACAAAATAATAATAATTCATAAATAATTTATTCATATCATTTAAATAGGCGAAGGTTACGAAAAACTTTAAAGAAAGTTTGTGGGTGGAAAAATATTATACTCTCAAGAAAAATATAGCCAACCCTAAAAATAACAAAAAAAAACAGTTTACAAAGTAATCTAAGTATTATAACCCAATCTAGTAGTTATTAATGAAAAAAGAACGCCTGAATATTGTTTTTAAGCAGTCAGTCTCGGTGTAAACGCCTTATATAAATAACATAGCAACAAAAATTAGAATCAATTTAGTAATCAAATTAATAATTCACTAAAAATTTGACAATCAGACCTTTTAGAATTAAGATTATCTGGGTTACTGTACTTAATGACTTAAAGAATAATGGCAAAACTTTGAACAAATATTAATTGTTTGCAAGGAGGTTAGGTTCTTGAAGTTCCTATAGGTATGTGTTATGGCGTCACATGGCGTTACGCGTCAAATGCTGATGAATAAAATGAAAAATACGTGACTTTAAATGCTTACATCTATTTTACGAAATACTTTTAACTTAATTGTAATCTAGAAACAATTTAATTTTTTTTTTTAATTTAATTATTTAACACATATTTTATTTCTTCAGCATATCCACTAAGAAAATTCCTTTCTTTCTGGGCGACAAAGTTGCAGGAACTAAATAATACATATTGGACTATTTTAATTTCAGATTGCAGTATTCATCGGTCCAGTACTCGCTTGCTTGTTCTCCGTGTTCGGATTCTGCCTCGCATTATCCGACACTCCCTATCCATTCCGTTGGCTTCATCACATCTCGTACTTCAGAGCTGGGTTCCACGTCGCTGTGCATTCTGTTTACGGCTTTAACAGGACCAAGATTAATTGCTCTAAAAGTAAGTTGCTTTAAAACTAGTTCTTTTAGGCGACTCTTCTTTTGTGGCGCGATGGGCGATGGACTGAAACTCCGTATGTCCTTTTAGGATGTAAGCGCGCACTAGGTTCCTAGCTAGCTAGCGCGTCGATCGGTCGTGTCGTGTGTGTATGCAAACCAGTGCGATTGAATTACGTGGGTAGTTATGGCGAACGTACAGAGATCACCACCACCAACGAAGAAATCGGACGATAAATGGAAACCTGGACGTCTCATATATACGAGGAGTGAAAGAAAGAAAATTGAACAAGAAGAGAATGAAAGCGATTCGTCAGAAACCTGTCGCGACAAAGTCCCTTGTTGTTCAGCGAAGAAGTTAAATGATACTATCCAGGCTTTTCGGGAAGAAATGAAGGCCATGAACAACTTACTGTGTACTATAAAAGAAGAGCAGGATGCTAGATTTGTAAAGATGGAGAAAGGTATGGCCGAAATAAAAAAGGAAGTAAGAGAAGTGAGCAAGAATAGTGAAGAAGTTGAAAAGGCAATGGATTACCTGAGTACCCAGTACGAAGAAATATCTAGATTTAATAAAGACACAATGGAGCACAGAAAAAGAGATGAAAATCGATACAACGATTTAATACAGAAAAATGCATTTTTAATTAAATGTAATAAGGCCCTTGAAGAAAGAATAATGTATATTGAGCAAAAGGAGCTAGAACGTAACATCGAAATAGTTAATGTGAAGAAACAAGAAGGTGAAAATATAAGAGAAGTCGTTAAAAAGATAGCAAATCATCTGAAAATGAAGACAGAGGAGATCGAAAGTGCGTGGAGGGTACCCACAGAAAAAAAGAATCCAGCTCCGATTATTGTAGCGCTTCGTACGAAAGATGTGAGACTAGAATGGCTAAAGACGCGAAAAACGATGATAACAAATAAATCTATTTATAACGATAGCGATAGCTCGCGTATCTACATAAATGAACATCTATCGCAACCTATGCGTCAACTTTTCTGGGCAGTAAAAACGAAGCTAAGAGATCATTTTAAATACATTTGGGTACATAACGCAAAAATTTTGACGAGAAAAGATGATAACGACAGAAAAATCTATCATATAAGATCTGAAGCGGAAATCGATCAATACCTACCATAATACTAACAACTAATTAGCGTACCTACCTAAGTTATTATCAAACAGTCAAAATGGCGTCTCTTACACAAAATAATGATATTATTTATACTAAATATGACAATGTCCAGGACTGGGAACAGTTCTTAGATTGTCATACATCTGCCTTACACGTAATACATATGAATGTGCGATCTTTGAAAAAACATTTCAATACACTGATGGTCATAATAAAAAAATCATTATCTAGTTTCGATGTTATATGCCTAACCGAGGTTAATATTAAGAACCATAGCGTCTGTTTGTACGATATAGATGGTTTCGATACCTACTCGATAACAAGACCTAAGAGAAAAGGTGGGGGTATTGTTTTATACATTAAAAACGAACTGGAATACTTACCAAGTACATTGAAAACCAAAACATACCACTTTGAAATGTTACTCGGAAAGGTCGTAAAGAATAACTTCAGAACCAATATATTTTGTGTATACAAACCACCCCGAACAAATGAACGACGATTCATAGCAGAAATGAAACAAGTTCTGTCCAAAATTCCGAAGCAGGAAAACATAATACTCATAGGTGATTGCAATATGAATATCCTACCGAATGACCTGGAACCAGTATCTATTGAATACTTGGACACTATGAGTGCACTGGGTTTACAATGCGGCATACGAGATGTGACGCGGGAGGAGGTGGCGGCCGGGAAGGTATCGACGACCTGCATCGATCACGTCTTCGCGCGGTATGGAACGAGTGCAGCTGGAACCTGTTGCAACGTCGAAGACGGCCGGAGATCGACGAGTGGACGGTGCGCGGGCGCGGGCGCGGCGTCGGGTCGGATCGACTCGAGTCAGCTGAGCGAGCTTTATACCTACACTGTTACTACGAAGGTGGCCGATCATTACCTAACGGGTTTAACAGCCGTTATAGATAACACGCCGCACGAAGTTAGCTTTAAGAATGCGCTCAATAACAAAGGTATTATAGAATCCTTAAATAAAATTAATTGGCTATCATTATTAGAACTATCTGATCCTATTGAGCTTTACTGTAATATTTATAGTTTTTTCAAAGAAATTTATGAGAGTAATACATATGAAATATTAAATAAATCATCCAAAAGAGAGAGGAAGTCTTGGGTGTCAAGTAAATTACAAAACATGATTAGGGAAAAGGATAAGCTGTTTAGGCAATGGAAAAATGATCCAGATAATAATAATAAGAGATTGACATACACTAAATTTAGAAATAACACACAAAGAAATTTATAAGGCGAAAAATAAACATAGACAAGAAATAATAACTAACTGTCAGGGGGACATGAGAAAAATTTGGGAAAACATTAATGGTTGGATAGGTAGAAAGAAGAGTAATGTAGATAAAATTGTAGAAAGATATTTAGGAAAAAAACATCAAAGCCAAATAATAGCAGACACCTTTTGTGAAACCTTTACCAATGAAATAGATAGTATTAAGCACAAATGTAATGAGAAATTATTATTAAGGGAATCATATGTCCAAGAAGCCAATATAAGTTTTCGATTTAGAAATGTTACACCTAAAGAAGTTTATATTATAATAAATAAAATGTCTAGCGACAAGTCATCTGGGTCCGATGGAATAAGAATCAGGGATTTAAAGGTAATTAACGAAAAAATATGTCAAGTGTTGGCTCATTTTATTAATTTGAGTATTAAATATGGTTATTATCCAAATGAGTTAAAGATGGCCATTATTAGACCGATATTTAAGCAAGGCAGTCATTTTGAGTACACGAATTACAGACCAATAGCCATATTAAATACGATAAATAAAATTACGGAAAAAATTATAGTAGGACAAATTACAAAATTTTTAGAAGAAAACAGCATTTTGAATGATGTACAACATGGTTTCAGACCAGGTAGAAGCACAGCGACAGTTTTGGCTCAATTTACAGATGAAGTTAATAACGCACTAAATGAACAGAAATTAGTATTGGCAATATTTATTGATTTCAAAAAAGCCTTCGATACATTGGACCATGATGGCTTGTTGCAGGCTATGGCTGAGTGTGGAATTAGGGGCCCAATGAATAACTGGTTTAGAGCATATCTACAGAGCAGATGCCTTAAAGTTAAAGTCTGTGGTACGGAAAGTGAAGTAGGTAATGTAAAATATGGAGTACCTACCGGTTCGGTGTACGGTCCTGTAGGATACATAATGCACGTTAACAGTATGCCTAATGTTTTGAAACAGTGTAAAGCATATATGTACGCTGATGATACTTGTTTACTGTTGATTGGTAAAGACTATAAAGGCATGCAAACAACTATGCAAAATGAATTTAATAATGTAATAAAATGGGCACATGATAACGGCATAATCATAAATTTAGACAAGACTAAGGCCATGTTAATATACTCTCCATACAGTAGATATAAACAATTAACTATCACCATAAAGGGCCACACGTATACATGTCTACATAACCAAAACCAACAACACTGTTGCAATAATTGTAAACATTTAGAAGTTGTAACAACAATAAAATATTTAGGATTAACAATAGATAAAACTTTCACATGGAATTTGCATATCGAGACAGTGTGTGATAGATTACGAGCAATAGTTGCCAAGCTTTACACCTTAAAATGCATCGTAAGCAGAAAGATTGTGTACGTACTATATCATGCACTGGCCGATGCGATAATAGAATACGGGTTGGGTGCCTACGGACTTACATTTAAAACACATTTAAATAAAATTAAAAACCTACAAATAAAATTATTAAAACTTTTAATTAGCCGTACCGAGAAATTAAAACTTAAAAGAGATTATGATAAATTGTTTAAAATTTGCAATATATTACCTATTAAATTTAAAGTTAAAAGAGCCATATTAGTAGAACAATTTGAAAGCAGCGAGCATAAAAAGGAAGTGGTTTTCGGATACCCAACTCGTAAGTCTAAGAAAAAAGCACTTACTGTACCGCGAGTGTCGAATTACTATGGTAAGCGCACTAGGAGATATTATGTACCGAGTGAGGTGAACCAACTGCCTCCCAAACTGACATCGGGTGCAAAACATAAAAAACAATTAAAGAAAACTCTGACTAAGCACTATTTGTCATTGTGCCCTTAGTTGGCGGGCGGTGGTTGCTTACCTAACACTATTATAAAATATCTACCTATACCCACCTACCTACTTCCCTTAACTGTTACGCAACCGACTTACTTCGAGCGATGCCTACCTACTTTTATTTTTAATCATATAAAATATACTCACTAGCAATTAAGTACCAACATAGGAACTACTGCCGACAAACTGCTACGCAGTTTGGCAGAATAATATGTAAAAATTATTTTTAAGTGTTTGTGGTAAATAAATTAAATTAAAAAAAAAAAAAAAAAAAAAAAAAAAAAAAAAAAAAAAGGAACGGATTTTTGGAAATTCGAACTCTAAAAGGATTTTTTACCCGACTGCGCAACGCAAAAGAGTGGTAATGTGTTCATCAGTCTATGTATGTATGTTTGAACCTATGTGGCTGTCTAGAGCCCTACTAGGCTGATTTTGATGATTCTTACGTTAATCGATTCGTCTCAACTTTGCGAGTATCACTAAAGACATTTCATATGACATAATAATATGACATAATAATGTTTGTTGACCATTGTTACGGCAGGTGCAATAGTACCCATAGTTCCCCAGTATCTAGTCCACTAACATTCCATCACAATAGCCCAAGTAGTAGTTTTCTCCTGTAGTTTATCAATAGTTCTATTCAAACCGGAGGTTGTCCTTGGCTGCATTTTATAGTGCAGACAGGGATAATCGCTGGTCTGATGTCCACATCATACTTTGCCATTAAACTTGTTATTGTAAAGGGCCTCTACGTGTTGGATTCGGCCCCACGCATGCTTTCCAAAGGTCTGGGACTCCATAGTCCCGTGATATAGGACATATAACAAAATAATAATAAAAAATGGCGAGTACAAGACGCCAAATTGTCGAAATAAAAAAAAAGTTGACCAATGTCAAGTGGGGTATTTTCTATTTAAAATAACCATTTAGGATCCATAACCATTTAAAGTTAGCTAACTAACAACCACTCTCGCTAATAGGTATTTTTTAATATTTTTTGTCTGAAATATTAAAAATACGAAACATTGTTTTTTGTACCCTTTTCCCAAGAAACGACTGGACTAATTTGATTAAAACTTTGCTTATGGGGTAGCCAACAGTCTAGAGAAAGAAATGGGACAATTGCATTACAGATTTTCTGCAGGTGAAACCGCGAACAAATATTAAGAAATATTAAGCGCTGACTAACTTCTCTATACATTCAGATTTCGTTTCGCTCAGTCAATTGTTAACTCAAAACAACTGTGATGAGTTTTTACAGCGTGAAACAAGGAAATGTCCTCGTTACAATGTCACTTTTCATTGATTAGATTAGTTCGGTTACAATTTTATCTATTGATAAAAATATATTGAACAATGCGTTTTACTACCCAATGACTTATACCTTAAATACTTGTTTCTTACTAGAAAATAACAATTATATATGGCTTAAAAATCTTATACATATCCATCAATCGGTAAATATTAATTAATATGCATTTCGTAGGAGTGGTACGAGCAGCTATACCACATGAGTAAGGAATAGAATCAGAGACTAAGGTTATTCGGAGCTGTCAAAGTTGATTACGTAATCATGTAGGGTTGGCACAGGTGGATTATACTATATAAAAAAAATGTGTATCAGTGTCTTTTATTATGGGCGTTTATTTTGAAGCGGTGACAATGTAATCTGAATTTTGATGAATAATAAATAAATAAATGATGAACATAATACCTATATCAGAATTTTTATGGCTTTCCGGAAAGCTTTACTGTCACAGAACCAAACGTTAAATACATTTACGTTGCGTATTCACAAGTAGTGTATTAAACATGTACAATACTATCCGTCGCGTCTGATCACCAAAAGACAAGCTTAGTTGCTTAGATTGAAGAACTCACTCACTTACTCAATGGTTCCCACCCTTCCCCCCTCCCTCCCAAAAGAAAGAAAAGTATAAGAACCACTGTAACGTCATTTCCATGAAATTATATTTCAATAAAACATTATTTTGTTGGGTTGGGTGTGTTCCTCAATTTTTTTTTAATATTTGGCTAGACGACGCTGTACAGACAAAATGTCTTTTGCCTCGCTCGCCTAATATGAAACAAAAAAAATTGTTTTGAAAAAATAAGATGTCATAGTTAATTATTGTTTTTAAAAAGTTATAAGACTTAGTATTTTAGGAAAAAGACATTCGATGTAGTAACTCGCACCGGGTTGTGACCGGGTTATTTCGAGGATAAGGTATGATGACATGTATAATGTGTACGTACGTACCAATACACTGACCAAATGAAAAATAATAAATGTTACTACTTACCTAGTGGAGTCCTTAGGATAATTAAAAAACGATATATTTTCTATTATTATTCATACAAACAGTGCAGTACACCATTTTTACTATTTTTTAAATACGCTACAATAATATGAAGCTTGTAAAAAACACGCGACGCGTGACGTTTACCACACGCATGCGAGTGTCACAGCCTTGTACTCGGGCACTGGCCGAGCTAGTATAGACCGGTTTGTCTCCGTACGTGACGGGCCGCCAGTGCTTACGCACGCACGCGCGTTATGCTTGTAGTAGTGTACTTATCATAGAGCCTTGTATGACACCTTAGTCTCTGAATCTATCTCTACTCATGTGGCTATACTGCTATCGTCTTTTGTTTCCGTTACGATAGTCTTTTGTTTCTTTTTGTCGATCGGCTTTTGTTTTTTTTCGATCGTCATTTGTTTCTTTTTTCGATAAACATTTATTTCTCTTTTTTCGATCGTCTCTTGTCTTTATTCCATATTTATGTAAATAGCACCTTATATTTATGTAATCAGCACCTATTATAAGTTAAATGATTCACAACCTACCATTAAAGCTGAATCAGTTCTTTTCCATCCAAAGGTTGCCTGGAAGAAATCGCTTTCAGCGATAAGGCCGCTCATTTGTGCAACTTATACTTTCTAGCTATTACTTTACTTAGTGTTTATCATGTTCTGTTTCTTTCTGTGTTGTACAAATAAGGTTATCTATCTTATTCCAACCATTTATTACTGGAAATTTCATTAGTTTTTCCAACCGAACTATCGTCTAAACGTCTATAGTCCAAACAGTTCAGAATTACTGTAACAAAGCCTATTGTTTGAAGATTAAATAGTAAAATATCATCTATTAATTCCAACATACCGTACCTACATAAGCCAATCTATGCCCGACTCTGTACTACTACCACCTATTCACACTCGTTTATTTTATCCTTGAATCATCTTAATGCGCCCACTGATTTGAAACGCAATAGAATACATAACATGGTCAACATTGTATCTTCTTGTCGTGACTTTGATCTAGTTTTCCTGCGATTTAATCTAAACACTAGGAAGTTTTGTACACAAATACTTGTTCGACGGGAATCGATCCCACAACCTGCTACCGTGCCGCAGGGGTCGTCATAATATTATAAGACGAAATAAATCGATTAGAGTACGTTAAACTCGTTGTGCTAACGATTTTTTATTGTAAAAATTTGTTAGTACCTACTTAAATGTATTTTTTTAACAATGCAAAAAAGTCCTTTAATTACTACGAATCTAACTAAAAGATCGTAAACACGACGTGTCGAACAAAAAAGGGTTGTTAGTATAAATTTGACCCTAATAACCACATTATTAGCGGTCAAGCTTTACGCCAAGTTTTATTCTTTTTACCGACTTTAAATATAATTTAGCAGCAGCATCCAAATACTTTTAATCTTATTAAATTGTAATCAATATCTTTGGCAACATCAAATAAATTCCAAAATATAGAAAATATTTTTTTATTTAACTAAATCTTTTTTTTTCAGTGTACTGCCATTACGTGACACCGACGACATTCCTAAAAGAAATGGACATGGAATTCATAGACGTGGGTGGTAATATGGCGCTCGTAATCTCTACAACCATCTTAATGCACCTTCTCACTTGTGCTGCCCTCTGGTACAGACTGAACAAAAGATGATCAAACTAGTAAAATAACATTTAGGTTATAAATAGTTACCATTTGTTTTAACAACGTCTTAATTTGCTTTTAAAACTTTAATGTCTATCCCTGTTTATACTTAATTTATCTACCTAATTTTGTTTTGTCAATTAATTAAAATTCAGTAGCATACAAAGTGTAAATATCTTGGAATTTAATATTGAGATACGAAATTTACTTTGTCTATTGGTAGATTTTTCTCATTTAGATAACTGAACACAAAAATCTTTAATATATCTAGATGTGAAAAATTTACA
Organism: Idaea straminata; assembly: GCA_951213275.1. Classification (NCBI taxonomy): domain Eukaryota; kingdom Metazoa; phylum Arthropoda; class Insecta; order Lepidoptera; family Geometridae; genus Idaea; species Idaea straminata. The sequence continues at coordinate 6,403,782 of OX577850.1, forward strand.
GTAAATTGAATTAAATTAATGATTTATAGTTTTGCCTTCACCTTATTTTCACTAAAACTAACTTTGACGTAACTAGCCAAACCTAGCTTAAATTGAATCAAAATTGTTTATTTAATTTAATAATGATGAAAGCTGTGCTAAATATTATTAATTAATTTAATTATTGACGTATTTTAATGAATAACGTAATAATGAGTCTAGATAGTTTTATATTAGGTATTTTATTTTAATATTAAGTTGTTTTTTTGGAATTTTAAGTATAGTTGCAAAGAATTTTGTATGTATTTTTATATAAATAAGTGTGTAGACCAAAAGGGCACAATTACTTAATTAAGTTGAAGATATTTAAAACGTAAATAGATGTGGTGGATTATTTTGAAAATATGTTTAGATCTGATTATGACTGAACAAAATGTGATGGTAAGTATCATGTGTCGAGTATTATAATTTTATCGAATAGCGTTATTTTATGAAATGATATTCTTAAACTTGCCAATGATAAATTAAAAATTATTGCATGATTTTGGGTTTTTTTTGCCTATTCGTAGTTTTAAAAAAAAGCATTTATAAGATCCATATTGTGAATTAAAATTAAAATCGAAACAACTCAATTTGCAACCCATACATAAAATAAAACAATAAGTATTTAAAATAAAAATAAATATTCGGGCAGTAAAAAATCAAAATTATTAGGGACGGGCTTACAAACGACGGTTGGCGCAAGTCATTGGAGCAACTTACTTTGACTTTTTTACTGGTAGTTGTATGTAATTAAGTGAAATTTAATTGATTATTAAATATAGGTACCTACAGGGTTAATGGTTTCGAATTCAAAACCGTTCAAAGGGTGATATTGAAAAATAAAACTGCTGTGCCGAAAAATCCCTTTAAGTTTTTGATAGGAGACATCTGGTTACTCTAAACTGGTCCGGACGAATCTACATGGGTAGATTCGGTCGGCTGCATAATTGCAGACCCACTGTAGAGCTCCAAAACGGCTGTTATAAGAATGTTTTCAACATTAGCAAGATTCTAGACATCTGTTTTGGTTGAAGTTTAAAGTCTTCTAACTCATCAATTTATCAAACAAAAATTATTATAATCGAAACATGCCAATAATAGTAATTTTAGAACTCTACCGGGGGCTGCAATTATGCAGCCGACTGTACATATTAAAAAGTGGACTTTTGGCCCCCAGACCAATATTTGTGTGGGCAAGATGTACGCTAACCCAATTATCCACATCAAAACGAATAACTTTTGCTCTACGACTTTTGTGTATTCATTAAAAATATTTCTTATACAAAAATAAAAAAAATATGATATTTTTCTAAAGATAATTTGATGTGAAGAATTACCCCCTGCACGGTTTTGGATTGAAAACCAATTACCCTTTATAGAGGTATAATTGCGTCCTTGATAATCAAATGGATGGTCTGACTAAGAAAAATATTTTAGGTGTACCCACATACTTTAATCAGTCTTACAGATTCCATTTTGAATTCAGAAAAGCAAAGTATATCTACTTTGCTTTTCTGACATATTATATTATCATACACAGGGTTATTGGTTTCCAATCCAAAACCGTGCAGGGGGTAGTTTTCTACATCAAAACGAACAACTTTTGTTCTAGGTCTTTTGAAAATTCGAACATTTTTTTGAATTTTTTGAGGTTATATTAATTCGAAATTTTTGAGGTTATAATTATTCTCTCTTCTTTTCCGTTGTTAAAAATAACACATATTATCTTAATACCTACTCTGAAAGCAACGTTGAAACTCGTATTGAGCACTGAAACTCGTATTGAATTTTCTATAGGTACCTGCTACTAAAACGAATATTTAAAGAATTACTTCGTTATTCTGGCGACGAAACCCCACGAGAACGCCGCCATGGACCGCTTTACGGTGGGAGATAATCATTTTTGATAGGTGGCCCGCCTAAATTGACCACGGTTGAGTATTTATTTGATAGTACCTACGCATCTGATAGGCAGGTGTGAGTGGGTGACTCATGCCTGAATCATTCACTATCTTGGCCTTTTTATTTGCTAAATATTATACTCTAAATTCGATACTAATATGATTTATTTCAATATAAAAAGCAGAGATATTATTATCAAAATAAAATATTTTAATGAGTCTGCCTGACAGTGGTTAAATTTTTTCTGACTTTTGCATCCGGTAGACGTAAAGTTCTTTCCAATATAGACGTGGAAAAACCCAGCGATCCAAATGGCATAACAACTTTGTACTACCATCTGGATGCCATCCCGCCCTGAGTCGTCTTTTACGTCTAATGTGCCTAAAAAAATGTAGTCGTGCTGATCCGACTAGTACCTAAGCCATAGAATTCCATGTTCGTGCCTCACAAACTTGTGATTTCTATGACCTAAGCTTAGTACAGGTCCCCATCTCTGTCACGGTCATAATTTATAACACCGTCTAGCCATGCCCTCTAGCGAAAAGGTTGGTGAACATAAAAAAAGTTAAGGAAATAAGAAAAACTTCGTGTTTGTGTTGTTTTGTGTTTTTGAAACAAGTGAATTACAACTGTTACTAATACGATTTTCAAATCGCGTGAACGGCTGAGCCGATTTCGCTAATTCTTTTTTTTTAAATATTCCTTCAAGTACGAGGATGGTTCCTACGGAGAGAAAAAATGCCTGAAAATGTTTAAAAACAACACTTTTCTATACTCCCAATTCCCATACTAACGATTCTAACTAATAATACTTAAAAGTCAATTTGAACTTTAATACCATACTATAAAGTTTAAGTTTTAAAGGAGAGCTTCCGGGAAGGCAAAACAATTGAGTGACGTTAGCTTTATCGTTATAAATATTGATGTCAATCGTGTCGGGGTGTTAGGTGTCAAACTCCACCATAACGGCTGCACCAATTTGTATGAAATATTTTGTCTTTTTTTGGAGTTTATTGGAGTTTACTCCTTAAGAATCGATTTTCATATATAAGGCGCCCGGTATGAGAAAAATCCGAGGGGTAAAACCTACTAACAAGTAACGAAAATCGTGTCACGTTTTTGGTGCGCACCTTTAGTGCGCAACTTTCTAATTTGGCTGTGAGTGTATTGCGTATGGTTAGATACTCGTACTTAAGGAGTAAACTCCAGTCGTGCGTCGGAGCTGACACACACACTTTTTTTGATATTGCAAAACAAAGTTTGCCAGGACAGCTAGTAATATAATAAATGTCACTTAATACCCCCATTAATCTGCATACTCATTATACGTTCGCAAACACAATTACTTGCCATCAAAGAAGGGTATTAGAGAAATTCGCGTCGTTGCGCGTTGCTCTAAAAAAATACGTTGTGAAGTTCGCTATATAGCGTTCAAAATACTAAAGAAATTGAATATTTAGCAGGATCACATTATAATGCAAATTATAGAAACACATCCACTACAAAATTTGGCCTTGAGATTATTGGCTAAGCTATTTATAAATGGTTGCGTGTTAACGAACTCGACGGTTCCAATTGCCAAATAATTAAAACAATATCAAACACTGTTAAACAGTTCAACAATTCTATCGATATGATGGATATGAATTACTTAAAAATACCGGTTTTTTTTTAACAACAGGATCCCAAAATAAGAATTAAACTGTTTGGTATGGAGAATTGTGCTTAATGATTCTATGATGTCAATACCCTGACGAATTCACGTGGCTGCTTGAATGCTAGCTATACCTAATAATTCTTCTATTTTTGTAATATCAAAGCCATTATTAAAAGTTATTTAATCCGGCTCGAAGGACCTCTTTATTTTGATATAAGAGATCTATGTTGATGTTATCCTTTCAAACTATGGACTGTATTTTACAAGCTTTTATTTAGTTTTTATACAATATAATAAAGTAAAACAAAGCTGTGAGGGTAAAAAATATAAAAATCGATATAGAGAATCGAGATAGGTGACAAGCACTTGCCAGCCCCCTTGGACAAGATTGCTTTCTATTAGCGATATCGCCAATGGACAGACATTTTTTGTATGAAATTGACACAAGCCAACGAAAAGCCACGTAGTCTTGCGTTAGAGAAAAAAAATGGAGGATAATTTCCATCTTATGCTAATTTTATACAATGTTTTTTTGTCAATTTCATACAAATAAATCTATCGATTGGCGATATCGCTAGTAGATAGCAATCTCATGTGAACTAATGTGTGCTCGAACATCTATACATATAAAATTCTTTGTCCTGACTGACTGACGGATCAACGCACAGCCTAAACCGCTGATCGTAGAGATATGAAACCTGGAGGGTGTGTTCTTTGTATGACATAGGCATAAGATAAGAAAGGATTTCCCGATATATACCCCTAAAGGGGGTGAAAAAGGAGGCAAATTTTGTAAATAAACTTTTGTTGGTTAAAAATTGATAATAATTATTCTTCAGTCTCTAACGTAACGAAATATGACTCAAGGTAGATCCTAGTTAAGTTTGATATCAATTCATCGACTACATAATGAGTGAGTGTCGTTGATGGAAAGTTATTTGTTTATACGCACTTATTTCATTTGATGACGTGAGTCACTGCTACCATCTAATTCAGATTGTAGATATTGTAGTTATCTATATTATAATCTATCGGGTTTAATTTGTAAGATACAAACCTTTGAGTCACCATTAGGTACCTAGGCATCCCCATAAAAATGAATCAGCGTAGGTTTCCCCTGAAAATATTCACCATTTAGCAGCCTGAGGTTTCAATCCCTTGGAAATATCGGAAGAAAAAGTAGCCTATGTTAAGTACTGTAATAAGGGTCACACAATGGCCCAAATAATGAGGCTAAGAGCGGAAACAGCCCCGTAAAGCTAAACTAAACTAAGGGTATAATGCAGGGTGAACCTGGGAAGATGGGGCATGATCGATCCATGCCGGGTTCAGTGCAACTGCGGGGCTCCCGAGCAAACTATGCTCCACCTCTTGAACTGCCCCTCCAGCACCTAATACCTGTACATTACCTGACCTGACGTTAGCTAATAACAACGCCATAGACCTGGCAGTACACTGGAGTAGGCGGATCTGACCCTATTTCGTCAATACCCCCTTTAGTTTGTATTATCGATACGAAGAAGAAGAAGTACAGTAATTTCATCAAAAGCGGTCTAATAGTTTTTAATTTAAAGTAATTTTTTTATAATTTTAATATAATAGTCTAGTTTTTTGAGGTTTTTGATCATCCAAAGCAGCTGGTATATGTACTGAAAGAGTACAGTAAATTCTAGTTAAAATACTATTGGGTAAAATGCAACTTTTATCTCCCATAGGTAGTTTGTTGGCCATAATAATGGGCAAACTCATCGAATTATGTATAAATTTGAGAAAATTCCACGAAAATCTTCCCTTATTTGAATGATGCTGTTTGGGGAATAGTGAGATACCCCGTAGATTTCCAAAACATGGTGTCTATAATAAAGTATAGTTGGTTTTAGGCAACCATAATTATTTTAAAATCACATCAGTACAACAGTTATATTTAGCTGGTCAGAAAGAAAAAAAATCTAAGTTGGTAATCAAAAGAATAAAAAATGCGTAGAAAATTATACTTATCATTTTGAGGAAAACTGATATTTATTTACTTACCTAATAATTATTTACGATTTGTTATAAATGTGAAAATTTGTGTGTGTGTGTATGTTTGTTACTCCTTCACGCAAAAACTACTGGACCGATTGCGATGAAACTCGGTATTTAGATAGCTGGAGAACTAGATTAACACATAGGCTACTTTTTATCCCGATATTCTCACGGGATCGGGACTTACGCGGGTGAAACCGCGGGGCGCAGCTAGTAAAAAAATAATAAAAAAATAAATACGTTATATGCCTATCATTCAAGCTCAAAATGGAATATTTTAGAATTGGCTTTTTTTAGATAATATTATATTAAAACGATTGCAAGACTTCTTGGAAATACCGACAAAACAAGTTTTTTTTTAAATATATTCAAGCAAATTAATAATCAAGTCAAGTGTGATTACTTTAAAGAACCTTGACCAAAAATTAAAACATTTCTCTTTGACATTTCTGAATTATTTTTCATTATTTTATTGATCAAACAGATATTATAGCCACTCCACTAAGCCAGTATAAAACTATGTACCTAGTAGGTATTAGTACCTACCTAATAATTCACAAAGATTAACGATTAGGGAACAAACATTAGATATAGGCCGTCTTTTGTCCCACAAATAATGGCCAAGAAATACAATGAACAAAGCAGTTTCAATAAATAGGGGCTTCAGAGAGCATAGAGGACCAGGCATCATCTATATGGCAATAAACAACGAAATTGTTGACATAGCAACACATAATCGTTGCAACAATGAATTATTTCGCCTATTAATCTATACATATAAAATGCTTTGTCCTAAATGACTAACTGACGGATCAACGCACAGCCTAAGCCGCTGATCGTAGATATCTGAAACTTGGAGGATGTGTTCTTTGTATGACGTAGACATCAGATAAGAGAGGATTTTTCGAAACTCTCCCCCTTAAAAAAACCCCGTGAAAAAGGGAGGCAAAATTTGTATGGGATAACGTGATTACTTGGTCTATTTTCGATTTCTATGCGGACAAAGTCGCGGGCAAAAGCTATTACAAAATATGGAGCGTTGTTTGAGCAAGTAACTAGACTGGATTGATAGTTGTTAACACTATTCACTCGTAGGTAAGCGAGACAAACGCGCACCAATGCGATAAGCACGATAACTACAATCAGCTGGGCGATGTCTGACTCCCCATGTGGGGAGAGTGGGGTAGAACGACCGATATACCCGCAGAGTATGATCGCGGCCCACACTCCGCGCTACATGGCTCGAGGCAGAGCGCGTGTTAGAGGACATTGAACACATCGAGCCACATCGTCGTACAGCCCTTTGTTTACACACAACACGCTTCTTTGTGTCTCGAGCAACGCGCGATGGAACATCGGAACTATTTATTTGTGTATCAATAGTGTTGTGCTGACAGTGTTGTGAAAGTTCAACATGGCCAGTGAAATTGAATCCTTGGAGACCACCTCCACATCACTCTCGGAGGATTCTCTAAATATTTCATTCGAAAATATCAGTTATTGCGTTCGGAATGTGCTGTCTAGAGGTAAGAGTCTCATATCTAATATTTCTATAGAGTTTACAGACGTTTGATAAATTCATTATTATATCGTCACTAATTACCAGTTTATCTACTTTTCAACTCACAGATACGTAATACCTTGTCAAATACTTTATCGAAACTTGTGTTGCTCGCTATAAGTAGGTAGTAATCTATGTGTTATATTTTATGTGTGATTCTTTCATTCATTATTATTCTTCAATGTTGGATCTCTATTAAAAACATTGATTGTACTTAAATAGACAAAGGATAAATCACAATCACTTATTAAATTCACCACATGTACGATGCTAAAGTCCGCGTTAACTATCCATCACAGTAGCTGACTACTACTATGTTTAACAAAGCTTTTGTTTACTATCGTTCTGATTACAAAGAGAGGTCAATTCACTAAAAACAAATTACAAAAGTTATATTATTTAAATTTTATTGACAACTAGCTTTTGCTCGTGATCCTCCAGTTAGGGTTTAACTTTTCCAATATCCTTTCTATGTTGCCTTCGTTATATACAGGGTGGTCGAAGAAGACTACGCACCTCACAGCTGGGATGTCCGAAAATACCCCATGTATGTTCCGCGATGTTTTATAAGTAGTTTTCGAGTAATTAATTTTTTTGTGGATTTTTTTTTCTTTCATATTTTTATTTTTGCATAGAGGGCATTTTTTAGGTTTTTTTTTTGTTTCTCCATCTTTATGAATTGAACATTAATTTAAAAAAAATAATTAGGCACGTATTGATCACGGAAAGTATATTTTTTTCTACCTAAAGTAGCAAACGCAATTTTGCTACTCAAGTGAATCAACCTTGAATTTTCAACGATGACTTAAAAATCTAAAAATCAATTTTCGTGTCTCTGACTAGAATTAAAAACTGCATTAGCTTTCAAAAAAAACTTTCCTTATTTCACATTCATATTTTTGTTTTCTGGATTAAGTAATTTTTAGATTTTTAACTCTTCGGTGTATTTTCGGACCACACTAGGAATGAGGTACCTGATTTTTACTTTTGGACGTCACTTCTTTGACCACCCTGTATATCAACATGTATGCCAAATATAGATTTATATCCTTTACAACAGTTTTAAGTACAATAAATATTGACACAATAAGTTCAAGTAATTACTATCGTATGTCCGAAGGAAACGTTGATAAGCGAGAATAATGAGCTAATAGAAACAACAGTTAGTGCAAAGTTGGTGCTTAGCATAGGGACGTGTAAATAAAACTATAGACATCGGATTACATGCACTATCAAAATGCCAAAATATGTATGCAAATATGCACTAAAAAAGAAATATGCATAAAGTATGCAAAAACAGTCAAAAAACCTTTTATTTTGAATAAAGTGAAAATAAACAACAATATATGATTCCAGTATTGTAGAGCAAACTGGTGACAGACACGTACTTAATTTTAATTTATAAGTTGAAAATAATATTTCGTCTTCAACTGACGTTACCGGAAAAAACTTGAAATTTAGTGCCATTTCTGTAGATATCTCTTCAGGCAGAGTTTTTCCGGTGACGTGATAAATGGGTCACTGCGAGCTAGTAGACTACGATTAACTGCTAAAATAAACACTGTCAATAACAAACTAATAGCTAAGAACACTCCCGACTTATTCACCTTTCAAGCAAAAAAAACTAAATTGAAATCGGTTCATCCGTTCGTGAGCTACAATGCCACAGACAGATACACACACACAGAGACACGTCAAACTTATAACACCCCGTCGTTTTTGCGTCGGGGGTTAAAAAAGGTCCTACCAAAACATGCAATAACGCTAAGAAGAAATACAATTATATGCATTTGCATATGCAAACATGCAAATGCATATAATCCGATGTCTAATAATTACACTTACTTCATTACAGTATTGTTAATTAAATAATAATCATTGGCCTTTACAAATAATCTATACCATTAAACAACGCCAGCAATTTTTAATCCATGCCTATTCAAGGCTCTATACTTCCTGGGATATGTATTAGATTATTTGCCTAGAACCTTTACCACCTTCTCAGCTTAGTCGACCGTGTCCAGAGGAAAGAACGCGTCGCGTCTAGAGTCAACTAAGCCAGAGGTTTCATCACCGTATATTTTTAAAAGCAATGTTAGTACACATAGATGTTCCGTAAGAAAAATCCAGAATTCCTTCGAAATAAAACTCGAGGTATCCCCTTCGGCCGCATACGAAACCGGTGGTTTTTAACCAGTTACTAAAGAAGAAAAAATCTTCTTCGTACGAAACCAGTTTCATAACAAAAGGTTTTTTCCTAACACGAAACCGACACCCTTTCGCATAGGAAGCAGCCGGTCTCTACTAATGGAGTAATATTGCTCTATTTTCATATCTATACTATAATATTATAAAGCTGAAGAGTTTGTTTTTTTGTTTGTTTGAACGCGCTAATCTCAGGAACTACTAATTCGAATTGAAAAAATCTTTTTGTGTTGGATATTTCATTTATCGAGGAAGGCTATAGGCTACTTTTTATCCCGAAATTCCCACGGGATCAGGATTTACAGGGGTGAAACCGTGGAGCGCTGCTAGTATTTATATAAATAGAGTAATTCTCATAAAGAATAATTGTAATTAAAAATAATGTTAGTTAAAATTACCATTACATACGGATGTCATATTAAAAATTGACAAAATAAAACAGGGTGTGTTGATGAGTTTTGTAATCAACATTTTAACATTACAAAAACTTCAATGTTAATTATGAAAAAAAGCATTAGGCCAACTGGGTCGTCACATATTACATATAGGATTAAAATTACGGAAAATCCTTTCCTATCGGATGCCTACGTCACACAAAAAATACACCCTCCTAGGTCTCTACGATCAGCGATTTAGACTGTGCGTTGATCCGTCAGTCAGTCATTCAGGACAAAGAATTATATAATATGTATAGATAGAAGATTGCATCTTTTACAAAAGTTACATATTTTTAAAGGACATTGAGTAAGTACGGGTTATTGCCGATTCAAGTCAAGTCAAGTCAAAAAAAAAAATGTTTCTTTGGATGCTTAAACAATTGTACATAGACCACTTGAAAACGTCTTAAAAACTAAGATTGGTCTACCCCCTATTACTGGAGTAGTTAAATTATTATTTTTTAATTTCCATACTTTGACTTTCTATTTGTACACTGGTATTTGAAAAAGTACTGTCGAGGAAAAATCACAAATAAAATAATCAAAATCGCAACGTAACGTAGCGTCGTGTGGTAATGTAATTTTTAATGCAAGAGATTTTAATAATACCTATTCGATTTTCTAATTATAAATCACATTAAATTGATTTTATTAATACTCAATTTTTTGTATTGAGAAGCTACTTAATTACGTTACAGGCATAGTAATTTTAAACATTTAATAAATAAATAAACATAAAACATTCATAAAAAGGTGCTGCTGTATTATATCCAGTTTATATAATAGATTTAAAAATATTTAATAATAAAAAAAATCATTTATCTCAACTTTGTCACCATAATTTGTTTTCTCAGAAATATTGTGTTTATTTACATAATTTTTTTAAGAATCATAGCAAGGCATTTTGTTTCCTGGTAGTGTTTAATTAGCTTGTATAAGTTCAGATAATAGTGTCTTATTTTGTTATTATCTTATATATATATATATATATATATATATATATATATATATATATATATATATTATATATATATATGTATATATATATATTTTAGTCTTTTGACAATATTATTACAAGGTAGGTACATGTAGAGTTTATCTACAACTAGCTGTGCCCCGCGGCTTCACCTGCGTAAGTCCCGATCCCGTGGGCATATTAGGATAAAAAGTATCCTATGTCCGTCTCCTGGCTCTAAGCTACCTCCCTACCAATTTTCACCCAAATCTGTTCTGCCGTTCTTGAGTTATAAGTGGTGTAACTAACACGACTTTCTTTTATATATATAAAAGATTTTACCATGTTTCTTCTATGATTAACTTTTCAAATACTTACAAACAAAATCTTTGATCAATAAAATTGACGCTAAATTGTATTATTAAGATTTGATTTAATTATTTAATATTTAGTTTTATATTGGGAAAATAATTCAAAATTAAAACCTAATTTAAATAGATTAGTTTAATGCAAAAAGTTTCCTTAGGTAGGGTACCCAAAAGGCTGGTTGGCTGCATTGCCTCTTTTGATGGCCATGGCGATACGTTGGCTAAAGCAGTAGCCATTTCAAAACATGCATATTGACAATAAATCTATACTAATATTATAAAGCTAAAGAGTTTGTTTATTTGTTCGAACACGCTAATCTCAGGAACTACTGGTTCGAATTGAAAAAATATTTTTGTGTTGGATAGTCCATTTATCGAGGAAGGCTATAGGCTACTTTTTATCCTAATATTCCCTAGGGATCGGGAGTTACGCGGGTGAAATCTTGGGGCAGCTAGTAGTATAATATTTTAGTGAAGATAGCATTTTATAAATAACTAGCTGTCCCAGCAAACGTTGTTTTGACATTCACATTTTTTTATTGATGTTGTTGGATTCTCAGACCTAACGAATTTACACAAAAATTTCATACAAATCGGTTCAGCCATTTAGGTGGACATAGGTAACTAAGACCGCGATACGAAAATTTTATATACAGGGTTATTGGTAATTATACCAGCAAGCCGTTAAGGCCTACTTCTGTGCACCTTATGTTCTACGACTTTTGGAAATTCGAAAAAAAATGAAAATTTTGACGTTATGTAAATTCGAAAAACAGCTAATAAAGCCAAGGTTACTCAGACAAATAACAGTAAATACAACTTAGAAAAGAAGTAAAATTGTAAGGTTAATGACCTCTCCATGTATGGAACAGCAAATTCTCAGGTAAACCTAACCTCTAAATTTTCAAAAAATGTTCCAATTTTCAAAAGTCGTAGAACAAAAGTTGTTTGTTTATGTGCACAGAAGTAGTCCTCAACGGCTTGCTAGTATAATTACCAATAACCCTGTTTACATACAGGGATAGAATTTGAATTTAACAGAAGGTTCTACTAGAGGAATCACTCAAAAATATTTACCGTTCACAACTCCTTTATAAAGGTGAAGATGAACTCCTACTGTAATTGTTTGTAAAAATAAACCGAACGTAGATAGATAACATTGTTGACATTGTATTTTGCTAAGATATTAGTAACTAACAAGAAATCGTAGGCTGTTATGAATGAAAATTTAAAACGCTTAAGAGGAAATGATACCGCGGGCGCTCTCTCCATACAAACGTAGTCGACTGTTTCCTCCCCCTATAATGACACTACAGCAAATATTTTTGATGCATAAAACTTATAACTGCCATGACCATTGACCATGCCCCTTTTTCACACAGGGGCATAGCCATGGCAGTTACAGGTTTTATGCAACAAAAATATTTGTGCTAGTGTCATTAGCCAGGGAGGAAACAGTCGACTACGCTTGTAAGTGTTTGATACTACTTAAGTCATCTATTTAGAAACTTCTTTCATTTCATAAAAGAATGTGGAATTATTCATAGATCAATTGAGTTTCTCTGTCGTACACGTAGCATATATGAACATATAACATAATCTATCCCTTTTCCACTCTAATATTGCGTAACTACCTACTTCACACAGTTATAGATATTTAGAGAGAAGAGATGCATTTTAGGGACTCAAACCAAAAAAACGATGATTCGGTTTTGGAAACAAATCGCGTAGCAGCAGGGTGCTGTTATGTTTTTTTTTTGCCTTAAGGTGAAAGTACAAACGTAGTCGAGTGGATAAATGACATTAGCACAAATATTTTCGTGCCATAAAACCTTTATCTGCAATGACTATGCCCCTATGTTTTGGTTTTTTTCATTTTCTAATAATCATAAAAATTAAGATTTAAAAAACAAAAAAAAACATAGGGGCATGGTCAGTTATTAGTTTTATGCAACAAAAATATTTGCTCTAGTGTCATTATCCAGGGAGAAAACAGTCGACTACGTTTGTATTGAGAGACTTTCCTCTTAAAGACTGTGTTCTGTAAGTCTGCTCCAAGACTTGTAAAATTTGCTTTCCTTCGTCAGTATGTTTGTATATACTAGAATAATTCTAATATACTAGTAGAATTCTAGTAGTACCAACAAACATACTGACGAAGGAAAGCAAATTTTACAAGTCTTGGAGCAGACTAGCATGTGTATGTTTGTTGGTACTACTAGAATTCTACTACAATTTAAATCTACAATTCGTATTTTACAATCGATCCGTACGAAACTTAGCATATGTTTACGATTTTATAGAATTTTGTCATCGGGGATTTTTCATTTAAGTACTACCATAAAAATGCTACTGGCCTCTTTTTGTTCCCTTTTCTTCACCTTACGAGATCCAATTTCGATGATTTTTATTAAATTTGTAAAAGTGGTAAGATAAATAAATAAATAAATAAAAATAAATTTAATTTGCCATAACGGTAATACAGTAACGAAACTTATACTAAGTATACAAATACAATGATTTGTTTACATATGGTATTATTGTTAGAAGAAAAAATAATAATAAAGATTTTTAAGGTATAAGTTAGCAGCTCGCAGAAGCCTGACAAAAAAATTAACAAGTAATTATAAAAATAATACATTCAAATCATAATAGTTCAGTTCATTTATTTACGTAAAAGTTGGTACATTAATAAGAACTTATAAAATATTATTATACAGATTCTCAACTTTAGTCAAAATACAAATACAAATTTATAGTACATACCTACATACTTTTAAATAATTCTATTAATTGCAAAATGTCAAAATTATAAAAAATATTGTCAGAATAAAATGAAGGTAGGTATTAGATAAATAAATGTCAATGAAACGTAGGTGCCACCACATTCATTTAAGATGATGAGGATCTTCGGAGTGAAAACCAGAATAGTTCCTGAAAATGCAGTAAATTCATGACTTTTATTAGATTTCTACCTGTTGAATCGGCCCTATAACTACTTACTAGCCAGAGATTGATAGAGTACTTGGAACAACTTTCTCACACAAAACTCAAAGTTTGTGCTCGCGAACTGTTCTAAGTATTTTTGTTTGATTAGGCTATGAGACTTATCGATATCAGACAAAAATCTTCATCGTATCTAACCTGTTAATCGAAATTTTCATTAGTGAATATTTGAATTAGTGAATATATGTGAATACACCTGAATTTTAAGATTAAAGATTAAAAATCTTTAGGATTACAGTTTTTTATGATTGTAACGACCTTCAAACTTACTTTTATATCGAAATATGAATGTCAATAACCTTCACAGATTATGGAATGGTAGATTTGAACACCTGTGTCTTTTCATATCGAACTTATCTTTGATAACATTTCTATCTACTGTTCGTTTTCTAACATCGTGATTGCTTGATTAAAATACCTACCTACTAAAAATCTTACGCATGAGCTCGAAAAAATTTTGTTATGTCGGTTAAGCTGTGTTGGTAGATACACCGACTTTCATTCCAAAGGTCATAGGTTCGAATCCCAAGGAATAAATATGTGCGCTATATGACATAATTTCTCTTAAGGTGGCTGTATACGTAACGGGATAAAACCTCGACCGGAACAGGAACGTGACGTGCATTGTTCATAAAGTGTCCGTGGACTTTAAACATACGTAACGTGATCTTTCCCGTGCCGGACGTGACAATTTCTTGACAACGTTTCATATAACGAACATACATAAATGTATATATTAGACGAATTGAGAACCTCCTCCTTTTGTTTGAAGTCGGTTAAAAATATCACGTTCCGTCCGGCACAGGTAAAATTCCGTCACGTATGCAGCGACCTTTACGATGATGGAAAATATCGTGATAAAACCCGCGACTTATTTGACTCCAGACGTAATGACGAGTTCTTTTCTATGGACACTGACTAAGCTAAGCTGAGAGGGTAGTAGGAGCTGGGCAAGCCTACTCCTTCCTCACGCAAAAAGGACCCAGCAAGTTGCGGAAAAAAACCCGTATACACGTACCTACAAGTGTCGGTCCCATTTGTCGCCGCTGCCGCTGTCAACGGTGACAACTGGGAGTTTTATTATAAAATCTTGTCAGTTGTCCCCAGAGGTGCCATTCATAAGGGAACAATTGGTGATAATACATTTTTACATTCCCATTTGTTTTTATCGAGAATATTTATTTTTAATAATGCCAAATGCCTAAACCATTATAAAAAACAAAAAACTTGAGAGGTGTTAATTAGTGAAGGAATTGTAATAAAATCAAAAAGTGTCGTTACAACTTTTTCCGTCTAGCCCCCTTTCGCAACGCGCGATAAGGAACCTCGTTCCAAAATAAATTTAAGTGGTAATTCTTTAAAAACATGCCTGGGATATAAATAAAACAAAAAAAATGAGAACTCGATTAACAAAAAAATGGCAGGTGTAGGTATCAAGTAATATTTTCAACAGTATGATTTATATAGGTATTTACATCTCTCACGAAATATTTTATAGTGTGTCAATTAAACTTTATTATGAGAAAACGTGAATAATAAATTAATTTTAATTGTGTTAGTGCTTGTGTACTTAATGCACTAAGTAAACTCACGGTTTTTTTTTATTCAAATGTTTATTTCCATATAATAATATATTTAATTACTGAATTAAACGTGTGAACATAGTATTTTTATAAGTCTGTTATTCTATTAAATCATTAATTGTATTTTTGACACGTCTCTTTTTGCATATAGTTAGGTTTCTGTCACTTTAGGCTTTAGGTACTAATTAAATATCATTTCATCAGCATTATATCAGCCCATACACGTCCAATGCTGGACATGGGCCTCCCCGAAAGGACGCCACAAATAGCGGTCCTGAGCCGCCTCCATCCACCGACTACCCGCAACCGCTACAATGTCCTCCGGGCAGCTGGTCTCCCAACACTCCATTTCGCGTTGCATCGCGGCCGCCACTCGAGAACCTTTACTCCCCAGCGGTCCCCACTTAAGCTTACTAATCCTGAGAGCTATGTCGGTGACTTTGGTTCTTCTACGGATATACGGAATATCATCTATAAATATATAATTCCAAATCCTGATATGTCAACGCACAGCTTAAATCAAAATGGACAGAGCGGGCTAAAATCTACAGATAATATAATAATATATATTTATTTAAGAAAAGCTTACTAATATTAAAATGCCCAGTTCCCGCACGAGGCAGACCCTGTATCGCAGGACACCGAGTTAATAATTAGAAATTTACACTTAATAATTTCTCGGAACAAGTGAGATAGTATACAAATAGCTGTAATTAACTAATGACGTAGGTATACGCTAAAAATAATTTTGGAAATTTTAAACCTTACGCGAATGATCTCGCGACCAAAATCTAGTTCAAAATAAATAAATATTAATAATAAAATATGTTTACTATCAACCTATTGTCTAAGTAGCCTATTATTAGTAAAAACACCTAAAATAATATCCTTTTCTTATGTATAAATGGTATCGACAACAAATATAAATACTAAGCATTTAACTAAGGTCGCGTTCATAATGGAAACGACTTATCTCTTCTTCTGCCTTCCCTTGATCTAATTTATTTGTGCGGCTTTTTCTTCTCTTCTTATCTCATCGTTCACATCCTTCTCTCTTATATCTTGTCTCACACAATCCTCCTATTTTTTTAGATAGCCCTCTTCCTCTTTCTCACTCATTACTCTTCTAGTAACATGCGTCTTTTCTTTCCTCATTAAAAGTCCATAAATTTTGATAAAAATAATTTAGATGGTGCCTATGTTATTTCGAATGAATCAATGCATACGATGGCTAAGTTTCATCAAAATCGGTCCAGTAGTTTCGGAGCCTATTCGTTACAAATATAAAACATTTTGTTTTATGTTATATCTTTCCTCTTTATAATCTTCTCTTCATATAAAATTCTCGTATTGCGGTGTTAGTTACCAATCTCCACCTAAACGGCTGAACCGATTTGTATGATTTTTTGTGTATATTCGTTAGAGGTCTGAGAATTGAACAACATAATATTTTTTAAATTTGGGAAAATAACGTTTGCTGGCACAGCTTGTATTAGTATAGATGGATGTCAAATCGGCCTAGTATTCGTTAAATATACCATCTATTGTACCATAAACACAAATAAATAAAACGAAATGAATCTAATTATCACTTTAACATACACGTGTTTCAATTGTCTCCATTCACAACACTATACATTGTTAAAATACTTACGTAAATGTGTCACTGATGATGCCAGAATGTTCATAAATTGTGAACTTCCTTTGTGTCGGTTTCATCCTGTATTGTATTAAGGATAAAGGTTATCCTAAATGGAATAATAGCACTTCTTTTAGGTACCTTTGAAGACGAAAGTAGAGAAATCTAGTATTTTTCTTCTACCCTTTTTTAGTACTCCCCTACATCCTAAAAGAACCATGCGAAGTTTCAGACCCGTTTCAGCTTTTGTAATTGCAGAGCTTTCTTATTGAGTCTTATTATGTTTACATACACAACCTACATACAACATACGATGGATAAATATTTTATACCCGACTACGCGAAGCCAAAAGAGAGGGTTATGTTTATTACCTATATTTCACTAGTTCCATCATGGAACTAGTAAAAATGTTGTGTCACTACTTCCAGATTCAGGAATTTATCCAACAATTTTTTCTCAAAGTTTTGTTTAAAGATATTTAACGGAATTTTATTTCACACTAGCAGCGCTCCGCGGTTTCACTCCCGTAACTCCTGATCCCGTGGGAATTTCGGGATAAAAAGTAGCCTATAGCCTTCCTCGATAAATGGACTATCCAACACAAAAAGATTTTTTCAATTCGAACAAGTAGTTCCTGAGATTAGCGCGTTCAAACAAACAAAAAAACTCTTAAGATTTATAATATTAGTATAGATTTTATATTTATTATCCAGTAAGACACTTTTTTAAAGCTACAAAAAAGGGGTATTTCATTTTTCCCCATTGAAAATCCCCACCCATGTGGATTTGTGAACTTTTGTTCACTTATCCCCATTACTTGCTGATTAAAACGCCGTTGTACATCAGGATACATACTTTGTATGATCGGCTGCATAATTGCAGACCCACCGTAGAGCACCGAAACGGCTGTTATAAGAATGTTTTTAACACAAGCAAGATTCTAGGCATCTGCTTTAGTTGAAGTTAAAGTCTTCTAACTACATCACCGCCAATCACAATCACATCTAATCACAGCCTGTATTTACCTACTTAGTTAAATAATAATATATGTCTTACTTCTATTAATATTACATTGTCGTCATTATCTTAAATGATGCTGACGTCACCGGAACGGCCGCAACCATCGCAACGGAAGACCAGCGTAGGTATCTAAAGACTAGCAATTCGCTGATTTGAGGTACTACAAAAATTAAGGTATTTGCGCGTAATAAATAAAAATGGGCCACCTTAATAAATAAAAATGGATATTTCGTAAAAATACTTAAAAACAGGTCAACAAAATTTGCTTTATTGACAATCCGAAAAGCCATACATTTCTGTGTTTTCTTTATTTTGTCATCAAGGTATTTAAAAACCTTTTAGTGGCTCTTATTTATTTATTTATTTAATAAATTCAGTACACAAGAAAAATACAAAAAATGATTACATTATAAAGTTATTACTAAGGTAAGTCTAACCCTGTGAAGAGTTTTCTGCCGACATACCTCTAGGGAAAGGAAATAATATAGCGGAAGGTAATTAAAAGTGTATAAACAGTTTGGAAGAGGAAAGCAGTCATTGAATTATAAATATTATAATATTGAGAAGAAATGCACTTATATAAATTTAGTAAATACAAAACCGTAGTGATATACCATAGTGGTTAATAAGAAGATTTTTTCTAAGAGTGACCCGTATTAGCTGCTGACACTTATTAATTTGATTTAGCTATAGCATACACCTAACTACTTTGTCTCTTTTAGTTGCAAATAAATATTATTCTATTATATTCTAAATATTGATTGCTTCCCCTTAGGTTGTTTTCCCTTTTCTATCTCACAAGTTTAAATGATACCTCTTAAGAGGAAAGGGTACCGGGGCTCTCTCCATACAAACGTAGTCGGCTGTTTTCTTCCTGGATAATGACAGTAATAAACTTATAACTGCCAGGACCATGCCCCTATTTTTGTTTTTTAAATCGATAATTAGAAAATGAAAAAAACCAATTTTAGGGGCATAGTCATTGCAGTTATAGGTTTTGTGGCAAAAAAATATTTGTGCTAGTGTCATTATCCAGGGAGGAAACAGTCGACTACGTTTGTATGGAGAGATCGCCGATACTGTTTCACCCTAAAAGAGAGGTTATCAGAAATATAACACAAGAATTACCGATAAAAATTATGGCGGGTTTCTCTAACATCATTCAGTTATTACCTAAATACTTCAATGAGATTGTTAAACAACATTTTTTCGTTGAATTGATGCGACAATCCATTTTTATGTTTTTTGTAAACTAAGATAAATAGGTGCCAATATGTATCTAAGTAGGTATAGGCTATATCATTTTATTCAATGATTAATTGATGAGTTAGAAGACTTTAAACTTCAACTAAAGAAAGTATCTAGAATCTTGCTTGTGTTGAAAACATTCTTATAATAGCCGTTTTGGAGCTCTACGGTGGGTCTGTAATTATGCAGCCGACCGTACATATATACGTACGTCTTCCCATAAGATAAAATCATAGAACGTAAGCACAAATGCAACTGCGCAGTGTTATTAGCACGACACGTGGCGGGAACTACTCATTGATATCTAAACTGCAATGTACTTATTGGAAAACAAGATTCGCGCTAATTTAGCACTACAACTTTTTTATCAACCACTAGCCCCGGCTTCGCGTGGCAATATTATGCATGTATTATACGGATTTTCCGAAATTCTATACCTTAGGGGTTGAAAAATTGGGGGCGTTGTCCCATACAAACTTTGCCCCCCGCAAATAGGGGCTTCAGAGAGCATAGAGGACCAAGCATCATCCATATGGCAATAAACAACGAAATTGTTGACATAGCAACACATAACCGTTACAAAAATGAATTATTTCACTATTAATAATCTATACATATAAAATTCTTTGTCCTAAATGACTAACTGATGGATCAAGCCTAAGCCGCTGATCGTAGATACCTGAAACTTGAAGGGTGTATTCTTTGTATGACGTAGACATCCTATAAGAGAGGATTTTTCGAAATTCTACCCCTTAAAAAACCCCGTGAAAAAGGGGGGCAAAATTTGTATGGGACAACGTGATTACTTGGTCTATTTTCGACTTCTACGCGGACGAAGTCGCGGGCAAAAGCTAGTATACATATAAACCTTCCTCTTAAATCACTCTATCTATTAAAAAACCACATCAAAATCCGTTGCGTAGTTTTAAAGATCTAAGCATACATAGGGACAGACATACAGCGGGAAACGGCTTTGTTTTATATTATGAGTGATAGTTATACAGTTTGCGAAAAATGTAGAGTTTAAATTTATAAAGTATAACTTTGAATGCTTATATTATTTTTTTTAATTCAAATTACGCATATTAAATAATTGTTTAGTTACATAACAGTTTTATGATTCATTGAACTGAATTAGATTATTGTAAGAAAATTGAATAATCCTTTTTAGGGTTCCGTACCCAAACGATAAAAAAGGGACCCTAAGAATTCACTGTCCGTCCGTCTGTCTGTCACCAGGCTATATCTCATTAACCGTGATAGCTAGAGAGTTTATTTTTTCTTTTCGGTACTTCTGACAGGGTATGACTTTAGGCGCAGATTCTCGTCTAAACTTCATACTTTGTAAAGACCATGACCTCTTAACTACAATGTCTTCTTTGTGAGTGTTATGAATCATATTTGTGTATTATATGACTGTGAACTAGGTACCTATCTACCATATATTTTGTTGTTTAACTAACTGTTTAATTTGCGATTCCGAGTTATTTCCTTACTTTAATCATTGACAAATTAATTAGTTAGATACTATTAGTTACTAAGTTATTAAATTGATGCTTTACAGAAACAACAAATATATTTATTAAAACTCATTTTACATTATGAACTAAGCACTAAATATTAAAGGGAACAAAAATAAAACATATACCTGAACTAGAGAATTAATTTCTTGGTTTTAGTAAAAATATCTTAATATTATGATACGTAGTATCTTAATCTAAAAGCAGCATTCTTAAATTTTAAAGGTATTTAATACCTAAATATCTATTCATTTATATTTTTAGTCTTTTTCTTTTTTAGTTTATATTTTTATTTTATGTTTCTACTAGCAGCGCTCCGCGGTTTCACCTGCGTAACTGCCGATTTTGTGGGATTTTTATATATAAGTATAGGGATAATTATTTTGTTCGAGATATAGAACACAACAGGACTTTGCAAAAACATTATTGATTAAGTCATTAAACATATATTCACAAAACAGATAGATAGACAGACAGACGGAAAAGTGATCTTATAAGGGTTCCTTTTTTACCCATTCTCATTATATCTTGGGTGTACACCCAAGATATAATGAGAATTTCGTCCTCTATAAGAGTCACTTAAAAAAAATAAAATCTTTTAAAAAATACCGTACCTGCGGGTAATAAGGGCCAGTGCATGTTTTTTATACCAGATTAACAACTAAGCAAATATTTATCCAATGACTTGTTTTTTATGTAAGTAGGTTTTACGAAATATTTAGGGTGATTTACTTCTAACTTCATAACATTTTGATTTAAATTAAATTTTATTTTGACACATGTTTGAAAACTCAATCCAATCTTAGGCCATAAAAAATACCATTAGAATAATTTTCGACTTCTAAGCGAACGAAGTCGCGGGGGCAAAAACTTAGTCTATATATATAAAAGAAAGTCGTGTTAGTTACACCATTTATAACTCGGGAACGGCTAAACCGATTTGGCTGAAAATTGGTGGGGAGATAGCTTACAATCATAAGACGGACATAGGATATTTTTTTCGATATTCCCACGGGATCGGGACTTACGCGGGTGAAACCGCGGGGCGCAGCTAGTTATTTATGAAAATCACCCTTTGTGAATTTGTGATGAAATTCTTATGCATTCTATTAATTATGATAATATACAACATCCTTCTCAATGTTTTCTTTATATCTATAACATGACATTTAATTTTATAACAACGTTCCGCATTATATACACACTTGGTTAGTAATCTACTGATTTTCAAAGAATTTATTTAGTTTTGTTTTATCATTACTATATATGGGTAAATGAATATGCCCTTATTTATATCACATACCAATATGTATTTAATATGATTAATTAATTAATTTTTTATCACAGTTGCTCATAAAGTGGATCTTATTCAACGGCTTTTAGGCTCATAATCCAACGTATTAAGCACGCGTGCGTTTCACATTACCATGATACAATGTAAAAACTGTAGGAACTGTCATTCGACATACAGCTACGGCTAGTTCGAATGACAGGGCTATTAAAAGAATTGTAAACCATTTCTTTGTTCAATAAATGATTTATTTATTATTTATTTATTTATTATTAATAAGTTAACCTGATAAGTTAAATATGTATCTTTCTGCTAATTACATGTTATGTACTAGATGAAACATTCTTAATTTAACTAGGTTATACTGTTTTGATGTATAAAAAAGCTAGGTACCAACAAAGGGTTGTCTGTAATCCATCAAAAATAGTTGTCTGTAAAGTCGATTTACGAACGATAACTTTACGTGATAACGTCTTAGAAAACAAAAAATATTGTAAGAATGTCATATTTTGGTTTGTATTATTTCAACTGTGATAAAAAACATCGTACGATACGCGTGTGGATATTGATCATAGCATCTCGGCTTTTGACGAGCTCGCGTTCCGGTCGCGCGTCATAAACCGCCTCTAGGTATGCAGTGATCAATTTACCACACTTGTATCGTAATGTACTATTATGTACACCTACACATATTTAATTGCAATGGTTCCAAAAAAATGGTTCCCTGTAATGTCGGTTTAAAGACGATAATTTTACGTGATAACGTCTTAAGAACTCTTTTGTTTCGTTGTCTTTACCATTTTGCATACTTCATACGTTGCTATGGTTACCTTGTCAATAACATGACGTTGCTATGGAACGCGGTGACGTCATCTATTTTGTGAATGCAGGTGTTCCATCAATTTATTAGACGTTATCACGTCAAAAAATATGTAATGAGACTTCATATTTTTTGAGACATAAGACGTCATGAGATGTAAGAGGAAGGTATTCCAGTGGTGTTTTTATAACTTCAATAAAATACTAAAGGTTAAAAAGGATTTAAATACCTTTTTTTAATTTCACCTTGTGTTTAAATAAACAAGTGGTTAATCAATCAAAAAAGGGATAAATTATTATTTGCCCCCTTTGACCATAATGATACCTCTATATTTGTTCCTTTCAATTTTTTTTATAAACGTTTTTTTTTTTTTTTTTTTATTATGGCTTCGCACGTATGCATTTAGCCAGTGTCAAGTTATATTTTGCATCAAATTATGGCCTGATTTTTCATAAATCGGGCCTAAAGTGTTTCAATACAGTCAAAGTCGTCATAGTCCGTCAAGTCAGGGGCTATAGTAAAGCGGTGGCAAGTTTACCATAACCTTAATAGGAGATTTGGTGGCAACGAGAAAACTGCATGTTTGACACTGATTTTTACTTTCACTACACTTGTGCACTTTCACAGAACTAAATTGAATAACATTTCACCAGAATTATACAATTCAACTCGGGTTACATCTACGTTTCATGAAAATAAAACTGCAGCACGACATGTTGTTAACTCGTTCCCGCCAAAACTTTTATAAACGTTTCTTTTTTTATGTTTTGACATTGATGACTTTGTACCTTTAACATACCTATAATAAACGAGGCAACAAAAAATTTAATAAAACACTAAAACCATCCATTTTTTACAATTTCATTTATTTTAATTTAAAAATAACTTGCCCTAATCCAAACATAATATACCTACCTACAAGTACTAGCTGTGCCCTGCTGATTTACCCGCGTTAGTGTCGCTTTATAAAACAAACGGACGGACAAGAAAGTGATCTTATAAGGGTTCCTTTTTTACATTTTAAGGTACGGAACCCTAAAACCTGATGCATTTTCTACAATCACAATAATACATTGTTACCCAAGGGGTGAAAGTCACTAAGTAAAAGGGTAAAATACTCATTTAGTCCCGAGACGGAGTTTGACTTACTTTACTCTGGCAGTATGCTTGAGCCGTGCAAAGTCAAAATTTGACATGACAGCTGTCAGTAAAAGCGATTCTCCCTAAGTCTGAAAGTTCAACTTTCAACACACCCTTCAGGCACCTGCAGACCTACTTTCGGAGTATGAGCAATGAAAAATACATTATTTTCAAAAATCTTTCTTAGTGCTCGCTTACATCCTAAAATGAACCTCGTTACATCTAAATCTGTTCAGTCTTTTGACCGTGAAGAGCCGTTAAGACCGTTAAGATAATGAATGAACACCAATTCCATTTAAAAATAACAAAGTTTATTTGCGTCTGTAAATAAAAGGATAAACACAATACTATTACCTAAGTAATTAAGCATCATGTGTTTGTTTGTACATTTGTTTTCTTCACAAAATGTCCATACGTCATTTTGTAGAGATAATGCATGATCATAAGATCACAAAACAATAACAATTGCATAATCGAATAAGTATAACATCTTACGTATTTTCTAATATCATCAATCATTGGTTACTTCATGTTTATAACAAACAAACATACACTGCAAGGTAAATAAAAGCTTTTAAAAAGGTAAAGTTTTGAGACCCGCGATTTCATTCGCGTAAATTTTTACCTCGATATATTTTAGTACTAGCAGAGATCCATGGTTTCACCCGCGTAACACCTGTTCCCGTGGGAATATCGAAATATAAAATAGCCTATAGCATTCCCCGACAAATAGACTATCCAACACAAAAATCATAAATAATAAAAAGTTTATATATTACACAGAAGTTAAATACTTAACACTTTTCGCAGTAAACAAATACCTATACCACAACTTAACTAACTTTCACTGTGATACTAATAATCCACACTAAGGGCAGCTGGTATGACATTGTGCATAACACATTAAATTCTAGTTAAATGCATATAACGGGTAATTTAAAATTAAATTCTATCACAATAATCCAAAGGTTGATATTATTTAATCAATTTGTCACTTTAACAGTTAGTAAATCATGTTTATGGTCCTAAACTAATTTATTCTTTATCGTGCAAGTCAACCTTATTGTCCTGTATTGTCTTTTATTTTATTTTCTGTTTTTAAATCTTAATTTCTATGATAATTAGAAAATGAAACAAAAATATTTGCTCTAGTGTCATTATCCAGGGAGGAAACAGTCGACTACGTTTGTATGGAGGGAGCGTCGGTACCCTTTCCTCTTAATAAAAAGGGTTTTTTTTTTGTTTGTGACGTATAGGATCCGAAACTGCTGGACGGATTTTAATGAAACTTGGTCTAAGGATACATCGAACCCTTTGGAGAAATATAGGTTTTTAGCCCAGTATTATCACAACATCGGGATTTACGCGAGTGAATCACGGCACGCAGATAATTTTATAGGCATAGGTACTAGCTGTGCCAGCAAACGTTGTTTTGCCAAAAATGACTCAACGAATATACACAAAAAATTTCATACAAATCAGTTCAACTGTTTCGGAGGAGTTTGGTAACCGCGGCATGAGAATTTTATTTTTATAGGTTTTTGGTAATTATACTAGCAAGACGTTGAGGGCTTCTTCTGTTCACCTAAACAAATAACTTTTATTCTACGACTTTAGGAAATTCGTAAAATTTTTTTGAGAAAATCTGATTTTTTAAAACGAAGCTTATTCAGACTAAGAAGATATAACTTAAAAAATAAATATTTTTTTTAGGTTAATGACTTCTCCATGTATAGAACAGCTGCTTTTCAGGTAAAACTAACCTCAAAATTTTCTAAAAATTTGGATTTCCAGACGTCGTAGAACAAAAGCTGTTTGTTAAGGTGCACAGAAGTAGCCCTCAACGGCTTGCCAGTATAATTAAAAATAACCCTGTATATATTGTTGTCATTGTATGCGAGATAATTTAATACTTAAAATCGTGCAATAACGTTACTGACGTTTTTTTTTATTTTTTTAAGGTCGTAAAACTATATTGAACAATCTCTCCGGTCAATTCAATGCCGGCGAGTTGACAGTCATCATGGGACAGTCCGGAGCGGGAAAAAGCAGCCTCATGGACATTCTATCGGGATATACGTGAGTTGAAATTTCATTATTGTGTTCATGCTAAAGCGGCAACCTCTCCCTTAGCCGCCGTTTCCTCAATGCTAAGGCTGCCTGCCCAGAGAAGCAGAGCGAGGTAGCGCGGCGCTTCGCAAAAACTCGCGGACTTTTTATGCAATTTTATTGGAGGAAACCGCTCTTGTGGACAGGCAGCCTAATTCATAATTTCATTTATGGCATTATCATGCAATAAAAAATGTGCTATTTAAACTAATTAAACTATTTATCAATATTGACTTCAATTATTTTAACATAACATTATATTTATCTACTAGGTTCTATCACACTTGATTAACTAAAACCTCTTTTAAAGCAAAATAATTTTGTACAAGGTATTCTTTTTAGCTAATTCTATACATACTAATTTAATAACATGATTGTTATAATGGTTTCTCCTAGACAGTAGCGTGTGTTTAAAACGTTGTAAAAATAAAAATGTTGGAAATTTGCCGCCCTTTTGACGTCATAAGAATAATAATGATAAGAAGAAAAAACGTAACCATATGAAAGAATATAGCAAAAAATATTTATTTCAAAACCATGTAACGATGCGGGGCGACTTGTGATTTGAAACAACTGTATTGGGCGGGATGAACATTCAATATGTGCAAGTAAGAGCTAACTTGAAATGTAATTATCTGCGTGACCGCCAGTGACCGCACATAATATTTTTTTCCCAAACCTAAGTTGGCGCCCGGGGCGGTCCGCACCCCTCGCTACGCTACTGCTCCTAGAGCAAATTATAATTTACATAACTTGACTTAAACATTGGTGGTGATAGAATAGAATACAAATAACTTTATTCATTGTGATAATCTGTTCTCTATCTATAATTATTGAACAAAATAACTCTGCCTAATCTAAGCATGTTGCTCTTGTTGATGCATTTATGAGCTTCAATTAAAGGTTTTTTATAGTCTCCATATGCAAAATTAAATGATCGTGACTCTTTTGATAATAGTCAATTGACAGTCTTCTAATTATTATGCCCAGTTAGTGGAACGCATTTGATAAAACTGTCGATAGCATTAGGGCCGACGCTCACTGTCGGCACGGCACGACATAGCACAGTTGTGCTGCGGCATTCCGCGACGTTTCGCGGCATGCCGTGGCATCCTGCTGAAAGTCCAGTCACTCTGGCATCAATCAGTTGCGCTCCATAAACCGAAATGACCGCACAAGTTTCAACCTTATTTCAATTAGTTTAGTCAATCATAATATCACGTAAAATTATCGTCGGTAAACCGACTTCACAGACAACCATTTTTTTCTGTAGGTATTAATCTACCTAGTAATTTATTATCTTTATAGTTCAATTGCACGTCCAAAAAGGCTGTCTTTCAGGCACCCATCCTAGGGACCATTTCTAAGAAGGGTGCCTAAAAGGCTGGCTGCGTTACTTCTTGGATGACGGAAGCTTATCTTCTTATTGTCTAAGCTTAGTTAACTACTAGTTTTACTCTGGAAAAAATACCACAAATCTGATTTGAATTTGACATTGATAAGTATTGATAGTTTTACTAATATTTGCAACACATCTGTTTTCAATTCTTTCGTAATCAATCAGTGACATTCAAGTGGCCATGACTGAACCTTCCTGACTATGCGTCGAAAGGCTGATAAAACATATTTAAACATATTTATATATATTAAACATACCGCGAACTATGCCAAACAAAAATAAATTGCTCTTTTCTCACCATAATATTATCTGATTTCGGTGCTTCTTTGGATAATTAATCTACACTAATATTATAAAGAGGAAAGTTTTTTTATTTGTTTTTATGTTTATTTGTTTGTAACGAATGTGCTCCGAAACCGATTTTGATGAAACTTTCATGAACTTACTGATGTATATTTGTTGATTCTTATGTACGCTAATATAATAAATAGGAAAGCTTTTGTAGTTTTTCGTTTGTAACGAATATTGTCTGAAACTACTGGACTGATTTTGATAAAACTTGGTATGAGGATACACTGATTAAGTGAGATAACTTTTTATCCCGACATCCCCACGGGATCGGGAGTTACGCGGGTGACACCGCGGAGTACTGCTATTTTACTATATTTAGGAAAAAAACATATAAAACCAAATAACATTGATGTATCATACATAAGCAAAATATTTCGATAAAATGTCACATACCGCAAAACAAGATAGGTAAGTACATTATGTACCCACCCACTCGTCTATGTATTTATATATTATGTATGCCTATTATGTGTTCTTTGGTCAAGGATCTTGCGTCAGGTAAAATAATATCGTTGACCGCGAAGATATCGATAAACAATGCGCGTACGCATCGAAAGTAGATTATTTTAATCAATTACATTAATTATCAATATCGTATTAAAATCGAACCCCTTGGTTTCACCTATATAAGTTTCGAACTTTCCAGGGTCCCTACCTACGACGTGAAAACGTAACAGACAAACAGATATAGAGTTCCTTTAGCATTTATAGTAGACATCGTTCGCGTGGTGGTTTTGTTTTATTTAGAACGTTTACGATTGCCTAATGTTACATCAGTATAAGGGCTATATTCTTACCGAGTTTGATTTGAATCCATTCAGTAGTTCCGACGTGATGCGCGGCCAAGATACAGACAGACAGACATAATAAAATTTACAGCAAACATCGTAGTTCCGCGACAGCCAAAAGATAGCTCTAGTGCTTGAAATAAAAAAAAATATCTAATTAAATCCATTACTTTATTTTTTAGTTAAAAAATGAGTATATAGCTATGTATTCTTAAAATAAATAAGACTACAAATTCTTTAAGCACAACAAAAAGAAAAAAAAATTGATTTGTGACTTTATAAATTTAAAAAAACCTGAATCGCGCAATCAAGATTTTTTTTACCGGAGATATATAAGGTTAGCGAATTCTATAGTGCTAAGATCATTATGTACGTAGAACGCTCACTTCCAAAACTGCGAATTTATTATATGTATGTTTAGTTATATATTTAATTTCTGGGGGGGGGGTATCTTTTTTTGGCCTTTTTTTTATTATTTTGTGTTTATGTCCTGTATCACGGGGCTATGGAGCCCCGGACCTTTGGAAGGCATGCGTGGAGCCGAAGCCAACACGTAGAGGCCCTTTACAATAACAAGTTTAATAGCAAACAATGGGGTGGATTCTAAACCGGCGATTATCCCTGTCTACACTATAAAGTGCAACCAAGGACCTCCGGTTTGGATAAAACTATTGATAATCTACAGGACAAAACTACTTGAGCTATTGTGATGGGATGGTAGTGGACTAGATACTGGGGAACTATGGATACTATGGCACCTGCCGTAACAATGTTCAATAAACACGTAAAAATGGCAGGCGGAGACTCGCCAACTCTCAGACTGGGCCACCCTAATAAGCCGAGTAAATTACAGCAAGGGGGCAACAGGAACGTGAGTGGCTGAAGGATGGAGAGGCCTCACTGGATTTTAAGTCATCGCTGGTAGTCCGAGCGAGCGGGCCAACTCATCACTGACGTTCAGCATCCATCCTTCGAGCATTTCTGCTATAGTGGCTCCACTCTGGACGGCCGGTGAAGGCAAGCCAGAGGCGGGGGACCGCTTCCTCGTCAGGTTTCACTCCGACCAACCAACTAAGGCAAGCCGGAGATGAGGAACGGTGACTTCCCCCTGGAGAACTCGGGACCGCGGGGTCGTTACTCCCCGTCACCTCGCCTCAAGGTGCCCTGCGGGCTTGTGTTTATTATTATTATTTTTAGTTTTTCATTTTGTGTATTTTGATTTGATGTATATATTGACATTTAATTTTAAATTGGAATAAATATAATTATATATGTAATTATATGTAATTATAATTATATGTAATTATAATTACATATATAAAAATAAATATAATTATATTTATATGTATAGATAGATAGATAGATTCTGGAAAGCTCGGATCACCAATTAGAGATTTTTCTTTGATTAAAAAACTAGCCAAGTGCGACTCGGACTCGCTTATACCTACAACATGGAACCGTACCATGTTGTATGAAACCACTTAAATATTTATTTTCTGTTTTTAGTATTTGTTGTTATAGCGGCAACAGAAAATACATCACCTGTGAAAATTTCAATTCTCTAGCTATCACGGTTCATGAGATACAGCATGGTGACAGACAGACAGTGAAGTCTTAGTACCAAGGGTCCCGTTTTTACCCTTTGGGTACGGAGTCTAAAAAAGGTATTAAAAATAGCTACAACGATCGTAGACAGGTACAAAGTTTCGTCGTAGTCCTGTGCCACGAAATAAATAACTTTGCCGAAACTTACACGAATATATATAATATATATTTTTTTGCATTTATCAATTTTGCAATTTTTTTTAAAAAATACAGGTATTCTAGAGCAACATGTACAATCACGCAACAAAAGTGCAAACCCATCGTAGAGCTCTAAAACGGCCATTATTAGAATGTTATCAACTCAAGTATGTTTCTAAGGTCCTGCTTGAGTTGAATTTTAAAGTGTTTCAATTCATTTAAAAATTAAATCGTATATGATATTTCTATTGGTAAAAAATTGAGTTCGTTGCTTGAGTAAAAAAATTGGTTGTCTGTAAAGTCGGTTTACGGACTATAATTTTACGTGATAACGTCATAAGAAAACGATGAAAAAGTGAGATTTTTTTGTTTTCTTTTTTTCATTGAGACTAAGAACAGTAGCTAAAACTTCAAAAATAATTAAATTTTTAAGGTTAATGACCTCTCAGTCTAAGGAACAGCTGATTTTCAATTAAACCTAACCTCAAAATTTTCAAATAAATGTTCGAATTTCCAAAATTCGTAGAACAAAAGTTGGTGTTTAGGTGCACAGAAGAATCCCTCAACAGCTTGCTAGCATAATTACCAATAACCCTGTGTAAGTCTATTCGTCACTCGTCACCATAACACAGGCCCAGAGAAGCGATATTATTATAATCATTTTACGAAACATTGGTTGCTATGGAACGTGAGCGTTCCGGGAACGTGAGCGGAACGCGATGACGACGTTTTTGTGAGTGCTGCCGGTGTTCATCAATTTAATAGACGTTATCACGTCAAAAATTATAATAATAGCAGGTTTGGAGCTCTACGTTGGGTCTGCAATTTATTACCGACTGTACAGAACGAATGACATTACAAGTGCATAGCAACATTCCTCCAGTATACTATCACTAGCAGCGCTCCGCGGTTTCACCCCTGTAACTCCTGATCCCGTGGGAATTTCGGAATAAAAAGTAGCCTATAGTCTTCCTCAATAAATGGACTATCCAACACAAAAAGATTTTTTCAATTCGAACCAGTAGTTCCTGAGATTAGCGCGTTCAAACAAACAAACAAACTCTTCAGCTTTATAATATAAGTATAGATTAAACACTTTAAAGTTCATAAAGATCAAGATATTCGGATCAATGCAGACTTGCCGCAACAATTCGGTTCACTAGGAAATAGCCAATTGGTATCGTCTCATCCGTTTCCTTTCAATTCATCACAAGTTGTCTTGCGTGTTTCTATGGGCTGGCAGATTCGTCATGCGTACATTATTATTATGTATTATTTACTACGGGATCCCTTTAAGAATGACCTCCATCGAGCTGTTTAATGGATAAAAATATTTCTTATCAAAATAGGTCAGTAAATATATTGCAAATATTGCCAAAAATTCAGTCCAGAATGATTATAGTACATTACGATATAAGTGTGGTAAGTTGATTCTTGCATAGAGGCGGTTTATGAAGCGCGAGCTGCAGCGAGCGTGTTAAGAAGCCAAGATGCAAAGATCAATTCCACACGTGTATCGTACGACGTTTTTTTTCACAGTTGCGAATAAAAGAAAAAACTTGAAAGGAAAAGAAAATAATAAAAAACAAAATATTTGGTGATAAGTCTATGTTTACAATTTATTCAGGCAATATTTTTTGTTAATTATACTCCCGAAAGGCCAGGCAAAAGACTTTTAGCCAATACAGCCTCGTCTGCCATACAATATGTTTTAGGGTTTTTTCCATTTGTCGGGGGTTATAACAGAATATAATGGTACGTAAAAAACTATATTTAAGTAAAGAAAAAACAACACTTTTTTAATCATTTTGTAAAATTATCGTTTGTAAACCGACTTTATAGACAATCTTTATTGCTGGAGTAAAATCTTTTTTTTGTACCTACTTTATTTTATCCATCAAAACAGTATAACCCAGATAAATTAAGAATGTTTCATCTACCTAACATGTAATAAGGAGTAAGATACCAATTTAACTTATCAGGATAACTTATAACACACTAGTGGCGTCGAGATAATGCATAACGCACGCGTGTGTAATACGTTGGATTATGAGCCTAAAAGAGGTTGAATAAGATCCATTTTATGAGCAACTGTGATAAAAAATTATTTTTATTGTTTTTAGACTTTTCACTGGTTTGGTCAATAGACAAATTCCGTACCAATTTAATTCCAAACCAGTGCAAATTAGTACATTACGATATAAGTGTGGTAAATTGATATTTGCATAGAGGCGGTTTATGACGCGCGAGCGGTAGCGAGCGTGTTAAAGAAGCCAAGATGCAAAGATCAATTCCACACGTATATCGTACGACGTTTTTTATCACAGGTGCGAATAAAAGAAAAGACTTGAAAAGAAAACAAAATAATAATTAACAAAATATTTGTGATAAGTCGTCTATGTTTACATTTTTTAAGGCAATATTTTTTTGTTCATTATGCTCCGGAAAGGCCAGGCTAAAGACTTTTCACCTATACAGCCTCGTCTGATATACAATATTTTTTAGGGTTTTTCTATTTGTTTTTGCGTCGGGGGTTAAGAACAAAATACAATGGTACGGAAAACCAATATATTTTAGTAAAGAAAAAATAAACAACTCAATGTTTAACCGTTTTCTAAGTCATTATCACGTAAAATTTTCGTTCGTAAACCGATTTAGAGACAACCATTTTTGCTAGCTAAAAAACTCTTTGGTAACTTTTTTATACATCAAAACAGTATAACCCAGATAAATTAAGAATGTTTCACCTACCTAACATGTAATTAGCAGTAAGATACGTATTTAACTTATCGGGATAACTTTATAGCACTAGGTTGGCAATGTAAAACGCACGCCTGCATAATATGTTGGATTATGAGCCTAAAAGCCGTTGAATAAGATCCACTTTATGAGCAACTCTGATAAATAATTAGTATCGATTTAACTGCCTACCCAAGAGTTGTGAATTTTAAGAGGAAAGGGTACCGGCGCTCTCTCCATACAAACGTAGTTGACTGTGTCCTCCCTGGATAATTAAAGTAGAGCATATATTTTTGTTGCATAAAACTTATAACTGCCATGACCATGCAAAAATATGTTTTGTATTTTATTGTAAATCAACCCATTTTTTACAACCAACTTGTAGGTATTTTCTTCCAAATAAATACAAATTAAAAATATAAAATTAAAGTGTCAAGTAGATTCTTACCATTTACTGCAGTAGTCAAAGTGACTGGTTGAGCGTCAGTGACTCGAAAAGAAGAAGAAGTAGCTTCGGATTCGATTAAATTTATGACTGCCCCAATTTCGACTGTACTCAAAAACAAACAAACTATCTGAAACAAATGTATTAGTCATTAGGTGAAAGAAATAAAACCCTTGGTACACCTAGGTATCTTAGGGCATGGTAAGAAAAAATTGCCCCTAGTACACCAAGTTATACATTTTGATGTTGGACCATGAAATTTTAATTACATACTTGTACTTGTTTACAGGCTGTTTTCTGCAATTAGACCCTTTTTAGTTGGGTCCTTTTTGCGTGGGGATGGAGTAGTCTTGTCCAGCACATACTAATATCTCAGCTTAGTCGACCATGTCCAGCTCCCATGCTCCCATATCCGTGGGCCTGTTGTGGCCAAAGAATTGTAGTGTTCAGCTACTCTCTTCCAGCACTCCCTTTTTTTGTCTTATTATATCGCCATTAGTTTTATTTTTATTTTCTAATATGTTAATGTTTCTGAAGTAAAAAAATCAACATTGTTGATTTGTAGAGAAAACATTTGATTGTTTGTTTGAATTTAATAGGCTCCGAAACTACAGGACCGATTCTAATGAAACTTGGTATGAGAATACATTGATTCATTGGGAGTGCTATAGGCTAGGCACTTTTTATCCCGGTATTCCTACGGGATCGGGAGTTATGCCGGTAAAACCGCGGAGCGCTGTTACTTTGGTTTAGGTATAAAAAAGCACCAAAGCAGGTTACTTACTTGTTTAATAAATCCACTAAGATTTCTTTTTCATCGGTTGTGTAGTTGCAGCCCCTTTTTTCCCTTTTTCTTCAGACATTTTAATTTGTTTACAAACAATTCGAAAGTTTTTGATAAAAGTTCAAACAACTTGACGTTTAAAATTTGATGTCAAAAATTTTCAATCACAGAGTGTAAAGAAACGTTAATTTTTTTTAATTTATCAACTTGTACTCCAATTTAGTGCGTGAAACGAAACGTGTTTCTAGCAATCACTGGATCAATCAGAAAATTGTAATAGAAAACAAACATTTTATCAAAAATGTTGCCATTTGGTAAAAGTTTAGGCCTGCTTTGCTAAGTACAATCTCAAATATCGTAAGTAGCCTTTGTGAATACCACTAAAAATTTAAATCCAACTTAAAAATATGTAACGCTTAACGAAGTTGAAAAGATAAGTAGCTTTTCAGTATTCGGGCGTTAATTTCTTAGATAGTTAGAAAATGAAAAAAACCAAGACATAGGGGCATAGTCATGGCAGTTATAGGTTTCATGCAACAAAAATATTTGTGCTAGTGTCATTATCCAGGGAGGACACAGTCAACTACGTTTGTATGAAGAGAGCGCCGGTACCCTTTCCTCTTAAAATTAGTTTATTTGTTAAATTAAATAACGCCGATAAATAAACATGATGACCTTTACCTACTTATCAGTTAGTTAAGTAAATTTTGAACTTATATTATTATTAAGTATCGTACAAGTTACTTAAAAAATAAATAAACCGGCTTGTCAACTCTGTGTATTTTTACCCGGTTTGCCTTGTTATAAACTATTTTAATATGTATAATTTCAAATTTTTTATTCACATCAATTTTCTAGGTCGACAATTATGAATTTTATTATGAAACTTTGGACGGTGTGTCTTATCCTAACTAGTCAATCTTAGCATCAGTATTGCAAATAATTTAACTACTAATGATGCTGCTAAAAATATTGCTTAAAAAAATGCGCTTAAAAAACTACGTTTGTATGACGACCCTGTTATCACAATGGTTACCATGCCGGACTGCCAAACATAGGGTTACGGGTTCGATTCGTGTCTCAGATAAGTATTTATGCTCAGATATTTGTCTGTGGTCTGGTTGTTTATATGTTTCTATTATAAGTATATATTTACAAAAGAAAAGTATATTAGTAGTATATCCGTTGTCTAGTACCCATAACACAAGTGTAGTTACTTAGCTTGGGGCTAGATGGCGATGTGTGGAATGTCCTGCAATATTTATTTTATTTATGGAGAGAGCGCCGGTACCCTTTCACCTTTACGAAGCTGTTCTGCCTTTGAAAGATCAGTATTTTGCATTTAGGCTAACACATCACTGAGCATTGGATCTGATAAGTATTTAGATTCGAATAACATCGTTTCGAAGCACGCTGTTGCAAAAAATCTTTTAAAAGGCCGTTGTATGGAAAAACAGGAGCATAGCATAGTGGGATAGCAGTATCCCATCTGTGCCACTTCAGCACAAAACTAATTTAGGGTATATTTTTATAATCTGAATTTGTTGTATGCTTCTTGTGATGCAATGAATTATTATCTATCAAGATTAATTATTAACTATCATATTCATGTATTCGTCCATAAACATAAGTAATTACAATGATCTTACTAATTAAACTATGGTAGTATAGCTATATTCCGCCTATTGACATGTGAACGTTAGTTATAAAATGTATTTCAAACAGTAAAGAGTAAAGTAGTCAAGAGTAAATAGTCAAGTAATTTAAATGTCAAAATATTAAGAAAAAAAATAAAATAGGTAGTAAAAAAATAAAAAATAAAAACACAATAATAACATGAGTAAATAAAAATTACGTCAAAAATTTAAAAATGAGATGAATTTTTTTATTATTGAACGTCTGATGCAGTCATGGCTGTGGTTTCTACCATTTTTTTACAATGTTACCTAACATCGGAAAAACACAATTATTCAATAAATATTTCTGATTTCTGATATCTTTTTTTTTCCAATACAAAAAACTTAATCTAGTACAAAATTAAGGTGCAACAAAAACTCTTCCGAATTTATCCGTGCACCAGTGAGTCGTAGGTAAACAAAAATTAGTTAAAAATGTATACAATACAATAGACAAACGAACAATAACATAACAAAAAATCATTAAGTCCATATGTACCAAGGTATGTGTAAATAAATATCAGACATCTATAGCTTATTACTTTCTTTCTTTCTTACTTTTTCTTTCTGATAACTTATTGTGCCAAAAAAATTGCACAATAACTTCCTAGAAATAGGTAAGTATATTATAGGCACAGGCTTACCAACACCAACAAAATGTTGTAAGTAACCTACACTGATTTAGAAACTCTGGTAGAGTTTATCGTGAATTGACGTTAATTTGTGGAATGTCCAATTTCCACTAATACAAACATACGGGTCGAAGTGATAACCTACTTTATTTTGCTGAAAAAAAGTAAAAACCCGTTTAGTAATTAGAAAAGAACATACCTATTTATTTACCCTACTGATAAATTTCTGTCTTTCTTTCTTCTTACATAATCTTATATATAAAAA
The DNA here is from genome assembly GCA_951213275.1 of Idaea straminata. Taxonomy (NCBI): domain Eukaryota; kingdom Metazoa; phylum Arthropoda; class Insecta; order Lepidoptera; family Geometridae; genus Idaea; species Idaea straminata. Next base: position 6,441,112 of record OX577850.1, read on the forward strand.
TGAATCGCAAAATGTGTTGGTAAGCGCATCACGCCTAAACGGCTGGACCGATTTCGCTAATTCTTTTTTTGTTGTATTTGTTATTGTTAGGAGAAGGTTCTTATGAAAGAAAAAAATTGGAAAGTTGCGCAGAAAGTTTTACGCGAGTGAAGCCGCGGGGCGCAGCTAGTTTCTAATAAATATAAATATTGCAGGACATTCCACTTATCGCCATCTAGCCCCAAGCTAACTACACTTGTGTTATGGGTGCTAGACAACGGATTATATACTTTTCTACTTACTCATAATACATAGTAACAACTACAGACAAATATCTAAGAATAAATACATGTGGGATTCGAACCCTGTGTTTGGCAGTCCGGCATGGTGACCATTGTGCCAACTGGGTTGTCAAATAGTTTGGTTGATTTGAGTGGGTCAGTGAAGGCAGATCCTACAACCACTGTAGCTACTAGAAAACGTTTAGGAGACGTTTCCTTATTTACGAAATAATAAACATCTACTTGCCAAAATGTATATATACATATTATATCGATGAAATTTCGAATAAGAAACAAATCTCTTTTAGAAACAAACATAGGTTAGACTATTAGAGAGTCCGCAAATCGCGGAAAACATAAAAAAACGTGTGGCACTCGGGAACTGCCGCGGTAAAGCTATTGCATCGTGTGAGCTTCGTATAGTCCTACCATATACATACACGTTAAGCAAACGCTCGGCCGAGCTACATGGTAGGCGGAGTTGGTAACCGTAACGAAAATAAAACCTAACACCCCCGTGTTAGGTTTTATTTTCGTTACGGAATTTCTTGATTCAACCCATTGTCTGACCTTACTGACCAACTCAAACTAACCATCATGTATAATATCTTTTCAGACAACCGACAAGTGGCAACATTTATATTAATGGCAGACTAAGAAATTTAAAGAAATTCAAGCGGAGATCCTGTTACATATTCCAAGATGACAAGATACAAGAGATGTTAACAGTTCAGGAGTCACTTCAGATGGCCGCTCAATTCAAACTTGGCAACCACATTGATAAGGAAATGAAGAGTAGGCGCGTGAGTATAGCAAATAATAAATATTACAGGACTTTAACACACAGCGCCATCTAGCCTCAAGCTAAGCAACTAATATGTTATGGCCAGACAACGGACAGAATACTTTACTTTTATAAATATGTATATGTTATGGACCAACTGATTAATTGGTCATTAAACATAATGCTCGGGCATTATGTTAATATGAGAGTGCAATGTGATTATAACTACTGAAATAATTATATTGCCTGGGCATTATACATAATGCCTGTTACATATTTGACAGAGTAATAAATATACGTGTTTGATTACTGTTAATCAAAATTTGAAACAACATAAACATTCTTAGTTTTATAGATTCTCAGACCTCTGTGTCCGTCTGTAATATTCGCTTTAAATACAAAACAAAAAAAAAACAAAAAATAAAAAAAAATGAGCACTTTGTAGGAGACGGTTACAGTATTTTTCCCATTCCCTCGAATAAAAATATGTAATGGTAAAAAAGGTAACTGGGTGTCAGAAAGGTTAGATCGTTTAGGTTTACACTGTTAAAAATAGCGTTTAAAGGAGCTCCTTTAAACGCTATTTTATTTTATTTAATGTGAGAGATAAATTCTATGGGGTAAACAGCTCTTTACCCCATAGAATTTATCTCTCACATTGCCCAACTATCAGGTAGCAAAAATCATAATGCCCAAACAGTGTGATGAATATTAAAGTTAAGATGATAATTAATCACTTTGCCCAAAGTAGCTTGTCATTATTCATAATGAATGAATGAGTGGTCCATAACATATACATACATAAACACCCAAACCAGAAACAAATATCTATACATAAATATTTGTTTGTCGTGATAATACTCGTAGCTATATGTATGTAAGCCAAATGTCATCCCGATCCATTCATTGGTCTGCTCTGTCCGTTGATATCAGTCAGTTTATTCAGAGAACTGAATTTTATATTTATAGATTATTTTAATCCATTGAGTGCATTATGTATAATGCCCGAATTATTCACTTGGTCCATAACATATACATACATAAACATCCAAACCAGAAACAAATATCTATACATAAATATTTGTTTGTCGTGATAATACTCGTAGCTATAAGTATGTAAGCCAAATGTCATCCCGATCCATTCATTGGTCTGCTCTGTCCGTTGATATCAGTCAGTTTATTCAGAGAACTAAATTTTATATTTATAGATTATTTTAATCCATTGAGTGCTGGCACGAGATAGTCTGTCCACATTCGGACCTCCGTCCTCATGTTTATCTTGTCAAAAAGTTATTGCTCTACCTTTTCACTCCTTATCTATGTCTACTTTGAATTGGAAAAGCGAGTTCATATTAATTAGCGTGCTTTTCAAATTCAGAGTGAGTATTAATAAGCAAGGTGTCAACCTTAATTGTCAATTCTAAACAATGTTCTACAGCATACAGATCCTATTGAATTTCCTTATTGTTATAAGTCATTGACATCGACTATACAAACTTAGATATGTAGTACTTACGTGTGTGCCATAATTATGCATATACTACATATCTACTTATTAATATTACGTAGGTAGGTACTGATAAGACACTGTTGGTTACATTAGAAGTTCGTGTCAACTTTGACCCTTTATAATGCGTCAACTGTTCCATGTGTTGTGTTCTTTGTTATTTATTACTTTTCCAATCCGATTAGACTTTGAAACTATTTCAAAAAGTGTCGTTACTAAATTACCGCTATTTTTATTGGAATTTAGATAGTTTTAAAGACTCATCATCATCCGAGCGATGTTCCCGGTTGCATCCCTCTCGGGAGCCCGGGATCCGCTTTCGTACTTTTACGCCTCCACTTCGCACGATCTTCGGCATCGAAAATAGTTTAAAAGACTACGGACAGTAAAACATGATTGAGATTTCTTGCTTACTTAATTTTTTTTGTTTTCTCAGGTAGAAGAAATATTAAGCTCCTTGAGTTTAGAAAAAGTTAGAAACACAATAGCAGTTCATCTCTCTGGGGGTCAGAAGAAACGACTGGCCATCGGCTTGGAGCTCATCAGCGATCCACCTGTCATGTTCTTGGACGAACCCACTAGGTGAACATTAATTAAGAATCTTAAACTTTAATTTACTTTTCCATTGGTAATTTCACATATAAGAAGCAAACGTTAGTGCAAAACAAATCATCACGGGGTAAACGTCGATATTGCGACTATTAATTTACTTACGTACTTACTTTCTACATCAGTATTTTAAGACGAAAGGGGGTGATTCCACTCGTCTAGGCGAATAAATTTAGTTGTATGACTTTTGAAGACTTTTTTGAAAATAGAAAAGATTTTTTTTGCTATTTTTGGAAATAAAGACAATTAATGTTAAAAATAGTATAATAGTTGATACTCAATTAACAAATAAACTTACACCGCTGATTTCTTATGAACAAAACCTTTAACAATTTCAAAAGTCGTAGAAAAAAGTTGTTCACATTTTTGGTCTTGGCCTCATTTACCTCCCCTACCCTCGGTCATTCCGTGCAGTCTTTCAAAATACAAATTTCCTCACCTTGCGCATGCGCATGTCCTCCTCCAAATAATTTACTTATTACTGTCGGAGGTTCAGGTTTAAAAGTTAACCGACCTTGTGCTATATGTCGTTTTAGGTTATATTCACAATAAAGTATACCACGACCTTCCTAGGAAATAGAGTAATCCAATAGTGAAAACCAGATATCAATTTGTTTAGCAGTTTTTAATTGTGTAAATACAACAGAGAAAAAACAAACAGACTGTATTTTAATAACTATACATTTACATGTATTTTAAAAACTATACATTTTCGTTATACTACTTTTTCTAAGACCCAGACTCTTTTTGTTTTAATTTGCTTAAAGTATAATATTTTGTCCTTTCTTCCTTTTTCTAGATTTAGAGTACCTATAGAATAGATAGAACATCCTAACCCCCGAATACTTAAACGTGAGTCCCCTTAATATGTAAGACGCTCTTATCCTATTGAAATATGACACTTAAATGTCAATTAATTCGCCACTTAAGATAAGTAGCCTTTCAGTATTCGTGCGATTTACCTACCTCTATTAGGTCTTAATGTTCCAAAAAGCTTATCATGTAAACCAAACATTTGAGCTGACAAAAATGGCACAGATACAACACTAACAGGAACTATTAGTTTTACAAACAAGCATTGGCGCCATTATACCTGCCTTCGGCCCGTGGCAAATTCATCGAATGGGGCCTATTTTAAGGAGTTAGTATCAAATCATCGCAATTCAGGTCGTCTAAATTGGCAACTTGTCTAAGCAGTGGATAGTCAAAGCTAATGTCGTTTTCAATTCCGTCTAAATAGGGGATAGTCCAAACGAAGTTTCGTCATAAATCTCAGGTCGTATATAATTTAGTTTTTTTTTTAATAAAATAAGCTTGCATTAAATCTCATCTCTCCTGACAGGAAGCGAATATGAGGTCGAAGATGTAGTATGCTCGCCTAGAAGGTACCTATTCACTCTAGACTTGAAGATTCCAAGGTTGTAGTTTTGTGGGAACAGTAACGCTGGTAGAGAGTTCCATTTCTTAGCAGTGCGCACGAAAAATGATGGATGCGTGACTCGCGTGGATCTCCCGAAGGATTAGTCTACAGTATTGACTTGAAAAAAAAAATGACGATCGAAAACAGCGACATGGTGGCAGGTAAATGTCAAAATGACAGAAGTGACGTCCCTCAGTGAATTAAAAAGGTAGCTGGAGTTTTGGCGGGAACGAGTTAACAACATGTCGTGCTACAGTTTTATTTTCATGAAACTTAGTTGTAACCCGAGTTGAATTGTATAATTCTGGTGGAATGTTATTCAATTTAGTTCTGTGAAAGTGCACAAGTGTAGTGAAAGTAAAAATTAGTGTCAAACATGAAGTTTTCTCGTTGCAAACTTGGTTAACTTGCCAGCGCTTTACTATAGCCCCTGACGACGGACTATGACGACTTTGACTGTTTTGAAAACACTTTAGGCCCGATTTGTGAAAAATCGGGTCATAATTTGATGCAAAATATAACTTGACACTGGCTAAATGCACAAGCCGTGCGAAGCCAAAATAATTAGAATTAGTAAAAAGGTAGGAGAAATACTCGCTGCACTCTCAAATCTCGACTATCTTCGCCGCACTGCAAACAATAACACGGATATAGAAAATATACAAGTCAAAGCTGCGGCTAAATATTTTAACAATAAATAAGATATATATATTTGGCACAAGGTATTTGTTGTACTTGCCTTAAATAGTTTTTGTTTCTATGAAATAGCTTGGTTGTGTAGTTTTAGACTATTTGAACAGTAAAGTCCAAAAAGTCAGTTCTCTTCTGATGAATCATCACCTATATGTATCACCTGATTTGCAATAAAGAACTTGTAACCAAGGGAGGTACAAGATACTCCAGTTTTAGTAAGGTTTTTTTTTAAGTAATAAAATATAAACTTTATGCTTGAAATATTACAATGAAATACTATAGAAGTATAGATACATAGCAATCATAGATTGATTAGATAACTTTATAAGATAAGATAACTTCAAGGATGTAATGAAATGCCTAAAATTTGCATCCTTACATTCAGCTAAATCAGCTAATTCACAACCTAAATTTTATTTTGCTTCGTAACATTTTTACAGCGATAGATCAATATGTCTTCGATAAGTTAACATTGAAAAACTTTATCAAACAGGTAGTTTTTTTGGATAAAAAATGAATTATTCTTGTCTCTGATAATGTGGTTGTACAATTTAAGAATACAGTCAAGTAAACAAAAAAAAAAGTTTCTTGAAATATAAATAATCCTCTCAGAAATTAATATCTTGTTCTTTATCTTGTAAATGTTCTGTATAATAAGCAGTATTCTTAACTTAATAATATTACTTAAAAATGTAGAATACTGCTTATTATTCTTAAGATTTTTTGCTAAAACCATAAAAATATTCTCTAGCGTCTCTGTAAGGAGGCTTATTTCTTGCTTCAAAAAACCTTTTCATTACTCATACCCCGAAAGTAGGTCTAAAGATGCCTGAAGAGCGTGTTGAAAGTAAAACTTTCAGCCCTAGGGAAAATCGCTTTCACTGACAGCTGTCATGTCAAATTCTGGCTTCGCGCGGCTTGTGCAATGTGCTTGTAGCGAGTATCAGTATCATTACGCATTAGGAACTTCAAAACCCAACCTCCTTGCTTTAGGTAACAATTATGGCTTCACACGGCTCATGCATACTGCCAGAGGTAGTATGGAGTCTCTCATTCATTCTCGTTATTATGAAGAATTTTATATATTATTCGTAATGAATAGCACAGTATTTACCTCGGGTAAAAGACTCATTAAGTCCCTCGAACTATTAGCCAAACTCCGTCTCGGGACTCAATGAGTGACTTTCACACCTAGGGTAAATCGTAGGTACTATTAATTTTTCTAAGTAACGTTTACTTTTATTCAATTACCTACATAAATACCTACAATTGTAATATTGTAGTAATATTCTACAAACGACTGATAATTAAATTGATTACAAGTAATAATAAGCTACTTAAATATAATCTAGGTAATAATCAAAAAGTTATTTAACACGAAAAATGAGTATTAGTTAATAAATTTTTCATGAAAACGTGACAGGAACGTTTTACGTTATTCGTGACAGTCGTAATACAAGAGATTTAAAAAGTTCCTATAATGGAAAGAGGAACTGAACGGCAGTATAATCCTACTTCAATGCTAAAAGCATAGTTCATTGGTAAAGATATGAATATTGACCAATAAATGGCAAAGGTATAGATTTTAAGACCAGTCACAACAGGCAAGCAGATAGACAATCGAATGACATTTAATAGGTCTTGTTCTTTACAAGCTATATAAAAATACAGCTAAACAACATCGGGCAAAACAACAAAACAACACTTGACTGGATTCATAAATAATAGATCAGGGGACGAGTGGGATTCTCAAACATTTGAAGGGACGAGTGGGCACAGGGTACGAATTTTAAGGCACCAGTTGATACCATCCCGTTTCTCTTGCCCCGATGTAAAATCTCGCAAGTGTTTGACCCACTTCCCGAAGATAAATAAGACTGTTTTGCATGTGTATCTATGGAACACTAATAATTGAGAAAATAAAAAATATTCAGTCATAATTTACTTGATTATAGATAAGGATATCAAATCTGTAGTTGTTGCCATAGGTGATAATTACAAGATAATGTTCGCTAATTGCTTCAGTGTCGTTTAAATTTTAAACTATTAAATGACAACCGACTTTTATTGCTATTGCTACAGGCAGTGATACTGCTTAACATCGGTTACGCCAGCAGTTACTTCTATCACTTTTTAATAGACTTTTGCTTAAGTAAGTTAAGAACATAATATTAAGTACAGACTTTTGTTCTCTATTCCTTATGGTTTAGAGTTTATGGAAAAGAAGACAGTTGATAGATAACGCTACGCTACGCCTGTACTGTCTGAACATGTCAATAAATGGAAAAGTCTCCGTAATTTTATCACATATTTTTCTTTTTCCAGCGGACTAGACAGTTCGAAAGCGAAGCAGTTAGTCTACCTTCTCCACCTGCTTGCCCGGCAAGGTCGGACGGTGATCGTCACGATGCACCAGCCTTCGGCCGCGCTGATGCAGCTCGTTGACAGAGTATACGCAGTCGTGGAAGGGCAGTGCGCGTACATGGGATCCGTGCCTTCACTGCTGCCGTACCTTGAAAGTTTAAACCTTACGTGTCCACCATACCACAATCCTGTAGATTTTTGTAAGTATCTAATTATTACTTTGACATCGACTCTATATTCTGACTTTCTGTGACCTATTAAACAACTTTTTTAGATTTATATGAACAGTTATATTTAAATAATTAGTAATTATTAGTAAATATATCAAAGCACCTACGTTTTCAAATATTTTACCAGTGTTTTATGTTATTTACAGTAATCGAAATATGCGCAGACAACATTACCCAGCTGGTTGAAAGTTCTCAAAACGGCAAAAACATGCAATGGATCGCAAACATATCTCATGAGACTGATTTTAACAGTAAGAATATTTTTATACATTACAAATTTTACAAAATAGCTAGAAACATTTACGGCATTCAACAAATAGAAACTGCATTGAAATCGATTCATTCGTTTCAAAGCTACAAAGAAATGTACAAAGATAGACATAGAGGCTAATCCTTCAAACACCCCGTTGTTGTCCATTTGATAAGGTGAACTCTACTTTTTTAACTGTCGGTACCTAAATTTTTTTTATCTTTTTTTATTAGTAACGATAAACAGAATTGAACCTGTAGTAAAAGGGCAGGGCAGGAAGCTTTTTAGCGGTGTTATCTAGTCGTTATCATGCTTATTTTGGTTATGGCAACCGAAGGATTAGAAGTTGTGCGCATTCGTAAAATGTTATGATTGCAAAAAAACACAAATTATTATCTATTGGCCCCACGTTTTTATTGCCTCATAGGACGTCTGGGGCCTTATTCTGCTATTTTGCATTAATGGATTTACCATTGACATTATATCGAGACTCTGTTGATATTATATCGAGATTGTTAGTTTATTTGGTATTCTGCTAAAGTTTTAATAACATCGAAATAGAATAACTATGGAGTCTCAATGGAATGGTAATAGATACCTCGCTGGTGTTACATGGTATATGTTGCTAAGCGATATACCGTTTTGACAACTATCGAGATTCCATTGAGCTACGATTCTAGAGCAGAATACCAAAGTGCTGCATCAGTGGTGTTTCGATAGAATAGTTAACATCAGCAGAATACCAATTTGACATGTAATGTCATGTTTTTGACTTTAAATGTCTATAACGATTCCATCGAAACTCTATTGAAACACAATTGTATTAGCAGCTATGATTAGCAGACTTAGGCCCAGTTCTAAACTTAAGTGTAATAGCTTCTCAAAATCTTTAGCTAGGTACAATTTTAACCAAAAGATTTATTTAACTCCTAGTTATTATCTGTCATAAAACAAAGTTTAAAATACTTTTATTACATTAAAATCTAATCGCTACTGCATGCATCATAAAAACTAAGCTATGTGGCATCGGATACCGTTTTTTGATGTCCGCTAGGTAAATTATCTTTGAATTACGTACCTACTTATATAAATAGTAAACCTAGATACATACAGAATCTTGAACTAAATTACTTTCTACATTGCTTGTGTTACTGTGCTCGTTTTAGTTTTATTAGTGCCAATCATAGGTTAGTGGTAAATGAAAGTTGAAATGTTCACAGACCTGTTGATGGGCAATAAATATTATTTACGCCTAGGAGGTCTAGTTTACGCTAATATGTAGATATCGTACTTTCTAAAACTTAGATGACTACAACGTAAATCTAATACTGAAATTTTGTATCTGAAAGATATTCCTAAACGAATTTTTTTATGATAGTTAATTGAAGAGTAATTCTTGCACCCTTGAAAATAAATATATGATGACATTTCCAGAAGGTTAAAAATATGAAGCTATGAAATTGGTTTATTAATCTCCAACTAAGCAACAAAATACCTACTATAAAACAGTATTTGTCACGAAATCAAAATAATAAATAAATATTGCAGGACATTCCACACATCGCCATCTAGTCCCAAACTAAGTAACTAGACTTGTGTTGCTAGATAACTACTTAAATACTTTTCTTTTATAAATATATAATTATAATACATAGAAACAACCAGACCCCAGACAAATATCTAAGTATAAATACTTGTCTGGGGCGGGAATCGAACCCGCAACCCTATATTTGGCAGTCCGGCATGGTGACCATTGTGCCTACTGGGTCGTTGTGTTTTATAATGTGTTTTAAAAGTTTAGACGTGACATTAATAATAATTAATAGATTTTTTTATCACAGTTGCTCGTAAAGTGGATCTTATTCATCGCCTAAAGCTCATAATCCAACATATTATGCACGCGTGCGTTTTACATTGCCAACCTAGTGCTATAAAGTTATCCCGATAAGTTAAATACGTATCTTACTGCTAATTACATGTTAGGTAGGTGAAACATTCTTGATTTATCTGGGTTATACTGTTTTGATGTATAAAAAAGGTAGGTACCAAAGAGTTTTTTAGCTAGCAAAAATGGTTGTCTCTAATGTCGGTTTACGAACGAAAATTTTACGTGATAATGACTTAGAACACGATTAAAAATTGAGTTGTTTATTTTTTGTTTTTTATTTACTTAAATATATTGTTTTTCCGTACCATTGTATTTTGTTCTTAACCCCCGACGCAAAAACAAATAGAAAAAACCCTAAAAAATATTGTATGTCAGACGAAGCTGTATAGGTTAAAAGTCTTTAGCCTGGCCTTTCCGGAACATAATTAACAAAAAAATATTGCCTTAAAAAAATGTAAACATAGACTTATCACAATTATTTTGTTTTCTTTTCAAGTCTTTTCTTTTATTCGCAACTGTGATAAAAAACGTCGTACGATATACGTGTGGAATTGATCTTTGCATCTTGGCTTCTATAAACCGCCTCTATGCAAAGATCAATTTACCACACTTATATCGTAATGTACTATTTGCTTAGCTTTAAAATATCACAAGTGTCAATTTCGTTAATTTATTCTTTTAGTTTGTTTTTTTATCTTTCATGCCTAAACTTGACCTGTCACACATTAGGGACAAGGTTAACACGATAAAATCCTTAAATATTGCTTATTTTTGCGAACAAAATATAAGTAACTTTATCAAAAAAGAGTAATTTAACCATTTTATTTTATACTTAAATGTTTATTATGCCTATTTAGATTAAGCAATTTTATAGTCTACTCACTAAAGTACATTTTTGTAGGTATGTTTTTTACTTAATTTATCATTTTAATAAATGCTCACAGCTAAGCGAAGCTCGCTGATTGTGCGGATTAAGCGACCCCCGGCGCAGTCATTATTTTGATGGGTGACCAATGAGTAGTGTGCAAAAATTTATTTTCGTGAGCCCCTCCGTACTTCGGAAGGCACGTTAAGCCGTTGGTCCCGGTTGCTACCGCTAGTAGCAGTCGTTAGGTCAAGTTAGAGGGCTTAGGGCAAAACTCTAACAATAGGTGAGCCACATCACTATACGAGAAGAAGATCATTTTAATTTTTTTGTTTTTCTATTACAGCAGCAGCACAAAATAGTTTTAAGGCATTCGAAGAGATTTTCCTGTCGACACTTCCGCCGCCAAAAGAAGATCCGACTAGCAAAATTCTTCTAGCACTAAAGAGCACGTACTCCACGTCAAGATGGCAACAATTTATTACACTCACGAGAAGATCTCTATTGGTGTGTATTTAAAACAACGATAATACGTTGCTAGTTCCTTGTCAATAACATGACGCATAACGTCACACTTTTTTGTGAATGCAGATGTTCATCGAAAAATCGGTAAAACTGTTATTATATGTACTTACTGTTTTTACTAACAGTTGCATAATATTCTAAGCAAATAACAAATTCTAAAAGTTACTTTTTTGTTGCTCATGAAATTAAATTAGGTTTTAAAATAAAAAATATACACAACGAATTAATTTTGCCTTAACTAAATAATCAGTTAAACTTTTCTTTGATAAAAGAAATCGGTATTAACACTATAATACCTTAAACCTAAAATAATAAGCTTTGTATGAAACTCGACAGGCGGGAGTTTGTTGATGTATGCGTAGATGCTATACCACAAAGTTCGAAGCATAACAATTTGTTCGGGTGATGCTGCCAAACACAGGGTTGCGGGTTCGATTCCCGCCTCAGACAAGTATTTATGCTTTGATATTTGTCTGTGGTCTGGTTGTTTCTATGTATTATAAGTATATATTTACAAAAGAAAAGTATATAAGTAGTATATCCGTTGCCTAGCACCCATAACACAAGTCTAGTTACTTAACTTGGGGCTAGATGGCGATGTGTGGAATGTCCTGTAATATTTATATTTAATATATTATTTATTATTATTAAAGTAAAATACGTTTATTCATGCTGGTAAGCAATTTTAACACCCATCGACAGATTTATCTATCTATTTTATCTATCAGATTTATTTATCATTGATAAAACTTAAGTTCCCTTAACCAGCTTTAGCTTAAGCATAATAACTAAATCTATAATGCCTAAGCTAAATTGTAAGATTGAGCTGTTACTGAAGGTATAGTTTATTTGCTGTAATATTTGTTCTTTTAATTGCAGACCATGTGGCGGGATCCATCGTTCACGTTGATGATAGTAAGCATCCACTGCTTCATGGCCCTCTTCGTCGGTGTCCTGTTTTACAACATCGGTGGAAACGCCAAATACGTCAGAGACAATTACAACTTCCTCTACTTCAGCCTTATGTTTCTCATGTTTACTGCATTTAGCGCTGTTACTATAACATGTAGGTGATCTTGAATATTTTAATTTAAAAATAAATAAGTATCCTCTGGCTGGTGGTCACAATATTATTTTATTGTTCGTCATTCTTGAAATTTGAAGTTAGTTAAATCTGTGATTTCACTCAATTTGAGGATGGTTATGTCAGTGACATAAACTTCCATACCTCTCACACTGCAAGGTATATAGAAGAATAGCCACCACGGTCAAACACTATAAATAGTTTTACTGCTACAGATTATCGAATTTTAAATTCTAGTTCTGTTTAAACCATTAATGTTTCATGGAATTGTTATTTTTAATTATTTTACAATGTAGATACTTCAGGTTCACTAAGTACGCAGTCATAAGGGATTTCATAATTTGTATTCGATGTGTATTTATTTGTTTCAGTCCCAGAGCAAATACCAATAGTACGACGGGAGCATTTCAATCGATGGTACACCGCAGGGGCGTACTACTCGGCCACTCTAGTTTCAATTCTACCCACACAAACATTCTGCACATTATCTTACGCTTGTATATCTTATTTTTTAACCGGACAACCTTACGAATTTGTTAGATTTTCAATATTTAGTTCTACGGTTCTTATGGTTTCTTACACGGCTCTCTGCATTGGACTCCTAAACGGATCTCTGTTTAATGTTAAGGTTAGTTGTTTATCTTTTTCTTCTCGTCCTTACCCCTTATACATACGTGGTACTTCTTCCTCTAATTCATCAATTTTTCAGTTAATTTTATAATCATCAACGCTCCATTTAACCTTATTATCTCTAATGAATGCAACCCAACTATTCCTCCTTCGTCATTCCTTGTTCTACGAACATGCACTTCCAAATTTGTATATCTAATAACATCTTCTTTTTTACAGAACGGAGTTGTCTTCGGTCCATTCTTCATAATGCCATTCACGATATTCTCCGGTTTCTTCCTCCGCTACAGCGACGCGCCAGCTTTCATCCAATGGGTCTTCCACATATCTTTCTTAAAACATGGTTTGGTTGGCTTAGTGATCTCTATATTTGGACTGGACCGTCCACGTTTACCCTGTAATATAGATTACTGCCATTATAAATACCCTAGCCTGTTTATAAAAGATTGTGGTATGACTGGAGAAAGTTTGTCTTTAGTAATTATAGCGCTTATTGGAATTACTGCGTTTGTGATAACAATTTCGTTTGTCATATTGAGAATTAGGTTAAAGAATAAATGGTAGCAAATTATCTTCGATTTGAACAGGGTTTGTTCATTGTAAATCATAAGTAAATGTTGACAGTAATAGATAATTCATTTAACAGGAAGTGACTGAGTGATTGCTAGTATTTTGTGTGATTGAGTGAATACTGGCCCAGTTTTGGTATTTGTTATTTAATTATTTCTGGTTATTGGTGGTATGTATCTACGAATTTTAATATAAATAAATATTTGTAACATATAAGCGTAAAGGGTTGCTCATTTGGAGTAGGTGTTTAATAGACAATAATATTTAAAATCCAGTTTTTTTGTAATGGTTATAATTCATGTGAAACGAAGGAACTTGGTCATGTAAAATATAAGTTAAGTTGTTTAAGTTGTAATTAAATTAATATGCCATATAACTTGTCAAACTAGTAGATATATATTTAAAACAAGGATGCAGATCTTTTTATATTAGGGAACAAGTAAATTTGAATTTAAAATTTAAATTATTATTTGTAAAATAAGAAATATGATTTACTTAACTTATAATATTATTGCTCTTATTTCCGGTAAAAAGTCTGCACTTTGTCTTTGTATATTCCAAATAGGTTTTAATAATATATTTAATAGAAAGCTAATACACCAAACTAACTGAATCATTAAACTAAGAGTCCGTTGCAGTTGATATAATTAAAATATTTGATGATTTTATATCTAACGAAATCACAACATTTTAATCAAAGTGCTTGCTATGAGCTAACGGGTGCCCGACTTTTTTTAACCGTATTTTTTGTATATTAATACCGTTCACTGTATATAATTGACATTTAATATTAAAATAAATTTGGGATATTTTTATTTATTCGATGTTCAATTTTCTATACTGTAAATACCTACTTACATTTGATAGTATATCGTACAGTTGAAATAATATTAGTTTTTCAGACTGATAGAAAAATTAGACATTTGATTATTAATTGACTGATTTGATTTTCTATTTAATTAATTGATTTAAATGTATTTTTAATGTAATTATTTAATGTAAATAAATTACCAAGTTAACTTAAGAAAAGAAAAAAATATATTTTTACACAATTTACGTGACATACTTTACAAGATTCATTTATATTTAATTCATTTATAACTTCATTTAATTTTCAATTTATACTAAATTAAATGTCAATACATCAATCAAACATCAAATCGAAATACACAAAATTAAAAACTAAAAATAATAATAATTTACAAGTGATTTTACTTGGCATTTTTATCTGTTAGAACCGAATTTTACTTGGTTAAGGCATCATAATTGTTAACCCCCTACCCAGAACCGACATGGTTAGGTTACGTTAGAACCACAACGTCAAGTCAGCAACTTCGACGACCCAGTTGGCACAATGGTCACCATGCCGAACTGCCAAACACAGGGTTGCGGGCTCGACTCCCTCAGACAAGAATTTATGCTTAGATATTTGTCTGTGGTCCGGTTGTTTCTATGTATTATTAATATATATTTACAACAGAAAAGTATACAGGGTTATTGGTAATTATACTAGCAAGCCGTTGAGGGCTACTTCTGTGCACCTTAACAAAGAACTTTTGTTCTACGACTTTTGGAAATTCGAAAAAAAAATGAAATTTTGAATTTTATGTTAATTCGAGAAACAACAGATTTTTTAAAACAAAGGTCATTGAGACTAAGAACAGTAGATAAAACTTAAAAATAAGTAATATTTTCAGGTAAACCTTTCCTCAAAATTCTCAAAAAAAAATCGAATTCCCAAAAGTCAAACAACAAAAGTTGTTTGTTTAGGTGCACAAAAACCCTCAACGACTTGCTACTATAATTACCAATAACCCTATATAAGTAGTAAATCCATTGTCTGGCACCCATGGCACAAGTCTACTTATTTTATTTTTTATTTTATTTATTTGGAAAACCAACAGCTCTACAAAAATAATAAGAAACAAAACAAGAAATAGAAAGCCAATTATAGCTTATTATAGCCAACTTAGCTTGGAGCTAGATGGCGTTGGAGATACATGGCGGTAGATGGCTTAGTAGTTTGAAAATTAGATTTAAAAAT
The DNA here is from genome assembly GCA_951213275.1 of Idaea straminata. Classification (NCBI taxonomy): domain Eukaryota; kingdom Metazoa; phylum Arthropoda; class Insecta; order Lepidoptera; family Geometridae; genus Idaea; species Idaea straminata. The sequence continues at coordinate 6,456,835 of OX577850.1, forward strand.
ATATTTGAAGACCCACGACGTTTTAATTCTGTTTTGTATCAACTGCAAAGACCATTAAAGAATGTGATATAGAGTAAAAAATCCATACCTTAACAACAATCATTATTAATAGAATAGTATTATCAAATTGGAATTCTTATGAAACATTATAAATTAAGCAGTAACAGAGTTGTTTTATTTCAAAATTATCTGTTAATCCGACTGATTGTGAGAATTAAAATTTAGGCGAGTGAGTATTATAAAAAGTATAATCTATCTAATCCACTACATGATTTTAAATAGATAAACAGTTTATTCGAAATAAAAACAGACATCAAAATTATGCTACTATATTGTCTAATATAAAGACTGCTGCTTTTTCCAAAAACGTTTAATAACTACCTATACCTATAGACGGGGACAACTCTCATCGGAGCATGAATTTAATTAGTAATAAGTATGCAATGTTTAAATAAGTGTTTTAATTTGTGTTCTGTTGTTGTGCCTATTAATAAATAAAAATAAAACAGTAGGTAACGAATTTTTGTCGCAATATTTAGTATAGGTCAAATGGCGAATCATGATCACTAGCGGAAAGTGGAAGAGGTTTGCGCAGAACTCAATTTTTAGGTCCACTTGGCGGGGGGATAGTAGTGAAGGGAGGGTCAGTTGCTCAGATCATCGCTCTCTGTTCCCCACACACGTCTCTAGCCGCGCTCTGTCCCGCTCCCGCACGTATTTAGTCGTCAAAGTACTGTCGCGCACATAAAACCCACACACACCTAATTTTAACTAAGTCTAAATTGAAAAATTAGTTAACTTAATGCATTAAAATTCAATGTCATTTTAGTTTCGGTGCAATACATTGCTTTATTTTCTAATTTAAAGGAATGTTTATCGGGTTGGGCAAAATATTAAACAGGGGTAAAATATGGCGATTTGGCTGTAGTAATTCTGTCCGCGATAGTACATGCGCAAATCCCACCAATTTCCGCTAGGGGCCATAGTTCGTTGTTCTACCTATACTTACCTACTACTTTTCCCCTAATCTGAGGCCGGAGTTCAGTCGCATCCCTCGAAATCTCTTCGTTTATTTGGGAGTCTTCTAGGAAAGCTTGCTATAACTCAGACCGCTTCGTTACTTACCATTGTATGAGATAATGGTCATTAGCGGACCTATTTATTTTAGGTACATAAGTATTAAAAAAGTCCTAGTACAAAATCGTTTAGCTTACTGTGATATTTCTGTTCTATGCAGGGAGAGATATCAATGACACTGCGCAGAAAATAAAAAAATAAATAAAAATAAAATATATAAAAATTCTTTTAATAGTCATCTCTACTTATAAATTCCCGACTAATATTATAAATGCTAAAGTTTAATTGTAGTGTTTTTCTGGCTCTACGTTTAAACTGCATGATTGATTTCGGCGAAAATTTGTTCAGGGGCAGTTTTTCGTTCAAAGAAAGATATTCTTATCCCGATATTCCCACAGGATTAGGGTTATACGCAAGTGAAACTGAATTAAGTATACAAATCAACATTCATAATGTCACAATTTACAACGTTAACACCACTAGGTCAATTGTTTAATGTGTTTTACATAACTACATCCACAGTCATAACTTTCGCTCGCATACTAGTCTGAGATCCCTTTAAGAACGACCTTCACCGAGCCGATTAATGGATGAAAAGTATTTATACTAAATTAAATAGGTCAATCAATATATTGCATGGGTTGTCTAAACAATTTCAGTCCAGAATGATTAATTTTTTTTAGACTTTTCCCTGGTTTGGTTAATAGAAAAATTCCATACCAAGCGAAAGTATGTAGCATAGAATATGCAAACATTAGGTTGACTATTTTTTTCCCGTCACAACTCTTGGGTAAGCAGTAAATCAATACTAGTCCTTTGCACTGGCCTTTCGAGTTTGGTTAATTAATTAATGTTAAGTTAAAGTAAAGATAATGTATTTCGTTGGTATGGAATTTATCTATTAACCAAACCAGCGAAGTCTAAAAAAAATATAAAAAAATTAATCATTCTGGATTTTAATTTTTAGGCCTATTGGCAATATACAAGTTCAAGCCGTTGAGGGCTATATCTGTGCACCGTAACAAACAACTTTTGTTCTAGGACTTTTGGAAATTCGATAAAAATGTAACTTTTGAGGTTATGTAAATTTAAAAAACAGCTGATATTTTAAAACAAAGGTCATTCAGACTAAGAACAGTAGATAAAACTTAAAAAATAAGTATAATTTTAAGGTTAATGACCTCTCCGTGTAAGGAAAGCTGATTTTCAGGAAAACCTAACCTCAACATTTTCAAAAAAATGTTCCAGAAGTCGTAGAACAAAAGTTATTTATTTAGGTGAACAGAAGTAGCCCTCAACGGATTGCTAGTATAATTACCAATAACCCTGTATAAATATTGACAAAATTAATGTAATATATAAAATACTTTTCATCCATTAATCAGCTCGGCGAAGGTCGTTCTCAAAGAGATCCCGTACTTTACCCAAGATGAAAAAATCAACAAATCAAGTTAACTGGTAGGTAACTTTTTTAGTCTTGGAAATAACGGTAGATCCGTCGTCATAAAGTTAAAGCACGGTTAAAGTGCGTACTTATATACTTTTTCTATAGAAAGAGATCAAAAGTTCAGTATTACTTCATCTATACATATAATAAATCTGTAGACATCAAAAAATCTGTAATTGTAAGATATCCAGAAAAAAAATACACAGGTCGTCTTTAAATCGTTAGCTGAACACGATAGGGTGGTTTTTAGAATTTTTGTCTGTTTGTCTGTTTGTCTGTTTGTCTGTCTGTTTGTTTGTTTGAACCAGGTAATCTCATAAACTACAGAACAGATTTCGACAAGGTCCACACAAATATGTTCAGGAAATATCAGATTAACATTTAGGGTATGTTTCAATTTGAGTTTAATACAATAATTAAGATATTTGATAAAAAAACATTTATAAAATGTGAAATCGAAACATTTTTCCGTGGTAAAACGTAATCGAACGTCAGAAGGGAACAGTACCCTTACCACGGGTTTTTTACGTATTCGATTAAACATAATATATTGAGTATTTACTATGAAACTTCCTAAAAATCAACTTACTAGGTCCACCCGTCTCTGAGAATATCGGTAGTGACACACTGACAGACAAACGGACAAGAGAGTGATCGAAAAAGTGTTTCTTTTTTTCGAGTTCTTCAAAAAGTCATGGTAGGGCTGCAGTACATGCCTCCGCTCAAGATGACAGCTGTCATAAAACCAAATAGTTTGCATTTAATACTACCTACGTGAAACTGAAAATGAGGTTAGTACAAAGAGGTACTACTACATAATATTACCGATCTCCTTTACCGAAGACCTCCGATGGTACACTTCTATCGCGCTTTTCTCCTGCTATAGTTTGAATTATGAGTTCAAGTAGCGGAAACCTTAAATAGTAAAAACAAAAAAAGAATTTTCCAAATCGCTCCAAGAGTTTACGAGTAATCAGCGAGCATACATAAAAAAATAAATATATACGTGACGAATTGAGAACCTCCTCCTTTTTTGATGTCGGTTAAAAAATATAAGCAGGTAGTTATTTGTAAAAATCATTTTTTCCCCAAAATTACGTAGGCCTGCCAGCTACCTAATAAAAAAACTGGGTATTTTGGTCAAGAATTTAGAAAATTGGAAAAGGGGTCCGGACATTCAGTATGGTAGCGTGGTTATATGTTATGTTATGTTTTTTGCGCTGTGATTTTAGACCCGATGAATAAATTATGCCCAACGCTTTATAGGTTTTGTTTGATGGCATTATTTGTCATTTTCGATAGGTATGGGAGTCAAAGTGAACCGCAAACTTTTGAAAAATTATAGGTTATCATTTTTCTTTAAATATTCCATTTCCGAAACGTCTCGCTTTAGAAGTTGAATGTCCTTTTGTAGTTTGGCATAAAGGTTTTGGAATAATCGGTTTTGACATAAAAACCTAAACTAGGCATAACATAATTTTACACAATTATTTTTGGCATAAAGTCACCGCGCACTCTTAGAAAATCAAGGAACATCACGTTTCTTCAAAAACCCTGTATCGAAAACGCTTTAGAGGGTTGGTGTTTTTATTATTTATTTATTTTTTCGATGCCCTCTATCGATAGGTATGAGTCTCAAAGAGCACCGTGCACTTTTGTGAAATCATAGGACATCACGTTCCTTCAAATACCCCGTTTCCGAGATGCTTTAGATGTTTGGTGTGAAAGCATTTTTTGTTCAACGTAATGCCTGCTATCAATATGTAAGGATCTCAATGTGCATCGCGTTATTTTAAGTATTAGTATTTGTTCTGTCCAATGGACTTTCTTTTTAATCATTAATATTATTATTTGATAATAAAAACAATGTATATTATTATTTGCACCAAAATAGATTATTATTTGCATGATGTTGGTGTAATAAATACTGTTATAACCTCTTATATGATTAATTGAAGAATATGAATCGAGACACAAAGGTAGTTGATAATTATTTTTTCTTAAATTTACAAAAATCTAAAGATAACTAGGAAGACAAAGTATTTTGAAAAATTTGTGCGAATGGAAATTGGACTTAGTTTTAGCTTATCATATTGTTGTGTATTATGTTTTATTTGTGAAAAATTAACAAAAATAGTACATTGTTACCCAAGGTGTGAAAGTCACTCATTGGTTCCCGAGATTACTTAGAAAAAACCTATTATGTACTCTCTGTCAGTACTCTGGCAGTATGGATGAGCCGTGCGAAGCCATAATTTGACATGACAGCTGTTAGTGAAAACGATTTTCCCTAGGGCTGAAAGTTTTTCTTTCTACACGCTCTTCAGGCATCTTTAAACCTACTTTCGGAGTATGAGTAAGTAAAGTGCCTTCGCCAAATCAATTAAAAATATAGTTTAAAAACAATGTAACTACCTATTTTGTTTTATAAGTTACACCGAATGATAAATTGTATCTATGCCGAAAAATGCTAGGTATTCTATATAACCCAAAACCACATCGCAAACGAAGTCGCGGGCAACAGCTAGTCTATAATAAAAAAATGAATCGCAAAATGTGTTGGTAAGCGCATAACTCAACAACGCCTGGACCAATTTGGCCAATTTTTTTTAGTTGTCTTTGATATTGTCAAGAGAAGGTGAAAGAGGATGAAAGAAAATATTAAGAAAGTTGCGCAGAAAATGATTACGCAGGTGAAACCGCGGGGCGCAGCTAGTGTATAATAAAAACACTACGGTATACTGATATTAAAGTCATAGTCTTATGATATCTTTCTACGAGAAAGTTATTCACCTCAGACACGCTTAATTTAGTGACGGAGGATATGCAATTTCGTCTCTTGATAGGACCTACTTGTAAAAGTTCCTACTTATTTGAAACAATATCAGCAATCAACAGGTTTGAAAATAAAGTATAGTAATTACGGTTCACGCTTAACGGCTCCCCTAACGGATCCCCTACTCTCAACTGACCCCCTGTCAAGAACTATCTCACGCTTATCGTCCCCCCTGGACAAGTGACAGTGTTGTAATAATGAATTATTTTTGATAAAATTATTTGAATTTGCATTTTTATGCAGAATTTTACGTAATTATTAGAATTCTTGATTCAATTAACGTGTATAAGATTAATAATTGTGTCAAGGTGAATTTTAGTTGCATCAGATTTATTTTTATTCTGGCCACATTATGCATGCATTTACAAAGTTAATACCAAAATTAATATACCTAATGGTACATGCGGGTAATAAGGGCCACCTACCTTAATTAAAATCTATATATTTCGTAAAATAGGGAAAACTACTTAAAAACAGGTACAGATAAATATTTTCTTTATTGTCAATCTGAAAAAAAATGTGAGCTGTCACGGGCCGCCTGGCATATGTGAAACATCGACGTTATTTTGTAAAAGTAACCCGTACACACTACTGCATATAGACTGTATATATATATCATCTTATAGCGTGGCGACGCGTCGCCACGGCTTGCGTCGCCACGCCAGAAATCGGTTTTACGTGCGGCTATAGATGTCTCACATCAAAAACATTTGTTTATTTGTTACTAGCAGCGCTCCGCAGTTTCACCCGCGTAACTCCCGATCCCGTGGGAATATCAGAATAAAAAGTAGCCTATAGCCTTCCTCAATAAATGGACTATCCAACACAAAAAGAATTTTTCAATTCGAACCAGTAGTTCCTGAGATTAGCGCGTTCAAACAAACAAACAAACTCTTCAGCTTTATAATATAAAGTATAGATTTTGTCACTAACATCAAGGTTTTTTAAGAACCGTTTTAGTGGCTCTTCCCTTACTTTTTTTTATTCATATGCACGTAACGTTTTAAGATAATAAATTGACTTTTGATAACATTACATAGATACCAATATAGTGATGCTATAACAGTGCGAAAAACAACACGTGTAATGTGCTCACAATTTTTCACATCCTTCGTACTCTCGTAGATCTCGCGTGACAATAGCTTTCTTCCGTTCTGTGACTAAGTTCCGTTTAAAATGATTATAGACATGAAGAAAGAAGTTTTTAGAGATGACAGCCCACTAATTGTGTTTACAAATATCGGATGCAAACTGGTGATTGAAAAATGTAAGTTAGGTTCTACTTGTACTTGTACGTGTATACAGGCTGTTTTCCGCCATTGGACCCTTTTTAATTGGGTCCTTTTTGCTTGAGGATGGAGTAAGCTTGCCCAGCACCTACTACCCTGTCAGCTTAGTCGACCATGTCCAGAGGAGAGAACTTGTCAATAGTTCTGGAGCCAACTAAGCCGCGGGTTTCATCACGATGTTTTCCTTCACCGTAAGAGCAATGTCAATTAGCGCACATACATTTTTCTTAAGAAAAATGCATTGGTGCACCGCCGACCGGGATTCAAACCCACGACCTTTAGAGTTAGGTTCTATTATGAACTTCAGAGTACCGGTATAAATGGATTTACTTATTCTTTCTAGTCTGTTCGGATTATTACATGATAACAATACATGCTGAGTGTCAATTACTTTACTAGCTGCGCTTCGCGTTTTTACCTAGTAAGTCCAACCCCCTTAGACAAGATTGCTTTCTATTAGCGATATCGCCAATCGACAGCCAACGAAAAGTCACTTGGTTTTGCGTAAGATAAAAAAAAATTGTAGACAAGTTTCATCTTATGGTAACTTCATACAAGATTTCATACAATTAAACCTGTCGATTGACGATTTCGCTAATAGAAAGTAATCATGCCTAAGAGGGCAGAATCGGGATAAAAATCTATCTGCATACCGAGTTTCATCGCAATCGGTTAAATAGTTTTTGGCCATCATACGTACTAACACACTAACGCATTGTGAGCTCTCGATACGCGACAAGTCTTCTCAGGAACGGGTGGACCTAGCAAGTTGAAATTCATACCAGATATTGAGATATTTATTACCTATTAGGTGTATAAAAATCAAGGTCCTGGGTAAACACGATAAAAATATATGGACAAATTACCAAAATTTTTAACTTTTTCTATATTTCGGATTTTTCCCTTTACTTGTGCTATAAAACCTTGCTTTTAACCAAAATTGACAATTCCATATTTCAAATTCATGGGTGTCCCCATACATCCATAGTTAAACCAATTTAACTTGACCCTTACATTGTATCGGCGTCCAAAGGAAATAGAGGTCAAGTTATATTGGTACTTACCATACCACGGCAAGGCAGAGAAAGAGAGTTGAACTAATGTACCCTCGGCGCGCGAGTAAGACTCGCACTTGACCGGTTTTTTTTAATTAATTATTATCAAGTTATTTGACCTCCATTACGTCATCCAAAGTAAATAGCAGATAACTATGTTATTTACCAATACATAGCGGCGAGCTTTTACATCCTTACCTATTTTTTTCAATATATTAAGAGGAAAGGGTACTGGGGGCTCTCTCCATTCAAACGTAGTCGACTGTTTTCTCCCTGGATAATGACACTAGAGCAAATATTTTTGTTGCATAAAACTTATAAGTGCCATGACCATGCCCCTATGTTTCGTTTTTATTTTTTATTTTTTAAATCTTAATTTCTATGATAATTAGAAAATGAAAAAAACCAAAACATAGGGGCATAGGTTTTATGGTACAAAATATTTGTGCTAATGTCATTATCCAATGAGGAAACAGACGATTACGTTGGTATGGAGAGAGCGCGGGTACCCTTTCACCTTAAAGACTCATCTATTTATGTTTCCTTCGTCTCGAACTCGTTGGAAAATTGGTATAATAAAAGGTGACGTATCTCGTAACGTTCTTTGTTACTTTTTATTCCGTTTTATAGCTAGGTACCTATTCAATAAAATAAAAATGAATCGCTGTGTTGCTAAGCGCAAATCTCGAGAACAGCTGAACCGATTTCGCTAATTCTTTTTTTATTGTTTGTTATTGTCATGAGAAGGTTCTTATGAAAGAAAAAAATGGGGCGTAGCTAGTCTAAAATATAAAGTAATTGATTAATGACTTTATATAGCGATCATCATTGACTGTCGTTTGATCATTAAAAAGATAAATCAATCCAAAAAGCATACTTACAACAAAGTTTCTCTGGATAAGAATTATCCTACTAATCCTACTAATATTATAAATATGAAAGTTTGAGTGTGCGTGTGTATGTATGTTTGTTACTCCTTCACGCAAAAACTAATAGACCGATTACGATGGAACTCGGTATGTAGACAGCCTGAGACCTGGATTAACATATAGGCTTTTTATTTTTATATTCCCACGGGATCGGGACTTACGCGGGTGAAACCGCGCTGCTAGTTACTTAATAATTTTCATCACCACGAATATTCGTTTGTAATTTTAAAAACGCTTGGCTATGATATGAGAAAATATAGGTTGCAGTGGAGACTGCAACCCATATTTTCGCAATTTTAGGACTCTAGCGGAGGCTAGAGTCCTAAAATTACTATTATTGGAATGTTGTATGTATTCTAATAATTTTTGTTTGATAAAATCAAGAGTAAGTAGTCTTAAGACTTCAACCAAAGCAGCTGCCTAGAATCTTGCCTGTGTTGAAAACATTCTTATAACAGCCGTTTATGAGCTATACGGTGGGTCTGCAATTATGCAGCCGACGCACGTACATCGTTATTTAAAAGTAAGACGAAGTGCAACGAAATCTATTAATAACCATATCGTACCAAGAGCCTTTAGACCAGTACCTAGAAATAGTTTTTAGAAATATCTTAGAATCATTTCCAATGAGGAAGTCAGCAATCTACCTACTAACCTTGTAAATAATAAATAATTATTAAAACTCATCATTTTTTTAAGATATACCTACCGCCTCATTCTCTTCGTTCTAGATTAAATAAATAGCGATTGCGACTTTTAGGACATCGTCAGATAGATAGATTGATCAATTCTTTATTGCAAACACCATTTTTTGATTAGTTGGGTACATAAAATACAGGGTTTTTGGTAACTATACTAGCAAGCCGTTGAGGGCTACTCTGTGCACTAAGCAAACAACTTTTGTTCTACGACTTTTGGAAATTCGAACATTTGGTTTACCTGAAAATCAGCTGTTCCTTACACGGAGAGGTCGGAGGACGGGAGGTTAACCTTAAAATTGTACTTATTTTTACAGTTTTATCTACTTTTCTTAGCTTGAATGACCTTTGTTTTAAAAAAACAACTTATTTTCGAATTTACACAATCTCAAAATTTACATTTTTTTTTTTCGAATTTCTAAAAGTCGTAGAACAAAAGTTGTTTGTTTCGGTGCCCAGAAGTAACCCTCAACGGCTTGCTAGTATAATAACCAATAACCCCGTATAAAAAACAAAACTTAGGTCTTAAGTGTTACAAAGGGCGGCCTTAGCTCAGCGGTTTCGCGTATGCACCATTAATATAATAATATGCTAAATTGCAAAAACTTTATTGCCAAATACAGGCCGAGCACGTATTAAAAGTATATACCTAGTCCAATATTACCGTTAAGTATTTTTCGTCTAAATATTTCACTGACTAATGTTCCAGTACTTAGTGAATATTTAATTAAATAGAATCGTTTAATTTTATACTTATTTAATTATTTATTTATGTTGTTTAGTTTTATATTTAATTTCTGGCGTCATTTTGTTTAATTTGTGTTTTTTTTTGTGTAATTTGATTTGATGTACCTATTTTTAATTGTGTTTATAATAAATAGAACATAAATGTACCAGTAACTTCAATCTAATAAGTAATCGATTTATGTTTCGGTGCAATTTTATAGCCAAACCTTTCTTGAATGAAACACGAAATTACAACCTTATCACGATTTTATTGCACTTAAACGCACTACACTAATCGTAATCATGTGTGAGTAAATGGTCCAAGACCCATATGATAAAACTTCGTTTGTCGAGATCGTATACCTACTGGCGAGTCAGTCTCACCAATGCGCGGGCGCAGAAACGACGGGCACTCCGCGCACACGTTCCGAATACAAAAAACGTGATGGATATCGAAATAGGGAGTGCAAATACTGATGTCTACGACATAAAAGACGATGTTACAGTGTTTTTGGACATATCATACAAAGTCAAGAAGAATTTTTGTAAGTTAATGTTGTTATTGTTTATGAGAAAGTGTTTAAATCCGTAGGAGAGTACCGCTTCTTTTTTAATTGAATTACCGTTCTAGATCTTAGGTAGAGACGTTTTTAAATCGTGATAGAAGAGAAAAACAACCAAGTGGGATAGGTTTTGGTTCAAAAACCTAAAGGGTAGGTTCTTCCTGTTGATCTAGAATCACTTAGTTAGGAAGACAGCATTGTCTTAAGTGTTTCTTTGTGTGTTTCTTCTTGAAAATAGTAATTTTTACTCTTCTTATCAGTTTCCATTTTTTTTTGTTGCTAATCAACCTAGGTTAAAATCTGTCCAGAAGTTCCGGTACAAAAAAATAAGTTTAATAATTAAAACCCGACTACGAAAAAATCGCGCTGCTTCGCCGTAGTCGGGAAGAAGGTCTTGCGGTGTTATCGAACCTAAGTAATGAATGACCGTAAATATTAAAATTAGGTATAAGAACAGCAATTTATCTTGTCGTCAGCCTTTAATCTTCTCCCTAGAATTCCCACTCTACTTTGATAAATAAATAAGTAGGTACGCTACATAGTGTCTGCTCTTTTCGTTTCAAAGATAAGCTTAGCTACCCTTTCGGGCAATAATGCCCTTGATTTTTCGAACAAATTAAAAATATTTAACAAATTACCTGGGAATTAGGTAATTATAATTTTCTATATTATTCACTTATTATCTTATCTTTTATAATAAAAAACAAACGACGATGTAAATACCTAAAATAAATCGCCTTAATACACAGTTTACAAAACTTGTTTTTAACTTCTTTGGCTTGGTTAATATACTTTGTTTCAATATTCGTACTAGAAACCAAATCTGGGCAAACTGGTTTCGTAGGTAAACTACTATTCATAAAATCTGTATTTGTTTGACTTTATTGATTTAAAAAAATGTGCATTTGAAAGCATATTCATTACACGAATATTCTCTGACCAATGGGTGGAGTGCGAGTTTTTTCGTATACCAAACGTTACTACCACGTTAGCGTAAACGAGAAAGTTGTATGGAAAGTTAAAAAGCGCCCCTAAGTAATGCAAAGCCTTAACTTTTCATAGTAACGTTTGCTATACGAAAAAACTCGCACTCCACCCACTGCTGTACCGATTTTGATAAACCTGGGTATGATGATACACTCGCGTCCTTAGCCCTAGATATCTCACACGTGAGCCTTGGGTGGTGCTAAAGAAGCAATCTCTTGGTGGGAGGCTTCGACTGCGGCTTGTTACTAGGCTAAGTCGTATCGCCAAGCGGACTTGTCTAACCTACTAATATAATAAAAGTTTGTGTGTGCGTGTGTGTGTATGTATGTTTGTTACTCATTCACGCAAAAACTACTGGACCGATGGCGATGATACTTGGTATCTAGATAGCTGGAGAGCTGGATTAACACATAGGCTTATTTATCCCGATATTTCCACGGGATCGGGACTTACGCGCGGGTGAAACGGCGGGCGCAGCTAGTGTTTATATAAGTAGGCCGGTGCAGCCACAAAAGAAGGACGGATGGCGGATTGGAAAAGTTATTGTTCCACTGCCGCCTTCCTGCTTTCACTCGCGTCCGTTGAAGGCGTTTATTTGGAGGTTTAAAGTCACGAGTTTATAGGCATTTCTAGGAAAGAGAGTTACTTACAACCTACATCAACCGACAGCCCGCTCTGCAGAGCATGTCTGTCAGACGAAGAGACCATCGCTCAGGCAATCCTGGAGTGCGAGAGCCTGGCTGCATACAGGGATGACATACTTGGCAATCCAACAACACTCCAAGAAGCGTGCGAGGATCCCAGGAGAATTCTGAGCTTCAGGTCGAAGCTGGGTTGGCTGGAGTAACAGACGAAGATCACGCTCAATGGACGGTCTTATGCCTGAGTGCGGAAAATCGGAGCCCCTAACCTGAACCTGAATCTACCTACATCTTAAACCGCATCGTCGCTTACCATCGTATGAGATAGTGATCAAACGTTAACCTATTTTATTTAACTAATATTAAAAAACCCTTTGAGTAACATTGGCTACTTTTTACCTCAATATACCCTACATCTGAAACTGCATTGTCGCATACCATTGTGTGAGATAGGATTGATCAAACGTTAATCTATTTCCATATTATTAAAAAAAAGCCTTTGTAACATTGGCTATTTTTTACCTCAATATGTAGGGTATGTAGGGTAGGAACCTTATATCTTAAACTGCATTGTCGCTTACCATCGTGTGAGATAGGATTGATTAAACGTTAATCTATTTCCATATTATTAAAAAAACCCTTTGAGTAACATTGACATACGTGATCAAGCCTACTGTCTATACTAACACAGAGACGGTAGTTCTGTTCCTATGAAATTGTATTATTTTTTATAATTATTTATTTTATATTTAGCAAAATCATGGCTGGGCAAAAAAGGATCACAAGACAATCATCAATCAATCATCGATGGCGCGTCCGGAGCCATCAGACCTGGAAGACTCACATTCATTCTTGGCCCATCAGGAGCTGGAAAAACTACGCTACTTAAAATTTTGGCTGGTAGAAAGTACGTGATAATATTTACCTTAACTTTAAAGAATAAGCTCTCCCTTCTATTGATTAAACTCGAGTTAGGCCTCTTTTTTTAAGTTTCCGTATCTCAAAAGGTAAAAAAGGAACCCTTAAGGTGAAAGGTACCGGCGCTCTCCCCATACAAACGTAGTGGACTGTTTCCTCCCTGGATAATGACACTAGATCAAATATTTTTGTTGCATAAAACCCATAACATACGTTTGTATGGAGAGAGCGCCCGTTACCCTTTCCTCTTAAGATCACTTTCTTGTCCGTCTGATAGCAATGTTCTGTTAGCATTCTAAGCTATCCATACCACACCTCTATAATATAATATAATTACAATAATTTATTATTATATCGGCAATATCTTAACGTGGTACATAATTGAAGGTTAAACAAACTTACCAGCCCCCTTAGACAAGATTGCTTTCTATTAGCGATATCGCCAATCGATAGACTTTTTTTAATTTATTTTTTGTGTGAAATTGACACAATCCAACGAAAAGTCACGTAGTCTTGCGTTGAAGAAAAGAAATGGTGGATAAGTTCCATCTTAAGCTAATTTTATACGATGTTTTATATCAATTTCATACAATCAAATCTATCGATTGGCGACATCGCTAATAGAAAGCAATCTTGTCTAAGGGGCCTGAAGTGAAGTTTGACTGTAATTATACGAAGCGCTACATTCGAAGAGATTTTAGAGGTTTTATGTGCACTTGCAATACCAATAAGCTGAACCCCACATGACTCAGAGCTCACTCGCATATCTGTAAGGTTATAATGTTACCTGATTCTGTTTTTTTTAACAATATACTATACAAAACAATATAAAAAAAAATAACAAAAAAACTTGAGAGGTGTCGATGGACACCCGGATGGAACGAATTTCTTTTCGATTAATTAGTGAAGGAATGGTAATAAAATCAAAAAGTGTCGTTACAACTTTTGGTCTTAATTTTTTCCGGCTAAAAACCTTTCACAACGCGCGATAAGGAACTTCGTTCCAATAGGTAAATACTACATTTTTATAAGTTGTGTGAATGAGCTCTGGGTCACGTGGGGTACAGCTAATTGGTATTCCGACTGTACACTTATAGGTATAATAGCTTTTGCCCGCGACTTCGTCCGCGTAGGAGTCGAAAATGGGTCAAGGAATCACGTTGACCCATACAAACTTTGCCCCCCCCCTTTCACCCCCTTAGGGGTTGAATTTCGGAAAATCCTTTCTTATCGGATGCCTACGCCATACAAAGAACACACTCTCCAAGTTTCAGGTCTCTACGATTAGCAGTTTAGGCTGTGCGTTGATCCGTCAGTCAGTCAGTCAGTAAGTAGTTCAGGACAAAGCATTTTATATTGTATAGATTTGTACCAGCGCTGCAGCCAAGTTAAGCTTGACTATGGCTTACAGCTGAGGTCGACCCATTTGGGGCAACACATGGCTTCTTAAATATTCTTAGGTTTAGTGTATGTTTCTTTCTTCGTTGTATAATGTTACCTATTTCATTGTGTGTGTTTAATTTTAAAGTTGTCGTGTGCCTGCACCAAATAAATGTTTTTCTTTCTTTCTAACATTTTAGAAAAGCCGGCGTAACGGGCAGTCTATATGGTGCAGGACGAAATGCAGTGCTAGTCTCACAAAACACGGAACTTATAGACACACTTACTGCTAATGAAACATTGAAATTTGCTGCAGCTCTCAAACTACCAAATGAAAGTGAGAAGGATCGAAACAATATTGTGAGTACTTAAAAACTTTCTTATTTTGTGAATCCTGTAAGCAAACTTAAGGTGATACCGGTGTTCTCTCCCTAGAAACGTAGTCGAAAATCAAAACATAGGGACATGGTCATGGAAGTTATAAGTTTAATGTAACAAAAATATTTGCTCTAGTGTCATTATCCAGGGAGGAAACAGTCGATTACGTTTGTATGGAGAGAGCGCTCGGTACCCTTTCCTCTTAAACGAAAATATTTGTTGCTGTCAAATATTTTGGTGAATATGTCTTTTACTAAAAAAATATTTAGAGCGGTGTTGGCTTAGTGGTAAATAACTTACTAACTTCTAACCGGGTTCGAATCCCGGCCGGCCGTGCACCAATGGATTTTTCTTAAGATTTATATGAGCTAAATGACCCGCGGCTTAGATGGCTTTAGATGTATTGACAAGTTCTCTCCTCTGGAGATGGTCGACTAAGCTGAGAGGGTAATAGATGCTGGGCAAGCCTACTCCATTCTCACGCAAAAAGGACCCAAATAAAAAGGGTCTCATTGCGGAAAACAGCCCGTAAACAATTACAAGTACTAAAAAAAATTGACACAACCTATCGATAAACTTACTTAGTCCGTTAGTAGCTTTTGTATCCCCTATCTATTTTGTATGGTTGCAATTCATCTATATATATATAAAAGAAAGTCGTGTTAGTTACACCATTTATAACTCGGGAACGGCTAAACCGATTTGGCTGAAAATTGGTGGGGAGGTAGCTTACAATCATAAGACGGACATAGGATATTTTTTTCGATATTCCCACAGGATCGGGACTTACGCAGGTGAAACCGCGGGGTACAGCTAGTATTTTCATAAATAAACGCAATTTCTGATGTCGTATTTCGCGATCGACATCATCAAATATTCTTACTCATTATCAACAACTACATCAACAAGGCCCTGTAATTCTTTGGTTGTGTATCTCACAATAACACATAAAAGCAAGCGCCTGCGGGAATCGAACCCGCAACCCTGTGTTTTGCAGTCCGGCATGGTCACATG
This sequence comes from Idaea straminata, assembly GCA_951213275.1. NCBI lineage: Eukaryota > Metazoa > Arthropoda > Insecta > Lepidoptera > Geometridae > Idaea > Idaea straminata. The sequence goes on from OX577850.1 coordinate 6,472,773, forward strand.
AAAAAAAAAACCCCATGAGTTTCTTGTGCCTTCTTCTCATTGGTGGGCGCGTTCCGAAGGCACACATCCTAACTTTGTTTTTTTTAAGACGTCGCTAAGTGATCTTGTACCTAGGTATTAAGTATCCAAAGGAAATAAAGAATTTTGACTTTGACTTTGACCATTGTGCCTGCTGGGTCGTCTAATTTGATTGATGATTATTAGATTCATTAACCTTAAAGATTTATTTAATCAATTACCTATTACAAAAAAAAACAGATAAATAGGTATGATTATTATTATTTTCCTTAGTCTTACTAAGGAAAATAATAATAACTATATTGCCTACTTTCATGGAATTTAATTTTAACCTTTGTTTTTGTGGTAAGGTATATTTTTTGTATCCAGTTTTATTTAGAAAGAATCTGAACTTAAGAAATAAGAATATTTATAAGTTCTATAAATAGAATCCTACTTACCTTATTCTGTTTAAATATATTTAAAAAATTACCATATGTTCAAGTATTCTCTATTCTATATTTATTCTAAAGCTATATAACTAGGTAAGTACTTTAATAAGCAAGCATGTAGGTAAACAGAGAATCTTAACAATGATTTCACCTCTGATCTGTTATTATTAGTGTCAATCATAAGTAGGTACAAGTATTTGTAAGTAAGTACTTGTAATTTGTGCATATCACTTAGTTATTCTTTCATTGTGAACTTAGTTATTCTTTCATTGTGAACTTAGTTATTCTTTCATTGTGAACTTAGTTATTCTTTCATTGTGAACTTAGTTATTCTTTCATTGTGAACTTAGTTATTTTTACATTGTGAACTTAGTTATTCTTTCATTGTGAACTTAGTTATTCTTTCATTGCATGTTTCATTGTTATGGCTGTGCAGAATTTTAGCAGGATCAAAATAAGTTTAAAAAGTTTTATTTCAAAGAATTTTAGGAGATTGGAAATTATGTTTATTTTATTTTATTATCTTAGGAACACCCACAGCTAATACTACAAACTAGAAACAAAAATATGTTCTTTAATAATACGTGAGGTTTACATTTCGATCTAGTTATTTTTCTCAGCCAAAGCTGTGCTCTGCGCAGCCAGTGTAGGATGAAGAACTATTTTCTTAGGTTTGTTTTGATTGGTCTCTTGATTTACCTTAACAACATCGTATTGGTATTTTGGTACCTACGCATTGGACTCTAGGTTTTATCCGATTTATCAATTTTAACTAATTCCGAAAACCTCAATAAAAAACGCTAACTTTCTGTTTAAATGAAAAATTGAAGCAGCTGAGAAAAACTATTTATCTACGTGATAGAATCCAAAATACGGTGACTTTGGTTCTTCTACGGAAATCCGTAGAAGAACCAAAGTCACCGACATAGCTCTCAGGATTAGTAAGCTGAAGTAGCAATGGGCAGGTCATATAGCTCGCATAACTGACAACTGCTGGGGTGTAAAATTTCTCGAGTGGCGGCCGCGATGTAACGCGAAATGAAGTGTTGGGAGACCAGCTGCCCGGTGGACCGACGACATTGTAGCGGTGGCGGGTAGTCGGTGGATGGAGGCGGCTGTTTGTGGCGTCGTATGGGGGAGGCCTATGTCCAGCAGTGGACGTGTATGATGATGATGATGAAGATAACCTATAATAAAATAATGGCTGTCCGGTAACGTTGCATGCCAGTGATCTTTCAGCCATAGCCCTAAAAGAGAAAAAAAGTAACTTAGTATTAAATCTATACTTATATTATAAAGCTGAAGAGTTTGTTTGTTTGTTTGCTTGTTTATTTGTTTGTTTGAACGCGGTAATCTCAGGAACTACTGGTTCGAATTGAAAAAATCTTTTTGTGTTGGATAGTCCATTTATCGAGGAAGGCTATAAGGCTACTTTTTATCCCAAAATTCCCACAGGATCAGGAGTTACGGGGGTGAAACCGCGGAGCGCTGCTAGTGTTCAATAAACTTAGTACAGTGATTCACATGCGAAAATTCCCACAGTTTTAATTGTATAATCTGTGGAACTCAATTAATTATCATTAAAAAAATATATTGTGCCAGAAGATTAAACAGTCTCTTAAACTGGCTTCGGTCGTTAAGTATCTAAGTATGTTTAATTAATGTAAAGGTTTTTCACGCACTACAGTTTCTAAATGTATGCATATAATCTATATTAATATTATAAAGCTGAAGAGTTTGTTTGTTTGTTTGAACGCGCTAATCTCAGGAACTTCAGGTTCGAATTGAAAAATTCTAATATTGTTGGATAGTCCATTTATCGAGGAAAGCTATAGGCGTGGCTACTTTTCATTTTGATATCACCACGAGATAGGAACTTACGCCAGTGATACCGCGGAGCGCAGCTAGTTCTTAATATAGGTAAAATATAAAATACTAGCTGCGCCCCGCGGTTTCACTCGCGTAAGTCCCGATCCCGTGGGAATATCGGGATAAAAAGTAGACTATATGTTAATCCAGGCCTCTAGCTATCTACATACCGAGTTTCATTGCAATTGGTTCAGTAGTTTTAGCGTGAAGGAGTAACAAACACACACACACACACACAAACTTTCACATTTATAATATTAGTAGGATAGGGTACTCTTCAAAGATCTTATACTTACAATCATCAACAAATATATTTCGAAAAAGATTATTACAGGATTTTATGTTGATAAAAAACTCTATGGCCCATAACTCATTAATAGGTACCAACTCTTAACATCTTACACACGTGATAACTTTTAAACGAAATATCCGATTGAGATGAAACAAAAAGTATTTTACTTCTACATAAATACTCTTGATAACATAATGCTTAATTTTGATAAAGATTTAATATTACGATACATATTTAACGTAGTTTTTTTCTTCAGACGATTTAATAATTATTTTAGACACAAAATCGGTTATTGTGATTAAACCATGATAGCTAGATATATGTTCTCGGACTTTTTTGTAGGTCTTAATGGGATCTACAAACCCGTAGTACATCATTTTGTTCTATTGTCAATAGTTTTTGCAGCGCACGCAAAAATAGGTTTTCGATTTTACACCTTGTGTTACAAAATAGCAATTTTATTACGGATCCCTAATTTTGAAAAAAAAAACATAGCCTATAGCCTTCCTCGATAAATGGACTACCCAACACTGAAAGAATCATTCAAATCGGACCAGTAGTTCCAGAGATTAGCGCGTTCAAACAAACAAACAAACAAACTCTTCAGCTTTATAATATTAGTATAGATAAACTAACGACTTAAGCGTAGCAAAATTTTAAAACACTAGCTGTCCCGGCAAACGTTTTACCATATTATAAAAAATATAATTAAAGGAAAAAAAGTAAAAAAACAAAACAAAAATAGATGTTGTTCGATTCTCAGACCTAACGAATATACACAAAAAAATCATACAAATCGGTTTAGCCGTTTAGGTGGAGTTTTACAACTAACACCACGATGCGAAAATTTTATAATGCTAGGCAAATCTTACGAATAGGTAAATATCTTACATAACCAATCTATACTAATATAAAGCTGAAGAGTTTGTTTGTTTGTTTGTTTGAACGCGCTAATCTCAGGAAGTACTCGAATTGAAAAAATATTTTTGTGTTGGATAGTCCATTTATCGAGGAAGGCTATAGGCTACTTTTCATTTTGATATTCCCACGAGATCGGAACTTACGCGGGTGAAATCACGGAGCGCAGCTAGTCTATACTAATATCATAAGGCTGAAGAGTTTGTTTGTTTGAACGCGGTAATCTCAGGAACTATTAGTTTGAATTGAAAATTCTTCTTATGTTGGATAGTCCGTTTATCGAGGAAGGCGGTTTAATATCCCGATATTCCCACGGGATCGGGAGTTACGCGAGTAAAACCGCGGAGCGCTGCTTGTTATTAATAAGCGGAACAATATTTACAAGGTTATCAAAAAATCCAGTTCTAGGCAAGTACTAATAAAAGTTGTTTATGTTATGTCCTTACAATGATTTTTTTGTGGCAAAAAAGAAACTAATGTTAGATTAATCAAATGCGACTAATATAATATATTGACTTTTTAATCTTATCTAGATCATTGATACAGGGCGATGTGCCTGGGATATGTATTACATGATTTGCTCAGAACCTATACTATCCACTCAGCTTAGTTGACCGTGTCAGGAAAGAACTCTGCAACGAGTCTGGATCCAACTATAAACTTCAGCTGTCATCACGACGGTTTCCTTCATCGTATTAGTTTTTTTTGCCGCCACCGCCAGCAATGGAAGAACCTGTCCCAGGATTTCCATCAATGGAAATAGTGGGATACACCCGAGCCCAGCTAAACGGCACTATTATATTATTTTTGCTAGCTAGTTACTAACATTGAAATAAATTAAAAACAGATAAGCAACATAACAAATCAACTGGGCATCCATGAAGTTCTGCACACAAGAGCTAAAAAGCTCTCTGGCGGAGAACGAAAGAGGTTGACGATAGCATGCGAACTCCTTACAGACCCAACCGTTATGCTATTGGATGAACCCACCAGGTATGAGAAGATAAAAGATAATAAGGTACCTGCGGGTATTAAGAGGAAAGGGTACCGAGCGCTCTCTCCATACAAACGTAGTCGACTGTTTCCTCCCTGAATAATGACACTAGAGCAATTATTTTTGTTGCATAAAACTTATAACTGCCATGACCATGCCGCTATGTTTTGTTTTTTGTTTTTATAAATCTTAATTTCTATGATAATTAGAAAAAAAAAACAAGAGATACGACAAGGGCATTGTCATGGCAGTTATAGGTTTTATGCAACAAAAATATTTGTGCCCGTGTCATTTCCAGGGAGGATACAGTCGACTACGTTTGTATGGCGAGAGCGCCGGTACCCTTTCACCTTAAGAGTCACTAAAAACCTTGATATTAATGACAAAACAACAAGAAAATAAACCAAATAATTGGTTTTGAGATTGTCAATAAAGCAAATATTGATGAATATTACGTAGTTTTCTCTATTTTTACGAAATAATTAGTTTTTAATTAGGTTTGCAGGTGTCTCTTATTACCCGCAGGAACCTTAATAAGCTATAATGCGATTATAAAACTTTATTATCCTCAGTTAGTACGTAAAAAATCGAAATAACATTACAAATGGCGCACGTTTTGTTTTCTATTAGCATTTTTTATCACTTTGTAACGGTTTAATGCGTTAGGTAAGTTTTTTATTGCAATAACGTGTCATAGAAATGTAAATACTTAAGTATTTTTGCTAGGATTTTATGCTAGAACTACCTATTCTTTCACCTTATCTGCCCTCTCCTATAAATACCCTTCACCTTCCTCAACTTCTTGTCCATCCAAAGGTTGCCTGGAAGAGATCGCTTTGAGCGATAAGGCCGCCCTTTGTAACACTTAGACTTAAGCTTTGTTTTTATTTAATGTTATTTGAAATTGTTGTTTACAATAAAGAATTTATCTATCTATCTATCTATAAATAAATATTGCGAGGCATTCCACACATCGCCATCTAGCCCCAAGCTAAGTAACTCAACTTGTGGTATGGGTGCTAGGCAACGGATAAACTTTCACGACCCAGTTGGCACCATGGTCACTATGCTGGACTGCCAAACACAGGGTTGTGGGTTCGATTCCCGCCTCATACAAGTATTTATGCTTAGATATTTGTCTGTGGTCTGGTTGAATCTATGTATTATAAGTATATATTTACAAAAGAAAAGTATAATAAGTAGTATATCCGTAGTATACCCATAACACGAAACCACTAGACCACAGACAAATATCTAGGCATAAATACTTGTCTGAGGCAGGAATCGAACCCGCAGCCCTGTTTTTGGCAGGCCGGCATGGTGACCATTGTGCCAACTGGGTCGTCATGTCGGTGTCTTGTAGGTTAATTATTTTAAGACCTTTTAACCGACTTCAAACAAAAGGGGGAGGTTCTCAATTCGTCGCGCATATATTTTTTTTTATTACTTATTAATTTGCGATTACATTGTTAAACATAGACGAGGCGTTAACGAATATTATTTTAATTATCATTCAAAACATTGGGTAGGTACATAAGCCATTGTTTTTATCAAATAAAGGCAACTGTGTACTTAACATTGAAGACACAAATTACCTCTTGACTAAATTTAACCTGCTGCAAAACATATTTTATGTAGATAATAAACTTTATTGTTCTTTTCATTTTAAATTATAATTAAGTTCATTCTGATATCTCCTTAAAATAAATGGGGTTTACCGCGTTCAAGGTCTTTAGTCCTTCATATCTTTTAATTTTAAAATTATAATTAAAAGCTTTGGTCCATCATACACCATGTTTTACTACAATAGATAGGTTTTTCCTTTGATAACTGTTATAGTTTAACCACATTCAAAAATGGTGAATGTTTTCATTTCGACAGAATATTCTGATCAGTCGAATTGAAAATCGATTTAAGTTTTTACCCGACTGCAAGGAAAGGATTATGTTTTTCACGCCTATCTTCTTTGTATGTTTGTTTGTAAAATTCTTTTGAACAACAAAAAAAACATTTATTCATAGTATTTAGCATTTTAAATGTCTTGTTGAGTCCGAATTAGGTATCTATAGATGTTTCAGTTTATGTTGTAAAATTGGTCTCATTAATTTTATAGGGATTGAACCTTGTAGTATAGGTCGGCCAATAAATCATGGCTCCCAGCTAAAGTGGAAGGGGTATGCGCAGAACTCAATTTTAGGTCCGTTTAGCGGGGGGACAGGAGTGAAGGGAGGGTCAGTTGCTCACATCATCGCTCTTTGTTCCACACACACGTCTCTAGGCGCGCTCTGTCCCACTTCCGCACGTCATTAGTCGTCTAAGTACTGTCGCACACATAAAACCTACACACACCTTACTTTGCCCAAGTCTAAATTGATATAACGAATATCCTAATGCATTAAAATTCAATGTCATTTAGTTGCGGTGCAATAAATTGCCTAATTTTCTAAATTAAAGGAATATTTTTCGGGTTGGGTAATTAAATATTAAACGTGGAAAAGTATGACGATTTGGCTGTAATAATTCTGTCCGCGATAGTACATGTGCAAACCATCCCCGCCAATTTTCGCTGGGGGGCCATAATTCATTGTCCGACCTATAGTATGCCTTTAGTCTGTTTTATTTTATTTTTTCAGTGGCCTAGACGCCGTATCTTCGATATCGGTTGCTCAAGCTCTCCTTACAATTGCAAGAAGCGGGAGAACAGTGGCTTGCGTCATCCACCAACCATCATCGAAGTTGTTCAACACGGCTGATGATGTTATAGTACTCGCTCAAGGCAGGACCTTGTACGCAGGCCCGGTGGTAGAAATACCTAACGCTTTATTAAGAACTGGTTTCTCATGTCCACAGTATTACAATGTAGCTGATTATTGTAAGTTTTATTTATTTTACTAGCTTTTGCCCGTGACTTCGTCCGCGTAGAAGTCGAAAATGGGCCAAGGAATCACCTTGTCCCATACAAACTTTGCCCCCCTTTTTCACCCCCTAAGGGGAAGAATTTCGCAACATCCTTTCTTATCGGGTGCCTGCGTCATACAAAGAACACACCCTTCAAGTTTCAGGTTTAGGCTGTGCGTTGATCCGTCAGTCAGTCAGTCATTCAGGACAAAGCATTTTATATATATAGATTACTAGCTGCGCCCCGCGGTTTCACCCGCGTTTGTCTCGATCCCGTGGGAATCGATTTTTTCTCGCCTTTTAAACCTTCCCTAGACCTCTACGAACATTTCAAGACTAAGATAAGATAAATCCGTTCAGCCGTTCTCGAGTTTTAGTGAGACTAACGAACAGCAATTCATTTTTATATATATAGACTAGCTGCGCCCCGCGGTTTCACCCGCGTAAGTCCCGATGCCGTTCGATTTTTTCTCACCTTTTAAACCTTCCCTAGACCTCCACGAACATTTCAAGACTAAGATAAGATAAATCCGTTCAGCCGTTCTCGAGTTTTAGTGAGACTAACGAACAGCAATTCATTTTTATATATAAGATTATAAATAGCTAGCTGCGTTTCGCGGTTTCACCTTCGTAACTTCCGATACCGTGGGAATATCGGAATAAAACTTCATACCAAGGTTCATTAAAATCGGTCCAGTATTTTCAGAGCCTATTCATTACAAACAAAAAAAAAACAAAATAATCTTTCCTTTTTATAATACCAGATTATAAATAGATCAATTTATCCTAAAACCTCATACAAACTATTAATAATATTGATATCATTATTTGAAATATGTTAAATAATCCTCAAAAAAAATTACTCACATGATTTGTATCATGTTTGTATCCGAAGTAATTATTTTCCCGGGTCTTAATCGCTTAGTTTGATTTTTATTTCTCTTACCTCGACGTTTCGACTATGTTACAATAGTCATGGTCTCGAGGAGAAAACGATAAAAAAAGCTTTAAATTTTTTTTTAAAAAACAAGCTTTAATTGTATTGTCACGCGATTCGCACATGTTTGCAAAGTTTCAGCTCAATCGGGAAGTGGGTCAAAATTAAGTTGCAAGATTCCATGACAGACATCGGGATAGGTGAAGCTAAATAAAAGCTTGTAAAATACGCGATTAAAGTGAAAGGGTACCATACAAACGTAGATAAAACCTATAACTGCCATGAGTCTTGGTTTTTTTTATTTTCTAATCATCATAGAAATTAAGATTGAAAAAACAAAACGGGGGCCTATGCCCCTGTGTTTTGTCTGCATAAAACTTATATCTGCCATGACTATTCATGGCAGATATAAGTGTTATGCCAAAAAAATATTTGATCTAGTGTTTCCAGGGAGGAAACATTCCACTACGTTTGTATGGAGACAGCGCCCGGTACCCTTTCCTCTTACCCCGGGAAAATAATTACTATGAATACTTATTAATTCTATTAATTAATTTGTTAGGTAGGTAGGCATCTACTTATTAACTATAGTGGTACATCTTTCAGTTTTTTCCAAAGCTAGTGGTGGGCTAATGAAACTAGTCCTTTTTGAAGTAGGTAAGTCCTATAAGTTTTCCATAAACGTAAATCGCAAACGATCATAAAAACATCGTTGTGATTTACGCATCTATACTAATATTATAAAGCTAAAGAATTTGTTTGAACGCGCTAATCTCAGGAACTACTGGTTCGAATTGAAAAAATATTTTTGTTAAGCATAGTCCATTTATCGAGGAAGGCTATAGGCTACTCTTTATTCAAATATTCCCACAGGATCGGGAGTTACGCGGGTGAAACCGCGGGGGGGGGGGGAGTCCATAGTAATTAGTAATTACCTATTATGGAAAATTAGGAAGTACAGCTCCGTAGGTAACAATTTAATGAAAAAATATTTTAAATTTAATTGCCGGGATATTATTCATAGCTGAGATATTAATTTATACATGTAAAGGTAAGTACCTTATTCTTGTTTTTTTGTCTTACTAGTAGTCTAAGATCCCTTTAAGGACGACCTTCATCGATCTATTTAATGAATGAAAGTATTTTAAATCAAATTAAATAGGTCAATAAATATATTGCAAATGGGTTGCCTAAAACATTTCAGTACAAAATGTTTTTTTATTTTTTTTTGTTTTTAAATTTTTACTGGTTTGGTCAATAGACAAATTCCGTACCAATGAAATACATAATCTTTATTTTAACTTAACCTTAATTAACCAAACTAGTACAAATGACTAATATCAATTTACCTGCCTACCCACGAGTTGTAACGGCAATAAATATTCAACCTAACGTTTGCATATTCTGTAGGCTTCATAATTTCTATTGGTATGGAATTTGTCTTTAAACAAGCCAGTGAACGGTTTAAAACAAAAAACATAAATTTAAATTAGTAATTCATCACATTCTGGACTTAATTTTTTTAGGCAACCCATTCGCAATTTATTTATTGGCGTATTTAATTTAATATAAAATACTTTTCATCCATTAAACAGCTCGACGAAGGTCGTCCTTAAAGGGATCTCCGACTATATTACAAATGATTGTTTTTTGCTAGGACTCTATTATAAATAATTATTTATATTAGAAGGTCAGTTGTTTATGATTTATTAACGTAATCAACATTTATTTAAATACAATTTTTTTGAAGATCACGTACGAGTAGCTTGCATCTATACCTAACTATCTGCGCAATCGAAAATCCATTGTATAAGAATCATTATATTAGATACTAGCAGCGCTCCGCGGTTTCACCCAAATCAGTCCCGATCCCGTGGGAATATCAAAATGAAAAGTATCCTTTCTCAATAAATGGATCTTCCATTATTATTTCTTGAGATTAGCGCGTTCAAACAAACAAACAAACTCTTTAGTTTTATAATAGTATAGATTTATATTAGAAGGTCAGTTGTTTATGATTTATAATCGTAATCAACATTTATTTAAATACAATTTTTTTGAAGATCACGAACGAGTAACTTGTATCTATACCTATCTATTTACGCAATCGGAAATCCATTGTGTACGAATCATCTATCTATACATATAAAATTCTTTGTCCTGAATGACTTACTGACTGACGGATCAACGCACAGCCTAAACCGCTGATCATAGAGACCTAAAACTTGGAGGGTGTATTCTTTGTGTGACGTAGGCATCCGATAAGAAAGGATTTTCCGTAATTTTACTCCTAAGGGGGTGAAAAAGGGGGGCAAAGTTTATATGGGAGAACGTGATTCCTCGGTCCCTTTCCCACTTCTACGCGGACGAAGTCGCGGGCAAAAGCTAGTTATCTATACTTATATAATAAAGCTGAAGAGTTTGTTTGTTTGTTTGAACGCGCTAATCTCAGGAACTACTGGTATCAATTGAAATAAATATTTATGTGTTGGATAGTCCATTTATCGAGGTAGGATATAGCCTACCTAAGTAGCCTATAGGCTACTTCTTATCCCGATATTCCCACGGGATCGGGACTTACGCGGGTGAAACCGCGGAGCGCAGCTAGTATTATTATAATTCAACGACCTAATCTTGATAAATAATATGTATCTATGTTTGCACAGCTCAGGTACCAACTTGGCTAACTTAGCTCAATGCCTTCAGTACTATAAAGGTTATACAAGGTTATTTGTAAGAAAGCTGTTAGGAGCTATTTCTGTGTATCATAACAATCTACTTTTGTTCTATGACTTTTGGAAATTCGAACATTATTTGAAATAAGGCCTGATCCCGTGGGAATATCAAAATAAATAGTAGCTTATAGCCTTATACAAATGAACTATCTAACACAAAAATATTTTTATTTATAAAGGGTGTTATACAGGGTTATTTATAAGAAAACTATTTCTGTGTAACATAACAATCTACTTTTGTTCTATGACTGTTGGAAATTCGAACATTATTTGAAATGAGACCCGGTCCCGTGGGAATATCAAAATAAATAGTAGCTTATAGCCTTATACAAATGAACTATCTAACACAAAAATATTTTTATTTATAAAGGGAGTTATACAGGGTTATTTATAAGAAAGCTATTTCTGTGTAACATAACAATCTACTTTTGTTCTATGACTGTTGGAAATTCGAACATTATTTGAAATGAGACCCGGTCCCGTGGGAATATCAAAATAAATAGTAGCTTATAGCCTTATACAAATGAACTATCTAACACAAAAATATTTTTATTTATAAAGGGTGTTATACAGGGTTATTTATAAGAAAACTATTTCTGTGTATCATAACAATCTACTTTTGTTCTATGACTTTTGGAAATTCGAACATTATTTGAAATGAGACCCGGTCCCGTGGGAATATCAAAATAAATAGTAGCTTATAGCCTTATACAAATGAACTATCTAACACAAAAATATTTTTATTTATAAAGGGAGTTATACAGGGTTATTTATAAGAAAGCTATTTCTGTGTAACATAACAATCTACTTTTGTTCTATGACTGTTGGAAATTCGAATATTATTTGAAATGAGACCCGGTCCCGTGGGAATATCAAAATAAATAGTAGCTTATAGCCTTATACAAATGAACTATCTAACACAAAAATATTTTTATTTATAAAGGGTGTTATACAGGGTTATTTATAAGAAAACTATTTCTGTGTATCATAACAATCTACTTTTGTTCTATGACTGTTGGAAATTCGAACATTATTTGAAATGAGACCCGGTCCCGTGGGAATATCAAAATAAATAGTAGCTTATAGCCTTATACAAATGAACTATCTAACACAAAAATATTTTTATTTATAAAGGGTGTTATACAGGGTTATTTATAAGAAAACTATTTCTGTGTATCATAACAATCTACTTTTGTTCTATGATTTTTGGAAATTCGAACATTATTTGAAATAAGGCCTGATCCCGTGGGAATATCAAAATAAATAGTAGCTTATAGCCTTATACAAATGGACTATTAAACACAAAAATATTTTTATTTATATAGGGAGTTATACAGGGTTATTTATAAGAAAGCTATTTCTGTGTAACATAACAATCTACTGTTGTTCTATGACTTTTGGAAATTCGAACATTATTTGAAATAAGGCCCGATTCCGTGGGAATATCAAAATAAATAGTAGCTTATAGCCTTATACAAATGGACTATCTAACACAAAAAAAAAATTCAATTCGAACCAGTAGTTCCTGACATTAGCGGGTTCAAACAAACAAACAATCTCTTCTTCAAACAAATCTTTATAATATTAGTATAGATTAGGTTCTTACTAAATTCATGTACTAAGCATAAACAAACTAAACTAATAAAATAATATAGTTATAAGTTTTATGCAAAAAAAATATTTGCTCTAGTGTCATTATACAGGGAGTCGACTACGTTTGTATATAGAGAGCGCCGGTACCCTTTCTTCTTAAGTGCACAGAATTTGCCCTTAACCACTTTATTAAATAACTAGCTGCGCCCCGCGGTTTCATCCGCGTAAGTCCCGATCCGGAATATCGGGATAAGCTATCCAGCAATCTAAGTACCGAGTTTCATCGCAATCGGTCCAGTAGTTTTTGCGTGAAGGAGTAACAAACACACACACACACACAAACTTTCACATTTATAATATTATTAGTAGGATAGGATTATCTACCAATAACCGTATAGATATGTACTTTAATCTTGGTGACCTTACACATCGAAGTTGTTTCTACGTTTCATTGCAAGATTGCCATGATCTGATTCAAAAGACGAGGTACCTACCTGTAAGTATAACTGGGGCCTATAAAACTATTACGTAATCTTAGTATAACCGAATGCACCAAGAGTAGGTACCTACTTCTTACTTACCTTATATGGAAAACTGCACCGACCGAAACTAAACCACTTTCTCTTACGACGAAGCAAGTTTAAATTTTATGCAATTTTTCACCTGTCTTTGCACAATTTTGTACAGAGTTGTAACGTACCTAATTTATTTAATTTTAATAAAATAACTATAAGGAATATCTATTACTAGCTGCACCCCGCGGTTTCACCCGCGTAAGTTCCGATCCCGTGAGAATATCGAGAGAATAAGTAGCCTATATGTTAATTTAGGCCTCCAGCTATCTGGTTTAGTAGTTTAATCGTGAAGGAGTAACAAACATTCACACACATACACACACAAACTTTCATATTTAAAATATTAGTAACTAGGATAAAAATAAATTGATCCGTGCAAAAATGTATTTTTTTTTAATTTAACTATTAATGATTTTGGCATATAAATATTTTAAACTAGCTGCGCCCCGCGGTTTCACCCGCGTAACTCCCGATCCCGTGGGAATACCGGGATAAAAAGTAGCCTATGTGTTAATCCAGGTCTCCAACAATCTACATACAGAGTTTCATCGCAATCGGTCCAGTAATTTTTGCGTGAAGGAGTAACAAACATTCACACACATACACACACAAACTTTTACATTTATAATATTAGTAGGATTAATCAAAAAATAAATGAATAGATCCTTCACTTAATTTATTCTACTTGTAGATTTATTCAATAAAGTTTTTTAAAGATATAGGTAGATTAGGTAGAGGTACAGATTTGTTCCCACGTCTATTAGACATATCTAATTATGAATAAACAAAACATTAAAAATAAAAATGAATATATTTATATATTATTCTTCGAACAAGCCACCTCCCAGCGTTCCTGGTGTCCAAAGGGCTGTCAAACTAAAAAAAAAGACGGGTTGCACTCCGGGAGTGCCGGCAGAAGTGAAAACTTGATTATTAACGTTGAGCATGTTTGATATTTTGGAATGGTTAGGGAATAATTTTGCACCAATTGCTTTATCAGTATAAAAGTACTATCATTTATGTGGTAGAATACAATATTCATTTATTGCGCTATCGTACACAAACATGACAATTTATATTACATTAAAAATTTAACACTTTAAAACTATAGCTGTCTACTCTCCATCCGTCTTACGCTTTTTCGATCAGGTCACGTGTCCTGACGCGAGTTTAAGATTTTATACCCATTACAGAAAAAGTGCTCAACGCCGCTAAAGAAGTTTTCACTTCAAAAACTTCTAGCAGCCTTTCTACGCAATAAAACCCAAAAACGCCCGGACCGCGAATCAAACTCCCTGTCCCAGAGGTGAAGACCAATTCATACTCCCCATGAGTTGTGCCTTCTTCTTATTGGTGGGCGCGTACCGAAGGCACACATCCTAACCTAGTTTTTAAGACGTTTATGTGTGATCTTTGTACAAATGTATTAAGCATCCAAAGAAATAAAAAAATGTAAATTTGACTTTCACTCATTACACTAAATACTAAAGAAATTTTTAAATTGATTATTTACCATGTTTTTGTAAATTTAGATATTTTAGACATGCGTAGTTATAGTGCCTCCGGGGGTATTAGTCCAAAGGTCAGAATTTCTAGGGTTATAATACCAAGTTGTCAAAATACCCAGGTAATAAAACATGCAGTTGCTTAAACGACATATTATTGCCAAAACGTGCAGTTACTAAAACGATAAATAGCCAAAAGATCCAGTGGACCGGCGCTCTCTTCATACAAACGTAGTTGACTGTTTCCTCCCTGGATAATGACATTATAGCAAATATTTTTGTTGCATAACCTATAACTGCCATGACTATGTCCCTATGTCTTGGTTTTTTCATTTTCTAATTATCATATAAATTAAGATTTAAAAAACAAAAAAGAAACAAAACATAGGGGCATGGTCATGGCAGTTATAACTTTATGCAACATTTTTTTTTCTCTACTGGCATTATCCAGGGAGAAAACAGTCGACTACGTTTGTATGGAGACAGAGCCCTGTACTCTTTCCTCTTAATACTTCTAAATGTTTTACCTTCTCTTAAAATTAACCATAGACGTATATAAAGTGGTAGGTATTTAATACCCTTGTTTTTATTCCAGTATTAGAAATAGCATCAAGCGAACATAACGGCAATCGGGCTCTTCTTGAAAGCGAAGCAAACAGCTACGCCCAAGAAATGAGTAAAATTGCAAGAAGCGATATGCAAAACAAAATAGGGAAAGGTATGTAAGATAAATTCAAAAATAATGCTTTGTGTTGTAGAATATTATCTTGTTTAGTATTGTATTCGTTTTGACGTTGTCGTTTGGGCTAATACAACGAAATCAATAGCATTTGCTGTTAGACTTTTATATAATGCTGGTGTCGAAATATGAACCATGCTGCCTTCGAATTTATAATAAGGTACCTGCGGGTAATAAGGGCCACTAAAGAGCGGTGTTGGCTTAGTGATAGATACCTCGACTTTCATTCTGAAGGTCGTGGGTTCGAATCCAGGCCGGCCGTGCACCAATGGATTTTTCTTTAGAATAAATGTATGTGCGCTAATTGACATAGCTCCTACGGCGAAGGAAAACATCGTGATGAAACCCGCGGCTTAGTTGGCTTCAGAAGTATTGACAAGTTCTCTCCTTTGGAAATGGTCGACTAGGCTGAGCGGGTAGTAGGTGCTGGGCAAGCCTACTCAATCCTCACGCAAAAAGGACCCAATTAAAAGGGTCTAATTGCGGAAAACAGTCCGTTCAAGTAAAAGTAAGGTCCACTACACAACGTTTTTAAAAACACATAAGTATTTTTAAAAACCTTGATATTAGTGTAAAAATAAGGAAACAAAATAAACAAATTAATTGTTTTTCAGATTGACAACAAAGCAAATATTTAAATAATTCAATGTTTTAAAGTAATTTTTCTTATTTTAAAGAAGTATTTAGTTTTTAATTAGGTGGCCTTTATCATTCGCAAGTTACCTTATACCTTGTTTTTTATTTATTTTACCTTTGTTATTTCATAGGTACAGCAATATCAGCCGAAGTGGAAGCCCTTCTAAGTCCCCGCCTTTCCCCTTCGACCGAAGGATACCAAGCTAACTTGTGGCAGCAATTGTGTGCTTTGTTCTGGAGGAGTTCTATAGGAACTTTGAGAGATGTTCATCTTACACAGGTAGGTCTAGGGTCATTCGACCCAGTTAGGGTTAGGGTCATTCGACCCATGCTGGGCTGCCAAACATAGGGTTGCGGGTTCGATTCCCGCCTCAGACAAGTATTTATGCTTAGATATTTGTCTGTGGTCTGGTTGTTTCTATGTATTATTTTATTTTATTTTATTTTATTTTATTCGGAAGACAAACAGCACTAATAATAAACATATATTATCAGTATATATTTAGAAAAGAAAAGTATATAACTAGTGTATCCGTTGCATAACACAGGTCTAGTTACTGCAAGGGGACCATGAAAAATTAAAATATAGCTTTTTTTATTAGTGCTCAAATGAAAAAAAAACTTAAGGATAATACATCACACGCACAATGGCCCAAATAATGAGGCTAAGTGCGGAAACAGCCCCGTAAAACTAAACTAAACTAAACTAAGGATAATACAATTCATTAATAAACATTTTTATAAACTAAAAACAATCATCTTTTCTTTTTTTAAGATTCGTGTAGTGACTCACTTCATAGTCGCAGTGTTACTCGGAGCGTTGTACAACGGAGCGGGCGCGGAGGCAGGTCGTGTCCTCACCAACACCGGCTGCCTATTCTTCTTCTTGCTGTTTCTATTCTTCTCGAATGCAATGCCTACAATACATACATGTATGTTATACCTATTGGAACGAAGTTCCTCGCGCGATGTGAAAGGCTTGACGGAAAAATTAAGACCAAAAATGACACTTTTTGATTTTATGACAATTCCTTCACTAATTAATCGAAAGAAACTTCGTACCATCCGGGTGTCCCTTGACACCTCTCAAGTTTTTTTTTATATACTAGCTGTCCCGACAAACGTTATGTGTTGTTTTATACAAAAAAAATGATATGGAGATTCACAGACCTAACAAATATATCTACACAAAAAATTTCATACAGGTCGGTTTAGTCGTTTAGGTGGAGTTTGGCAGGGTGTCTCGTAATGAATGGATAAGAATAAGAAGGAATGGCACCTACGGATGGAGGACACTGTGCTGGTTCAGAACAAACAAAAAAAGTTAAAATCGGTTCATGCGTTCGGGAGCTACGATGCCACAGACACACACACAGAGAGAGAGAGAGAGAGAGACACGTCAAACTTATAACACCCCGTCGTTTTTGCGTCGGGGGTTAAAAATAGAAGTAAAAATGCTCCATGAAAGGGTCCAGGAAACGGTTTCCCAGATATCCGCCAATTTCAAAATTTTAAAAACTTCATTCCTTTCTCTATGATGCCTAAACTGCAAATGAAGGAATCATTCCAATCTGTTTTTTTATAGTATTCCAGGATAAATGTGAATACAAACAATTTTTATGACACATCGATTTTTCTAAACTAAGATTTAACTCAAACTTCATGTTTTTTTTATTTTTTAACCTGAACTTTAATCATTCCCGGTGAATTTTTTTTTTATTTACAAGCCTCAGACAAGTATTTATGCTTAGATATTTGTCTGTGTTCAGGTTGTTTCTATGTATTATATGTATATATTTAAATAAAAGAAAAGTATAGGTAAGTATAAGTAGTATATCCATTGTCTAGCACCCATAACATAAGTCTAGTAGTCTGGGGGTAGATAGCGATGTGTGGAATGTCCTGCAATATTTATTGATTTATTATTACTCGCAGGAGTCGTAGGTACAGCCGGCTGTATAATTGCAGCTCCCGGTAGAGTTCTAAAATTACTATTATTGGAATGTTTTTATTTTAATAATTTTTGTTTGATAAATTTATGAGTTAGAAAACTTTAAACTTCACCTTAAGCAGGTGTCTAGAGTCTTGCTTGTGTTTAAATAATTCTTATAACAGCCGTTTTGGAGCTCTACGGTGGGTCTGCAATTATGCAGCCGACCGTAAACTTCACCTTAAGCAGGTGTCAAGAATCTTGCTTGTGTTTAAATCATTCTTATAACAGCCGTTTTGGAGCTCTACGGTGGGTCTGCAATTATGCAGCCGACCGTAAACTTCACCTTAAGCAGGTGTCTAGAATCTTGCTTGTGTTTAAATCATTCTTATAACAGCCGTTTAGGAGCTCTACGGTGGGTCTGCAATTATGCAGCCGACCGTAAACTTCACCTTAAGCAGGTGTCTAGAATCTTGCTTGTGTTTAAATAATTCTTATAACAGCCGTTTAGGAGCTCTACGGTGGGTCTGCAATTATGCAGCCGACCGTAAACTTCACCTTAAGCAGGTGTCTAGAATCTTGCTTGTGTTTAAATCATTCTTATAACAGCCGTTTTGGAGCTCTACGGTGGGTCTGCAATTATGCAGCCGACCGTAAACTTCACCTTAAGCAGGTGTCTAGAATCTTGCTTGTGTTTAAATCATTCTTATAACAGCCGTTTTGGAGCTCTACGGTGGGTCTGCAATTATACGCCGACCGTAAACTTCACCTTAAGCAGGTGTCTAGAATCTTGCTTGTGTTTAAATCATTCTTATAACAGCCGTTTTGGAGCTCTACGGTGGCGTACTACTAAATGGCGTCATTTTGCTCTAGGTAAAAAAACTAAGTATTCTTTTTTTCAGTCCCTGTAGAAGCAACAGTTGTACTTCAAGAACACTTAAATAAATGGTATTCCGTCGTAACTTATTGCATATCAAAAGTAATTGTGGATTTACCTATTCAAGTGAGTATTTTTACTTATCTGCAACATGCCTAACCATCTGTAACTAATCAATTTCACCTATAATCTATAATTTCATCACACATCATATACCTATAAAGGTACTCTAGGTCTCTAGGTACACAAAATACTATGTAGTTACCTTTTGACGACCCATTTGGCACAATGGTCACCATGCCAGACTGCAAAACACAGGGTTGCGGGTTCCATTCCCACCTCAGGCCAGTATTTATGCTTAGATATTTGTCTGTGGCCTGGTTGTTTCTATGTATAATAACAAACAAAAATAACAAAAAAGAAAAGTACTTATATAAGTAGTATATCCGTTGTCTAGCACCCATAACAAAAGTCTAATTACTTAGCTTGGGGCTAGATGGCGATGTGTGGACTATTCTGCAATATTAAAAAAATATATATTTAATACGATAAAGTACAGTATGCATCATAAGTACACTATCAGTGCGCTACTATGATACTATGAACCAGTATTGTACTTACGACCTTCTTCTAGTAGACGTTCCACACACACAAAAATACTTGAATTAAAAGTACTCAGTGTGATTATTATTTTCAACATGTTAGCTATGTCTTTAGTTGGCCGAGTGGTATAAGCCGCCACCTGCTACACCAAACAATGTGAATTCGATCCACAGGTTACCTATGTTATTATGTTCAAAAGTGCTGCACAGGATTGCAAACGTTTTAGATGATGACTAGCTTTTGCCCGCGACTTCGTCCGCGTAGAAGTCGAAAATGGACCAAGGAATCACGTTGTCCCATACAAACTTTCCCCCCCTTTTTCACCCCCTTAGGGGTGGAATTTCTGAAAATTCTTTCTTATCAGATGCCTACGTGATACAAAGAACACACCCTCCAAGTTTCAGGTCTCTACGATCAGCGGTTTAGGCTGTGCGTTGATACATCATTCAGTCAGTCAGTAGTTCAGGACAAAGCATTTTATATGTATAGATTGATCCTGATTGCGGGTTACAAGGGCCACTAAAAGGTATTTCAAAAACCTTAATATTACGGACAAAATACAAAAAATAAACAAATGGTATTGTTTTTCGAATTGACAAATAAGCAAAATATTTATGTAGTTTGTCTAGTTATAGTGGTCCTTATTATTTGCAAAAACTAAGTATAAATGTACCTACCTATTTATATATATATCTAATATATAAAAATAAGTCGGGTTTTCCTTCCTGACTATAACTCCAGAACGCACGAACCGATTTCCACGGTTTTGCATTCGTTGGAAAGGTCTCGGGCTCCGTGAGGTTTATAGCAAAGAAAATTCAGGAAAATCTGGTGGCGAAACGGAGTTCACCGGGTTTGCTAGTTTTTAATAAAATAAGGATCTCTTTATTAACTGATACGACAAATAGTTTCCTTAAAAATCAGTTTAAAATGTTTTAGTATAGCATCGTTTGTATGATATGACGTGTCGATAATATTTTTGTTATGTTTACAGCTATTATGTGCAACGGTGTTCCTATTCCCGGCATGGTACTTAACAAGTCAACCATTGGAGCCGTACCGCATGGGGCTCGCGTGGCTCATCTGTGCCTTGGTCACAATACTGGCACAGTCTTTTGGCCTTGTTGTTGGAGCTGCTTTTGATATTAAGGTAGGTTTGAACTGAAGCATAGTTTACTTTGTGTCAATTTGCAAGTCCACCGTTAGAGCCGTACCGCATGGGGCTCGCGTGGCTCATCTGTGCCTTGGTCACAATACTGGCACAGTCTTTTGGCCTTGTTGTTGGAGCTGCTTTTGATATCAAGGTAGGTTTGAACTAAATGTTAGATTACTTTGTGTCAATTTGCAAGACCACCTTTTGAGCCGTACCGCATGGGGCTCGCGTGGCTCATCTGTGCCTTAGTCACAATACTGGCACAGTCTTTTGGCCTTGTTGTTGGAGCTGCTTTTGATATTAAGGTAGGTTTGAACTAAATCTTAGATTACTTTGTGTCAATTTGCAAGACCACCTTTAGAACCGTACCGCATGGGGCTCGCGTGGCTCATCTGCGCCTTGGTCACAATAGTGGCATAGCCTTTTTGGCTGGTTGTTGGAGCTGCTTTTGATATTAATGTAGGTTTGAACTAAAGTTTAGATTACTTTGCGTCAATTTAAAGTCCACGGTTAGAGCCGTACCGCATGGGGCTCGCGTGGCTCATCTGCGCCTTGGTCACAATACTGGCACAGTCTTTTGGGCTTGTTGTTGGAGCTGCTTTTGATATTAAGGTGGGTTTAAACTAAAGCTTAGATTACTTTGCGTCAACTTGAAGTCCACCGTTAGAGCCGTACCGCATGGGGCTCGCGTGGCTCACCTGCGCCTTGGTCACAATACTGGCACAGTCTTTTGGGCTTGTTGTTGGAGCTGCTTTTGATATTAAGGTGGGTTTTAACTAAAGCTTAGATTACTTTGCGTCATTTTGAAGTCCACCGTTAGAGCCATACCGGCATGGGGCTCGCGTGGCTCATCTGCGCCTTGGTCACAATACTGGCACAGTCTTTTGGCCTTATTGTTGGAGCTGCTTTTGATATCAAGGTGAGTTTGAACTTAAGTAAATATAAGAAACTAGCAGCGCTCTACGGTTTATCCGCGTAAAAAGTAGCCTTTGTTATTCCCAATTAATCAATGTATCCTCATACCAGGTTTCATCTAAATCGCTCCAGTAGTATCGGAGCCCATTCGTTACAAAAAAAATAAACTAAACTTTCCTTTTTATTATATTAGTGTAGATAAATAAATATTCTACATTTCACACAGCACCATCTAGCCCCAAGCTAAGCAACTAGGCTTATGTTATGGTGGTAAGACCAAGAATAGCATACTTACTTACTTATTTACTTTTCTTTTGTAAATAGATATACTTATTTACATAGAGAAACACCCAGCCCTACACAAATATTTGTTTGAGGCGGGAATCGAACCCGCACCACACACCTATTAGAATACTTATCTCTATATTTTCGTTTTTGTATTCCAGATGGGTCTGTTTGCGATCCCAGCATCAAACATACCAATGCTGATGTTCTCCGAATTCTTCATCCCCTACCACGAGATGCCAGTCTACCTCCAACCATTCGCCTTCATATCGTATTTCCGATACGCCTTCGATGGATTCCTTCAAACCACGTACGGTTTCGACCGCGCCCCGCTACCATGCAACGCGATTTTCTGCATGTTCAAGAAACCAAAAGACTATCTCAAATACCTACAGCTCTCTTTAACATTCCAACAAGATATTATAGCTTTAGTAATATGGATAGTTATTTTACAAATTTTACTTGTTTTAGTATTGTATTTTAGAGTTTATAGGGCTTGTAGATAGTTTGGAAAGTTAGGGTTAATTTGGTACAAGGCAGGTATTTAAGTAGTTTTTAATTGTTTGTAGAGATCTGGTAAAGGTCAATTTGAAAACATTCATATAGGGATAGGTGCGGTCGGCAGCATAATTGCAGACCCAGAAATTTTCTACTACTAGCTGCGCCCGCGCAAGTCCCGATCCCGTGGGAATATCGCGATAGAAAGTAGAATGTATGGTAATCCAAGCCTCCAGCTATTGAATTTCATTGCAATCGGTTCAGTAGTTTTAGCGTGAAGGTGTAACAAACATACATACACACACACAAACTTTCCTATTTATAATATTAGTAGGAGTAGGATATTATTAGGATAACTGGAATGTTTCATTCTAATATTTTTTGTATCATAAATTCATGAAAACTTCAAAAAAAGCAGGTGCCTAGAATCTTGCTTGTGTTGAAAACATTCTTATAACAGCCGTTTTGGAGCTCTACGGGTCTGCAATTATGCAGCTGAACGTACCTACCTAGGTACATTCCATTAGTCATAATTTATAAATCGAATCTCTACATAGAAACCAGTTAGGAGAACCAGTCAGAAACTTATGCGATACTAAAACATAATTTTCAAACTATTAAAACTGTCAACTGGCAGAGAGGCATAAATGACGCTGATTCATACATTTTCAATATGGCGCCATCTGTCTGCCAGTTGATGAAATTTAGGTTTAGTAGCGGTGTTGGCCTAGTGGTTGATACCTAGACTTTCATTCCGAAGGTCATGAATACGAATATTTGCCAGCCGTGCACCAATGGATTTTTCTTACGAGAAATGTATGTGCGCTAACTAACATTGCTCTTACGATGAAGGAAAACATCGTGATGAGACCCGCAGCTTAGTTGGCTCCAGACGTATTGACTAGATCTTTCTTCTGGACATGGTCGACTAAGCTGGAGTAGGCTTGTCCAGAGCCAACCCACCCGGTAGGCTTTGGACAAGCCTACTCCATCTAATACAAGCAGGCACCACAGCGCCCTGACTAGCAATGAAAGTTGCCAGCGTTATACAAATCATGTAGATTAAATGTAAATCCAATATAAATAAATAAATATTACAGGACATTCCACACATCGCCATCTAGCCCCAAACTAAGTAACTAGACTTGTGTTATGGGTGCTAGATAACGGATATACTACTTATATATTTTTCTTTTGTAAATATATACTTATAATACATAGAAACAACCAGACCACAGACAAATATCTAAGCATAAATATCTGTCTGAGGCGGGAATCGAACCCGCAACCCTGTGTTTGGCAGTCCGGCAATATGTAAATATGTAAAATCAATATGTAAATAAATTAATAATAAGTAAATAAATATTGACAAAGAAAGCCTAATTAAGGTTTAAGTTGTTGGAAAATTAAGTTCTACTTCGTATATGTTTCTAACTGATTTTCTATGAAAATTGTTAATTTGTGTAAGATGGTGCATGTTTTTTTCTTTAAACGCCAGTATCTATGTTTTTTCTACCTTAACTTGATATTAAGTTATTAATGACATCATTAAGTTTAAGTAATTGAATCCTTAACATTCCAATGTCTGTCATTCATTGATAAAGTCTTTAAAACTTTATTAAAAAATACCTATATTGTATGAAAAAACCGGCTGTAAGAAGCATGTAGATACGGGTAGATTGAAATAGCTTTAAGTTGAGGTGAAAGGGTACCGGCGCTCTCTCCATACAAACGTAGTCGACTGTTTCCTCCCTGGACATTGAATGACACTAGCACAAATATGTTTGTGCCATAAAACCTATAACTGACTATGCCCCTATGTTTTGGTTTTTTCATTTTCTAATTATCATAGTTATCATTTATCAGTTATCAATTATCATATTAAGATTTAAAAAACATAAAAATAAGAAAAATCGAAACATAGGAGCATGGTCATGGCAGTTATAAGTTTTATGCAACCAAAATATTTGCTCTAGTGTCATTATCCAGAGAGAAAACAGTCGACTACGTTTGTATGGAGACAGCCCCCAGTACCCTTTCCTCTTAAACAAAAGAACATTTCTACTGTAAAGTTCTAACATAATTCACATAAAAACATAACACCCCTTTTTTAACTTTCCCGTAGTCGGGTAAAAACCACTTTTGTTACCTGAAGAAGTTTGGACAACTCTTTGACTACCGCAGATTTTTTTTAATTTATGTACAAAGAGTTGTGACCCAATTATTTTATACCTATTCTACCCAGCCTGTGATAAAAATAGGAATGAAAATGACAATGTATTATACGTATTACATATATTTGTATATATTATAAACATTTAATACGAATAGCAATATAATCTAACGAGCTATATCTAATGACAACACTATTTCCGTCCAAAGTATGAGTAACTTGATAACACGAAAACATTCATTTTAAAGTGCAACTTTTTAAATGTTTGGTCTAATTCGATAATTCATTTCGACTTGATAAATTACGATATAAATAATATACCACGACCAACCCAGAATATAGATCTATATAGTTGAAACCAAATTATTTGCTTAGGTAGCAAAAAACATAAATAGACAAACATAACTTTTTTTAAACCATAAATTCGAGTTCTGCTTTTTTTTCTAGACTCGATATTTTTTAATTTGCTTCCTTGTCTTTTAGTGCTTTCCTTTATTATGAGTAGGCATAAAAACATCTACTCTGAATAAATTAAAATATGTACCCAATGACAACAAGATGTCGAATCTGTAAATATAAAATTCAAAGTCCTTGCTCGTATCAACGCACAGTTTAAATCATTGATCCTAGATACCTTTTTCGAGGGTTCGTTTTTATTGAAGTTGTGTTTTTCGAAATTCCACCCCTAACAGGGTGAAATAAATAAAATAAATATTGCTGGACATTCCACACATCACCATCTAGCCCCAAGCTAAGTAACTAGACTTATGGAACTAGACGAACGGTTATACTACTTATATACTTTTCTTTTGTAAATATATACTTTTATAATACATAGACACAACCCGACCACAGGCAAATATCTAATCATAAATATTTGTCTGAGGCGGGAATCGAACCCGCAACCCTGTGTTTGGCAGTCCGTCATGGTGACCATTGAGCCAACTGGGTAGTCAAAATCGAAAGACGAGCAAAGCCATGGGCAGAAGCTTGCAAAAACAGCCTCATCGCCATATCAAGTTATTCACAGCTTGTACGGATTTAAAAAACTAAAAAACATGACAGTCAAATAAACATAGAATTAACTAATGTGAATGTAATGTGACAATAAATAAATATACATTTTACTATTTCTAATAGGAATTTTCATTTAAATACATTTAACATCTACCCAATTAGACCACTAATATTATAAATTGGAAAGTTTGTATGTGCGTCTGTGTTTGTTGTTTAATCACGAAAAAACTATGGAATCGATACCGATTAAACTAAGGTTAATTTGCAAAGAAATTAAATTGCTTTAGGTCCATAAACATTATGTCAAAATGATTTAATAAAATCAACCTTGTGGTTATTGAAATAGAATTTGAATTTAAATTACCCGTTAAATGCATTTAGCTAAAATTTAGCTAAATTTGTTTAAGTCGCTCTTAAATAGCTGGATTACGGAGCCAAGTTTTTTTTGTATAGCAAACGCTACTACATACTACGTTCGCGCAATTGCGGAAATTGTACGGAGTTAAAGCTTCGCATTATATCCGCTAGGGGCGCTATTCAACTTTCCATACAATTTTTGCGTTTCCGCAAACGTGATAATAGCGTTTGCTATAAAAAAAACGGTTCATAAACAAAGTTCCGCCCGAATATCCATAAAAAACATAGTCCAAAGAACCTCCTTGTTGAAGTCGGTAAAATCCTCAAACTACTGGCTCCAGAATAACGCATTACGCTTTTAATTATTTTCCATTTCGAGAACGCGTGACGCTGCTTGGCTCAACCGATGAAATGAAAAAATATTTATTAAAGTAACAAATAAGGATCTGAAACTACGGGACTGATTTTGATGATAATTGATATGAGGCTATGTCGGGAGTAATAAGTTCCTTTTGGGATACTGACGCGTGTAAAACCGCAGGGCATATCTAGTAATATAATCAATAAAGAAGGAATACCAACGTCAATCACATTAAATATTTAAATTTATTAAGCATTTAAAGACTAGATAATGACTAAGCGGTAATTTTGTGACGATAATTGTATAAAAATATATTATTACAATCGAAAATGTAAATGAATATTTTCATAATGAAACTATTTTAGCGGATACAATCGCGTTTAGTTCATTTTTCTTGTTAAAATCCAACTTTTCGACAGTTTTACAGCTCTCATGGTCATAGTATGTTACTAAAGGTTGCCTGGAAGAGATCGCTTTTAGCGATAAGGCCATTGTGCCATACTGTAAGGTACTAAATATCAATTTTCTTTTAGCATATAAGTAGTTATAAGTTAGAATTTATTTTTGTTTTTGTTGTATGTAATCATTTTGCGTTCTGTTTTTATGGTGCAATAAAGTGTTTATCTATCTATCTATCTAAAGTACAATTGAAATTGAATAGAAATACAACAGAAAATAATTGAATCGTTCTCTGTGTACGCAGAATTGACTGGTGCATGTGCCATAGTTTCATTATGAGATCAAGTCGCATCTAACTGAATGAATATTCTATCAACTTTCGTTTGCTTTTATACTTCTTTATTTTTAACATGGTGCAATAATATGCTTTGTGCACAAACAGCTTATAAACTAAACTAACTACGTTTTACAAGTACATAATAAACATACAATTTACTAAGGAACGAAACAAATACTTAAAACAAGTACATAAATACTGATGATCTTTGAGTTCGTACAATATAAATGTTTTGGTTAAAGACCGGAGTACGGTTAGAGTTTGGTTTTGCTGGTTAAAACTAAAGGTAACCAATCGATCATTGCTCGTGGATACTGGTCGATTCATAGGTTTTTTTTCTACTGTGGTTCTATTAAGTGAACCACGGGCATTTATCAAACTATCTGTAGTCCTATCAATCAGAATACGGGCAAATAAAACTATATCTATCAATAGGAAGTAAAAAATCTTAGTTTTATCTATGCATAGGTGGCGTCGCAAACGCGTTTTAGGGCACAATTTATGATTTACCAAAATGGCTTTTTTTATACATAATCCCCGAGACTTCGTACGCGTGGTAGTTTTGTTTTATATATTGAAACCTTCCTCTTGAATCGCTCTATCTATTTAAAAAATCGCATCAAAATCCGTTGCGTAGTTACATAAAGATCTAAGCATACATAGGAACAGACAGGGGTAAGACTTTGTTTTATACTAGGTAGTGATGACCACTGCACCTATTTTTAGGAGTGAAAAAGTTGGTTACGTATTACAACGCAAGTGGTTACATTTAAGTTTAACCGTGCTTCGGACTTTGGCCATAACATAAACATTAAATACTATATTGTGGATAAAGCTCATTTAAGGTATTGTAAAAAAATATAAGGGTATATTTCTTTCACACGTCACAGCCATCTAGCTCTTTTAATGTGTTGTACAAGTTAGGCCGAACGTATGCTACAAACTTTCTTACTGCCACTTATTTTTAAAATGACAGTGACAGCTAATTTATTTATGGAATTTTTTTTATTACTCTAGGATTTGGATACTGTCAATTTTATTGTAATGACTTATAAATGACAGCGATTTATTTATGCAACATTTTTTTTATTGCTTTAGGATTTGGAAACTGACCATTTTATTTTAATGACTTATAAGTGACAGCGATTTATTTATGGAACATTTTTATTGCATTAAAATTTGGAAATTGACCATTTTATTTTAATGACTTATAACCTATTTATTTATGGAAAAAAAATTTAATGCTTCATAATTTCGAAAATGACAATATTATTTTAACCCAATTTTATTTTACCAACTTATTTTATTAATATAGTTTTATTTTAAAATTGCATTTGCAAAAATTGCAATGTTCTTTATAACTGACGTGGATCTTAAATACTCGTTTAAAATTGTAGTGAGTTGGAATAAAAAATATTAAAATCTTTATAATATAAACCTTAATTCCACACCAATGTTATGGTAGAATGTAAGTGACTTATTATTTGAACAAGTAAAACTACATTCTAGGAATAAATTAATTTTAATTTAGACTTTGCCTTCAAATAATTATCGATCGTCAAACTATCGACCGATCGTAAAGTCTGTAGCGTACGTACAACCTTAGTTTCAACTTAAGCACCTATACGTATTCACTTAGTTTATTGGACAGTTCGATATAAAATCTAATTCGTTTGTAATTTATACGTCATTCCAATCTAAATACCTACGTCATTAAAATAAACTTTGGAATGTTCACATTTTTTATTTCGCTCTGCGTTTTATTGAAAATACTTTGATGTAATTACAAGTAAAATACATATTTACAACGAATTGTTCACTAAAATCACATTACAGAAGAATATATATAACAAGCGACGCTGGTTTTACATGTGTTAACAAAGCATGTAGGTACTTACCTATCAGTAGCGAGGGGTGAAATTTTCATAAAGGTAAGCCGGAAAAAAATACGCTAGAGATTGAGTTCTAATGAATTATTTGTCATTATGTTATTTCTTGACTTGTGATAAAATAGATATGATGGTACAGTAGGGGACAAAATTGCTTGACCACCGTCACTAAGTTAAAGTGTTTATAATTGATCTGTTGAATGAGGACATAAAAACACTAAAGCTTAATACACTTAAGACACTTTAATTTATTGCACTTTTTTCCCTGACCGTACCTATGACTGAATCCGTAAAGGCAAGCCGACATCGGGTTGTATGGACCCCTCGCTACTGGTACATATACAAGAACAAAACCGCGAATAAGACCTGTGCCGTGCATTTGAATTTGGATAATGGAACCTATTACTGCTGTCTGTACTATGGTGATGCTATTTCTTCATCTAATACAATAAAAACAAACACCAGTTAATAACCGTATCAGCTGTTTTGGAATGGCAACATTGGTGTTGCAATAAAATGTAAAATGTGGCGCCCTCTGGTGAGTAATCACCTTAACAACTTTTTACGAACTATCGGCAATTAAAAATAAACATTTTACAAAAAACCGCATCTACATCGGTGCAGCCGTTTTGGAGATAAATGAGAATATTTATGTGCACGAACACCCTTTAACCTTTAATACATATACAGGTGAATTTTTTACATGGGCCTTTAGTATTAGCTAAATTAATTAAGCTTAATTAGCTATTGCCTTTGATTTGCCATACTATGTTTGTTTTCGGGATTTGATCTCTATTAGCAACACTATCGATTGGTATAAAAATACAGGATGATTATTTTTTTGCAAAATCAACAGGTTCGATTCCTAGCTAGGGTAATGACTTCTCCAAAAATCTAATGATGCAGTTTTAGCTTCGATGAGGTTTAGTTTTTGTCAAAATCGGGCACGCAACTCCTATCAGCATTTTTTGCTGTATAGTTTTTTATTAGTATAGGCCCTGAAGGCCCATGGAAAAAAAATCACCCTGTTTATACCGTCGTCCGTTCCGTCGCGGGTAAAAAACTACGCGACGAATTGAGAACCTCCTCCTTTTGTTTGAAGTCGGTTAAAAAGTAGGTAAACCTTTATAATACTGTTTCGTAACGCGGTCTGGTACGGCAAAGTGTCAGTGTTGCTATCGTATTATAATTTAAGTAACACAAATAAAACCCGTATCGCTTGTTAAAATGCAAGATTAAAATAAACTACACACGTTTGAAAAGCTGAAGGCTTCAAGTCAAACTCACATCAATTTATTCATTGCTCTTACCTATAATCATTTTTTGTATGATTCATGGCAGGCCAAGATGTGCCTCATCAGGAACAAATCTTTTATATTTTGGATGGCTAATTACAGGCCATCTAGTATTCCTCAGTAGGCGCCGTTATGTATGCTTAGTTAAACATCTAATTGGTTAAGATGACCACCAGTCTTCATTTGTAAAGGAATGAGTATGCTTTAATTTCTCACTTTGTTTATGTTATGTTTGAACTTTCGTGTTTTTTATTAAAATGTTGGATATTAGTTTCAGTATACCGTTTTCGTGTTTTCTGAATTATGTTAATATTTGAATTGCAGGCTGATCCCCATAGTTGGATGCCGTAGGTCCAAATCGTTCTTATCCAATAATAGCCTCATAATTTATTTACATTTCATCTCATTCGTCATTCAATTTCTCTAATTTACTGAAAGAAAAAAAAAATGTTTGCCAAAAATCGTAACACAAAAAAATTACAAAAATAAAAATAAATAAGTCAATAAATTACCTGCAATAATCAGGTGGTAGTGTCATCGTTTTGTACCACAGTAGCAAAGACAAAGGAACACTCCACGTTCTTAATGGACCGAAACAGAACGCCAGCGTCCCATACTCCAGCCAGAAGAAATACGCCAGTAAAAATTGGATCGAAAGCAAACAAATGAAAGGCAGATTTTTCAACAGCCTCTTATAGCCTCTAGTGTTTGCTGAGTTCAATCGATTGTCGAGACAGTGTGCCAATACCAGAATCAAAGGTATCTGTACAAACATTAGCTGCACACTTCCATACATATAAGTGAACGGCTCAGGTATAAATGCTCCTTTTATGAGAATCCCCCAAGCGAAAATCGCACCAATATATCCATCAATAAGTTCTCCAATGGCCCATGGTCCGAATGGAATATAGGCTGCGTATAAAACTATGGGATAGAAAATGCGATCGATTTTACTTAAAAGCCATAATCTCTTCAGAACGTGATTTTCAAATCTTCTTCGGAATTTGGGTGGACGTTTTTGCAGCCTCAAGATTACAAATGGCAACACATTGATAAGCAATAACGTTGCGAATATCGCTTGAAACTGTAATAAAGAAATAAAGAAAAGAGTGAAGGGTTTAGTTAAAAGTAGCATTAAATCGCGGTTTCACCCGCAGAACTCCCGAGCCCGTGGAAATATCGGGATAAAAATAGCCTATAACACTACCAATGAATCAATGTTTCCTCATACCAACTTCATCAAAATCGGGTCAGTGGTTTTCAAGCCCATTCAATGCAAACAAAAAAAATCTTTCCTGCGTATAATAGTAAAGAAAATAAATAATATAATATGTATATGTATGTTATGTATATGTGTATGGATGTACATGTATAGTAAAGAATATTTTCAATAAAATTAACAAGTTTTATTTGATGAGTTCTTACCACAACTCCCGCATCCAACATAAGCAAAATTCTTGCTGTTACATCAAAATTAATTACAGCACCATCCATAGTAAACGGATGCTTAATAGAAGTCTCTTTCCCATGTTCATCAGTTACAGTAACATACAAGTAATTTAATCCAGGAGTAAACAAATTCGGCAGCCATTGGCAAACATACAAAGGCCCTTCCTTATTTCTACATTTCATCCAACTTTCGACATCGAAAGAGATCTTTACTGTGTCTATCGTGACGTCGCTGAAGGCGAGTATTCTCACGTGAGTCGATTCAGCAATGAGATGGAGAGGTTCTCGTCCTGGCATTGAATATTGAGCATTCTTTGGATTAGTAACAAGTACCAAAGGCCAGGTATTATGTTTCTGATCTACGAAAGAAAAGTGTCCATGGTCTATGGCACCTAATCTAAACATTCTGTTGTCTTTCCAGTCTCCAAGCTCTAGTTCTAGGTAACCCTTTTTATGTTTAGTATACATCTTTGGTACGAGGCCACCCATAGAATGTAAATGGCCGCAGACGTATACTTGTGACGCATAAGTACTGCCGATCAATTGACGTAAATTCAACCTTTGAGAATCGCTTTCTAGGGCTAGAATACATGATGTTGGGTAGTGACCAAACCAGACTATATGATCAGCAGTTTGTTCAGCTTCTGTTTTAAGCCTTTGTATGTGCTGTTGCTCCTGGTAGTCCAGAATACCAATAAAATTAAATGGTCTCCTTAAACCGGGATCAGGGCAAGCATCGACGCCCAAAAAGGCGACTTTTAATCCATTATTTTCTTCAAAATGTAAATATGATTTGGCATGATTAATACCTTGAACTGAATAATTTCTGAAGTAGTTTTCTTGTGAATTAATATTTCTTATATTAAAATTATCTGAAAGTAGAATGATGACCTTATTGCAAAATAGTACTTCAATGTTCAATCACTTTATTTTTGAAACAAAATAAGTACAAGAAAATTGCTTTGTAAGTAAAACAAACATAGTTCTTACCATGATTTCCTCGTATATCTAGCCATGTTGTTTCCTCTGTAACTCCAGATTCTTTTATAATATTATGATAATATATCCATTCAGTCTTGACTTGGGAGCTACCTAAATTATCTTTGGCTTTAGCATCAGTAAGGTCACCAGTTGCAAGAACAATTGTTGGTTTGACTATCTTCACAGTGCTGTCACAGAATTGTTGAAACTGTGATATTCTGCCCGGATCTCTGAATATACTGATGTGTATATCTGAAATCTTTTTATACATATTATTATTTTGATGTTATCAATACATATTATGTAACGCTTTGTCCTAAATGACTGATTGACGGATCAACGCCCAACTTATACCGCTGATCTTAGAGACCTAAAACTTTGAGGGTGTGGTCTTTGTATGATGTAGGCTCCCGATAAGGATTATCCGAAATTCTACCTAAATTCTGAGAAGGTGAAAAGGGTGACAATGTATGTATGGTTTTTTAAAAACAAAATATTTTATTTTGTTAAAACCATTTTCGACTTTGACGTGGACGAAAACTAATTATAGCTAAGTATATATTTTTAAATGGGTAAGTAATAATATGAACTAATATATTTTTAAGTTTGTTTGATCTGATGAGGATCATCAGAATAACTCCTCACAATGCAGAAAATCGGTAAGTAGGTATATTAACTGTTGTAAAAAAGTTTAAGCTTGTGAAGTCTACTATTTGTAAAACTTAGTTGTTAGCTAAGGATACCAAAAGGTTGCATCAGCCTATTCATTGTATTATCAGTACTTACTTATCAATCTATAAACATAGTTATTTACTAGATATAATAACCCAACTTAAGTAGATAAATCCAATAAATAAATATAGTAATTATTACTAGCTGCACCCTGCGGTTTCACCCATGTAAGTCCTGATCCTGCGATAATTTCATGACCAAAAGTCCTATGTCTTTCTCCATTCCCATAAATACCACTATGCTTTGCATCTAAATCGGTCCAGTCGTTCAATAATGTAGAGAAAACAAACAAATAAATAAACTAACCATTGGATTTATACTATTAGTTAGGAAATAGGATTGACCTTATAGGTATAGCTTATATTCAATAGGTTGGTGGATAAAATTGACAAAGATCTGGACTTGTTCAGTACTAGTGCTGAAACGGTGAGGCGGCGGTTGTTTATTTCTATTTTTTTGTTTTGTTTAATTTCTGCCTTAATTGCGTTTTTTGATATGACTTGTAGGAGAACACTCACTCCTTATCTTATTAGATTATTCTATTTTTTATTCGTGAGATCCTGTAATTGGCTTTCTATAGTTAAATACTTATAATAGCTGTTGGATTTCCAAATAAGTAAATATAGATTGCCAGCAGCCTTTCTGATATAGGCACCTTTTAGGAAAGCATTATGAAATAGTTTTATTCTCTATTATAAATTTCTTCTTACCTAATAAAGGACGCCGATCGATTTTTAAAGCGTTCTAGTGATAATAAGCACCTGTTGGAACAAAGGTTGGTCCCATAGTTGTAGACCTTTTAATGCAGAAGAAAAACTGTGTAATCTATGTGATAAACTATTGTTTATAATGATATCCGGATCAGAACGACGTCATTTCGGCCTTTCTTTATAATTTCTTTGTTAACACAGTACATACATATAGACAAAGTAAAAATTCCACAAACCTGTAAGAACCATATTAGGTTCTTAGACGTATCTGTTATCTGTCCATACTTATTTTTTAAATAATTAGTATGATTTAAACCCTCATCTTCATTGTCTGCGTAAAAGTTATGGTCGGTTGCGATTAAACTTAGGAAATTCGCCATAATTATTGAAAACAATAATAAAACACAAAGTACCCATATCGTAGCTTTGGAAAGTATCATTTTC
Organism: Idaea straminata; assembly: GCA_951213275.1. Taxonomy (NCBI): domain Eukaryota; kingdom Metazoa; phylum Arthropoda; class Insecta; order Lepidoptera; family Geometridae; genus Idaea; species Idaea straminata. Next base: position 6,507,318 of record OX577850.1, read on the forward strand.
GTAATTTTCACATAAGTTTATAACACTGTTTTTTGCAAATAACACATTTATTTTAGAAAAAAATATGTAAATACATGAATCAAATCGATTTTCAATAAAATAACCCAACCAAAAATTCAACTACTGTCAAACAAATAAAACGAAAATGACGTTTCTTTCAGTAGTGTCTAGTGGGCTGTGGGGCTACCAGTACCTATCTAAATAAAAACATCCAAATTTTTTTATTCACCATGAGTCGTAATCATTTTTGAGACCTATGAATAGATCATTGCAATAACCAAATGCCGATAAATCGTCATAAATCATGTAAAGTTTTATATATCCTAGCTAGAAAATAGTGTATATGTAATGATTATGCAGTAAGTATGTCGTTCTAGTCTAGCTAACTAGTAGTTTACACTACCAAAAAAAAAAAATGGTATCTGGTAAAATGGTATGGTAAAATGGTAATCCGTAAACCAACTAACGGGTTTACGGATGATAATTTTATATGATAACGTCTGACCTTTTTGTATCGTTGAAATTACCATTGTGCATAATTAAATACGTTGCTATGGTTACTTTGTCAATAACGGTAACGTGACATGACTTCACACTTTTTTGTGAGTGCAGGTGTTCATCGATTTATAAGACGTTATCACGTCAAAATGTTGGACAAGAGCAGACTTATCTGGTGCAACTCTTAAACACTAATGAAAAATTGCCCATTTTCGCTGGCTCATAGCCCCCCGTAGGACGAAAGCTCCCGTAATTGTTTGTTCTTCGACATTCATCTGGCAACCTTATGCTGTCATTATCAGAGAAATGTCATCTGTACCCTTTTGTCAATTTGACATTGTATTTTTTTTTAATTTAATGGCATCGCATGGTTGTGTATAAATCCAGTTATTCACTGTGATTACTGGACTGCCGATGTGTCGTTGCCGCTTTCCCTGTCCTCGCGACCGGAGTGGCTGGCGATGGGGCTACTTACCTGACCCATCGCAGGGGACCATGGGCCTCCAGACATGGGGCTGCCTGGCGTTCATCCGCTTGTTTCCCGGGAAGGAGGTTGCGACGTGCCACGTGCTCTGGTGCGTCGCAACAAGAGGGAAGGGGCGAAAGCCTACTAAGAGAAGGGTCCTCACGGACAAATGCCATCAGGGCTGCTGTTGCACGCGAAAGCTATCCCCGTAGCCACGACAATAGGCATCGAGACGGAGCACCTTGGGGTTTCAGTCGGTTGGAACCCGACATAACCGACCGGGTTTCCCCAAGCCAAAAAAAAGGCAGCTTGTAATCCAGCCTTTGAGCATTAGTTCAGCAGAAACGCTTCGCTCGCTACGTTAGTTCGCTCTAACGTAGCGAGCGTACATAACAATTATAAACGAATGAATTACGAATTACATACGAATTATACATGAGAAGGCATTAACAAAGTAAAACTCATGTGGCACTAAAGCGCTGATTTATGTTGATAGGTACCCTAATAACAATTAGGGTATTATTTTGATTTTGACAACGATTTTTCATTAGACCAGAATATCGGGAAATTCCTGTATAAAATAGTGTTTCAATTATATTATCTAGCAGTAGGTAATGCACCGAAATTATAGTATGTACAAACCTATAATCTACTTAGCATTATTAAATGTATAAAAACTGAAGAGTCTGTTTGTTTGTTTGTTAAACGCGCTAATCTCAGGAACTACTGGTTCGAATTGAAAAATTCTTTGTGTGTTGGATAGTCCATTTGTCGAGGAAGGCTATTTATTTCGATATTCCCACGTAATCGGGAGGTACGCGGGTGAAACCGCGAAGCGCTGCTAGTATATACTTATACCTACCTACCTCAGTACGTAATATAGTATCTACCTAATATCAACATCTACCAATCCTGTGCCTCTACAATACCTCTACATACTTAGTATTTGACTAGCTGCGCCCCGCGGTTTCACCCGCGTAAGTCCCGATCCCGTAGGAATTGATAGGGTTTTCCCGGAAATTATTCGATTTTTTTCTCGCCTTTTAAACCTTCCCTAGACCTCCACGAACATTTCAAGACTAAGATAAGATAAATCCGTTCAGCCGTTCTCGAGTTTTAGTGAGACTAACGAACAGCAATTCATTTTTATATATAAGAAGATAGAGAGGGCAATCCATTGCGCCATTGGGTAAATTTAAAAAAAGTAAATATTTACCTACCTACTCTCACAGATCATCAGCTATATGTATACTGTTCCCGACACGGTAACTTTTTTAATAACTATAGTAGGTGCCTATGGTTAGGTATGGGTACCCAACAACCCACTCACGGCAATCCATTGCGCCATTGGGTAAATTTAAAAAAAGTAAATATTTACCTACCTACTCTCACAGATCATCAGCTATATGTATACTGTTCCCGACACGGTAACTTTTTTAATAACTATAGTAGGTGCCTATGGTTAGGTATGGGTACCCAACAACCCACTCACGGCAATCCATTGCGCCATTGGGTAAATTTAAAAAAAGTAAATATTTACCTACCTACTCTCACAGATCATCAGCTATATGTATACTGTTCCCGACACGGTAACTTTTTTAATAACTATAGTAGGTACCTATGGTTAGGTATGGGTACCCAACAACCCACTCACGGCAATCCATTGCGCCATTGGGTAAATTTAAAAAAAGTAAATATTTACCTACCTACTCTCACAGATCATCAGCTAATATGTATACTGTTCCCGACACGGTAACTTTTTTAATAACTATAGTAGGTACCTATGGTTAGGTATGGGTACCCAACAACCCACTCACTAAGACCCACTTACTAAAAGCGTAGGTAATATACCTGGTATTCTAGTAAGGTATTTAAAATTAACATTGGGCACTTTTTACAAGTGTAGTTTTTAAAAGCTGTTTTTTTAACTTGCAATGTATGTTTATTCGGGTGGAATCTTGCTACTTAATTGTGATCCACTTCCCGGTTATTTATTTAATTTTTTATTTTTAACTGACTTCTACAAAAGAAGGAGGTTCTCAATTCGGTTGTATGTTTTTTTTCTGTACGTACCTACTTAGAAGATCACGCACCTCTACCAAAGTTGCGTAGGTATAGGTACTTAGGTACCATTACGTGGAAATTTTTCGTTAACATTTTCGTTAACTCCGCCTGAATGCTCGGGGCAGCTATTTTTACATCTCTCCCTACAATTCTACCTACTTTCCTCTTAATATTCTAAAGAGGAAATATTCGATTCTTATAGGCTCCGAAGTTTCGGAATTTCGGCATCTGTCCAATAGTTACTGGACCCTCGTATGAGAATACATCGATTCATTGGGAGCTATAGGCTACTTTTTATCCCGATATTCGCACGGGATCGGTTTTACGCGTAATTTAGTAAAAAAAATTGAGATTAGTGTTTTTTAAAAGAACTTAAAAAATGACATGTTGGAAAACTGAAATTGGATCACCTACTACAATCAAAATTCGAGTAATGAGGGGTGGTTGGAACCCAGTGGAACCGACTGCCAATATTAGGATAAATAGTAGGTACCTACCTATTTAAACTAATATATAAAACTGAAGAGTTTGTTTGTTTGTGTGATCACGCTAATCTCAGGAACTACTGGTTCGAATTGAAAAATTCTTTATGTGTTGGATAGTCCATTTATCTAAAAAGGTTATAGGCTACTTATTATTTTGATATTCCCACGGGATCGGGACTTACGCTGGTGAAACCGCGGGGCGCAGCTAGTTAGAAGATAAAATAGCGTTTGCCTAATGGGTAGATGTTGACCGCGCACATTCCGTTCGTTCAGCGGTGCGACGGCGGCGGCGGGCGCGGCGCATGGCGAGCGGGCGTATGAAGTGGTGTGGAGGCTCCAGCCTGCAGCGGGCCTCGGCCGCCGGTAACCCGCGCCACTATCTTGCCGCATTCCACAGGCCGAGCGAGCGCGCCCCGCGCGTGCCTTCTCCGACCCACGCGCCCGCTTCACCGCCGCAGTCGTTCTACCGCGTCCGTACACTTCGTGCGCCTCCGCGTCACTCAGCCTTAGCGCTCGTTATAATCGTGAATCGTGCCTCTGTGAAGTGCAATGCCAATGGATGCGGTTCGACACAGGATATAGTGCATTCAGTTTCTGCAGCATTGGATTTATCTACTAATGGTGAGTTTTGTTTGATGCGAGATGATGGCGCCCGTAGATGGTAGAAGTGGATGCGCGCGCTTTCACGATGTGGCCACTTTCATTTCATACGCATAGCTCGAATTCCGCTGCCGCGCCGTCCGACCGCGCTGCGGCCGCTGACCCTGCGCCTGCGCGCCCTTCCTCTACTGTTACACTCACGAGCGCTCACCATTGCCAATGATGAGTAGACCACTCCAATAACATGACAATTGCAACATGACAATCATTATGTACCTATAGGTAGGTACCTACCTACAACCATAGACGAGACGATTTATTTCATCTATGCTAAAGCTAACAGGAAGAATCTTCCTACATACAGCAACAACCCCATCAGTTTAGTATTATGTAGTCTATAGATAGATAGATAAATTCTTTCAAACACCATTTTTTTTTAATTACATAAAATATACAAACAAAACTTAAGTCTAAGTGTTACAAAGAGCGGCCTTATCAAAGCGATCTCTTCGAGATTCAGTCTATCTACCCTTACAACTAATAAATACAGAGGAGAAGATTACAAATGACAGTAGGTATAGATGTAGGTAGGTAGGTACTTGGAGCTAGGTTCTGAAAATAAAGATTCAATTTTATTGTAAAATAAACAACTGCGCACTAAGATTACTTTGTATTTAACTGATAAGATTTTCTGGGCAGATACCAATATTATATTTTTAAATTAATAATTCGGGCGGCAATCCCGTTTATAGAGAAGATCCCTTGCATCTTGTTGTTTAGTCTGAAACACACATATTTACTCTTACTTCGTACTTACAACATTTTTTATTTCATATGGTACAAAACGTGATTGTTAGATAGGATTTAATGGGATGTATCGAGGAGGCTTACAGCTAATCGAAGCTCGCTAATCGTTTACGGTCGTGCGGGTTAAGCGACGTCTGGCGCGGTCATTACTTCGATGGGTGGCCAATTGGTTGTGTGGCAAAAATGTGTTTTCGTGAGCCCCTCCGTGCTTCGGAAGGCACGTTAAGCCGTTGGTCCCGGTTGCTACCTCCAGTAGCAGTCGTTAGGTCAAGTTAGAGGCCTTTCTGAAAACTCTAACAATAGGTGAGCCACACCACTATACGAGAAGAAGAAGATGGGATTTATGCCTGTGTACATGATAGTATAGGCTCAGTCAGTTTGATGTTTTAAGATGTGCGGCTATCTAACGGCCTACTGGTTTTTAGCCTGCCCCCTATGCCTGCCCCTAGCAAGTGCTCTACACTTTTTTTGACGTGATAACGTCTACTAAATTGGTGAAACACCTGCATTTACAGAAAAGTGTCACGGTAATATTGTGTGACGTCATGCGTCATGCATGGTAATATGACCAGACGCGTCATGGCAACTTAGTTAACAGAGTATTTAATAAATCGCTCATCTGGGCTTGTGTTATGGTGTCGAGTGACAAATAGAAGATAAGTGAAAAAAAGATATATAAAAGAAAAAAAGTAAAAGTAAGGAGAAAAATATATAAAGGCACAATCTCAATTTTTCATTGTTTTCTTATGACGTTATCACGTAAAATAATCGTTCATAAACCGATTTTACAGACAACAATTTGTATTTTTTGTCTAAAATTAAAAAAAAACCTTTACGTACTTTAGCAACAATAATAATTGCAAGTACCGTATTGAATTATAAAATTTACTATCTGCGCCCCTCGGTTTCACCCGCGAAAGTGGGTGTGGGAATATGGGTATACAAAGTTGCCTGTGTTAATCTAGATCTCTAGCTATTTACATACCGAGTTTCATCGAAATTGATACAGTCGTTTTTGCGTAAAGGAGTACCAAACATCCAAACAAACTCATATACTTACTAAACACACAAAATTTCACATTTATAACTAGCTGCGCCCCGCGGTTTCACCCGCGTAAGTCGCGATCCCGTGGGAATATCGGGATAAAAAGTAGCCTATATATTAATCCAGATCTCCAGCTGTCTACGTACCGAGTTTCATCGCAATCGGTCCAATGGTATTAGCGTGAAGGAGTAACAAACATACATACACACACACTCAAACTTTCACATCTATACTTATATTATAAAGTTGAAGAGTTTGTTTGTTTGTTTGTTTGAACGCGCTAATCTCAGGAACTACTGGTTCGAATTGAAAAATTCTATTTGTGTTATATATTCCATTTATCGAGTAAGGCTATAGGCTATTTTTTATCCCGATATTCCTACGGGATCGGGAGTTACGCGGGTGAAACCGCGGAGAGCTGCTAGTTTATAATATTAGTAGGATGATTTGTATTTAAATGAGGTAGGTACCTAACATGATTTTTTATGAAGATAATTCAACGTTGTCCATTTACCACAAATAAGTACATACTAAACACCTTAAATAGTTACTAATGCATTGATAAACTAGATGATTCATTAAACATTATAAACGGTTACGACCGCGACCGCATTCTTGCGATAGCACAATGAGTAGGTAAATAAAGGTAGGTATTACGATACCTAACTTACACAAAAGGCGGTCGTGCAGCGCGATATAGGTAGGTTTGAAGAACACTGATTGAACTCGATTTTATACTATGTAGTATCATTGTAGTATCTTATATATGAGCACTTCTTGTATATATATATATATAATTGGAATCTCGGAATCGGCTCCAACGATTTTCATGAAATTTGGTATATAGGGGGTTTCGGTGACTGGTCACGAAACCTCTGAAATTACAAGAGCTATTTCGTATGTTTATATTTTGTTCCTATTGTATTTATAGCTGTTGATTTTCCAAATAAATAACTACTTTGGGTAGGTACCTAATACCTACAAAAAAATCAGAGCTAAATACTCTTTAATTTTATGCCAAGTTGGTAGAGATTCCTTTTCTTATGTTATGTTATATGATGACTGGCTAAATGACTGCTATGTGCGGAAACAGCAACAAATATTGAAAGTAACTAAGCTATTTCAGATAGAAAAACTAACTTATTAAGCTTCTGTGCTATCGGTATCTAAGGTCGAAGACTACCTACCTAAAAAAAATGATAATAGGTAAGCCATCACTGAATAATGAATATTGCAGGACATTCCACACATCGCCATCTAGCCCCAAGTTAAGTGACTAGACTTGTGTTATGGGTACTAGACAACGGATATACTACTTATAAATCTACTTTTCTTTTGTAAATAAATACTTATAATACATAGAAACAACTAGACCACAGACAAATATCTAAGCATAAATACTTGTCTGAGGCGGAAATCGAACCTGCAACCCTCTGTTTGGCAGTCCGGCATGGTGACTATTTTGCCAACTGGGTCGTCAAACACACTAAGCATTTCTGGTTTTTTTTGTCTAAGGATAAAAATGCGCCTTTCGTTGTCTATTACGATTAGTACAAGTCAGCAATAACACTAACTCTAAAGCTGATCGTCTACCGCCAGCTAAACTAATTTAGCTTAGCTCACATAGTTGAGTCTGTTTTTCAGTTTTACGTGGTTTTACGTTGATTAGCTGGCATAATTTGCGGTGAACGCAATGTAAAACTGGTTCAACCATGCGAGCTAAGCTAAAACTAACTTAGTTTTGTTGGCGATGGACGGTCGTTATCACCAAGTTTACGGGCGATATGGCCAAAGAACTCATAAATGGACGGTCGGCTTGAGAACTTTTTAGCTTTTTAGCTGGTCAGTCAAACCCTCCAATCAATCAATCTAAAAGTCAGGTCCAGCCAAACTAGGTATCAACAATATTCAGAGCGCGGAGTTCTACTGGTAGATACACGGATAATTTTTGTTTTTACTTAAAAAAATTGCCTCGTGACTTAAGCACATGAGTAGAGACTAGAATCAGAGACTAAGGTGTCATACAAGCATCTGTGATAAGTACACTACTACAAGCGTGACGCGCGTGCGTGCGTGAGCACTGGCGGCCCGTCACGTACGGAGAGAAACCGGTCTATACTGGCTCGGCCAGTTCCCAAGTACAAGGCTGTGACACTCGCATGCGTGTGGTAAACGTCACGCGTCGCGTGTTTGTTTTTTAATGTTTAACTAAATATAGTGATAATAATTTGATCTTAGGTAGGGAGGGAGTGAGTGTGGATTCTTGTGTTATGATGACGAGTGACGAATAGAAGACTTAAATAATTTTCTTTCTTTCGAAGGAAGGGTGGAAACGATTGAGTGAGTGAGTGAGCGAGTGTTCCAGTCCAAACAACTAGGCTTGTGTTATAGTGACTGGACGCGACGGAAAGCATAGTTATATGTTTATACATATAACTATGCTTTCCGTTGACATACTAGAATTCACAAGTAGTATATTATTATACTACTTGTGAATTCTAGTATGTCAACGTTTATCTATTTAACGTTCGGTTCGACAGTAAAGCTTCCCGGAAAGCCATAAAATGTTTGATTTAGGTATTATGTTCATCATTCATCATTCACCTACAAGCTGCGCCCCGTGGTTTCAGCCGCGTAAGTCTCAATCCCGTGGAAATATCAAAATAAAAAGTAGCCTTTCTAAAAAAATGGACTATCTAACAAAAAATATTTTTTTCCATTCACCTTTATAATATTAGTATCGATAACTCACGATCTCGTGGGTATATCGGAATATAAAATATCTTATAGCCTCCTCGACAAATGGACTATCCAACACAAAAATAATTTTTCAATTCGAACCAGTAGCTCCTGAGTTCAAAAAAACAAACAAGTATACAAACAAACAAACTCTTCGGCTTTATAATATTACTAAAGATTATTCAGCAAAATTCAATTTACATTGTCACTGCGTCACAATAATATCTCACAATAAAAGACACTGATACACATTTTTTTTTAAATAATATAATCCACCTGTGCCAACCCTACATGATTACGTATTCAATTTTGACAGCTTCGAATAACCTTAGTCTCTGGTTCTATTCCTTACTCATGTGACTTAAGTACTAAAAATAAAATAAAGTGGTTTGCCTAAATTGCACTAATACGCGAATACCTACTTTATTAGGTACCTAAATCAAATTAAATAACCACATTTTTGTATAAAATTGTTCAAGGAGAACCCGTTGATGTCTTTTGTATGGAAAATCGTGCCAAGGACGAGTTAAACGCAGTACAAATAAACTAAGCACAGAACATAGATATGACACGAAATAATTTTAAACTGGCTGCGCTCCGTGGTTTCACCCGCGTAACTCCCGATCCCGTGGGAATATCAAAATGACATGAAAAGTAGCCTACCTCGATAAAATTAAATGGACTATCCAACACAAAAATATTTTTTCCAGTCGAACCAGTAGTGCCTGAGATTAGTGCGTTCAAACAAACAAACTCTTCAGCTTTATAATATTAGATTATTAAATGATCGGTGGTAGTTCAGTGGTAAATACCTCGATGTGCCTCGACTTTAATTCCGAATATAATATAATATATTGATTACCTTAAAATACGGCACAATGGGCGGCCTTATCGCTAAATGCGATCTCTTCCAGTGATTTTTAAGGGTTCCTGTTTTACCTTTTGAGATAAGGAACCCCAAAAAGTAAAAATCATGCCGACTGGTAGCTTTAGGTATTGGCACGCGTCGAGTGAACTCAAAAACTACGAAACGGGTTTTCTCTGCTACCCGTGCGAAGTCGAAGCGGGTCGCTAGTAAATTATAAAAAAAACCCCGACTGATAAGGAAACATACAAATTTTGAACGGCTGAATCGATTTTGAACAAACATAGCTAAGAATCCTCCCTCATTGCGTCGATTCCCCAATGCTGGGGGTCGTGACCCATCAGGGAATTAACTTCTCTCGTACAATGTTGCGCCATCTATTCCGGCTTTCAGCGACATGAACCGCTTCGGCGATATTCATGTTGAGAGTGGTGCGGATCTGGTCAGTCCAGCGCATTGGACTTCTCCCTCTCGATGTCCTACCGTCCATTTTCCCGGTAACTATTAGTTTTTGGAAGTTATCACCGGGTTTACGGGCGATATGGCCAAAGAACTCAAAAATCCTCCTCAAGCGTATATTGTAGAGCCTAGGCTTTTTATCTATTTACGAACGTCAAATTTTATGATCTATTTTGAGTTCTACGCGGATCGAATGATTGGTCCTAGCTAAGAATACTTTCGATTAATTTACACTATAATATAGAACACTAAGTAGGCAGGTACGTATACCGGAATCGACACGAGAAGAATTTAAAAAAAAATCGGTTCATCCATTCGCGAGGCCATAACATCATATCACCCCTTTTTTGCGTTGGTAGTTGCAAACAAAATCAAGTGAAGTAAGTACATAAATCACCTGCAAATTAATATTTACAATCAGCGGTAACTTATACAGGGTTATTGGTAATTTTACTAGCAAGCCATTGAGGGCTGCTTCTGTGCAACTTAACAAACAACTTATGTTCAACGACTTTTGAAAAGACGAAAAAAAAAATGAAAATTTTGAGATTATGGAAATTCGAAAAAACAGCTGATTTTTTAAAACAAAGATTAAGAACAGTAGATAAAACTAAAAAAATAAGTAATTTTTTTGTTAATGACCTCTCCGTGTATAGAAAAGCTGAAACTCAAAAATTTTCAAAAAAATGTTAGAATTTCGTAGTCGTAGAACAAAAGTTGTTTGTTTAGGTGCACAGAAGTAGTCCTCAACGGCTGGCTATTATAATTAACAATAACCCTGTATATTTGTTATAACTAATTTCATACTGCTAATCTTGTTCTAGACAACTGTGATTTGCATTCAAAAGTTTGACCTCGTTGCATTGCATTTAATATAGTAATGTGAATGTATTTAAATTATAAAAACAGCTTCAAATAAATTATAAGCTAAGTTAAGATTAAGTAAAATGTATTCTATTTTTTATTTTTTGAATAGATGCTCTGTTTTTTTAGGGGTTTTGTACCTCAAAAGGTAAAAACAGAAACCCTTAAAAGTGTATCTACAAGTGTATGATTTCCAAAAGTGTATCTACGAGGAATATTTTATAAAATCGCTCTCTGTTTATTATTTAGTGATATTAACCGACTTCAAAAAAAGGATGAGGTTCTCAATTTGGTTATAGGTTGTTTTATTTTCTTTTTGCAATAAAGAAAGCAATCTCTATATACATACTAAGTATCTATGTTCTAAGTGCAAATCACAGGTCTTATAGAGCAGTAAGTAGGTATAAAAGCAAAAATGCTTAACGCTAAATGCAGGTAAAAAAACTATAGATCGTAAATATGCTGAAGTTACTATTTTTGGAATTTTTCTTTACCTTCTTAATCTCTGCATTCAGTTAAAAAATAGAACTTTTGTTTAAAAAAGTTTAATTGATACCAGTTTAAAAATGAGCATCTTTACCAGGAAAACTACGTCTCTCGGTCAAGGCTTATGGACCTATTAAGTAGGTAAAAAAATGTAAGAAAAAAGTTCCAGCACTCGCTCCTAATATCTACCTACCTACCTATACATTTTATCTACACTTACGGGAAAGTCAACTGATGAATTTTGTTAAAGTGTGCGAACAGTTCTTAATAATTCGCTGTTTTTTTTTCTCCAAAATAAGTAAGTAGGTATGATAATTATTATTTTCCATCTTAATTTCCTGTAATTCACCAACAAAAACCTACCTATCTACTTAGCATTTATGAATGGACACTGAAGATAGGATTGTTTATATTTTGTTAGTAAATTATAGGAAAAAAGGGACTATAGACCTCAGTATCTGGTATGAATTTCAATATTATAAAGCTGAAGAGTTTGTTTGTTTGATTGTTTGTTTGAACGCGCTAATCTCAGAAACTACTTGTTCGAATTGAAAAAATCTTTTTGTTTTGGATAGTCCATTTGTCGAGGAAGGCTATAGGCTACATTTTATCCCGATATTCCCACGGGATCGGGAGTTACGCGGGTGAAACCGCGGAGCGCTGCTAGTCTGGTATGAATTTCAACTTGCTTCATTCATCACACAAGTAGTGTCGATGCATAAATGTTAAGTAGATAGGTAGGTACCAATAATCAAAACATAGATACCTATCCAGCCAATTATCAGGTAGTTTGTACTCTTCTAATTAACTGGCACCTTTTGGCTAACTATTTGCAGATGGATGGGTGCCAATAGGTATAAACAAATATCTCCTGATACTTAGAAACGTAGTTACTACTATTGGAGAAGTTTGTGTGAAATTATAAGGAATATTCTTAAGCATTTTCTATCCAATCCTACTTTCAAGTAAATAAAGTAGGTAGGTATCAAACTGCTCCGCTACGTAAAGCGTAATTTCGGAGTCGGTTATGTTTAAATTAATTAAGGCGATAAAATATCATGCTCTAGCGGAGTAATGTTAGACTCTACATTATAGAGCTGACTAATTAACTTGTCTCCGTGACTCATGTAATTCCTATATTCGAAATGATTAAAGGAACTAATGGGCATTAGTTCGAAGGAACTGTCAAAAGGAACTACTGGGCATAAACCGTGTCTTCTCTTTTAGGAAGATGGTCGTTTCCCCAAATTTAGTAAATGTCAAAAGTTATTGGCGGGATGTCGAAAAGTGGAGGCAGAAGGCAGCAAGGGCCGTTCAGTATGCTAGAGTTATTAAGTAGGTAGTTATCTAACCAGCCCCCTTAGACAAGATTGCTTTCTATTAGCGATATCGTCAATCGATAGATTTAATTGTATGAAATTGACATACAACTTTGTATAAAATTAGCATAAGATGCAACTTATAACCATTATTTATTCTCTAACGCAAGACTACATGACTTTTCGTTGGCTTGTGTCAATTTCATACAAAATAAATAAATAAAAAGTCTTTCAATTGGCGATATCGCTAATAGAAAGCAATCTTGTTTAAGGGGGCTGCTCCGCTACGTAAAGCTTAATTTTAGAAGTCGGTTTTGTTCAAATTAATTTAAGGCGATAAAATATCAAGCTCCAGCGGAGTAATGTAAGACTCTACATTGTAGAGCCGACTAATTGACTCTTGTCTCGCGTGTCTTCTCTTTATGAAGATGGCATTCTCATTTCCTCAAGTTTCGTAAGTGTCAAAAATTATTGGCGGGATGTCGAAAAGTGGAGGCAGCAAGGGCCGTTCGGTATGCGAGAGGCGAGGACGCAAGATGCGGCCGGCGTCGAGGGAGGGGCGCGGGCGCTCGGCATCTGAAGGTCGTCCGCATTCCGCGCGTCGCCGTCCGCTGCTACCGCGCTTACGTAGCGCCTGGCACGGTCCCTCGCCCCCCCACTTCCTCAGGCCCCTTCGTCTCCACCGACCGGTCTGCCCCCGCCATCACAAACTATCGCGCATTTACTAAAACAAAAAAACATGTTCTTGCGGCTATCAAGAGCTGAAGAGCCGCAGAGGTACCGGATGGGATGAAATTTATTCGCGTCTAGTTTTTTAACGCGCTCTTGTGGTTCTACATTCCAATAAACGTTTATAATAGGTATGTTTGTACTTATAGCACCAGTCGAGGTAGTGAATAACGCGTGGGTTTTCAAACCTAAGCGATTGATATTTTAAACACGAGATTTTATGTAATGACATCTAAAATGTATGTTTTGAAGATATACTAAAAGTATTATACTTACTTAAATGGATGTTCTTAATTTACATAAAATACTAGCTGCGCCCCGCGGTTTCACCCGCGTAAGTCCCGATCCCGTGGGAATATCGAAAAAAATATCCTATGTCCGTCTCCTGGCTCTAAGCTACCTCCCTACCAATTTTCACCCAAATCTGTTCTGCCGTTCCCGAGTTATAAGTGGTGTAACTAACACAACTTTCTTTTATATATATAGATTTACTGTACCTATTACAACGTCAGACAATGTAATGATATAACTAAAAATCATCACATCAATGAACCTAAGTATTATACCTGCCTAAACAAACTACATATTTAAAAGTTTAAATTACCACAAAGTTAAGTGCAGTTAACTTATTGTAAATTAGTTTTAATTTACCTAATAATTAAAAAACATTCAGAATACGTATCACCTTAATTTAGTTGTTAAGCGTATGAAAATGTTATTTGAATTTAATTTTACAAAGTGTTCTTATTTCTGAAATAAGTATGAAACTATGAATTTAAAGCTAAATTTACCAAAATCGTGGCTTAATTGACGACAAACATACATTAAAACATACATACATACATACACTGCAAGTTAAATAAAAGATTTTATAATAAGAATTTAAGCAATCCTCAAAAACATCAATTATCATCTAATCGGGAGGGGTCGTCATAAATTACTATCCAATATCTTCTATACTTTAAAATGCTTTGCCCTAAACGACTGACTGACAGACCAACACACAGCCTAAACCGCTGTTCGTAGAGACCTGAAACTTGGAGGGTGTGTTCTTTTCTTGACGTAGGTATCTGATAAGTAAGAATTTTCCGAAATTCTGCTCTTAAGGGGGTGAAAAAGGGAGACAAAGTTTGTATAGAACAACGTGATTCCTTGGTCCAATCTACTATTTCTACGCGGACGAAGTCGCGGGCAATAGCTAGTCTAAAATACAAGCTCATAATCGAGCAATTTAAACTATAATTCGGTAAGATATCAACTAAAAAGCAACAATATGTGCCGCTAAGACAGCAGGTAGCAAATGATGTTCTTTTATGAAAGAAAAAAAAACAAGCAATGGAATGCACAGATGTCGGGTTCCAACATTCCGGAGCTTCGGCCGGCTGCTCAATAGAAAGGCACACTTAAAAACGGATATACAAAAATGTTTTTGATATTTGCATGATTTATCGAACTTTAAAATTACTTAATACTGATCCCAGGACGCAAGAAAGGACAAAGTATGATGTCATTGTCATATGATATTGCCAAATTCCATTCGAAAATTATGATATGTTATTTGCAGGGGCCAGATGGGTCAGCATCCGAATCTTTGACGAAGAAATATACATTCGCAAATATTCAATAAATTAATTTCCCGTTCTCAGTTCACAGTCGCGGATCGAACGGAAGATAAACCTGTTTTTAATTTAGGTACAACATTTTTTTATAGTGAAGCCACAAGTGCCCATGTCATGACTGCATATCGTAAATTTTGCGGTCACGTAAATGTGTTTAGATAGAACGTTGGCAATGTCACACACAGGCACTTTTATCTATTCATATTTATTTCGTTAAAATGAAATTTATGATTGTTTCAGGGCGTGTAACAGGGGTATCGAGATGCGACATGCGTGCTCTGTGTTCCGTTCGCGGGCCGTTGGCTGGCGAGACTCGCGCTCTCGGCGCGGGCGCGCGGTTCCTCTCGCTGCGCATGCCCGGACAAACCCAGCCCATACACTTCGTTGTCGAAGCAAAAGCTCGAGTCAAACAGCTCAAGTCGTTGGCCAGTGCACATACCCAACTACAGGGCATGACCGACACAGACCTCTTCGGATTAGCCATTCTCCAGAGTGAGTTTAATTTTAATAAATATGTATTTATATCTGCCTAGTTGTTAGTGATTTGCGCACATAGAGTGATTTCACTAAGCTAATATGTATTGTGTATTCATGTCGTCACGCATTCCACCTCGCAAGTATTCTGCGCTACCTACCTACCTATTTATGCAAACAAACGCAGTTAGATAATCAATGTTCTATATTTGTACACGGATCACAACACAATCTTACTTGAAATACAATTCACTAAGAACACATTAAGAATATTAAAATAAAACATCTGTATAGAGAATCAATAAGTATTTTTGCAAAACATTCCTAGCGCTCTCCTACAATATTAATTTTCCAAACTTTCCTTCCAGATGGCGAATACTTATTTGTTGACTTGGAAAGTAAATTATCGAAATACGCACCAAAGAGTTGGAGATCATCCCATACTCATGTAAGTATTTTCTTATACGCAGTAAATCTGTTTCTAACTGTGCTTCTTTTCTATAGCAACCAAAACGTTAACCTACCCTTAATTAGATGACCACATAGTTTAGAAACAGTAGGAAGCAAAATAATAACAAAATATTTCATCAACAATACCAACGCATCCTAATGACTTAATTTGTTTGCAGGGATTGGACGCTAATGGGCGGCCGCTGCTGGAGCTGCATTTAGTTGTGCAATTCCACGTGGAGAGCCCGCTACTCCTTCACGATGAAGTCGGGAGACATCTCTACTTCCTACAACTACGGCACAACGTTCGAAGCAGAGACGCATTACCAGCGGAGGCGCATCTACTTCTGACTGGGCTCGCGCTACAAGCCGAATACGGCGACGCAGACACCTACGAAGACCGAGATTACTTCAGAGTAGAAGAGTATGCTCCTCAATCCCTCACAGGCGATTGGGTCGCTGCTGCCATGCGAGCGTGCCATCGAGAGCATAGAGGACTCTCAAAACCAGACGCCAAGAGCAGATTCATTCGTGAAGTATGTCTATTGCCTGACACGATAAATTCACATAGATACCGTTTAAAGCAGTCGAAGTCAGAACCAGAACCGGGAACGGTCTGGTTACTCGTTACAGCAAAAGGAATAAAAATTTTACCAGATAATGGACCCTTTTCAAACTTTATTTGGAGTGCGATAGGAAAACTGAGCTTCGACCGAAAGAAATTCGAAATTAGAACAGATGAAGGAAAAACAACTTTATATTCATCAAGCGAAGAGAAGTGCAAATATTTATTTGCACTATGTAAAGAAACTCATCAATTTTCTATGAAAATAGCACCTAAATTTAATGAAATTTTAAGAAAAGAGGAAGAAGAACGCAAAATCTGTTTTGGCTATTCCAAATCCTTCAACTTGCAATATAATCAAAATAAGAGTGAGCAAAGAATCTCAGTTATATCGTCTACTAGTTCAAATACTACTTCAGGTATTGTTAGTGATAGAGTGCAATCAGAAGATGAATTAGAAATAATGATCGATTCACCACCAGCTCCATCTACGGAGAGTTTGGCATTTGCACATTTGTTGGACAATTCCAATTCTTATTTCATAAGACACTTGTCTGAAGATCGACATATTCCTAGTAAAACATCTTCCCTTCAGCTCCCAAAAGCAAAAACTAGAACGAAAACAAATAAAGAAGACAAAGAAAGTGTAGGAAATAAAGAGAATTCAACAGCTGAAAATACACAGCAACCGATAAGCCAATTAGAAGAGACAAGTTCTTTACCAGATCAGAGTATGACAGAAACGTTAACCGACAGTCCAACTTCAAGTAAACTTAAATGTACAGGGTCACAATGTTCTTCGTCCTGCAGCACAGTTATAATGGCCCGAGCTGGTTTGAGCACACTTAGTAGAACATCTAACGACAGTAGTTTAGAACTAGGTTATAGCCATACTGCCCAAAATTCTATGTTAAGTGATAACAGCACTGTAGGTATAGACGTTGATTACCCACAAGACACTGCCTCTGCATTATACGATGGCTTAGGACAGCCTGTAACTGTGGCAGCATCTAGTGAAACTAGTGGAGTATACACAATGGCTAGTTCCGAACTAACTGGGAGATCAAAAATTGATACAATGTCAGAAGACAGAACAGACTACGATGAATCGCATTACAATAGCTACAAACCAGCAAATGAAAACGATTTAGCAGATTTCGATAGCGTGTCATCCATACTGAAGAATAAATCAGAAAGAACAAATCAATCTACTGCAACATTCCGATTACAGGCTTCGATGCCAAGCTCAGATTGTGTAGATGGAGCAACCAATTTTATCAATAACGAACAAGTTCAAAAAGAAAATATGTTTAGAGAACGAACTAATTCCAATGTCAGTGCAGTATCTTTCCACGGTGATGGAAGTGACCCTACGGACAATAAGCATAATTTACTAACCGCCAGCGAACTAAGTGACTTGATTGTTGGTCGAGGAGTATATCCAAAGAGTCAGTCAGTTAGTGATACACTAGATTCTGTGTCTGATTACGTCAGATTACCCTTACCATTTACAGGCGACAGTTACATTCAAGGACACGAAGACACTGCTCCATCAGACGATAACTATCCCAACAACGCATTTTTTGACCGACCTCCAACACCACCTACAAGAACGGATAGTAGAAAATTACTTAATTTATCATTACCGAATATTTTAGACATTGACGCAGCAGAGTCAAATGTAAGACCGAATTTCCCCAACAAACCACCACCTCCATATGAATTTAATCACAGAACTGTACCGTCATACACTCAAACAGTACTCAAAGAGCCCCCTGCATATCCTGGACCCTCTTCTTCATCAATGTCTCTGAAAAAACCAACTGAAAAAGAAGAGGTATCAGCTAGAGTTGTAACATCAAAGCCCATGATAACCATTTTAAAAGCAGAGGCGGGTGATGTTAATGCATCTAGTGAAAGAACTTTTGCAAGCCCAATGGTATTAGAGCATAGGTTTCAAAAGTCAAAACGACACCAAGCATCTAGTCGTCGAGCTGAAAGGTCAAAATTAGCACAAGGCGTTTCGAACGGATTATCATCTCCTTCCAGAGAAACTCCACCGCATGTGGACACGAATGTATTTGTGGCTATGATGAAACTGCCTCCGCCTCCTCCGCCACCGCGCAGGACGCGCCTTCCGCCGCCGCCCCCCATCGCTAGGCTACCACCCCCGCCTCCGCCCCACAACCCTGTCTTCCATCAACAACTCTACAGCGACGTCGACTACGTATACTACCCGCTACAAGATCCAGCTATATCACAACAAAATTATCTCGACCACAAATTAACCGAAACACGTATGACGAATATGCATAAAAGCGGTCTCCAATATAGAAGCACGCCTTACTTATCAACGTCTCTGTCGGCGTCTTCGATGTATGGCTCGATACAAAATCTATCAGATTCGTACGTCCAATTGCCGGGAACCAGAGCGAGTTGGTATTCATTAACAAGTAGAACGACATTGAGTAACCATTCCACTGGTCATGAAAGGATACCGCTACCGTCGCGCCTTCCTGAAATTCCATACTTTTCCAGAGCAAAATCTGACGAGAATATTTTGAACGCTAAAGAACCGCCGCCGATAAAAATGCGTCGAATGCCTCCGCCTCCTCCACCGCCATACGAACACAAAAAGAAGCTGCCTACGCATTTGAGGGACATTAAAGTTCAAGCGAGTGTTTCGAATGTGGTTAGTGATGTGAGTGCAAATAAACTTAAAGACACAAATAATTGTGATTTAGACATAAAATCTCTTCGCGAAAAAAGTAAAAATCTCGATTTACCTTTAATAGCAGCTTTATGTAACGATCGCTCGTTGTTAAAACAGACTAAAGCTTTCGGTGCGCCAAAGTTGAATAGACATACAGGTAGTGATTGTGATAGTGATCGGAGGACTGCAAAATCTGCTCCAACAACCACCGACAACATAGATGTTAAGACTAAACAAGATGGTAATGCCAGGAAACTAAATACAGGGTCACCAAAAAAGATATTGATACGGAATCCTACTGATAAACTCCCAGCCCTACCGGTTTCTGAGCCCCATACACCGAGAGCAATGTCAAACACATACGTGATGCATCCATCTGTTATTAAATCTAAAAAGAACCAGCCAAGCTCATGACACTGACAAAAATGTAGTATTCAATAAGCAATAGCTTGTGAATCCTTCCAGTGCTATGATCTTTCATCCACCGATTATATTAATAAGACTGAACATTTTGTCATCTCATTTTGGGTTTATATTTGCGACGATTTAATAAGTTATACAAATATCGGCCCTATTGATATTAACAAACATTCCATAAAACCTAATGCTATAAAAAGATAAATAAGTTTAAATTATAATTTTAAATCTGCACAAGCATAAGCTCTCGGCATTTAATAAGCAAATAATTGTTGAAATTATGGTTTAATCGGAATAAAGTCGCAAGTGTTCTGAGTTCTGCAATAATAACAAACCAATACCAAAATTGTTTACAAATTTTGACTTACATACGAACATTGTAAGTTAAATAAAAGCTTGTACGAGAACAGCAGAGTTTTCGGATTGTTATTACAGAACTCAGTCCGATTTGTTAGTTAAAAAAATACCAGAATAATAAAATTGCATTTATTATGTAACGAAATATCCGACTGCAAAATTATTTATATGTTTTAAAATTAGCAATGTCGTTCATCTAACTGTAGGCGATATCATTCCATAAAGGTCATATTGATTATAAACGATTCATCAGTAATTCTTCGTTACGTAATGTGTAATTTGTAAGATACTTATTTTAATTTGTGAACCTATTACGTAGGTACCTAGTAGATTGAAATCACTATTAAATAGTGGATGACTAGCAAATGTTTTAAAGTACTTGTGACGTGTTTTATATGGGGAAGTTAATTCCTAACATTATTATATTAAGAGTTTCAAGATCACAAGTATGTAGTAAAAATAACTAATTTGTTTTATAGGTACAGCTAACACCATTATTCCTGTAAAAATAGGACCTACCTACAAATGAAAATGGGCAATCTTTTGTGCATGTCATACCGTACGGCACCTGGGACCAAAAACAATTTTTTTTAGAGCAAATATTTTTGTTGCATAAAACTTATAACTGCCATGACCATATTGACCATGCCCCTGTGTCTTGTTTTTTTTATTTTTTGAATCTTAATTTCTATGATAATTAGGCAATGAAAAAACCAAGACATAGGGGCATAGTTATGGCAGTTATAGGTTTTATGCCACAAAAATATTTGCTCTAGTGTAATTATCCAGGGAGGAAACAGTCGACTACGTTTGTATGGAGAGAGCGCCGGTACCCTTTCACCTCGATATATTTAAGGAATTTCCAAGATGTGACACCAATTTTGGCAGCGAGATAATAATGGTGTAAATCTCAAACTCTGGGTAATTTATTCATATATTCTTACCCATTTAAAAAAAAATGGCTTAGCTATGTATGTACCTCGAGTACCTTATAGGAATTACAAGATTTCCATATAAAAATGATATTTTTAATTAAAAAAAAATGTTTTTGTAATATGTGTTTGGTATGGTATGGCATCATAAAAATATACCTACAAATAACAGTAATACATAGTTATTGCAACAACTATTTATTGTATTTCATAATGTGTACATAATAAAATAAATAACATTCGTTATACTAATAAGTACATAATGTTATAATAACGTGTACAAATGTATAATAAAATATTTTTAATTATAACAAACAGTATTTTATTTGGACACAATTCAATATGTAAATATAATTAACTAGGTACGTAAGTAATTGAGATTAATTATAATTATATTGAAATCTTTGGCTCAAATTGAGGAACTATAGATGAAACGTGTAAGTAAGTACAAAACTTAAAATATAATAAATAAGTAGATGTGCAGGTCTAACTTAGAAACTACGTCTACGAGGAAGCACCATCACTGTAAAAATACTTTTTTAAAGATTTTAAACTAACGTGGTTATTTTCACTATAATAGGGTAAAAAAAAGGGAGGTAGTCCGATACGATCGCCTCTGACTATCAAGATCTACCAGCAAATTCAACTCCCGTGGAAACGATGCTTCTAATAGCATCGAAATATCGAGCTCAACAAAATAAAAATAGTAAATATAGAAAGTACAATAACTTTAGTACTTCCAAAGAGATTCTTGTTAATTAACTTAATAAATACTAAATAAAAAATGATATTAAAAAATACTCAAGTTAGAACGTTTCAAAACTCATGAAGGGTTTCAAAATAATACTTGTAAGATAATACAATTAATGAGAGCAATTAAAATTAGATCTTTGTCCAACAAAATAGAGATGATTTGAGATTCAGAGTAATTATTTCACGAATCCTTCTAATTAATTATGGCCACACAAGAAAAAACACTACAAAATCTATCCCTACTTTTCCAATTTAAGTACTATTGCTGAATATGGCGGAAAAGTTACCTGATCGAAGTAAAGTACTTGGCCAATCAGCGACGCGTTCGTGCCAGCGACCACAGTTCCTCCGTAAAACATGGCTGACAGATCTGTTGTTATAGATTCACTTCCCAAGTTACCGACAAAAACACAAGTATTCCTTCGAGGATACCATCGCTCTATGACTACTAAGTTTTGCTCAGTTTCCCTTATTCCAATATTTCTCAATAAATTACCTTCCTTAAAGATTCCTCTTAGGTAAATCGTTGGCGTATCTGTTCTTACTTTCGACAGAGTCTTCACAACATCTAAATAGTGGTACCTCGGTTGTAATACTGAATTCGAATTCCACGACAGTAGGTTAGCAGTGTTTGCTTTATCTAAAAATGACATTTGAAGCAAGTTATGTATGTCTTTGTGTTCGTAAAAGTCTTCTTCCGGTTTATGATCACTACTGAGTGCTATTTCATCGCCGTAAAATATGCTAACTGTCCCAGGCAAGATGAATTCAAGTGCTGTTAATACTAATGTATTGTTGGCATGTTGGTTGGATATTCTTTCGCTGTTAATATCACCTATGTTCCAATGTACCCATGGATAGTGAGGCTTTGACCATAGAGGACCATTTACAACTTTATTAATACGATTCTTCAAGCCCTCAATGCCATCATGTAAGTCTAAATGTACGTCTATCAGATCAATTCTAGAAAGCAAAATATTCAAAGCATCACCTTTAGATTTTTCATACGCCTTCTCGCTAGCAATCAATATTTTACCAAAGCCAATGATTTGCTTCCAAATCTGCAATGACCTGCCAAAATCAGCTTCATTGACATAGTTTTCCAGATCTTTTAGATAGAAACCGTCGACTTTTTGAGCTCGAGCCCAAAAAACTATAGCTGCAGACGTTTCATCATTATAACTTACTAAAGAATCATTTGATAATAAAAACGCATGGGTAAAATTTGATGAGACACCAGGCACTGCCAGAGACTTGACAGGAATATCTAAAATAATAGACATATTTCTCTTATGCACTTCTTCAACAAGATCCTGAAAATCTTTCAAAATTCCAACGCTGCTATCAATATTGACTAAAGAAGTCACATTCAAATATTTCTTCGGGTACTGGTTTGCTTGGAACATGTAGTTAAGTCTGATCGCTGAAGCTCCTAAATCTTCGATATAGTCTAACTTTTTGATGAGTCCTTGAATATCTCCTGTGCCATCATTGTTTGAATCTTTAAAGCTGGCTGGGAATATCTCATAGAATACCTTTCCTTGGTACCATGGTAGATCAGGATTACATGTTTTAGGTATTGTGACAACCATAGCAATGATGGCAGATAGGCAAGCAATCAAACCTGAGAGAACGACCCATAGGAGTATTTTTCTGATCAGGACCCAGTTCCAATTGATGAAGCTGGGAAGCTTTCGGTTGTTGATTTTAGGATTTCCGTTGAGCTTTATGTCTTCTGTCTGAAAAGTTTAATGGAATATGTAACTAGCAGTCCCGGCATACGTTGTTTTACCATTTACAAAAAAATAAAGGAAAAAAAAATATGTTAGATTCTCAGACATAACGAATACACAAAAAATTTCATACAAATCGGTTCAGCCGTCTAAGAGGACATAGGTAACTAACACCACGACACGATATATAGGGATGGATATAGATTACTCAATATATTATGTAGTTTTAAAAATAAAAAAGTACAACTAAAGTTAGCCTATCTATATTTATACTAGGGACCTGCTCCGGCTTCGCACAGCTATATTATGCACGTATTATACATATAAACCTTCCTCTTGAATCAATCTATCTATTAAAAAAACCGCATTAAAATCCGTTTCGTAGTTTTAAAGACCTATGCATACATAGGGACAGACGGCGGAAAGTGACTTTGTTTTATACTATCCTACTAATATCATAAATGTGAAAGTTGTGTGCGTGTGTATGTGTATGTATGTTTGTTACTCCTTCATGCAAAAACTACTGGACCGAGTGCGATGAAACTCGGTATGTAGATAGTTGGAGACCTGAATTTACACATGAGCTACTTTTTATCCCGATATTCCCACGGCATCGAGACTTACGCAGGTAAAACCGCGTTGCGCAGCTAGTATAATGATAATGACGTCCCACTGCACTGACCTAAAGCATGTTGATATCACAATGTGTGTGGTTCCGTGTCTGTGTATTTTAATTTTAAAAGCTGGATGTAACTGCTGCATATCAGAAGGTCTATCAAGAAAAATGACGTCTATACGGTGGCAATGTCTTGAGTGGCAAAACAACTTACTAGTAAAACATCACAAATCAACACTTACAGGGTCCATTATCAAGTCTGCATTTTTACTCAAAGTCTGGTAATCCAACATGCTAATATTGTTGATGAGCTGAGCACTCACTGGGTCCTGAACTACGGAGTTAGAATCACCTGATGAACTGGAATCTCCGGCTGATGCATCTGTGATGTTAAAGTTAGGTCTGTTTAATATTATATTATGTCTGAATAGAGAGTTAAGAACTCCTCAAAGACTAACGGCCGTATTCACAAACAGTACTTCAGTTGCTCTTGGATAAGTGAACACACTGCGCTAATTGTGGCCCTGTGAATGGTCAATTTTGTGCTGCTCTCTTCACTCTAGTATATTATTTGCGGGTCTATGAGTTTCAGTGCTCTATGCAATCTCATAGTGTTGATTGATTGTGAATACGGGTGTCAGGAGTTAAAAGCAAGTAGTTGTCAAATGGCCAATAATTTTTAAGACAATGATAATGGAACTTTAATAAGACACCAAAGGTGCCCTCTCCAGATTGATGAATATCTGTAACTGTTTTATCAATGAATTCTTTTGTCTTTGGAGATATATTGATGGTCTTATAAAAGTATGCTTACATCATATTCAGTATAACAAGCCTTTGTTAGGCGCCTATGTTTAATGTAAGTACTCAATATAGGAACTATGTGAATGCAACATAATATGCTAATTGAGATTTAAATATGGTTTGAACAACATAGCATTCAATATATACTTCTTAAAACTTTAAATCAGGATAAAACTTTGTGTGTAGAAAGCTGGAGACCTGAATTGACACATAGGCTACTTTTTACCCGACTATGGCAAAGCCAAAAGGGAGGGTTATCATCTTTATATTCCCTCATGAACGGGACTTACGTGCTGGGAGTAGCTATTTGTAGAATAAAACTATTATTACGGAACTGAAATTAAGGATTAATTTGTACAAGTACATATGTTTCTAAAAATATTTGAAGAATTCTAATTTTATAAATCTGAAAGTTTGTTTATTTATTTACTCTTCACGGTTAAAAAACTGGACCGATTTGGATGAAAATCGGCATAGTGACTGATAGTTTAGGGGATGAAGGACATAGGGTACTTTTGATCCCGAAATTGCCGCCGGATCGGAGCTTACGCGGTTGAAACCGCGGGGCGCAGCTATTATTATTATCAGTCAATACCATGTCAATACCTATCCGTTCATTCATCAAATAGATGTCTTACCAATCTGTACATTGGATAAATTGGTATCGTCATCATTTAGTGTCACAAAAGGTCGCTCGCTCATCTCTTCAGACAGAGGATGTTTGAAATCCAAATCGAGGGCCGTGGGACTCGGCGTAGTAGGCAGCAGCAAGCAGGTCGACGATTTTACCTCACGTAGATAGTCAAGAGGTTCCAAGTCCGCTCCGGAGACGGAGTTCGTATTATCCGTTGGTTCATTCATCTTTGTGAATATTTAACTGGACTACTCTTTTCGTTTGGTGACACCTACTTTGGTACCATTTCACAATATCACTGCGAAGAATAGAAGAAAACGGTCATGGAAAATATTGAATTTACTACTTCTTGTGCTTCTAGGTCCAACTTCTCAGTTGAAAACACATTGAAAAATAAATTCCTTCCACTGTCACTGTCACTTTCATCGTCCCAACAACCTTTTTTGAGTGAAATCGTCAAGAAAGCGTAGGCTAGGCAAATAGCAAAACCCATACAGCTTTGTCTTACGAAGGCGTCCAGGCTTATTGTAACCATCTTCTCTCTTCCATCATCTAATATCCATTTATTTCGCTAAAACCTCGTCTTTTGTGCTCACCATATAATTTAAAACCCAAGTTTTTGGAGTTTTGGCGGGAACGAGTTAACAACATGTCTTGCTGCAGTTTTATTTTCATGAATCTTAGTTGTAACCCGAGTTGAATTGTATAATTCTGGTGGAATGTTATTCAATTTAGTTCTGTGAAAGTGCACAAGTATAGTGAAAGTAAAAATCAGTGTCAAACATGCAGTTTTCACGTTGCCTCCAAATCTCCTATTAAGGTTATGGTAAACTTGCCACCGCTTTACTATAACCCCTGACTTGACGGACTATGACGACTTTGACTGTATTGAAACACTTTAGGCCCGATTTATGAAAAATCGGGTCATAATTTGATGCAAAATATCACTTGACACTGGGTAAATGCACACGTGCGAAGCTATAATAAAAAAAAAAACCCAAGTTTTGAGGTAAAATGAGAGAAAACAAAATCCATCCAAAACCAACAAATATTAGGGGAAGAACTTGAAGGAAAAACTGGATTACAACAAATAATATCTGTCAATTTCATATTTAATTTTGCGTCAACGTCAAAGGTAACCGAAAACCAGGGTTGCTATAATTTCAAAGTTATTGCCAAATAATGAGATTTTTTTAAATATTATGACCACATACTTGTTTTACTATTTGGAAAAAAAAATTATGATTTAAGCATGATTTAGTAATTATTATTTTAATAAGCGATCCACATCTCCTTATATTGAACGTATACGTTAAAATTCGCGTAAAATCGGGTAAAATAATAAAAACAATTATAAATTTCCACAGTGTAACATAAAAAATGATATAATATATTTTATTGGCGTTTTATAATTTTAACAAAGGGCACTGCGGAAGTATGAGTTGACAGTTGTTTAATGTACTCTTTAGTTGACAGAGAAAGAAATAGAGAAAATTATCAAAATCATAACTTTTTCTACTTTCCAGATTTATTGAAAATCATTGTTTGTGATATTCAATAGATTTTATAGGAACTCAAAACATTAGTTAATTAAGTTAATTGCACAAGTTGCACCTACTAGTAAATATAAGTTATAATGTTATCAGCTAACAAAATAGTTCGTAGCAACACAACTTTACAAAAAGTTTTATCACGAAAGTTTGCCAGCAAATCCAAGAATGTCGACGTCGAATACCAATACATGCAGAGAAGCAAGGTCCCTTCAATGCATTTCCAGAAGTCCTTGCCACGTCTCCCCATACCGGAGCTGGAGAAGTCCGGAGAACGTTATTTGCAAGCTTTACAACCTCTTTTGACCGCCCAACAACATTCGGAAGCCTCGGCACGCACGGCTAACTTTATAACTGGCGAAGGGAAACTACTCCAAGAGAAGTTAGTAGCAAAAGACAAGGCAAACAAGCACACAAGCTATATCTCCGAGTATTGGTTTGATCTGTACCTGAGAGACCGTGCAGCCTTACCTATTAACTACAATCCTTTAATAGTTTTTCAAAATGATGCAAGACCACAGTACAACGATCAACTTATTCGTGCTACTAATATATTGACAAGTGCAGTAAGATTTATGCTGTCATTACGAGAACAGATTCTAGAGCCGGAGGTGTTCCATTTGAATCCAAAGAAAAGTGACACGGAAACATTTAGAAGTGTTGTTCGATTCTTGCCAGAAGCTGTTTCTTGGTTGGTACCTGTTCAAATTAACGGTAGTTATCAGTATTCAATAAACAAGAACCATCTGTCAGTCAAGCATAATAAACTTTCTCATCTTATAATTAGGGTTAGGGATAAGTAATGTCTAAATAAAGTTAAATCTTCTCTACTTTACTCTACATCCAACAGCATGCTGCAACGAAAATGGGTAGGGCATGTAGCATGTTGAACTGATGGCCGTTGGGGTGGGAAAGTCCTAGATTTTAGACCATGTACCTTAAGCCCAAAAACCCTCAACTTATAAAAAAATAATTGTTGTGATTTGTTTTCAAGGTATGGTGCATATTTATTTAAAGCATTCCCATTAGACATGAGTCAGTTCAACGGTTTATTTGGAGCTACTCGCATACCACAGCTGACCAAGGACAAGATATTTAGAGATCCTGCAAGCAAGCATGTTGTTGTACAGAAAGGGGGGAATTTTTATGTCTTCGATGTTCTGGATTCTAATGGTTGGCTCAAATTTACTTAACTATTCATAATGACTCACAGACAACATTCCTAATCTCGTAAATAACATTATTTTAATTACATTTCGATTGCAAAAGATTCTCAAAGTCAGTTATTTCTTACAAAAAGCTGACTGTGGGTAGTTTGAGCTACTTTGAGGGTATTTTTTGTAATTGAAAAGCAATTTCCAAAAGCATGTTACATATTAATACATACTTTAGGGGTCCCAACTTTGCTAAGTTGGGACCCATAAAGTATGTATTGGGCAAATAAATAAAACCTTCTTATCTTGGGACTAGCAGCGCTCCGCGGTTTCACCCCCGTAACTCCTGATCCCGTGGGAATTTCGGGATAAAAAGTAGCCTATAGCCTTCCTCGATAAATTGACTATCCAACACAAAAATATTTTTTCAATTCGAACCAGTAGTTCCTGAGATTAGCGCATTCAAACAAACAAACTCTTCAGCTTTATAATATTAAATATAGATTACTAACAGCAATTACTACAGACTAGATACAGAAATTATAAATAAAATGGCCAATAACAGGCATCAACAACTAGAACTAAATTAATTTAACAAAACAGTTGCTTTAAGATATCAAAACTAGAATAAAAGTCTACATATTGAAAGTCATCCTACTTAAATAAATGACTTTGTGTGTCCTTAACGCAAAAACTACTGACCCAATTGTGATAAAAATTGGTATGTAGATAGCTGCAGTCCTAGAAAAGTACTTGGGCTACTTGTTATTCTTATTATTTTTTTGTTGTGTTTGTTATTATAAATAAATAAATATTGCAGGACATTCCACACATCGCCATCTAGCCCCAAGCTAAGTAACTAGACTTGTGTTATGGGTACTAGACAATGGATATACTACTTATATACTTTTCTTTTTGGAAATATATACTTATAATACATAAAAACAACCAGACCACAGACAAATATATAAGCATAAATACATGTCTGAGGCAGGAATCGAACCCGCAACCCTGTGTTTGGCAGTCCGGCATGGTGACCATTGTGGTCGTTATTGTCAGGAGAAGGTTCATATGAAAGAAAAAAATAGGAAGATTGTGTAGAAAATTGTTACGCGGGTGAAACTGCAGGGCGCAGCTAGTTATATATAGAAATACCAGGAACATATATCTGTACACAAATATTTGTTCGAGTAAAAAATGAAACTCATTGATAATTTAATATGTTACAGGAATATTATTATCTCCCACGGAACTACTAGGTAATCTAAATAAAATCATCACCGATCCAACACCTAAAACAGATCACCCTGTAGGAGTTCTAACTTGTCAGAATCGAGACATTTGGGCCAAACAGAGATCTCATTTAGAAGATATTGGTAATGGAGAAGTATTGAAGAAAATAGACTCAGCCGTATTTAACTTGATACTTGATGATGACAATTTAGGTGATGATAAACACAAGTTGTTGAAGAAATATTTGCATGACGATGGGACCAATAGGTAAGTAGAAAAAATCAAATTGAAATAAGCACAGTTCAGACTCTGCCACTGAGCAGGTGGTCAATTATAAAGAGAGATTTTTCCCTCTGGACATGGTCTAAGCTGAGATGGTTTAATAGGTGCTAGGCAAGCCTACTCCATCCTCACGCAAAAAGGATCCAATTAAAAAGGGTCTTATTGCAGAAAACAGTATACAAGTACAAGTAACATA
This sequence comes from Idaea straminata, assembly GCA_951213275.1. Classification (NCBI taxonomy): domain Eukaryota; kingdom Metazoa; phylum Arthropoda; class Insecta; order Lepidoptera; family Geometridae; genus Idaea; species Idaea straminata. The sequence continues at coordinate 6,537,226 of OX577850.1, forward strand.
AAGAGAGACCTCAAGAAAGCCCAATTGCTAGAGCAGACAAGCCAGAACAGAGTGTCCTGGCGCAATAAAGTAAGGAGACCCGACCCTATATCAAGACAAAAGAAATGGACAAAGAACACCATTACTTAAGATTAGCAGCCCTCCGCGTAACTCCCGAAAATTTTGGGATAAAAAGTAGCCTATGTTATTCCCAATGAATCAATGTATTTCTCATACCAAGTTTCATCAAAATCGGTCCAGTAGTTTCGGTATTCGTTACAAATAAAAAAAATCTTTCCTCTTTATAATATTAGTATGGACTAGATTTGCCTGTTTTACCATCTGAAGTCGGGGATCAAGATCGGGATAAAAAGTAGCCTATGACTTTATCTCTCAATCTATAAACTGAGAGCGCCATAGGGACGAACGATTTTATTTTTCTCGATAAAAGCAACTAAGAACGCTAAAAACGTGTCGTTCCCAGTCGTCCCTAAATCAATGTCACCTCTGAGGACAACTGAGAAGATTTTATAATATAATAAGATTTTTAATTTTGAAAGGAGTTTGAAAAATTTTGGCTTACAGATGGTCCGCCATTTTGATTTTTGTTTTATAGGGTCCAATTCAACTCAAGTCAAGAGAGTCGAGGAAAAAACTTTAGCAATGAGAAATTGATACAAAAATCAATATTTAATATCAACACGAACAGTTCAATTAGTAAATTCTCATTATGTTTTACTATTTACATGCTGGCTTTATATAATTTTATATTTAGTATTTTCTAAGGTTTTTGCGACTTGAACTCATAATGAAACTATTGTTACGGATATCTGTTATTAATAAAATCATTTCCCATTCCAGATGGTTCGACAAATCATTCAGTTTAATAGTAACAAAAGATGGCGTGTCAGGCGTTAATTTTGAACATTCCTGGGGTGATGGTGTTGCCGTACTAAGATTCTTCCAAGATGTGTACAAGGAAACGACTAAGAAACCATTCGTACATCCGGATTCAAAGCCTTCTGATACAAACATCACTGTTAGTAAATTAGGTAATTTGGTTGTAGAATAGAATTTATTTTTAATTTGGTTTCATAAATAATTTTTTTAGAAAAACTTTATAATTATAAAGAGAAAAGATTTTTTGTCGATGAGTAAGCTACTGGACAAATTTTGATAAAATTTCGTATAGGAATACATACAATCTTTCGGAGTGTCATAGGCTACTTTTTATCCTGATATTTCTTAGGATAAAACCGCGGGTGCTGCTAGTCTTGCTTGGATACAGACTTTGAACTAAATGGAAATTACAAAACCATTTGGAGAAATAGACTTCTTCCACATTATAAATAAACATTTCATCAAAAATAAACGTTGATGTGGCATATTTTTTGATTAAATAAGTTTGACCTTTACTCTGTCATCAGAGTGCAAGTAAAGGTCAAATATTTAATTATCACCATATCGGTGTTATGACAAAATCGACATGCCATAGGCAATAAAAAATCGAATGACAGCCAACTAATAAATATGGAAGTTGTAACAAAACTTCCAAATTTATTAGTTGGCTTAATATATATAAATATCTCTAAAATATCTATAAAAATAGTTACATAAATAATTAGGTAATGAAAGATATTTATATTATGCCATTGGTGACGTCACCATGTTTAAAAGTTCAGAGATATTTAAATATTATTAAAAAAAGAACTACCTAAACTACCTATTAAGAAGATCTCAAAAATAATAGAAATAATTAAAAATTCGTATTTTAATTACTGAAAATAATATAAAAACCATAGGTCAGAAAATTTGAACAATCCCAATTACCGTCTGTCTGACGTGTCTTCTCATTTTAGAGAACAAATACCAAAATGGCCTTTCAACTCACAAGCCAAAAAATTCAAAGCCTTTCTAGTAGCGATCTCGTATTTTTTATTATTTTCCAGATTTCAAATTAGATGATCAATCAAAGGAATTCATTGTAAATGCTAAAAACGAGTACAAACAGTGGTGCAATTCGTTAAGTATCGATTACATTTTGTACGAAGGATTAAATAAAGGTGATTGTAAGAAGTATAAAGTTAGCGCAGACTGTATTATGCAACTTAGTTTTCAGGTATGTAATTATTAACACTGAAGATTCACTGACTGACTGACAATGTAAAGTGTTGGTTAAGCTTGATAGATAAAGCACTTAATTTGTACAACTTCTTAATAGATCTATCTTTTAAGACGACCCAGTTGGCACAATAGTCACCATGCCGGACTGCGAAACACAGGGTTGTGGGTTCGATTCCCGCCTCAGACAATTATTTATGCTTACATATTTGTCTGTGGTCTAGTTGTTTCTATAGTAAGTAAAAGTATATATCTAGTATCCATTGTCTAGCACCCTAACACAAGTCTAGTTACTTAGCTTGGGTCTAGATGGCGATGTGTAGAATGTCCTGCAATATTTATTTATTTATCTAACAAACCTCTCTAAAAGTTAGATTAGCTACATCGTCTTTTCTAACATCCATTACAAGTTATAACGCATTTATGACGTTAAATCTATACTAATATTATAAGGCTGTAGTGTTTGTTTAGTTGTTTGAGGATACTTATGATCTAGAATTTCGTCGGGATTGGGACTTACGCGGGTAGGTAAAACCGCGGGGTAATCTATACTCTATACTTATATTATAAAGCTGAAGAGTTTGTTTGTTTGAACGCGCTAATCTCAGGAACTACTGGTTCGAATTGTAAAATTATTTTTGTGTTGGATAGACCATTGATCGAGGAAGGCTATAGGCTACTTTTTATCCCGATATTCCCACGGGGGATCGGGAGTTACGCGGGTGAAACCGCGGAGCGCTGCTAGTATTATAATACAATCCAATATACACGTATTGGTTATCTGTGCACAGCGAGATGAACAAAAGATGACAAGTGAGTTTAGTGACATTAGTGACAGCATAAGTTATGCATAATATTAATAATTAAATTAGCCTTTGTAGATAGGTACTTTTAATTGTCATTGTATTTTTATTCTTTTGTATCCGTTTGTTTTTGTAATTTTTATTTTATTGTATCTAATTAAGGATATATGGGCAAATTAGCCTGAAATAAATTATTATTCATTCATTAATTCAAAAAAAATATATTCATTCATTCAATATTAAAAAAAACTTAGTGTGTTTGTTTGCTATTCCTTCATGTTAGAACTAAGTACTGAGCCGATTGAACAACTATGTAAATTATTCCGATTCTGATATTACGCGGGTGACAATGCGCAGTTAGTTTGTCTGTATATTGGGGTTCCGTAGCTCAAGAGGTAAAAAAAGGAACCCCCTTTAATTCTAATTTTTTATTCGTTTACAGGCAGCCTATCATCTAATAAGAGGTAACTTTGTGGGTACATATGAATCGTGCAGCACATCCGCATTTAAACATGGTAGAACAGAAACTATGAGACCTTGCACTGATAAAACTAAGGTAAAAGCCCAAAAAATAAATATAATATTAATATAAATTTAGTACCTGTCAGCTTTTTTAGTTTTGAGACAAGATTATGACGCTGTGTTTGTTATGCCTATAACAGGCCTAACGCATGTATTGACAAACAGTACTTAAGTTGCTCTTGCATAAGTACACGCACTGCGCTAAATGCGGCCCTCATCATCATCATCATGTCAGCCCATGCACGTCCACTGCTGGACATAGGCCTCCCCCATACGACGCCACAAACAGCGGTCCTGAGCCGCCTCCATCCACCGACTACCCACGACCGCTACAATGTCGTCGGTCCACCGGGCAGCTGGTCTCCCAACACTCCGTTTCGCGTTGCATCGCGGCCGCCACTCGAGAACCTTTACTCCTAAATGCGGCCCTATGATTAGTTAATTTTGTGCTTCTCTCTTCACTCTAGCGAATCATCGTCTTATTTGCGGCTCTAAGCGTTCGCGCGCACTATGCAATCTCATAAGGTTGATTGTGAATAAGGGTGTTAGTCTCTCAAGAAAGTGGGCCGTCTCTTTTTCTACATTTCTATTTAATAATCGATCTTTATGGCGCGACGTAGAAGGTTGTGGGTTCAATTCCCACCTCAAACAAATATTTATGTACAGATACTTATTCCTTTTCTAGGTGTTTCTAAAAGTAAATTAACTATTATACCCTGATAAAGTAGCTTTCTATTGGTGAAACAATTTTTGAAATCGGTCTAATAGTTTCGGAGCCTATTCGTTACAAACAAACAAAAATAAGTATTATATCCATTGTCTGGCCACCATAACACAAGCCTAATTTGCTTTGCATGGTGCTAGATGACGCAATGTAAATTATGTAATATGTAAAATACAAAACTGCAAAATTAATTAATAAAATTATTTCAGGCATTTTGCGAAAAACTAAACAGTAACGGAGTATCGAAAGACGAATTGAGAGCACTAATGGCCGAATGTTCATCTCGACATTCCGAATTAGTGAAACAAGCAGCGATGGGCCAAGGTAGGTAAAATACATACAAATTAGAGATGAAACGGATATCCGATAACTATCCAGTATCCGCCTATCCAACTCAAATTTTAAATCCAACCTAATACCGGATAGGAAACGAGAATCCGGCCTGATAACGGATTTCAAATAAATAGGCACTTTAATCTTTATTTAAAATAATCATGAACTCATGAACACTCGATCGCTTTACTCGTGCAACGAGGCGATTCGTTGCACGAGTGTGAGTGAAACGATCGGATATGTTCGACTCGACTATGTTCGGCCGGATATTCGGCTTTGAGGTTGGCCGAATATCCGGTATCCGGCCAAACCACTATCCGTTTCATCTATACATAATAAAATGCTTTGTCCTGAACTACTGACTGACTGACTGACGGATCAACGCACAGCCTAAACCACTGACCGCAGAGACCTGAAACTTGGAGGGTGTGTTCTTTGTATGACGTAGGCATCCGATAAAAAAGGATTTTTCAAAATTCTACCCCTTAGGGGGTGAAAAAGGGGGGCAAAGTTTATATGGGACAACGTGATTCCTTGGTCAATTTTCGACTTCTGCGCGGACGAAGTCGCAGGCAAAAGCTCTAATACAAATACAGCAACAACGTCGTGATGCCGCGGCTTAGTTGACTCTAGATGTATTGACGAGTTCTTTCCCATGGACATGGTTAGCTAAGCTGAGAGGGTGGTATAGGTTCTGAATAAGACTTACTCTATCATTTTAAAAAAAATTAAAGTTAAGGCCGCCTATTCCGCCATATTGTTTGGTTTACCTATACAAAATAATATGGCTAGTACAAACCAACATTAGTTAAATAATCTTCTCTATACATATAAAATGCTTTGTCCTGAACGACTGACTGACTGACGGATCAACGCACAGCCTAAGCCGCTGATCGTAAAGACCTGAAACTTGGACGGTGTGTATCCTGTAGGTATCCGATATTGTATGATGTAGGTATCCGATAAGAAAGGATTTTCCAAAATTCTACCACTTAGGGGGTGAAAAAAGGGGGCAAAAATTGTATGGGACAATTTTCTCTATTCCATGATTCCTTAGTCCAATTTACTTCGAATAAACATTCTTTCGACTTCTAAACGGACAAAGTCGCGGACAAAAGTAAGTTTGTAAAAAGAAAACCTCTTTTTATAAGCTTTTATTTAACTTGCAATGTATGTATGTAAGTATGTATGTTTGTTCGGGTCAAATCTTAATTTTGATCCACTTATACTTGTACTTGTATACAGGCTGTTTTCCGCGATTAGACCCTTTTTAATTGGGTCCTTTTTGCGTGAGGATGAAGTAGTCTTGCCCGGCACCTACTACCCTCTCAGCCTAGTCGACCATGTCCAGAGAAGAGAACTTGTCAATACTTCTGGAGCCAACTAAGCCGCGGGTTTCATCACGATGTTTTCCTTCACCGTTAGAGCAATGTCAATTAGCGCATATAAATTTTTCTTAAGAAAAATACATTGCTGCACGGCCGGCCGGGATTCGAACCCACGACCTTCAGAATGAAAGTCGAGGTATCTACCACTAAGCCAACACCGCTCTTTTTTTTATCCACTTCCTGGTTACTAATTGAGCTGAAATTTTGTTTTGTTTACAGGTTTCGATAGACATTTGTTCGCATTGAACAAAATAGCGGAAGAGAACAACTTACCACGGTCAGAATTGTTCGATTCTTACGAATATAAATATCTAAATAAATCTATATTGAGTACAAGTACCTTGTCAGCGCCGAGTGTCATGGCCGGAGGTTTCGGACCTGTGCTCAAAGAAGGCTTTGGTATTGGGTAAGATAACTACACTATTATTATAAAAAGAAACATTTTTTTTTGTTTTTGAAACAAATAGGCTCCGAGACCACTGGACCGATTTTGATGAAACTTGGTATGTGGATAATTTAATTCATTGGGAATAACATAGGCTACTTTTTATCCCAACAGTCTCACGGGATTGTGAGGGTGATTTTTTTATCTTATATCTTTAAATGAGCAATTCTTGTATATATATAATTGGAATCTCAGAATCGGCTCCAACGATTTTCATGAAATTTGGTATATAGGGGGTTTCGGGGGCGATAAATCGATCTAGCTAGGAATCATTTTTAGATAATGTCATTTTATTCGTGTTTTATCGAAACTTACTTTTTTTATCTGAAAATATGACTCTTCCTGATATCTATTGGCGAACTACTAATACTATTTTTTGTGAGCAATAAAGTTATTCCAGCAGATGGCGTTGTTAAGTAACACGAAGTCAATGAGTGTTTGCTTTGAGGTTAGACTAAGTAAAAAACAAAAAATACCGAGCAAAGCTCGGTCATCCAGGTACTGCTATACTATAAGAGATAGCGAAAAATAATATATTGACAAAAACTAAAACTGCATCATTAGATTTTTGAAAAAGTCTTTACTCAAAAAGGTTTGAGGTTTTACTCAAAAATTTTATATTTTTTGTCGAATTTCCAAAAGTATGTGATCAAAAGTTGTTTGTTTAGGTGCACAGAGGTAGCCGCCAACGGCTTGCTTGTATAATTACCAATAACAATAATATTTGATTCCGCTTTTTGTTTTCAGATATTCAGCCTTTCCGGACAAATTGGGTGCAGCAGTAACAAGTTACAAGGCACACAATGATAGTTCTCAATTCGTTGAGGCCTTACATAAATCGTTCCTAGATATCACAAAAATATTGTCCGGTTAAATGGACGTAATATAAATATTGTTTTTAACCGACTTTAAATAGGATAGGTTCTCAATTCGTCGCGTATATTTTTTATAACTGTAAGTCTTGATCCGGCCAATGTATCTGAAAAAGTCAATAAGGTAAAAATAAAAAAAAATTACCGTATCGCGGGTTTTAAATGAATAAGGACACTTTACACAGCGCCATCTAGCCCTAAGCTAAGCAACTAGGCTTGTGTAATAGTGGTCACTCAACGAATAGAATACTTGACGACCTATGTGGAGCGGCGGGCGAATACCCGCCAGCGAAACAGAAAGTCGCAGGTTTTATTCCCATTTCAAAAAAAAATATTTTTTTATTTATTTGTTTCGGGTCGTTTTTGTTGGTGTTTCGGTTGTGGGGATTTAAAGATACTTCAAAAGCAAAGGTTCCATTATTTTCTCAGCAACTATAAATACAAAACCTAGAGATAATAGAAACAAGCCATATAATGGAGAATGTTTAAATTGCATTGTTTATAATGAATTGTAAAGTTAATACAAAATTAGGTACTCGTTACAACAAAGAAGCTTAAAAACAAAACAAATAGATTGAACAAATTCCACCGTTTACTTTCAATATTTTTATTTTATTATAAGTTAGTGGCATTGTAGATTGATTGGTAAATATTGCATGACTGATTAGGTCCAATTTTTTATATTAATATAAATAATACTTGCACAATATGAGATGGATACATTTTCAAAACAAAGTCTATGGATATTTGGTTCCTACTTTGTTAATTATAACTACCTTTTTTACCGAAAATAAACCTCATCTCACGTGGGCCTTTATTCAGTAAGGTTCCAGCCGTCGGGCGCGGGTGATTAGGGGCGGAGAGGGGGCGGTTTTTGTATGGCAATCGCGCCCTAATCATGCGCACCCGACGACTTAACTATCTATTAATATTATAAAGAGGTAACGTTGGTAACATATATGTATGTATGTTGGGGATAATCTCCGAAACCACTGGACCGATATGGATGACATTTTGCATAAAGATAGTTTGGGGGTAGCTGAGTGTCATAAGCTTTTTTGTATCCCGAAGTTCCCACGGGATCGGGACTTACGTGGGTGAAATCGTGGGGTGCAGCTAGTAGTGAATACAGGCGCTGATGGGAAGCGACCTTTTTGCTCGTAGACTCTAACGCTGTAGTTTTGGGGGAATAGCGACGCGGGAGAGAGTTCTAGAGAAAGTCCAGAGACCTTGTTTAAAAACGATAAACGTGGTAAATATCTCGTTTAATGGGTTCGGTACCCAATGAGTAAAAACGGGACCCTATTACTGAGACTCTTTTGTCCATTTGTCCTTGCGTCCGTCTGTACGTCCGCGTCATCAGGATGTATCTCAGGTCCCATGATAGCTGGACAGTTGTAATTTTCATAGTAGGTATATGTATTTCTGTTGCCGATATAAAAACAAATACTAAAAACAGAAAAAAGCGGGGGTCCCTACAACATGTTAGGTTAAGGAACCCTTCGTGCACGAGTCCGACTCGCACTTATCCAGTTTTAATAACTTTGTATTGAAACTAACCACTTTAGTATGCAATATATCCATAGACATTGTTTGAGTAATGTATTTATAAAAAAGTAAGAGGCTTATTGCACCAGCATGTTATTACAGTGCTTAGAAAGTTATTTAAATATTCGTCAAACGAGAGAAATGCATTTTTTACGTTAATTATAAGAAATAATTATTTATTTAATTGTAAGAGAATTTTAGTTTTTTATACATGTATCGGGGTTGGGGTTTTTTAAAATTTTGTACAACGATAATAAATAAATGTTTTTGAAATGTTAGTAATTTATTTACTTTTATACACGCATGAAAATATTTATGTACGGTGTGTGCCTTATTGTGGTGATAAATATAATTACCTATAACTTATTTTTATTGTGTATTTTTTGTTTTACTTTATAGCCCCCAATAATCAAAACAAGACAAAAGAAGAGAGTTGGGTAGGTATGTACAATACCTACTATAGTACCTACATATAAGAATTCGTTTTGTTCAAATGTGCCAGATCCTTCGCAGAGATGAATAGAATAGGTAGAGCATACATTATTGTTAGATACATAGATATAGATGATTATAGCACGTTGTAAAGTAGGTACCTACAAACAATAGTAACAGACACTATCTATAGATCCCTTGTAATAGTTGGATGGTACAGCTTATTGTGCAGGTCACATACATAGGTACAAATAAACATCTGTATCAAGTAAGTACGTAAGCTATTCTAGTTAAATAGAACAGGATTGCCGACTGCTATCGATTTTCTTTGGCCAGCCCGTCCATCTATTTATTACGTAGAGGCCGTATTCATAGTCAGGGTTAAAATAATAGGATAACAGGTGTCTAGATGAAACTGGTGCCGATATCGGTCGCTAAAAGCTCGATCAGTGAGAGAGCAGTGTGTAGTTAAATACCTAAGTCAAAAAATATAGTAGTTTTGTCAAAAGCATTACTTACTATAAACTGGATATTTATTATTAAGTACCTACTACATAATTATGGTACCAGTCGCTAGTCCATCAAACGCAAAACGTTTGTTAAATATTGCATGGAAAATTACATTGTGTTTCTTCGTTTGTTAGTGAAGTATTATCCTAATAAATAGCATAATTATAATTTAAAGACGAAAAAGGTAAACACAAGAAAAACACGAAAAACTACTAGCGACATCTACCTACTATAGATACGGCCCATCAAACGTACGCAGAATCAACAGCACCGTTCCAATCTACGTTTGCGCGTATATCTAAAAGATACTACGTTTTCATTATTGTAGCCTTTACAAGAGATTATGTTGTTCAAACAGCAAAATGAAATGGGTGTTTACTCGCCATAGCATTTATTACACAATGTTATCCATTGTGTATTCTTTGTTATGATATGGTATGTGAATTCTCAAGATATAAATAAAGTGCCTTTGTTTTTGTGTTGCTCGTAAAGTGCAAAAAAAGACCGTAAAAAGGAAAGGCAGATACGCCTTTTTTGACATTACGTGAAATTGAAATGTCAAAGTTCATCCCATGGAGTACGTGCGTGCGTGGTGTACGTTTTTCACTGAAATATTTTTCAATTAATTCCGTGATTGTTTGATTAAATCTTTGTATATTTATGAAACGGTTACATAAACTGCTGTTGAATTCGATTAATAAAGGTAAATATTGATTTATTTTATTAAGTTTATTGTTAAAAGTTTTCGAATCATTGATTTATAAACATATTTTAACTCTGTCAAATCGAGTTTAATCAGCAAAGTATCAAGGTTTTCGTCCTCTATCCTACCTACCTATAATAATGATAAGTATTTTTGTCTGTATAAACGACGAGGAGTTCTCTAACAATTTATATCGTTTTATTTTGGTACATGTTTCGAAGCCTGTAATGGGTAGGTACCTGGGTAAAAATAAAAGTAAAGGTCAATTCCAACGTACTGTTCTAAAATAGCCTGTGCTTGTTTAGACTTCAGGCTGTTTAGTATAAAGAACAGACCTTTAGTTACGAACTAGATGTGGAACTTACAACCTAGATGATTTACCTAACTATTTTAATGTCAGCAACTTATCTTTGTCATACTGGACCCTCGTAAAATGTACGTTCGGAGTCTGAATTGCAGATCCACCATATAGTTCTAAAATTATTATTATTGGAATGTTTTTATTCTAATAATATTTATCTCATAAATTCATAAGTTAAAAGACTTTAAACTTGAACTCGATTAGACCTTAGAATCTTGCTTGTGTTCAAACATTATAATAATAGCAGTTTTGGAACTTTATGGTGTGTCTGCATTTCTGACTCCGATCGTACCTATGGCATGTCACTACCCAGCTCCTATACACCTTCTCAGTTCACCACCATTATATTATTTTTCTTGTTTCAGTTTAGCGGCAGAATATTGATGATCTTGTTGATATAGAATGCCAAAATAGAAACACAACAAGATGTTGATCAAAGAGTACAGAATACCTCTACCCCTCACTGTGGAGGAGTACCGGATCGCTCAGCTCTACATGATAGCAAAGAAAAGTCGCGATGAGAGCTCTGGTGAGGGCAGCGGGGTCGAGATACTAGTCAATGAGCCTTACGAAGATGGTCCTGGTGGCAAAGGTCAGTATACCCAAAAAATTTATCATGTCGGCAGTCATCTCCCCGGTTGGTTCAAAAGTCTTCTTCCAAAGTCCGCCTTAACAGTCTCTGAAGAAGCATGGAACGCCTACCCTTACACTAAAACAAGGTACACCTGTCCATTTGTTGAGAAATTTTCTCTAGAAATAGAAACCTATTACTTCAGTGACAACGGCCACCAAGAAAATGTATTCAAACTGACCGGAAGTGATTTGAAAAATAGAATTGTTGATGTTATTGACGTAGTCAAAGATCAGCTTTATGGGGCTGATTATGTTAAAGATGAGGACCCTAAACTATTCATTTCTCAGAAGTGTAACCGGGGTCCACTCTCTGAAAATTGGCTTGATGAGTACTGGCAAGAAGTACAGGGCAAGTCTCAACCACTTCCAAATGGTAAATCTCTTATGTGTGCCTACAAACTCTGCAGAGTAGAATTTAGATATTGGGGCATGCAAACTAAACTTGAAAAATTTATTCATGATGTGGCACTTAGAAAAACTATGCTCAGAGCACATAGACAAGCCTGGGCATGGCAAGATGAGTGGCATGGACTTACAATGGAAGACATTAGAGAAATTGAAAGACAAACTCAACTGGCTTTGCAGAAAAAAATGGCTGGTGAAACAAGTGACGACCTGGATCTGTCAGAAGAAAATTCAAAATCACTGGCAGCAACTATGAGTAGTTTAGAGAAAAATGAGGAAGCTTCCAGTCCTATAGCATCTAAAAAGACTGCCCCTGAAAAGAGGATTCAAAAACACTTAACACCTGAAGGTACCCCTCCATCAGAACATAAATCTTCTAAAACGAATCTACGATCATCTTCATCGGGTTCAGTTAAAAGTTTGCAAGCACAAGCAGCAAATTGGAGAATGGAAACCCTTGTGAGAGAATCTGAGACTGAAACGGGATCGGAAGATGAATTTTATGACTGTGAATCCTCATTTAATAAATGGTCTTCAATGTGTTCTCTTGATGAAGCTGATATTGATATATCACCAACACAAGGAGATGGTCAAGATGATAGTATCTTTAATCCTACATTTTTAAAGAGAGTTACGTCAGAGAGGGGTTCACGCAGATTAATTTCACTTCAAAGTCATCACAGTATAGATGGATGTCCAGAAACGCCAGCTCACAGTTCATGTCCTATAACTGTTCTAATACTAGTGTTTCATGCTGGCAGCGTATTAGATGCGAATGTTGACATGACAGCCAAGAAATCGGATGTAACTACATTCAAAGGTGCATTTGAATCTGTAATGCGCCAACATTATCCAACATTAGTGGGGCACATTGCGATCAAACTAGTTTCTTGCCCATCTGTATGCACAGAAGCATTAGGTGTTCTTTCCACATTAAGCCCTTATAGTTTTGACTGTTCTCCGTCTACAGTAGAAACTCCTTCGCTCACAAATGATTTGATCCCTATTGGAGCCATACCTTTGATTGCAACAACTTCCCCAGAATATGCGGAGTCTGTTACAAAAACTATAAATTCAGCCAATTCCGTTTATACGGAATTCATTAAATCAGAGGACGGAAAAGGATTTAACGGTCAAGTGTGTGTTGTAGGAGATAGTATGGGTTCAGTGTTAGCTTACGATGCCCTGAATAGAACGCTACAATATCAGTCACGGCATGATAGTGAAAACAGTATTTTAGACACTGAGATTACAATCCCTAATGATCCATTAGAGCAAAGCTATTTAAATAAATCCCATTTACAAGCTCCAACGCCACGAAGACGGTCTTCTTCGACGAGTGACAATCATGTGAAACTTGAATTTGAAGTTAGTGACTTTTTCACATTTGGCAGTCCATTGGCACTTATTTTAGCCTCAAGAAAAATCTCTGATGATAAAGGCAAAGATATAGTTAAACCTCTTGCGCAACAGGTTTACAATCTATTTCATCCAACAGATCCAGTTGCATCGAGATTAGAACCCTTACTCTCCGCTAGATTTACGAATTTGCCACCTATTAATGTCGCTAGATACGCTAAATATCCTCTGGGAAATGGCCAACCTTATCATTTGATGGAATTGATACAAAGTCACCCTCAATTATTCGGAGATCATTTACAAATGCCACCTACGCCAGTATTAAGGAGATTATCAGAAGTATCAGTTCAAAGCACCATTAGCGGCCTTGTTGATAATATTCCTCTAATAACTATGAATGCACTACAACACAAGTGGTGGGGATCTAAAAGATTAGATTATGCCTTATATTGTCCTGAAGGATTAACTAACTTCCCTACGAATGCCCTACCTCATTTATTCCATGCTAGTTATTGGGAGAGTTCAGACGTTATAGCGTTTATACTTCGCCAAGTTGGTCATTTTGATTTAGCATTATATGGTCATTCAGATGACAAAGAAGGCCCAATATTTAAACCAGGACAAGAACGAGAAAAATGGATGAGGAAGAGGACTTCTGTCAAATTAAAGAACGTTGCTGCAAATCATAGAGCTAATGATGTAATTGTCAGAGAAGGGAATCCTCAAACATTTACTGCACGATTTATGTACGGACCTTTGGATATGATAACTTTAACTGGTGAAAAAGTAGATATTTACATGATTAAAGATCCACCAGCAGGAGAATGGACACTGCTCTCTACCGTGGTAACAGATAAAACAGGAAGAATTACTTATACTTTATCTGAAAGACAAAGCGTCAGCTGTGGTGTGTTTCCAATGAGAGCCGTTGTTAGAGGTGATCACACCCATTGCAACTTCCATCTTGCTGTAGTTCCTCCTCAAACGGAATGTATCGTGTTTAGCATCGACGGCTCCTTCACGGCCAGTGTGTCGGTGACGGGAAGAGATCCAAAAGTACGAGCTGGTGCTGTAGACGTCGTTCGCTTTTGGCAAGATCTCGGATACCTTATTTTGTACATAACCGGACGTCCAGACATGCAACAGCGTAAAGTAATATCTTGGTTAGCAGAACACAACTTCCCTCATGGATTGGTGTTCTTTTCCGATGGTTTCTCTACTGATCCGTTGGGACACAAAGCAGCACATTTGAATAGTCTCATAAATGATCATGGAGTAATCCTTAACGCTGCGTATGGATCCGGTAAAGATATAAGTGTCTACAACAACTGTGGACTATCACCAAGACAAATTTACGCTATTGGGCGTATAAGTAAAAAGTATAGTAATATGGCGACAACTTTAAATGATGGCTACGCTTTGCATTTAGCAGATTTGAAACAGCCTGGCGCAGTTAGGCCTGCTAGAGGAAACGCTCGGCTTCTAGTGCCGCGACGATTGTTGGCTCCTGTAGCTACCACTTCGTCAAGCCGTGGTCGACGCTAAAGTCTAAATTAAAATCATTACTTGTTATGTAATTTCTTAAAACGCTTAATATAATTCCTGGGATAAGTGGTGTTTGTGATAGTTAAACGTAATAGTGCTTGATACTGAATGCCCCTTGTGAATGTAAAAAAATAATATTCTAAACCTAGGTATATCTCTGGAAAATCATTTGTATCTTAAAACACTGTAAGCGTATTATTTTCGTTTCTTATATTTTATAAAGCACCTATCTTGCCTATCTACCTTTTTATAAAATAATTATTAGGGAGGTAAAGTATTACCTAGTTTCTTACAGAAATATCTATTGCAATGATTAGACTAATGTCACCATGTACCTAAATAAATAGTAAAACGCTGATGTATCTTATAAAATAAATAACCGTTGTAAAAAATACAAAAATGTAGTAAACGTATACTTTACATGTTCTAATTTTAAAGAAAATATTTATTGTAACTAACAGATGCCGAATCGGAGGGTCTGAATCTCTGTTAATATGGAAAGTAAACAAACATAAATTCTATTCTAGTCTCGTCAGATATTAAAACTGTAGACGTAGTATACATATAGACGTGTAACAAGCAATACAATGCATTGTTGTTGTAATACCTACTGCTTAAGAGAACTCTTGACCTACATGTGTGTCTACCATCAAATCAAATTAATATTATAAATGTGAAAGTTTGTAAGAGAGGGTAAAATGCATAGTCGTATCAGTTGTTGTATATCAGCGAGAATGTTACCTTTTTACGCAAAAACTGCTGAATCGTTTGCGATAAATCTTTTCCTGATTAAAACATAGGCTAATTATATATACTGATGTTTCCACGGGAATGGAACTTACCCTCGTGAATCTGTAGAGCGTGGTTAGTTGTCCTCTTTTGCCTTTTTTTCGTGAATTTTTTTTGGTAAAATGTCACATATAATATCCTACCTATGTATTATAATTCAGAATTGAATAATGTACATAATTATTCGTATAATTAATGTTCTACATAATTTATGTTTGTATGCTCTATACTATAAGGTTTTGTAATATGAATTACGGATAGTATTTCTCGCAGTTATTCGTAAGAATCGTTACCTTGTGATTGTTTTTAAAAACAAGTGATATTATTTATACTTAATAACTACTTTTGTTAATTATTTTTAGTATTTTTGCTACTTCTTACATAAACTCTTTTGGTGGTTGCGATTTAAAAATAAGAGTTAATTGTGTGTGGATGGAGTATTGCCAATTTCATGCTCTCTTGTATTTCTGTTACGGATAACTTGATTAATCGTGTTTTATGCATAATGCCCAAGAGCGTCTGGGAGTTTGAAAAATGGTTTTTTAACTTTGTCTGGTCTATATCCATAATGTCCGACTACCTTTCTTTAGGTCATTTGTCAGACAAAACCGAGATCAAACATGCCCGAGCGCAATGAGTGCTAAAGCACGGCACATACATTTTTGTAGTGCATTTTATTTCTTATCTTATCTTATATCGGGGACTGATAGAGCCAGCAATACTTCGGCCCAGTGGGATCTTTTGTGTTTACCCCTACCTTAATGTTTCTTACTCTTTGAAGAAGCAGTCGATTAAGGCGGTGATCCCACTAAGAAGAAGGTATTTTACTTAGTAAGCCGAACTCTGAATAACTTTTTTTCATTACTTTGACCAAGACATTGTGGTTATGCATCCTAAGAGGCCGGCAAATTAACTGTATATTTTATGCGTGCATTATGCGTAAGGACACCGGTCCTTACGCATAATGCCTTAAGGTGAAGTAAATTGAAAAGGCTAAAAAAAATTACGAATTTTTTTACGATTTTTTTTCTATCGAAGCATCACTCGAATCGTGTTTCGATGCGTATGACAATATTTAGCATTTCTTCACCTTTATGACAGTAGGAATATCATTCTAAGAATTTTAGTGGTTGATACCCAAAAACTGTTTCTAAGACACCTCTATCGCGCTTCTGGTCCCTTTATCACCTTTATCGCGCCACTTCGGCTTAATTATAATGCCCGGGCTAACCAAGTTGCCCGTAACAACTAGCACTTTATAAAATAATATTCTATGGTAGTTAAAATGTAGAAATTCAAAATCAAGGCCCAACTCTGGTATCTACATGTAAGAATGAGTAATGCTTACACACGCACCCCCAGATTTTTATCGAAATAATCTGGGCTATGTATAAACGAGCGTGGTTAACTAATGATTCATTGTTGAACTGGGCTAGGCTTTAACTTTGTCTGTATGGAAATTAAATGTTATTGCAGTGTAGGAAGCTAAATTAATTTCGACTTGTGTATAAAAATACAGGTTATTGGTAATTATATAGCAAGCCGTTGAAGGCTACTTCTGTGCACCTTAACAAACAACTCTTGGAAATTCGAAAAACAAAATGAAAATTTTGAGATTATGTATATTTTACATGTAGCTGATTTTTTAAAACAAAGTTCATTCAGACTAAGAACAGTAGATAAAACTTAAATATAAGTAAAAGTTTAGGGTTAATGACCTCTCCGTATATGGAACAGCTGATTTATAACCTAACCTCAACATTTTCAAAAAAAGTTCGAATTTCGAAAAGTCGTAGAACAAAAGTTGTTTTAAGGTGCACAGATGTAGCCCTCAACGGCTTGCTAGTATAATTACCAGTAACCCTGTATAAACATTGACATTATAAAAACGAAGAAAATGCCGTTGCAGTCTCTTCGTATTTCCAAGATAATAAGAAATATATTCTTCTTCCATATTTCTTAATTTACGAATCGTTTAAGGCTGCGTTTGCTAGTACTATCAGCTTTGGTCACTAAGGAAGCTGATAACTATGTATAACTTCTAAATATATAAAATAATATTAATTATTTCACATCTATTTTTAAAAAACTATTCGGCTTCCTCAACTATAGGTCATTAGAACGATGTAAGACTGTCCATCGCAAAGTCTAATATTTAAATCAATTAGAAAATAAAATCTTATTATGTCTTTAAATAATATGGCAATATTGTGTAGGTTATTTTATTAATAAAAAAAATCGTGTTGTTCAAAAACAGATTGGAAATTATTTTTCTATATCGTACTTTGAGTTCGTTACGAACGTAGATAATATAATGAATATGTATTTAATTAAACAACAATAAAATGTATTTACATTCCTGTTTAAATATAAGTGTAATTTTTTGATTATATTGGTAATTAAACCTATTTATTATATTTATGTAGGGGTAATTTTAAAGAATTTTAATATAAATATAATACCTATTTTAATATTTCAATTACTTACAATAATAATTATTAGTATTTACATTTTCTTGACATTATTTATTTACTAGTAATCTATGTATAATTTATTATACATACTCGAATGTTTTTGTAAGTAGATACATAGTACATATTTGATAATTATGATAAAATCTATTTAGAATTTTAATTGCATTCTCTAATAACTGAAATGTAAAGCCAAATATTTAACTGAAGTTATTGCAAAAATCTGATTTATTAAATATAGTAAATTTGGCTCAGGAGCATCTGGACAGAGTATAGTCATCAAAATTTGACGAAATAGTACAAACAAATAAACTAAAATGTAATAAAAAAAGGTTTGTTAATCTCAACTCGATGCATATTGGAAAATTAATCTTTATTTATTTTTAGTATATTCATAAGGTTTTTCAATCTATACTAATGTTATAAAGCTGAAGAGTTTGTTTGTTTGAACGCGCTCATCTCAGGAACTATTGGTTCGAATTGCAAAATTATTTTTGTATTGGATAGTCAATTTATCGAGGAAGGCTGTAGGCAATTTTTCATTTTGGTATTCCAACGGGATCAGGACTTACGTAACTTTATAACACAACTAGCTGCGCTCCGCGGTTTCACCCGCGTAACTCCCGATCCCGTGGGAATATTGGGATAAAACGTAGCCTATACCTTCCTCGATAAATTGACTATCCAATACAAAAAGATTTTTTTAATTCTAACTAGTAGTTCCTGAGATTAGTGCGTTTAAACAAACAAACTCAGCTTTATAATATTAGTATAGATTATCTAAATGGACATAGGGTGTGACCGTTGAATCACTTAACAAATTAATCTTGTTATTACATGTATGTGTAGAATTACAGTTCAGGTAATAATAAATTAGTAATAAGTACATAAATGGTTTAGGTAGGTAGGTATTTTTGAATCCACGTAAATTTTTCAAATAGAAAAACCCATTGGTGCATAACCAGTATTCTATGGGATTCGAATAGACAACCTTCGTATTGAAAGCCGACGTATCTTCCAAGTTAAGGTGAAAGGGTACCGGTGCTCTCTCTATACAAATGTAGTCGACTGTTTCCTGTTTTTTGATCTTCATTTCTATGATAATAAGAAAATGAAAAAAAAATCAAAACATAGGGGCATAGTCATGGCAGTTATAGGTTTTATGCAACAAAAATATTTGCTCTAGTGTCATTATCCAGGGAGGAAACAGTCGACTACGTTACTATGGAAAGAGCGCTCGGTACCCTTTCCTCTTAGGTCACCAACCTAAATAGTTATCAAATTATTTTGTTCGGTAGATTTTTTGTGTTGGAACATTTCCTGTATAGAATAAAATCGGCACATATTACACAACATTAGTAGCCATTATAAAACTATTAGGTAACAAGTACCTTCATAAATTATTAAATTGAAATGTGGTTTTAGGTAAGGTTAACCTGACTATGCCTAGTGTACCTCAGTCAGTTGACAGTCCATGCCATAATAATCCTTAACGCCTATTTATAAAGGTCAATATGGTCTTATCTGTTACTAAATTACCTAGGAGGATAAAAATGCAACCTTTCCAACACATAGTGATTGTGTGGCTTCCTCGCGAGGTGAACTCGTCGCTAGTCTAAATTTAATAAAGCCCTGAATTGATAGATAGGTACAGGCTACATAGTTACAGGCACTGGTAATGTATTTGGTAAACATCATAAAATCAATGTAGCTATCTATACATGATTCGTTCGATTTTATCCATCAAACTATATGACGTAACTAGGTAATTGGGTACTTGTTTATGGCTATCTGTGCACTTACCTAATCGAAACCACTTCGGGGAACCAGCCGGTACCTTTTTGGAAAACTAATCAAAAGAATTGATAGCTCTGTATATTAAATGACTCTCTAATATCGGTCGAACTTGTATTAATTAATTTGAATATCAAAAAGTCATAATTTTTGATAATGTGATCTTCATTAATCGTTATCTAGGTAGGCTTTAGGTATAAAACCTATTCGTGTTCGATTAAATGCCATACTTATTCTCATTAGTAGATTCTACGTGTATTAGACGTGTAAATGTTATCAACGTATTCATACCATTTAGGTAAAAATATACAACTATGTTCAAAAAGATTTGGACAATGTAGTTGAGCAAAAGTCCGAACTAACGAGTACCTATTTATTTTCATGAAACCATTGACTAAGAATAACGTACTTATATAGACTGCCCCTCATAAACAAAAAGCGTCACATAAAAAATAACATGATTCCAGATGGCGCTACCGCAATTTATACAGTTTTAATACACCAAAAAAACTAAAAGGCGCCACGACTCATTTTTCCAAGTACTTTACTTAATTTATTATATGGAACTAGCTCTTATTAAAAAGAAGTTGAAATCGTAATATAATCGACATATAATGTTCTCTTATTTTTTATTACAACGCCATCTTAGTGACTCCTAAAAATACTAAAATGGACGTAATTACCTAAGCTATTTTGTATGGGCGATGTTTGTCTATATCTGGTAATTTTTAGTCAATGATGAAACTGAAAAAAGTTTCATATTTTCTAGACAGAAAATATGAAACTTTTCAAACAGTTAAATAAGAGGACATTAAGACATTTTATTTTAATAATTGGAAGTACTTTTGTCAGTTTAAATTACGATTTCTTCTTAATAGCTAGTCCTATAACAATAAATTAAGTAAAGTACTTGGAAAAATAAGTCGTGGCGCCTTAGTCTACCTTAATCCATGTTGTATGGGGATCTGGTATAAAATTGACTAAGGTCGACTATTTTTCACACTTCAGTTTAATAGTGAATATATTTTAGCTCAGTATTCATTACCACATTGCCTCTAGGCATAAGTGGTTGGCAGTTACATATGTAATTGCAAAACAGTATTTCAGTTTCTATACAGTATTTTATATACAAAAACTAAATATTTTGTGACAATAGTGAAAACTACTTAAAAATTAAAAAAACCACCGACTTTTATCCCCGTAACTTTCAGACGGCAAAACCGATTTCGATCAAACATAGCTAAGAACACTCAGGACTAACTCATCAAACAAAAGAAACTGAATCAAAATCGGCTCATCCGTTCGGGAGCTACGATGCCACAGACACACACACACAGAGTCGTCAAACTTATAACACCCCGTCGTTTTTGCGTCGGGGGTTAAAAATAACTTCAAATGAGATGATGTACATTATAAAAATAATTGCTAGAGTAAAAGAGTGAGTTGTAGCCTCATACAAACTGCAAAAAAGCATGCGCACTTGCGCAAAATACATTATTAAAGCAGGACTGAAAGACGCAGTTTAATTGGCGACACTTATAACTTGAGCAATAGCTTGCTTGGGTATGTTATGTGGTAGTCCCAATTATCAGGCTATTTATGTGTGAGCACGTAACTCACCTACCTACTCTAAATAATTGTATTGAAACAACCACCTTTAACTAATAAGTAGGTATTTACCTACTGTTTTAGTTATATTTAGCTAGTAGAGTAGGTAATTTCTGTCTGTTATAAAAAAGTTGTTAATAATGTCCCTAAGTGCTGTGCTAGCTTTGTTCTTTTATATTTATGTATTATCTATGTGTGTGAGAAAATAAATTATTGTTGTTGGCAACTTGTTATTTTCATTTATAAAACACATCACACCTCCGCTTAAATAGTGTCACAACTCAAAAACAATATTACTTATTTATTTCATATTTTTAGGAAACCTAATATCATTATTTCATGAAACTTAAAAAAACATTCAAATCTACTTAAATGTTCATATCGCTAATTCTATTAGTTTTCCAATTAAGACTAGAAAACCGGAAAA
The DNA here is from genome assembly GCA_951213275.1 of Idaea straminata. Lineage (NCBI taxonomy): Eukaryota > Metazoa > Arthropoda > Insecta > Lepidoptera > Geometridae > Idaea > Idaea straminata. The sequence continues at coordinate 6,558,998 of OX577850.1, forward strand.
ACAACCTGTTAGATACTTTAGACACCTTTTTCTCGACAGTTTTCTTTTTTGAGTTATGAGTCATGACACTATTTGAGCGGAGGTGCGACATGCCCCGCGGTTTCATCCGCGATTTTGTGGGAATTCCGAAATAAATAGCCTATGACACTAATTAATATGCTAAGCCCAACGGGTATTATGAATGTACTTATTTAAAACAAAACAACCTGTAATCTTTACTCATGAAAACAATGAAATATGAAATACTAACTGCGCCCCGTGGTTTCACCAGCGTAAGTCCCGATCCCGTGGGAATATCGGGATAAATAGATAAAAATGTGTCAATCTAGATCTCCAGCTATCTATATACCGAGTTTCATCGCAATCGGTCCAGAAGTTTTTACGTGAAAGAGTACAAACATACACACACAAACTTTCACATTTATAATATTAGTAGGATTTCTATGCAAAAATTTCATCCACTGGTTTCGAATATTACCCCTTACAACCTCACAAACTTTGCCTTTTTACCCGACTGCGAAGAAATATTATGATAATATTGGTACTACTTGAAACTCGATTTTAGCTTTCTGTCAAAAATGTATGGACTAGGCATGGACGTAATACTGTAATAATATTTGAATAATACTGACGACCCAGTTGCCACAATGGTCACCATGCCGGACTGCCAAACACAGGGTTGCGGGTTCGATTCCTGCCTCAGACAAGTATTTATGCTTAGATATTTGTCTGTGGTCTGGTTGTTTTTATTTATTTTAAGTATATATTTTCAAAAGAAAAGTATATAGTTAAGTAGTATATCCGTTGTATATCACCTATAACACAAGTCTAGTTACTTAGCTAGGGGCTAGATGGCGATGTGTGGAATGTCCTGCAATATTTATTTCTTTAAATAGTTTAGAATCCTTCAACGGGGTTAAAAATAAAAACCTCATGTAAGTAACACTAAAAATTTATTTACATTTAGTTCATAAAGGCTTGGTAAGATAAAAATAAAACATAATGGTTACACAAATATTTAAACGAAACTAGACGCTCCGCGGTTGCACCCGCGTAGTTCCCGATCCCGTGTAATATCGGGGTAAAAGGTAGCCTTATGTTATTCCAGGATTTTAATCTATCAGGTTTCATCGCAGTAGTTCAAGACAAACATACACAAACTTTCACATTTATAATATATATTATAAAGCTGAAGAATTTGTTTGAACGCGCTAATCTCAGAAACTACTGGTTAGAACTGAAAAAACATTTTTGTGTTGGATAGTTCATTTATCGAGGAAGGCTTTAGGCTATATAACATCATGCTGCGACCGATAGGAGCGAAGAATCAGTGGGAAATATGAAAAAACGGGGAAAATTATTCATCTTTGAGGGCTTCCGTTGTTTGTTTGAACGCTCTAATCTCAGAAACTACTGGTTCGAACTGAAAAAACATTTTTGTATTGGATAGTTCATTTATCGAGGAAGGCTTTAGGCTATATAACATCATGCTGCGACCGATAGGAGCGAAGAATCAGTGGGAAATATGAAAAAAAAACGGGGAAAATTATTCATCTTTGAGGGCTTCCGTTGTTTGTTTGAACGCTCTAATCTCAGGAACTACTGGTTCGAATTGAAAAATTATCCATAGTCGAGGAATCCTATAATTTTTACTTTGATATTCCCACGGGATCGGGAGATACGCGGGTGAAACCGCGGGGCGCAGCTAGTTTATAATATTAAGTGGCATGTTTACACAGCTCTTTGTTATAAAATGTATGAAAAATCCCTCTTAAGTCTGATTAATTACTTATAGATTCTCTTAAATACTGCTTAAAATATATTTAAAAAAGTGTCGATGCCTAGCTAAAATTGGTATGTGAAAATCAGTTATTATAATCTTGGCACGCAATTTAATTTTGCAAAATGTCAAGTTTTTTTTTACTAATTTCATACATATTGTATTAAATGGCTATACATACCTTTTTACGTGTTCTGATGAATACAAAGCAAATTATTAAAAAAATATACAAAGTGAAATATTTAAAAAAAGCCATATTTTGAAGGTTAGGTAAAAAAATAAACGCATTAAAAAAAACGAAAATGCCTCTACGTTCACCTACGCAAAATCGAATATGTAAATAACAACAAATAGGTAAGTAAAAACAAAACAATATTTCCATAATAATAAATCAATAATTCGTTTTACTTAGCCTACATTTATATACAACAGACTTCAACAGTCCTAGAGTTGAACGCTAAAATTGCAATTTCATTCAAAACGCTGATTTTTACAAGACTACTACTATTACGGCGTTACTAAAAAAAATTGTAAAAGTACTTGCAATTTTTAGCGCACATCTCTCGGGCTTATGATACATTGCTAGCAGATTGAAGACCTTCTGATCTCAATTCAAGTGAACGCCAGAGTTTGAACATTTTTGGTCCTTTGAGCCGGATTTTTTAACACAAATATTTATTATATTTAATGGTAAGTATTGCTAATCATAAGATATAACTATGCTAATCATTATGTGCTATATTGACTGGGCTATTGTTATGCAATGAATTACATTTGTATCTGCAGAGGCACTTTAAAAACTCGAAAAAATAATCTACGAGGTATAGTGGAAAAAGGTAATTTTGTTAATATCCTTGTCCAATATACCCTGTATGAAAAAGGTACCTATATAGAAAACTGTCACAATTTTAAAAAACATCGAGATCTAATTGTACTTTATAATTAAAATAACATCCATTTTTTTAGTACATACATTCATTTACAATTAATTAAACCACTTATACTATACATACATACTACATAGACAAATTTACATATATTCGAATGAAATATTTGTGCTGACTATAAGTACCTACCAAGTTCTATCACCTTTTGCTTGCATGTGACATCATAATTTATACCAGTGGTTTCCAAATTAATTTTCATGCGTACCCCTCTACTCCGTCAAGAATTCAGATTCACGTATGAATTATTCATGTAAAGATCGATCTTGGCAAGAGCATAAATTTAAACGTTTATCACATATAATTTTATAATGAGCTGCCTCTTTGAAATAGTTTATTACAACACAAATGGGGCAAGGCGACAGTAACAGTTATAGTATATTAAAAAAATGGCTTTTGTTCTACCAATTAAAAATTTAATTGTGGAAGAAATTGGGTGAGATCGATGGGAGAAACGCAAATATATAATACTAGCTGTTGTCCGCCACTTCGTACGCGTAGTAGTTTTGTTTTATGTACGAAAACCTTCCTCTTGAATCACTCTATATATTAAACTCCGTTGCGTAGTTTAAAAGATCTAAGCATGAACATAGGAACAGATAGCAGGAAGCTACTTTATTTTATACTATGTAGTTATTAATATTACACTGCAGTTTCCAAGGAAATTATTAAAAAAACATTTAGTCAATCAGCGCTAGATTTATCAGAGGCACGCGAACCACTAATTGAGAAACACTGATTTAGATCATAAAACAGTTATAATTATGTAGATAAATACGGCAGTTCCCGTGTGCACTTAATTTCATATAAATAAAAAAAACAAGCCTAGTTTATTAGACAAATAAAAGAAACACCGTCTAAGCTGCGACCGCGGTTCCACTATAATCACGTTAGGTTAGCTTGCAGCTAAAGTACTTACTATAAATATTAAATGTTAGTGCACAAATTCGAGTAATAAAAATTACAAGCTTAGTAAGTATTTATCATTTCTATCCTTTGTTCATTTATCAAACATAATATACACAGCCAATAGTACACCTATAGTTTTCTAGTTAGTAGATACTTCTAATAATCTAGATTAGATAAATTAGGTAGCTTTATTTAATAATAATAAACATATCTGATTACATCCTAAAACATTCGCGTTGAAATTACAAGAGCATTCTAAGGAACATGAAACGAGAATTAATCTTTAGTTGGGCCCAAATATATTTTAAGGTGTGTGTTTGCATCATAATAAGTTATTTTATTTTACTTATTATGATCCAATAGTCATAAAAAATAAATAATTTTGCATAATGTTGGCACATATAAAACTGTGAAATATTTTAATTTGATACTTTATACGTACTTCCAATTTTGTTTTATATTTACAAAAAGCTCATCTACTTACATTTATAAATATTTATACATTTATATATCTGTGCAATATAAATGTCTTTATTTATATTAAACATACACCATTCATATAAATACTGCTCAGCAGGCGATTAGGTATCACTGTATAAAATGTCACTTACTAACTCATGATTAACCAATTAATAACCCGCTAAGCAGAGTTTATAAGGTACTAACTATGTAGGTCATATCTGGGGCCCTACCGCGATAAGTGCGTCGGCTTCAAGCCAACGCGTCGGCTTATGCCGACCCGCGCCCCACACTGGGCGGAATTATGAGACTGCCTTTCATAGAATTTTTGAAACTTTTGAGTTGGTCGTTATGTTATTTTTAAAAAACACCACAGAATATGACTTTGTTATTTTTTTTAAATAACAACCAGTTTCACTTCTTTTTAAATGGTTGATGAAATCCTGCATACTTAAAACACACGAAAAAAACAACTTAATTTAAAAAATAAAAAATGTGAATTGCACGCTTAAAATTCTGTCTATTGTGAGGCGCGGGTTGGGATATCGACGTCGGCTTGAAGCCGACGCAATAAGCGTGGTTGGGCCCCTGGCCTAACGTTCAAGATTTTAATAATTAAAAATCTTCCTAGCTTGACTATATTTTTAGAATAAGTACTCTACCATAAGTTTTAATGATAATATTCGAATACTAATTACAAGACACAATCAGCTAAATCGCGAGAATTACGCGCACTTTCGCTTCGATCGCGGTTTTGACAGCCGATCACAAAACATTCAGCGGATTCCGACTTAATTTTTCCCCTCTAGCCAAATCTGTGCTTAGTCGCTAGAAGGAACGCGGGGTTATTTTTCCCACCTGTTCCTAGTGGTAACTATTAAGGACTAGACTAGAAGCTTATTTCTAGTCTTTCCCACCAGCAACGCACCCAAATAATAACCATAAAGAAAGAAATCGTATTCGTTGAGTGGTAAACTTAAGAGGAAAGGGTACCGGGCGCTCTCTCCATCCAACGTAGTCGACACTAGAGCAAATATTTTTGTTGCATAAAACTTATAACTGCCATGAACATGCCCCTATGTTTTGTTCTTTTATATTATATTTTTTTGTTTTTTAAATCTTAATTTCTATGATAATTAGAAAATGAAAAAAACCAAGAAATAGGGGCATAAATATTTGTGCTAGTGTCATTATCCATTAACAGTCGACTACGTTTGTATGGAGAGAGCGCCGGTACCCTTTCACCTTAAGTCTCTGTCAATGAAGCGACGCAGCGCTTTATTGTGCACAGGGTCATACGTTTAAACTTTATCGAATATTATCACAACTCGTGGTAGCGGTACAAAACGCTTTTTTGTGCCTTTATTTAGATGTTATTATGATCATAATAATATAATTATTACCTTATGATCAGATCTAAAAATGTAGATTACCTATTTTTATCTAATTTTAACTATCGATAAAAACATTTATATAAATACTAATTTCGGATTGGTATTTTCCTAAATGAAAATCAGACTGAATAGTGAACATTTTTTTTATATTTATTCATTATTATTTTAAACTATTGCTTGTATGGTAATGCCTGACGGAAAATATTTAAGTAAGTATATATTTTTGAGTAATTTTAATGGCAACACTAGGAACTATATCAGACATTCATAATATTGACTTATGTTCAGACTTATATACAATATCGATCTTATAAAATCTATTCATATTACGTCCATAGGTTTCTGTTAATGCAAGTCATTTGTCGCGACGTCGAACGACGAAGTGAAGACCCATCTTAGAGTTCCAAAACTGATATTATTGGAATGTTGTCAACTCAAGCAAGATTCTAAAGTCCTGCTAGAGTTAAAGTTCAAAGTCTTTCAATTTATGAAGTTACGAGACTAAACATTCCAATAATAGTAATTTTACAACTCTATGATGAGTCTGCAATTCTGTTGCTGACTACCTTACTTGTTACAATCTACTAACAGCTCACTTGTGTATCATTTTTTTACACAAAGAGGCTAGTTTTCTACCATTTATTCCATTCAATTATTTTATAGGAATTTTTTGCTGTTAAAGTTGTGCTGTCAATGGCAACACTATAAAAAGCCGCCATTTTGAAGAGCAGTTTTAAAACACTTCTGTAAGTTTATGATCCTCTTTCCGTAAAAGTTTCTAAGGTATATGATTAACAATGGCTGGACTAATGATAGAAGTTACACCCGAGTGAGGTGTTAACGGATTGTAGCAAGTAATGTACAGTCAGATGCATAATTGCAGCCCCCGGTAGAGTTAAAAAATTTATATTATTGGCATGTTTCCATTCTAATAATTTTTGTTTGATAAATTCATGACTTTAAACTTCAACTAAAGCAGGTGCCTAGAATTTTGCTTATGTTGAAAACATTCTTATAACAGCCATTTTGGAGCTCTACGGTGGGTCTGCAATTATGCAGCCGACCTTACGTATAGCACTTTAAGCGACAAATTAAGATGACGCATCTCTATACTACGAGTCGCGACCAACTGTCCAAAGGTTGTAGATTTTAAACACTAATATAGTATTTAGAAAAGGCTCAAAAGATCAATAGAATCATCTAACCGTACCTTGTTTTGCAACAATATCTTTTAAAGTATCAAAATGTATTTATTATTTATTTATCTTCATTTTTGATAAACTCAATCGTTGTCAGTGAAAATAAGTAAATAATAAATACAATCATTAGATACCTACATAAGTAAAGGAGAATGCCCATTTTCTGTGACTGTCAGAATCGCCAGACAAACTATGCTCAATATTTAGTACCTATTTGCTACCTTTATTCATATTTGCTATCTCCGTAAAAACGAAAATAATGATGAAACAAACTTAGGAGATTTAGGCCACTGGTTTTATTAAAGTTGATTCAGCTTTTTATAGACAATTAATTTTTTATAGTCTGTAATTAAAGGCTTACAATTTTTCCGTCTGGTCACCAGACGTCTTCATTTTTTGTTACTATTACTTTGATGGAATTTTCGTTCCGATCGATGTACTTATATCTGTTTTCATCCGTTAAATTGCAACAAAATGTTATTTTATTGATGTCAATAGCTTGAATTGTTTGTAGGTATTATAAGTTTACATATTTTTAAATGTAATTTTACCTTACAACTTAAACAGACTGTAGTCTATAATGAATTAATTACACAAAAAAAGGACGAAACCGTACAATATTAAAGGGGGAAAAGAGCGTTTATTTTTATATGGAAAAGTACGTAGTATGTGGCTTTTAAAGTCGCTTTTGGGCATTCTCCTTTTACTTGCAGTTTTTGTTACTTCGTGTCATCGCCTATATTCATGAAATGCCATGATGCCAAAATTTTGGTATTTGGCAAAACGACAGTAAAATCGTTTAAAAATTCATTATCTGTACCTCACAAGTAATTAGTTCGACAATCAAACCTCTAACTTGGGTTCGGTTTTTCGTTGCTATGAATACGCATTGCCGTTCTTGTGCGGCACCCTTGTGAAGATAACATCTTCCTCGTCAGCGTTTATACTTTCAGCTGAAGTGAGAGCTACAGTGTCACTGTGTACGACGTGCGGGGACTCGTTGAATTCATCTAATTCTTCTAGACCAGCTGGAATAGATAAAAATTGTTACTTTAATTGTTTTAATTTAATTAATAAACCTAAGTCTCTGATTGGTGCAAGGGTACAAAAGGTCCACTATTGAACTTGTTTCACAAAAAAAGGCAGAATCGCAGACCTGATAGTTTGGCTGTAATTGCTAAGTTCATGCTGAAATCTGATTTTGACTAAAATTTCACTAAAACCCAAATAACTTTTGAACAACGAAATATTGCAGAACATACAGGGGGGTTAAATCGATAGGTACTGAGGTCCCCCATCCCCCAGCAACCGATGATCCACCCCCCTTGTTACACCGTGTATATAGGGATAGGGACTATAGACCTCAGTATCTGGTATAAATTTCAACTTGCTAGGTCCACCCGTTCCTAAGAAAATCGGCGGTGACAGACATACAGACGGACAAGAAAGTAATCTTATAAAGGTTCCTTTTTTTACCTTTTAAGGTACCCTAAAAACACAATGAGTTAGAATAAACTAGCAGTGCTTAGCGGTTTCACCCGCGTAAGTCTCAATCCCGTGGGAATATATAAAAATTAGCCTATATTACTCCCAATGAAACAATGTATCCTCATACCAAGTTTTAACAAAATCGGTCTAGTGGTTTCGGAGCATATTTAATGCAAACAAACAATCAAATATTTTCTCTTTATAATATTGGTATAGATAAAGAAGCATCTTCCTTATTAGGGACCTCGGCACGCGTTTTGGCGAAGCGTCTGTTGATCAGAGTGCTGGTAGCTTTTTCGCTCAGTCTGGCCATACAGAAGGGAAACGTTACGTCTTGGAACGATGCCTCGGGGAGACACGCTTAAGGTGAAAGGGTACCGGCGCTCTCTCTATACAAACGTAGTCCACTATTTCCTCCGTGGATAATGACACTAGCACAAATATTTTTGTGCTATAAAGCCTATAACTGCCATGACTATGCCCCTATGTTTTTTTTTTTTTTTCATTTTCTAATTATCATAGAAATTAAGATTTAAAATAAAAAACAAATCATAGGAGCATGGTCATGGCAGTTGGCTTTATGGCACAAAAATGTAAGTTTTATGCAACAAGAATATTTGCTCTAGTGTAATGAATGACACTACAGCAAATAGTCTTGTTGTCGTTGTTTGTTGTTTTGAGAAAACGACAAGAATAGATGAAGATGGAGAGACCTCCCGGTACCCTTTCTCTTACCCGTTTTTGAAATGAAAACTTTTATTGAAACTATTTTCTCTGGTCTTACTACCCCTAACTATCAGTTTATTGTGTACCATTGTTAATAATAAAATAGGTATCTAGGAAAGCGTGTTACACTTTAGACTGCATCGTCACTTATCAAATGATATCTCATTTGTTCGAATGTTCTGTTATAAAAAAAAGTATTCAAACAGTCTTCAAACAAATAGACATATCTCAACAAGATAAGATTAAAAATAATTGGATTACGTTTTTATTGTGTCAAGAGGTGATAAAAGATAAATACAAATATTGCTTAGCTAGAGCGAAGATTCCTAGCATTATGGTACCTACCCCGAAGATACATAGCACATTGATGTCACCTCCATGTAAAACAAATGTATTAGTACGAGATCCCTTTAAGAAAGACCTTCACCGAACTGATTAACTCGAGCACGAAGGGTCTCGTGCCATGTTGTATGGGAGCCCTACTTTTTCTGTTTTTATTATTTTTTGTTTAGCGGCAACAGAAATACATGTGAAAATTTCAACTCTCTAGCTATCACGGATCATGAGATACAGCCTGGTGACAGACAGACGGACGGATAGTGAAGTCTTGGTGATAGGGTTCCGTTTTTACCCTTTGGGTACGGAACCCTAAAATGTTTGTGATTTGAATTGATGAAGAGACTTCGTCCGCGTAGGAGTCGAAAATGGGCCAAGAAATCACGTTGTCCCATACAAACTTTGCCCCCCTTTTCACCCCCCTAGGGGTAGAATTTAGCATAAGTTATACAAAGAACACACCATTCAAGGTTCAGGTCTCTACGATCAGCGGTTTAGGCTGTGCGTTGATCCGTCAGTCAGGATAAAGAATTTTATATTGTTGAAGAGATAAAAGTTAAATGTAAGTTTACCTGTATAATCAGAAGGTGCCAATAATAAATACTGTTCCGATCTAGTCGGCCATAACAGGTGCGCCATTACGCAGAATGCTAGACAATCTGCTGAATATGTTATACCTGAAATAGATAGTAAAACAGTAGGCTCAATTTTAGTAAACTGGCTTGCAAGCAAGAGAGAGAGACATACAAAGAAACACGCGCACGCCGCACGGCTTACAACTATAGCATAAAGTGTCGTTACAACTTTTGGTGTTAATTTTTTCCGTCTAGACCCCTTTCGCAACGCGCGATAAGGAACTTCTTTCCATTATATTGTACAACATTTCACACAGCGTCCCATCTGTATGACGACCTCCCGGGAAACCCGCTTGCGACGCAGTAAGGGTTCGATTCCCGCTTCAAACAAGTGTTTATGTAAAGTAAGTACGTAAGTATTCAACAAGAAATTATACAAGGTTATTGGTAATCATATTAACAAGCGGTTGAACACTTCTGTGCACCTAAATAAACAATTTTTGTTCTAGGAGTTTTGGAAAACATTTTTTTTTTATTTTGAGGTCATGTATATACTTAAAAATCAGCTGTTTTATCTAGCTATTTTTTAAATTTACTCTACTGTTCTAAGTCTGAATTACCTGTTTTAAGAAATCTGTTGAACATTGACTTTACAAAACCCTAAAATTTTTCTTAAAAATGTAGAATAGAACTTTTTTGTTTGGGTCAGAGAAGTGGCCCTCAACCGCTAGCTAACCGATAACCCTTTTTATTCATAGGTTCAAACGAGGTAGCAGTGAGCTTACCTACGTCGAGAATATGAAGCTAAATTCAATGGATTTAATTTAAATAATTTATTTAATTTAAATTATTAGACGACTCAGTTGGCACAATGGTCACCATGTCGGACTGCCAAATACAGGGTTGCGGGTTCGATCCCCGCCTCAGACATGTATTTATGCTTAGACATTTGTCTGTGGTCTGATTGTTTCTATGTATTATAATGATATATTTACAAAAGAAAAGTATTTAAGTAGTATATCCGTTGCCTAGCACCCAGAACACAAGTCTAGTTACTTAACTTGGGGCTAGATGGCGATGTGTGGAATGTCCTGTAATATTTATTTATTATTTATTAAATTAAATTATTAGACGACTCAGTTGGCACAATGGTCACCATGTCGGACTGCCAAATACAGGGTTGCGGGTTCGATTCCCGCCTCAGACATGTATTTATGCTTAGAAATTTGTCTGCGGTCTAGTTGTTTCCAGGTATTGTAAGTATATATTTACAAACGAAAAGGTTTTAAGTAATATATCCGTTTTCTAGCACCCATTACACAAGTCTAGTTACTTAGCTTGGGGCTAGATGGCGATGTGTGAAATGTCCTGCAATATTTATTTATTTATTTAATAGTTTGAACAATTAACTTACCGAGTAAAAACTTGAATCTCCAAAGTGGACTGATCTGCAACGCAACAAGCGCTATGATCGGCAAATAGACGAACCAGACCAGACTAGAAGCGCCGAAGTGTAGTAGAAAGTTTAACTTGGGCATGTTATGTTCGTACATCATGGTATTCCTTAGTTCCAGGACGAACCACGTCATGATGGCCACTCGGAGCGCCAAGATGAGCCAGCCCGGCCATGTTTGGTATTCATCTATCTCTTCTATTATGTCTACTTCTGTCTGTAAACATTACATAGTGTAAAAAAGTTGCTTCCCGCTGTCTGCCCCTATGTATGCTTAGATCTTTAAAACTACGCAACGGATTTTGATGTGGTTTTTTTCAATAGATAGGGTGATTCAAGAGGAAGGTTTATATGTAATAATACATGCATAATATAGCCGTGCGTAGCCGGGGCGGGTCGCTAGTTAAAGTATAAGAATAGTTAGGAAGCTTTTCGTATGTACTGTACATAAATATTTGAGGCGGGAATCAAACCCGCAACCTTCTGCGGGTTTTGCCCACCGCGCCAGAGGCCATCTAAATATTCCGCTCTACATTATTTTTAAGTTACATAAAGTACCAATTAATCTTTATTTTATTTTGACCTCGATATAAAAATTGAGTAACAGCTACCAATGTTCCGCTCTGCGGTGGGTATCGTATTTTAATTTTGTAATAGCACAACCAATTTATTAGCGTTTAAGTAATTGTATACGGGCTGTTTTCCCCAATTAGACTCTTTTTGATTGGGTACTTTTCGCGTGAGGATAGGCTTGCCCTGTACCTACTACCCTCTCAGCTTAGTCGACCATGTCCAGAGTAGAGAACTTGTCAATACTGCTGGAGCCAACTAAGCGTCGCGATTTATCATGATGTTTTCCCTCACCGTAAGAGCAATTTTTTCGTAATGATAATAAATTTATGCACGGCCTGCCGGGATTTGAACCCACGACTTTAAGAATGTATTTTTATACAGATGGATTTTTATACAGAATGAAGGTCGAGGTATCTACCACTAAGCCAACATGCGTTTTAAGTAATCAACACGCTACGCGGCCTATAAACTTTATCAGCCGTTTTTACTGCTTTATGGACCGAATTTCCAAAAATCCATTCTTATTGCTCCTGTATGTATTAAAAGGAACCCCCATGCAAAATTTGAGTCTCGAGATAAGTGACTGAACAAGTGATTTTCTCTATCTATACTAATATAATAAAGACGGAAGATTTTTTTGATTTTTTTTGTATGTAACGAATGTGCTTCGAAACTGCTAGACCGATTTTGATGAAACTTGGTATATACATTGATTCCTTGGGTAAACACAGGCTATTTTTTATTCCGTTATTTCCACGGGATCGGGAGTTAAGCGGGTTATTATAAATATAGATAAAGTCTGAAACTTCGCATGGGGGTTCCATGCGAAGCTCTTGTTGTTTCAGAGATAATGAATATTTTTCTCTGATATCCTACTAATATTATAAATGTGAAAATTTGTGTGTGCGTGTGTGTGTGTGTGTTTGTTACTCCTTCACGCAAAAACTACTGGACCGATTGCGATGAAATTCGGTATATAGATAGCTGGATACCTGGATTAACACATAGGCTACTTTTTATCCCGATATTCCTTCGGGATCGGGACTTACGAGGGTAAAACCGCGAGGCGCAGCTAGTACCTATATATAGATAAGTTGATATCTCGTATTTAGTTCGTAGTTAATTCCTTGTATTTGTATATATTTATTTAAATATATTATTAAATAGATCTATTCAGAAGATAAGTTGAATATTGTTTATACTTACTGTGTTCCATACATAGAGCAATATGTGTACTATGCCATATGCAAGCCACACCCCAAACACGAGTGGCTTATATGTCAACTCCAGCCTTGTGACTGCCCAACCTTTGGCCAACAGAAGTAGTAACAGCATAAATAATGTCTGAAAATTCAACAAAATGAAATAATTAACTTGAGTAAATGTTAACATGAATGAGATTCATGTAGGTTTAGGATTACCGAATTTCTACAGTCCTTGAATCAAGTTAATTAGGCTTAAGTATAAAAAGCACTTTTTCTAGTATAAAAACCAGCCAAGTGCGAGTCGGACGCGCGTACGAAGGGTTCTGTACTATTATATTCTGTTTTTAGTATTTGTTATTATGCAACTATGAATCACCTGTAAAAATTTCAACGGTCTACGATTTGATGTTGAACAAACAAATATCAATAAACTTTCGGATTTATAAAATAGTTAGGAGCTTGAAGAATGGCATATGCAATTTTTAACTCCGATCCCATACTTACGGGGTTAAAACCGTGGACTACAGCTAGTTTTATAATATTTTTAAACATTCTTACTCTACTCATTATATCGAGGATATCTCCCGCAACAGATAGTCCCGCGAAGCCGACGCCATCGGCTGCAAACTTCACGGCATGCAAAACATTGAAGCAGAGCGCTATGAACTCTAGTCCTAGGCTGAATGTGAACAACTTTGTTACTGGATGCTTTTGTATGCTGAAACATCACGAAAATTCATGAATAACCGGCCATTACATGTGTTTGTTTTTAGTGTTTTGTTATTATAACAGCAACAGAAATACGTCATCTGTGAAAATTTGGTGGTGACTGTGATAGATAGATAGATACGACAGACAGACAAACGGACAGAGAGTGGTATCTTAGTAATAGTCCAGAGGAAAGATTTATAGACTCCGAAACTACTAGATTATTTTGATGAAACTTGGTATGAGGATACATTGATTCATTGGCAATAATATAGGCTTCTTTTTATTCCCGATATTCTCACGGGATCGGTAGTTACACAGGTAAAACCGCGAAGCGTTGCTTGTTTTAATAAAACAATTATCTTTAATATTAAACTCACCGTACTGCGTAAATCTGCACCGGTAACAATACTATATAGCACAACCAGAACACGAGATACAATTCCAACGTATTCTGTCTATCAAATGAGAATTGATACAGCAATGTATTATAGAACGACAAATTAGGGCTGCCGTTCACAAGCCAGAAATCATATTGAACTGTTTGCGGTATGTTTGTCAGAGTTTTGTTGTCTTTCGTTGGGGCACCTGTGTAGTGGTGCCAGGAGCATGTCTCCTCATCTAAGTAACATGATACCATTGAAACATACCAGAATCTGTAAACGAATTAGGCGTAATTAGTATAAATTATCACTCTAATACAGGGAAAACTTCATGTAACGACAAATTCCATAAAAAGACAAAATCACTCTACGTTTTCTAATACAGATATTTCTTCTCTCCATTTAACAACTCTTTATAATGTCAAAATATGCACAGTCCATTAATAGAGTTTACACCGTATTTCAAATAGAAACAAGCATATAAATTGATCAATTTAGCATTTATAAAGTGTCTGATGAGATAGATAGCTATTTATAGCGTTTATTTGCTTCCCAAAACACACATATTGCCATACAAAAAGGTCTATTAATTATAACATTCTCCAACCTAAGTTTTTTTTCTGCCTTTGTCAGGTTTTAAGTCACAGCCATTGGTTTATCAACAATAAGCCGTTTCATTGTCTGATAGAGTTTTATGTGTTTTAAAATTCTAAAGAAGAATCTAACTATTGACAACATGTGTGTGTTACAGCAGGACAAAAGACTTATGACTCGGTGTGCAGCCTCACTCTAGCGAGCAAACACTGTTATTAAAAGAAATAATAATAATATTATTGCAGGACATTCCACACATCACCATCTAGATCCAAGCTAAGTAAAAAGGCTTGTGTTATGGGTGCTAGACAACAGATATTGTACTTCTATACTTTCCTTTGTAAATATCCTAGTAATCCTATCCTACTAATAATATAAATGTGAAAGTTTGTGTGTGTGTGTATGTTTGTTACACCTTCACACATAAACTACAGGATCAATTGCGATGAAACTCAGTATGTAGATAGCCAGAGACCTGGATTAACACATAGGCTACTTTTTATCATGACATTTCCACGGGATCGGGACTTACGCGGATGAAACCGCGCAGCTAGTATACTTATAATACATTGAAAAAACCAGACCACAGACAAATATCTAAGCCTTAATACTTGCCTGAGGCGGGAATCGAACCCGCAACCCTGTGTTAGGCAGTCCGGCATGGTGACCATTGTGCCAACTGGTTAATAACAAAAGCAAAAGCTCACCTTGGTTGTCCTGTGTTCTGTATGACATAGGTAAACTGATTCTTCTTTATGACATTCCAAGGAGTGTCTTCGTCTACACACAATTCGCCTTTAGCACAAGGTATCCGTCGGAACAGATCCTGCCCATAAGCATTACATTTTGGATGGTAGGCTGATGCATTCAAGTTTTGAAACATAACCTGACATGCTACTTCTTTGTCAATAATATCCCGACTCTTGTAATAATGCAAGAAATGTCTTCTATCTAACACTGCAAACGTTATGGGATACTTAAAACTCTCATTTGATGTTATATTTCCAAATATATAGCCATATGTTTCCTTCTGATAATGAATGTCTGTTTTTTGGAAACCAAACTTCACTAGGAACTTGAAGAATTCTCCCGTGGAAAAGTCGCCAGTTATGTGCGTACAAATAACATTTGAAACACTACAGCACAACAATATTATCACGATCTTGATACACATTTTGATTGTGGTCAAGGGAAATAATATTCAGAATGCAGAAGCACACATCTCCTCGTACACTCCAGGGAACACTTCAATTCTTTGAAATTAAGTCATCCAGTCAGTTTATTTTAATTTGAAAATTTTATTTCCACCAAAACCATTTCCAAAATCATAGGTATACGAGAAAACATTATTTTCAATTTAATTCAACAAAAGACGTCGCGTCGCACTCCCGTTTTTTTAATAAATTTTCCAATCAAGGCAATGTTACCAGCCAAGCTCTTATAATTTCCTGAAATTAAAAAAACCAAAGTGACTGTGAAGCTATTCGAAGCACTAACTTTCATTTAATAGTCTTACGATTGTCATCAATAAAACGCTCCCATTTGTTTTACACCGTTTTGCGGCTGAAAGTAGTGGAAGGTGAAGGTACTTGGAACTAATGGGTACCTACTACACATGATTGTGTCAAAATAGTTTCTCAAACATAAGAACAGGATTATATTAGTAACAATTACATGGGTGCGGCCCACTTAAGGACTTTTTCGACATTTTCGATCACAAACGTGGTCCGCTTATAGACGCATTCGTTGCGTAAATAGCCATTTATGACGTCCCACTTTGCAACCGCGTGAACTTCACGTTAGGCCCTTAATGATCGCAGGCAAGAGGTGGGCCTCCGCGGGAGTTTGACTTTTTTGATGTGAAACATCTATAGCCGCACGTAAAACCGATTTCTGGCGTGGCGACACGCTATATAATGATATATTATACAGTCTATATGCAGTAGTGTGTACGAGTTACTTTTATAAAATAATGTCGATGTTTCACATCTGCCAGGCGTCCCGTGACGGCTCACATTTGTTTTTAATATTACATTACGCCAGTGTAATCAACCTGACTCATTCGCACCCTTTTTTCGTTCTACGTGGTCGATAAGTGGAATATTATAAATATCGAAGTTAGGGATAAATAAAAATAGGGGAAGGTCATAGATCAGGCGGGGCGGAATGGGTTGGGGAAATTTGATCCGACACATTGATTTGTCAGGAGCTTCCTTACGCCTTCAAGTGTATATCGTTGTCCTCGAGTAGTTTCTAGGATCGATTCCGATAAGATCGTAGCATGTGTTGCGACACCCAATTTGATCGGCCCGATCATATTGGGACGTGAATTCCTATTATTATTACTAGTTTCATAGTTTTGGGGAAATCATAGAAAACTGGCAATATTGTATCTGTCAATTATTAGACTTTTTAAATTGATTTTGACATACCACAGAGTGCATAACAAATTATGCGGTTTTCTCACTATACTTTGCGTCACATCATTTATTTATGGCCATCTGTGGCACCCGCAACATCCGAATCAATTATTCTACTTTTATACGTCTGTATAAAAGTAGAATCGCCGGCTGGCTAAAAAAAATAGAACGATCTATTCGCGTTGTGACGAACGAACGTGCACTTAATTTTACGTAATTTGCGCAAACGCTGGCCGCTCGCGCCTGCGTCCGGTCAACTATCTCGAAACACATGTTCAAACTATGATCGTCGAAACACACCATTACAAAATCTAATTCAATCTTTCAATCATTCTCATTCATCCTTTCTTTTCATTCGTTCAGTAGATTTTCATGGCGGACAGGTAGCGAACATCGGAAATCATGGAGTCGGGGCTTGTTTTATTCGATTACGAGTTATAAGTGCTAGATTTTTACTAATTCAAGTAACAAAATCAAGCCGCTATCGTTTTATTAACATTTTGTTACATCAGTGATATTATACACCATGTCTGCGGAAGTATGTGTCCCATAGTAACTATCATCCCATCTTGCCTGTCCATTTCCTTTGTGATCTAGTTACCCATTTCTTTAAATTTTGTGAGAATATTGTGTGATTTGACTTTAGTTCCGATAAAGTGACTTTTATCTTGTGCTTATTAGATGTGTATGTGATTAAAGACCCGTTTAATTTCCCTTTAACCTCGAACACGGAAGTTCGTTAGTCGCCGCATCAAACCAGCTGAAACTCAGTAGGTAAATCGAGTATACCTGTTCCATAATCTCGTGCCAAGTAAAGATCGTCTATTATGCTAGGTGTTTGAATATTGAGAGTAGAATAATGGTTGAAATAGGAATTCCGCAACAATCAGCAGATGAGACTCTCGAAAATGCAGAGTGGTATTGGGGCGATATCACCAGGTAAGTTTTATTATTTTATTGAATTAAAATTTAATCTCATAGGACTAATACCTACTTATTATTTTTTTCTGCAATTTGTTTTAAAACAAATTTAATGTCTCTCAGGGATCAAGCAGCTGAAAAACTTCGTGACACCTGCGATGGTACATTTCTTGTCCGTAATTCTTCAAACAAAGACAGTGGCTACACGCTAACCGTAAGGAAAGGTGGTACAAACAAATTAATAAAAATCTACAATAATCAAGATCGATATGGATTCTGTGAGCCTTTTGAATTCAATTCAGTTGTGGATCTGGTGCGATATTACACAGAGTACTCCCTTGCACAATGCAACAGCAGTCTCGATATCAAGCTTGTAAACCCTCTCTCGAGGCTGCAGGAGAATGAAGGTGCAGAAAATGTCAGTGTCGAAACGTTAGAAACAAAATACAAAGATATCCACAAGAAATATGTATTAAAAACTAGGGATTATGATGTGCGATTCTACAAATATACAAGAGTGAGAGAAGAAGTTAATCTTAAGAGACAAGCGCTGGATGCGTTCACGGAAACTGTTAAAGTATGCGAAGATCATCTTAAATTACAAGAGAAAGTTCAGGCTGAGGCAGAAACACTTAAACCGCACGAGAAAAGTATGCTTATTGAGAACAACATACAATTAATAGCAAAAGTGCAGAATCTGAAACAAGCCAAGGCGCAACTGGATGACATCTTGAGGAGTACATTAGAATCCAAGTTATTACTTGAGAGAGAAATTACCAAATTAAAATCTGAAGTTCTAGACTTGTATAATATAAAGGACCGATACAAAATGTAAGTTTAAAAATAAACATTAAAGTAAATAAGTAAAAAAAATTTAAAACAAGCCTGGTAAGCCAGGCTTGTTTTCAGTGACCAGTTAACAGATAAAAACAAACATAGTTTTTGATTTGTAAAAACAAACTTTAACAGCAATAACACCTGTATAAAATGTAACCTATGTTATTCCCAATGAACCAATGTATCCTCATACCAAGTTTCATCAAAATCGGTCCTGTAGTTTCAGAGCCTATTCCTTACAAACAAAAAAGTCTTTCCTCTTTATAATATTAGTAAAGATCAATTGCTTACAATAATTTTTTAACTTATCTGATTATAATCTTCCAGATGGTTACAAGGTAGAGGAAAAACAAATGAATACCTACATGCCCTAGAAGATGACAACATCCATAAATTAGAAGAGCTGTACGCACACCGAGAGCCAAGAACATGGGAAGTGAGCTGTACTAGAGATGAAGCAGAAAGAATGCTAGCTGGAAAACCTCAAGGAACTTTCCTGATTAGGCCTAACTCTACTGGACAGCGGGCTTTGTCTATTGTATGCAATAAGATGGTCTATCACTGCATTATTTTCAAGACTGAACGTGGATATGGATTTGCCGAACCCTTTAATGTTTATGAGTAAGTTTATACTGTTTGTCTTACCCAAGAATTTACTTATTAGTAACATAAAAAGGACTTCTGCATTTTTGTCGTTTACTTTTGCTGGGGGTGAATTGACTCATGCCTTTATAGTTTTACAAATCACATGATGCAATTTTTACAACACTTCTGCAATTCCTAAACATTAACTGTTCCTAATTAACGGAATATTTGCAAACTTACATCACCCTAATTGAATTGCACAATATAAAAAATACCTATTGAAATAATTACCTCTGTGAATATAATGACAAAGTATTGAATATTCCTCTTTTTTTTTAAACAATTCCAGTCTAGTTTTAAAAATCTTTGTAATTTTTTTAAAAGAGAGGTGTGTAATTCCTTTAAACTTGAGTGTTGATACTCACAATAATATAGAATTGTGACCATTCAACCCTAAATAGCTAAACTGAATCCTTACTCTATAAGTCAGTCCATTATCCCTATAGTTATATAAAATTATATGAATAAAGTTCACATGTTATACTAACATGTGAACATAGTAATATAGATCTTTTCCGCTTATTTTTCAGAACTTTAAATGAGCTTGTACTACATTACGCTGTAAATTCTCTTGAAGAGCACAATGAACAACTTAGAACCGGGCTCAAGTACCCCGTCAACGCGCATTTAGTAAAGAAACCTGAAAAATAATCATTCGAATGTTGAAACTGGATGACAATTGAAGCAAGAAGACGTTCGGAGAAAAGTACGTAGACGTTGCAATACTTCGATATAAAATGACATCTTTCTCTGTCTTCTACATGCAAGTTACGGTGTACAAGCCAAATGAGATCAAAGAATCCCTTTTCTACCCATCATAAAACTATTAAAGCTATTCACTGTACATATACAGAACAACATCAAAAAGTTTAGTCACAGAATAACTTATTTCGCTCATTAAATGTAAGAATCAGTATTAGTAGAACAATTTTGAATTGCAAGTGTAATTTCTAAATATTTTAATAAAAAACAACGAACTTTTCTAATATTTTACATGTCTGTTTTAAACACAAAGAGATTTTAGAACAAAGATGGTTTAGTGCCACATGGGTGAATGCTCTCTCATTTACTTCATAATAACGAATCAAAAGCCAGTTTTTTAAGCCATAATCATTTCTTAAATCCATAACTAAAAAAATACTTGATGTCTGTATTAAATTGTGTTAAAAATAATTTTTAGCACATCATGAGTTAACTACATATTCGTAAGGAATACATTTCAAATAATTCAGTAGCGTAACATTTAAATGAGTAGGCCCAACTGTTTGTAAGAGCTTAACTTATTTTAAGGATAAAAAAAAATCTGACCACTTTTCTTGTAAAAATATTGGAGGGAAGTATTTATGGTATGTGCCAGATAAATTGGCACAGAATTTTACTGACTACTGTAATTTTTTCAAATGAATTTCTTTGCCAATTTAACTGAGTTTGACTATAGATCCACTGATTATGTGATATATCTATTGTAGAGTGGTAAGAATTCCTCTTTTTTATTAACCAAAGGATCAAGATCTTCCTTAGTTTGGTTTAATGATATGGGGCCTTTTACGGATCGGATGAAATGATTCGGAAGTGGAGACTGTTGAAATGAAAAGTATATTATTTTTTACGTGTTACGAAAGTATGTCGCGTCGTCGTTTGTGATTTAGGTACTGAGTCTGCTGTTAGTTTTAATCTACTTCACTTTGATATTTGTGGCACTGATGCGTTGATAGAGTCGCAAATAATGATGGCTTATGAAAGAAATATAAAGATTTTTATCAATTGCTAAGGCCTAAGTAAACAGAGGAATAATTTACGATGGGCACTAACATCTGTTATCGTGATATCTATTTTATGCAATCAATGGCAGGGTGGTTAGTTTAAATGGGCCGTCAAAGGCAGGTATCAGAACCGCTGAAGCTAAAATGTCATAAAAGAAAATTCCATTTTTTTCTAAACAATATTAAAAACAATCTGCTAAAACAGTTACCGAGAAAAGTGCCATTTCTCTGAGAATATTATACTTACATAATTCGATTCGATTTCGCATTTGGAACAAATACTTTTGAAGACCGACCTAGGTTAGAGTATTTGAATTATTTGCTAAAATCATTCCCTATACATTTTTTAAGCAAGACCAATGACCATCTAACACGGAGATACCGCTGTAGCCACAGAAGTTCTAATACCAGCCCTTATTACACCATTAAAATTGACCACTGTGTATATTTGAAAATCATACAGATTTACAAAAATGATAATTCAGAATCTAGATCTAGGGAAGACTTGTGTATATTATGTACTTCTTGAAATGCAGGCTCAGTTTCTGTTAAGGTCTCTTAGAGATAAACTTGATAATGTATGTATGTGATAGTAATTATTTGATATTTTTCATGTGTAATTCGTAGTGTTACGATATTTGTATATAACATGCAAAGAATTTGTATGAAAGTCGTACAAATTATGATCAGTATGAGTGCTAAAGTAACCTATGAAACGGTACTACCAATATTATGTGGAGCATTTAATTTTTAAAGTTGAAACATCTTGGCGTTATTTGTATATTAAAATTAATGTCTGGCTAGAGATGATGGTTTATTTTAGGTACGTTTAAGTACCTTTCTTATTAATTTGTAATTAGCGTTCGGAGTCTCGTCAATTAATGAGTTAAGTCGGTTTATTTGATATGTGATTTATATACAGCACTTTTGTAAAATAATATTGAACAAGATACGATAAGATTAACATCAATTTGTAGTTTTCTTTTAAACATTTTTGATATAATGTTATTGAGAGATTTTGTAGTTTGCCTGTGAGAAACAGAGCACAAGTCCAAGTTTCAACACTTCTTACCTCTACGATTGGACCAGCTTGCGTATGTTATACTTCTAAATAATTACTTTGATATAAAGTATAATAAGTACTTTTGTTTGTAACTGGATCTAATTATCACCCAAAATAAGCTAAAGTTGGTTTACAGAGCGCCTGCGCCGCGATAGGTTCATCATAAAATGTACAAATCAACGCTATTGGCTATCGATGCTGATCGCTTATTGGTGCATTTTATGATCAAGTCATCACACAACGCGCGCAACGTGTCACCTGCCTTTTTACCCCCATATCCATATTATGTATAGTTCCCGAAATATTTATTTAAAAATTCTGAAACTGGTTACCCTCTCATTATCAAAATTATCAATACAATTAAAAGTTTCTGGTATATGTCTATGATAAACGAATAACAAAGATATACTAAGCACTTTGTATGAAATAAGTTCTGTGTTTTAAGTAAATAATGGTCAAGCAACACATAAATAACTTAAATACAATTAGTATCTATTTATTATCATTCCGATTGAAATGTTTATCTTTACTAATATAATAGGAAACCGGTCTGCAGTCTCTCTTGTATATTGTCATGTAGATGCTTCTTACAATAGCTTAGAAATGAGGGCTGGGCAACATGAGACCAGTATTATAAGCCGTTGATGGTTTTATTGTCCTGCAGGGCAAGCACAAGCCAAGTGGTCGAGGTATCAGTCAACGCGAAAGTTTCTCGATTTTTCTCGACTCTGGGCTTGATTGCTTGCCTCGCTTTCGGCCCTAAACTACTGACCCCATGTCGTCTTCTCCTTAGAATTATTTAAAACACTGTATTTTGAAAGTATACTGCAGTTTTAACGCTCATTTCTCCCTCTATATTTGAAATAGTTTTTCCAACTACATATCTAAAAGTGTCGCATGTTTGTCTAAATTTAAATTTTAACATTTGATTAGCAGCGCCCACTGGTTTCGCCCGCATAAGTTCCGATCCCGTGCGATACGAAAAATGTACGTCATACATTTTTAAACAAGCAGTGTTTGCACTTATAATTTTTTTCGCTATCACTTAAAAACTACTGTTTTGCTTTTCGTTAAATTGACTACCCTGACATGTACAAATATCATGCCGATATATTCATGGGACTGGAACATACGAGGGTCAAACCACGGGGCACAGCTAGTATTATATATTTGATAAATTAAGATATCCACCGAATTACGTTATTTATGTGTTAAGTATACGAATGTTTGCCGACGACTCATTCAATAATTTAAGTGTAGAATGTACGTGTAGCCTATCTTGATGTTCTCATTAAGTTTTATAAATAAAACCTTGGGTTTTTATCAGCAGTTTCTTGTAATTTTAAGTTCATATGTTTTTTCTATTAGATATTAAATTAAAACATGTAATATATTTATTAATTTACCATAAGCGGAAAGTATATACTTAAGTGAGATTAACAAGGAGTTATTTTTATACTGTTCAATAATATATTATGTATATAATATCATTGTATAATGATTGACAACATTATTCGCATAATAGATACGTCTACGGTTTTTGCTTAAATATCATGAAATGATCTCAAGAAAGAATTTTATCGTAAGCTTTATTATGCAATGTTTTATGGTTCTAGAAACCATTTTTATGTGAAAGTCAATACGAGCCAAACAGCATATAATAGTTTTACAATTAGCCATTTTATAAAACCAGTTTAAAACATTGTAATTGTAGAATGTTTTTAATAAGTGTTAATAAACAAATGAAATTATTTTTGTTTTTCTTTTTTTACCCAAATGTGCACGCAAGGTGTGTGTGGTCAAGCCTATGTATATGATTTTTATGTTAGACGCGCCCCGCGGTTTCACCCGCATAAGTCCCGATCCCGTGGGAATAACAAAATAAAAAGTAGCCTATACTTAGCCTATCTCGATAGGTAAATGAATTATCTAACACAAAAATAATTTTTCAATTTGAACCAGATAGTTCCTGAGATTAGCGCGTTCAAACACACTCTTTAGCTATTTACTATTAATTAATAATATAGATTTTGTATCGTCTTAACTTAGATGGCTTAGGCAACACATTTAACTAGGTAAAGCAAACGCTTCCCTTTTTAAGGTTCCGTACCAAAGGATAAAAACGGGACCCTTTTACTAAGACTTATCTCATGAACCGTGACAGCTGGACTGTTGAAATTTTCACAGATAATGTATTTCTGTTGCCGCTATAACAAATTAATGGTACGAAACCCTTCGTGCGCGACTCCAACTCGTACATGGCCGGTTTTTTGATTATGCCTCACCTATTTTTCACAAGCTACGCAGATTGCGCTCTAATAATTCAATGAACTTCGTTCTAAATCAATGGTTTCAGGAGTTTCTTTCTGCGCTTGACAGACACGCTAACTTCAGGACAGAGTAGCGATATTACAGGATAAAATATTCCCCCTATTTATATAATGCGTTTTAGCGAAGGGGTTTTATTACGAAAGGGGGTTGTTCTAGACGTTTAGGCGAATAACTTTTGGAAATTCGAGCTTTTTTTCGACAATTCTCAGGGAATTTCAGCTGTTTCATAAAAAAACTTCAAACGAAATGTTCGAATTTCTAAAAGTTATTCGCCTAGACGTCTAGAACAACCCCCGTTAGTATTAAAACCCCTTTGCTGAAACGCATTGTTTATTGATTAACGTTAACCTATTGCATTATTTCTCTAGGGCATTTACAAAATAATAAAACTAGCATTACTAAAAAAACGTCAATTTATTGATCTTAAATCAATACACAATGATACTTAGACATGAAATTACACAGGAATGATATATTTTATATTGACGACACGGTGGAAAGCGACACAAAATCTGTATTTACTTTTTTATCAGTAATTATTTAATAGTTCACTTTTGTGAAATGAATTATTAGGCTAGAACTACATTAGATCAACATCTACCAAGTGTGTCAAGACGCTTAAGACCCCATACTATTTATTTTTAAGGGAACTACACATTGTGGTTGATGTGTGATGCCACTTTCCATGCATTATTGGCGTGTCTCGATCTAATGTAGTTGTAGCTTTAGTGACTTAGTTAGACTTTTTAGAGTCTTTAGACGGGGAACGAGACCGTGATCTTGACATAGAACGCGGCTTGGAACGCGAACGCGAGCGGCTACGGGAGCGAGACCGCGATCCTGAACGCGCTGAACGTGACCTTGACCGCCTGCGGGAACGGGACCGGCTGAAACATAAAACAAAATATATTAGCAATGTTATACAAATGATAAGTCAACACCCTAGTCTTTCTTATCTACCTATAAGCCAATTTGTTAATTATATGAAAAATTGAGTTAAAACCATTATTAGAACCTTAATATATGGTTGAGCAGAAGCAACACCTTTGTCCGTCAAAAATGTATCCGCGTCTTAAGCTACGAGAAGTTTACATTGGTTTTAGGGGATAAAACCGCATTTATAAACAATTTCAATGTTTCATTTTCTGTTCTTCACTTTGGAATCATATCATAAATGACACCAAAATTAATTTTGTAAAGAGTATTTGCGCATTTTAAGAAGGGAATTCTGTAACTAATTATTTAAAGAGTTGTAAATAATTTTGATTTGTAACAGTAGTCTTTGAAACACAAATATTTGTAAACAATGTGTAACTCACTGGTAGCACGCAGTGATTACAATAGACGTGCGTTGGGAGGCGCGACGCGAAGTGAACATAATTCTCAATGAAGTTTGTAGCTATGTAGTGCACGAAGTTACATTGTAGCTACGTAGGTCACGAAGTTACTGTAGCTACGTTGTTCACGAAGTTACTGTAGCTATGGAGTTCACGAAGTTACTCAGTAGCTACGTAGTTCACGGAGTTACGCCGTAGCTACGTAGTTCGTAGTTACACTGTAGCTTTCACGAAGTTACGCAGTAGCTACGTAGGTCACGCAGTTACTGTAGCTATGCAGTTCACGCAGTTAGCGAAGTTCTAGCGGAGTACCCGCCGCGAAGTGAAAGCTACGTAGCGCAGACAATAAGAAGTGCAGACACTGACGCATTTGCTCTCGGCGCACAGGCCAATGATAACCTATAACATAGTTATCATTGGTTTACTTTCATCCAAAATACTGGGATTGAATCTTTACTACTTTAAGTATGAAAATTGCAAATTTGTATTTTGCGTGAATTGAGCCTAAATCTGATTTATTGTTAATCACATTGAGGCTCAAAACAAGTCAATGCCTGCCATCCCTGTGGTGAATTTTTGGTTCGATAAAACTTACACAATAAGATTTCAGCATAGACTATTTATCAGGCGAACAGAACAAAGAACAAATTGCAGAAGCAAGAACATAGTTTTTTTATGTTCTTACTGCCATGAATCATTTGTTCCGTACATCATATTTTTACGTCAGGACAGCAATACAGACAGTGTAGTTCGAAGTACGAATCCTAAAATAAATTCTTCACGAGGTCGGAAGTACCACAGGAGATCATCCCAGGTCTATACCATGCCATTCTAAGCAAACTCCATGTATAAGTTTAAATAAAATAGAAAAATGTCATACCTTCGACGGCGACGTCTCGAGCAATCACGAGCATAGTGTCCCCTGTCTCCACAGTCATAGCAGCGGTCATCGTATGGCCTTGATGGCAGCCTGGAGCGGGGCGGAGGCCCTCGGCCGCCGTATCCACGGCTTCCATTAGACATCTCGACTCGAGCCCGCCGCCCGCAAATCGTCCGCCCGTCTAACCCACGAATCTGTAAATCGATTGCAAATATGTCATCAAGGCAAACTGTAACACCAACGAAACATAGGTATCGTATATTCAGTAATTATACATACCGCATCTTCAGCGTCACGTGGATCTTCAAATTCGACAAAGGCAAAGCCGGGTGGATTTCTGGCGACCCAAACATTTCTCAGTGGACCGTAGTATGAAAATGCATCTTCGAGTTCAGGTTTGCTAGCGTTATTGCCGAGATCCCCGACGTACACCTTACAATCTCCGTATCGCGACATAACTACCTGAAATTAAGTATTTTAAAATTAGGCGTCATTTCAATGAAACGCCGACGCCCGCCTTGCACACGCGTTATTTTTTAACTCTATTTTAGCACAAAATAAGCGGTGACTTTAAAACTTTATAGATTCACTAAACAATGTTACAAAAATCATATTCACCTGCTATAAGTTTTATGTACGTTAAAAATAATTAGTTAGCCTAATTTTTAAAAAACACGAGCACTCCGCAAATCCATCCATGAATTGAAAACAAAATGGCGTCGTCCGTTTCGTCAGTTCGCGGCGCGGCGGGGTGGGGCGTATTTTACTTTGCTTGTCTATGGTTTTTTTAGTTCAATCTCGATCTTTTAAGCGGTGTTTTATCACTTCCAAAAATCAACAAGTTCATGGCAAGGCAAGCAAACTCGTGTTTTATTGATTTATATGAAGTGGGTTGTAGATATTTTCATTATTCCACCATATCAACATTTGATATCATGTAGCGAGCGAGACCGCGTAGTCTATTCGAGTTTACCGAGTTCACTACGGTCGGTGCAGTTGTGATCTTGTGGGAAAAAATATTTGGGTCCATTTGGGAATTGATGGGATTTTTGGCAAATTGTCTATGGTGCAACAATAATGGCAACACTGCTCAAAAAATAGCAATGCGACGGACGTCGTTGCGAACGACTTTTCTTTCCGTCATGCAATAATAATTTTTGTCACTCATGAATTCGTTGTTAGAAATTAATTTAGATGGTGTCGCTAACGTGAACGTTAGTTAAAATATAGTTAAAATAATGTGTTAGTATTTCATTTCTCATAGTTCATGTATGTAGATTTGTCAAATAGGTGTGTGACAAGTAAAGTTCGGTAATGGTGGCCATGTCATGAAAATCCCCACAGCCATGGATGATAGCTCCGTATCTCATCACAACGGAGGGCAAGTGGGATCTCAAATTGGCGTCAGTGTAAATAACAAACAAAATGACGAACCTAGCCAAAGTGTCCAGTATTCGATACCGGGCATCTTACATTTCGTCCAACACGAATGGGCGAGATTCGAGCTGGAGAGATCACAATGGGAGGTGGACAGAGCCGAGTTTGAGGTGATTTTATTTGTTTTTTTTCCTTTTATGTTCACTAAAAAGTGATCTGTAACATTCCAATCATCTTATCTTTTGTTTGCACTGTAGGGTGTTAGTGAGTAGGTGTTCTGATTAGAAATTTAAATGAATACTACAAGACAACAGAAACATTACTGTTTTGAATTAGAAGCCTTTGTCATTACGGATTACTTACTTTTGTAGATCTAGATTGTTTCTATTTCACTCTCAAGTAGATACCTAGCTGCCTACCTGCTAAGATTTTGCCAGTGAGGCATAGGTACCTACATCCATTTTTTATTAATGACAAAGACACTGCACTTACTTGTTCCTGTTGTACTTGTGTCTAATATTTTCTATTTTGACATTTAGTTACCTGTTACAAAGCCTGCAATTATGTTGTGACTATTGACTGGAATTCCTAAAAGATATACATTACTCATCATTATTTAATGAGTTATTTGAAGATCTGAACATTTTTCTATACTTAGACACAGTCTGACAAACACATCAAAATCATTTTTCCAAACATAATTTTCAAATTATAGTATTTTTTAAATAAATACTAACATAATTTAATTAATCTTTGTATTTAAGTAGGTAGGCAGGTACTAATTTTGTTTTTAAAGTTATAATCAATACTGTTTGAAGGTAGAAAGAACAAAAACTCTATACATAGAAGAAAAAAAAATCGAGGGGTTTTATAGAGCGGAAAATGAAAATTGAGGGAAACTTTGAGTCACAAGCAATCTTCTAGGAAAGCGTGCTACGTCTTAGACCACATCGAAACTTACCATTATATGAGATAGTGGTCAAACGCTGACCTATTATAAAAAATATATATATTATACCTGTATTTTTCTTAAACAATAAAATATTAAAGTTATATAGAATGGGATGTTGAAATCTTGTCTGTTTATATTCAAAAACACATCAAAATCCACAAATTAATAAAAACACTTTCAATAGCTTAAAACCTGAAAATATAAATGTTTCAAAAATTTTAGGAGTATTCAAAACTTGAATTGCTACCATTCAACCAATTCTTAGCTATAGATTTGAAGACATATTCTAATTCACAATACCATAATCACATGCTAATGTCAGGCTTGTATCTTTGTAACAAAGAAATAACGTTAACCTTATGAATATATTTGTATTAATTTAATACACTATAATTTTAAGCCAGAGACTAACTACCATGTCTAGGTTTTTTGTTTGTAATGAATAGGCTCGGAAACTACTGGACCGATTCTAATGAGACTTAAGTATAATGATATGTTGAATTATCATTAAATAGGGACTTAAACGGGTGAAACCATGAGGCACTTCTTGTTATATATTTTAACTGAAATAATATATGTTATCCTGTTTAAGTACCAAATGAGGCAAAATCAGGATACTGAGGTTGATTTTCTTGAAATTCTAAATAATTTTAAATTAATATAAACTAAAAGACTCATAATTAGGTCATAAAAGATTATGTTCCTTTTATAAAACATTGTCAAATCACTAGTAAAAAGTGTGACCTGTTACACCCATTACATGGAATGACCCAATTACTATTATTATTTGATATAAACACAGGCACGGATCGCCTTCCTCCAAGGCGAGAGGAAGGGTCAAGAGAATCTGAAGAATGACCTCGTCAGACGGATCAAGATGTTAGAGTATGCTTTGAAGCAGGAGAGAGCGAAGTTTCACAAATTAAAGTATGGTGTGGAGCTCCAACAAGGGGACGTGCGTCCGCCGCCGGAGGAGGTTCCCGTGGAACCCGAGCCGGCAGAGCGCGCGCAGTGGAAACAAGGACGACAGCTCATCAAACAGTATCTACAGGTAATATACTTATATAAAAATCTATACATATAAAATGCTTTGTCCTGAACGACTGACTGACTGATGGATCAACGCACAGCCTAAACCGCTGATCGTAGAAACCTGAAACTTGGAGGTTGTGTTCTTTGTGTGATGTAGGCATCCGATAAGAAGAGGATTTATCAAAATTTTACTCCTAAGGGGGTGAAAAAGGGGGGCATAGTTTGTATGGGACAATGTGGTTGCTTGGTCCAATTTTCACTTTTACGCGAACGAAGTCGCAGGCAAAAGCTAGTAGATTAATATCTGTTATTACTACAGTTGGAAAACCAATATTTATACATATAAAATGGGTTTGTCCTGACTGCTGATTGTAGAGACCTGAAACTTGGAGGAATCCGATAAGAATGGATTTGGGGGGTGAAAAACAACATTCCTTGGGCCAGTCCTATTAGAAAAATTTTCGACTTCTACGCGTACGAAGTCACGACCAAAGGCTAGTTATAAATAAAATATATTGAAATGATAAATGAGCTGGTTTTAGTCACTGGTTCTGCTCAAATTATTTTTTATGGGTCGAGTTTCGGAATATGTAATCAGTTATTGAAATCTTGTAGAAGAATAGATGTTAAGATTTAACTGTGTTTGTTCTTGTATGAGTTTTTGTATTAATATTGGAATGCGTTTATCATGTCTTCAGTTAATTTGAGGCTTATAAAATGAAATAATTACCATTATTAAAATAGATAATAAATTGAATTTGATCAATAATTTTAAAAGTTAATCCTGTGTATAGTAAGGAATGTATGATATACATATTTTTTTAATGTAATGTTATTTACCAATAAATGAGTATTTGAGTAAGTATTTCAATGTAAAACATGTTATAATGTAAATATTATAATTATGAACAGGAGATCGGCTACACAGACACGATACTTGATGTACGCTCGAATCGGGTGAGAGCTCTCCTCGAAGAAGCAGACACCAACTACAGAAACTATGACAAACCTCATGACAGATGTGAATACTCAATGAATCATGTCGTCCGCAAATATGGTTATGGTAAGAACCTTAAGGTTTATTTAACTAAAGAATACGAGGCTTTGCCTGTACACCTTAGATTTTCAGTCATTCTTATCAATAGGTACTGAGAGTCTATACCATACTAGTGTGGGACACACTAGGTGCGGTGGTTTAGTGGTAGATACCTCGATTTTCATTCAGAAGGTTGTGGGTTCAAATCCCGGCCGGCCGTGTACCGATGAATTTTTCTTAAGAAACTTTTAGGTGCGCTAATTGACATTGCTCTCACGACAAGGGAAAACATCGTGATAAAACCCGTCATGGCTCCAATAGTATTGACAAGTTCTTTCCTCTATCATTGTCGACTAAGCTGAGAAGGTAGTAGGTGCTGGGCAAACCCACTCCATCTTCACGCAAAAAGGACCCAATTAAAAAGGGTCTAATTGCGGAAAACAGCCTGTATACAAGTTTTCCGTATACAAAATTTTGCATCAAAATGGATAGAACTGTTACACTAGCCAATTTTCGAAATAACTACTGTCCCACCTCAGGATAAGAGAATTTAGAAGTGGACATAGTATATTATGTTGTTTTTAAGGTTCCATACTGCAAGAGGAAAACCTACTCTATTATCTGCATGTTAAGACCCTTTTTGTAATAAAAAATAGTAGATTTTAATCTAAGGTTTATGATCCCAGTCACTTTCTAAATCAATGTGATCAAAAGATAAACTACATTTTTGCTCAAATTTGGGAGTAAGTACTATAACTCATTCTTTGTTTCCGAGCAGATGGTAAAGACCAACGCAAAGGCAATATGTCAGGAAGCGGTGGCTACGATCAGGAGGTACTCACAGTTCAGGAGACGGCAGCTGTTTTCGCTAACTTTGAGTTCCTCACTAATCAAGAAGTTGAATTGGTGGAGATTGACGACCTCGACGCTAAGCAACCTCAACATGCTCCTATTAAACAAGGTATGAACACAGTCATGAACAATAAATAAAAAAATGAATCCCTATTTTCCTTGGTCACGGCATCACGCGTGAACGGCTAGACCGATTTCGCAAATTCTTTTTTTATTGTATTTGTTATTGTCAGGAGAAGGTTCCTATAAAAGAAAAAAAAGCGCAGAAAATTATTACGCGGACGAAACCGCGGGGTGGAGCTAGTGAACAATATGATTATTGCAATATTTGGAAAAAAAACTGCACCTAATTTTGTAATAAAAGATGTACTTTAGTCACACATTCGAAACTCAACCTAGCAACGAAAAAAATGACTAAGTGTGGATACATGGAACCCACAAGCATACAACTTGTTTATTTGATGAGTTCCAGCAAAAAAATGAACTCATACTCATTCTTTGTATTTCATTCTTTGAATGAATGTATTTCATTTATGCAAGTAAAATTTGATGTCTAGGTGAAGAAGTGGACCATGAAGCAGAAGAGGTTATCCATGAGCTTGAACTGATCACTGAAACTGAAGCAGACAGCGGCGGTCAAGGTGATGAGTATCCAGGTACAACCATGTCACTTTTTACACACTTATACTATATTATTTTGATGGCCCAAATAATTGATGATGTAGTTTTGCTCTCTAAAAAATGTGATTAAAAGACTATGTTAATTAGGGTTCTGTACCTCAAAAGGTAAAAAAGGAACCCTTATAAGATCACTTTCTTGTCCATCTATCTGTCTGTGTGTCACCATCGAACTGGTTTTCTCAGGAATGGGTGGACTTAGTTTTTATCTTGATCTTCCTGTCTGACTACTCCTATTTATCTTGCTCTGCAGTCCTCTGTACTACATTGTTGCGACATAATTTCGTTTACTAACGGTTTTTTTTTATTTATGAATGGTATATTTACCTACCTCAAACATTAAAGGGTACGTGGGGAGGGGTTTGTCGAGTAAATTGCATGTCATTAACGTATATCGTTGAACGCGGCGCAGTAAAATTCTCAGGCGGTGGTAGCGGCGGGAGTGGAGCCAGCAGCGCGGGCGCCGGCGAGGCCGACGAGGAGCCGCTAGCGCTCGGCGAGCTGGCACAGCTCACCGTCAGCAACGAGCCCGAGGCGTATGACGTCAACTCCGCCAGCAAGGAGTCCTTCCGCAAGACGTGGAATGCCAAGTACACGCTGCGCTCGCACTTCGATGGGGTGAGTTAAGCGAGTTGATGCGACTAGTGGGTCGAGATGATAATTACCATGGCTAACTTGATACTGTATCTCATCATCGTCAGGTGCGTGCGCTCGCGTTTCACCCGACAGAGGCGGCGCTGGTGACGGCGTCCGAGGACCACACACTCAAGTTGTGGAACCTGCAGCGCACTGTGCCCGCCAAGAAATCGGCAGGGCTCGACGTTGAGCCGCTGTACACGTTCCGCGCTCACACCGCGCCCGTGCTCTGCCTCGCAATGGGCGCGCCGCGCTCTGAGGAATGCTTCTCGGGCGGGCTTGACGGCACGATCCGTGTGTGGAATCTGCCGCCCGCCACCGCTGATCCTTATGACCCTTACGAGCCGGGCGTGCAGGGCGCCGTGCTACGCGATCACACCGATGCCGTGTGGTCAGTGGCGGCGGCACATGGACGCCTGCTCTCCGCCTCGGCTGATGGCACGGCGCGACTGTGGGCGCCGCGCGCGCCGCGCCCTCTTCTCGCGACGCTGCGAGCCGACCCAGATGGCTCGCCAGTCGCCGCGGACTTCGCAGAGAACGGCGCGCGCGCCGCTGTCGTCTACCTCGACGGCAGTCTTCTACTTTATGACTTGGAAACGACACAGGTACGGTCACTATCTATTCGCGCTACGCGCACTCTTACACTAGTACGTACAGTAAACAATTATACACATCTATGTCATGTTCCAGGCGGTGTTGCGTGTGTCATGCGAGAGTGCGGCGACACGCGTGCGCGCGCACCCGACGCTGCCGATGCTGGTGACTGCTCACGAGGACCGGCACATTCGGTTCTGGGACGCGGTGTCCGGTCGGTGCGCGCACGCGATGGTAGCGCACTTGGACTCTGTGACCGGACTGGCACTAGACCCGAACGGGCTGTTCCTGTTGTCGGGCTCACACGACTGCTCGGTGCGCCTGTGGAATCTGGACACGAAGACTTGCGTACAGGAGATCACGGCGCACCGTAAGAAGTTCGAGGAGAGTATTCTGGACGTGGCGTTCCACCCGCTGCGACCGTACATCGCGAGCGCAGGCGCCGACGGCCTCGCCAAGGTCTTCGTCTGAGTGCGTTCGCGACCACGTCCGCGTCTCCTCGTATCGTATATACAATACGCTCCTATACATAATATACTATGTACGTTACGTTATGATTTCACTTTCGATACGAACGTTTGTGTAGCGAGTGTCTAGTCCCACGTGTATAATAGGGCAGTCGCCGCCCGCGCCGTCCGCATCGTGTCGTCGCGATCGGGCCGATCCCTTTTACCCTATTTAATGAGTATTGTAAACGTATGGACGCGCGCTAGACGCTCGTCGTAAGCGCGTAGTGAACACTCATCTTTGTATAGACATTTGAAATCTATTACTATAATATATTTTTAGACTTTCAGTACATGAATTTTACGTTTTTATCGCAAGTTTTTCACCGATTTTACGATAACGCAGTGAAAATATTGTTCGTTTCTATGCATCTGTAAGCGAGTCGTTTTATTAAATGTCGTACCTACCTATATAGATACCTATACCTACAGGCAATATTTCCTTGGTAACGTTTTGTATATCCATGTATGTACAGTAACAATGTTACGCAGTATTTGCTAACTATTTGCTGAGAACGAATTGTGTTTCATTACATTACATTACTTTAGCTAGAATTATATTATTATTTAAATCGATTGGATACTCTAGAGAATATGTTTCTTTTGGTTTGTAAAATGTAATGTTAATAACGTAATTATAATTACGTGAACATGCTCTCATGATAACTTAAGCAATGACGGGCGATCGATCAAATATGATTGAAGTAGACATACTATATCGAAACTAAGTAATGTTTGTTCGTAACGAGTACTGCGTTGTAGAGTATATATTATATGAAACATTATTACATATTACTTTATTTTCCTCGAATTCATACTTACATACATCCAAAAATTGATAGTAAAAAGCAACATAACCGATTTCCATGTGGTTTTTGTCTTATGCTCCCTTACTAAAAATATACCTATCTTTCCAAGAAAACTAATAGCATTTATAATGTACTATGGCTTCATTTGAATGGATTATAGTATAATGAAGAATGTTGTTTCAAGGGTATACAGGGGGGTAATAGAACTAGCGCACATCACCAAATCCAATCCAGTTCATTTGGTCAAGTTATCAAGGTTTTTTTGATGACAGACACCCTGAATATCGCTTTTGTATGTAGAATGATTTATAAAACAGTTTTGCACGCGTTGCCTATCCTTAAGTTTGGATATCTGGTGGTTGCTATAAGTCTTATAGCATGACATTACAGGACCCCTTATACTATAAGAAGAAATAATGACTAGTTATTTCAGAACCCGTGATACTATAAAGGGCGAATTTTTAAACTTCATTTCTAAAATTGCATACTTTAGATCGCACCGTGCCTACTTTCGTATGCAGATAACTAATTACATTTGATCTAACATCTAACATCTAATTACATGCAGATACATTTTGTCGCTGCATGCCGACTTTTATGATTATGCTTGATTTTGAATCTACCCGATTTTTTAAAAGTATATTAAATGTGTTATGATTCTGTTTTGGTTGATTTCTTGGTAGTCTGGGTTGAAATGACTTAAACCTATTAGAAGAATAACGCGAAACGTTCAAAAATACGTACAAGGCATCTAAATTAGATTTTGAACAGGTAGATTCAAGTACACGGAAAAAAATAATTCTATACTTAAGTGATAAATGATTCTCTCCATATAGAGCGAGAGAACAATTTCTTGGTTTTTAGTAAATATTCTTAGAACGATGAACAGTATTTAAATTTAAAATCAATATTCTTACATTAGAATACTTCTTATTATTTTCAAGAACATTTACTAAATACAAGAAATTATTCTCTAGTAATCATTTCTCTTAGAATGATAAGCAGTATTCTAATTTGAAAGCAATATTTTTAAATTAAGAAAACTGCTAATTATTTTCGATAACATCTACTAAATACAAGAAATTATTCTCTAGTAATCAGTTCTCTTAGAATGATAAGCAGTATTCTAATTTGAAAGCAATATTCTTAAATTAAGAATACTGCAAATTATTTTTAATAACATTTACTAAATACAAGAAATTATTCTCTAGTAATCATTTATCTTAGAATGATAAGCAGTATTCTAATTTAAAAGCAATATTCTTAAATTAAGAATACTGCAAATTATTTTTAATAACATTTACTAAATACAAGAAATTATTCTCTAGTAATCATTACTCTTAGAATGATAAGCAGTATTCTAATTTAAAAACAATATTTTTAAATTAAGAAAACTGCTAATTATTTTCGATAACATCTACTAAATACAAGAAATTATTCTCTAGTAATCAGTTCTCTTAGAATGATAAGCAGTATTCTAATTTGAAAGCAATATTCTTAAATTAAGAATACTGCAAATTATTTTTAATAACATTTACTAAATACAAGAAATTATTCTCTAGTAATCATTTCTCTTAGAATGATAAGCAGTATTCTAATTTAAAAGCAATATTCTTAAATTAAGAATACTGCAAATTATTTTCAATAACATTTACTAAAAACAAGAAATTATTCTCCAGTAATCATTTCTCTTAGAATGTTAAGCAGTATTCTAATATATAAGCGATATTCTTAAATTAAGAATATTGTTATTATTTCCAAGAACATTTACTATAAACAAGAAATTATTCTCTAGCAATAATTTCTTGGTTTTAATAAATAATCTTAGAATGATGAGCAGTATTCTTAACTTAAAAACAATATTTTTGAATTAAGAAATTCTTAATTTAAAAGCTATTAAATACTATTATATAATATTACTAGATTAAGAATACTGATTATTTTCACGAACATTTATTAAGAACAACATCTATAGGGAAAAAATATTTTTATTTATCTGTTTCATCTGTAAATATCACAGCGCATCGTTACATTTTTCAACTTTAGTCATTTATTTAACTCTTGGAGATAATGTTACATAAACAGTTTATTATATAAACAATAATATTAACGTTTTTGTAAATGTATTTCAAACGAGTCGTAATCCAAGCCGACACTTACCTCTGGCATATTCAAGTGTTCGTACACTGGTACCTATTGAATTTAACAGCTTTATCACCGAATTAAATTGTGGCAGTATTATTTTAAATAATTAGCAATGATTGGCGCGTAAGTTTTATTTTATTATTATATGTAGTGATAGCAGCGATCCGCGGTTTCATCCGCGTGACTTCCGATTCCGTGGGAATATCGGGATAAAAAGTAGCCTATGTTATTCCCAATGATGAATTAATGGATCCTCATACCAAGTGTAATCAAAATCGGTCCAGTAGTTTCAGAGCCTATTCATTACAAAAACCTTTCCTCTTTATAGTACGTATTGATAGATATAGTTTGTTATAGTCTTTGAAAATGGAGGATATTCTCTCGGTGAAGATGACTGTCTGAACGAAGATGACTGTGGGATTTAGAAGTTCCAAAAAGTCTTATTCGTTGACGTGATTACTAATAAATTGGTGGAACACCTGCCTGCATTCACAAAAAAGTGTCAAGTATATTGTGTGACGTCATGCGTCATGGTAATATGACCAGACGCGTCATGGTAACTTAGGAAACAAGAGTATTTAATAATAATATCGCTCATCTGGGCTTGCGTGTTATGGTGACGAATGACAAATAGAATACTAATTTAAAGAACAAAATTACAAAGAAAAAAAACTTAAAAAAGAAAAATATATGTAAAGGAATAACATTTATTTTTCATAGTTATCTTGCATATAGAAATCTTATGACGTTATCACGTAAAATTATCGTCCGTAAACCGACTTTACAGACAACCATTTTTTCTTTAATTTTTGAGTGTAAAAATGCAGGAATCTACTTTTTTTTTAGAGAGA
This sequence comes from Idaea straminata, assembly GCA_951213275.1. NCBI lineage: Eukaryota > Metazoa > Arthropoda > Insecta > Lepidoptera > Geometridae > Idaea > Idaea straminata. The sequence goes on from OX577850.1 coordinate 6,597,389, forward strand.
TATAGTTATGTTTTTAAGTGACCATATACCAAATACCCTGTAAATCAGTATAGGTGCGGTGTAGATTATAATAATATATAGCCCCGAAACTACTGATCCGATTAAGATAAAACTTAGTATTAGTATACATTGATTCATTTACAGTACATTACAGTAATTTACATAGGCTAGTTTTTATCCCGATATTCCCACGAGTTACCCGGATGACCGCGGAGCGCTGCTAACATTCAACATTCTTGCATTTTCAGATTAGCTGGACTAAGTTCCCCACTGAGTTTATTCTTATATGCTTTTCTATGGGTTGCGAAGAAACTGGGCGATCTACCCGACCCACCACAATATGGCAGTGAGCATATTCATCCTCGGAATATTACAGCAAAAGGATAGTCAACTTTATATGAATCTGTTTAAACTATAGATTCGAGTGTGGCGTTGTGAAGTTCCTGTTTAGAATACTTAGGCCAAATATTGAAACATGTCGTTGTTGTGTATGTCTTCAGTGTTTCTCTTATCTCTCCGTCCCATTGGGACAATTAGTTTCAACGATCTCTTTTAAATTTAATTAATTTTTATTTCTAACTATAAATCATCTTTTATTTATCGACCTTTCCACTCCTTAAAGCAGTTATAGGTAGGTACCTAGGCACAGTAAGCATGTATTATTCTTGTAGGTACCGAGGCACAGTAAGCATGTATTATTCTTGTAGGTACCGAGGCACAGTAAGCATGTATTATTCTTACATACTTTTTCTTTTCTTTTATTATGGCTTCGCACGTGTGCATTTAGCCAGTGTCAAGTTATATTTTGCATCAAATTATGACCCGATTTTTCATAAATCGGGCCTAAAGTGTTTCAATACAGTCAAAGTCGTCATGGTCCGTCAAGTCAGGGGCTATAGTAAAGCGGTGGCAAGTTTACCATAACCTTAATAGGAGATTTGGAGGCAACGAGAAAACTGCATGTTTGACACTGATTTTTACTTTCACTACACTTGTGCACTTTCACAGAACTAAATTGAATAACATTCCACCAGAATTATACAATTCAACTCGTGTTACATCTAAGTTTCATGAAAATAAAACTGCAGCACGACATGTTGTTAACTCGTTCCCGCCAAAACTCCTTACATACTTATCTTATTTGTCAACCTAATATAGCAGTTCTATGTACCTACCTATAAATAATAATCTATACCTACATATAAAATTATTTGTCCTGACTGTAACGCGAAGCCTAAACCGCTGATCGTAGAAACCTGAAACTTGGAGGGTGTGTTCCTTGTATGACGTAGACATCCGATAAGAAAGAATTTTTTGAAATTCTACTCCTTAGGGGGTGAATAAGGGGGGCAAAGTTTGTATAGGACAACGTAATTCTTTGGTCCATATACTTCATGCATAAACATTCTTTCGACTTCTACACGGACGAAGTCGCAGGAAAAAGCTAAAAAAAAAGAAAAAGCTAGTAATATAATAAGTGCCTAGTGCTGTGTGCGTTCTGGAGCAAAAAGTCGAATTTTGCGATTCTGTTTTGTTAGAAAATTGTTTGACCGTGGTTCTCTATGCCTAGGTACAACCAACGCGACGATCAAAAGTCCACCGGTCGGCAACGTAACGTTTACAATCCTGTGCAGCACTATTTGAACATTATAACAACGTAACCTGTAAATCGGTCCCACGTCGGTTGGTGTAGCGGGTGGCGGCTTATACCACTCGGTCAACTAAATACATAGCTAACATGTTGAAAATAATAATCACACTTAATGTACATCGCAGGCTATTTACAAAAATAAAATAAATTAATGTCAAAAACGATAGTCGCACTGAGTTGGTAGGTACTTTTAATTCAAGTATTTGTGTTTATGTGTAACGTCTATAAGAAGAAGGTCGTAAGTCCAATACACCAAATAAGTCCAATATTGATAGTATTATGGTAGCAAACTGATAGCAGGACTTAAGACGCATACTTTACCTAAATAGGTAAACCGACGCAGTAGGGGCATATTATACAGGTAAGGGTTATCTAACTAGAACACCCTCATTAATTAACAAAAAAAAAACAACAACTGCAACTTATACTTTCTAGCTATTACTTTACTTTGTGTATATAGTGTTCTGTTTCTTCCTGTGTTGTACGAATAAAGTTATCTATCTATTAATTAACAATGGATTTAAAGGTGCTAGCGCTGTTTAAATCATCGAGATGGTCACCAATATTACAAGTGCCAAAAATTATATAGAACTGAGCACCACATGGTAGTACCACCTACCTACCATGTGTAATCAATCACACTGTCTAGTTTTAGAATGAAACAGAAGCCCTTTTGTTTTATCTTTATTTACTGTTTTGATTGATGTTACATCACCTAAGACTATTGTAGAACTTCCTCTATTATACAAACAATTGGTAAGTAAGTATAATACTATATTAGGTATACGGTATAAATAACAAAGACTTTTAGTAGAGCAGTCAATTGATCGCAAAATATTGGAGTGAATAAGTGAAAGCAATAGAAGTTTAGCTAAAATGATTGGCCAGTAAGTACCTAACTATATACCTACCAATTAACATTCAAATTTTCCCTTTATTTAATAAGTTAAGTGAAGTGAAATAAATATAGAGATACCTTGAGAAAAGAGTACCGGCTCTTTCTCCATACAAATGTAGTCGACTGTTTAATGACACTAGAGAAAAACCCGGGCCCCGTTTCACGAAAGTACAAGTTACAAGTTTACTATCCTACGATGGTAACATTGGTGAAAAAAATGGCAACATTGGATACATTTAAAAAAAATGGTTTAAAAGGTTTTGAGGTGAGGAATAGTAGAAATACAAGTTCTTTTGCCTAAAAAGTAATTTTAATTTAAGTTTTCGGGTGACACCCATGCTAGCTACTGAGCATAAAACCTATAAACTCCCATGAAATGCCCCTAACTAAGCTGAGAGAGAGCATCTATAGTGCTAGGCAAGCCTACTCCATCAACAAATACATTTCCTAGCCACTTTATAGCATGGATTAAACTAGCTGGCGTTGTATTAATCATCTAGATTGGAAAGGCCTATATTATTTAATTAGGGTTCCATACCCAAAGTGTAGAAACTGGACCCCTTTACTAAGCGTCCACTGTCCATCTGTCAGTCACCAGGCTGTATGTCATGAACCTTGACAGCAAGACGTACACTTGAAATTTTTACAGCTGTTCTGTTGCCGCTATATAACAAATACTACAAACAGAATACAATGGTACGGAACCCTTCGAGCGCGAGCACGACTCGCAACCTGACTGTTTTTTTATAGGATACAATGTATCCTCATACAAAGTTTTATCAAAATCGGTCCAGTAGTTTCGGAGCCTATTTGTTACAAAAAAAAATCTTTCCTCTTTATAATACTAGTAATAGACTAAGAAATTGTGTAAACTTTTCAGATCAACTTTCATAGTATACGCGTTGATCTGGCTGACGCAGCAAATACAACGATGGCCAAGTCCACCCCAAGAAGAGGATTTCACTACGCCGGTACCTGATCCCAGGGCTGTCCCTCGACCTCCTCCCTTACAAGGATGAATCAGATTAAAGATATCTAATTACTTGTACTAGGTACTTTATTTTGTGTATTTTATTATGCCCGCGACTTCGTACGCGTGGTAGTTGTTTTATGTACTAAAACCTTCCTCTTGAATCACTCAAAAAACCGTATCAAAATCCGTTGCGTAGTTTTAAAGGTCTAAGCATAATATATAGGGACAGACAGACAGCGGGAAGTGACTTTGTTTTATACTATGTAGAGATAGTGAAGAGTCTGGTAATTCCCAATGCAAGGCAAAGGCCTCTCTACTCCCCCTTCCATAGTTGGCGATCTTCTGCGACGAATCTGTGTTTTTGTTCATATTTTTTGTGTAGTTTAAAATACTCGTTTTAAAGTAAAACGATTTATACTTTACTTAGGTACCTACTTATTGTACTTAGATACCTACACAGAAAAAAAGGTTTTCTTGAATTGAGAAATAATCCTCTCTTTAATGACGCTAGAAAATAATATCTTGTTTTTAGTCGATGGATTATTTTTAACTTCACGAAAACTTTGTACGTTGTTCGTTGTTCTTTTATACATCTACCTACCATCTTATTGAAGTAGAATGCTAAGGACTATGGCTAAGTGCTTTCTTAGTCATTCAGCTTTGCAAGCATTTAACCGCTTAGCCATAAAGCTTTATATCCACTTTAAGCAAACTGCTTGTTAGTCACTTTCGCTTTTCAGGCATTCTGCTTTAGTGGTATCTCTCGCTTAAGGCGAACAGCTTTCTAGGCAAACCTCCCATATAGGTATAATGCCTTTATTGGCATCCCGCTTTTAAGGTTATTCAATCGATAGGGTTTCTTTTGAGTGTAGATAGGTAGATCATTATCTTATATAGGGGAATTCATGGCAATAGACAATAATATAAATACCTAAGTATTAAAAATAATAAAAAGTAATAAAAACTGTCTTTCACGTGACTGCGTGAATGTCGTGAAAGTCATCCAACGCGTCATAATATATCTGTAGGTATATAAATTTGCCATTGTTTTCAGTGAAGATATTGAATATAACTTGGATACAAAGCATGCGATGACACGAACGACAAGTATCAAACCATAAAATTATATTTCGCTTGGGATTTTCTTAAAAATTCTACTCCGTCTTGATCGGGTTTATCTATAAGTCTAATTATTTCGCCTATTTCCAAGAACTTCAAAGTGTTTCGGCTTTTAGTCCATTGTATATTAGTACCCGTTGATGGATTTCTGAAAACACTCAAGTAGTACCTATAAGCAAGGTATAGGACTCGTACCTATGTATCAGATTCACAAACCGTCGGAAAGCAACGGAAACAAAACAAATTGCTGCTCTTTCACTCCCGCGACTTTTGACGTTTTACCATCCTTGTCTTTTCAGTTTTATTCGTTTCGGCAGCCCTCCGATGCGACGGGTAGTGAATCAAGCAACTGCTCGAAAAAGATTAGTTTCACCAAATTGAATTGAGAATTTGGTGAATTAATCAGTTTCACCAAATTGAATTGAGAATTTGGTGAAATGATCAGTTTCAACAAATTGAATTGAGAATTTGGTGAAACTGATCATCTGTGTAAACCGGCGCAGCATAACGGCGTGCTAACGTAGGGGGTTAGAGATCCCCTGTGATGGTCCAATCAGCTGAAACAGAACTGCTCATCCAGGCAGCAGCGGTTCGAATGACTACAAAATAGAACAAATGGATGACCCTTACAAACCGCTGGTTGAAGAAGAATGGTGGACGCATTCGTCATCTTTACCTACTTATAATAAAGGAAGAGAGTCTAAAAAGTCTGTACTAGGAAGAAAATTTAAAAAAATGAGGGACTTAAAAACATTAGTAGAACAAAAATGTACTTACCTAGATTAATAACTTACCCTGTTTTTGCCGACCGTGCACCAATGGATTTTTCTTAAGAAAAATTTATGTGCGCTAATTGACATTGCTCTTACGGTGAAGGAAAACATCGTGATGAAACCCGCAGCTTAGTTGGCTCCAGAAGTATTGACAAGTTCTCTCTTCTGGACACGGTCGACTAAGCTGAGAGGGTAGTAGGTGCTGGGCAAGCCTACTCCATCCTCACGCAAAAGGGACCCAATTTAAAAAAGAGTCTAGTTGCGGAAAAAAGCCCACATACATACATACATACCCTGTTTTTGCAAAATTAGTCCAAAGAGTAGTTATAGTTTCAATCATCATTGCATCTTTGCGAAGTGCTGGTGAAAGTTTGTACATTTCTGGATCAAATAAGTAAAAAATTTCATCCGCGTGATCGGCACCAGGAAAGTAAAATAGATTTGATAGGTGTTTGTTTACATTTCGTACAGAACTGTAGGTGAAGTAGTAATTATACATTGTGACCTTAGGATTTCTCAAATAAGCTTCCATGTTCACAATAGACGGGTAAAAAACAATAGAATCAGAGAAATAGTCAACCAATGCAGTATAATTTATCGTAGAATTATTGAAATAAAAATATTTCAGATCTCTGTAAAAATTCAGTTTAGTTCTTGTATCTCTGAAGATGTATGTATCTGGAATAGCTTTTGAAAAGTCTCTTTCTAGGTTCCTCAAACCTTGTCTATTAAACGGAGATGCGTACATAATTCCTTCTTTGTTATTATATCCATATAATATATCAATTTTTCCAAGGTTCTTAGCATTATTTAGTAAGTCCAAAGCAGTTGTCAATAGAATTGGATCTTTACTGCAACTTTCATCTTCTACGCATAATTTAAATAAGTACGGTGCAAACACGTCGTTTGTCTGGTCCCTTACAGAACCTTTTGCAATTTCATCATCTGTTGCATCGAGATAGAATTCCAAAAGATCATGAGAGTTGTTTCTGCCATTGTATCCCATACATCTGGCAACTCTCTCGGCTGTAGCTATTGGAGTCGTGGTAAGTAAATGGGGCATACTAACCGGACCACTATCAATTATTGCCCTTTGGAAAAGCCCTTTTTCTTGTTGGGTTAAAATCAACCAGCACTTTCTCCGAAAATGGTTATATTGTTTGGATCTCCACCAAATGCGGCAATATTGTTTTTAATCCATTTAAGAGCAGCAATTTGGTCTCTCAATCCTACATTGCCTGGAGCTCCCTCGTTTCTTAAGCAGAGAAATCCGAATGCTCCAATACGGTAATTGATTTTGACCACAATTACGTTTTTTCTCAATAAAAATTTGGTGTTGTAAATCCAATCTCTTGATATTCCCCAATAATATCCACCTCCATAGATGAATGCTATGACTGCTAATGGTCGTGTTGGATTAACATAGATTGGTCTATAAACGCTTAGCGTCAGACAGTCTTCTTGGCCAATTATAATTTTTGAAAGTAGAAAATATTGTTTGCAAGAAATATCTCCGTGATTTGCTTCGAATATTTCATCAAAGACTGGAGCATCACCAGGTGCCTTAAATGTAAAAAATAAGTAGATAAGATGATACTAAAATAAATAAAGAGGAAAAAACGTAGACCTCCATTAATCAGGTATTGGAGCTTGAATTTGTATGTCGATTAACCTGTTGCGTAATCTAAGTCCGTCTTTAATAATATTATGCCATGGGGCTGAGAGTAGTCAACATGACTATTTCGGCAGCAGAAAGTTGATGAGGCCGAAATTTTTACTGGGTATGGTACCGGGGAACAAGTTTTTATCCCCAGGATACCACTGATACCAAAAATGCCTTTCGGCTTCAAGCGTATTTAATTTCCAGTGAGCTTATGCTTCGCAAATGACAATCAACAAGGCGCAAGGCCATTTATTGCTCACCGCAGGCATAGATCTCACCATAGGCTGCTTCAGCCACGGTCAGCTGTATGTATATGGCACTGTCGCAGCTTACATGTTAGGATATTGTTCCTGATAATGTTGTATACAGGAAAGCTTTGTAGCTGTCACAATTAACACACACACAGACACAGGCGTACTAAGTAGGGATAGGCAAACGGGAACGTTCAAAATTAAACAAAACCACCAGTTACAGTTAGTTATAATATTAGTAGGATGTAGGTAGCCATATATTTAAATATACTTACAGTAAATCTTCCTTTATATTCGGCATATGGTATTCCCAAATATTCAACGTAATTGTTTGTCAAATTAACATGTCCTTTTATATTCCCTTGCTTTGTTTGTACTATCAAACCTACACCACTTCCTCGCTCCACGAATTTACATCCGAAAAACAATAATACCAAGCAAATGTGTTCTTGGGCCATGTTGAACGTACAGAAGCCAAAATTTTACTACAATTAAATAAATAATAAATTATAGAACGACGACATTATTTGTCGATAAAACCAAGAATTATAATAAATTAAAAATAAATATTTCGTACCTTAATGACAAATGCGATAACAAATTAAGAACGGGTAACAAATAAGACGGAAACTTAAGGCTACTTATGCTGCCAAACGCAACGCGCCAAAAATACCCGTCGCTTACAAATAATATTGTTGATTGTAACAAATGTGTTTTGTTTTTCTAAAAAGTGCTGAGATGGAATTGTAGGTGAGATCTTTACTGTTATTTTGGGGTATATTCTTTGTCATTTTAAAGTAATACTAGTTTTAATTCTTAAATTTAGGATAGCTTCAAAGCTATAGGGAGTTTTTGGCTCAAAGTCACACCAAACTGTTGGTAAAAAAAATTACAAATACATCTCAGCATTTTTGAGAAAAACAAAACACATTCGTATTAATGTATTAATCAACAATGTTCACCAACGAAGGCAACCGGTGCCGGTAGTAACTATTTAGTAGGCTGTGTAGCAAGGTCGTTGGCGTATAAACCCACCTTTACTCAAAATAAACATATCAAAGTAATTGTGGCCTAGAATAAAGGTTATAGTCTCTACCCTGGATAAGAATTGCGAATTTTACGTAAATACAAAATGTGTATTTACGTAAAATTCGCAATATGTATCTTTGTCGTGGTGTATTTGTCATACATCTATCTATCTATACATATAATAAAATCGTTCGTGGATGAATTCTGTACGTTGAAGATATTTTCAAAATTTCTACTGGAGGGCAGTCTATTATCGATACTGAACCAGAAAATGTAGTAAAAAACATTTTTGTCTGTCTGTCTGTCTATCTGTCTGTCTGTTTGTCTGTATCTTGGCCGCGCATCACGTCCAAACTATTAAAGGGATTAAATGAAACTCGGTATGAATATAGCCCTTATACTGAACATCATATCAACTTTTTCTCCTGAAATTCAGCATGGTTCAGTGGAGGGGGTGATGAAAATTAATTGTCTTGGCCGCGCATCACGTCGTAACTACTGAATAGATTGAATTGAAACTCGGTATGAACCATGGAGGAAGGAACATAGCCCTTATACTGAAGTAACATCATAAATTCAACTTTTTATCCTGAAATTCAGCATGGTCTCAGTAGTGGGGGTGACGAAAGATATTCTATAAACTTGCATTGCAACGCCCCCGTGTATTAAAGAGCAAAATGCTCGATTATCAACCGCCATCAGTTGAATTCTCCAATGACGTAATGGATAAAGTATAATGGAACACCCTGAACCACCTTTTCATTACAAAACTCCTGAATCATTAAAGATAAAATTTGGACGTTTTGTAGTTTGTCTTGCAAGGATTCATACAATTTTCAGCAGAGAGGATCTGATGAGGATCTCAACGATTTTTCTTTTTTATATAAGTACTTACCTATATATTTATTTTATTCTAAAAAAATATCTCGATGGAAAAACTGTTTACAATATGTAGCTCTCGCAATAGCGACAAAGAAGGTTCTGTGAGGATGTTCTCTAATTGTATGGGATGAGTGTACGGTGCACCAAAAGAAGAAGAATAGTAAGACTCCCGACTAGCATATATGTCTAAATGTTCATTTTTCTAAGAAACTGATATCGGCGGTATATGGAGACATTCACTAAGTAATAGATCGAGGAAACTCTGCGAGAGAGTCATTCTCACTACTCGCAATGACAAATTCGTCTCCTTAATTAATGACGTACTTACTAATTTACGTGCCTGGAAAGGAAAAAAACATAGACCTCCATTAATCAGGTATGTCGATTATCCTGTTGCGTAATCTAAGTCCGTCTATAATAATATTATGCCACGGGACTCGAGTGAGAGTAGTCAGGTTGCAGCAGAAAGTTGATGAGGCCGAAATTTTACCTGGGTATGGTGCCGGGGAACAAGTTTTTATCCCCAGGATACCACTGAGTCAGGCATATTAAGTAGGGGTAGGCAAAAGGGAACTCTCAAAATTAAACACCACCACGCAATCGAAGTCGCGGGCAACAGTTAGTTATTAATAATCATAATCCTTAAAAATCTCTTTATCGGAAACGGGAGCGTGGTCTAGCCTGGGCGCAACGTACGTTTTCCGGATGTAGTTAACGCATACGGAACGTATTCGGGTTCCCGAATACGTCAAATCTATACAAAATTCTCTGCCACCGCACACTTGCGTTTTTTTCCCGGACGGAATCGATTCCGTACGTACGTTCTGGCGTTTTGATTGGCTGATTTGAAGTATCGAGAACCTGAATGCGATAACCGCATCCGGAAAACGAGGAAAGGGTACCGGTGCTCCCTCCTTACAAACGTAGTCGACTGTTTCCTCCCTGCATAATGACACTAGCACAAATATTTTTGTTGCATAAAACCTATATCTGGTCTTGGTATTTTTCATTTTCTAATTATCATAGAAATTAAGATTTGAAAAACAAAAAACAAAACATAGGGGCATGGTTATGGCAGTTATAAGTTTTATGTAACAAAAATATTTGCTCTAGTGTCAGTATTCAGGGAGGAAACAGTCGACTACGTTTGTATGGAGAGAGCACCCGGTACAGTTTCCTCTTAAGCCTCTCAAATGAAATGTATCTATTAGATAATTCGTTTTATTTCAATCCAAAAACACTGTTAAACAATAGTTAGAAAGATTTTGCAAAGAAACATTAAACTATTTAGGTAATGATCTTTATGAACATGTTTGTGTCATGTTTAAAAAAAGTAAATTTTTGGAAAAAGGATAGTTTCTAAACTTTGTGTTGGTATTTATATTTTTTTATCAAAGGACATTTTAGCTGTGAAGCAACTAATATTTCCCTTCTTCGAAATGACGAAAGCACGAAAGCAATATTTTCCATAGAAGAAGGAATTTCCCATAAAAGCCATCATAGTGTCACGGAGATTAACTCTATTGAAATATTTTCCCTGAAAAAAAAAAACATGTTTAATTCGTTTAAATATAGTTTAAAAACATAGTTTAGAAACATAGTTTAAAAACATAGTTTAGAAACATAGTTTAAAAACATAGTTTATAAAAACATAGCTTATAAAAACATAGTTTAAAAACATAGTTTATAAAAACATAGTTTATAAAAACATAGTTTATAAAAACATAGTTTATAAAAACATAGTTTAAAAACATAGTTTAAAAACATAGTTTAAAAACATAGTTTAAAAACATAGTTTAAAAACATAGTTTAAAAACATAGTTTAAAAACATAGTTTAAAAACATAGTTTAAAAACATAGTTTAAAAACATAGTTTAAAAACATAGTTTAGAAACATAGTTTAAAAACATAGTTTATAAAAACATAGCTTATAAAAACATAGTTTAAAAACATAGTTTATAAAAACATAGTTTATAAAAACATAGTTTAAAAACATAGTTTAAAAACATAGTTTAAAAACATAGTTTAAAAACATAGTTTAAAAACATAGTTTAAAAACATAGTTTAAAAACATAGTTTAAAAACATAGTTTAAAAACATAGTTTAAAAACATAGTTTAAAAACATAGTTTAAATTATCATAATCATCATTTATTGCTTCATATGTAGGTACATACGGTTACAAAAATATACATAAAAATGCACAAAAATATTCGAGAGGAATCCAGAGAGGAAACAGTCGCCTACGTTTGTATGGAGGGAGCACCGGTCCCTTTCACCTTATGGAAATGCAAATTCGTAACTATAGTAGCTACAAGCCACGAAAAGGCTTCTAGTTCCTCTATTTTTGCTGTAGCGTTTCAGATGTATATATATATATAAATGTTATGTTGGTTTGTGTACACTTCAAAAACTCAAAAAGTTCTGCACCGATCGAGCTGAATAGAATAGAATAGATACTTTTCGTAGTAGTGGTTCAAGTAGATCTCAATTCCTATATAATTTACGTTTATATATAAAATTTCATTTATTCAATATAAACACAAATCAAAAATTACATCCAATTAAATTACTTATACAAAATAAAAAAAACGTTTATATATATATATATAGATAGGTAATTTACGTTTATATATATACTTACGTATAAATATATAGATAGGTAATATAAGGAATGTTACCTTTTTGACCTGACAATTTTCAGCCTGTAATTGTTGTTTTATTAAAAAGGCCATGCTGTAATGTTTGCAAGGATCAGTAACTTTATAGTTGTATAAGTGATTCATTTTCTCTCCTTTAATATTTGAAACTTCGACCTTTACCTAGAAAAATTGAAAAGTATGTTTTTTAAAAGCTTTTATTTAATTTGCAGTGTATGTATGTTTGTTTGTATGTATGTTTTAATGTATTTGTTTTTGCGTTGATCCGTCAGTCAGTCAGGACAAAGCATTTTATATGTATGGATAAGTTAGCGTTTGACCACAATCTCACACGCTTTTCTAGAAGATACCTATACGATCGTGACTGAAAAGCCCTCAAATAAACGGGGGCCTTCGAGGAACGCGAGTGAGGGTAATAAAGGAAACCGGCAGTGGAACAAAAACTTATCTTCCTTTTATGGCTGCACCGGCCTATTATGTATATCTATACATATCGACGGTTAAAAGGAAATAGGGTATAACCGCCAAAAACCAAATTGTTCAGGACAGCTGTTTAAAGTTTGAAATTTCAGAACAATGGTCACAACTTTCTTATTTATTATCGTAACGTAAAAATGAAAACAGCTTTAAAATCGAGAAAAATGAAAGCATTAATTGGTTTTTTTATTTATAAGAGTAGAATGGCATTCAAAAGTTATTTTTGACAAAAATGTCGCTTATGCCCTATTTCCTTTTAACCGTCGATATAAAATGCTTTGTCCTGAACTACTGACTGACTGACTGACTGACGGATCAACGCACAGTTTGATTTTGTTTGTATGGGACAACGTGATTTCTTAGTCCAATCTTCCAATTTTCCGTTAAGATTCTTTCGACTTCTACGCGTACGAAGTCGCGGGCAAAAGCTAGTCTTAAACAAAGCAACAATTTGAATTTTATAGGTAATAATATTTTTTGCCTAAAAACGTAATATAAAACCTTTTTGCTTCACCGGGTCGGGTAAATAGGTTGGTTATAGGTATTGAAATAATTAACTCACCTCATCTATTTTACAGTCGAATAAGAATGTATAATTGCAATTAATATTAAATTGTTCATCAATGTCCATTGTCATTTCAGTTGCATTTTTTGATTTCGGTCCTTTGCAAAGTGTAAATTCTTCCACATGTAAGTCGTAGGGTCCCTGACAAAAGTGTCAATTTTTAAAGAAATCTAGCTTAACCTTATTTTGACGTTGTTAAACTATACAATGTATTTCAGCGAGGGGTTCTAATGCAAAAGAGGGTTGTTCTAGACGTCTAAGCGTAACATTTTGTCTGAAGTTTTTGTATAAAACAGTTGATTTTCAAGTAAAATTTCCCACAGACTTATAAAAAAAAATTTTCGAATTTCCAAAAGTCGTAGAACAAAATTTGTTCGCCTAGACGTTTAGAATAACCCCCTTTCGTATTAAAACCCCTTCGTTGTAACACATTGTATACGATTAGTTTTATTTTTTTTTCTCGTGCTTTCGCTTATGCTACTGCTCCACCTGCGTTAACGTTAATGTCCACTCGTTAAATAAGGCATTAGAAAATCGCGTTGGCTATATTTATGTTACAACGCGCCGTTAAGCGCGTTAAAACCCTTAGATCTTTCAAAAAAATCGACACCCGAGCTGTCGCTTAACGTTTTTAATGCCATTAGCAATGCCGTTTGTAAATTAAGACGTTATTGGCCACATCTACGAAATGCCTTAGTTAACGTGCTTATTTATGCGTTAAGACTCAGGTATAGCGTTAAGTAACCTCTAGGTATTTTTAAATATATGATACAAATACCAATATATTTATTAAAACTCATTTTACATAGTAAACTAAGCACAAAATATAAAAGAGAACAAAAATAACACACATGCCTGAACTAGGTAATCCTGTATCTCAGGCGAAAAAGAATAAAATAGGTAAATTAAAACAATTGATTTGCAAAATACTAACTAGAAACAATAATTAGGCAAAAATAGGTCAGCGTTTGACCATTACTTATCACGCAGGGGACGATGAATAACATGTAGCACGCTTTCCTTGAAGATACCTGTTTATTATTGTCATGGAGATCCCTAAATTAAAAACGTTAGGAATGACAGCTGGAGGCAACTAATGGACCTAAAACTTAGCTGTAAGAAAGACGACGAAACCGCTCAGTGCGGGATTTTCACCGAGAATTGGTGTCGCATTATATCCGAAGTTATTTAATTTTCAAATTACCTTGGAAAAATATACTCACATAATTATTAACATTCTTCAACATTGGATCGAGATAAGCAAACGCCACTAGAGTAGATATTAATATAAAAACACTTTTGGTTAACATTTTGATAAAAAAATTTAAAGTATTCCGCTTGTAATATATTTATTTAATGATGAAATTAATTTGAGTGACCAGAGGTAGGCAAATAGGTAATTTATTGTAACAAATGTATATTTAATCACTGTATTTGGAATAATACATTGAATGAAATTATGTTTTCAATTTAATTTGTGCAGAGATCTTATCTTTCTCAGTAAGAGTGATTTTAATTACATAAAAAATTTCAATTTTTAGACAAAATTTCACATTTTTTAAATCTACAATACTTATAATTTCAATGCCCAGTTATGTAAGAAAGATTTCTTACTTATCTGGATAGAAGGTACGGTCGGCTGCATAAATGCAGACCCACCGTAGTGCTACAAAAGGGCTGTTATAAGAATGTTTTCAACACAAGCAAGATTCTAGGCACCTGCTTTAGTTGAAGTTTAAAGTCTTTTAACTTATGAATTTATAAAACAAAAATGATTAGAATGACAACGTCGGGCGGTTTATTTGATTAGTACTCTATAAATAATGTATTAATTTGATTATTCCTAGATACTTGTACTACCTGAAGTCTTTTGACTAGTGGTTAACTGCTAGGAATGTAAGGTCGGCTGCATAATTGCAGACCCACCGTTCTTAAATTACTTTTATTGGAATGTTCTCATTAAAAAAATACACTGCTTTTACATGTGACATCGTCGGCGTCAGGCAATGCAGCACTTTTAATGTTTTATAGATGTGGAGTAAAATATCTACTTATCTATTTATATTTATTTCGGATTGAAGAATGTTATGTAAGTTTTAGAGCAAGTCGATTTCCTCAACCAGAAAATAAAGGTTTTTTAAATGAATTAATAAATAAAAGTTATTCTTTTATTTTTCATTTTATAATGTCGTGTGCTTATCTGATTAAAAATGAAATAAAAATATATCATAATTCATTTAATTATAATTAAAAGAAAACTAATAAAATAAGTAAGTAGGTATAACAATTATGCATTAAATTAAAATTGAACCTTTTCACACATAATACAACGACATCCTACAAGATTCTTGCAAAGACGGTAACAGAGTGATTGCTTCGAGTCCAATTTGGTATCTTGCGGACAAATATCTTTGTGGTAGCCGGAAGTTGAAATATCGTATCCGCACTGGAATTAACAAAGAATAGTACATTGCGATACGAGTGTGATAAATTGATCATTGCATAGAAGTGCGCGCCAGCAGAACGCGAGCATATCAAAATGCCGAGATGCTATGATTAATAATCCACACCCGTATCGTACGACGTTTTTATCAGAGTTGCGAGTAAACGAAAAGACTTAGTATAATAATAAAAAGTTAACAAAATATTTGTGTTGAAAATAGAAAAAAAATGTTTGAGTATGTTTTTAAGAATTTTAGATATTTTTTTAGGCAATATTTATTTTTGCGTCTGTGGTTAAATCCAGAATCTAATGGTACGGAAAAAATGTATTTGAGTAAAGAATAAACAAAAAAAAACAAAACCCAATTTTTTATCGTTTTCTAAGACGTTATCATGTAATTATCGTTCGTAAACTGACTTTACAGACAACCATTTTTGCTGGCTTAAAAACTCTTTGTTGGTACAACAGTTAAATTAAGGATGCTTCAGCCACATATCATGTACATAAATTAGCAGTAAGATACAAATTTAACTTATCAGGATAACTTATTACAGCACTAGTAATCCCGTTTGCACATCGTTGGTAACTTATGGCTGCGTTTGTTGGTACGACAATAACTGCTTTACTAGATGTAGGTAGAGCAGCCGGAAGATCAGCGCTGCAGCTAAGCATGCTTGGCTGCAGCTTCTAGTTGAGGTCGACCCATTTGGGTCAGCACACGACTCCTCATTTACATTGTTTTTTTTATGTCACTTTTTATTTTTAATATGATTAATTTTAGTTTCTGCCTTCCTGTGTTTTTCATGTGTGTCAATTAAGACAGCATGATATGACAAGTGATGGCTATGGATGAGGATAAGAGAGGCAGAGGTCGACCGCCAGCTTCCTATACTCGAACCATATCCAAGGACATGAGGCCTTAACCTAGATCGCAACAACTGAATGACGATCTAGCATCAGGAGGGCTGACCCCGAATAGGGAATGCGACGGGAGACGATGAGCAGTCGCATCGCGGGTATTTTACCCGACTGTGGAAGAGTGTTAGTTATTATTATCTTTGAGGAGGCTCACAGCTAAGCGAAGCTCGCTGATCGTTTACGGTCGTGCGGGCTAAGTGACGCCTGGCGCGGTAATTACTTCGATGGGTGACCATTAGTAGTGTGGCAAAAATGTGTTTTCGTGAGCCCCTCCGTGCTTCGGAAGGCACGTTAAGCCGTTGGTCTCGGTTGCTACCTCTATTAGCAGTCGTTAGGTCAAGTTAGAGGCTTTAGGGCGATCTGAAAACTCTAAGAATAGGTGAGCCACACCACTATACGAGAAGAAGAAGAAGAAGAATTATTATCTTATTTGAGGTTGGAGGAATATACATATTCCTCCGTCTATCTATCATAACATATCTAACCATTGACACAAAAAGAACAATAAAATTACGTACAGCACCAGCCATTTTCCTGCAATATAACCTCCTCGAACTGGGTTTCACGAACTTGTAGAGCAGAGCCCATGCACATCCCGCCATTCTGTCCCACTTTAGGGCCTGGATAGCACAGGCTTTCGCGCAGTTCGTGGCAGCCACTTGCTCCTCTGTGGGACCGCCGGCGTCTCCGCCTTCACCAACTATTGTTCGCTACAGATCATAAAGGGAAATTTAAGAAACCATCAAAAACAATTTCAAATAACGTATACAAATATCTAATATCTTTAAACGAGCAATTCTTGTATATATATATATATATAATTAGGATCTCGGAAACGGCTCCAACGATACTCTTGAAATTTAGTATGTGGGGGGTTTTCGGCTCAAGGAATCGATTTATTAAGGTTCCAGGTCCGAAAAAAGCTCGATTTCCGAGATATAGGCATTTGAAAAACCGTGTTATAAGAAACTATCAGCGCCATGAGGGCAACGCTGGGTAAAAAACTAAAAAAATCTTTTTACTCTATACTTTCCATAAATACTGGCCGGTATCGTGAAAAAAAATGCTGTTATTGACTGTCAAAGTCAAAACTGCCCCTATAAAAGTTGTAGGTTTCGAAGTTTATCGGTAAGTATGTAATAGGTATTTATTAATAATCAGGACCTCGGAAACGGCTCCAACGAGTTTCATGAAATTTAGTATTAGGTTTCGAGGCCGAGGTAAAAAAAAAACGTAAAATATCCGAGCAAAGCTCTGTCACCCAGGTACTTTTATGTAAATTAACATAATAGTAGATATCTATTTATAGTAGTATATAGACGTTTCAGCAGAAGATTCTCAATTACTCGCATATTTATGTATATCTATACTAATATTAATAAAGAGGAAAGATTTGAGTGTTTGCATTAAAAAAGCTCTGAAACTACTAGCCCCATTTTGATAAAACTTGGTATGAGGATACATTGATTCATTGGAAGTCTCATAGGCTATTTTTTTATCCCGATATTCTCATGGGATCGGGAGTTAGGCGGGCGAAACCGCGGTGTGCTGCTAGTAAACTATAAATTGGATCTATGTTCTTAAAACTGCCAGAGTCAGAATAGGTAGTTGCCGTTATTTTTCGCTTTTTTGAAGTCGGTTTGAAAAAATTGTGCAAGTAGCTACCTTATCTGTTTCGGCTGCATAAATATGTAGGTACGTATTATTATCAATGATGGATTTTTATGGAGTGTTTGCAAATATTACCTTGGTTTTTTATCCAATTTTTTCCAAACTTACCGTCACCCAATCATCAGCAAGGCCCATCCATGCGTAAGCACTAGGTTGTCTTCGGACCAAATCAACTAATACTGTACGTGCTTTATTTCCTTCCCAACATGGTATTGACAGCATTACACTAAATATGTAAAACAAATTGACTTTTAATTATCCCGTGGATCCCTATTGTTAAATATTAGAAAGAGCTATGTTGGCTCGGTGGTCGTGGGTTCGAATCCCGGCCGGCCGTGCACCAATATATTTTTCTTAAGGAAAATGTATGTGCGCTAATTGACATTGCTCTTACGGTGAAGGAAAACATCGTGAGGAAACCGGCGGTTTAGTTGGCTTCAGAAGTATTGACAAGTTCTCTCCTCTGGACATGGTCGACTAAGCTGAGATGGTATAGTAGGTGCTGGGCAAGCCTACTCCATCCTCACGCAAAATGGACCCAATTAAAAAGAGTTTAATTGCGGAAAACAGTCCGTACACAAGTAAGTAAAGTTGTCTTATTCATGGTCTAATTTCCTAATATTTAAAGTTAGCGTTTTTCAATTGTGAGTGAATACGTACTGTACCGAATTTTCACTACCAGCAGGGCAAGCAAGGGCCGAGGATAAAAATTATGTCCACCCGTTATGTCCTCTGTCAAGAGTGAAAATTATTTTGTCCACATGCCAAAGCACGGCAAAAGGGGAAAGGATAAGTATATCCTCATTTGATATAACACGTGGACATTTTTTTTTTCTTTTATTATGGCTTCGCACGTGTGCATTTAGCCAGTGTCAAGTTATATTTTGCATCAAATTATGACCCGATTTTTCATAAATCGGGCCAAAAGTGTTTCAATACAGTCAAAGTCGTCATAGTCCGTCAAGTCAGGGGCTATAGTAAAGCGGTGGCAAGTTTACCATAACCTTAATAGGAGATTTGGAGGCAACGAGAAAACTGCATGTTTGACACTGATTTTTACTTTCACTACACTTGTGCACTTTCACAGAACTAAATTGAATAACATTGCACCAGAATTATACAATTCAACTCGGGTTACATCTAAGTTTCATGAAAATAAAACTGCAGCACGACATGTTGTTAACTCGTTCCCGCCAAAAAACCACGTGGACATTTATTCCCCGGCTATAGCATGGAGACATAAGGAAGGCAATAGAGTAAAATTAAGTTAAATGAAGTCAAACAAATGACATTGACAATAATGACAAGCACGGATGTATAAAAAAAAACAAATTAATTATGTTGATTTGCGACGACGTTCTGTGTTCTCTGTGGTTTTCTTTTAATGGCAATAATTACGGGGATAAGTGTTTCCCCCGTTTTGTCTACCGTGGATAGTATATTCACCCTTGCGCCCATGCTCGGGGGGTGGACAAAACTGACAGAGGGAAGAACTATTTTGTCCTTTCCCTGTAGATTAAATGTCTCGGGCCATGCTCGCCAGTCGCCTTTGCAGAGAAAGTGGTCAAACACTTACCCATAAGCACTTATATTACTACCAGCCTTTTCAAACGAACTCATAGCTGCTTGGATATTACCCTGCTTGTGGAGACATTCTGCTTCCAGACTTTTCAAATAACTGATCTATAAAAGTTACAAATTAACATGAAAAAAGATTGATTTTGAAGACTTTATTTATATAGCAAGTATTGCACATGCACTTCAGTGATCCCGTTTGAAGGTGGTAAATGCTGATAAAATTATCTACAGAAATACTACTTAAATTATCAGATATAGAGCTTTAAATAATAAATAAATTTTGTGGGACAATTCACAAAGCGCCATCTAGATCCAAGCTAAGTTTACTAGACTTGTGTTATGGGTGCTAGACAACGAATATACTACTCATATACTTTTCTTTTGTAAATATATACTTATAATACATAGAAACAACCAGACCACAGACAAATATCTAAGCAGAAATACATGTCTGAGGCGGGAATCGACCCCGCAACCCTGTGTTTGGCAGTCCGGCATGGTGACCATTGTGCCAACTGGGTCGTCAAGATCGTATAGGTCTGATCAAAGATCGTATAGGTCTGATCAAAGATCGTATAGGTCTGATCAAAGATCGTATAGGTCTGATCAAAGATCGTTTAGGTCTGATCAAACATCGTATAGGTCTGATAAAAGATCGCATAGGTCTGATCAAAGATCGTTTAGGTCTGATCAAAGATCGTATAGGTCTGATACCTCGCCATATTTTTCGATCCCAATCTGTATATGACAAAGTGCGTCCTTTATATTTCCTCTGAGTCGACAGCAGAGAGCCAAAAAATGATAGTACACCGCTGATTCACCGACTTCTATGAAAGCACGAGCTAAACACACTTCAGCTAACTGAAAAATAGACAGAAACAGGTGTTTGGATGTTCGAAGTTTTTTTTTATATGGCGCCCTGCAAACTACAGACGTTTTATCGAAAATTGTCAAGGTATTAGTAAAAACAGTTCAAAGATTTTAATTAATTACTATTGACTGATGGAAAATCTGTAGTCTGGAAGTTATTACTTTGACCATGTTTGCGATATTTTATGACTAAAAACTAAAATAACTAACAGCAACGGCCCTCAATCTCAGCAGCATATCAGTAGCATCGTAATACTTGTTCATTCCCGGCAAGATAGGGGTGACGTCCCACCAGTCTCCAAGCTCGTAGCCCCAGGTCCGAGGCTTTCCTACGTCGTAAGATAAACCCTCTTGTCCAGTTCTGAAAGTATACTAGGTCTATAACAAACCTTAAGTTTCTCAAGTGCCTATATAGATCAATTCTAATAAATAGTTAATCCAAAACCAAATGGTTCTGTTAACTAAAAACCATATAAAATGATTTAAAAAGTCTCATAATATTAATAGTTTAATGTTTCGTTTCAAATTACGTATTAGAAAAAAAAAATAATGCTTCAGTTCCGTCTGACTGCGCGACTGGAGTTTTAGCCTTTGCAAAATCGTACACATAATGCTATATTTTGAAAAATATGTTAATTATAAAACAACGAGGTGGAGATAAGAGATACAACAATAAAAAAAACAAAAAAGACCCGGCAAAATAATTACTATAAACCCAAAATACATAATACAAAATACAAAGTTTAATAGCTTGTGGTACCCCTTAGAGGTCGAATTTCCAGAAATCCTTTCTTAGTTGGATATAGATGCGCATCTATGTCCAAAAAGGAACCGCCATACAAAGTTACAGACTTGTAGCTCTTGCAGTTTTTAGAGCTTTTTTGATAAGTCTTTATCTCTTTTTATCTGTATATATACAAACTTGTGTCACGATGTATGTTGCCAATAAACTCCAAAACTACCGAACCGATTTCAATCAAATTTCACATGTACCCGTATTTTGGTCTAACTTACTGGATAGGATTTATAATCTCAATTATTCACTTATGTCGTTAATGTAAACGAATAAAATGTATCAATTAATGGTTTCCAAGTGTTTATTTACTGTTTAGTTTTATAAAGTACTCATAGATGGCGGTGTACGTTGATTCATCGATAAAATTCTTTAATATTGTTTGATAGGTTGCAAATACACCCAATAGATGGCGCTGTGTTCGAGACTTACGCGGGTGAAATCGCGGGGTACAGCTAGTAGATATATATTTTGTTTAAAATTTACATACTTTTTATAATTTTCCAAAACAACATCAGCCATATTGAAAAGTTCTCTGTCGATGTAATAAGCTGCAGCGATTACCCACGCTGTTGTCCAAAATGGGTAAAATGCTAAAAGAGTTACGAAGAATGGTTCCGCAGCTTCCGGACTTTCTTCGTAGAGAATTCCGCCCTTGGCTAATAGTCTGTATGGAAAAATATGAGTAATTTGAAATTGTGATTCCCTTAAGACACGAACGTCTCATCTTAAAAAAAAAAGGTTTCTTTAAATAATAAGAGACGTTACAGAATAATTTCTTGTTTTCCTTTTTTTAGTAAATTTTCTTCAAAATAATAAGCAGTATTTTTAATTCAAACCTTTTTTTGAATTAAAAATACTGCTTTATATCATTTTAAGATTTTTTACTAAAATTAACAAGGGCCGGAGCGCCCTGGGCGCCACCATTAGGAGGACGGTAAAATTGGGAAAAAAATATTTTGTGCGGTCATTGGCGGTCAGACAGATAATTATTTTTTTAAGAAATTAGCTCTCAATTTACTTTAATGACGTCAATAGGGCGCCAAATTGCTAGCAATATTCTTTTTATGACGTCAAAAGGGCGGCAAATTGTCATAATTAATCTTTTCAAAATGGCGACATATTATGACTTCGCCCCGGGCGACAATGACCCACGCTACACCACTATTTCTAGGCTATGCTTATAATATATAATCTTACTTACGAGAATGGATGTCTTGGGTCAAGAACAATTGCTTTATTTATGCAAACATTAGCCCAATTTCTGTCTATGTCCATAAGACAGGTGGCCAATTCGCGCCAAGCTTGAGGACATTTAGGGCAATCAGCTACTCGCTGTAATATTTAAAAAAGAGATTGTAGCCATTACGTTTGATATAAAAGCGTTTGCACTCTAATCAGGAATCAATAAGTTAAGATCTAAAATCGAATCTTGAAGATTCAAGTCTTAAAGATCCATACCGAAAGGAACACTTACAACAGAAACTGCTGGGCATATGACTCAATTCTACTCACTTATTGTACTTACCCGTTCCTGTCGGTCCGGTCCGGTCGGTTGTATATAATTTTATCTTTATTTTTTATCTATTTATTTGTACATTATTATGTAATTAATAATTATATTAATATATTTATGTAAAGATATGTATGAATGTATATATATATATATATATATAAGTATAATGTGCATTAAGTAATTATTATTAGTATGTAGTTAAGTTTGTATTTATTATTATGTTTTTGCTGTTATTTGCATCTTATTTATTTTCCTAAGTTTAAACACCCTTCACCTTCCTCAACTTCTTGTCCATCCAAAGGTTGCCTAGTTGAGATCGCTTCGAGCGATAAGGCCGCCCTTTGTAACACTTAGACTTAATCTTTGATTTTTTATTATTAATGTTATTTGAAATTGGTGTTTACAATAAAGAATTTATCTATCTATCTATCCTGATATATCTTTGGCTAATTCAAATCATAGCTGTCGAGGTTAGAAACTAACTTCTTAGGCATGGGTGATTTTTTTTACGTGGGCCTTCAGGGCTATATTATAAACTATATAAACTATAAGAGATAGCAAATCATGCTGAAAGGAGTTGCGTGCCCGATTTTGACAAGAACTAAAACTGCATCATTCGATTTTTGAAAAAGGTCATTACCCTAGCCAGGAATCGAACCTGTTGATTTTGCAAAAAAATATTCATCCTATATTTTTATACCAATGGATAGTGTTGCTGATAGAAATCAATTCTTAGAAACAAACATAGTGTGGGAAATAGCTCATTTTGGTAGTCTTCTGTAATTTTCATATTATTTTTCCCTGAAAAAATTTACTGAGGAAGTTAGGCTATTGACGCCAAAAATTCACCCTGTATACCTATTTAGAAAATTCCATTCCATTGGGGTATTCCTGGTGCAAAGACTGTCGATAGCGGTTCAGCGGGGTAACGCCGCTTGCATATTGTCCAGCTTTGCACCGGGAACGCTGGGGAGGGGTTTGTTCGAATAGGTTTAGTTTTAATTTTTAGTTTTTATTTGTTTGTATCTCGTATTTAGTTCCTAATATAATAATGTATATTTAGAAAATGTAGAATATTATTTATAAGAATATCTCAAA
This sequence comes from Idaea straminata, assembly GCA_951213275.1. Lineage (NCBI taxonomy): Eukaryota > Metazoa > Arthropoda > Insecta > Lepidoptera > Geometridae > Idaea > Idaea straminata. Next base: position 6,621,216 of record OX577850.1, read on the forward strand.
AGTACGTAAATAATTCTAGTATATTCACCTGTAGAGTGATATTGGCTTAGTGGTAGAGACCTTGCCTTTCATTCTGTAGGATGTAGGTTCGAATCCCGTGCACCAATAGATTGTATGTGAGCTATAACAATGCTCTTACGGGGAAGGAAAACATCGTGATGAAACCCGCCGCTTAGTTTGTTCCAGACGTATTGCCGAGTTTCCTCTAGACACGGTCGATTAAGCAGACAGTGTTTGCTGTTGCTATATAAATCATATCCCGATTCCCGAATTTCGGAAGTATAAGTAATACAGATTGACATTTTTAATACTGATTCAAGTAGTAAAACCAAAGGCTTTAAATATTTAACACTTGTCAAAAGATAGACCGAATAACACTAAAAAGTTTTTGTCGCAAAATTGTATACGTACTAGTACAAAATAGCTCAATTTATTTGTTACTAGCCCCGCTCTACGGTTTCACCCACGTAACTCCTGATCCCTTGGGATTATCGGGATAAAAAGTAGCTACAATGAACTAATAATAATGTGTAATGTGTAGCCCAATTAATCAATGTATCCAAGTTTCATCGAAATCAGTCCAGTAGTTTCGAATTCGTTACAAACAAACAAAAAAATCTTTCCATAAAGGTCAATATACTAATTACATTAATTTATTTTCTAATACCATTAAATTAAATGTATAAATTAATAAAATGAAAATTACAATTACAAAATTAAAATATACGAACGGAAAACGAAAATAAAATAAAATTTAAAAATAAAAGACATTCTCAAGCGCGTCTCCCCGAGGCATCGTTCACAGAAGGCTGGCAACTATACTAATATACTAATTAGTTACCTGTAAGTATAATTCCATAGCATGCGGATAGTCCTGCATCTGCCTAGCCTGCCTCGCAGCACGCACAACCGGAGGCAGTTCTTGTTCCTCTACTCCCACGAGGGTATCGCAAGTTGTTTCCATCAAACACGCGTGAGACATAATCAACATTTCCTGGATAGACGGAATATTTTGTAAGTTAGATTTATTTTTCAGCAAATCAACTTATACCTTTGTATACCCCGCGCAGCGAATGATGAGCTCTGCGGTATGCGCAGAACTCGATATTTATATGAAAATTGAGTTCTGCGCATACCCTTCTACTTTACATCAGAGCTCATTATTTGCTCCGGCATTCATTTGCTCAAGGGTATACCCAGATCTTAGAAACGGCAAAGGGTTTCTTGAATGTTTTTTCCTGTATTTTCACTTGAAAATATTTCCAGAAATATCATCCACTTAAAATAATTACATCATTAGGTAATGTCCTTTTTGTTGTGCTTTAAGTCATACTACAGCGTTTGAAAGACCACTTTGTACTGAAAAAGTGGTCTTTCAAACGCTGTGTAAAGCATCTTACACCACATTTTTACTTGTCATTGACTGCAAGATGCTGCCTGTACATGTAGTGTAAGATGCTGCCTGATGATAAGTCAAGATGTAGGTGTGAAAACTTACGACTTGAAGTGTTCTTAGAGCAACTGATATCATTCCTTATAGTGCGAATGATTTCTGCTATACCTACTATTGGACACTGGTGGACAGTGAAATGTCTACATAATTAAATCTTACTTCAAATAGGTCATCAGATTTCAAAAAGTCTTGGATAATAAAATTGTTATTGATGTAAATTGCAGCATCTTGCCAACACGAGGTAGTTAACTCCACTCTAGTTCTCGTTTCACTTAGTTGACGATTGAATGCACAAAATTCAGTCATACCTAGAAGTTTACAATAAAAATTAGTACCTATGATGTCTTAATTTTCTAGATATGTCCTTGTTCAAATATTAAATAGGGATCCTCAAAAAGACAGACCCTTTAAAAAAATTTGGTAGCAATATAGTTCAAAGAAGCTGGCAGGTCTATTTTATCATCGTCATAGAGCCGTGTATTTCTTCTGGTGTTAAGAGTTTTAATTTGATCTTAAAACTGACTACCTGATGGGATAGAAAAATAGTAGATCTCGATCCCGTGGGAAAATCAGGATCAATATTAGTCGCAGAGCGCATTCTCGTAGAGCGTGCTTGCGGGCAGAATGCTGACGGGCGCAATTTTTTTAGAAGTTTTAAAGACCTTCCCAGGGAGTTCATCTATCCAATGGTAATACTGAGATTTCATTATGTCTCACAGTTTATAGGTAATAAAGAGAAAAAAAAAGAGAACAGACATACATGAATTATTATTTCAAAAACTATTTCTAATTTGTCGGATTGTTCTAAAACACACCCTCCAAGTTTGAGGTCTCTACGATCAGCGGCTTAGGCTGTGCGTTGATCCGTCAGTCAGTCATTCAGGACAAAGCATTTTATATGTATAGAAGATACCATGATAAGGAACTTTCCGTAAAGCGCTGGCTGCACTTCTCACAGTAGATTGCCATTCACGATCTTGTTGCCCACGTCCAGTGCATTCGCGTTTGCTTGGCCCAGCTTGGTCCAATTCAATGTACATTTCTTTGATTTCCTCACTAAATAATACAGGCCAGTCAATTTTACCTAATATTCGAAATTAGAAGTTTCACGTGTATCGTAAGTACCAAGCCCCCGAAGTTAAACACACAAAGAAAACGCTAAAGGAGTTAGAGAAGCAGTAGTTTTAGTAAAAAATCTTAAAATGATAAGCAGTATTCTTGATTTCAAAGCACAATATTCTCATTAAGATTGTTTTACTAATATCAAGAAATAAATTCTCTAGCATCCAAAGGTAGAGGATTATTGTGTTTTTCCCCATTTGTGCAACTTTCGAGGTATTTTTTTATTATGTGTTCCCATTTTGTGTTCTATATTCCTTCTAGTTGTACCTACAAATAAAGTTATCTATATCTCATTTTTTATTTTTTATGCAGCCGACGTACTTAGTGAAAAATGTTTTGAGAAAAATGGAATATTTTCCAAAGTAAAATGCCATGTGCCCTCTCCAAAATATATATTTAAGTAGAAATAGTGATAATAAAATAATATATTTATTCTTACTTTTTAATGATTGGAGGCAAAGTGATTTTAACCAATGGTTTTGCTAATTTTACTTCAAGAATAATGAAGGCGCTTTCGTCATCCGCACCAGTGGGTCTTATGACGTTATCGAGGGAGCTGGTCACTACCGCCGACTCCGTTGTCCTGTTTTTTAATTTATAATAATAAAATATTTGTTCTGGCTACTGAAGCCTAATAGACCAAGATCCCTGCCACTGCCAGACCTTCGTCATTTTATAAAAGCTGGAGTATTGCTCAGCGCATGCCCCCAACACAATGAGCGATGTGCAATTATGAAGTACAGACCAAAGTGGCCTGGACAGTTAGCAGGTAGCAAAGCCGAGAATCGATAATTTTGCTAAAAAATCGCCTATATTTTTTACCAATCGAAGTTGCTACGTAGGTATTATTAAAATATAAAAGTGACCACGTAAATCAAAATACTTAAATCAACTTATGTCCAAACTATTAGAACCTATACCTTCGAATAGTTTGGAACGAAACTGTGTTAAATAATAGTACTAACTTGCTTGCAGTCTTTTTTGTGGTCGTCGTAGACGCCTTTTCATTTGGTAATAGCAAAGGGTCGCAGCCACAATTAAGATACATGGCGTCTGGGTTTATCCAGTCTAAAGGTACAGCCAAACGGACTGTTGTCTCTGAAACAGCCAAGAAAGTTATCACTTAGTCGATTACGACCCAGTTGGCTCGATGGTCACCATGCCGGACTGCCAAACAAAGGGTTGCGGGTTCGATTCCCGCCTCAGACAAGTATTTATGTTTAGATATTTGTCTGTGGTCTGGTTATTTCTATGTATTATAAGTATATATTTACAAAAGAAAAGTGTATAAGTAGTATATCCGTTGTCTAGCAACCATAACACAAGTCTAATTACTTAGCTTGGGGCTAGATGGCGATGTGTGGAATGTCCTGCAATATTTATTTATTTATACCTACTTACTAATAACTATTTAGTATTATTAATAATTTATTTCATTTATTTTACATCAGATACTTGCTGTTGACCGCGATTTTGTACGCATAGTAGTTTTGTTAAAACCTTACTCGAGAACCACTCTATTCATCGGTGCAAATCGGTGCAGTGTGAGTTTATAACGAAGGATGACAGACAGACGCAGCGGCGGAGGACTTTATTTTATAATGTAGTGATAGTGTTACGTGCGCAATGTGCCTGTGTTTGTGTATATTCTAAGCGCATAGAAACTTTGCCATAATTAATCGTACTCTATTTGTGTATTTATCACATTTTTCGTTTTCCTAAACCAGTGTTTTAGGCATTCGCGTTGTCTGCCAGTCTCAGGTAAGTATTGATAATTTATTATATTATGCACAATCAACGTTCAAAATTCCACCGGCACCGTAACGTTTACAATTCTGTGCAGCACTATTTGAACATTGTAACAACGTAACCTGTAAATCGATCCCACGTCGGTTGGTGTAGCGGGTGGCGGCTTACACCACTCGATCAACTAAATACATAGCTAACATTTTGAAAATAATAATCACACTTAGTACTTTTAATTCAAGTATTTATGTTTGTGTGTAACGTCTATTAGAAGGTCGTAAGTCCAATACTTGTTGATAGTATTATCGTAGCAAACTGATAGTGTACTTATGACCCATACTGGTCCGTACCTCCTGCATAAAGTAGTCTCCTCAAGTCCAGGAATGTCATGAAACTGTAACCTTCTCTTTCTCCGTAAATATGAACTTCAAACGGCCATAAGTAATCAATAATATGATTGCGTAACCATTCGTTTTGGTAACCGAGCAATAAACTTCTGTGGAACGATCCCCAAGTAGTTGAATCTGTAAATATACAAAACATAACCCTCCCTTTTGGCTTCGCTGTAGTCGGGTAAAAACTAGCAGCGCTCCGCGGTCTCACCCGCGTAACTCCCGAAACCCTGGGAATATCGGGATAAAAAGTAGCATATGTTATTCCCAATGAATCAATGTATCGTCATACCAAGTTTACAATAAAGTTTTATCAAAATAAGTCCAGTAGCTTCGGAGCCTAGTCAATTAGAAAAAAGAGAAATTACTTCAAAATCTATTTGAACAAGATGACCGTAAAGAGATTTAAAAAAACCAATTGTCCTAGAGTTCCGCGCATCCAGGGGGCTTAGCTCGTAGATACAAAAAAATTTCATTACAAGATATATTTGATGAAATTACTCACAAATAAAAGGAAAGTTTTTGAAATAATACTCCAATTCGATATCAGCATCATTTTGAAAATCTTCTATTTTACATACAAATTTTTCATCACCTCTCGTAAACAAGTCGTAACCGAGTCTTAAGCTCTCCCATTTTGGAAAGAAACTCGTGTTTTTAAACTTAACTGACCTTCTCAATCCTTGATTAAATATCACGACGGACGTGTGCTGGAAGGCATAACGTTAATTTATTTCACTCTCTTAGGTTTTTGCAAAAATAAACTGAATATAAAATATACGTAGGTATATACTTAATGACATCATTATAAAAATCTATAAAAAATACTCGGTCTCAATTTTTTTTAGGTTTACGCGTGCAAGATGCCTAAACTGCTCTCGATACCGCATACTCGTACAAAGTTGCTAAAGGAAGTGCTTTTGTCGCACTCTTAACTTCCATAGCAAGAGATTTTCATTTATTTGTTTGTTGTTGAATTCACAAATTAGGCATGGAAATAACTGAACTGAAGTCTAGGAGGACTTGCTTCAGACCCTTGACCCAACTGTCAAGCGAGAGACTATTATTATAACTGCAAAGGTTTTGGTGTGCTTTAGACTTTCCAAGATCAAAGATAAAGTTAAGTATGAGTGTAGGTGTGTGACTTAGTTTGTCCTGCTGAAACGCTTGGAAGAATTTGGATAAAGATAGCTGAACGCTTTGAGATCAATCATAGCCTGATCGTTTACAAGTAGAAGCAACAAAGTAATCGTAGGGTCAGCGTACCTAAAAGGCCACCTGCCACGGTCATTAGTTCGATGGGTAGCCGAAGAAGATTTGGTCGATCTTCTGCGTGTTTTAGCACTAAGTCGTTGGTCTCGGTTGCTATCTCTGGTAGCAATCGTAAGGCCAAGTTAAAGGGCAGTGATGTAGCTCACATATTGTTAGGTGAGCTACATCTCTAAATCACATCATATAGAATTTTTAATCGATTTTCTCTATTTTATCGATATATGTGCTTACTAATATTATAAATGTGAAAGTTTGTGTGTGTATGTTTGTTACTCCTTCACGCAAAAACTACTGAATTGATTGCGATGAAACTCGGTATATAGATAGCTGGAGACCTGGATTAACACATAAGCTACTTTTTATCCCGATATTCCCACGGAATCGGGACTTACGCGAGTGAAACCGCGGGCCGCAGCTAGTTGCCAATAAGTATGTTCATATACTTGCTTACGTTTTCATTACACACAGGCATCTTTGTAGCAGCGGTATAAACGCACTCAGAGTCATAAGGGATCAGCATATTGTACGAAGCTATCAAGGTAATCTTCATATAATTAGCCTCTTTTAACACTTCATGATGCTTTTCATTCTCTTCGTTTCTATCAATACTTAGTTCCATTGTCAGAAGTGGAAGATTGTCGTAGCTTTTTCGGTGAAGAACAGAAGGCGTCACTACGGGCTCTAATCGTTTTCGCACTATCATCTTGGTTTTCTCTTAAAATTAAAGAAGAAGAAAAAAAACTTGAGAGGTGTCAAGGGACACTCGGATGGAACGAAGTTCCGTTCGATTAATTAGTGAAGGAACAAAAAGTGTCGTTACAACTTTTGGTCTTATTTTTTTCCGTGTAGCCCCCTCTTTTGCAACGCGCGATAAGGAACTTCGTTCCAATTATGTCTGCAAAGCCTAGCTAAAATTACTCACAACTCTTAAACTCTAATCTTCTATACATATAAAATCCTTTGTCCTGACTGACTGACGGATTAACGCACAGCTTGAACCGTTGATCGTAGAGACCTAAAACTATGAGGGTGTGTTTTTTGTATGACGTAGGCATCCGATAAGAAAGGATTTTTACCAAATTCTACCCCTTAGGGGGTGAAAAAAGGGGGCAAAATTTGTATGGGACAACGTGATGCCTTGGTCCAATCTACTTCAAATTTTCGACGTCTACGCGGACGAAGTCGCGGGCAAAAGTTAGTATCCGATACGATTGTAGCTAGGTAAGGCATTCGCGAAACACATAGCTTTCAGATAAAAAAATAACATTAAAATAGGTCTAATACATACGCTTTAGAGGCACTAATATTATTAATAGTTAAAATAATACTTTTTCTTTTTTTCTTTCGGGGGTTAAAAAGACACCTATGGTTATTTCTCACCAATAAACAAAGGCAGTATATCAATATTACAGCAACTGATCTCTGCTTTGGTGGCTTCTGTTTTTGAAATGGAACCAGATCCAGATTTCGAGCCCCTGAGACTTCCTTTGTGGCTCATCGAGGGAGTAGCGTTATGAGTTGATGATTTCTGGGAGCTTATCGATGGCTCCTTGCTTTTCATGACAATAACCGTCACTAAAAATAATAATATTTATACTACTTATCCAAATACTTTTCTTTTATTATAGCACCTACCTACCTACTTGCAAAAGTATTTAAAGTGTTGCTTTGCATTTTTTCAATTTACGTTTATATTTTATCGCATTGTGTTCGCCTTTTGACGACCCAGTTGGCACAAGCAATGGTCACCTTGCTGGACTGCCAAACACAGGGTTGCGGGTTCGATTCCCGCCTCAGACAAGTATTTATGCTTAGATATTTATCTGTGGTGTGGTTGTTTCTATGTATTATAAGTATATATTTACAAAAGAAAAGTATTTATGTAGTATATCCGTTGTCTAGCACCCATAACACAAGTCTAGTTACTTAACTTGGGGCTAGATGGCGCTGTGTGGATTGTCTTGCAATATTTATTTATTTATTTATTTTACTTTTAAGAAATTAACGCCCGAATACTGAAAGGCTAATTATCTTAAGTGGCGACTAATTTGTCATTTGAGTGTCGTATTTGATTAGGATAGGAGCCTCTTAAATATTGAGGGGGACCCCTAAATGTTTGAGTTTTCGGACATAAGAGTAGTAACGTGATTTACCTGATTTATACTAACCAATTAGAGGAGTATCAGCAAAAAGACACATCTTCTCATAATCCGAAGGGTCGTAAGACATTGAACCTTCTAATAACGACATATTATTGGCTTGTTGTTGTAATCCTAAAGTTTTAATGGCTCCGCTCAAGATTATTTGATCGAAGAAAGTAACTTTAACTGTTAACAATGGTGGGTCTTCTTCTTTCACCCTGATGTGTTTAATTTTTACATTGAGAATATCAAGTGGCGGTAAATATATGTCTTCTTCAATTTGTTGAGCATCGGATGTTGCTTTAATCGAGCGGAGTGATGATGATTGAGAACGAGTGTTTTGAGTCGACTGAAATATTAATTCGTATTGGTAATACCAAATATTTCTTCAATTTAATCTTACTCTTACAATATTATTGTTTGTTTGAATTGAATAGGCTTCGAAACAGCTGGATCGATATTGGTGTAAAATTGGCCTTCAGACACATTTCCACATTCGTACAATTCATAGACTATTTATCCCGATATTCCTACGGGATTGGGGGTTACGTAGGTGATACCTTGGAGCACTGCTTGTTGTTAATATGTAACTACCAAGTATGTACTTAATGTAACATTTACTTCACATATCTAATTAATAACTCATAGACCTAAGAATACACGAAATAATGTTTTTTATGCCTCCGACTAGATGGACGGACTAAATTAAGGTTGCAGGAAGTCGTTGGACGCAGAGAGTATGCATCGATCGCTCTGTAAGTATTTGGGGAGGCTTATGTTCAGCAGTAGACGTTTTGTAGCTGATAATGATGATGACGATGCTTTTCATCTCAGCCTTTCGAGTGAGTATGTATAGATCTACGAGTTATTAGCTATATTATAAAAAAAAATTGTAAGGAGTAGGTATGGTTTGATGCGGTCAGCTGAGACCATATAAATAAGCACACTGCAAGTGTTTTTGTTTTATGAATTTGACAGTTTTCAAGCTCTAAGTTGAACTTGATGAGCCCATTTAGGATTTCCTGCAGCAATATGACCTACACCATATATCTAGCAGCATAGATTTTTCTCAAAATTTACACGCGGTTTATGAACTTCAAAACAATAGGATCACTAAATGAGTAAGTCTTTCTTGGTATGAGTGAGAATATTAGAAAAAAACACCTACTTTTGTTTTTTTCGTAACCTTGCTCATTTTTCGTTTTATTTTATAATTTTATCAACGAATTTATTTAGACATTGACAATATGGCCACAGACTACTATAGATACTAACCAGAGATACTAACCACGCATAATATGGCAGATTTTGTTATAACAACGTCAGAGTGGGATTATGTAGGTATCTAAATATAACCTTCTTGCTCAGGTATCATTTTAACTTAATCTAAGTTAAACACAAAAGTGTTTATATGTAAAAATAATTCAATTTGATTTGGACACAGAATACTTACTACTAACTTAGCTTAGACAAAATCATTTTTTAATTAATTTCCAATAATTAAAATTCTTGTTCTTAATTGGACATCTACCAGTTAAACCAAGAACCAAAGACAATTTGTACTTAAAAAATAAATAATTTTACATTTTAAGTCCATAAACTTATAATACAAAAGGTTTTATAAGTACCTGAAAGGTATGAAACGGAACACGGATACGATCATCGTTTCCGTATAGTTCAGCCCATACTACGGGCACAATAATTTTAACTTTAATCTAAGTAAAACAAAAAGTTTTTTATATGTAAAAATAATTTAATTTGATTTGGACACAGAATACTTATTACTAACTTATTTTAGACTTAAAATCATTTTTTAATTATGTTCCAATAATTAAAATACTTGTTCTTAATTGGATATCAGTTAAATGTGGTTTACAATAACATGAAACCTACCAGTTAAACCAAGAACCAAAGACAATTTGTACGTAAAAAAATAAACAATTTTACATTTTAAGTCCATAATCTTATAATACAAAAGGTTTCATAAGTAAAAATAATTTAATTTAATTTGGACACAGAATTCTTACTACTAATTTATTTTAGACTTAAAATATTTTTTAAATTATGTCCCAATAATTAAAATTCTTGTTCTTAATAGGACATCAGTTAAATGTGGTTTACATTATCATGAAACCTACCAGTTAAATCAAGAACCAAAGACAATTTGTACGTAAAAAAATTAACAATAAACTTATAATACAAATGGAGGTCAGTACCTATCCCTATTTCCAAGCTATTTCCCTAACATTTATTTTCCATTTGATTTTTTCTTACTTGCGTAAACTATTAACAGATTGTATTTAAATCTAATTTTGCAATTGTCATCGTAATTATAATTGTCTGTGCGCAGAATGCCAATATCACAAATGATGCGGAGAACATCTTCAATGAAACTATCCATCATGTAGGATGGAATATTGAAGGGATTGATAGCCTCTATCGCTTCTGCAAAAATAACACAAGATATATTAATAACTAAAGACTTTCATTTTAAATTTAAAAAAAATATTCAATATGAGTTATACAGTGCATATTAATTTTTTAGGTCAAAATCTATACTAATATTATAAAGCTGAAGAGTTTGTTTGTTTTTTGAACGCGCTTGAAGGGGCATAGTCATGGCAGTTATAGGTTTTATGCAACAAAAATATTTGTGCTAGTGTTATTATACAGGGAGGAAACAGTTGACTACGTTTGTATGGAGACTGGTCCTGGGAACCTTAAATTTGAAGGGGTGGGTTCTTAGTGAAGTGAAGGTCCAATATTTAAGTGAGGTGTTACATTTGTTTCCTGTAGACTAGTAATTTAATTTTGTTTTGGCTTCTTTTCTGCCTTAGAATAGGTGTTAAAATTATTATTGTGGTATTATTAACTTACTTCTCCAATCGGCAATGCTTTCGTAACCATATTCCTTTTCCTCAGATTTCACGTAAAAATCGTTGAATCCCACTTTTTCCAATATTTTTTTCACCACTTTTTCAGGATCCTGAAGGAAAAGGTACATTTAATCTACATTAAAAATCTTCAAATATTCGAATAAGTATTCCTAAGTAGCTGTGGGCATTTAGGTAAGTATTTAGATTTTTTCTTCCTTTTTAGGGCGTTTGAGTTTTAAGTTTTAAAATATATAAATTAATTGATTTCGTGTAAGTAAACAAATATTATTCTAAATAAAAAAAAACCTACTTTATAAAAAAAATCAACTTTATTGATAAATATTAACTTATATTTATAAAAAAAACCTTTGGCAGAAATTAATAATAATAATTAAGTTAATTTTTCTATAATAATTATTTATAAATATTATCAGATAGATGAAAGTTGACATTATAAATACAAAAAATGAAGTGACCAGTTAGTCAAATAACCCAGATATCTGATAGATATATACTATTCTGCTAGTTAATAATTTATTATTAACTGCTACGTGAGATAGCAGATTGAACCTAAAATTATTTTTATAATAAGTCAGGTAGAGTTTAAGTTATTTTTTTATATTTTAGTCAAGTACCTTTGAACTGTGATACGGTGACACGAAACAATTGATATTTTTCAGCCAAGTAGCCCACTTGTTGTTGCGAGCTAAGATGTAATATACGTCGAATAAAGGCATATTTCCCAATAGAGCTAGTAGACAATCACCATTCTCATTGAGTAAATCGTAGATATTGCGAAATCCAGCCCTGAAAGAAATAAAAACACTGTAAGCTATGTAATGTACAAAAAAAGGGTTTGAAGAAAGAAATATTCTTCTCCCTATAGACACAGGAACATAATTTTTAAATATTAGTAAAAAAAAGATATGCAGTATTCTTAATTTGAAAGCAATAATATAATTTTATATTAAGAATACTGCTTATTATTTTAAAGAACAAGAAATAATTCCCTAGCGTCTATAGCAGGTGTTCCCAAACTTATTTTGTCTAGTGCCCACTTTAAGATTAAAGTATTTTAAAGCGCCCCCATTTTTTCACCTACTTAAAAACCACTATAACATAAAATTTAATTAATTATTGTGGGTTATATTAGAGGAGATTAAACATTAATTCAAAACGAGACTTTTACTATAACCCACAAGAGTTGAAACCTGAGCGCAGTAGGTAGTACACAACGCAACCTTTTTTTGGGTCTGTTTCCGTCCCCTTTAGGCCTGCAGCGACCACAAGGGGGCTTTATCGCCCACTTTGGGAAAGGCTGGTCTATCATGAGAGGATTATTTCTCAAATTAAAGAAATTTACTAGTATAATTTACTATAATTGTTAAAACTTAAACTTTAAACTAAGTTCCTAATTTTTTTGGTACTATAAAACTACAAAAAGTTGACTTAGTATAAAGCTGTAAAAGGACTTACTCCTGATCTTTAATCCAATGCAGAGCGTAGAATGAAAATGCATGGTCGAACTTTTCACGCAAAGTTTCCGGCAATTTTCCCTCTATGTCGAGCACCGTGAATTTCGTCCGGCTGTCCTTGTTGTTCAGATTGGCAAAACGTATCATTTTCTCACTAATATCACATCCCAATATCTCTTCGTATTCCATTGGAATGTAATTCTTCATAAGGTTTAAGACGCTTCCGTCACCGCATCCGATATCTATGATTTTGTCACCGGATTTTTTCCATTTAATTCTTCCTGAATATTTTTCCAGGCATTGTAGAGCATCACGTCTCTGCATGCGGTTATTTTTGTGATATAATTCGGCATTGTCATTCATTTTTTGAGTTCTTTTTAATATTATTTTGGCTGCGGTTATAATTTGCGTGCGCAGGCGTTGTACTCGACGCGGTTCCAACGGGCAGTTAGTGGAGATGTCGTTGAGCGCTTGTATTTATACGGCTGAGAGTAGCCACCACTGAGTTCGAGTCTCAAACCGTGGAGGGATGTATTCCTGAGAAAGAAATAATTCCAAGTTAAAGAAGAAAATGAAAAAAATTAAGATTTTTCTTCTAATTTAAACTCAGTCAGCAGAATTTAAGATATTTAAGTATTAATTGATGGTTTCACAGATTTTAGTATACTTAGTTTAATTTATATAAACCTATATTAGTTTATTTTAACTTTGTATTTATGATTTTTGGTGGTATTTGATGCTGTATGTAATGGTTTTTGTCTTCATAATAATGATAATAAAATTACTTTGAACATTAAAAAAATAAATATATTGTTTAAATATTAGAAACAACATTTCTTATTGCATGACAGGATATTTGGATAGAGGACACATAGATAAACCAGTAGTTCTGATAACAGTAGACCTTTCAAGCCCAAACTTTAAAGAGTTTTGTGATGAGAAACTGGTTCCAAGTGCTTTAAAAATCCCTACCTAGTAGTTAAAGGGCCAATTCCGCTAGTAGAAATTTAAAAGTAAGCAATTTATTGCATTTTGAGGAGCTGCTCATCACCCCCGAGATCCTTGACAGATTTTAATTAACAAAATATCAGGCTAATAAATATCTTTCAAAATAAAAAAAGAATCATCAAGCAGACTCTGTTTGGGGAAAGCATTCCTCCAATCAAAAATCCCCGACGATAAAAAAATCTATCAAATTGTAAAACCTGTATACCATGTTTCATCCAGATCGGTTGTAAAATACGATCTACAAACATAAATACTGGCAGAGGAAAGCAAATTTGCCAGAATTGAAGCAAAGACGCTTCTCTCGCTCGATCAACAAAGAATATTTTATCATAAAACAGTCATTTTCCAAAGATGCAGCCTTTACCTCTAAAGTTTTCAAAGAAATTGTCCGAGGATTATAATTATCTAAAAAACCATTTTGTAGGATAAAATTTACCAGTCAAAAGACATCAAGGCAAATAATTTTTGTCATCAGACTATACTTATGAACCGTTATTTATCAGAGTATCCGAAGTTTTCAATTCGTCTCGTATACCTATACAAGTAGATAAAAATAGATGGTTGAGATGAATGAAAAGAAATTCCTTAGGTGTTAGGAGAAATACCATATTTGGTAAGAATCTTATCCGGATTTTAGGAGTTATGTATTTTAGGAGTAGCATATTGCCTAATTTTCAAGATTTATTAGCAGAATCGGCCAGGTATATATTGATGGAGCAACTGAACCAACCTTCTGATCACAAAACTCTCCAATGAGTTACGATTACGAGTGTTTTTGCCTAATATCGAGTGAAATTATTAAAGACTGAAGAAATATGCATTAAGAATACCGGAAATAGTAAAAAAGTTAAAAACCTACATCATTAGATGGTTTCAAATGTTGGATGATAATCATCATTAGTCATTTTGGTTTCTGTGCCTTGAAATCAAGCGTCTCTAGCTATTCCATGAACCGAAAATTTGTTAGTGGGCTCACGAATTCAATCTGATAGCATGGATGTTGTATTCCCTAATTCGCCTCTTATTTCCGCCACGTGTGGTACTTTTAGCTATAGCTTAGTTAGGTATGTCGAAAGGTTTTTCCACGTGTTTTGTACTTAATAGATAGCATACATATTTGTTCTTTTGCTCTTAAGTACATTGAAACATTGGAGCTATTGGTTTCTTTGTTATTCAATGAGCTTAATCCAAGCATTATCTTGTTCTATTGTAGGCAAAGAGCCTAATATAAAGGAATGCATCAACTATTTTATTAATGTTAAGAATGATCGTTTCGAAATTTAACCGTAAATTAAAAGATTAACGTATCGTTAGGCATTTGTATTATCTATATTTTCTAATATTTTATAAGAAAAACTAGCTGCGTCCCGCGGTTTCACCCGCGTAAGTCCCGATCCCGTGGGCATATTGGGATAAAAAGTATCTTATGTCCGTCTCCTGGCTCTAAGCTACCTCCCTACCAATTTTCACCCAAATCTGTTCTGCCATTCTTGAGTTATAAGTGGTGTAACTAACACGACTTTCTTTTATATATATAGATGCATAGATAAAGGTGTAGAAGGACGTGAGTTCAAATCTCGACGCTCTGTGTAATTTTTGGAGAATTGCAAGTGTGCAGGCTAACGCACCAAAATATAAAATAAAAATTAGGTATAGGTACAATTTAATATTTTTGTTTGTAGCCACATAACTGAATTGAACTGTTTCAATCTTTAGGATATCTTTAGGAAACGAAAACGGTACCCAAGTCTCATCTTTTTTGCAGTAGTCAAGTAAAATAAATTGAATGCTTAGAAGTTTGGCTCTTCGACTATGATACACATTTTCCTCTTTCAACATTGTATGGAGAACACAAAGATTTCATCCGCAATACTACGAAAATAGTTCGGAATTATCAACATGTTTAGATCTACAAGTCTGTCTTCTTGTCAATGGGTTATTGTTGGTAATTTATTGAATCAGTGACCTTCATCTTAAATTTTTTTATTTTTAAACGTGCCATGCTTACGCAACTCTGAAAGATAAGTACATGCTATCAAAATGTACTGTATTTTCCTATTATTTTGCATTCTGTAATTATGCAACACTTTTAAATTCTTCCTGAAATATCTTTTAGAATAAATATTGACATCTTAGTTTTATAATTTGTTACTTAGAGTATAAACAACTTAACAATAAGTGATTAAGTATATTCTTTCTTTTGTTACGGAGTAACCATGTATCTATTTATAAGCACAAACAAACAATTTATTAATTTGAAGCTATAAATAATTATACGTGTATCTAAGTATGCAGTTCTACTATATTTCTACCTAAGTTAGATTTGGGCTATTTAGTAAGATACCTATAGGAACCTATGTCCTTATTTATTTTTAACTTTTTATTATTTAGGTATTTAGGCCTACATTAACGGTCTAAAATATGGTAATGCAACACTTTTAAATTCTTCCAAAGATATCTTTTAGAATAAATATTGCCATCTTAGTTTTATAATTTGTTACTTAGAGTATAAACAACTTAACAATAAGTGATTAAGTATATTCTTTCTTTTGTTACGGAGTAACCAAATGTATCTATTTATAAGCACAAACAAACAATTTATTAATTTGAAGCTATAAATAATTATACGTGTATCTAAGTATGCAGTTATACTATATTTCTACCTAAGGTAGATTTGGGCTATTTAGTAAGATTTATTTAGGTACCTATGTCCTAATTTATTTTTTACTTTTTATTAGGCGTAGGCCTAAATACCTAACCTAGCCTAAATACCTAAGATTAACGGTCTAAAAATATGGTAATGCAACACTTTTAAATTCTTCCAAAAATGTATTTTAGAATAAATATTGCCATCTTAGTTTGATAATATTGTTACTTAGAGGATAAACAACTTAACAGTAAGTGATTAAGTATATTCTTTCTTTTGTAATGGAGTAACCAAATGTATCTATTTATAAGCACAAACAAACAATTTATTAATTTGAAGCTATAAATAATTATACGTGTATCTAAGTATGCAGTTCTACTCTATTTCTACCTAAGTTAGATTTGGGCTATTTAGTAAGATTTATTTAGGTACCTATGTCCTAATTTATTTTTAACTTTTTATTATTTAGGTATTTAGGCCTACATTAACGGTCTAAAAATATGGTAATTGTAGTTATAACAAGTTTATTGCTACAATAAAGGTATTCTAAAAATATTCCCAATTCCGTATAGGTAATTTCTTATTCTGCTTTCTTGATGTCCAACTGAGTTGATTCTCTGGTAACTAGATACTTTGCTTTGTGTCTCTCGGTAAATAAGTTTTTTCTTATATAGAGACTCAATAGCTAAATAGTATTTGACACAATTTAGAGTTTCAAACCAAGTGCAGGGTAATAGAACTATTGCGGTACTTAAGTCAAAAACAGCCGTTCAAAAGTAGCTGATACACGCTTCATAAGTGCAAGGTTTTTACTTTACTGAGGGTGCCTAAAAAAGAAGCTGTCTTTTTTAGTCACCTTCAATAAAGCCTATGTTGTGGTTTTTTTCATTTTCTAATTTTTAGAGTAATTAAGATTTAAAAAACAAAACATAGGGGCATGGTCAATGGTCATGGCAGTTATAAGTTTTATGCAACAGAAAACATAGGGGCATGGTCAATGGTCATGGCAGTTATAAGTTTTATGCAACAGAAAACATAGGGGCATGGTCAATGGTCATGGCAGTTATAAGTTTTATGCAACAGAAATATTTGCTCTAGTTTCATTATCCAGGAAGAAAACAGTCGACTACGTTTGTATGGAGAGGGCCCCCGGTACCCTTATTAAGTACGGCATAAGTCGCATTTCGCCGGACTGCCAAACACAGGGTTGCGGGTTCGATTCCCGCCTCAGACAAATATTTATGCTTAGATATTTGTCTGTGGTCTGGTTTTCTCTATGTATTATAAGTATATATTTACAAAAGAAAAGTATTTATGTAGTATATCCGTTGTCTAGCACCCATAACACAAGTAACTAGTAACTAGTACTTAACTTGGGGCTAGATGGTGATGTGTGGAATGTCCTGTAATATTTATTTATTTATTATTTATTTATAAGTCAGTATGATCTTCTCAAAACTTATTCAACAGCTTATGAAATCGTCGTAATTTCTGTCTTCGTTTTTATGTCAGATGATTTATGTTCTAGTGCCTAGCCGTCACCTATGATATTTCAGAAGTGACCAAATCAATTCGCGAGAAGCAATGCACTAAAATTGTCTGCATTTTAAATGAATGCGTTATTGAGCATTGCAGCGCAGAGCACGTAAATCCATGGTTTAATTTTAGGATATTAGTAAAGTGTTACTAAAAAATAAACGCATAAGGCGCATTATAAGTTGCAGAGGATGTGTGCAAAATTGGCATTCAAGTCACAAAATTTCGGCAAGACCTGCGCTACGCCCGACGATCGTCTTTGACCGTCCACAAAAAAGTGCATTGCCCTGCATTCACGTTGTGTTTTATAGTTTTTTATTGGTATTTATTTTGTGTTCGACGTCTACTTGGGTTAGGGATTCTTGACCTAGGTTAATGTGATTTATATTGATGACGCCAAGCCTCCATTAGATGACGTTGATTCCGTTATACTGTTGCGTTACATAACATAATTTGTTTTGGTGCGATTATTAAGATTATTATTTATTTATCAGAAAAACTACATCTATCATTACAGGATTCCCCAATGCAATAGTGTAGTTAAAATAAATTTATATTAATTATAACAAATAATCCATAAAACTACTTTTTGGAATTCACTCTTCCCGCACGTCAATTTGACAATTTGATTATAACACTTGTACCTACTATTATATATTCTGTGACATAACCATAATTAAGAAGTTATATTTACTATATAATAAAAAAAATCTGTACCTACCTATTGACATATAATTACTAAAATATGTATTGTAGGTACTTTTTGTAATTCGAAGCAAACTCTGATAATTATTTGACGATTATCTAACAAAGATTCTTCTCTATGATGACTTTTGATGACGCTTAGCGAGTAGGTAGTTAGCTAATAATATTTTAAAATGCAATGATGCGTTAGACAAAAAAAATAAACTTACTTACTCAAAGTTTATTAGGTTGACAACCTAATTTATTGTGGATAATATTGCAGAAGTTTTAAAAACTAAGATATTCTTAAATACGCAGTAAAAGAACGTATTTAAAGCAAAACGCGTTTCTTGTAATCTAAACTTGAAATTCAAGGACAAAGTTAAAAACCACCAAAAAAATGTAAGTCGGTGCATCCATACGTTTTAATGCAAGTGCACTGAACATTTAAAAATATACAACGATAACATTTTTTAGTACTTAAATTTTAAAATGCATAAAATGGTTTTGTATAAAAATTACTAGCTATCTACGTACTGAGTTTCATTGCAATCGGTTCAGTAGTTTTTGCGTGAAGGAGTAACAAACATACACACCCACACACACACACACACACACACACTTTCACATTTATAATATTAGTAGGAGTATCAGTAGATAATTGTGCCAATATAAAGCATAGCAAGAAAAGTAGAGACGTTAGAGCACATTTTTTTGATTTTCATTGAAATATACTATAGGCAATTATACATATTGTCTGGTTTTCCTTGTATATTTTTATCAATTTAGAATTATTTTTCATTAGGATAATAAATTAAGAAATGGTTTAATGAATACTAGCAAGTATCAAGAACGGAGTGTGTCGGAAAGCTGCAAGCATTCGCAGTTCGCAATGTCACCCCTCATGAGTTCAATCGCCGGACTGCAATATAGCCGGAGAAAGGGCTCACATTTAGGGAATTTTATATTGCATCAACTTGACTAAGTCATGTACAGTCGGGTGTATAATTGCAGCCCTCGGTAGAGTTCTAAAATTACTATTATTGGAATGTTTGCATTCTAATAATTATTGTTTGATTATTTGATGAGTTAGAAGACTTTAAACTTCAACCAAAGCAGGTGTCTAGAATCTTGCTTGTGTTGAAAACATTCTTATAACAGTCGTTATACAAACAAACAGTTATATAAAGAACACACCCTCCAAGTTTCAGGTCTCTAAGATCAGCGGTTTAGGCTGTGCGTTGATCCGTCAGTCAGTCATTCAGGACAAATAATTTTATATGTATAGATGTAAAAAGTGGAAACATGTTTCGATCTAGCGTAGTGAACCCATCCCAAATTGTATCCTTACTTTCACTTCAATTAGTCCACAGATTATTAAACCTTTTCTATTCAATGTTGTTAGTCGTCTTCCATATGCGTCATCCTACTCTCTCCTGTTATGCAATCAATTGAAAATAATTTACCTCGTTATCAATGCATTTAGTAAGTAGGTAGTCCTTCCTATCTTAATTGATGGGTGTTGTTCGTTTAGAATGAGAATTATCTCATTAATGGAGTGTTTAGGCTTTATTTCTTTTTAGGGATTCCGATGATGCAATCAATAGAGAAAGTTAAAAAGTATGGATAGGTATGGCTCATTAGATAGGTACTTCAGTGACGAGCCTCCTTACCCGTTTCCTAGGAGAACGACAAAAGCGGCAACGAGACGCGATGCGACGCGTTATACAGGGAATTTTTTTTTAAATGCTGAAAAGAGTTGCGTGCCTGATTTTGAAAAAAAAAACTGCATCATTCGATTTTTAAAACTCCTTTTAACCTTTTTATACGTCTTTAAATACTTTTGTATAGCCATTGCTAAGTATGGCATAATGCTCTTTGATATTCAATAAAACTATGTAGAAATTACGTATTTTTTGTATAATATTTATTTCTTTTACCTCAAAGTTACGACTATGTTACAATAGTCATGGTGAAAAAATGTCATGAAAAATATGCGATTATGACCCGGGAAATTAATTACTATAAATACAAATCGTGTTAGTTTAAAAACTGATATTTATATTGCATATGTATACTTTTTGTTTTATAATATGTATAACACCTCTCTAGATTTTTAATATCATCCTAATTCGAGTTATCCCGTCTCAATTTTCGAGATCTATATTAGTGACATTGATCACTTGAAAGTTTATGTACCCGCACAATCTTTCACTTATTATGTTTATTTGCAAAAAATTCGTACTTTCGTCCTCTCCCAACCAGTTACTGAGTACGTTGCCCTAAGAGTAATACTGCCGAAATTTTAAATTTTGTCGCTGTTGCTTTCTCTGTCATTTAGTCGTTTATTTGTGTATGTGTGAAGGAGTGAGAGACAGGTGTTTAGTCATCGTCGTCGGTTAAATTAGTATTTATATTGACGTACAATCCGGCGAGACTTAAGGCAGGTTATGTTTCTTGTGGTTAAGGTCATAAGAAGAAGTTGTCGTATGCTAAGAAATGTTTTAACTTCAATGTTCGTTTTAGCTACTCCAGATGTTTAATACAAGCCAGTTTCAGATATTTCTAGTTAAAATCTTTGATTGAGTAGGCTCATAGACAAAGAAAATTTCAATCTTTCTAAGTAGCCTCTCAGTATTTTGAATACGTAGTTTGAAAAAAATAGTTAATATGACTGTGGCAATATTTTTATTTGATTAAATTATGTCTTTGTAACTACATATATGTAGGTATTAATTATTAACTTATTGGCAAAATAGTTACAAAAATGAAAAATAAAGTAGATATTTCCATAAATTAATGTTTTTAAAACTATTTAAAATATAAATAAATAAATATTGCAGTACATTCCACACATCGCCATCTAGCCCCAAGGTAAGTAACTAGACTTGTGTTATGGGTGCTAGGCAACGGATATACTACTTATATACTTTTCTTTTGTATAGAAACAACCAGACCATAGACAAATATCTAAGCATAAATTTTTGTCTGAGGCGGGAATCGAACCCGCAACCCTGTGTTTGGCAGTCCGGCATGGTGACCATTGTGCCAACTGGGTCGTCAAATATATAAAATTAATATATATAAATATTTAACCATACTTACTAATTAAAGTTAAATTCGACATTTATTTCAGTGTGTACAAATTGCAAAACATTACATTATTAATCAAATAGAAAAAAATATACTATTAAAAAATTAAAAATGTTTCACTAGGTACAAGACTAAGGAACAAGACTCTACACGAATTAATGCAAATCCGCTAATATTTTTTATTTAATAACTGGGCAAATGTTATTTTATTTCGATTTTAGAAAACCGCCATCTCTGAATCCTGGCTGGAATAACTACCTTTATCAATGAACCTTCATTCGTTCCGAATTTGAACCTCCCTTCGCAGCGCTCTGGTTTCTTTTATTCGGTATAAAGTTTAAATGAAAACGGACAGATGGCGTTTTAAAAAAAATTAAGTGACTTTTTACCATGCGATAAAAACACAAAGGAAATTTCATAAAAAAAACCTGATATCTTATTCGTACCTTACTTGTCCAAGCTTTCTTTTTTCCGCCCGCCCAGTTGGGCGGTTTTAAATATATAATTATAATCTACGTTTTTATTTCTATAAATGACATCCAAGTAATTATTATTGTTATCCAACTTCCTGTCCTATTCTACTTACTTATACCTAAATGTGATAGTTTTTGCGTTAGTATGTGTGTTTGTGTGTATGTTTGTTGCTTCTTCAAACAAAAACTACTGAAACGATTGCAATGAAACTAGGTATGTAGGTAAATAATAATAAATGTTTGTTTGCCATAAATATTACAAAAACTTATACAGCTAGATTTACAAAAATAAGGTAGATTTGTTGTAAAAATGAAAGTAGTGAGGGTGTACAAGTTAGGAGTACCCTCGGCCTCTGCACTAAGCAATGCTTGTATGGCAGGTAGCTACTTACCTGTTTTAACATATAGACAATTTTTTGTCACGATATTCCCACGGGATCAGGACTTACGCGGGTGAAACCGCTGGGTCCAGCTAGTATTTTTGAAAATTTGTGGAAATCACGAAGCAGATATAAAAGTTAGTGTTTGGGCGAATAGTCAAAGACGGTTTAGGGAACTGTGTTATATATATATTTAATTATTAAGTTTTACATTGCGTATTAGCTAATGTTTTAGTAACAAGATGGTTGACAACAAAGAGGATTTAAAATACAAGACGGAGAAAAAATGTGTCACTATCTATGACGTTACGTACGACATAGAATAGCAAGTATGACTGAAGGAGAAACGGAACGGCGCGAACATTTAGTGATATTATATTGGACATTTTGGAACGTAACACGTTGTACAGTCTGACTATTGGCCAATCTGTTTTTGGCCAAATACGAAAGTTGTTTATTTCACACAACACGAAATGCGTGGATCGAGTTCTGTGTGCCATTTGTCTGTATAGCCAGTTCTTATGGTGGACCATATTTATAGTCGTAGGTATTAAATGACTTGTTATCAGTAAATCAATGTCACCATACCGGACTGCCAAACACAGGGTTGCGGGTTCGATTTCCGCCTCAGACAAGTATTTATGCTTAGATATTTGTCTGTGGTCTGGTTGTTTCTATGCATTATAAGTATATATTTACAAAATAAAAGTATATAAGTAGTATATCCGTTGTCAAGCACCCATATCACAAGTCTGGTTACTTAGCTTGGGGCTAGATGGCGATGTGTGGAATGTCCTGCAATATTTATTCATTTAATCACCTATGACGTCAAAATTTAATTTGAGCATATTTCAGTAACACAGGTGATATTTTTATCTAAGGTACTTTATTACAACCCTAATCAAACGAAAAATGCATTGCTGTTCCATTTCAAAGCAAACATTTTTGCCATACATAAAATACATTTAACTTTTTCTCACAAAACGCTAAGGAAAAGAAAACCATTACTCGACTCGACATCAATTTACAAAACCTCGACGTTCACACAGACAGAGACAGAAACGTACCTATACAATATTATTTACCGACTCACACATTGACGCAGTATACACTCGAATATCTAAAAAATATACAAAAAGCTTTTCCTAAGAATAAGCGGGACGGAGTACGGATCTTATTTTTCTCGCGGACGTTTCAGTCTCTGGTGAGGGGGGAGTGTTGGGAGGTAAGAGTATGGGACCTCCTACACCCCCTGCAATAATACTGCGTCACTATTTTGCGCCATTACCTACACTCGCTCGCTTCCTATTCTATAAGTAGCGTGGACCCTAGAACGTAACATTTGCGGTCTAGACTCTATAGAAAAGGCACGTCAAACTTATATCACCCCGGCGTTTTTGCGTCGGGGGTTAAAAAAGATATTTAGAATTAATAAAACCCTGACTTTTATCCACGATAACTTTTAGACGGCTGAACCGATTTTAATGAAACATAGCTACGAACACTCCCAACTAATTTACCTTTCAAACAAAAACAAAATCGGTTCATTCTTTCGGGAGCCAGGATGCCACCTACCGACACGTCAAACTTATAACACTCCGTCGTTTTTGTGTCGGAGGTTCAGAATTGGAAATAAATAGTTACCTACTTTTGTGCTATGGAGTAACAAATTAATTTCACTGAAAACTAGAGCTATACGTATCTAATTAAATCGTGAAATGGATTAAAATTTATCAAAGGCCATTTTGAAGGTTGGTTCTAACTAGCTAGAGCGACAGTTACAGGCACAAACCAGAAACAAATAATTTTTACACGAAGGATTTGTGGGATGTAAGCACTAATATCGATCGATTTAAGTTAATTCCCGTGGAATTAGGATCTATATTATATTGTATATTTTAATCCCACGGGAATCCGTGAAATCCAAAAGTAATAAAATAGAGAAAAGAAGTAATAAAAACTGCTAAAGGAAGCAAGTATTTGGTAGCATGTTTTGATAATGATAGGTAGTGTTTTTTTATATTTTTTTAACCCTAAAAGAGGGCTATAAGTTAAAGTGTACTGGTAAATAGTAAATACGAGTTGTTTTCCGTAATTAGACCCCTATTAAATTGGGTCCTTTTGGGTGTGGATGGAGTAGGCTTGCCCAGCACCTACTCAGCTCAGCTTAGTCGACCATGTCCAGAGGAAAAAACTTGTCAATACTTCTGGAGCCAACTATAGTTGGCTTATAATATATATATAGTTGGCTTATAATATATATATATATATATATATATATATATATATATATATATATATATATATATAGTTGGCTTAATATATATAGTTGGCATTCATCACGATGTTTGTATCTGTGCCTATCTGTGGCATCGTAGCTCCTGAACGAATGGATCGATTTTGATTATTATCTTTATAAGTTTAATTTATATGATAAGGTTTTTGTATAAAACGTATTTTAACGTAAGGATTTGTAAGATCCGAAATGTATTTATTTACTTATAAATATATCGTAAACGGTTACGTCCTTAGTCATTGGATTTCGAGCAGCGCTTCGTAGAGCTGGATAGAGCTTTATGTGTTGAACTGTTCTCTCTCGTGTTGGTATAGGTATGTTCGACTTTAATACATACTCGATATTCATTCTCATCTCTTTAATAAATATATAAATGTACCTTTACGTGCATTTAAATATATTGAGCTTCAATTAACAGAATTTCGAAAAATCCTCTCTTATCGGATGCCTATGTCATACAAAGAACGTACCCTTCATGTTTCAGGTCTCTACGATCAGCGGTTTAGGCTGTGCGTTGATCCGTCAGTAAGTCAGTCAGGACAAAGCATTTTATATGTAGGTATAGACTAGCTTTTGCCCGCGACTTCGTCCGCGTAGGAGTTGAATTTTTCAAAATCCTTTCTTATCGGATGTCTCCGAGTTTCAAGTTTCTACGATCAGTGGTTTAGGATGTACGTTAATCCGTCAGTCTGTCAGTCAGTCATTCAGGACATGGCATTTTATATACATAGAAGATTAGTTAGTCTGGGTGACCATTCGCTTTAGGGGAGAGATAACGTTTAAAAAAGTGGCCTATTATCTTCTTCTATATATATAAAAATGAATTGCTGTTCGTTAGTCTCACTAAAACTCGAGAACGGCTGAACGGATTTATCTTATCTTAGTCTTGAAATGTTCGTGGAGGTCTAGGGAAGGTTTAAAAGGCGAGAAAAAATCGAATAACCGATATTCCCACGGGATCGGGACAAACGCGGGTGAAACCGCGGGGCGCAGCTAGTTTTATATAAAAATAATGACCTTTTTGTATGATAAATAATAAAGCAAAAAAGTGACTGTCAATGCAGTAATAACTCATCTTCAGCATGTACAAATGACATTATGACAATAATAAATTATCAATGAATAACAACCTTTCCAGAAACATCGTACGTAACTACAGGTGAATCGCAAATGCCAGGACGGGCATTAATTTAACGCAACAATGGCCGAGTTTAATTGGTGTTTGCAAATTATTCACCATACTTTACTTTACTTACCTACCGCAGTCTGCGAAGTAATCAATTATTTATAAAAAAATACTAACTGCACCACGCGATTTTACCCGCGTTAGTCTGGGTCTTTGTCTTTCTTTCAACTGTACAAATTGTCATCCAAATCGATCAAGGAATTTTACCGCGAAGAGATAACAAAAAACACTTTCGCAATTCGCAAATATATGATATTTTATTAAGATGCAAATCTTATTTTATGCTCTAGAACTCATTGTTTTTGACCTACCTATAAAAGATAATCAATACTTTAAATATTAGGAGAATAAGTAAGTACTTATTCTCCTAATAAAATTAATTCATTGCAACTTTAGTATGGCCATACATAATTTTAAAATTAATTAAATTTATGTATTTAATTAATTTTAAAATTATGTATGGCCATGAAACCTCCTGAAACAAAAAACAGAAAAATAAGTCCTGAAAAGCCTCTCTTCGCCCCTAAGCTCCGTTCCGAAAAGTGCTGAAATGTCTTAAATATATTCCCAGAAAATAGGTTCTAAAACGGACCAAACTCATTGAATATCTCTATAAACGAGAACTGGTAACAAACAACGTTAAGCTTTAATAAAACTCCAGGAATAGTTATGTACAGCATACTGGAAATGCAACTATCTGGTCTGGGGACATCTAAACCTAGGCATAGCTTTACAGATATAGATTTGGAGACAAAGTTTGTACCAATGTATTACTTTTTAACAATTTGATGGAAGAGCGTTAGTTACATTGCGGGCTCCTTAGCGGTAAAAGAGATCGTTTGGATGTTCAGTAGGCGATGGATGTAGCGTAAACGTTTCATTTCGAGGAAGGCGAGGAGGAGGGCGTGCATGGTGTACGGGAGACGGGTGTGAGGCGACGGTCCTTTGATTCTGGCGAGATTAAACGTGCGGCAGACGGTGGCGCCTCTATCGATTGTTGTTGTAATTACAACGCTATCCTCGCCCAGTCGCAAATGAAATTGTTCCGGACAGAGCTAGCTGCGGATGCCAACGTGTTGTTACATAAACCAGAGAGAAATACAATGACATTTTCGACCGTATATCTTACGGGTTAACGACATGCCGGTGTTTGGTGGCAGCATGCTGCCGTTGTCAACCCATTATTGCTATCGAGTGGTTTTGATGAAATTCTGATGAAATGCATAAATACAGGTTGAAGATTTTTCAGACGCATTTGCAGTTTTCAGTGAATAATAAAAAGCATATTTGTATAGAATGCAAGCATTAGTACTAAATATTTAACTTATATCCATGTTCCCAAATAGATAAACTTAACAATAATGAGCTTATCTAAAACTCAAAAATAATTCGATGAGTCAAACCAAAGCTATAGGTGTGGGTATTTCTTCGACATATTTACTCAAATAGTAATCGTAGTTAACAATTTCGTAACTAATCATCTCTAGACAAAGAAAAAAATATAAGGAAGGCGCGAGGAAAAGCGGAGATTCTGTATTACGACTGCGCACTGAAGGAAATGCCACCGCAAATCCAATTCTCAAATTGAAATACGAATGGGAACAGAGAGAGAAATCCAATAAAACATTCGTAACCTGAAAACGTATCTACGTCTACGTGACGTAGCCGCCTCCCCGGCACGCATGCGTACCACACTCGTACAGAACAAACGGACAGTTCCAATTTCAATTGTAGAAAAAAATAACCAATTCGAAATGGAGAAGGCTTCGCTGCGACCAATGAGAACGCTCACAGTCGTAATGCCAACTGTGTGGGCGGAGCGAGTGATATCTAGCATTGGAATGTTCGTTGTATTTGTTTTGTTGGATTCGAAGGCTTTATTGCTTGGAGTTTGAGCCTCTTTCCCTTTGAGGGTGAGAACGGCGGAAAGCTCGGTATGGTTTTGGGATAAGGCTTTTCACATTATATACAGATTCGTTTTGCACCCTGCAATGAGTGACCTACATCCGACTGTTAGAATTTACTGAAATTCAGGCTTTCAGTACCGATGTCTCTAATAAACATGAGCACTTAAATCAAAGTCATCTTTGGGACTCGGAACAATAATAATATAAATGAGGAAAATATACAAACTTATTTAGTTTCGACAAGCAAGGAAAGTGCTTAAGAATTAGCCGATAATAAAATTAAGGTGTGTCGCTACACCGAGTTCCGACTTTATGAAACTGTGAGTATTGATTTTTCGATAGGGAAAAAACGAAGGCAACGATCTATGCAGATCTGGAGTGCTCTCGGCACATCAGATGGCACCAGCGGGGCAGCCTCCGCAGACAATCGAACGGTGGGGGGGCCTCCCACTCGAGGTCGGGGAACTGCCATAGATTATGAAGCTATCTCTTCATAATATCGAGGTGTCTTCGCTACTAAGATCAATCGAACACACATTTCTATTAGTCTCGTAAACTCATCATTTATAAGTGTTTGTAACTTATTACTTGATTATAAATAGTTATCAAATCTAATCTAAACTATAATTATTTTTATAACGTGACAACTTTTTTTAAATGAATGACATTTCCGACTTTTACCGACCTATTAACCATACCTAATACAGAAACTATCGTAGTAAACCTCTATTAAATCTATACATAAGCATAAAATGCTTTGTCCTGACTGACTGACGAATCAACGCACAGCCTAAACCGCTGATCGTAGAGACCTGAAACTTGGAAGGTGTGTTCTTTGTACGACGTACGCGACACGCATCCGATAAGAAAGGATTTTGAAAAATTCAAAACCCCGGACGAAAGCTAGTCTATACATATAAAATGCTTTGTCCTGACTGACAAGATCCATGCACAGGGTAAACCACTGATCGAGGGACCTGAAACTTGGTGGGTGTGTTCCTTGTATGACGTAGGCTTCATATATGAAAGGATTTTAAAAAAATAAACAGTCGAACAAGAAAGTGATCTTATAAGGGTTCTTTTTTTTACCTTTTAAGGTACGGAACCTTGAAAACGATACCGGACGAAGTTGCGAGTGAAATCTAGTAATATAAAATATTGAAATCGTATCTTGTAGCTACATTATCTTTGGCAATATCGACCCGCCGCTCGACGGCGACTTCCCATTCTCAAAGTAAAACACGGCGGGAAGGAAACCGCGGGATAAACCCCCCCTCCCCCACCCCCCAGATCTTTACGTTTCAGGAATAAATATTTCAGAGCGTGTGCTTCGGAAGTTAAAGTTATGTATCGCCCACGCCAACGGTAACAATCTGAGAATGAGAAAAGCTCGCTTCACTTTTATGTAAGTTAGCTTTTATGTAACGTTTTCGGTGGAGAAATTGTTTGTGTTGGTTGATTGTAATTGTAAATGAATGTAGTAACGTTAGGTTGTTATAGGCAAGTCAAAACAATACCTAAGTAGACCTTATTTACGTAGTAGTTTTAGATCTAAAAGATTTTTTTGGCATAAATTGAATTTGGTAGGTACTTGGAAAACTCACCGGTAATACTAAAGCATGAATAAACAACCTTCATTAATCGTAATCTATCGTAATACTTTTCAATTGTGACAGTTTAATGAAATTAATATTAATCTTTATCCCAATCCTTATTATTATTATAAATCCGTCAGTTTGTTTGTTTCTTCCCTCTTCACAAACAACTGACTTTCAAAAGACTGATTTGGATGAAAAACGGCATAGTGGTGGTTTTAGGGGAAAATGACGGACATAGGATATCTGCTTTTGATCCCAGAATTGCGAAACCGCGTGGCACAGCTAGTTGTTTATAAATCGAACGTTTGTCTATTGGTCGGATTGCAAATATGTCCTATTTCAACGCAATTGACATCACATATCGATATTTTGTTTTAATTATTGGACTAAGATCTTTTCATAGCGATGCCGATGCTATGCTATTGGATGCTACTGGATTACAAAGTTTGAATTAAATCTGATCGTTCAAAGTAGGACAAAATCGAGCTCAAAGGAGTCGGTTACAAACATACATACAAACATACATACAAATTAACATACATACAAACATACGTACAAATATACATACATACAAACATACATACAAATATACATACAAACATACATACAAATATACATACATACAAACATACATACAAGTATACATACATACAAACATACATACAAATATACATACAAATATACATACAAACATACATACAAATATACATACAAACATACATACAAACATACATACAAACATACATACAAATTAACATACATACAAACATACATACAAATATACATACATACATACAAACATACATACAAATATACATACAAACATACATACAAACATACATACAAACATACATACGAATTAACATACATACAAACATACATACAAACATACATACAAACATACATACAAACATACATACAAACATACATACAAACATACATACAAACATACATACAAACATACATACAAACATACATACAAATATACATACATACAAACATACAGGTGAAGCTAATAAAAGCGTGTTAAAAACTTAATTATTATCGGTTCATCCGTTCGGGAGCTACGATGCCACAGACACACACACACACACACACACACACACAGACAAGTCAAACTTATAACACCCCGTCGTTTTTGCGTCGGGGGTTAAAAAGGACATAGTGTTTATCATATAGTTTTGTGGTTACTCCCTAATCAACTTATTATAATTTCTATTCTCCTTAGATCAATAAGCTTATAGTCATCTCGTGTCGCAATACTTCGTAAGTACTTACATAGGTTCTACGTTGTAATTTCACATTTGCATGCGAACTAAGTAACTAGTGATCGAGATACTTGGACATAACTTATAAGTGTAGGTATTATACATATGGTAGTTGGAGAATACATTAGTTGACTAAGTACAACTATGTTAAATTCACATACCTATGTAGTGTACCGGCGCTCTCTCACTACAAACGTAGTCGACTGTTTCCTCCCTGGATAATGACACTAGAGCAAATATTTTTGTGGACGTATAACTGCCATGACTATGCCCCTATGTCTTGGTTTTTTCCTTTTTTTTTTGCATAAAAAATATTTGCTCTAGTGTCATTATCCAGGGAGGAAACAGTCGACTACGTTTGAACGGAGAGAGCGTCCGGTACCCTTCCCTCCTTAGCGGTAAGCGGTGTTGGCCTTATGGCAGATACCTCGACTTTCATTCCGAAGGTCGTGGGTAAGGATCTCAGTCGGACATGCACTCAGGGATTTTGGTCAAGAAAAAATATGTGCGCTACTTGAAATTGCCCTTACGGCGAAGAAAACGTCGAAATGAAACCCGCGGCATAATTGGCTCCAGACATATAGACAAGTTCTTTCCTTTAGATACGGTCGACTAAACTGAGAGGGTAGTATACCTATATAGGTACAGTCGGCTGCATAATTGCAGACCCACCGTAGAGCTCCAAAACGGCTGTTATAAGAATGATTTCAACGCAAGCAAGATTCTAGGCACCAGTTATAGGTGAAGTTTAAAGTCTTCTAACTCATAAATTAACCAAACAAAAAATATTAGAATGCAAACATTCCAATAATAGTAATTTTCGAACTCTACCGAGGGCTGCAATTATGCAGCCGACTGTACCTACTGGGCAAGCTCACTCTGTCTCACGCAAAAATGACCCAATTATAGAAATCGAATTGCGTATATAAATACAAGTAAAAACGATATAACATAAGTACATCTAAAATTGAAACGAATGATGCAATTCCTAATTCAATATCGTCACAGAATTTACAACGATGGAGAATTTCCATCAATACAAATACGCGTAGTTTATAGTATGTAGTATAATATGTATGTATGTAGTGTTCTACGTAACACATACCTCGAGCGGTGTTGGCTTAGTGGTAAATACCTCGACTTTCATTCTGAAGGTCGTGGGGTTGAATCCCAGCCGGCCGTGCACCAATGTA
Source organism: Idaea straminata (assembly GCA_951213275.1). Taxonomy (NCBI): domain Eukaryota; kingdom Metazoa; phylum Arthropoda; class Insecta; order Lepidoptera; family Geometridae; genus Idaea; species Idaea straminata. The sequence goes on from OX577850.1 coordinate 6,652,962, forward strand.
TTTTTCTTAAGAAAAATTTATGGGCGCTAATTGACATTGCTCTTACGGTGAAGGAAAACATCGTGATGAAACCCGCGGCTTAGTTGGCTCCAGAAGTATTGACAAGTTCTCTCCTCTGGACATGGTCGACTAAGCTGAGAGGGTAGTAGGTGCTGGGCAAGCCTACTCCATCCTCACGTAAAAAGGCCCCAATTAAAAAGGGTCCAATGGCGGAAAACAGCATGTATACAAGAACAAATACCTCAACTTTTTACTGCGTAAGTAGCAGGAAACAATTCTACTAAGTGGTAAATCATCAACTTACATGTGAAAATACGTGTGTAAATAATAAATATATAAAATCATGATTAACTCATACAACTTCCACTTGTATCTCTGATTGCAAATGTCGTATTCAAACTGAATTACAGGTTTAGGGTGCCTTACTGATAGATGAATTAAAGTGGCACGTAATGATTTTTCTTCTAGATTATCCTACTAATATTATAAATGTGAAAGTTTGTGTGTGCGTGTGTGTGTATGTTTGTTACTCCTTCACCCTAAAATTACTGGACCGATTGCGATGAAACTCGGTATCTAGATAGCTGGAGACCCTATGGATTAACACATAGGCTACTTTTTATCCCGATATTCCTACGGGATCGGGACTTACGCGGGTGAAACCGCGGGGCGCAGCTAGAAGTAAAGTAGTTTTTAGGGTTCCGTACCCAAAATGTAAAAACGGAAGGCTATAATTAAGACTTTACTGTACGGTCTGTGTGTCTATCACCAGGCTGTATCTCATGAACCGTGATAGTTAGACAGTTGAAATTTTCACAAATGATGTAGTCAGATATTTCCATCGCCGCTGTAATAACAAATACTAAAAACAGAATAAGGTACCTGCGGGTAAAAAGGGCCGTCTGCCACCTTAATTAAAAACTAAACATTTCATAAAAATTGGTAAAATTACTTAAAATAGGTCATTAGATAGCGGTTTAGCGGGGTAACACCGCTTGCATATTGTCCAGCTTTGCACCTGGAACGCTGGGAAGGGGTTTGTTCGAATAGGTTTAGTTTTGATTTTTAGATAAATGGATAAATATATTTTGTTTTATGGTCAATCTAAAATTTATTTTCTTGTTATTTTGTTACAATATCAAGGTTTTTAAAAAATCTTTTAGTGGCCGTTATTGCCCGGAGGTACCTTATAATGGTATGTCACAAAATTAACTTGTAAGTGCCATAATTCGAAACCTTTTTTTATAAACTAGGTAGACATTGTGTAACAAATTTCTTTTGTAATGCGTTATGACGATTTGATTTATCGGTGAACGTGACCGTGGTTTTCATTGTTTCCGATTACGTATCTAATTCACCTACCTACGTACCTAAGTCTGCGAAAATTCACAATCCGAATCAGGTATTGTGAATGATTTTCGTAGTGTAGGTTATCCTACTAATATTATAAATGTGAAAGTTGTGTTAGTTGAGTTTGTGTGTAATTCCTTTACTCAAAAACTAATGGACCGATTGCGATGGAATTCGGTATGTAGATAGCTGACTGGGACTTATAAATTCTACTAGATTTGTGATTATTTAGTAAAATTTTATTCGTTACTGAATAAAATGTTTAGAAATATGTAGGAACTATTCGCACACGACTGATGCGACGCTACGCACGACAGAGCTGACGCATTTGTGTCTACAGTTCTATAAAATAATAAATCTATTATTGGTACGTACCAGTAGCACCTAGAGACAATTCTATCAAACACGGATGACACTGAATTGAGAAAACTGAATTTATTTTCCAACAATTGTTAAAGAGCACGTGGAGTTTAATGCGTCCGTTCTTACAAATAGAACCACGTTTATTGGCGAACACTGATCCTAGGTCAGTTATGAATAGTAACAATTATTTACGATTTATTTTATATGAGTTGTAACGTAGGTTTCTTGCAATTTATTCATGTTAGTACCTACATACCATTCGCTTGTATAAATTATTGACAACTACGCATATTAACCTTCGTAAACGTAGTTAAATTGGAATATTTTTTTCTAAATTAGAATAGTACTTAGAGGTATTCTAGACAAGCTTATCAAGTTTCAAGTAGACTGTTATTATTACCTACAATATTTTTGTAGGTTTTATTATTGGTTCTAGGAATTTTTACCAAGCACTATAATTAGAAATATTTTTCTCTCTGATGTGGAAAATTTATGCTAAGTTTTTATTTATAGATATTTTTATTGTAGTTGATATGACTATAAAAACAAACAAACACACACAGATATCATAACCCTTTACTTTCAGTCGGGTGATTTGTAGGTACCTACTTGATAATGTTACGCTAAATTTCGTCATCAATGTATAGGACATAACGAACCAAACGTAAGTTACTAGAAATCCAATGACCTTTTCTGAAATTCGTTTTTTGTCTAATCTATTTCTGAATCGCTAGATATATTGTACTGTCCCAGTGAAGATTGCTGTAGAAAAATTCCGGCCAAACTTTTGAGCGTCAACTGGGTAATTGTCCTGACGAATTTTTTGACTTCATAAATATAAAGGCTAAAGGGAAATTTTGGGCGTCTTATTGTTTGGTTTTCCTGTAAGCTTTAAAAATTCTGAGATTTCTCTTAAAATCCTTGAGTTATTTTTATCTGGCCATGGATATCTTCTTTCACATCATTTTTTTTCCAACAGCGCAACCTATGGAGGCATAATTATGATAGTAGATTTTCTTTATAAGTCTTTTCTTTATAATTATGTTATAAGCAGGGTGGTTTCCCCTGCGTAACTCCCGATCCCTTGGGGATATCGGGATAGAAAGCCTATGTTATTCCCAATGAATCAATGAATCCTCATACCAAGTTTCATCAAAATCGGTGCAGTAGTTTCGGAGCCTATTCGTTACAAACAAAACACAAAAAAAGTCTTTGCTCTGTATAATCCCTATTTTATAAAATTCTCGTGTCGCGGTGTTAGTTACCTATTTCCCCCTAAACAGCTGAACCGATTTTTATGAAATTTTTCGTGTTGGGTCTGAGAATCGAACAACATCTATACATTTTTTAAATGGGAAAACAACCTTTACTGGGACAGCTAGTATTAGTATAGACTACCTTTTGCCCGCGACATCGTCCGCGTAGAAGTCTAAAACTTAAAGTAGAATGAACCAAAAAATCTCGTCCTATACAAACTTTGCCCCCCTTTTTTACCCCCTTAGGAGTCAAATTTCGGAAAATCCTTTCTTATCGGATGCCTACGTCACACAAAAAACACACACCCTCCAAGTTTCAGGTCACTACGATCAGCGGTTTAGACTGTGCGTTGATCCGTCAGTCAGTCAGTCGTTCAGGACAAAGCATTTTATATGTATAGATATAGATTATTTTTCTTGTAGTGGGTACTATTTTAAAACAGGTCTCGTGGAAAAGATAAAGGCGAAACGTAAAGAATGATCCCAACATGATACGGCACATGTGTGAGAAACAACATTTTTCCTTTCTCCGTCCGCCCAACGATCTACGGATGTTTTTCTATTGAAATATTTTGTTTTTATTTTGAAATGCGGATTCCATACTCACATCACTACTTATTAAGCATTAGTAGATAAAAATAAAAGCTTTTAAATAGTCGTTTTTGCTCCATTAAATACTTACTTGTAAATAATTCTACCTGTTAATTGTCACTCAATAGACGTTTTAACAAGTGAATTTTTTATACAAACAAAGATATTTCCCCTAAGACATTCTGATTTGGAGCCCTCTCAGTAAGTATAGGTACAAATATGTAAGAGTATTGTGTTAAAAATCGCAATTCAATTCAAGAAAAACCAACATCTTTTTTACCAATAAAACTCCACAATTGCAGACATGACACAGCTAAATAAAATAACATCGAAGGGGTACCTATCTATGGTAAAGTCTAAAAGGGGCTGCAGACTATAGATTTCATATCCACCATTAACTTGCCGACAGACCGTTCACATTAGAATCAAGAATTAAGATTTTTTTAATGAAGTTCCTTATCGCGAGTTGGCGAGAGGACCTGGTCAAGAAAAAATGTTACGCGTTACGAAAACGTGAAACGTAAAACCGTAAGAAAAATTATGAAAAAAAAAAACAATATTTCTATTAAAAAACCTAGTTAGTTAAGTAAAAATAAAAAAAAGGTAAAAGGACTTCGTTCCAATTGCGTGTCCCGGCGACACGTTCATTTCTTTTTATTTTTTTATTTAATTAAATAAGAATAAACATAAATACAAAATATAAACACCTATTAAACCACACGAGGTTTATCTTAGGTCTACATTCCTCATTGTTCAAGTGATGTATATTATGTTGAGTTACCTACATATTATGTTGAGGTCATACATACATGTATATAATATTTAGATTGAATTAACTTGACTTACATCTATAGTTAAGTCCTTAGTAAATGGGTACATAATTATTTGTATTTTCATAAAACTCTTTTAGTAAGTTAGTAAGTAATAAGTAGTAAAAAATTAAATGTGCAAGTTTCAAGGACAAACATCGGGACAGTTGAAGCTAAATAAAAGTATGTAAAAAAATTCCATTCTTTTCCAAGCGAAACTTAAGATATTTGTTTTCTCTTAATAGATAACTTGTTTTTTTCTTTTTTGGTATATTTCGGCTCGTACAAATATATCGGACTGCAGAAAGTTTGTAGTCTACAAAGGCACTAAGGAAAATCAGGCACGATGACTGGCCAATGTTTTTCCAGAACGTTCCTAATCCGAAACCCTTCCTCGCAATATGATTTGCGTCAGTGGCGATGCGAACAGATCACCGAAAGTAACCGACTGGAAAAAGCACTTCTCATCTTTTCTTTATCGTTTCCGTTTGCATTGCATTTTAGTATTCACTCTACACAGAATAAATGTTTCTTGAAGCAAGAAATAATTATCTCTATAGACGCTTGAAAATAAATAATTGGTTTAGAAATAATCTTAAAATAATAAAATTCAAAATTAAATAAAAATATCTACTGCTTGTTAATTTAAAAAATATTAAAAAAAGAAAATATTTTATTCTTTATAGCGTCTATAGGGAGAGGACTATTTCTTGCTTCAAGTAACCTTTTTGAAGGCTTGATGCTTTAGGCTGCCTGTCCACAAGCATTTTGATTGGCGAAAAAGCCTTTCCGCTACTTCGCTTCGCTCCTGTGGACAAGTAGCCATATCGTAGCTTAAGGTTCCATGCCTCAAAAACCCTTATTACTTATACCTCAAAAATTCTCACTCTCTTGTCTGTCTGTTATTACAATAAGCTTTATACATATTTATTTTTCCCAATTAGTAGTGCGGCAAAAATGTGTTTTCGTGTTTATTTTTACCAATTAGTAGTGTGGCAAAAATGTATTTTCGTGAGCACCTACTCCGTGCTTCGGAAGGCATGTTAAGCCATTGGTCCCGGCTGCTACCTCTACATATAGTAGCAGTCGTTAGGTCAAGTAAGAGGCCTTAAGGCGAACTGAAAACTCTAACAATAGGTGAGTCACACCACTATACGAGAAGAAAAAGAAGAAGCTTTATACGTTATCAAAGTAGATTATTTAGGTAAATTACAGAACGATTAATGAATGTGTATTATCTGTATGGGGCGTACCTTTGTTTATGTCAATAGGCGTCCGACCACGAGGTGGGTAATGTTATCATTCCATTAATTACAACAGCCACCCCCAGCTTTTTAAAAGTAAATTAATCCGATTAAGGGGGGAATCGAAGAACCCGCTCCGTCCGAGTTTATTCAGCCAACTTTCTTTGGAATAATTATTTTTTGTAATTAAATCCATCAACACGATTTTTTCCTAATGATTCTCCCGAGGGAGTCGGGAGGGGGTAGGGGTGTCTTATTTTTTCTTTAATTATCGTGTTTCACTGTACAGGCCCGTCAGAATTAGTGAGGATTAAATGAAAATATTAAAAGCATATTCATGTCTTAAATTTTCTATTTCATTTTAAGCTATTGCATAGCTTTTATCACGGGCTTTGAGCGCGGCAACCGAATCAAGAAATTCCGTAACGAAAATAAAACCTAACACCCCCACTCCGCCTACCATGTAGCTCGGGCGTTCGCTTAACGTGTATATATATGGTACGACTGTACGAAGCTCGCACAATGCAATAGCTTTACACACACACCACAGTTTTAGTTTTTTTAAATGATAAATAGGATAAATTCAATTGTGTCGGAAACTAGAGTCCTTAAACATTCGCTGTTATTTCACAGTAACTTGAACTATGCGTGGGCTGTAACAAAAACATACCAAACATTCCACTTATTTATTATTTGTTTGTTTAGATTTTATACCTATTTGGTGGGAAATAACCACTTGTAGGTAATTAATTTTCCATTCTCACTACCTATTACTAAATTTTTGGCCCTTTCTCTGTATAAAAGCAAATTTTATAACAACGGTCAAATGCTGGCCAATATATCAAATTACTATACCTATACTCACAAATACGTAACTATGTTTTTTTTTTAAAATATACAGTTACCTTCCTAACCAGGCAAGATTGCCTAGAAGAAATCGCTTTAAGCGATAAGTCAAACTCAAAGTCAAAATTCTTTATTCCTTTAGATGCTTAATACCTAGGTACAAGATTACATGGACACGTCTTAAAAACTAAGTTAGGATGTGTGCCTTCGGAACGCGCCCACCAATGAGAAGAAGGTACAAGAAACTCATGGGGGTTTTTTTGTCATGTGATCACGCTCACAAAGGTCAATATTACAAATATTTGAAGGTATTATTTGAAATGGTGCAATTAAAGTCACGTCCATGGGTTGTTATCATTAAGGTAAGACGAAATATCATAGTACGCATTTTTCTTAGTTGCTTTTCGTTTTTTAACCGACTTAAAAAAAAGGAGGAAGTTCTCAATTCGGTTGTATGTATTTCTTTTCTTTTTTAAATGTTTTGTATGTTGTACAAACAAAGTGTTTCTTTATCTATCTACTGACCTAAGTACTTTTTATTTGATAACACTGACTACAGCACTTTATCTAATAATATTCAATTCTTAGAATCTCACCCCCGATCTTAATGATATCTCCGTTTTAAAGGGCACATCATTTACTTACTTTTACGAAAATTAATTGAAATGAGTTTTGACGATGAAAAGATGGTAAATACAAAAGAGAGGTGGCCGCTAGGTGCCGCTTCGAGATAACTTGTTCGTTTAATTAATATTATTTTGTGGTGAACAATTTATTTGCTTTCCTATTCAAGTTTCGTTATTATAATTTGAAATTAAGAGTGTTGGGGAGTGCTTGGTCTTTTAGAATTCATTTTGAAGATTTAATCCTGTTAGCCTACTGTCCACAAAGCAAATTACCTATTCCTCTATTACCTAGAGTAGTACTAAACCCAATCTATTCCAATAATTGAGTCAATCAGATTTGGTATTATAATTGCCATGAATGCAGGTCACATCTGCGTATGGACCGTATGTAGGGCAATAATATATCAGCAGGAGGATGCCAGATTGATGAGCTGCCCATCCCGGGGGACCACCACTGCCCGCTTCGATATATCTAACAATACATACCTACTTTTGTTTTCTTCTTCGACGATCGATCGCACACGAGAGGCGTATTGGAAAGACGTGTTTATATCGATGAGATTTGATTAAATTCTTAGCATCAGTCAGCGGCTTTAGTTACATTTTAATAATTAGGACAGTAAGAATCACTACTAGTATAAAACAAAGTAGCTTTTCGCTGTCTGTCCCTGTGTAAGCTTAGGGATTTTGATGCGGTTTTTTAATAGATAGAGTGGTTCAAGCGGAAGGTTTGGTGCATAAAACAAAACAACCACGCTTAGTATTTAAAAAGTAAAACTTTTCTCAAATTGCATGCTCGCAATGGGCAACCTGTAAATGCTATACCTAATTTTAAGAACACTATGTACACAGGTTTATAAGCAAATAAATGTTTTTGTATTTGCGTACGACGACGTCGCGGGCAACAGTAGGTACTACAATAAATACTTAGACTTATTTGAGAAAAATAAATTACCTCTCTAATATTTACCTATGTACATTGTGCAGGTCTGCTTATTTTTGTATGTATATAAGATACTTAATCTATGTATTTAAATTTCAAAAGTATATTAGTATTCTATCCGTTATCTGGCCACAATAACACAAGCCTAGTTGCTGACTTTGAAGCTAAAGTTATGTGTGACCCATAATATTTATTATTTATATTTATATCTTAAACTTTTACCCCCCTTATTCCAAAACGAGGTTTGAGAATGGGACAAGATTAGACACAGATTAACTCGTAAACTATAGTCTAAACACTATCCCTATATAATCTATAGGGATGGTGTTTAGACTATAGTTCCCTATATAATCTAAAGGGATGGTGTTTAGACTACAGTTCCCTATATAATCTATAGGGATGGTGTTTAGACTATAGTTCACAAGTATATCTGTGTCTATATCTAAGGTTTAAATCCACATCTCAGACTATTCTTAAACCTCGTTTTGGAATAAGGGGGATTATGTTTCGATGTAGATGGGTATCGAAATATCCTCGAATATATGCTGAGGCAAAGTGGATCGTGTACGTTTGTATCGGTGTGTAAAATTCATATATATCGTCGGGGGATCTATTTATTTTCCTCAGGATAAATGTTTCAGTATCTTAGTCCAGCTTTATTTTGGATTAGAGCAGTTTCAGAGAACATTGTTGTGTTTATTGTATCCATATATTACAGGCATCTATTGTGTTTACGAAATTCTTAATAAAATGAACGTTAGTAAAATACTGGTTGAGGGAATAATCTTTGTGACTAGGTTACTGAGTATCTTCTATACATATGAAATGCTTTGTCCTGAATGACTGACTGACGGATCAACGCACAGCCTAAACCACTGATCGTAGAGACCTGAAACTTGGATTGTGTGTACTTTTTATGACGATAAGAATGAATTTTCCGAAATTCTTCCCCTAAGGGGGTAAAAAGGGGGGGGGGAAAGTTTGTATGGGACAACGCGATTCCTTGGTCTATTTTCGACTTTTATGCGGACGAAGTCGCGGGCAAAAGCTAGTATAATATGTAATTTGAAATGATTATTGAACCACATTATATTATACAAAGATCGTTTCCGGAGCGACATTTTGCATCATGTTTTTGGGTTCCCCTCAAAAGGTAAAATAGGAACACTTATAAGATCACTTTCTTGTCCGTCTGTCTGTAAGTGTGTCACTAGTACCACCGATTTTCTCAGGAACGGGTGAACCTAGCAAGTTTAAATTCATACCAAATATTTTAAGTAGTACTAACATCTATGTATCTATAATATAAAAATGAATCGCAAAATGTGTTGGTAAGCGCATAACTCAACAACGCCTGGACCAATTTGGCCAATTCTTTTTTTGTTGTCTTTGATATTGTCAAGAGAAGGTTTTTATGAAAGAAAATATTAAGAAAGTTGCGCAGAAAATGATTACGCAGGTGAAACCGCGGGGCGCAGCTAGTTTTCCGATAAAAAATCCCAAAGTTGACCCGACAGAAAGTCTCTGAACACACGGGAAAAAATAAAATTAGTCGTGCCCCTATGTCATCAATAGTTTTTTTTTTCAGAGACTGATATAAGGGCGGGAGTGTGCAATTGTGTATGTTAGCCCTGGACAGGTTGGTCCGGCGCGTCCCTAAAACAACCTCACTGATTTACGCAGTTTTTTAAGCGACTGTAATCAATCAGTTTCTATTTCCGTTGCTTTTCAAAAAGTTTTACATTTTTCGGATTAGTTTTTTAGTCTTACACATAAAAAATTAGAAATAATTCACTACCTATAGACGCTAAGGAATATTTTATTGATTTTAGTGAATTTCTTGAAAATAATAATTTAAGAAAATTGCTTTGGAATACTGGTCATTATTTTAAGATTTTTTACTAAAACTAAGAAATTATTCTTTAGCGGGGAGAACTTTTCTAATAAAACTTTTTTCTGTGTATAAACATAAATACAGTTCTATTTAAAAGGTTAAAATATGTTCCTGAAAATCGAATAAAATGTTGCATTTAAGTGTACAATAAAGATCGTTACAGAAGAAATGTGAGTAAGTGTGGCAAAGATGGGATCATTGAGAAAGCGGAGCTCGGTTCGGGGGTCACTGCGGGGCCGATACGTTTTCACTAAACGCCTCGCCTCGGGTGATACAATACAATCTTCTACTTCATCTATAGGATAAACGTTTATTTTTAAGACTTGAATGTTACGAACATTCGACTTCTAAGAATTTCATTTTTTGTCGAAAAATGTAGGAGAAAACGATATATTTCATCATTCCTTTTCAGATGAATACCTAAAGTAACTAATTTATTTTTTATTTACAGTGGCAGGTGGCCCTTATAACCTGCAGATACCTTATCAACTAAACAAAAAAAAAACCGGTCAAGTGCGAGTCGGACGCGTGCATGAAGGGTTCCATGTTGTATAGGAGCCACATTAATTTTTTTCTGTTTGTAATTTTTTGTTAAAGCTGTAATACATAATCTGTAAAAATTTCAACTGTCTTTCACAGTTCATGATCGGTTTGCGTCCAGACGGACGGACGGACAGTGAAGTCTTAGTAAGAGTTCCATTTTTAACCAACTTCAAACAAAAGGAGGAGTTCTCAATTCGTCGCATATATATATTTTTTTATGTATGTTCGCCGATTAGTCGAAACCGCCTGGACCGATTTGGAAAATTATTTTTTTGCCCTTTGGGTCCGGAACCATAAAAATACTTTTTTCCTCTAATTGACTTCAGCATAAGATAGCCAAAAATCAAATGAAAAGGGTACATTTGAAGATATATAGTCATAAACAAAAATGAGTGACAAACAACACCAAAAAGCAATTAAAAACCCACCCTTCCACCTTACAAATTCAATTAGAAACATTCCACATAAATTGTTATTTAATACCATAATATTAAGTCTATGTTTAATTACGATGTCATATGATATGGAAAGGCGGTCGCGAGAAACTTCGCTGGATGCAATTATTATGCAAAATCATTATAATATCTTTAAGGAGAGGAAATGTTGGAACCGACACGCTCTGTCGATCGATGCAATAACAACCCCCGTTGTTATACGTTCTGCTTTGAACTGTAGAATTAATAAAATACGTATTCTACAATAGAGAGAAGGTACTTGTACTTGTATACGGGCTGTTTTCCGCAAATAGACCCTTTTAAAATTGGGTCCTTTTTGCGTGAGGATGAAGTAGGCTTGCCCGGCACCTACTATCCTCTCGACCATGTCCAGAAGAGAGAACTTATCAATACTTCTGGAGCCAAACAAGCCGCGAATTTCATCGCGATGAAACCTTCACCGTAAGAGCAATGTCATTTAGCGCACATCATTTTTCCTTAAGGAAAATCCATGGCCGGCCAGGATTCGAACCCACGACCTTCAATAGAGAGTAACAAATGGTTATAACCAGAGTCATAATTTAGTTATTAAAAAATTAAAAAATAAAAAGTAAGGAAAGGGTAGGAAGTAGGAAAGTAAGTAGGTAAGTAATAGTCATTAAATAATAAAATAGTATTAAACTCTTTATTCCCACGAAAGCCAAGTAAGTGGGAAAAGTACAATCAGAAATATAATATATATTTTAAAAACACCTCAGTTTTTGATCACAATTCTCATCTGAAACCATAAAATAAAATTTTATATGTATAGAAGACTAGTTGCGCTCCGCGGTTTCACCCGCGTAAGTCCCGATGCCGTGAGAATATCAAAATGAAAAGTAGCCTATAGCCTTCCTCGATGAATGGACTATCCAACACTATAAGAATTTTTCAATTTGAACCAGTAGTTCCTGAGATTAGCGCGTTCAAACAAACAAACAAACTCTTCAGCTTTTTAATATAAGTATAGATTATATTAATAATATTAAAATATAGATGTCGATTTTGTCTGCCCTTTACAATAACAACATTTAATAGCAAAGTATGATTTGAACACCAAACCAACGATTAAAAATGAAAAATAAATATTGCAGGTCATTCCACACATCACCATCTAGCCCCAAAGTAACTAGACTTATGTTATTGGTGCTAGACAAAGGATATCGGTACTACTTATATATTTTTCCTTTTGTAAATATATAGGTAGGTAGGTACAGTCGGCTGCACAATTGCAGCCCTCGGTAGAGTTAAACAATCACTATTATTAGAATGTTTTGATTCTAATAATTTTTGTTTGATTAATTTATGAGTTAGAAGGCTTTAAATTTCACCTAAAGCAGGTGTCTAGAATCTTGCTCGTGTTGAAAATATTCTTATAACAGCCGTTTTGGAGCTCTACGGTGGGTCTGCAATTATGCAGCCGACCGTACACATATATTATAGAGACAACCAGACCACAGACAAATATCTAAGCATAAATACTTGTCTGAGGCGGGAACCCACAATCCTGTGTCTGTGAATATACCTAAGTATTTATTTTATTTTCATGTTTTTTTCACCTCCATCGCTTCAGAAATATAATTTTCCATCGAATAATTATTCTTATGAGATCCTGGAAGTTTCAGTAGAATATTCAGCATTAGTACACACATGATATCAAGTAACATGAAGAGTATTGATTGGTTTGCCAACAAGAGCCTATTTTAATCTGTTATGGTGATCTATTCCATCGTACCTAAAGTAACTTAGAAAGGTCCGTAGGTGTTGTCAGTGTGTGCGTGAGCTCGTTAATCATAATTTCAGATGTTTGTACGTGTGTGATGTTGGTTCATATTATTATGTTTTGGGGATAAGAAATTAGTTAGTGGACATCAAACTTGAATGTGCTTGTCTTAATCCTTTGCGATGATTTATGGTTAAAACGTCATTGTAAATTTCTGATTTAAAGTCTGATGGATAAACAACTTTCAGATTTGAAGAAAATTAATACATTTTTAAAACTAACTCAGAATCTGTTCAAGCAATTCATAACAAGTTAAATATTTTTTTATCACAGTTGCTCATAAAATGGATCTTATTCAACGGCTTTTAGGCTCATAATCCAACATATTATGCACGCGTGCGTTTTAGATTTGTTAACTAGTGCTGTAAAGTTATCCCGATAAGTTAAATACGTATTTTACTGCTAATTACATGTTAGGTAGGTGAAACATTCTTAATTTATCTGGGTTATACTGTTTTGATGTATAAAAAAGGTAGATACCAAAGAGTTTTTTAGCTAGCAAAAATGGTTGTCTCTAAAGTCGGTTTACGAACGAAAATTTTACGTGATAATGACTTAGAAAACGATTAAAAATTGAGTTATATTTATTTTTTGTTTTTTCTTTACTTAAATATATTGTTTTTCCGTACCATTGTATTTTGTTCTTAACCCCCGACGCAAAAACAAATAGAAAAAACCCTAAAAAATATTGTATGTCAGACGAGGCTGTATAGGTTAAAAGTCTTTTGCCTGGCCTTTCCGGAGCACAATTAATAAAAAAATATTGCCTTAAAAAATGTAAACATTACGTTAGTAAGACTTATCACAAATATTTTGTTAATTATTATTTTGTTTTCTTTTCTAGTCTTTTCTTTTATTCGCAACTGTGATAAAAAACGTCGTACGATATACGTGTGGAATTGATCTTTGCATCTTGGCTTCTTATGACACGCTCGCTACCGCTCGCGCGTCATAAACCGCCTCTATGTAAATATCAATTTACCACACTTATATCGTAATGTACTATTACCTACTTTTTTTACATATGACCCGCGTCTATCGCGATCCCATTGGAATATTGGGTTAAAAAGTAATCTGTGTTACTCCCAGTGAATCTATGTATCCTATCAAGTTTCACAATAATCGGTTCTGTAGTTTCGGAGCCTATTCGTGACAAAAAAAAAAACAGAAAGATTTCTTTTTATAATATAAGTATAGAAGTATAGATAGATCAGCGTTTGACCACTATCAAACCTGAATGATCCTAGAAGATATCTATTCATTAATTGAATATGTTCACGTTTCAGAATACCGTGAACGTCTTACAAGTACCAATACACAACGGCCAGCGTATCCTAAACTTAGCAAGAAGCATTAAGGGCTCGTACATCGCAGGGACTGACCCGTTATGAAATTTAAATCTAGATCAATAACCGCGCTTATATCATTGTCTTCATTAGAGATAATTGGGTTCGTTCCCCGTCGGCCACAACTTTGTTTGCTTGCCTATATAACTTGAGACGAATAACTTGGACTTAGGAGGTGCTAACCTTACGCAAATGTAGGTGGATAATGAAGGGTCTCGGGTGCTTTACCTACCTACTACTTGTCTTTATGTTTATTTCATATGGTTGTAAGACGGAGATAAAAGTGTGTTAGCCTTGACAATATATCGTTTGGGTATGATGTTAGTCCTTGGCTTCTTTATTAATTTGGCAGTTACCTTCTTAGGTAGGGAAATACCCCTCCCTTCTATACTTCTTTAGGTGAATAACTCACCTTCATCAGTGTATTGTGAAAATTAAAAAAATCTCTTTTTTTTGTCTTTTGAAAACTGTATTTTGTTTTCACTGAAAATAAAAACATACAAAGATCCTTTCCTTGCAGTCGGGTAATAATATTTTTTTATAATTTATTATTTTATTTTTTATTATTTTTAAACTATGTATAGGTCAACGTTTGGCTACGATGATAAGTGACAATGCGGTCTAAGATGTAGCACGCTTTTCTAGAAGATACCTATACACTCGTGACTCAAAGATCCTCAAATAAATGGGGGCGTCGAGAGATGCGAGTGAAGGTAAGAAGGCGCCAGTGGAACGTACACCTTTTGCGGCTGCATTATACCTATAAATAACCTGTAAAACCTATATGTTTCGGTACCTAATCAGGATTTTGATGAGTACCTAGTTTAGTTTAGTTTTACGGGGCTGTTTCCGCACTTAGCCTCATTATTTGGGCCATTGTGCGTGTGAGAATATCCTACTTGTCACTCCAACCATCCCAGGTCCTTCCAGAAGGCTAGCAGCCTTTTCAGGTTGCTACAGGCCTCCGGAAGAGATGCCGGCGATTGAAGAGACCGAGCCCGTTGATCTGCCACGCTACTGCACTCCATGAGCACGTGCTGTGGGTTTTCTTCTGCCTCCATGCATCCTCTGCACAGGGGGCTATCTGTGACACCTATGGTAAATAAGTGTTTGTTTAATGAACAATGACCGGTTATGACACCTATGATCGTCCGGATTTCGTTTCTTTTTAGTCTAATGATGCTGCGGGCAAATCTTTTGGTTGCTTCCGGAACTGCACTCTTTGTTTGCCTGCAGGTTTCGCTGTTTTTCCATTCTGTTTTATGTGCATCTTCAGTTTTTTGTCGTAGCCATGTTTTTATTTGGGCCTGGGGTATGGGCAATAGAGGTTCCGGACCATAAACTATTGCCGCGGCTCCCCTTTTGGCCAGTTCATCTGCTGCGTCGTTTCCCAAAGAGTTGCTATGCCCTTTTATCCATTGCAGCGTTACTCTGTTCGTATTTGCAATGGATTGGAGTTTGTTATGACATTCCATTATTAGGGCAGATGTTAGAGTATTGTTTTGTAGCGCTTGAAGTACGGATGCACTGTCAGAGACAATTTTGATGTTGAGATCCCTGACATCTCTGGCTGCAACCGCTTCTGCTGCTCTGATAATTCCAATGCACTCTGCTTGGAAGATTGTGTTTAGTTTGTCTAGAGTGGTTGATATTTTGATATTTAGGTCGTTCGAGAAGACGCCGGCTCCGGTACCATCAGTGGTTTTGGAGCCGTCGGTATATATCCTAACTTCATCGATGCCAGAGCTATCTTTCGCTTCCGCTATGAGTTGGATATTGTAACTTCTATCGAAGACGTGATAACATAAAATTTTGTCTGTAGGTGCCTCTAAAAGTGGTATTTCTTTTAGGGTCCTCGGTAGAATTTTTGTGTGCGTTGTTTCTATGTTTTGCTTCCATAGTCCGTGTGATCTTAATCTTAGGGCGGCTAGTTTAGCCTCCTCCTGAATGATAAGATCTAGAGGTCTCAGGTTTAGGAGATACTCTAGTGCGGCTGATGGGGTAGTTTTCATGCATCCTGTGGCTGCTACATTCGCTAGGCGTTGTAGGCTTTGGAGTTTCGTTTTCACTGTGGTCAGTTGTGTCCTGGGCCACCATACAACTGAACCATAGGTTAAAGACGGTCTGATAACTGATGTGTACAGCCAGAGTGTGATCTTTGGGTTAAGACCCCATTTCTTACCAACAAGTCTTCTGCACTGACCAAAAGCTATACAGGCTTTTTTCATTTTTTCATCGATATGATTCGCCCAGTTCAGTTTGTTGTCAAGTATGATGCCCAGATACTTGACTTGTGTCGATAGGGCGAGTTTAGTATTAAAAAGTTTTGGTAATTCTAGTTCTGGTAACTTCCTTTTGTTGGTGAAAAGGATGAGTTCCGTCTTTTTAGGGTTGACTGACAGTTGATGTTCGTCGCACCATTTTTCAACGATTTGAAGGGAGGATCGCATTACTTTACATAACACGTTCTCTGCACTTCCGTTTATTAGTATTGTTAGATCATCTGCATAACCAATAGTAGTGTATCCTCTTTCATTTAGTCTATTTAGAAGGCTATCTACTACTATGTTCCATAAGAGTGGTGAAAGGACCCCCCCCTGTGGGCATCCTCGGACTACTTTAGCTCTTGTGGTAGTGTTCACCACTATCTGAACCGCCCTTTTGCTGACTAGTTCTGTGATCCAGTTTCTCACAACCGGTTCCACTTCGAACTTTTGAAGGGCGTGGTTGATGCTTTTGTGCATTGTTTTGTCAAAAGCTCCTTCTATGTCTATGAAGGCCGCAAGTGTTGATAGTTTATTTGTGATCGCCGATTCTATTTTATGCACTACCGCATGTAGGGCCGACTCTGTCGATCTGCCTTTCTGGTAGGCATGTTGTTGGGGATGTAGAGGTTTATCTTTCAGTGCCCCGTCTCTTAGATGTCGATCTACTAGCCTTTCTAGTGTCTTAAGTAGGAAAGACGTTAGGCTGATGGGTCTGAAAGATTTTGCGTGGGTGTAGTCCTCTTTGCCTGGTTTTGGTAGGAAGACCACCTTTGCTTCCCTCCACATTTTTGGTATATATTTGAATGCTATACAGGCTCTATAGATTGGTATTAGATGTTTGATTATTTGGTGGGAATGCCATTGTAGTAGTGCTGGAAAGATTCCATCCAGCCCCGGGGATTTGAACGGCTTAAAGCTTTTTAGGGCCCATACGGTCCTGTCCTCGGTTACTATGTTATTAGCAATTTCCCATTCTTGAGTTGTTGGTGTGCCGTAGTGCTCGTCGGTCCACACTTGGTCTGGTGTGATTTGACATCCAGGGAAGTGTGTCCCCAGCAGTACTGCGCTAGTTTCATCGTCTGTCTGTGTGTAGGTGCCGTCTTCCTTTTTAAGGGAGCCTAGTAGGTTCAGGTTACCCTTTGACAGAATTTTCTTTATCCTTGCGGCTTGGTTAGTGGTGTTTATGCTACTACAGAAATTGCGCCAGGCCTCCGTTCTCCGGAATCTGATTCGCTTCTTGTAGTGTTGTTGTGCTATTTTGTAATTATCCCAGTCCGCAGTGGTTCTGGTGTTTTTTGCTCGGTTGAAGAGTGTCCTAAGTTCCTTGCGTAGTCTTTCGAGTTCTGGCCCCCACCATGTGCTCTTTTCCTGACGCTTTGGAGTTTTAAGAGGACATGCCTGTTCGTAACTTTGCACAAGTGCTGCAGTTAGGAACTGTACATTTGATTCTATGTTGTCAGTATTAAGTATTACATCGTTTAATTGCGCGTTACTTAATGTTTTTGTTATTGAGTTTGTGTACCTTGTTATATCGGTTTTACGGGGGTTACGATATGGAACAGGGTCTGGTAAATTATATTTTAATTGGAAACACACGCGGCGGTGATCAGAGAAGGAGGGCTCGCTCGATACGTGCCATCCCTCGATGAGGTCGACCGCCGCGTGCGTTGCCAGTGTAATATCTACTAAAGTTTGATACCTGGAACTTACAAAGGTGGGTTTTGTACCCTTGTTGATAATGTTCAGGTTTGTTTGGAAAATATATTCAATTAATAGCTCACCCCTTTTATTTGTATCCTTACTTCCCCACAGCGGGTGATGTGCGTTGCAGTCTGCGGAGATGATCAGTTCCCAGCTGTGTTGCTCGCAGTGTTGCACCAGGTCGGCTAGTTCTTTTGGTGGAACTTCGCCTTCGCTCGGCATGTACACTGAGGCTAAAACTAGGATTTTTTGGTTTTCTGTTAGAATTTTCACTGCAGTGAGGTCTCTAGAACAGAATTGATTAAGCATGGTATTTGTGATAGTTTTTGGCATGACAATACACGTTCTCGGTTTGTCTGCGTTGATGTTCAGAAGTAACTTACCACTGATGTTGTTTAGGCCGCAGATTGTGTTGTTTCTGATCCAGGGTTCCTGGATCAGGGCGACCGCATTTTGATCTTCCTCCAGCACTCTGCGTAGAGTGGCCGCCGCTATTCGTTTGTGCTGGAGGTTGTTTTGATATATTTTGAGGGAACTATGGACTACGGAGGACGTCATCTTCGTCGCTCGTAGTGCCCTCGGCGCGCCGCGGCGAGCTCGTTTCCATCTTGCTCGGACTCGGTTGAGGAGCTGAGGTGGACGGCTCAGGAGCGGAAGGTTCCGTTCCTTGAGTCGCAGGCTGCGCGTTTTCGGCCGTTTCCGTTTCCTCCGTGGAGAAAAAGCGGATGTAGCCACTACCGGACATGTGGGCTACACGGCGTTCTCTTGCATCTATCTTTTCTTTTTGGTCTTCGGGAATTCCGAGGACCAGGTGGACTGCCTTCACCTTGGATTCGGGATCCTTGGCGTTGTCGCTAACCGTTAAACTGTAGCACTGCCAAGTCTCAACCTTGTACCAGGGATTCTGGGCACAAAGGAGCCTATGCAGTGTGTCAGAGTCGGTGATGCGAGTGAAAAGGAGGAGTCCTGCCTTGATCCTCTTTTGCATCTCTGACTGTTTGATAACAGTCAGATTGGTGCCCGGTATCGGTGATACCATTTTTTTCACCTCCTCAGTCAGCCAAGTGAGTGCGTTCGCGTCTTCACACCACATCGCTAGAGCCCCATCCATAAGGAAGGGGTTGCCGCGGAAAGATGGAGCCTGCGCGCTTGAAGACGATGGAGACAGGGCGGCCTTCAGGATGCTATCATCGATAGTCTCCTTAAGCCGATCTGCCTGTTCCATCGAGAGATCCTTTAGCGGGTTGGTGACAATTGCTACTCTCAGATGTGACTGGGCCGCATCTGCGTAGCACATCGCCCGCTTGGGGTCAGTTTTCGCGCGTTTGGCATCCCCCCTGGGAGATTGGGTGTCGTCTAGGCGAGAACGCTTTGACGAAGCTTGCCCTTTCCCTTCAGGCTGTTCCTTTTCAGGAACAGTGGGAGCCGACGCTGCGGTCCGCTTACCCCGAGAACCTCTCGATTTTCGTTTCCACTTTGGCTGAGGTTGAGGTGGTGGTGTTGGGGTGGGTGGTGCTAATGACGTTGCCTGCCCTTCGCGCTGCTTTTCCGCTGCTGCGTCACATTCGCGCTGCGTTTTTGCTGCTGCGTTTGATTCGCGCTGCGTCTTCGCTGCTGCGTCGGGTTCGCGCTGCGTTTCCGCTGCTGCGTCGGCTGTCATGTGTTTGGGTTTTTTATTCCTCGGGGCTTCCTTTCTCGCGCGCCGGGTGGGGCGACTGCGTTCCGGTTGGCCCTTCGGGTTTTTAGATTCTTTTGTGACCACAGGTGTCATTGGTTTTCGTTTGTCGCTGCGATTTCGCGCGACAACGGTCCAGTGTGACACTGTGGTCAGATTTGGTATGGCCTCGGCGAGGTCAGACAGGTCCAGGCTGGAGCCTGGTCCTGAGCACAAGTTGTCCCCCCCAGAATACGAGGGACAGACCGAGCTAGGCTCGGTGAGGGATTCTCCACTACCGTCGGTAGTGGTACCCTCCTGGGGTACGTTTCTCTTTTTTTGTGCCGCCATGTTTTGAGCTGAGGATATTTTTCCATACTGCCTGCCCTGGGCATGTATGGTGCTGCTTTTTGGGGGGATTTAGTGCCCCAAGGTCTTGCAGGCCTGGTGTGGTTATGCGCCGCCACGGTTCGGCTCTGCGGGATTGGTCATGGGATTTTGGGATGGGATGGAGGTTGGAGTGAGTCATATCGCCAGGAGATTTCAGTTACGTCTATTTCTGAGGGAATTAGACCAAAAACAGGTGGCACCACGTGAAGGATGATCTCTCTGACTTGTCTTAGGGATCAACATGACCGTAGCACTCTCCCCTAAGACCATTCTGCTTCCTAGGATATCGGAAGAGATATCCAAGGAAAGGCTTAAACTACAAGCTACACCTACAGCTAAGCAGTGAAAGGATGCACAGCGTGTAAGCGGGGGGATCAGCACAACCCTAAAAGCATTAATTTAAGCCCCACCCTTGATGAGTACCTATCAGCATGAATCTTCAATTGCAACCGATACAGATCACGACGACCCAGTTGGCACAATGGGTACTATAACCGACTGCAAAACACAGGACTGCGGGTTCGATTCCCGCCTTAGACAAGTATTTATGCTTTTTATGCTTAGATGTTTAACTATGGTCTGGTTGTGTCTATGTATTATAAGTATATATGTACAAAAGGGGAAATGGGGGAAATGGACTCTCTTGGTGACTCCCGCTACGGCTCGTTTCTGGCGCAGAGGTTAGCCATCGCCATTCAGCGTGGCAATGCTTCTAGCATTATGGGAACCTTTACGCCGCGCCGGGTACGATAAGGGGCGGGTTATTTGACTAACTGGTCACTTCACTTTTTGTATTTAAAATGTTAAATGTGTATGTCTTTTTATTTTATTCATTTATTATTTAAGTATTTTTAATTTGATGTATCTAGTTAAGTAAAAATAGGTATTTTAGATTAACACTAAATTAAATCTATTTACAAAAGAAAAGTATATAAATAGTAAATCCGTTAATAGCACCCATAACACAAGTCTAGTTACTTATCTTGGGGGTATATGGCGATGTGTGGACTGTCCTGCAATATTTATTATATCGGAGCGTATTCGTTACAAACAAAACCACAAAATATGTTTATCTTTATTATATACTAGCTGTTGCCCGCGACTTCGATCGCGATGTGGTTTTGGATTATTTAGAATACCTAGCATTTTTCTGCATAGATACAATTTATCATTCGGTGTAAGTTATAAAAACAAAATAGGTAGTTACATTGTTTTTAAACTATATTATTAATTGATTTGGCAAAGGTAATTCTTATTCTAGGCTTACTCATACTACGAAAGTAGGTCTAAAGATGCCTGAAGAGCGTGTAGAAAGAAAAACTTTCGGCCCTAGGGAAAATCGCTTTCACTGACAGCTGTCATGTTAAATTATGGCTTCGCGCGGCTTGTGCAATGTGTTTGTAGCCAGTATCAGTATCATTACGCATTAGGGACTTCAAAAACCTAACCTCCTTGATTTAGGTAACACCGAAGAATAACAATTATGGCTTCGCACGGCTCATCCATACTGCCAGAGTTTAGTACATAATAGGTTTTTTCTTAGTAATCGAATTCAGGTAGATATATTTAGTTCAAGATATCTTATTTAATAAAATAAATGTAAAGATGAAAATGCGACGTATGACCATGCTGCGCCTCTACCGGCGCCCTGTCAAGATGTTGCAGATGTGGCTTTATGTGACCGTGCGGTCAGTGTCGTTTCTTGAGTAAAAAATACTGGCGGGAAATGCTTGCATTTTGAATGATTTTAATTAGTATTATCTTTTGTTATTTTATTATGTTTTTGTATTAAGTTTAATCTGGTTTTTCATTTATGATTGTGTATTTTGTGTAAATAACATTTTCTAGACAAACCGTGTTACAAAAACTGTAATTTAAATCTACGGACTTCCCGTCATCACTCAGTGTTGGATAAACTAATTTATAAAAATCTCTTCGGTTAGTACCGACGTATTTGAGTATTGAAAACATGTTGAAAACAAATAGCAAAAGCAAAAAATCTACATAAGGTCCCAACCTTGTAAGAGGATCAGGTAGTATGGAGTCTCTCATTCACTCTCGTTATTAGGAAGAATTTTATGTTTATTCGTAATGAAAAGCACAGTGTTTACCTCGGGTTTGTTTTGTTTGCCCAAGGTGTGAAAGTCACTCATTTAGTCCCTCGAAGTATTAGCGCCCTCGCTACGCTCGGGCGCCAAACTCCGTCTCGGGACTCAATGAGTGACTTTCACACCTTGGGTAACAATGTACTATTTTTGTTAATTTTTCACAAATAAAACATAATAAACAACAATATGATAAGCTAAAACTAAGTCCAATTTCTATTAGCACAAAATGTCCTATGAATCCCATTTTCTGAATTCTTGACCAAAATAACCAGTTTTTTTATTAGGTAGCTGGCAGGGCTACGTAATTTTGGAAAAAACTATTACCTGTATATTTTTTAACCGACATCAAAAAAGGTGGACGTTCTCAATTCGTCACGTAAATATATATTTTTTTATGTATGTTCGCTGATTACTCGTAAACTCTTGGAGCGATTTGGATAATTCTTTTTTGTTTTTACTATCTAAGGTTTCCGCTACTTGAACTCATAATTCAAACTATAGCAGGAGAAAAGCGCGATAGAAGTGTAACATCGGAGGTCTTCGGTAAAGGAGATCGGTAATGTTATGTAGTAGTACCTCTTTGTATTAACCTCATTTTCAGTTTCACGTAGGTAGTATTAAATGCAAACTATTTGGTTTTATGTCAGCTGTCATCTTGAACGGAGGCATGTACTGCACCCCTACCATGACTTTTTGAAGAACTCGAAATAAAAGAAACCCTTTTTCGATCACTCTTTTGTCCGTTTGTCTGTCGGTGTGTCACTACCGATATTCTCAGAGACGGGTGGACCTAGTAAGTTGATTTTTGGGAAGTTTAATAGTGAATACTCAATATAGTATGTTTAATCGAATACGTAAAAAACCCGTGGTAAGGGTACTGTTCCCTTCTAACGTTCGATTACGTTTTACCAAGGAAAAATATTTCGATTTCTTATTTTTTAAATGTTTTTTTATCAAATATCTTAATTATTGTATTAAAGTTAAATTAAAACATACCCTAAATGTTATTCTGATATATTCTGAACATATTCGTGTGGACCTTTTTAAAATCTGTTCTGTAGTTTATGAGATTACCTGGTTCAAACAAACAAACAGACAGACAAACAGACAAACAGACAAAAATTCTAAAAAGTACCCTATCGTGTTCAGCTAACGATTTTAAGGCGACCTGTGTATTTTTTTTCTGGATATCTTACAATTACAGATTTTTTGATGTCTACAGATTTATTATATGTATAGATTTTTTGCGGATCCCAATTAAAAAAATAAACATATTATAGCCTATGTTGTTCCCTGATAATGTAGCTTACTATTGGTAAAAGATTATTTTTGAATCGGTCCAGTAGTTAGTCGTAACAAACAAACAAACAAAAAATATTGCCTCTTTAAATATTAGTGTAGATTATTATTATAAGTTAAAACGACATTGTTGCCAGTATAAAGAATGAATGCTAATTATATGTCAAAACACGTATATTTTTATTATTATCTCAAGTGTTAGGTAGGAGAAGGTAACACCGTCATTTCGTAGGAGGCGTGTTTGCATTCGGCAAGTAAACACAATTACCTGGAATTAGGTAAGTACGTTTTATGTTATTTACTGTATATAAAGGTATAGTACCTACACCTATTACGTTTATGTAAAATGAAGGTTTGCCTAATGAGTAATGACCATAGATAATCTCTCTTTATACAGGGTTATTGGTAATTATACAAGCAAGCCGTTGAGAGCTACTTCTGTGCACCTTAACAGTTAGCAGTTAACATTCACAGTTGTAGAAAGAGTTTAAGGTTAACTCAACTAATTTCTAGATTTTTTGATCATCATCATCATATCAGCTATAACACGTTCACTGCTGAACATAGGTACAGTCAGCAAAGGACTGAGGGTAGCAGGTGCATATTTTAAAGTTTATTAAAGTTTAGTTTTTTAAATAACTGTTAATTGGTCCCGGCGGGCCGTGCACCAATGTATTTTTCTTAAGAAAAAAATTATGTGCGCTAATTGACAATGCTCTTACGGTGAAGGAAAACATCGTGATGAAACCCGCGGCTTAGTTGGCTCCAGAAGTATTGACAAGTTCTCTCCTCTGGACATGGTCGACTAAACTGAGAAGGTAGTAGGTGCTGGGCAAGCCTACTCCATCCTCACGTAAAAAGGAACCAATTAAAAAGTGTCCAATGGCGGAAAACAGCCTGTATACAAGTATAAGTACAAGTACAAGTACAACTGTTCAGTAATTATTCTGCTTGATATCACTAAAGCTTTCGAAGTTCACGAAGAATAACCAAAAATTATTGAACCGTCATTAAAAAAATTAACACTCTAAAATATGCACCTGTTACCCTCAGTCCTTTGCTGACTGTATGTCCCCCAAAGACTTTCAGAGCGATCGGCCGCATGCTCTCTGTGTCCAACGACTTTCCGCGACCTGAATTTTGGATGCCTAACTTTTATTACATAATTCTGTGAATTAATGGTATCACTTATTGACAAGTACGAGAAAGTAGGTGTTCGTTTGATACGAGTATTAACATCCATTAACCTATAATTTTCTTAAACCAAACAAAAAAAAAATATCAAAAGAGGATAAAACTTTGATCATGTTCGTTCGCAGCATACGTATAGACTATAGGTAAGTACCCCGACTTTCATTCTGAAGGTCGTGGGTTCAAATCTCAGCCGGCCGTGCACCAATGGATTTTTCTTAAGAAAAAATTATGTACGCTAATTAACATTGCTCTTACGGTGAAGTAAAACATCGTGATGAAACCCGCGACTTAGTTGGCTCCAGAAGTATTGACAATTTCTCTCTTCTGGACACGGTCGACTAAGCTGAGAGGGTAGTAGGTGCTGGGCAAGCCTACTCCATCCTTACGCAAAAGGGACCTAATTAAAAAGAGTCTAGTTGCGGAAAAAAGTCCGTATACATACATATCATTCGCTTAGATACGATGTTTCATGATTTCGAAGGCACTCCATAAAGCTTCCTCTCTAAAATACACAAGGTGTAAACTCAATGTTTGTAAAACAGCATCGATTTCAACTCGATCGGTTTCTAATCCCCATTTTCTCGATGCCATTACGATTTTTCGTGCGCTCACCTCACTCCATATTTCCGTGCATATCTCGACGATTCGGAGATCCATTATTTTTTATGGCTCGAATACACGGCGGTTAGAAGTATCGAACCCCCGCCTACCGAGTGTTAACGTCTGGTACTACACTAAGGGGTGACAATGGGAATTTGACTAACCAATATTTTTGAATAACAACCGTTTTATGATCATTATAAATCAGGTAAGGTACGTCGATGTTTCTTGATTAGTTTGTAGCTGTTATTGAATGTCGAAATACCTAATTCACGAAAATAGTATATTATTGTATATGACGAACCTCTGTGGCACAGCAGGCCATTATGATGCTTAAGGTTGTGGGTTCAATGCCCACCTCAGACAAATATTTATGTTTGTCTCTGGTCTGGGTGTTTCTGTATCTATACTAATATTATAAAGCTAAAAAGTTTGTTTATATGTTTGAACGCGCTCATCTCAGGAACTACTTGTTCGAATTGAAAAATTATTTTGGTGTTGGATAGTCCATTTGTCGAGGAAGGCTATATTTAGATATTTGGATATTCCCACAGGATCGGGAGTTACGCGGGTGAAACCGCTGAGCGCTGCTAGTGTAATATAACGTATTTATTTACAAAATAAAAGGTATATAAGTATTAGTATAGGTATATAAGTATTCTATCTGTTGGCTGGGCATTATAACAATGACATATGCTTAGTTGCTTAACTTGGGGCTTGATGGCGCTGTGTAAAGAGTCCTATAATATTTATTTATTTTATTTTATATTTTATCTGCTTTCTATAAAAATAAGTCTGTGAAATTGCTTTTGTAGCTTTAAAGCGCCTGACAAAAAAGCACTGCTACAATTAAGCTATGTGCCGTAGCACTTTACTACGCCGGCCGCTACTGACCGTAGCGTTCGTAGAACTTAAAATTTATAAGAATTATTAATTTAATAAATTGCAATTAGTGTTCATAACACAAGTTCATAAATTCATAATCCACGTAATTCATAATTCGTGAGCCACTCGAAGTCTCCCATCCTACGTAGCCTAACCGCTATTAACACTCTCCTGGATTCGGAACCTGAATGTGATCTGTTTGCGGATGAGTGGAGATCGATATTGTCAGTATGTTTGAAGTTTTGTGAGAGATATGCATGTTAGCGTGATCAAATTTTTTTTTGTCCAAGTCCATTCTTATAAATGGTAATGTATCGTTTTAATCTATAATCTATAATATAAAAATGAATCGCAAAATGTGTTGGTAAGCGCATAACTCAACAACGCCTGGACCAATTTGGCCAATTCTTTTTTTGGTCTGTTTGGTATTATCAGGAGAAGGTTCTTATGAAATAAAAAAATAAGAAAGTTGCGCAGAAAATTATTACGCGGGTGAAACCGCGGGGCGTAGCTAGTTGATTACAATAATAAATAAATAATAAATAATATTTTTGGTTGTATATACCCCAAAATTGCTGAGTCGGAACTCAGCCATTCCACTCAATACATTTTATCGACAAACGTCAGTGACGCTGCGTGACACTTATGTAAATATTTAAATACGATCCAGTACAAGCTATGAATATTTTAAACTCTAAGTAAACCACTCGGCTTTATACTTCCACAACGATATTCACACATCAATGAAAGAAAACGGTTTACTATTCTGTATGGGGTAAGGTAGAAAGTCGCTGGGACTGTATGCAGATTTAATTTGGCTTTCTACTATTATATCTATGCATAAAGCGATTTGATAAGTGCTAGCAAATTGGGGATCGATATTAAAGTGACGAGTTATGCTGATTGGAATTTTTTCAAGTGGTTGCCATCTTTTGAGGGCATTGTGAATAATTGAGTGCGACTTATTTTTGAGAACGGTAAATGGTATTCGAATTCGATTATGCTATATTTTTATTTTGAATTTTAATAAAGTTTTGATTTGATATTGTTGTTCATTGTATTTTTTTAACCCATTAAACAAGTTTTAAAGCACTTTTAAAACAATTAATGCACATTAAACAATTATTGCACATATAATCATTGCTATATAATTTTCGAAAGGAGCAATTACACGATTGATCATCATTTGTATCATCTTGTACTTGTACTTGAACGGACTGTTTTCCGCAATTAGACCCTTTTTAATTGGGTCCTGTTTTGCGTGAGGATGGAGTAGGCTTGTCCAGCACCTACTACCCTCTCAGCTTAGTCAACCATTTCCAGAGGAGAGAACTTGTCAATACTTCTGGAGCTAACTAAGCCGCGGGTTTCATCACGATGTTTTCCTTCATCGTAAGAGCAATGTCAATTAGCGCATATACCTATATTTTTTTCTTAAGAAAAATACATTGGTGCACGACCGGCTGGGATTCAAAACCACGACCTTCAGAATGAAAGTCGAGGTATCTACCACTAAGCCAACACCGCTCTTGCTCATTGGTATCATAAAGTCTGTGACGTTTTCCTACAAACTAACAAGTTTTTCGATCATCTTTTGGTTCTGTTCCTAATAATTCCGATCATCTTTTATTATAGTTTGGATGTCTTTTACCTTGGTTTCGACTGCTTTTGTATCTTTTTATTCTTTTGAACAAAACCTTTATTCCTTTATAGGAACTAATAAAAAAATTAAATTAGTTACATTTGTTGAACTAGTTCCATTGCAGAACTCCATAGAACTAGTGAGACAAAAAAAACAAACGGACAAGACAGTATTTTTATAAGGGTTCCTTTTTTAACCTTTTGAGGTACAGAACTTGAGGTACTTACTTGTTTCATTTACTTGTAATTGTAGTATAGTTTGACGTACGTGTACCATCTGTTACAGACATCACCGGAACAGCCTTAATGGAAGACCAGTGCTAGTAGAAAGACTAGCATTTCGCTGAGTTGGAGTCCGTTTTGCAACAATTGTTAGTTATTAAGTTTTAATAACTTTGTAGTCTCTTATTTTGTTGCAAATAAATAATATTCTATTATATTAAAATCATGGAACAGTCTCGTAATGGAACAAGCGAGAAAATAAAGTTTTTTTAGCATATTGTGCAGGTGTGATCTGTTGCTTATACTGTGCTTTGGGCGTAAAGCCTTATTAAACGAGACGCAAATAATTTAATAGTACATTGCGATACAAGTGTGGTAAATTGATCATTGCATAGAGGCGATTTACGTGCGAGCAGAACGCGAGTGCGTCTATAGAGCGCCGAGATGGAATGATCAAACCACACGTGTATGTACGTACTATTTCTTTAGGCAATAGTTTTTTGTTATTTTTGCTCCCGAAAGGCCAGGCAAAAGACTTTTAACCTATAAAACCTCGTCTGACATACAATATTTTTTAGGGCTTTTTCCAATTGTTAATAAAAAATAAGTAAAGAAAAAACAAAAAATAAACAAAACTCAATTTTTAATCGTTTTCTAAGACATTATCACGTAAAATTTTTCGTTCATAAACCGACTTTATAGACAACCATTTTTGCTAGCTTAAAAACTCTTTGATAATAACTACCTTTTTTTATACATCGAAACAGTATAACCCAGATAAATTAAGAATGTTTCATCTACCTAACATATAATTAGCAGTAAGATGCCAATTTAACTTATTCGGATAACTTTTTATACACTAGTGGCGTCAAGGTAATGTAAAACGCACGCGTGCGTAATATGTTGGATTATGAGCCTAAAAGCGGTTGAATAAGAATTTATGAGCAACTGTGATAAAAATAAAGTTTTTTTAGAATATTGTACAGGTGTGATCTGTTGCGTGCTTTAGGCGTAAACCCTCATTGACCAAGACGCAAATAATTTAAAATAACAATATAATATCTACAGCAATAATCAAGTGGGGATATTCTGGAAGGTCCTTATATAGCAATAAAGTGAGTGGGCCGTGATCAATTGATCAGGAATCACACAGTGGCTCGATCTCCGAGTGATCGGAGGACTCTTGTCGAGAACCTCTCAGCTATCTTTCCGGTTCTCATTCTTTTGTTACGGCTCTCTCCTTGGCACTTGAAGGCGGATCTCTTTGTTATAGTTTAGCTTTGATAAGCTAAGAGCCTCGATACTGTGAGAATACGATTAGTTATTTGTTTGGAAATGTATCTCTATTTACAATGTGTTTCAGCGAAGGGATGACTTTTGGAACTTCGAACGAAATATTCGAATTTCCTAAAGTCATAGAACAAAAGTTATTTGCGTAGACGTCTAGAACAACCCCCTTTCGTATTAAAACCCCTTCGCTGAAACAAATTGTATATAACATTCTCATGTCGCGGTGTTAGTTA
Source organism: Idaea straminata (assembly GCA_951213275.1). Taxonomy (NCBI): domain Eukaryota; kingdom Metazoa; phylum Arthropoda; class Insecta; order Lepidoptera; family Geometridae; genus Idaea; species Idaea straminata. The sequence goes on from OX577850.1 coordinate 6,682,513, forward strand.
CCAAAGTTCTCCTAAACGGCTGAACCGATTTGTATGAAATTTTTTGTGTTTATTCGTTAGACCTGAGAATGGAACAACTTTAACATTTTTTAACTTTTTTATATGGCAAAACAGCTTTTGCCGGGACAGCTACAACGGATATACTACTTAAATACTTTTCTTTTGTAAATATATACTTATAATACATTTAAACATCCAGACCACAGACAAATATCTAAGCATAAATACTTGTTTGAGGTGGGAATCGAACCTGCAACCCTGTGTTTGGCAGTCCGGCATTGTGAACATGGGTCGCCAGACCTAGCCAAAAATGCATTTTCTGGCATTTTTCGTAGTGACGTATCAATCAATATAAATGAATGCCACACTGTACATTATTTTTCAAATTCTCACCAATTTCTATAAAAGTTTTGTCCTATTTTGCAATTTCTTGCTTTCCTTATTATCAAAAGGAAAAACAAGAACTTACAGGTGAACTATTTATAAAGATATTATATTTATCCAGGACCTATAGAGGTTTGCGAAATACAGCGATACTCCCCGAAGTAAAACGTAAAGGTATTTTTTAAAAAGCCACTACCCCCAGGTGGCGACTGAGAGAATACAAAGTGTGCAAGGCGGGAGAACCGCCTTCGGTCGACCCTACTACGTATTTAGATATTTTATTTCTAGTTATAGCTTTTGCCCGTTTGCGTATCAAGGGTTAGGTAATTATTTTATTACGTTTGAAATAAAATTACAAAAAATCCTATTACATTCATTAGCTATTTGGATTCGATATTTTCTGTTTTTTAATCACCTTTAAAAAAATAAGGAAATTCTAAATTTGTCACTTTTAAATTAAAAGTTCATAGAAAACGGGTACGGGGTTTATGCTGGTGATCCCCTCCCTTTTTGACTGATTTTAAAGCAGCTTTACTTCAAAATGCGTTAGGGCAATGCGTTAAGCAGCAAAAGTGAGGTTCGAAGACTAGTCGGCGCAGACCACAATATTGAAGCGTTTAAAGCTGTGATTGGCACACTATAACTATCTTATTAATCATGTCTATAGCTATCAACATACGTAATGGACCGGTTTGGGCGGGCGAATGGCATTGATCATAATATCGACGGAGGCTTACGAGAGTGATAAATGGACGACCACAACGTCACTGGCGGGATGACGCCGCCGCCATATTTAAATCGGCCATGTCACATCCGCGTATCCCGTTACTTGGCTTTATTACCTTTACGGAGTAGTCCTTTAACTTTAACCATGCTAAGTACCTACCTAACCCTTTGTTGTTCGATAGTTTTTTTTATCAATGGGCTCTTTATTTGGAAAATGAATGGGCTTTGAATGTTACGTTAAGCCTTTGGTCTCGTACTATCACTGCTAGCATTAGGTCAAGTTTGGGAGAAATCTTACTCTTGGCGTGAAATACTATATCATTTAATGCAATGCATCACAACATGCAATTTTATCCATAGCACCTCCTCACCACGCAGATTCAATGAACCAAATAGGAAATTAAAATCATCAATCAAACTAAAAAATACAAAAGCCCCGTTTCCCATTGTCACTGATATGTTTGCGCAAAAACGACTTTGTCGCATCACAGTCAAAGTAATAAAAAATCTAAACATGGAATTAGTTTAACTGGAACGGGAGGATTATCAAATATTGATAATCTTTGCTAACGTTTCACTTCAATCATCAATCAATCAATCGAATCAGAAATGAGGAGATTCGTAGGCGAACTAAAGTTACCGACATAGCCCAAAGAATTAGTAGACTGAAGTGGCAATGGGCGGGACATGTGGCTCGTAGAACTGATGGCCGTTGAGGCCGAAAAGTCTTAGATTGGAGACTACGTACCGGAAATCGCAGCGCGGGACGGCCTCCGACTAGATGGACGGACGACTCAATTAAGGTCGCGGGAAGTCGTTGGACGCAGAGAGCATGCGACCGATCGCTCTGGAAGTCTTTGGGGGAGGCCTATGTTCAGCATTGGACGTCCTGTGGCTGAGATGATGAACGTTTCAATGTATTATAGACGAATTATTTTTGCGGTAGCCTCTGGGATGTAGTTTTGGAGCAATTGAAGATGGATTTTTCTTATGCATGTCTGCATGGTAATCCAATTGCCTTTTAAGCAGGAAATCAGCAGTTCAAGGAGTACTTTACAATATTTTTTTGCAGTTTATGGTTGCGTTATAAAGTTTTCTCATCCAGTATTAAAAAAAAATCAAGCCCAAGCAACGTGTCGTTTCCAATTTCTATAGTTCAGTGTAAAAAGAGCTCGGGGCTTTGTGATAGGACACGTAATACGCTCACAATCGGTTATTGCGTTGCAATGACTGTGCGGTTTGCTGGCGGATGACGGATCCCAAGGAAAATGGAAAAGGATCCTGTGACGTTTTAAAGGTGCCTTTCCCTGAATAGATGTATTGCCAATATTTTGGTGCTGTACCTACGTAGGTATTTGTGGATAAGTCAGCGCGGCTCGTTATGCGTCTTGGCTGAGATTTACAAAGTTAAACTTTTAATTTTATGCATAGTATTATTTTTTTTATACAATACTAGCGACCCACCCTGGCTTCGCACGGCTATATTATGCATATATCCTCTTGAATCACTCTATCTATTTGGAAAACCGCGTCAAAATCTCTTGCGCAGTTTTAAAGATCTTAGCATACATAGGGACAAATAGCGGGAAGTGACTTTGTTTTATACTATGTAGTGACTAGATATGCCCCAAGGTTTCACCCGCGTAAGACCTAATCCTGCGGGAATTTCGAGATCGATGGTGCGTACAAACGAAGTAAAAAAAAACAAACTTTAGAATTTATAATATTAGTAAGAATAATTAGTGTTATAGATATCGAAAGGGTACCCACTATGTAGTTTTCATTGAGTATAGATTAGATAAAATAAAATAAAGGTCTCTATTATTTTACGGAATTACCTTTTACTTAGCAGACTTCTCTGTAGCATTGTCGAGTCATTCTGTAAACATTAAAGTTCTCATCTACTAAGGCGTCAAAAAGAAAAACATAATTTCCGTTCAAAATTTAAATGTTGTTTACCTAAATAACAATGGCTATGCAAATGACTGATTCCAATTAAATTAATACATTGATTGTAAGATAATCAAAAGATATTTGATGAGTAATATAGTAAAACTCTTGATAAATCTGAAATTCAGTGATTGTGGTTATACCTCAAAAAGTTGTAAGCCGTTAGAGTAGGAATTCTTTCAGCGGCAAGGGTTCGTTCGCAATCCTCAATGATTCAACAGTTTCCATTGAAAACTTTACCGAAGATTACTCCGTTGTATAAATGTAATAAGCTTTGCAGTGACGAGATTAGACCCCGAATTTCACTCAGACATTAATGACATTTTCAGTGGGAAAGGGGGACGGCGTTGTTTATGCTCAGACAAAGATTATTGAAAGTCATTTTATTGAGGAAAAACTGAGAGGTGGCACTGATTTTACCAACAACGTTATTGTTTATAGAATTCAATTTTCTTTGACGCTTGTTACTTGAAATTGTTCTAGTTTTCGGGTAGATATTTTAATTAAAGGTTTGTACGTCATAAGTAGATACTTTAAAAAGATACCTATGGTTATTTATCGACAGGTTTTACCAAAGTACAGAGTTACTTTAAGTGATGTTTCATCATCAAAAAGTTAACATAAAAAGCTCTATAACTATAAAGAATACAAAAAGTAAGATTAAAAACTAAATTGCTCAGATCAAATTACACAAGAAACGACTGAATCAAATCTTTCTTATAAAAGTCATTATTTTTTATTTGTGTAATAAAACAAAAAGTGTCGAAAAAAGCGGAGATTCTTGCGATATATCGAAACTCATTCGGTCCAATACCTACCGAGCGTGCATGAAATTTACATGGAATTTCGTGCATGTAATAAAGAATGATGAATTGGACCCGCATTGGTAATTATGGCCAACAGTGAGCGAGCTCGCCAATATTAAATTGCGAAATTCAATAATTTTATCATATGACTGTAGTTTTCTGTGTAAAAGAACCGTGCAAGAATGTTTTTATGTCACTGTATTACCATAATAAACGATCTCTGAGAACTATACACGAAACAAAGTTTCTGCACTTATAGTTTGAAACGTTCATTGAATAATTACTAAATAACAGTTTATACATTGTCCTTTTAATAAGATATTATGGGACATACTGCATATCAATTAAAATAAACGGTGTCTGAGCTGGATAAGCATTTATCTAGTAGATAAGTGAGATTTTACAGCAAAGCACAGGTAAAACTTATACAGTACTAGCTGCGCCCCGCGGCTGCGCCCCGCGGTTTCACCCGCGTAAGTCCAGATCCTTTGGAAATATCGGGATAAAAAGTAGCCTATATATTATTCCAGATCTCCAGCTATCTACATACCGAATTTTATCGCAATCGGTCCAGTGGTTTAAGTGTGAAGGAGTAACAAACATACACACACAAACTTTCACATTTAAAATATCAGTAGGATTCATAGCGCTACTAAATGACGTTCAAAATTCATAGGTACCTAGCCTACATATACATGCAATTTCTATGGCCGTAAGTCAAACAAGAAATCACAATAGTTTTGGCCTTTAAATCTAATCTAAATGATTTAAAAGGAGCGACAGGAATTTTAATACATGCTATTCAGGCCACGGTAGTGCCTGGGACATGTATTAGATGAAGCAGGATTGCCTAGAGCCTATACAACCCTCAGCTTAGTCGACTATATCCAGAAGAAAGAACTTGTCAATACGTCCATGCAGAGTCAACTAAGACAAGGGTTTCATCAAGATGTTTTTAAACCCCGATGCAAAAACGACGGGGTGCTATAAGTTTGACGTGACTGTGTGTGTGTGTGTGTCTGTCTGTGGCATCGCAGCTCCTGAACGGATGAACCGATTTTGATTTAGTTTTTTTTGTTTGAAAGGTGAATTATCCTTCACAGTAAGAGAAATGTTTCCTAGGAAAATTGCATTGGTGCACGGCCGGGATTCGAACCTTTGAACTTTGGAATGAAAGTCGTGGTATCTACCACAAGGCCAACACCGCTTTTTTATAACTTATAACAATCCTCACTTATTAGCATGCCTATATATGTTACACTAGCAGCACTCCGCGGTTTTACCCACGTAACTCCCGTACCCGTTGGAATATCGGGATAAAAAGTAGCCTATGTTACTTCCAATGAATGAATGTATCCTCATACCAAGTTTCATCCAAATCGGTCCAGTAGTTTCGTTACAAACAAAAAAACTATAATCTTTAATTTATTAGTGTAGATAACAATGTGTTACTTTCAACGAATCAATGTATCCTCATACTAAGTTTCATCAAAATCGGTCAAGTAGTTTCGGAGCCTATTACAAAAAAATACTCTTTATTATATTAGTGTCGATTAGTGTAGATAACAAGAGCATATGTATATTAATGTTATTTATATATAATAGAAATAGTAATAGTTTTTTTTCGTCAGTAATTGGTTTCATTCGGGCATGATTTACTGAGGTCGCTTGAGGCATGGATGTTTGTCACGATACAATTTCCCACACAATATTATTTTCATGTGGCCGATGTTTTTCCTCTCGATTTAGTACTCGATTACTTAACAACTCGCAAAAACAATTATTATTCAATGAAATATAAAGGAATTTATTTATGGACATGGGTGTTTCTCCAAATTGAGATTCGGTTGATTCCCTTGGCACTTTTTATTTAATGGAATATGATAAATATAATAAAGAAACATGAAATTTAACTTAATTTTAAACAGATCAATCTAATAGGCATCAGTTTTGGTCCATCCGTGTCGAAGATACAGCAAATTCAAATTTGGTAAGCAGGGAAATCAAAGAATGATGACAGGGTAGTCAAAGTTTATTTTCAACTGGTTCTTAATATAATATATGAACCAAAATTGAGCCTATTTACTGTATTATAGTAATTGTTTTAAACCACATTAATAAGATGTGAAAAAAAAAAACGCTTTACGGACGAAAATTTTACGTGATATCGTCATATTTGGAAAACATTGAACCGTAGCAACGATAATACTTTGACAAGAATGCTCACGTTCTGGTAACGTGAGCGTGACGTCACTCTTTTTTGTGAGTGCAATACGGCTGGTACAGTCAGCAAAAGACTGAGGCTAGCAGTTTAAAGTTAAAAAAAAATTAAAGACGGTGAAATATTTTTTGATAATTTTGCGTGAAATAACTAACACTTTGAATTCTTTAGTGATATCAAACAGAATAATTAACAATTATTATTAATGAACCGTTATTAAAAAAATAAAACTTTAAAATATGCACCTGCTACCCTCAGTCCTTTGTTGATTGTACAACGTTCATAGGAAGAGATGTCTACGGAGTAAAATCACCGAGCAGCACTCCTCGGTTTTACCCGAGTAACATTATGTCACTCCCAATGAATCAATGTATCCTCATACCAAGTTTCATCAAAATCGGTTCAGTAGTTTTGGAGCCTATTCAATTCAAACAATATCTTATCTTCTATCTTCTATATATATAAAAATGAATTGCTGTTCGTTAGTCTCACTAAAACTCGAGAACGGCTGAACGGATTTATCTTATCTTAGTCTTGAAATGTTCGTGGAGGTCTAGGGAAGGTTTAAAAGGCGAGAAAAAATCGAATAATTTCTGGGAAAACCCTAAAAACAGCCCTTTTCTATTTCCCATACAAACGTTTTCTAGAGTCAATTCCTACGGGATCGGGACTTACGCGGGTGAAACCGCGGGGCGCAGCTAGTTTATAATATTATAAGATAAGTAAGTATACATATATGTCTCAGGCACTACAGATGTATAGACTAATATTATTATCCTGAGGTGTAACAAATATGGTTAACAGCACCAGATGGAAATTAGCTACCTATTTCAATTTAAGATGGAGTCCGTTGTAGGTTTACGGAAAACTCGTTAGAAAGGGTTATCTACGTACTTACATAACCATCTCCATGTTTTAAAATAATCGGGTCCCATGTTAATTCTTAATTTACTGGTTGGATGGAAGCTCTACGATAATTCGATTGAACTGTGATACCGCCTGGGGCAAAAATTCACTGGACGATGCATGAGCTATTTCTAAATACTTTACTTACCTAACAAAAAAGCGAGTGTTATTTCGTATGCATGTTAAGGTGAAAGGGTACCGCCGCTCTCTCCATACAAACGTAGTAGACTATTTCCTCCCTGGATAATGACACTAGCACAAATATTTTTGTGCCATAAAACCTATGACTGCCATGACTATGTCCCTATGTTTTGTTTTTTTTTTTCATTTTCTAATTATCATAGAAATTAAGATTTAAAAAACAAAACATAGGGGCATGATCATGGCAGTTATAAGTTTTATGCAACAAAAATATTTGCTCTAGGTCTTTGCGAGCGTATCTTATAAAAAAAGCGTGCTACATCTTGGACCGTAGAAGTTACGTCAGAATAAAAAGGATTGCTTCAGAGGCATCATTCAGAAAGGAAATAAAAAAAAAAAATGTTGCAGGACATTCCGCACATCGCCATTCAGCCCCAAGCTAACTAGACTTGTGTCATGGGTGCTGGACAACGGATATCCTACTTATATACTTTTCTTTATGTAAATATATACTTATAATACATAGAAACAACCAGACCACACACAAATATCTAAGCATAAACACATGTCGGAGGCGGGAATCGAACCCGCAACCCTGCCATGTGTTTGGTAGTCTGGCACGGTGACCATTGTGCCAACTGGGTCGTCATAATGAAAGCCAAACCAGCAGACCCTCTTAGGATCTTGCTGCAATTAAATAGAGTTGATGGTTTATTTCTATAATGAGTTAAGTTAATGTCATACGCACGCAACCGTTGCACTTAACGAAAGTTAATAAGCTGCTCATTGCAGGGTACGTACTCTACAGGAGATGCTGGAGAAGTTAGCCTAAATTCTCCTGTGGACATGTACCTAGATTAGTTTTTTTTATATCAATTATGGCTTCGCACGGCTTGTGCATTTAGCCAGTGTCAAGTTATATTTTGCATTAAATTATGACCCGATTTTTCTTAAATCGGGCCTAAAGTGTTTCAAAACAGTCAAAGTCTGTCAAGTCAGGGGCTATAGTAAAGCGGTGGCCAGTTTACCATAACCTTATAAGGAGATTTGGAGGCTACGAGAAAACTTCATGTTTGACACAGATTTTTACTTTCACTACACTTGTGCACTTTCACAGAACTAAATTGAATAACATTCTACCAGAATTATACAATTCAACTCGGGTGACAACTAAGTTTCATGAAAATAAAATCGCACATTTTGTTAACTCGTTTCCGCCAAAACTCCGTAGATTAGTTTCCTCTGTTCAGGTTTAGATAAGATAAATTATTGCAATATGTATTTATAATGTACAAAGTTAAAAGTTTAATAATTAAAATAATGGCACACTGTTCGCAAAGAAATTGTCGTAAAATAACAGAGTGTTGTTACAATGAAATCGAGTGAACAATTTCACGATTATCGACGATTATTATCTAGGAATATTAACTTTGGTGTTGATTATGCTACTTAAAGTCAGTTAACGTTTTTAAACCATACAGTTATTGAATGTCACAGTTTGTTAAACATTGTAATGGTTTCGTTCGATCGCGGCCGATTTAGCACTGCACGAATAGGTGTAACTAAGTGTAAAGAAAATTACGTATGACTGGAATATAAATAAGCTAGTGATTAATCACTCAACGTGACTGACAAACTGATAAACTTTAAATACATTTTGTAGTCACACTATCAATACAACGCCTGAATATCAAACATCAAATAGGTATAGAAAAACAGGTATATGAGAATGTTTATGTCCCACCGATTGATTTGAACAAAAATGTAAAATACCCAAATAGACCATCAAGCGATTGACAAGTCACGCGTGAACAGTTTCTTGTTTTAAATTTGAGATTGCAGCGTTTTGGTGAATTTAGGTGAACTTGCAAAACTAAAAAAATAAATAAGTTTAATGATTAGTCAACTGTCAAACATAGCTGTCAAAGTATCAAACTGATTCAGTCCAGAGGCAGAGCCTTCTGGGAACGATGCCTTGAGGAGACGCGCTTTGGGATGTCTTTTACTTTTTTTATTTTAGTTTTCCTTTGTTTTTAATTTGGTGATTGTAATTTTCATTTTGTTTTATTGTGAGTACTTGTAATTATGACATTTGTGTATTAAATTGAAATAAATGAATCAGGAAAATCAAACTGATTTAATAATATCAACCTTGTAGTTATTAATGTAGATGATTCGTTAAATGTATTTAACAAAATTTGTTTAAGCACAAAGTCATGCAAGTCGCCACTTTTAAATCAAATCAAGTAGATATCGTCTATTTGGAATGAAAACCAACATTGGCAAGATACAACGATAGCTGAAAGAGTTTAATGAAACCGAAGCGAAACTAATAGTGGGCCTTCCTGAAGATAGTGATCTTTAATATGCGATGAGTGGATGAAACATTAAAACATGAGTAGAGAACGGAAGCCGCGCCTGAAGGGGTTGTATTTCGCTTTTCGAATCAATTTCTATTTTGTAAATAAGTTTAGGTACCTACTTGTACTTGTATACAGGCTGTTTTCCGCCATTGGACCCTTTTTAATTGGGTCCTTTTTGCGTGAGGATGGAGTAGGATTGCCCAGCACCTACTACCCTCTCAGCTTAGTCGACCATGTCCAGAGGAGAGAACTTGTCAATACTTCTGGAGCCAACTAAGCCGCGGGTTTCATCACGATGTTTTCCTTCACCGTAAGAGCAATGTCAATTAGTGCACATAATTTTTTCTTAAGAAAAATACATTGGTGCACGGCCGACCGGGATTCGAACCCACAACCTTCAGAATGAAAGTCTAGGTATCTACCACTAAGCCAACACCGCTCTTTAGGTACAGTTGGCTGCATAATTTAAGCCCCCGGTAGAATTCAAAAATACTATTTTTGGCATGTTTTCATTCCAATATTTTTGATAAATTCATGAGTTTAGAAAACTTTAAACTTGAACTAAACCAGGTGCCTAGAATCTTGCTTGTGTTGATAACATTCTTATAACAGCCGTTTTGGAGCTCTACTATGGGTCTGCAATTATGCAGCCGACCGTACCTATCTTTTAGTCTTACAGTTACCCAATCATAGAAAACTCGTTCGACAAAATATTATTAAATAATACATTCAGTAGACCCTTTCCTTTCGGAAGATATAACCACATCCTGTTTAAAGATGTTTCCAGAATTATTAACTAAGATTTGACGTAACAAATACGAAGTTTCGTTGTAAGGGATCGAGAAGTTCCGGTCCGAAGCCCGGGGGATGTGTTACTGACTTATTGTTTTGGTTGTACTATTTCGTCTAATCTATATAGATATATATTATATATGTAACTATAGGTAAAGTCCCTTACCTACCTGGCAATGAGGGATATTCACGGTTTAAACTTTCGTAACTCCATAGGTAATATTGAAGGTACGGTCGACTGCATAATTGCAGACCCACCGTAGAGCTCCAAAACGGCTGTTATAAGAATGTTTTCAACACTAGCAAGATTCTAGATACCTGCTTTACTTGAAGTTTAAAGTGTTCTAACTTATCAATTTTTGAAACAAAAAAATATTAGAATGAACACATTCCTATAATAGTAATTTTCGAACTCTACCGGGGGCTGCAATTATGCAGCCGACTGTACGTATGCGGAAATTAAATTAAATGAATTAGATGGTTGTTCTCAGAGGCAATGACAAGTTAATCCACATCTTTGTGAAATAGCGGCAACAGAAATAAATAATAATAGATATTACAGAAATTCCATACATCGCCATCTAGCCCCAAGCTAAGTAACTAGACTTGTGTTATGGGTACTAGACAACGGATATACAAATTATATACTTTTCTTTTGTAAATATATATTTTTAATACATAGAAACAAACAGACCACAGACAAATATCTAAGCATAAATACTTGTCTGAGGCGGAAATCGAACTTGCAACCCGGGGTTTGCAGTCCGGCATGGTAACCATTGTGCCAACTGGGTCGTCAGAAATACATCATCGGTATTGATTTCAACTGTTTAGCTATCACTGTTTATGATAGTGAAGTCACGTGAAGTCACGGACAGACAGACAGTGAAGTCTTAGTAACAGCGTAGTTTTTAAAAAATGACCAAGAAGTAAGAGTCTTCATGCAAATTATTGTTTGGGCACCAGATTTCAGATTAGGTCGACAACGAGCTTTTGTATGAAAACGTTAAAAAAGTATCGACAAAGTATTTAGAGAAAGGCTGATTATTATGGTATGTATTAAATATAATTTAATAATTAAAACTATAATTATGTAAATAGTGTACCTATATCACCTATTATAAACACCTATTATAAGTTAAATTATTCACAACCTACCATTAAAGCTGAATTAGTTTTTTCTACCCAAAGGTTGCCTGGAAGAAATCGCTTTCAACGATAAGGCCGCCCATTTTTGCAACTCATACTTTCTAGCTTTTACTTTACTTTGTGTTTATCATGTTCTGTTTCTTCCTGTGTTGTACAAATAAAGTTATCTATCTGTCTATCTATCTGATTTAGAAGTTCCTAGTATTCCTCAGTTCGGTATAATGGGTGGAGACTCTTATCTTGTAGGTATTTATTAGCAATGTAGTTGGCTACACACATATAGGTTCACTTAGTTGTAGTGTAGGTAATAGAAACCTACTGGAAGCCAATCTAACTTCAAATTGCAATTTTATGTTCGGAACTTTATAACATCCAACTTTGTTATACTATTTCTGTTTTCTACTGTTGGTAGGTAATTTATTTGACACTAGCCGCGCCCTGCGGTTTCAATAGGTTCTAGATCGAAATTGAGATGAATAGTCCTTCTCCAAGATCCCATCTATATATTGCTATACCTACTTAAATTAGTTAAAATAGATTGACAACGCAACAGACACACAGACAGAATACGCACTTTCACATTTATAAAATAGCATTGTAAAACACTCGAGATTAAAACAGTGAGTCGCATCTAATAAATCAAGGACTAAATAAAAAATAACTACCCAATCTAAAACTAAAAAATAGTCTGTACTTGGAAGCAAAGTTGAAAAAAAAACTGGCTAGGGGACAGTGTATGTTGACGACCCAGTTGGCATGATGGTCACAATGCCGGACTGCCAAACATAGGGTTGCAGGTTCGATTACCGCCTCAGACAAGTATTTAGGTATGCTTAGATATTCGTCTGTTGTCTGGTTTTCTCTATGTATTATAAGTATATATTTACAAAAGAAAAGTATATAAGAAGTATATCCGTTGTCTAGCACCTATAACACAAGTCTAGTTACGTAGCTTGGGGCTAGATGGCGATATGTGGAATGTCCTGCAACATTATTAAAAAAAAACTGTTAAAAAGATATTAAAAAGTACCTATACGTTTAATGAAAAGAAAAAAATACATATTAAAAAATTCAAGTAGTTATTCGACAAATTATTGCATTACCATCCTACCAATACGACATTAAAAATTGGTATTGAGGTTTGTACCAATTAACATATTTATTTAATTATGCTATAATCAAACTATCTCAAATGTAGATACCATGTAGCTAGTATGTAGGTATATCACAACCAAGTTATTCCTCTAATATCATGTATGAAATTTTAAAGCGATTAAATGTTAAGTTCACGAGAATGTATGCAAGTTGTGATTGCATCGTCGACAACTTTGCGTTCGAACGCCACGTTACGTTACGATACCTTTTCTGTTTGCGCGCTTCTACCTTTGTGGTTCGGAACTGCGTTTACTTTACACTCCGTGTATGCTGTAGCTTTACTCTAGTTTTAATGGAATTGACAATATGTGGTTAAATTCACTCATCGTTTTCACTGGTCTTACGTAATTTTAACAATCTACATCTACAGTGATCCTGTAAAAGCAGCTTTTGTGACCTGTGATTTTAGATAAGATCTAATTATCTAATAGATTGGATCTTAGTATGTAATAAATTAAATCTAAGTAGACATTTAATAGATTAGATCTAAGTATCTAAGAAATTAAATCTAAGGAGACATCTAATAGATTAGATCTAAGTAGATATCTAATAGATTCGATCTAAGTAGATGTCTAATAGATTAGGTCTAGTATATCTAATAGATTCGATCTAAGTAGACATCGAATAGTGTAGGTATTTGATATATTAGATCTAAGTGTCTAATAAATTAAATCTAAGAAGACAACTAATAAATTCGATTTAAGTAGATATCTAATAGATTCGATCTAAGTAGATATCTAATAGATTAGATCTAAGTAGATATCTAATAGATTAGATCTAAGTATCTAATAGATTATATCTATGTATCTCTAATTGATTATATCTATGTATCTTTAATAAATTAGATCTAAGTATCTTATATATAATTACAGGAAAATTTAAATTACTACGCGCTTAACTAAAGAAAACCAAGTAAAACGATCAAAAGAAAAACCTTTTGTGACTTTTTCTATTTGCGTAGGTATTAATTAGCAATCTACTCGGAGGTATAGGTATAGGAAGGTAAGTGATTCTTGACATAAATTGCGTTGGCGTGATACCTACTGCTCCTAACGCACATCCGACACAGCATCAGATAAACAAAACTGATGACAAAATGCGCTTCTAAACAGCAAAGATAATCTGAGTGAGACACCTTCTAACGAAGTTCTTATAATCCACATCACCCTCCACCCCTTGTAATCGAGTTATTGGCTTGCATCTCGCGTCTTATGAGTTTCCTCTACGTTTAATGTTATCTAGATGCGAGTTTTGAATAAACACACATTCCTCCTTTAATATTGTATAGAGCATGTGGAAATACAGATTTTCATTGGTTCTAATGTTTTGTAACACCCAATATCGTAAGATTATTCTACCTTAAAATGTCGGAAGAACTAGGGAATAGATCAAGTGGAAATAAAGACTGCCATTAGTTCTACTATTTTGCAACACCCACTGTCGTAAGATGATTGAGATAAAAACCCTTTAAGTTCTACCTTAAAATGTCGGAAGAACTGTGGAATAGAACAAGTGGAAATTAAAACTCCCATTAGTTCTACTATTTTGTAACACCCACTATCGTAAGATTATTGAGATAAAAACCCCTTAAGTTCTACCTTAAAATGTCGGAAGAACTGTGGAATAGAACAAGTGGAAATTAAGACTCCAATCAGATCTACTATTTTGTAACACCTAATATCGTTTTTTCACCTTTAAGACTGTAGGAATATCAGACTTTAGCTGTTGATACCCAAAAATGTTTCTATAAGACACCTCACGCTTCTGGTCTTACTACCTCGTCTTAAAAATAAAAAATGTAATAAGCTATTTTTTTTAATTTTTGAACTACTGGTAACCTTGAGTAGTAACTATTAGTAACAGACTGTCAACCGTAAAATAAGTAAATCATTATTCATGATAATTTATTCATAATAATTATTATCTTAGAATAGTTTATTGATTGAATTTTTTATTAAAGTTAAATGTCAAAAGCTGATATTTTTACGAGTTATTTATGTGACACTACCGGGAACTCTTCGGTGGTGAATAAAATATTCAGGAAAAAGTACAGTTTAATATTAATAAAAAGTTTGAAATTTTAATTGATAAAGTAATTGCATCACCTGATACTTAAAAAACATAATTACCTTCGTATTCAGTCGTTTTGAGATTGCATATAAATATATTTTCTAATTAAAAGGTAGGAAGTATTTCTTTACGCGTATATTTGAACTCCTTATTTATAAAATAACTAGCGACTCTATATTATGCATGTATTATACATATAAACCTCTTGAATCACTCTGTCTATCAAAAAAAACCGCATCAAAATCCGTTGCGTAGTTTTAAAGATCTAAGCATACATAGGGTCAGATAGAGAAAAGTGACTTTGTTTTATACTATGTAATGTAATATTTACCTGGATGATTAGGTTGTCTTCTTCAATTTCATCTCTCCGTGTCAGTAAACGTTTAAACGGTTAATGTATTTTCTGCCTAATAGTTGGTTACTGCAATTATTATTGCAATAACATTGGCCTACTGTTAGGTCCTCCAATTAGGACACAATAGACATTGAAGTAGGAGTAGCATGGATCGCGATGGGCATCACAATAGCATTGCTCTTCTATCGTAATACACCTACATTTGCTCCAGTTTTATTGCGACTTTCTTGAGTCTGGAGTCGGTTAAGTTTAGGCCACGTAGGCCATTGCAGAAGCAGAAAGTACAGCATCATTCATTCTTCAACGCCCAAGTCTTTCTTCAGCGTCCTCATGGGTTTCTTCTGAAGCCTGTGTGCTGTGCAGAAAATTTTATCAAGCTTTTTAACCCAGCTAGCAGGTGCAGGTGCAGGTGCAGCAGGTGGGTTCAAGTTGTAATTTGTCAAGAGGATGTCTGTCATCGAATAAAAAGTAATTAGGTTACGCCCGAATACTGAAAGGCTACTTAATCTTAAGCGGCGTTTAAATTGATATTTAAGCGTAGGCTTCAATAGAAAGCATACACTTAACTTAAATTTAAACGCCACTTAAGATTAAGTAGCCTTTCAGTATTCGGGCGTTAGTAAAGTATTTAAAAAGTAATACTTACCACTAAAAGATCTGTAAATTGAAAACGTATAATAATTACTAAGTTTTACAAAATAAAATTATGAGACTAAAAATAGTGGAACCCCAATAATAAAAATCATTAGACATAATAAATAGGTTTCTAGATAAGACGACGTGTCGCCACTCCGAAACTACGAACTGACCGTTACTGTGGCCCTTATTACGTAACTAACGATAGCAATAGCTAGGTATGACTACCGATTTGTCTATTATTATTTTTTTCTTTCTTCTATACCTATAGTAGCGATCCTCACTTTAATTAGTGTAATTTTCAGGTATTAAATAGGTATTAAAAAAAACAATGTTGCTACAAAATGTCAAAATATACAATGAGATTTTTTCCAGGTCTTTTTTAATAAAATTTATGAAAGGGCCGGAAACTTCCTCTAACTTAGACATTTTATCATGTGTTGTCAAAGTTCAGAGTGCCATCTATCGCATACTATACTAAGTAACAGCCAAATGATTAATAATATAAAAATTATGATTTACAGTATCATACGGTTGAAATAAAAGAATCCAAGTCTAAGAAACTAAGAATCTTAAAAAAAGAATTTAAGTTTAAAAGAAGAATCTAGTTGTTTTGTTTCTCTATCTATTTTTCAATAGCTTAGCAATACACTTACTGATCATTCACGTAATAGTTCCGATTTCTGGCAAGCAGCCCAGGAGGGCGGGCTAATGGGACAAGGCACGCGACTGCCACCACAAAATGCAATTGGCCATACACTGTGCGACTTAGTACTATTTTTTTTACCCTAAATATCATGGCAGACCACCACATAGTGACATTGACGCCATTACAGGAAAAAATAACTTTGAAATACCTATAGCTAGTAAGCTACGTATACATGAGATGGCAACAAAGTCCATAATAGAGCTGCTCTAAATTGGCATTATTAGAATATTTTCAATTCCAGCAGGACTTTTATTTAATCCTGCCTACATTGAAGTTCAACTTGTTTTAACTCATGAATGTATTAGACAAATATAGCTTTTGTCCGCGACTTCGCCCGTGTAATTGTCGAAAGGGTATAATTTCGGAAAATGGTTTCTTATCGGATGTTTACGTCATATAAAAAACACACACTCCAAGTTTCAGGTTTCTACGATCAGCGGTGTAGGCTGTACGTTGACTCAGTCAGTCCTTCAGGACAAAGCATTTTATCGAAGATAGATAATGAAAGCATGCAAATAATTGTAATTTAAGAACGATTGTGGTTTACTCATAACTCAACTACCCATAAATACCCCGAAAGGTACCTAGAAGGTATAGGTACTTACATGAACGGAGCTTTTGAATTCAGCTTCAAAATGCAGTTAGAATTTCTGTGTTTCACCGTGAGTACGCCACATTGGAACAACAAACAGAAGGGACAAACAAACGGGGTATTGTGCGCTCGAAGAGTGCCTCGGATATGTGCAGTACACTTCCAAGTGTTTTACCTACAGTTTCAGGACTGGAACTTTATGAGAAGATTTTTATAGATTAATTGGAATACTTACGTAAAAGACTTACAAAAATTAAATAAAGATACCATGTATAAATTCGTAAGTAATATTGCCTACTTTTTTGGCTACCAAATTGCGTCAATGGAATCATAATCGTATTAAAATAACGTATGCAATATATTTTAAGCTATTACATAGCTTTTATGGAGGGCTTTGAGCACGGCGTCCGAATCAAGTAATTCCGTGCCGAAAATAAAACCTAACACTCCCCCACTCCGCCTACCATGTAGTTCGGCCGAGCGTTCGCTTAACGTGTATGGTACGAGTGTACGAAGCTAGCACGATGCAATAGCTTTATCGTGGCAGTCCCCGAGTGCCACATGTTTTTTTTTAGTAAGTAAATTATAATAAGAACGAAATAATTCAACGAAACTAACCGATTTAATTACGAATTACAAGATCTACGATTCTCAAACTTTGTATGGGGTTCGTTTTTGAACGTAGATCGACTATGGAAGGTTTTGTTTAAATCGACCACGGAATGGGTAAAAAGGTCAGATAAAGATTTTAGGAAATCCAAAGGAATCTAAAAATGTAGAATCAAAATCCTGCTCCACAACTCAAACCAATAGATAGGTCGGTCTAAAATATGGCATAGGTACAGATAGCTATTCTGACGTAGGAATCCGTTAAGAAAGTATTTTGTAAAATTCAACTCTAAAAGCTATCGCTTATCCTACTTCCTACTAATATTATAAATGTGATAAGTGTTAGTATGTTTGAGGTGTATATGTGTAACAGTTTAATTTAAGAATAACATTTAGTAAGTGTATTGATTTATAGTGTTTCTCTAAAAGTACTTGTTATGATAATTTGATATAATAATTTAAATAAATGGTTTTATCATTTATTTAAATTATTGTTAATTTATTATTATGATTTCTAAACTACATAATACAGAATATTTTATAATTATTGTAACAGTTTAATTTAAGAATAACATTTAGTGAGTGTATTGATTTATAGTGTTTCTCTAAAAGTACTTGTTATGAGAATTTGATATAATAATTTAAATAAATGGTTTTATCATTTATTTAAATTATTGTTTATTTATTGTTATAATTTTTAAACTACATAATACCGAATATTTTATAATTATTTAGAATTAGTAAGATTGTTAACCACAACTTCCGGCATAGAGCGCCACTACGTTTGACAGTGGTAGTAGATGGCGCTAGTGGGCTTGGATGCTGGAAGGCAGTCGGTGTTTGCTCGTCGAACTGAGCAGTCGTCTCAGTTTTAATGATTATAGTATTTGGATTGAAGTGAACAGTTGTTTTATTATATATTTAAAGTGATTTAAAGTGTTAGTCCAACAAATTCAGAAGCGGGGATACGTAAGTAACTTTTGTCTACTTATTATTTAACTACGCCCAAGTTGGTAAAATTTAGATAATTCCGTTTTTTTTTCTTGTATCAATAATACTTGTAAGTGGATTTAGTCATTATTTTTTTTAAATAAATAATCCCCTTGGTGGGCTTGAATAAAAATAAAACCCAGTGGAAGGTAAAGTAGTGTTAGAAAAGGAGACGTTAGGAAAAGAAGACGTTAGGAAAAGGAGACGTTAGGAAAAGGAGACGTTAGGAAAAGGAGACGTTAGGAAAAATACATCAAAAGACGAGACCATTTTATACCTGTACAGATATAATTTAATTATTCTACTTTTAATTTTGTTAATTTTGTTTCCCTAGTTCTGTGCTCTTGCTTGTATGTGCAGGTTATGGAAACTGACGAAGTAAATGAGACGAGAGGTTCAGGTGGACCTGCAAAACAACCGCAGAGCGATGTCAGGGTTGATGATACCCGTCGCTCGCGTAACCGTTCGCTGGCCCCAGCGCGACGCACGCGCCGTCTGCTCAGTGTGAGCAGTCGAGGGCACAGTTGTGCTAGCCAGCGGTCCCGTAGCCGTCTACGTCAAGAAGATAGGAGCCCAGGCGATCGGCGTTCTCGCAGTCGCCGAGCTCTGATGGACCGTAGTCCAGATGATCAGCGGTCGCGCAGTCGCAGTCCCCGACCTCAACGGTACATCCCAGACAACCGGCGGTCGTCTAGCCGCCGACCTCGACGGGACTACAGCCCAGGTAATCAGCGTTCGGGCAGTCGCCGACCTCAACGGGACGACAGCCCAGCTGAGTCGCTGAAGCGGAGCCCATGTGGGCAGCGTTTGCGTAGCTCTTTACATCTGCGAAGACGCAGCCAATCAAGACTGGATCAACGTGGAAGTTTCAATTAGTTTCAATTAGTATTTCAATTAGTCCAGGCCCTTACAGCGGTAAGTAACAGATCGGTTAATGATAAATTGTCGTATCAAAATACCATCCCTGAATTTAACCCTGCTAATAAAGAACAAACCATCGATATTTGGCTTCATAAAGTAAATGAATGCGCAACTATATATAATTGGACGGATAACCAGACAATACATTTTGCTCTGACAAAATTGAAGGGTTATGCTCAGAAGTGGTACGAGGGTCTGACTAGCGTCATGTATTCTTGGTTAGAGTGGCAGGAAAAATTAAGGTTAGCATTTCCTTGTGACGAAAACTATGGGCAGTTGCTTACAGTAATGCTAGGTAAGCGAGCAAAGTTTAACGACTCCTTAGAGGAGTATTATTATGATAAGGTAGTTCTTTTAAATCGCTGTGGGATTCAGGGCAAGAAAGCTGTAGATTGTATTATTTTTGGCATTGAGGATAGGAGCGTGAGGTTAGGCGCGGAAGCCGCTCGTTTTAGTACACCCGAACAGCTTTTGCCATTTTTGAAGAGTGCACGTAGTACTGTGAATCATTTTAGTACAGTCAGTAGAAGGAATCGAACTAACGACTCTAAAATCGATAGGAATTTCACGACTAGAGATTCAAGGGAACTCAACTCAAAGAGTTCGATACAGTGTTATAATTGTTTGGATTATGGTCACTATAAATCTCAATGCACAAAGCCGACATTGAAATGCACCAAATGCTCTCGTTTTGGTCACGTCGCTGAGAAGTGCAATTCAAAAGGTACTACGTCTGACAAAAACGCGGACTCCACTAAGACGGTTATGATGGTCACTAGCAATACAGATTCCAGCATAACAAAATATTATAAACAGGCAATCGTTAATGGTGTGACAAAAACTTGCTTTATTGATTTTGGTAGTTTCGCTACCCTTATTAGAAATTCAGAATTAGTTGACCTAGGTATTGCTTGGGAACCAGATGTTTCATTGCCAACCCTCCGAGGCTTCGGCGATTCCATGGTAAGACCATTAGGAAAATGTTCTGTTGATATTACTATTGATAACGTTACAGCTCGCGTAGATGTCTTTATCGTACCCGACCATCTTTTACGAGAACCATTGCTGATTGGCAGGTCTTTTACCGAACAACCTCACATAATGATCGAAAAGGATAGTGTTTCACTTCGTATTCGTACTAATAATATTGCTAAAATAACTCTGTTTTGTGTTTCGGATACCAAAATAGACGGACTGACTTTAGTTGATTTTAAGACAGAACCGAATTATACTGGGGACGTTTACATCGAAGGCAGTCATAGGTATAAAATAGGACAAGAACATTTTCTGATACAGGGTCTATTTTCAGTCGTTGAAGGCGCAGGGGTTGCGTTGTTGAAAGGTTTGTCTTCTCAACCTTTTGTACTTAGCAGAGGCTGCATAATCGCTAGGTGTTGTCAAGCTGACCCGTCCACTGAGGCGGAAGAAGTCGGCGAAATATTGCGTATAGAAACGGCGGAACCACAACAACCCATTTTGAAGGTCGACGTCAAAACAGATAATAGTCTAGATAGTCTTACAGTCGAATCACTTGTTAGCCTTCTTAATCGTTTTCGAAATTGTTTCGCTTTTAATTTACAGGAATTGGGTAAAACAAGCTTAGTAGAAATGTCTATTAATTTGAAAGATGACGAACCAGTCGTGTATAGGCCCTACCGGCTTCCAGTTAGTGAACGTTGCAAAGTTCGAGAAATGGTCGAAGAGTTGATAGATTGTGACATAGTCAGGCCGTCGACGTCACCGTATGCAAGTCCTATCGTCATAGTGAAGAAGAAAACGGGCGACGTTAGGCTGTGCGTCGATTATAGGGCCCTCAATCGAAAGACATTCAGAGAAAACTATCCCCTGCCCAGGATCGATGATCAGTTGGATGATTTAGCGGGGTATGAATACTATACTACCCTTGATTTGGCTTCTGGTTATTACCAGATAGCCATCAAGGAGGACGATCGCTACAAAACCTCCTTTGTCACGCCGGACGGACAGTTTGAATTTAATCGAATGCCATTCGGCTTAGCCAATGCCCCCGCTAATTTCATGCGAATGATCAATCTCGTTCTTTGTAAGGCAAGAGGTATTGCTTCGGCGTATATGGATGATATAGTCATTCCGTCAAGGACTGCTGAGGAAGGACTTGAGAGATTGGGTAGAGTTTTACAGTTGTTGCAGGATGCTGGTCTGACTCTAAAACTTAGTAAGTGTTGTTTCTTCAGCAAAACCGTAGATTACTTAGGGTTCGAACTCAGTAAGAAAGGTATTAGGCCTGGATCTCGTAAAATCGAAGCAGTTCGGGACTTTCCCGAACCGAGCAATCAGCACGGAGTTAGGCAATTCATTGGGTTGTGTAGTTTTTTTCGAAGATTTGTTAGGAATTTTTCCATTATCGCGAAGCCCTTGACCTGTCTTCTGAAGAAGGACGCTAAGTGGTGTTGGGGTAGCGGGCAAATAGAGTCGTTTAAAGCGTTAAAGTATGAATTACTTCGTAAACCGATTCTAGCTTTATATGACCCAAAAGCCCAAACAGAGTTGCACACGGATGCGTGTAAGATAGGTATCGCCGGTATACTAATGCAAAGGAATAAGGATAATATCCTTAGACCTGTAGCATATTATAGCCGGCAAACTACTCCAGATGAACAACACATGACATCTTATGAACTCGAAACCCTCGCTCTTGTAGCTTCTCTGCAGAAGTTTCGTGTTTATTTGATAGGTATAGAGTTTAAGGTGTTTACAGACTGTAATTCACTTCGAGCAACGTTCTTGAAAAGGGATCTGATTCCGAGGGTTGCTAGATGGTGGATATCCATGCAAGAATTTAATTTCTCAATTGAATACCGCCCCGGAAAATCGATGGCTTATGTGGATGCGCTGAGCAGAAATCCGCCACTTAGCAATGAATCTGGTTCAGATACGAATGCGGTCGAGATAATGGTGGTCACTGAAACAGATTGGTTGTGTACTGTCCAGCAGTCTGACACGGAAATACAACGGAAAATATCTATTCTTCAAGATTCCGAATCTGCTAACGTCGTCGATATTAAGAAGAATTTCGTTGTACGTAATAATAAGTTGTATCGCATTACTGAAGGAGGGGAAAAATGGGTTGTACCCAAAGGTGTACGTTGGCAGATTCTGAAGCAGTGTCATGACGATATCGGTCACTTTGCTTTTGATAAAACATTGGCTAAGGTTAAGGAGTCGTACTGGTTTGGTAAGATGCGTCGGTTTGTTAAAAAGTACGTTGATTCATGCCTCGAGTGTGCCTATACAAAGTCTTCAACCAAAAGAAAGGTCCCTCTACACCCAATCCCTAAAGTAGATTCGCCGTTCGCCACTATACATATTGATCATGTTGGTCCGTTTGTCAAAAGTTCTAAAGGCAATACCTATTTGTTGGTTATCATTGACGCTTATACTAAATTCATCATGTTGAAACCAGTTAGGAGGACAAAAGCGTCAATTGTTATAGAAAAGCTAAGAGAATATTTTAGTATATTTGGTGTACCTAAGAGGATAGTCTCGGATAGGGGTTCGTCGTTTACGAGTAAGAAATTCAAGGACTTTCTCAGTGGTATATCAGTCAAGCATATTTTAAACGCCGTAGCTACACCACGCGCTAACGGTCAAGTGGAACGGTATAACCGCACCGTACTAGACGCTCTTACTGCCAAGTGCGCAGGACGTGACGAAAGAAAATGGGATTACTGTATACCTGATGTACAGTGGGGTCTTAATAACACACACAACAAAGGTATCGGTAGGACACCGTCTGAAGTTCTGTTCGGTACTTCCTTAATAGGTCTTAATGAAAGTAGAGTTAAAATTGCGCTAAATCAAGATCACGACGTTAGTACCGACACGTTAAATAAAATTCGCGAGAGAGTCAATGAATACATTACCAATTATCAAACGAAACAAAAGACTCAATATGACAAAAATACGGTAGAGCCAAAGATGTATCAGGTTGGGGATTTAGTTTGTATTGAGAGGGAGGTTCCGTCCTTAGGTCATAGTAGAAAGTTAGTGCCCAAGTACCAGGGTCCCTATCGAGTAACGTCTATGCTGGGTAACGATAGGTATCAGGTTGAGGACACACCAATTACACGGAAAAGGGGTCGCAAATATAGTTCAGTAGTCGCAGTAGACAAGATGAAACCTTGGTTAAGTTTTAGTAGGTCAGACGATGCAAAAGATTCTAGTGATTCAGATGGCGACACCGAAAGCATTGATTGTGAGTAATTGCCCAGATATATTTTTTTCGATTAGTCTAAATAATAATTGACTATATCTGTCACATTATGTCCTGTATATTGTTATTATGAGTTTTATATTATTTTTAAGTTTAAAATTGAAAACTATTTGAAATAAATATTTATTATGTTGTTTAAAATCCTAATTAAGGGATTATTTCAGAACAGGTTAGATGTTAAACATTTTTAGTCTAAATAATATTTTTATCTTATTAGATTAATAATTTATCTTATTTCCAAAATCATTTAAATGAATAGTTAACATCACTTTTGCTGTGTTTTTTTTTATTGTTCTACTTTGTTTATTTATAATTCTAACTAATTGATTATTTTAGTACAGGTTAATTAAAATTGTATTGCTATATTTGATAAAATACAGCATGTGTTGATGAAATCACAAAGCCGAATAACATATTGATAGATTTGTAGTTATATATTATGTGCCTAAATGGTTGAGGACAGTTGTCCAGATGTAATGAGGACAGTTGTCCAAGTACCTATCGTGATCGTGGAGCCTCGGTCAAGTACTGTCATATTAGGTATTCAGTGCAGTAGCGACCTGTTGCCATAGTTGACTGAGGTAGAAACCACCTAGTCCGCATAATATGATGAAATAGTATTCGGTACAGAGGTCTGTAGTCCGATTACTATCGCTGACAGAAGAAGGCGGAAACGACACGAGATGAAAATAGAAGTATTGGCAGTTGTCAGTACTTACAGTTACTGTTTATTGTAAACATAGTAGTTATTGTTTGTGAAGTTCCATTTAAATTGACCGTAAAATTACGACACACGAGGACGTGTGCATTTTAGTCGGATGGCCGAATGTAACAGTTTAATTTAAGAATAACATTTAGTAAGTGTATTGATTTATAGTGTTTCTCTAAAAGTACTTGTTATGATAATTTGATATAATAATTTAAATAAATGGTTTTATCATTTATTTAAATTATTGTTAATTTATTATTATGATTTCTAAACTACATAATACAGAATATTTTATAATTATTGTAACAGTTTAATTTAAGAATAACATTTAGTGAGTGTATTGATTTATAGTGTTTCTCTAAAAGTACTTGTTATGAGAATTTGATATAATAATTTAAATAAATGGTTTTATCATTTATTTAAATTATTGTTTATTTATTGTTATAATTTTTAAACTACATAATACCGAATATTTTATAATTATTTAGAATTAGTAAGATTGTTAACCACAACTTCCGGCATAGAGCGCCACTACGTTTGACAGTGGTAGTAGATGGCGCTAGTGGGCTTGGATGCTGGAAGGCAGTCGGTGTTTGCTCGTCGAACTGAGCAGTCGTCTCAGTTTTAATGATTATAGTATTTGGATTGAAGTGAACAGTTGTTTTATTATATATTTAAAGTGATTTAAAGTGTTAGTCCAACAAATGTTTGTTACTCCTTCACGCAAAAACGACTGGACGGATTGCAATAAAACTTATTGTGTAAATTACTGAAGACCTGGATTTTCACATAGGCTACTTTTTATCCCGCTTCTAGTCCTATCCTACTAATATTATAAATGTGAAAGTTTGTTTGTTACTCCTTCACGCGAAAACTACTGGGCCGATAGCGATGAAACTCGGTATGTGGATATCTAAACACATAGGCTAGTAGTAATATTATAAAATGTTTTCACATTGAAATAATAACTGAAGATCTGAATTAACATAAAGCCTACTTTTTATCCCGCTTCTAGTCCTATCCTACTAATTTTATAAATGTAAAAGTTTGTTTGTTACTCCTTCACGCAAAAACTACTGGACCGATAGCGATGAAACTCGGTATGTAGATATCTTAACACATATGCTAGTAGTAATATTATAAAATGTTCTCACATTGAAATAAGATTATTAATTCCCCAGATTAATTCAAACACTCTTGATATGGTCGTTTTGATCGCATAACCTTTTTTATTTTAGGTTCATTTTGACGTTTACGACGGCAATCAATCTTAAATTTTTTGGCGTCAAATTATTGTTGTTATAAGTTCATAGTAGGGTTAGGTTATTGACTTAAACACGGGTTTTGTTGAATATTTTAATGATAGTCCATATCGTTACAAATTAAATTAGGTACATCAAATTAATTGGAGGTTAAAATGTTTCAGATGAAAGTCATCTTGTTGACGAAGAAGATGAGAAGACTTGAGGAGTTGATGAAATTATTCTTCAAAAA
Source organism: Idaea straminata (assembly GCA_951213275.1). Classification (NCBI taxonomy): domain Eukaryota; kingdom Metazoa; phylum Arthropoda; class Insecta; order Lepidoptera; family Geometridae; genus Idaea; species Idaea straminata. The sequence goes on from OX577850.1 coordinate 6,708,443, forward strand.
GGTGGTTAAAGCTTGAGAGTTTATTAGGTAAGTACATCAAATTAATTAGAGAATTAAATGTTTCAGATGAAAGTCATCTTTAGACGAAGAAGATGAGAAGACTAGAAGAGTTTATGAAATGATTCTTTAAAAAGTAGGTTAAAGCTTGAGATTTTATCCATTCAGAAGTAATAGAGACGATATGGTTTGAAAGTATGACTGACCAGTAATGGTAAAGCGATCACAGGACACCGTCGGTGACAATCACTTAATATCTGTGTTTTGATTATTTTTTGTTAATTAGATGATAGTTTAGTACAATTCGACTGACTGATATCACTTCATTGCGCCTGTGACTATTAAACTGTAAAGCTTCTGAATCATCAGATTTCTGCCATAAACGCAATTGCGATTTTATTTCGTTCAAAATAGTTTTAATACTAAGTACCTACCTATATTTACGTAAGTACTTTGTTTGAAATAAGTTTTACTTACTTTGATAGTAACATAGGTATGCTTATAAAGTCCCTATACTATGGCTTTATAAGCATACCTATCTTAAAATATTGTTATGGTTCCTAAAATTATTCATTTTCAAATATAGGCTCATTATTCTGGGTGAAAAGTTGTCGAATGTGTTTATCCCTATTTCCTTAATATCATACATAACAGGATTCATGGCAAATCGTTTACGGGCATAATAATCATTAAAATGTATTCTCATTTTATTGAGGTCCAAACTCGGACCACTGAGATTACGATCTGTATCCTTTTATTAGGGTACCTTTTCTAAAAACAGAAATGAAAACCCATCTTCTGAATTTGCGTCACGGAATCCACTAATATTATAAATGTGAAAGTTTGAGTGTGTGTGTGTATGTATGTTTATGACTCCTTCACGCAATAACTACTAAACCGATTGCGATGAAAGTCGGTATTTAAATAGATAGAGACCTGGAATAACACATAGGCTACTTTTTATTTATTTATTTATTTTTTGGGGTAACCAACAGCTCTAACAAAAAGTAAACTTATATATAAAAAACGGAAAGCCAATTATATAAGGTTCCCGCGTTTTATTCCGATATTCCCACGGGATCGGGATTTACGCGGGTGAAACCGCGGCGCGCAGCTAGTATGAAATGAAACAAAGCTTATTTAAGTGATAAGTTTTTAAATAAAGAACTAAGGTAACTAAAATAAAATGAAAAAAATGTTTTTTTTTTAATGGGAATATCGGGATAAAACGATGAATGGGAATATCGGGATTCCTACGTCATAAAACCTATCTGTACCTATGCCAGATTTTAGACCAACCTGTCCATTTGTTTGAGCTGTGGAGCAGGACTTTGATTTTACATTTTTAGATTCCTTTGGATTTCCTACAATCTTTATTTGACATTTTTACCCATTTGTGGTCGATTTAAAAAACCTTTCATAGTCGATTTACGTTCAAAAACGAACCCCCATACAAAGTTTGAGAATCGTAGATCACGTGATTCGTAATTAAATCGGTTAGTTTCGTTGAATTGTTTCGTTCTTATTATCATTTACTTACTAAACAAAAATATGTGGCACTCAGGGACTGCCGCGATAAAGCTATTGCATCGTGCTAGCTTCGTACAGTCGTACCATATACATACACGCTCGGCCGAGCTACATGGTAGGCGGAGTGGAGGGTGTTAGGTTTTAAAGCTTATTTAAGTGATAAGTTTTTAAATAAAGAACTAAGGTAACTAAAATAAATTAAAAAAAAAAAACTTTTTTTTATAGTATACTTAGTGCATTTTTAGATCAGATCAGCCCAGCTTTCGAGATTGACGCTGTAATTCACAAGTCATGGTAACATTAACATAGGGTAAACGTACGTAATATAGGTATGTAATATACCTAATAAGAATTTATCATGTAACTCTATCTTTACCGACGCATATAACTATTTTTCTGATGCCTATCTAAAGGTATCCTGGCGTAGTTAGGCAATTATTTACAACTTAGAGTTTACTTAATGTGTTATTAACATCATTTTCTTTCATAGTTGTCAACCTATTTTTATAATAGTAATTGTTTTTAAACTTGTTTTTGACACATAAAGAGGCTATGTGATTTTTATCTCAGATTTATGATATTTATTGAAAATAGTGTGAATAATGTGAGGGAATATAGAATTAAATTGTCCACAACAAGATTGCAACTGGAAATTAAAATTACTGTTTTTTCGCAGAAAAAAGTGAACACCTTTTTAAAGTTTTATTTTTGTACAGAACCCATCAACTTGATTACCATTTCCCAAATTAAAACGCACCTGATTGTCTGTTTTTATAAAAATCATATGTATTCGAATATTGGAGAACAGAAAATAAAGCAAGTAAATGTTTTTAAACGTATAATTTTGTTAAATAGCTATCGATACGAATCAAATCAATTCAGAAATAAAAATATGGCTGGTAATTTAATGCTTATATTTTCTAAGGTATTCTAATGGTTTTTATATTTTCAACATTATAATACTTTGCAGTTTTATTATTGCAGTCGGTACTTTAGTAAACTCCTATAGTAGGAATGTAGGGGCTTGTAAGTAGGTCTATAACCATTTAAGTAAAACCTATAAGCTAGAAATGTTCTACAGTTCAAGTTTTTGTTTTGTCAATTAACTTAAGAAGCTCGTTTTTTATTGATTGAATAATTGTCGATTAATTTATTTATATACAACAGAAAAATTAAGTGAAAAATATATGTATTAATAATCAATTAAAAGTTTAAAATAGGAGTCAATAAGGAAGGAGGCAACGAGGCAGGCTTCAACGAGGCAACGAAGGTAGTCAAAAGATTGTTGCCTCGTTGGAATGAAGGTATTTATTCGCTGTCCTAAAGCAACCACCTTGTAAATAAAGCCATACCTTTAGTCACAAGAAGTTTAAAACTAGTAATCTTTAAAATATTAAAAAAATATTGATTAAAATAATGTCTGTTCTTTCAACTGAAGGAACCTAACTGACTCTAGAATTGACTTAAAGCTTTCATTGTTAACTAACTATAAATAATATGTGACATTGGATACTAAACACTTTGTAAAGTTAGTTGAATACTAGGTACATTAATTACTTGTATGTTAGTAAAAAGTGCACACACATGAACCGAAGGTGGTTCGAATGGGGGCTGGCGACCACTCCCACGACGACGCCCGCCCGCTCATTTTAAATTGTAATTACAATTTATTATTGTCTCTGTGCCGCCTTCGGAGCTGACGCCATTTTATCGATCAAGTTATTCGATTCGTATTTTATTTTGTACCTTGTATCGTACAGTACAGACTCAGACAAGTGCTAGAGTTGTCTTGCTCAACCATTGAGTCATTGTTTGTGTTTTGCCGGACTGCCAAACACATTGTTGCGGGTGCGATTCCCGCCGCAGACAAGTATTTATGCTTAGATATTTGTCTGTGTTTTATATTTACAAAAGAAAAGTCTATAGTAGTATATCCGTTGTCTAGCACCCGTAGCATAAGTCTAGTTACGAGTACTTAGATGCTAGATGGCGATGTGTGGATCATGCAATTTTTTTTAAATATTTGTCCATTTTTAGATTTGATCATTTTTGTGCTAATAGGTTTCCAATTACTGTTATTACTGAGAATGTATTAAGCTTCTCTTGCTACAGTAGAAAAGGGTGTAAAATACGTAAGTGCCTGTCCATGGCATAATCAATTGTACTTAGAACCAACCTAAAGTCCTCAAACACTTGTAATCTTTATTCATTTCAATTAAAATGGAAACGAAAGGCGATTTCACGACAGCGGCCGACACTCAGTTATGAAAACATCTTAACCCTTCGCAACTTTGGGGACTGTTTGTACCAATTTGCATTTCATCTGAATTCAAAATACTTTCCTTTTTATTGAAGTGACAAAATCATTTAAATTTAAAACAGTTTTGACAGGTTTTTTTGGTAAATATAGGTACCTAGTACCTACTTATACAAATAAACCAATCTTTACCGAGAAAAATAATAAAGTATATAACTAAGTTTTTTTTAGATAAGATAAGATATTTATATGCATAAAGTATGGTAAGTACAGATCTTAGGATTAAGAGTTTTTATACGTAAGAACTTGAAACTAAATTGATGGTTTCAGTCGCGAGTGAACAGTATCTTTTAGGAAAGCGTGCTACATCTCAGTCCGCATCGTCACCTACCATCACTATAACACGGTCACAATATCTGTGGACCTGGTTCGATGACGTTATATCGGCGCTCTAGTACGGTGTGCAAAATAGCATCATTAGAAATATGGAAAACAAGAGATTTTTTAGTCGACTGCCGGATTCACATTTAGATAATGGTTAGATTAAAGGATATTGTAAGCAGCAGGGGTATCGCATTCCAGCGAGGTCTACAGATATTGTGATCGTGTTATAGGTGTGATAGTGATCAAACGCTAACCTATATACGTAAAACAAAATAGTGTCAACAGTTTTGTTGTCTCCTCCAACCGAACTACTGCCACTAAAATGTTGCGACTAGGACAAAGCCGTAATGAGATATCACTTTGTAAGTAGCATAGAAAAGAATACTATTTATTTGCTATATACCAAAACTAGCTGCGCCCCGCGGTTTCACCCGCGTCAGTCCCGATCCCGTGGGAATATCGGGATAAAAAGTAGCCTATGTGTTAATCCAGGTCTCCAGCTATCTAGATACCGAGTTTCATCGCAATCGATCCAGTGGTTTTGCGTGAAGGAGTAATAAACATACACACACAGACACACACGCACACACAAACTTTCACATTTATAATATTAGTAGGATAAAATTACAAAGTATCTATAAGCTAACAAAAGTAAACTAATAAATTGTTGGACCCGAAGTCAGTGAAATGCTAGTCTTTCGACTAGCGCTGGTCTTCCGTTGAGGTCGTAGATTCTAAGTAGATAAGTAAATAAAATAAATAAATATTGCACAACATTCCACACATCGCGATCTAGCCCCAAGCTAAGTAACTAAACTAGACTTGTGTTATGGGTGCTAGACAACGGATATACTACTAAAATACTTTTCTTTTGTAAACACATACTTATAATACATAGAAACAACCAGACCACAGACAATATCTAAGCATAAATAATTGTCTGTGACGGGAATCGAACCGGCAACCCTGTGCTTGGCAGTTCGGAGTGGACATTAGACATTACTAAGTTCAAAAGTCAAGTATCGTGTTAAAATCGAACTATAAATTATATTCCAAAAAAACTTTCTAAGTAGGTATCATTAAATAAACAATAACAAGCCACGACAAGGCAAACCGAAGTCTCCAACTTACAAATTCATTAAGAAAAGCAGATACAAACTTACTTCGCTTTTAAGCTCGACTCCTGTTTACAAATCGAATTGGACTTACGACCGGGATATTCTGAGATCTAAGTAGAGTAATAGATTAAACTTGGCTCCGCACAATCCTATTGGAAACATTATTATCATTTGGATGGCCATTTTCATAACTTTATGAGAGCAAACTTGATAAAAAGTATTACTAATAATTTGTTTTTTTTTTTGAGAAATAATAATATGTAGGTATACAGTACGAAAAATACTGAAATCTTTAAAGTGATTGTATTTAGGTACCATGTACTTTACCTAAAATGATATTATACAACATCATGGGATAGACGAAAGAAAAAAACATATCCACTTCGTTATGTGAGGAAAATTTAAAAAATATTTATTAAAAGACCTTTATTTTACCACTTCATCGGCATGATTAATAAATTCTAGCATTTTAATTACATATAGCTATTCTTCATTAACCAACTTACAAGTGTTGAAACATAATGAAAACACGCAGTAAGTACCCAAGAACTGAACATGGTAAGCGAAGACAATAAACACCGCCATACATCACGCGGGAACATAGCTCAAAGTTATTTAATTATCGTAAGGAAAAACTAATCCTTCGAGGGACGACACCGAAAATTGCTCTCTACGTGTGCTCTGCAGGTGCGTAGACGTATGTCTTACGTACAAGATACAGAGTGTTCTATTTCGAAAAGGATTTTCATGATTCTGAAATTTATATTTGTATGCCCCCTTTTTTTAATTAACATATATTGTCCCACTGCAAGGTAAAGGTCTCGCTCATCTGTTCCCAAGCCTGCCATACATATAAAAATCGTTTGTCCTGACTGACTGAGGGATCAACGCACAGAGAAAACCGCTGATCGTAAAGACCTGAAACTTGGAAGGTGTGTTCTTTGTATGACGTAGGCATTCGATAAGAAAGGATTTTCCGAAATTCTACCCCTGAAGGGGTTGAAAAGGGGGGCAAAGTTTGTATGGAACAACGTGATTCCCTGGCCCATTTTCGGCTCCTACGCGGGCGAAGTCGCAGGCAAAAGATAGTATAACTATATAATTGGAAGTTAAAATCCTGACTGACTGATTGATAAATCAATGCACAACTCGAAGCAATAGATGGATCGAGCTAAAATGTGGCTTACAGGTAGCTATTATAACATAGGCATTCGCTGAGCAAGGATTAAGGAAATATCAAACCCAACGCGGACGTTCTCAGGCTACTTGAGATTGTATTCTAAAAGTTCTATACCGGTGCATAGGTGCTAGGAGCCTCTTGACAGCATGACAAAAACTTAAGTCATTTAGCAATTCGTTTGTCATATAATTATGGCCCTTGCCATTCTACAAATGAATCATTTTGTTTACTTAGACTTTTTACAATCCAAACTTTATGGCTCCAATTCGCTATCATTAATGACACTTTTTAGAGGAGAAGAGGCAGATTTGGGAACCAGCTAATAACTTTTCGTTTTTATAGGTTTTCTTTTAAAATTTACCTATCTATCTATAGGTACGTTCATCATCATCATCATCATATCAGCCACAGGACGTCCACTGCTGAACATAGGCCTCCCCCAAAGACTTCCAGAGCGATCGTTTGCATGCTCTCTGCGTCCAACGACTTCCCGCGACCTTAATTAAGTGGACGACTTAATTAAGGTCGCGGGAAGTCGTTGGACGCAGAGTCCATCTAGTCGGAGGACGTCTGCGCTTTCCGGTACGTGGTCTCCAATCAAATAGGTAGGTTACCTACTTGATTACAGATATGTTTTTTTACATATGATAGATCAACGTTTGTTGAACTATCACACCTGCCTGATGGTGATATCTATATATATAAAAGAAAGTCGTGTTTGTTACAACACTTATAACTCGAGAACGGCTGGACCGATTGCGATGAAACTCTGTATCTGGATAGCTGGAGACCTCGATTAACACATAGGCTACTTTTTATCCCAATATGCCTACGGGATCGGGAGTTACGCGGGTGAAACCGCGGGGCGCAGGTAGTGTATATTAAAATAACAGATTAAACTTATTCTCCTTTACTTTAGAAATAATATGTGTACAAAAATACATAAAACATTTCGCATCAGCCTGTATAATGCTATACTTCAATAGAGACTAGAAGCGGCGAGGTGCTGTCGTGTGCGACAATATTTATGCGAGCAATATTAACTCTGCGACGAGTATTAACTAGAAAACGTTTCTGAAGTTACAAACACGCTATATATTTTACAATTATTTGATAACTTTCGTAAACAAATATTATAAAGGGTTAATATGTCGACGATTTTGGTGTTGTTAGAAACCTATAGGTACATCGAATGACAATATTGTGTATGCAAAATAATTAAATCAAGTTATTCAGATACAAACGTTGCCTCCTTTTTTACGAGGAAGAATTTTGGAAAAATATTTCTTTTCGGATGCCTAAGTCGTACAAAGAACATACCCTACAAGTTTCAGGTCTCTACGATCAGCAGGTTAGGCTGTGCGTTGATCCATCAGTCAGTCAGTCGTTCAAATTTTATATGGATTGATTATTAAAATCTATTAAATGTGTATATTTCTCTACCAAACCTTAAAAACTCTCCTGAAATTTTATTTCATTACGTTAGCGTTAGCATTTAAGTCTCTGATTTTAATCTACTCTTTTCTGAATTTTGTAATTTTGAACTCCAGTCATCCGTAGTAATACATTTAAGATTTCCGCCAAACATTTGTAGGGGGTCACCGATTGCGATGTCCGAAATCAGTAAGGGCTGGCGCGCATCATTGCCTGCCTTCCCCCGGGCCAAATATAAAAATCATTCATATGGACAAAATAAAATTGCATCCCAAATAACCCGGTGCTCATCGGCCGAAAATCTATTAGCAATAAATATGAAGTTTTCCGATTTCACAGGATTTAAAACGGCGATCGAGCGAGCTATACCAGCCTTCAATAAAAATCGGTGAGTTCTTATGACTTTTCTACTTTATGACCCCTTAGTTTTATTGGTTTGCGGATTTTTAATTGTGTTGGCTTAAAAATGGGGTGCCTTAGAATTTAATAGGTAGCTTAGTGGAAAGTGATCTCGCTGAAAGCTATTCTTTACTTTATAAGTTTTATTAAAGTAGAATAGCTGAAGGAGCTCTACAGTAGATAGCTATAGGTACAACATTTTATAAATCTTGTATGAAAACTTAAGGATGCATTTTCACCAGGTTTAGTATACAAAGCAAACTATCTGCAATATGTAACTGAAGAGCAAACAATAATAGCCTGAGATGAAAGCTATATATATTTTGTATCATAATTTCAAGCTTTTAACTTAATACCTATCTCACTTAGTAGTTTTAATAAAATAATTGGAATTTTCGCATCTCACAGAATATGGCGTTTATTTCTGCTGATTTATTGAAATATTTAATATAGCCGATGACATTTGTGCTGTCATGAATTTAACGAAGTATTATTTATTAAAATGGATTCAGTCGTTTAGGGATATTTAAATTTTTATATATATTTATTAATTTTATACCTAGTCAATGTACTAGTTGCAATTTAGACAAGTTTATATTTAAATCAGTTCAGTAGCAGCAGACTAAGTAACCTTATAGACTATTTGCAAATTAGACAAAATCTTTTACTAAACCATATATTCTTAATTGGCGTTGCTACTTTTTGACTTCAGTTTGCGACTATATGATCCTAACTTATTATTCTCTGTTATTTTTATCAGTTTTCTGAAAGTTTATTTTACTTACTTTATCAGTGTAGATTATATTATATACAGTTCCTAAGTAGGAAGGTATAGGATATATTACTTACTGATTTGTTTCAAATAATTAAACAAAATGTCATTTCTGCCTGTGTCCGCCTCCTGTCCCTACCAACAGGAATGACAATTCTTGTCGGTTTTCGAATTGTCTAGAATTCAGCATATACCTACTATCGGTTCATTGTTAGTTATTACCTAAAGGATAAGTATATATTTAGGTTCGACAAACGAATCGTTTTTGTCTTTTCTCTTGGAGTTTCCTTTGTCTGCACCAGGTTTTGGGTTGTATAGGTGTGTTAAGAGAAATTGACTTAAATTGTTAGGGATAGAATAAGATTGAAACACAATATGATATTTTCGATTTTAATCTTGATATTTTCATCTACGATACAAGGCACACACACAATTTTAAAGTAAAATTAATGAATAATAATTATGATAGAAATAAATACGCATGCTTTCAGAACATACTATACAAAAAGTCATAACGTACTAAAAAGCCTCGACATCTAAAGAAATTAAATTACTTTTAAGCGACACTGTCGGTAAAGGAAAAGGAAATAAATTAGATGAAACAGTCAGTGACACAAAAAATTAACATGGATTTGGTATACAGAAGGCATCTAAATTGCTTACAAACATTGCCCCCTTTATCCCTTATCCTTGCATATCTATCATGCCACTGTACCCATGAACAGTATTGTCAATTTTGTAATAAAGTGAAATAAATATATTCACAATCACTCCCAGCACATTCACACAATCAGCTAAACATTTATTGTAACAACTAGTTTTATTTTTTACGTCGTCGTCGCTTTATCTTTTACAGATAATAATGAAATAGGATTGTATCCAGTGGATCCATTATCGGCTCTTGACTACAGGTACTTTAAAATAATACTATTAAATAACTTTTAACTTGCATTTACACTTTTATAATTAAAATTATTGTATATTATAGTGTAATGAGAATTAAAGATGAAATAATAAGACTAAGGTATAATATGAGTATAATACTGAATAATGAAATTATACAGAGTTACTGTAAAATTAATCGACACTCTTTTGATTTTTATTTACTTTAAAAATTCAATCATTTTTGCAATACTTTTGAAAGAGTACCAATTAATTTGTTGAAACTCTGTATATACCTACTAAAGTTGTATAATTCCTAATTAATATATACATTTTATAGTCAAGCGCCAATGCCACACTAGATACAATCATCTAAAATTTACTTTAAACTATGTAAGACATTGAAATTGTCTCGTAAACTAAGCATATAAATAATGCTATTGTATTATTTTATATATATAATTGTAATACTACTGAACTTATTATTAGAACACTACTACTCATATACAACGAATCTGCGAATCAGATATGAGATAGCCATAATCATTTTTACAGCAACTACGAATAATGTAAAGAAAACACTTAGGTTACATTGTACGGAGCTGTCTCATCTGTTCAGTCAATAACGTTGAATTGTAAAAATGTAACGTTTATAACTACTGTCTTATAACAACTATCGTACAACTTATGATTTAATAATAAAACTAGTAATGTTATATCTAATCATTGCACTATAGTTGAATAAATTACAAGATAGTGAAATCATTTAATACTATTGAACGTTAATTTACATTGTAGTTAAATGATGAAAGGTTTACCCTACCAATTGCAGTTTTACTGACGATATGCTCAATTTTATTGTTAAAAATAAACCGCTTTAGGAACTTAAATGTTGTTATAGAAATTACTGTGTTCAAGCTACAATTCAAAATGTTAAAAATCTCCAAAAAACAGTCTTAGATCAATTCCAACCTTTGTCTTTAAATGATCGTGGAACTGTTTAAAATGTTAACGCTTGTGATATGTTTGTAGGTACGAAAGAAACTTTCCAATCATAAAATTATACCTACCTAATGGTCAGAGCAACACAAATTTACAAAGATCTGTTTATTGTACTTAAATATAAATATGGCAATTACAATAAAGTAAAGGTACTCTTCAAAAGAATAAAATATTGACGAATAAATAACTCGAATCGTCGATAAAACCGTATTAACTTAAATCTAGCAATAATAATATAGGGTTATTTACAAATTTGCTATGGAAGAAGAATCCACAAAGATTCCGTTCGATCGACAGAATCCACGCCCTCACTTCGTTTTCAACAATATTTACAGTAATCTCACAAAGTGCAATACAATTGAGATCTTTTACATAGAAAGATTTAGTATAATAAATCGTATGAACAGTTAAACAAACGTGTTCTAGATAAACGTGATTCTGTTCATGTAAGAGTCCACAGGTCTTTGGAATTTACTTTTCCCGGAATTCGGGTTTGACGCTGATGATCGGTTTCCTCGTCTCGTCTGGTTCCTTGTCGTAGTCCTGGTCGGGGTAGTCCGGGGCCCCGGGGTTCATCAGCTAAGTGGCCGAGCTGAATAGTACGGAGTTCTTGTAGTACGCGGCGCGGTCGGAGAGGGGACTCTTCACGTCGCGTTCCATGGCCTGTTGTCGGGACTTGCGCTCCATTTCCAACTCCTGGGCCAGAGACTCTGTTAACAAATAAATTTCAACGTTATTTCCGAATTGATGAATTTCCAATAATTCTGTTTTTGTGCTTATTTATTGACGACATTTAAGTAAATAAATATCGATTATGTATAAATGATCCTAGTGGTTTATATAACGATAGTTGCCCCAAAGGAGTATCTACGTACCTAATTATATAAATTTTATACTTATATACATATCAATCTGTCTGTCTTATAAAAATATCATCGAAGTAATTTAACTTTGAATGTATAAACTAAAATCACAAAAGTAATTATCAAAACCATTAAACGCAAGTACAAGTGTGTCACCCCGGAAAATGTCATTAACGTATCGGGGAAAGCGGAGTCACATCAAACGGACTTCACATCCGTACGTACATGGTAATTTAATATTCGATATTGCCTGGTAAAAACGTATCACTCGCAATATTCAGAGCTTAATTTAATTTCTTCTAAAAGGGTCCCCACTCTAACAGTTCGAGTAAAAAGCGCCCAATATGAATTAAACTTTGTCACAAAAGTATTGCTCCATACGTAACAGACTGAAAATAATATGCTACGAATTAATGCATAAAAAATTAAACACGTCGCGAGCGTAGTCTAATAAGATTTTAGGTAAATTGACAAAGTTCGTGAAGACGCTGGAGTAGGTGAGGTAAGGCAATTGTCTCCGAAAACGTCGACGTTTTACGAAATATGCTTATTCAATTTCATGCAACGCTTGCCGCCTCCTGCAATTTACGAGATATAAAAGATATAAACGGAATCGCGTTTTTTGCTTACTTTGATGGAACATTCTCTCAACGGGGAATTCAATTTCTCATCCCGATTCGTTTACAATTTATGCTTTCAGTTTACGAATTTATGACTAAAGAACAACCGTTAGTGTTCGACGAAGCTACATTTAAATGTTCGCTTGTTTGTGATTTGTTGTCTATCTGTTATAAAAACAGGATTGTAATTTGATTTGTTCGAGTGTAGAGTGGCTCCAGGGCACGACGCAAGTGTCACCATCGAGGGTTGCTTCGAAACAGAAACCTATTATCCCGGGCGAGATTATACGCCTAGGGCGTCACAATTAAATATTATACACTTAAAAGCTTCGGCCTTTGCCGTTTCACTTCGCTGCCACCCCTAAATGTCCCATTAGGTCTGTTTGAATACGTAATATTTTTGCATTTGCCGCTTCTAAAACAGAATTGCCGGTTCCTTTGAGAGCTATAATCTATTTGTTCTTTGAAACAACTGTAATGGTTGAGCGATTAACTTGATAAGAAGTTATTCTTTAATCTTTTTTTTTCCTAAATTTCGTATCAAAAGTTATTAGACTTCATTTTGGGCCTACTCCAGTTACATAGTCAAGTTCACTATTTTTGTGTGGCTTCGAATGACAATAGAAATCACTTTTACAACGAAAACTACAAAAAACGTCATACCAAACCAATTCGATTTCAAATCGATCTATTGACTAGGAGTTGACAAAAAATGATTCTCCAAATGAGACGTGAAAAGATTTAGTGAAAGTCATTGTGAGACACCAAGACGCTGTTCGACCTTTTATTTTCTCTAAGTAAAGAAGTGATAATGAATATTTTTCTAAGATACTACTATTACAGGAAAAGGCTATCATCTTCTCATTATTTTTTATTTTTTAGCAATCAACACCATTGTTCGTTAGTATCGAAATTAATTGTGGGAACTGACGAAAATTTTTTTTCAAAGTTGATTAATTTTATTTTGTTGGTAATTTGAGATTGTTGTATTTAAAAGGTTGCTTTCGAAAGGCTGACTTTAATATATAGTTTCTATAGTATAAGCAAATAAGTGAAATGGAAAATCTACCGTAAACTAGCTTCGAAATCATCAAATCATGACACAGGTCGAAGACATAGACAGACTTTACCAACGACCTTTAAGATCTTTTGTTGACATTTTTGTTATTAAAAAGCACTTAAAATACATTACATAGTCCTTGCCTATTGTTCTGTAACTATTTCTTTTTGTAAATCCGAGTCTCAAAAATTATGTTTCTTTAATAAAAGTAGCCAAGCATTAGATGAAAAATGGGTTTTAACAATTTCTACATATTAAATAGAGTAGGTAGGTTTATAAAAACAGTTCAATGCGGCTTCGTTTAAAGCATAAACAAAAAAAAAGTTAATATCGTCAAAGGTTTCGGGCGCACCTGTGCTGTACAATTTTATTTCCATTCATTTTACAAGCTCACCTAAAAAGTATAAAGAAGTTTCCTCTTTATTAATTTTTCAACTTTATATTACTTGTGTTACATCGGTTGGTTTATCCTTGTTACGAGAAAGCTAAGAGAAAATCTAGTATGATGATTATTAAAAAATATTTTTGTCAATAAAGATTATATTTTAACGATTCTCAATCAGGATTCTAATTATTACATTTGCGATAGTTTCGAAGCTAACTATGGTAGGTATGTAATGTTCTAGGTGTGAAAATAAAATTTTGATTTTCAATTGGTCCACTAAAAAAAAGCTCAAATTTGTATTAATTTCCCGCGCAACCGGAAAATGATCTCAGAAATATTTTAAAATATGTTTTTGTCTGGGTAAAAGAACATTTTAATAATTAGTCTTTATGTTTGACTAGTCTCATTTCTCTCAAAAAGCACGTAGAAAAAGTTTTCTAATTTACGAATAATAAAATATGTTTTTTTCTCTTACCGAAGGCACTGAGGAAAGTTGATGAAAGGCTCCAAGTTTTAATTTTTGTTTTTCATTTACCAACCTTTTTATATTTACAACCCTCTTTTATTTTTTCTTGAACTATGTAATCTGTTTTAACATTAAGAATGTAAGTATTGTATTATTTATTACTTCGTATAAAGTTGTATACTTATTCATCTCGTATTGTATAAAATGAGTATAATGAATATTAGTATTGTATAAATCATCCTAAATACCTACTATTAAAGATGAGAGATAACTGTGTATAGGTTTTTATTTTTATATATTCATGTGCCTTTATATTACATACCTACAAAGAAAATAGTCGAACCGTTTGTCCATTTCTGTTGAAACCGAGTTGCGTGCTCGCGTGCTCTGACTTTGGGGTGGAGTAACACTTAAATTAGTTGCAATTTCTACTTGAAAAGCACTCGTTTGCAAATAGCTCTCGTCGGTAAAGCACAGGAAACTATTAAATTCAAATCATTGTTTCATTATTGTTGAAGTTTTTACTACTTATAAGTACCAAATATCTGAAACTTCAAATTAGACTGGAAACTAAATAGAAGTAGAAGGGAAAAGTAGCAAAAATATTTCTTCCTACTCCTCTTCTTATTTCTTATGTTCACGATAGCTGAAATGCTCGATTCTTTTATTTCCATGAAACTCAAAGCAATGAAGTTCACACAATGGGCAGGCACGTATCAGCAGAAGCCAGTGCATTTTAATGAAATTTCTGGGCTATCCACAAAGAGGAAGGAAGGGAATGAATTAAAAAACAACTACAATTTTGATTCACCGATACACGCTGTAGTTTTACTCTTTTCATTATTTCCTGAAACTTACTGTTTGCTTTGCATTTTTTTAATTCCAGTTTTGTGGTGGAAATTATGTCTTGTAGTGTATTATTTTCTTGTCCAAGCTTTCGAAAGTGTTGTGGTTACAAATAATTCGATCATAACAGGTGCAAAGACTGTTTCGTTCGTGAGAATATTTTTATTTCTGAACTTCAACTTAATTGCACCATATTATGACTATAAATATTTATTTTATTGCAAGACATGAAGGAATCTGATTGTAAGCTCTCCCTAAAATCACAATACAAACCGGGAACCATACAATCGTTGTGCTTTTTAAATACTTGAAATTCTCGATACGCAAGGCATGCAATATGATGAGTACCTATAAATTTCATTTTGACGAAATTTTTCCATCTCCCGCATGGACCCTTTTACATTTGATGAAAAACATACATTGTCGAACGTATCAGTTTGGATCAAAGAATTCAATAATGCAAGTTTATGAATACTTTTCATTTGTGTGGGAGGCGGAACTCAAATTGAAATGGGTACTAAGGTTTTCAAGGTACAGTCGGCTGCATAATTGCAGCCCCCGGTAGAGTTCTAAAATTACTATTATTGGCATGTTTTCATTCTAATAATTTTTGTTTGATAAATTGATGAGTTAGAAGACTTTAAACTTAAACTAAACAGGTGTCTAGAATCTTGAATCTTGCTAGTGTTGAAAACATTCTTATAACAGTCGTTTTGGAGCTCTACCGTGGGTCTGCAATTATGCAGCCGACCGTACCTACTTAACAGTTTTTTTTAATTTGTTACTTAGTCGTTCTTACCAGAATAATTTTGCCAAAAAGCTGCCCCTCCACTCATTATGTCCACAGGTGGTGGCGGGTAGTTCCACTGAGGTTTCTCCGGCGTTCGCGGCGGCTCCCGCTGGAAGGGCGGTGACGAGGCCGGGGGTTCCGCACTCGGTGGCTTGCTCTCCGAACCGTTTTCACGCTCAGATCGAGATTCTTGCGCTGGCGATGACAAATTCTCTGTGAATTACGACATGAACATCAAAAAAAATCTTAAAAATGTTGCTACTTTAAAATTGATTAGAGCGCTTTTCCGTAATTACCATAGGTAATTCTAAATCGAACTTATTCTTCAATTAATCAGTCAGATGGACAGCCAATAAGTCAGTAAGTGTAGCAAACAGCGATTATGCAAGGAAATTCAACTCGACTGCGTGTTAGCTCAGCAACCCTCGTTACAAATGGTCTGCGAAACGATTTCCTGACACGGAGATTAGTACAAGCCTTCACCAGCGCACCCCCTTCTTACGTCACGCACTCTATACACTCAGCTCGGCTAATAACATCATAAATCACCCGCGTGAGCAATCAAGAATCAATCCTATATCGACCATGTAAAGAAGGATTTCATATGAGCTTTCAGTGACATAGGTAAGTATACTATTGGATATTGCTCTTATACAGAGATAGTTTGACAGAAGGTAAGTTAACATGTCAGTAGCACTTGAAACTTGTTGAAGTATGACAAGCGATGCCATTGACGATCTTGATGTACCTATCAACTAAGTTGGATTTTGGAACTTGTGTAGCTGAATAAACAGTAATAGGTATTCCTTAATTTCATTATAAGTTTCCAATACTTACCAGTTACAATTCTGAGAATTTCAGCCGGTGCTCCTGATTGTTTGAGCGCTTCTTCTATTTTCTGCCGCCTCTTTAGTTCCATTTCGAGCTGATCTTGAATCATCTGTCTCTGTTTTCTCTCCTTTTTTAGGCGTTTTTGGTACATAACTGTGGAACAAAATATAAAATCAGTAAAGTGCTATGCACTAAATAATACTAATATAAGAGTATGATCTCAAATATAAAATAAAAACTTTTCAATTTATAAACCTTTAAAAAATGCACATTACAAAATATTCATTTTACTATTATAATATCTTGACCAAGGCTAACTGATAGATACACATAGAGAAATCAGGCTACCCCGAGATTTATTTAAATTCTGAAGTACCTATTTAGCTATAGGTAATAATCATTAGATGCTTCACAGGTTTTTTAGGGGAAAGGTGTAAGCTGTATGATTAAAATATTGTCTAAATACCGCAAATAATAATTATACCCTATCTATTCTTAAAAAATGATCTCAAGTGAAAGTGGTATTCTATTATTAATAATATTCATGTATGATATGGCAGACGTTAAAAATCTAACACGATTTTATCAACATTAATATTTATAAAAGGCGGTAAATTGTTCCAAGTGGAACCGTATCGAAACAACAATTACATCGAATGCCGCACGCAGAGCAAAACGAAATTCCCGGCTAAATAAACGGTTGTGCACAAGCGTCCGCGCCCGCCGTACGCCAACCATGCCTACTCCGACCTCCATCTGATCGACGACGACGTCATGTGATCAAACCTGAAAATCAAAGAGCACCTGTCTCTTTTGCTCTTATGACAAAACACGATACGATAACGAAGGATTCAACCATTTTGATTTGGCATTTTACTCATCAATAATATCGGTAGATCCTGCAACGAATAAATTTCTCTGTCTTGCTTATTGAAGTTATGGTAAGTCCGTCTTTTTCTCTCTAAAGTTTGATTGACGAATGATTGAGTCTGCTCACGTGTCGATGGACGGTACAGGCGGCTATACTCTTGATGAAGTTAGGGGCGGCGAGCAGCGGGCGCGGGCGGCAGGCGCGGGAATGAAGTATGCGCGATCGCGCGACCTTATATTTTAATTTCTTTTACGACCAATCATAAGAAATAACTTCAAATACGGTTCGTCATTAAAATTCTTGCTGTATAATCTCATTTGCTTATCTAAATTGTTTGCATATAAAACATCAATTTTGGATACATACTCTCTTTGATTTTTATTTTTCGTTTCATTGGAATTGTTTTGCGAACAAGAAAAAAATATTTACATTTGTAGGTGAATACTTAGTTATCTCCCTTTTAGTTTTTACTAACTGTTACATAACGCAAATGTCTTAAACTAACAAAGTGATATATGCTTGTTAAAGTAGGTAAGTAGTCAATGTTAATAACGCGAAATTATCATTCCTATAATTACAAAAATACAATAAAAGAAGTTAATTTTCTCATTAAAGATTTGCTAGTAATTAATGTTGTTGCTAATGAAACATGCGAAGTTCACTAGCGATCGACTCCTACGCATCATTTGTCATCTCGCGACCTTCGACACAACGTGGTAATGACGAACGACGCCGGGATACAAACGCTCTGGTTTTATTACCAATCCTCATCGGTTGCCTATTACTCATTCTCTTTTGGTACGCAAACAAATAAACCAACACAAACGGAACCCTAAAGTCAAATATTATTTATACGTGACCGTACATAATTACTTTGTTAACAAAATTAGGATAGAAAGGTCCTTTTTCACTTAATTTCTCGGCAATACAAAGGTGTGGGTCCAAATGTCCGTTCAGTGGAAAATTCGTCGGACCATCGAGTTCGTACATTGATTCTATGTAACACCTCTGTAAAACAGTTTTGCACTCGGCTGAAGCTTATTTTCGGATCTTTTCATCTTACTCTAATGTTTATCAACGTGTAAATATTTTCGTTGATTAGAATTATAATATTATAAATGAGATTGCTAGAGTGAAATGAATCAAAGCTAAAACTGAGACGTCAATCAAAGTCTTCCCACACCGTCCGCCGCGCCGTGAGGGCGTGAGCCAGAACTTGCAGTAGAGGCCCGATCTTGCACATTGTTTCTACAAGTCAATATTTGTCTATATATCGTCGGCATTCTTTGTTCTCATAATCCGAACTTATTGCTTCCTTATTTCGTATTAGACGATGAATTGTAATAATTCTCAATTGATTATTTCATTCGATACTAGCTTAACAAAAAGTTTTCAATCTTTTGTGCTCGTCTTTGTGTCTGACTGATGATGGTTCTGATTTGAAATTGTATAGCTTGATGTAGTTTATTCTTTGCATTGTTCCATTGATATTAATTGTTACAATCTTTAAATATAGAGTTAAAGAATTGATAACAATTAACTCTTGACTTATTCAGTGCCATCTTGCAGTAGATATACGTTATATATTGTGTCCAGTCGATTTTTGTTGAAGTGCTCAGAAAAAAAGGCTAATTGAATACAACAGAGAGTGAGATATGAAGCGAAACAATTCGATGGCCGAGCGTATGAATAAAAAAGAACCACCAAAATATTGAAGGAATCCGTTCAAAGGGGAAAAAATGCAATAAAAACCGGGGCCAATACAGTACGACCGTGTGGTTACAAAGCAACCAGCGAATATGGTTTCGAACATCCGTTGCAGACAAAAGTTCGGCTACTTGACTATGCAAATTATATTTGCGGACGGTCGCGACTCGACTGAGACCATACTGAGACCCACCGATCTTTGACGTTTCGTTTCACTTTTGCGTATAACGTGTATTCTTTTCATATTTTTATCCGATTTCCTTCCCCTCGTTCATTTTGTTCCGTTTTAAAAGTCGCGGAACAATACCGCTTTCCACGGGCTTTATTTGCCGCGAGCCGTTTCCTTGCACGCGGCTTCTTTGTTTGCTTATTATACTTACGTATGTACATATCTTTTATATCTATCGAATTTTCTTTTCTTTAATACTTTTTAACTCATAAATGGCTGATACGGTCCCCTAGGGTTTGTTGCCCGAATAACATGTAAATGAGTCGGTTGCGCGAGTAGGTTGCTACAAATTCAAATTGGAATCTGCGTTATACTGTAATTTTGTATGGTAAATCCTATTTCGTTACAAGTTTGTGGGCGTTATTATTTGGTTTGTAAATTTTAGAGTAATAACAAAATGAGTTTCATGCGTGAAGTCACTTTCTGCGTATATATTTTTGAATTTGTCAAGTGACTTGTGTAAAATTGTCTCTACAATATTATTCGATAAAATAAACAAGAATATACGCAAAGATCCTTGTCTTTGCCTAAGAAGGTAAATCCATATTTTGGTAACATCCATGATATTATGAAACATAATCGTGTCTTTTCCCACCGGTGCAATACAACGTAAATATGAATCGACATTTATGACAGCTGCACCCCACCCAGTGGCGGCAAACGATTTAGATAAGTATTTTTATAGTGCTTTATTGAAAATAAATTGCCTAGAATAAAATGAGACAGTTGAAACGGCTTTCCGATAGATGTGTATGAAATAATGTTGCTCTGATAAGATGAGATGTCGATGAACGTATGTTTGTATGCGGTGATGCGACAGTAAGGGATGGTGAATGACGACTCGCTGACATTCGATAAGACATAGTTTATGATGTACGATTCAAACAGTGATTTTGAGATTAGTGCGATTTACGTTATGTTGATCGATTTAAGCTTTGTGTATCTCTTCCAAATTGTTAAACACAAATTAGTGTCTTTGTCAATTTCAGTTCAATAAAAGTTATTTATTTTATGCTGAACCGATTAAGAAAGTATCAAAACCTCGAAAAAATACTTTTATATTACTTAAAATTCAATTTATATTAGACAAAAATCTAAATCGTTTTAATGTTTTGGGTTCACCAGTAAATGATATTTGACTGTTAAATGTTCCCTAACCATTAGTCACCGTGTCCACGGCAGTGTCTCTCGAGCAGGGCCACCCCAACGATCAGCTTTTTATCTGTTTCCTCTGTTTTATTTGGACACAAGAACACTATTTATGGAGCGGGTGCTTTCCGCGATAAACAGTTTCCTCAAAATTGTACCGGATTATTGTTTTTGTCAGACAAGTGGGGAAAGTAAGTTACGAGCTGCGAATGACCTTTCACGATAAAACTCATACATCGCCGGTTAAATGTGTACGCAGCAAATATATTTATTTGATGTTTCATAACTTTCAAAGCAACAAAATATCAATAAAGGTGTACGAAGGAAAATTTTATGAAAAAGAAAGAAAAAGATCGCGAGCAGTTTTATCATGACGATCAAAGGGCCGGTCGGACATTCCGACTTCTTACGACGTTAGTAAAAAATACAATCTCTCTTTATAGTTACCATTCCACTGGTTATTATATCCGTATCGATACGGCTGAACTTACGGACCGTGAAATGTTCGATTCTCGATATTGCCAGCCCCCGGCACTACTTCGGTAATTTGGGATGTTTTTTAAACTGATGGAGATGAAGAACTGCATTACTTTTGAATAAACAAACCAGTGGTCATTGTTCCGCATTACATTATGTTCAAGTCAAGTTACCAAACGTTTGTAACACACACTCATCCTGCACTTGCCAATAAAGATTAGTCTGATAGTAGAATAAAAAGGGTTCAATTCTTTGTAAAAAACAGTTTATTATTTTGGGATCGAATATTGTATTTGGAATGGTTCATCGGGCCATGCTTCCTGCGACATCAGTGTGGTCGAAACATGACACCTCACATTAATATGCCTGAATTAATAATTTTGTAGATATCCGTTGGCAGAAGGGGTTGCATCTGCGATCGCGTGCAAAAATGCTCGCTCAAATAAAGAAAAAACATATACTTACTTAATCTAGCCTTAAACTACGTTCATATATTGTAGGGTACATATTATATTGAATCAACCAAAGCCTATAAATCTAGAATGTAGATATATTATTATCATTTTATGGCGTATCGTATAACAAGAGCAGGTAGACAAAACACAACAAATATTGACAGTAGATGATTGCAGCCCGTCCACTGGAATCCCCTTAGCAAACTTCGAATTAAAACAGGGACGAGAAAAATTAATCCTAATGCGATTTTAATGAAGCCGAAATGAATGAATGTAGTAATGAATCACTAAGCCTCAGGTTATTCGTTTTGTGTTTGGCAGAAAGAGGCATGAAAACAGTAGAGATGTCTAGATCTACTTAATATGTATATTAAAATGTTAGATATGTCATTGTAGTTATACAGTTTTATTTATTACGTCTATAATTATTGATTGGTTGATAGAGAAACGTCGTGAGTCAGGGATGTTTCATGGAATCATAATTTCATCAAAGTATTCGTTTATTTAATCTTTAAAAACCGTATAGCTGCTTCTAAAGGCGCATTGAAACATGAGGAAGATAAAATATAATAATTACTAAGGCTCCGCATTGTACAAAGACGCACGTCTTAACATAGAGTAGGTACAAAGCATACAAGCGCTGAAAATGTACACCTGAAGTCTGCGCTCGCTTTTGCATTAACGAATGCGGAAGCAGCGCTGTGCATACAGGACGCGTTGCACCCCCTCGCTTCTCGGAGGCACTCCCCACCTCCCGGTGGAGGGAGGTGTAGGTGCCTCTCGCTCGAACCAGCCTCCAGCACCAGAGTCCCACCCGTGCGTTCATTACCTCCATGCGGCGACGACCCAACAATTCAAGTTTGCTTTTCGCCACACAATCTACGCTACCAGACAGACTACACTACTCCCATACAGACCGGCCACTCGAATAATAAAGATGCAGAAATTAACCTGGCCGCAATGAAAAAGAAACTAAGTGAAGCTATCTCGGCTTGAATGGAGGTAATGTAACTCGCACTCGTAGAGCGAATGAAAGAAACTCAACGGTTAAATGCTGAGCTTGTTGAAATAGAGGGTAAATGTCAACCGCGGAATAAAAACAGTCAACAGATAAATGCAAACGATAAACACACGAGCAAACTGAAAAGGCGAGATGTGAAAGTGAATGTTTACTCAGTAAACACACGTGGAAATTATGTTCTGTAAATGGAAACAGAAAAAACTGCTCTCGCAAAGGTAGACTGTTGCTACGAAATCAATAAACTTTCCACACTAAATTTGCTCTATCCCATAAAATATTCAATTACGCATAAGCACACATTTGTTAAGGCCAACAACGACCACGCGGTACCCCCATTAAAGACGCCTAAGGGCCATTTAATCGGTCAGTGGATGTAAATTCGACGGCCCAAAACAAATATCCCGAAACTAATAAGGAAACGAAATATGTAAATCGTCTGCCATATTGTTTCGCAAGTGAAATCTTCCTTTAATCTTATAACAAATCCGTGTCCAAATGGCCGGTCCGGGCTGAATTTGAATATAAGAGGGTTGGTTTAAGGGTCAGGTTGTTCCGCAGTCTTGTTGCGGTGAAGAAGGAGTATCTAAATGTATGCAAGACACGCACGGAGAAGATAGCGCCCATAATGTTGTCCTATGCACATATTGCATCAAATTAGTTGTCGACTTGTAAACAAGGAGCACGAAAGTAAGGCCGCTAAGACGTCGACGGTGGGTAGTTTGCATGGATATGAGAGCGGCAATATGGGGGTCCGCAGCTGCTAGCTGTACTCATTAAGATGTTTTATGGTTGGCCCGCCGGACCGTGTTGCCAATTTAAGATATTTCTATGCGGGACGGGCGCCACGTTAGTTTGGCTTCCGATTAGGGGATTAAAGTGGTCCTTTAAGGTATTAGCGTAATAATTGCGGCGCCCATTATGCGGTTAGCATTGTCTCTAATGTTCCCCCAAAGACATTATATTAGGGTAATTTAGATTTAAATATAACCTCAATTTAAATATAATTTCAATTTGTTACATTTTGGCCCAATCAATGAGGCACTGAATTGTTTGCAGACGAGTCGAATGTATAAAATAAAACGACAGAGATGCAATAAAATCGAGATGAGTGTAAAAAGACAAAGTTCAAACAAATTCTGTCCGTTCCATCGCACACCTATTTCCCGCACAGCAAGTAAATCAAAGGGTGTTGAAACTTTACACCCACTTAAAGCCGGACACAGTAATAAAGCGTTCGAACTTCGTCGACCCTGGACGTCAAATGGGACACCCCTTTTGCATTTTGTTAGAAACAGAATTAAAAAGTTCTGATATTTGTTTTCAATGCCAGGTGGAATCAATCTGTTCTAATTTCGAATGTTTTGTCTGTTGAGTAAAAAGCTCATATCTTGATGCCATATAAAGTTCTTACTTGAAACTATGATCGAACTATTGCTTCAGAATATTGGCAGAGAAACTTTCTCCATCGTTTGATCTAGTTCAAGTTTATACTTCTAATTAACCCTATAACGTTACAATGGAGACTTTACATTTTTACTGTTAATTCAGAAATACGATTATTCTTCCCAAAACGTTATGTGCTTACAGTTTAATCTGACTCAAACTAAGTACTAAACTACTTGGCAATAACCTCAATAACCTGATACCGGTCACCTCGGGTCGGTCAGTTGGGATGAATAATTATAGATGAGAACTGACTTTGAAATACAAAACCTTAGAGGAATTAGACAACTTCACAGGATTCTATGAGAGGTTGTTTTAAACAATTGTTAGGTGATCCTTTGAGAGAATTTGATACGACCGAATCTAATTCTAATAAAATTGCCTTCGAATAATTAGCAATTTTACTAAAAATAAGATACTATTTAAAGTCATAAACAAAAGGGTTATTAAACTCTGCCTATCAATGAATATAGCCCATCACAAAGTTTACCAGTTAAAGCTACTACATCCATGAATTGCCTCAAACTACATCAAAGATATATCGTAAGCGCATGTACCGTAATAAGCACAATATTAATTGTTTCCAAAGAGGTGATTCCGTCGAATGTATTCCCTGATTAAGTGCACGGGTCGGACTCACAACCGAGAGGGTTATTAAATAATTTATTGTCTAGCAACTATTCGTGAGGGGGGGAACTGTTCGAATGGTCGGCTAAGATTCTGCGAGCTCTTGTTGCGGAATATTGCTAACGTAAACTTTGTCTATGAAACTTAAATGGATTCACACAACGATACCGCAAAGACGCGCAGATTTAAACTATCTTTTGAAATTTCTCCACGAATAATCAAAAGGATAGTTTATAGTGAGAAAGTGTTTAGTTTCTTGACGGAATTTTAATCACTTATCATCCAAGTACTTACATAGGCAACAGCTAAGTTTTATTAGTAAGAGGTAGGTATGAAATGTGATAAATATATGCATGCATATTACAAAAATAACAGTAACACAAAGGGCAGCGCGATGATTGAATTTGCTCTGAACCTTTTACAGCTTTCAATGCACATTTCGAGCTGTCAGTGGCAAATTACGAAGGCTGCCCATTCACGCTCAAAAATCGCTCTCGATTGAGTCAAGTGAGACAAAATAAAAGGTTGGTCGTAGGGGGCGCGAACGCAACTCACCCTCCGGGAAACCAACACGGGGAACGTATGTCCGGTACATTTGTAAATACTAACAGGTGCCGACAACCATTTGACATATTATTGAATTAAATGACGCGTGCTATTGTTACCAAAAAGTTACTAATTAATTTAGGCAAGTAACCTTTTCAGTTAAATTTCCCAGTGATTATTTCTACTGCAAAATTCAAATAATTTAAGTTTCAGTTACATTCTCAAAACCTTATAGAGATTAAAAGAGTTAAACCTTTTAAAGCTTATAAAGATTTATTTAACCTTATAACGATTAAAATAATTATGATTAATAGAAAGTAACCTTTTCAGTTAAATTTCCCAGTGATTATTTCTAGTGCAAAATTCAAAATCATTTAAATAAATCTTTATAAGCTTTAACTCTTTTAATCTCTATAAGGTTTTGAGAATGTAAATTACATTCTCAAAACCTTATAGAGATTAAAAGAGTTAAAGCTTATAAAGATTTATTTAACCTTATAACGATTAAAATAATTGAAGATAGAAAGACGTATAGAGTTTTCACGAACCAATTTCCAATCAGTCATTTGATTATGTCCAGTTATACACACCATAAAGCTCTCATATTGAAAGGGTAAGAGATAATTCATTTTCGTCGAAATATTGTCTGCTGTTAGGAAAAGATCTAATTATTCTCTTATTCCATTTGAACAGGATAAAATTGTATTTAAGAACGTTAGAATGATGTATATACTAAGAATTTATTTAAGCAGTTAAAGCGAGTCATAACACTACAGTTGATGAGTCTAGTTAAAACATTCAAATAAACATTGGATCAGTAATAGAAACATCTCAATAACACCTTGCAAAATATAAACAAGCAAGTTCGATGTAAAAACCGATATCTTGTGTATTAGTTGGCATCGGACGTTGCGGTACTCTCGCTACTGAATCTGATTACAAACAGAATCATCTTTCACGGCTCAGCGGGCGAAAACACGCGTCTATCCCTATATTTTGTTTACCTACTATCAATGAACTACTATAAGTTCATTGCATATATTGAAAAGAGAAAAAAAACAAGTTTAAATCGGATAAATAGGGTTTTTTCTCATTGTGTTTACCTAAAATATGTTAAGCTTAATTCATCATCAGGCTTTTTTACAGCGTTAATAAATGACGCGTTTTTTTGAATTTTTTCGATGTCTAGTATGTTTGAGGTATATACTGGTAGTTATAGGTCGAATCAATAATGTTTTTTATTGATGAAATTTAAAAAAAAATGCAATTCGATCCACTTTGTAAGGAAAGAAAACGATGCGGAAATTACTGTCGTCTATTTTTGTCTCCAAACAGGTTTGGCTGTAAAATATGATATTAGCAACAGCATAAATACGATATCCTGCAATCAAATCGAGGTGTATGGCTTCGTCGACGTCTGTTACTCGTGTGTGGTCGCGCGCTAAACAAAGATCTTAATGATCGTACATTTGGCGAATGTAAACAATTTATTAGTCCGCAATCGACATCGTTACAATCGATTCTTGCATTCGATATATCGATTCGTATTTTAAACTCTTCTCCGTTAACAGACGTATCGAAATTCAATCGTTTATTTTGAGTAACGTTTATATCGACGAGTTGTTATAGGTATACCTATCTACATATTTATTTTCTAAAAAATTTTAGAGACTAAAACATTGCCTTTGGAAAGATTTTTTTTGTGTTATACTTCTAATATAACTTTGAATTAGTAATGTTTGAGAAAAAAAGAGTCGTACATCAACGATTATCTGAAGTGAAGTAATATTTTGCGATGAATAAGCTATTTTCTCCAAGACACCAGATGTGTTTGAGCAAGCACTAAATTTAATTTTATTGAATTTTCTGTCTCGGGTGAAATGAGGCCAGAATACATTGTCAATCAATGTTTAATTTATGTAACACACACTTTTCATACTATCTACACAACGTAACAGAGCTTATTACGCCCAGAAATTTTCAATTATAATATAGTAGTCATCGATCCGTTTCACGACACTAATTCCATTTGACCCTACAATCGAATATCTAACTCCCCTTTTGAACGAAATCAACAACAAAGACTTCGCGAATTAAACTCTTGACTCATTCTCAAACTTTACTAAGACATCGGAGGTAGCTGTTTTTGTTTGTTTCTATAATTAAAACGCGACTTAGCCGCTTTCTCGATAATTATAATTCCTCTCGATGTTGCCGTTACGGCGCGCGGGCGAGTTGGATTCGAGAGGGCTCCGCGCCTCTCCGAGCGGCCAACACTAGCTAATTGTTTAGAGTTGGCAAAGACGCTTATTGTTTTGGATTAAATTAAAACACAAAGCGAGTTCGGTCTGGATGGGATATAAACATCATTAAAAGTTAGTGTTAATATTTGGTGAGAGGTGGTGAATAGTCGCACGGGTGGGCACGTTACGGGCGGTGCGGCGCGGGCGGTAGGTAGTCTGTCACAAGAGTCGCCCGGCCGGCCGTGTCTGAAGCCGCCACTTTTGTACACAGTTCTAACTCCCACTGGACTGGCGCTAACACGCAACTCCGCCTCAATAGTTGCAACGGTTCGATGGGCAATTTGTATATTGTGCCTTAAAATTTGTTCACTATTCAAAACATTGATTCATTTTTTTAAGTTATTGATGATTAATTTTAGTAATTTAATTAAAGTTGAAGTAAAGGATCTTGAATACCCACAATCTAGGTAAAATCAGATAAGTGAGGTAAGTATCAAATAACGAATACGATACGTTGGTCATATGGCGCGCGCAGTCGGTTGTATTAAAATCGACAATTCGATCGTGCTAAATTGTTTAGACCATATCGTATCTGTGCATTTCTCGGTTTTGTAGCCAATTATTAATACACAGTCACTGAAGTCTATCGTATGTAATTAACGGTATAGCTTTCTTTAAAAGGATAAGTAGGTACCTATAATATGGTCGTTTAATAAAACTGAAAACTTTTTGAAACACCTGGTCTAATACCATCACCTTTCTATATTACACACTCGCTCGTTCGGAGGGGCGGTCCATACCCAGACTTTCAAGAGACTGGAATAACGGAATGTCTATTCCGATTGAAAGTCTCACAGCAATTCTCTAACGAATTTTTTCTGTTTACTCTGATTTCTGTTCATTGTATTTTATTATTTGTTTATTTTAAGACACGTAGATTAATTTAAGTACATACTTTTATTTTGCAAACTGTCCCAAATGTTTACATATAAATTCATAGAATCATTGATGGCCACGACACAGGCCTTGTGTAGGTATCATAGATAAGCTTGTTTTATTATTGTGGACTATTTAATAAATTATTTATGTTTCATGTTTTTTATAAGGATAGGATACCCTACCTAAACCTACATGGAGTCATACTCTTACCTTAATTACGTTGTTTCTAAGTTATAACGTGTTTGCTGTATTTATTACTCGAAGAATTTAAAGTATCAGCAAAATATATTCAACAAACAATACATAACAATACTAATTATAAAGTTCATTATGTATTTGAGTGAATTCTGCCGAAACTTCGTTTCAACTCCTTATTACAGGAAAACATAATACATTGAAACACGTTCTAACAATTTCACATACAATCATAAATTCTAATTTAGCTTGTTCTTGGATCTTGTTACTCCTCTCGCGTTCGGTTTTCCGGACTCATTGTATGTTACTCCCAAGACATTGTAGCCCCGCAGAACGTATATACAAAATTAATTAGACAAAATCTCGGGGTCTTGTAATATTTTATTATTATTTCTGCCGTTCTGAGAGATTTTATTAGCGCGTTATATTTACTGCTTCTCTTTGGTGTAATGAATCTGAATGGGGTCTTGATTAGCGCCGATCCTGTATGGATGCTATATCTTTACAAGTTGGTTCATAATTATAGTAGTAATAATTACAAGGTTGCTTACATTGGAACCTTCCACGGATTTCCATTTCGCTACGAATGTTGATGGTTTGTTAAATTAAACGTCGTGCACTGGACGGCTATTTTCTTGATTACGAACGCCTATCTGAACATAGTTTGCACTGTTTTAATTTGCACTTTGTCGTTCGATAACTCTTGGAATACTTAAGTAATTATATTAAACAAAGATATAGCCATATATTCTTAGCTAGCCTTTGTCAGTTTAAATTAGTACTGTTAGAAAACAATATCAAGATTAAGATAACGTAGGTAGGAACTTAAATTGTTTCCAAATACATAATACCTATATGTAATGTATATTTGCCAATGCTATATATAATTTTCTTCTTTGTATTTATTGTAAATAATTCACATTACCTGCGAATCCCTGTAGACTGCCCTTGAACAAATGAAATAAAGAAGTCTAATGGTATTTAGCCATTGTTTCGATAAGGACAGTACCATACAGTATTCTAAAAAGGTAGTCAATTTGTATGTCTATACGTAGAGTCGTCGGCACGAGCCAAACACAGCATTCTACTTAAAGGTAAATTGTGTTATGTATTCGATTCAATGTTTCTTTACAGTGCCGCCCTTTCGTAGTGTGATTTCGCAGTGTCTTTAGTTGCTTAGGAACATGAAACGTAGAATTTGTAATCGTTGATATTTTATATGTTTAACTAGCTTTTGCACGCGACTTCGTCCGCGTAGAAGTCGAAAAGGACGAAAAGGAATCACGTTGTCCCATACAAACTCCCCCTCCCAGGGGTAGAATTTCGGAAAATTATTTCTTATCGGATGCTTACGTCATACAAAGAAGACACCCTCCAAGTTTCAGGTCTATAAGATCAGTGATTTAGGCTATGCGTTGATCCGTCAGTCAGTCAGGACAAATAATTTTATATGTAAAGATTTCTGTGTCATTTATTTTTTCGCACAATTTCGTAAATTTTAACATTTGCTTCGATCAAATACCTTATTTATTAAGGACGATGATTTGTTTTGTCTCACATAAATACCTACCTACCACCTTCCTACCTACTTAGTTCCACCGCCATAGTATATCTTCTTTTTGCCATAAGGGTTAGCTTCCGCAAATGCATTTAAAGCTGGGAAGCAAATCAGTTGGGTTAGACCAGTCGGCAAAATCTAATCATTTGTATTACTTACGCGCCCGGAACCCATATTCTGCCTCATTACACCGGAACATCAACTTAACTGGATTGAATGTTCTCTATGTATCTAGGTTTAGTCTAGGGAACAAATATGTAATTTAGCCTCAAATAAAGATAAAGAACTACCATCGTGTATCAGTTGTTTAACAGATGGGTCATGCTCATCACATGGCATTGTCCGTTGATAAGAAATACAATCAATGTCGTAAGAAAATATGAATGTTTGTAATATATCTCCCCCTGTTCTAGAACAACGTGTCCGGCATTACGTGAGTGGGAAAGAATCGGTAAATGTGTCACGTAGTCCGTAGGTAGTACCATTTCCAGGACAAGGACGGAATATGGGGATTAATAACATATTGACTTGAATTTCTTGTGCCAAAGTTTCACATGAGAAGTATATTAATCAGTAGGTACCTTACACGTCAAACCACATAATGGCACCGACATTATTAAGGCTTAGTCCACAAGTGCAGTGAGAAAACAACCTGTCAGCAATTAGCGTCAAATAAAATCGGCAAAACGGAGCTTATTAATGAACACGAAGCCTCGAACAGATTGGAACAATTTTTTCCTGGCCACAGTCGAACCTCAAGCAAAAAACGGAATAAAACCACCGATGTTACGTTCCAGTGTAAATATTTACCAGGCCTCGTTCACGAAAACTTTCGTAGCGCCGATAACTTCACCTGAGATCTCTTGCAAAAAATGTTAATAATTTTGCACCGGTCAGTGCGCACCGCAAAGCTTCAGACAAAATGTAAGTACTATTTAAAACCAGTAGAATTTATTGTGGAAAGTTGTCTTTAAGATCAATATGTTTTTTGTCTTTCAAGGAGAAAAGAAAAATCAGTTAAGTATTGATAAATATCTGCGATATCATTTGGCACACATGTGGTCGGATTGAAGTTCAGAATCTGTGAGCATCGTCGGTATAACTTGTCGATAATTGAATTCCATAGGCGGGGGCGCCGGCATTCACAGCGAAGTCGCACGTCGTCGTGTCGCGGTCAGGATTTATCGTGTACAGCGAATATTTTTTGATGTCTTCCCACTGGACCGAGTAAAAGAATCGCAGGTATTTTTATGAACCGTTCATCATTAAACATTCTTTTGGTCTGTACTCGTAGCTTGCTCAGAATCTCAATTAACTGTTCGTTGCTTACTTTTTCATTCTAATGACTCACAGTTTAATACTTACACTTACTAATAAGGCTTCTACATTTCTACGATCTTTCGTTGTTTACGTACGTTTATTATTGGGGTTTATACTTTATTCGATTTTAGAATCAATTTGCATGGAAGTTAAACCAGGATAATTGAATGGGCAACACAAACTAATACAATTATTACTAGGGTGGATGTAGCAATGACGTTTTGACGTCAGAGGCTACTGACGTATGTTGATACGATTGTTTGCCTGTTGGACGATTTCATTTGAATTTGATCACTCGACTGTCCGGCTCCGATAATGTTTGCATTGCAGGGGATCTACTGTCAAATCATAGCTTGTGTAATGAACTTAGGTACAGTATCCATGTCCTAATATTGGGTTGAATATATCTAGACTAGGCATTGTGTGGCTGTTGTCTGTACCCCTTTTCGACCAGAGTATCGATAATATTTATCATCAATATTTTGGGAAGGTACAGAGAGTTGATATGAAGTAGTTGGCAATGACAAACTACTGAAACAAGATTGAGTATTTGAGTATGCCAGTTTGGTAATTTAATGCTATATGAAAAAGGTAGTAAACAATGTAAGTACGTAATATTATATTATAATATGTAAATTAAGTTAATACAAGGTGTATAAGAATTAATAATATATTATCATAATAATATTTACTACTGTAGTTATTGCAATTGTTGAGAAACGAATGCAATAGAAATTTATGGGCCATAAACTTCTGTGAACTGGATTGTTATTGTTAGATGCAAAAAATTATTTAACAGAACAGATCAGGTGCTAGGTGTGGTATATGTAGATGCAGTACTGTCGTATTATAATTATTGAAATGTTATTCAAGTAAAGTTTTACTTGCTTATTATAATTTTTAATATATTTTTCAAAATGTGTCGCAAGGTGCTTAGATGTCATATGGGTAGCAATTGATGTTATATTTTCTTTACAGTCTGTAATATTATAACAAACGCAATTTTTTTCTAGAATGAAAAATGTTGTTCCGTTGCACGGCAAATGTTCTAAGATTTTAGGTAGGTTCTGGGTTTTACTTGTATGTAAACAATATAAATAGAACTCATTCATAAACACGTCATAACAATGTTATATTGACATTTAAGCTCGGAAAAGGCATCAATATCCTCCATTCCAAACATAATGTAGGCATAATTGGCGTAACATTTCTACGGCTCACCCTTTCAGCGCACCAGTAATGTTACGGCCTACATGTTATTTAATTACACGATCTTGGAGCACAATGAGAATTATACCGACTCCTTTACTTGCTTCCAATGGAGAAAGGGGAATACAGGACCGGATTTGGTGATTGATATTTAATTAAAATATAGTCTTGTTCTTGATATTGCTTAAGTTCAAGCGAGAGAAAAACTCGTGAACTCCACTCAAAGGCGGGTCGAGAAAAATGTTTGCTAGTTTCTATTTTAAAAACTTGTCGATCTTTCAATTTATAATTTTCAAAGTTTTCTCTTTTAATTTCGAAGTAATTAGCAATTTTACCCTACAATTTTCATCTTCTCTTCCACCTTATCTTCTATGCTAAAAATGTGACCCCCAAACCCTGATTCTGCTGATGTTCAAACTAACAACTCGAGAAACTTGAAAATTCTCCAAAATTGAGAAGCAAAATAAGCTAAAAATATCGAAAACACTACATAAGACCAATATCTAATCTAAGTACATATTTCATTTTTTATTTTTACCTATTTTAACCTATCAGACAAGTTCTTGTCTGTTAAGCTAAAAATGTTTATTAAAATAAAATCCCTCTAAGTCCGTCACTCCTATTCGCAAAGGTTAAGGAAACCATGACCGGAACGTCTCGGAATCATAGGGCGAGAACTATGGAATAGTTGCTCTCCCTTCCTTAGGGTGTCCCTTACCCGGCAATCCAGTCCAACTCAATTATAAACGAATAAATCAAAATGATTGAGTAACATCTACGAATTTCGCAATTTGTAATGCGAATACAGATGTCTGTTTATGAAATTTAAAGTTACTGCTGACAGTTTTATTAGGAACACACCCATACCCAGGAACAAACAGCAATTTGATCAAAAAACAAAAGTGTACATCCTACTAATATTATAAATGTGAAAGTAAATGTGTGTGTGTGTGTATGTGGGTGTGTGTGTGTGTGTTTGTTACTCCTTCACGCTAAAACTACTGAACCAATTGCAATGAAATTCGGTATGTAGATAGCTAGAGGCCTGGATGAACATATAGGCTACTTTTTATCCCGATATTCCCACGGGATCGGGACTTACGCGGGTGAAACCGCGGGGCATACATATATTTAATTCCTGACTGATTGATACAATATCAACGCACAGAATAAACCCCTGGTCCAAGAGAGAGGGTGTGCTCTTTGTGAAGTACCGTGTAGGTTTCCACTAAAAAAGGGTTTATTGAAATTGCACCCATGAAATAGTAATATAGCGGATGAAGTCGTGGGCAGAAGAAGATATTGTCAAAACTATTATTATTTGACGACCCAGTTGGCACAATGGTTACCACGCCCGACTGCCAAACACAGGGTTGCGGGTTCGATTCCCGCCTCAGACAAGTATTTATGCTTATATATTTGTCTGTGGTCTGGTTGTTTCTATGTATTATAAGTATATATTTACAAAAGAAAAGTATATAAGTAGTATATCCGTTGTCTAGCACCCATAACACAAGTCTAGTTACTTAACTTGGGGTTAGATGACGATGTGTGGAATGTCCTGTAATATTTAAATTTATTAAACATCCAGACAGATTGGAATATCCAGACAGATTGGTACCGTCAAATTCTAGTTTACAAATCAGAATAATGAAATTGATACCATAGAGTCTCTTAACCGTGATCCAAAATGACCACTAATTTTCTATAATGATACAGTTTCTAGGTAAATAATATCACCATTAGTATGCGTGTTATAAGTGCCAATACGAGTAAAACTTTGAACAAATTGCTTAGGTTAATCAAGAAAATTACATATCATATATGGCGACCGATCATTTCAACATTATTAGGTTTTTCAATATAAATATGTGTTATATTTTTGTTTAAAAATCGACATTATTATTGGACATTTTAATTATTAGACTTTTTTATAATTGGACATTATTATAATTGGACCAATTTATTATTATCATTTCACTATTGGACATATTTAGTACTGGATATTTTAATAATTAGACATTTTTATAATGGGACGGTATAACTTTTGGACATTGGCTTTGGACATTTTTATTTTTTTACATTAGTCGTGCAAATCATTTCACAGCACCAGTATTCTTAATCATGTTAGACGTCATTGAAGTGCAAATCTGAGTGAATATTTTCTTATAAGCAGTAAAGTAATTTCTATTTACTATTAGATAAGTAAGCCAATGGTTAGAAAATTTTAATTAACTAAATTATGAAGTGCACGATTTCATCCCCATTGAAATCGAGGGTCGATGTATTACGAAAGCGCTAGATTCATACGATACTATTGAATACAATACCTATCATGAATGGAGTCCGCGGACGTTGATTAGGCTTAGCCGTATAGCCAGGCTGTTTCAATTTTCATCGGCTATAGACTGCAGGAGATCCAATACACTGGTATTGGAGCTCCTGATTGATTGTTAGAAAGCACCATTTTTGTTGTTGTTTTTTGTTAGGTAACAAGTAGTTAATAAATAAAATAAAACAACATTGGCAAATAAAACATCACAACTTTTAAATTCTTGAAATAGATTTTCATGAAATAAACATACCTAAGAATATTCCCGTCTGCCTCCAATTCTTTTAGGCTTATTCTTATCTCTAGGTTGTTTATTAGTTTTCAAACGCAATTAAGCTTAAGTTTTTCTAACTTTTTTATTATTTGATAAGGGTCGGTAGAGTTTGAAGTGCATTAATTAAGTTTTAATTTCATGTACGAATATCTAGGTAACAGAAATGGTTTTTATTATTGTTGATACTTAGTTGTGATTATATTAAAATGGGTTTCAGTTTGTTTACGTTAGCCTTTTGTAACTAAAGTTGTATTTCACAACGTGGTCGCGTCCGACGCTATCTGATGATTGGTTTTTGGCAATTAACAGTATTGCTCACGTCGCAATAGAGTTCATTCACCGTGTGAATTATGTATGGACACCTCGGTGTCCCTCTTTGTTTCATACATGTACCCGACTACGCGTAAATACCTATCAATGCCTGATAGTGTTTGTTTAAAGGACGATCTATTGCTGTATACACAACACAGATTTAAAAAAATAATAATGTCAGGACATTTCACACATCGCCATCTAGCCCCAAGCTAAGGAACTAGACTTGTGTTATGGGTGCTAGACAACGGATATA
The DNA here is from genome assembly GCA_951213275.1 of Idaea straminata. Lineage (NCBI taxonomy): Eukaryota > Metazoa > Arthropoda > Insecta > Lepidoptera > Geometridae > Idaea > Idaea straminata. The sequence goes on from OX577850.1 coordinate 6,744,422, forward strand.
CTACATGTATATTTTTCTTTTGTAAATATATACTTATAATACATAGAAACAACCAGACCTTAGACAAATATCTAAGCATAAATACTTTTCTGAGGCGGGAATCGAACCTGCAACCCTGAGTTTGGCAGTCTGGCATGGTGACCATTGTGCCAACTGGGTCGTCCCAGTTTCTCTATGAAAAAATTATTTATTTTAAATGAAATTTATTTAAAATGAATATTCAGGTACTATTTATTGGACAACTATTTTAAAAAGCACTTTTATCAACATCCATTTCCTATCACCCACTTTCATGTTAGTTTAAAACATTAAATGACAATGTCTATACATTAAAGGTGTTAACCGGGAATGCTCAGCCGATAGATGTCAAAAAGCTTTTAAACTAGATCGGAGATTGCCAAATAGTCTAGAAAATCCATTAACGACGTTCCTATAGATATTATATTTTGACGACCCAGTTGGCACAATGGTTACCACGCCGGACTGCCAAACACAGGGTTGCGGGTTCGATTCCCGCCTCAGACAAGTATTTATGCTTAGATATTTGTCTGTGGTCTGGTTGTTTCTATGTATTATAAGTATATATTTACAAAAGAAAAGTATTTATGTAGTTTATCCGTTGTATAGCACCCATACCACAAGTCTAGTTACTTAACTTGGGGCTAGATGGCGATGTGTGTAATGTCCTGTAATATTTATTTATTTGTATATCTTAGTTGCATCGTGCTATACCTAAGCTATAACTTAAATAAATTCAGGCTAAACTGTTACACTGTTACGCTGTACATTTATCGGTCGTATAATTATAACACATGTTTCAGAGGCAATAATTATTTTCATTATACACAACGACAACCTTACAGCGACCTGTCGTCCCTATATTAACATTTAAATTTACATCACATGAGAAATGTCTACCTTGATAATATACATCGCCTTTATGTTGTTTGTGACATGTAAAATGGTTGTCATCTTTAATTTTCCCAAAATGTTACATTAAATCAGTTGTTTAGAGTCGAGTTTAGCTTGCGATTTGAAGGTATTCAATAGAATTAAACCCTTTGTCTCAAGGCGTTTCGAATGCCATACAGCTTGACATTTGTACAAAGGTTAACTTCCACTGTTTTGACGGTTTTCTTTTAACTCGCTGACACAGTATGTATTGTATTTGTAAAGAAAAGGTAATATTAGGTCCCTCCTACTGACCTTTTTATTGTGAATTGAAAATTTACTTATAAAGAATTAGCATTTAAAGATGTGAAATTGAAGAGAACTATAAAACACGCAATTACCTATTGTGATTGGGAAAGCCTGAACACAAACAAAGCGATATTAGTATACATATGTGTGAATATAAAAATGATATTAATTGAACACCCACAGAACAATGTGGCAGACAATTACAGCAAAGGCGTCGATGAGACGGTGGCACGGAAAGGAAATAAGCAACATAACGTACTAGCCTGAGTAACACGAGAGCATAATAGTTTTAATGTTGGAAATAAATAACGTAGCGAGGAAGAAGACAATGGTCTTGTAACGAGATATCTTGTTAATTGTGGCGAATGCGGAGCGAGCCTCTGATCGGAGATTTATGGAAGGCATTGAAATTACACCCTGTTTGTTCATACTGCTTTGGTGTCTACCACGAACAAAGACCAAGCATATTTAATAGTGGTTACGAGTATTTTGTTAAGCGTTAGAAATTGTTTATGTATTCAAAGTGATAGAACAAGTTGATGAAACCGATGTGAAGCAGTCAGACACCTACCATAACTGTTAATATAACTCTTTTTAAAAGAACTTACCTCTCATTTTCTGTTCATCTAAGAGTTGCCTCTCCAAATTGTCTTTGACTTCTCTTTCTCTAAGCACGTCCATCTTCAGTTCCGCTGAAACAATAACAAAGTGATAATTATTCCTAATCATTGCAAATATCAGCAACCTTTGTTCCATTATCAAATCAAATTATAATAAAATGTTAACATTAACAATGTTTTCAGTTAAATTCTGTTAAATAAATGGGTTATTGAATACAAAAGGCATTGTATAAATTTAACAGTGAGCTAAACCGGTAACAAGACCTTCGGCAAGAGGCCGATTAGAAACATAAACACGGATTAACTCATTCGGAATCCCTGTACCATTGTGAAGGAGTCGAATTGAGAGATTTGCATAACTTTCAATTAAACGTTAACTGACGGAAATGATTAGGGGAAAGTGCTTCAGTTTCAGATATGTTTCACAATTACTATCATGTAATTTACAGATCTTTAATTACAGCGGTGTTGGCTTAGTGGTAGATACCCCGACTTTCATTCTGAAGGTCGTTCCAATCTCAGGCGGCCGTGCACCAATGGATTTGTGTTAAGAAAAATGTATTGGCGCTAATTGACATTGCTCTTACGGTGAAGGAAAACATCGTGAAGAAACCCGCACGGCTTAGTTGGCTCCAGAAGTTTTGACAAGTTTTCTCTTCTGGACACAGTCGACTAAGCTGTGAGGGTAGTAGGTGCTGAGCAAGCCTACTCCATCCTCACGCAAAAGGGACCCAATTAAAAAGAGTCTAGTTGCGGAAAAAAGCCCGTATACATACATACATACAAACTTCGTTTAGTACAGAAAAGCCCTGTTTAGTCAATTTGTCCTTATCTATATTTTTATCGTTTCGTATTGTAATGAATGATGAGTTTTTGTTGAGTTGTAAAAAAAATTGGCAGCAATTTCTTGTATATTTTCAGTGTTAAGATTTTGTAGTCGTATTAACATTGGAAATCTTTGGCAAGGCCTATGGTCAGCAGTGGACATCCTGGGGCTAATAATTTGATGATGATGATATGTTTTTTAATTCTTTTTTCAGTTATATTGGCGTTTGAATACTCAATTTAATTCGAATTAAGAAATATTTAATTTAAATCATGTGTAATTTTGAGAATAGGTAAGTGTTTAATATCAAGTCGTAAGTACGGAAAATGACGTCATTCAATTTGAATAGAAACAGGTCACGCCCGTTCACAAAGTCACAGTTTAATTTGGTCCCTTATTCAATTAGGTACCTAAGCTGCGACTATCTAATGGAGGTCGTAAGGGGATCAGCCTGATTAACTTGCTATGTTAGCACCTACGGTTACCGCGCTGCAACACTTGAAAGATTCAATTTGATATAAGCTTCATTGTTTTAAGATAGCGATAACACAATGCCGGTAATAACGTACGGGATGAGAATAATGGAATCGGTATGGTTATTGATCGACTAAATTGAAATTATTGTATCTATTTTGCTCAAAGGCGTAGGAAACTTATACACAGGAAAACACGTTTCTTTGAAGCAAGAAAAAATCCTACTCTTATATACGCTAGAAAATAATATCTTGGAATCATTAAAAAATCTTAAAATAGCAGTAGGTACCTATTCCTAATTGGAAAGTAATATTCATTAAGAATATCGTTTGTAAATTTCAAGAAAATTTGCTAAAAACAAGACATTATTTTCTGTCTGGAGAGGATTATCACCTACTCATTTCAAGAAACTTTTATTTTCTGTGTACGAATAAATTATTTGATGTAAATGAAGAAGGCAATAAATACAATAACAGTGAATACAATAAATACGGTAATCGTAGCATCGAAATCTTACATTTTATATGACATTTGTAATTAGCGGCAATAATAGAAAAAGAAACCAATGTGGTTATGGTGTATTAATTTCAAAGTCAACAATTAATTGCACAGTATCGTGTATATTATGATTATCTGTACAGTCTGGTCCCGCAACTATCTTGTTCAATTCACCGAGTATTGTTTGCTATAATAGATCGGTTAGCGTTTTAATTACTCTTGCTGATTCAATTTGAAACCAAAATTACAATGGTAATATTATTTGAGTAGATATTTATAATTAATTCATACCTAGGCGCACCTGGAATGAACAAAACTATTTATACAATTAACCAATTCTTATTGGTCTGATGATCTCATCACCCTTTTTGTACCTGAGAGCAAGGGTATTATGATAGACTTTCAGATGAACAATATACAGTAAAATAAAATAAATAATAAGGGCTTTTTCTCTTTTCGAGGAACAGAACCTTACAAAATTGTAAACATCAACAATTTAGATCACACTAAATGCACAGTAAAGATAAATTTAATTAAAAGATACAAAATGATTCAAAATAAGCCAATTAACAGAAACTAAACGCGTCAAAGGATACTACAAGAACGATAGAGATCTACAATGAAATGCGCATACAAGTAGCCGAGTGGCTCCTCGCGAACCGTATCGACGTACAAAAATCTCGCCGATAACAGAGACAAGTTAACTTGCTCTCGCGCATGCTTATAATAAGGGCCCTGGATAAAGGTATAGGTATCGCACGAAAGCTATCTCGAATTGTGATCGGTGAATTGAAACGTTCTCTTGCTTATTTTATTACATGGAATTTAATTAACTCATATTTTAGGATTCGTTATTTTAATGTATTTATGGTGTAAACGCGTTATCGGTTAAAGTAAACTGAATAAAAATAGTAATCTATCAGAAGAATTTCCATAATAAAAGGTTCAATCATAAACGCCGATTGCCAGATTAATTTTAAATCAATCCCGATGTATACTGTAATTTAGAGAGCTTTTATTTAAGAGTGGTTTCGCACATGAAACGTAAATTACCTTTGCTCAGGGATGGCCATTAAGGTCCTGCGTCGGTGCGCTCGATATCTCGTCATCTCGCGATTTGCGAGGACTCCTATCCTAACAAAAGACGCTTCTGGTGGGTCGCTCTACACTTACCCAGCTGATCTAATCATCCCCGTATATTGTCACTTTGATATAAGTAAATACACGTACATCGTGCAATTCAATATAAATGTATGTAAAAACCTACCTACCTACACCCAAATACAACATATTTATAAAAAAATTGTTATTTCAGGTTTATAAATAAGTACAGATCCATATAAAATAGATACCGTACAGACTGACATACTTAAAGATGATATTATAATAAATTTAAGTTAATTTTTAGGGATTATGTATTGGACAAACTCTAATGTTTAATAGGAGACCAACTAAAATAAGGTGATCAATAAATCAAAAGTTTTCTTAGAAGGTAACGCTTAAGGAAACATTTATCGATAAAAAGTAAGAAAAACCAAAACTCCAAAAGCGGAACACTCAATTTTTAAATCGATCTTTATATCGGATCAATCAAATTTAAAACCTGATCGAGTCGACCGACGAAAAATTATTACTTTATAAATAAAATAATAATAAAAACGATGCGCGCGGCTGAAGGGAATATATAATTATGGACAATTATTATTATGATATCGAAACTCAATGGTCGATAGATGATTGAAAGGATCGAGGCTCATAAACAAAAGGATCAATTTTGATTACGCAATTTAATAATGTTTAAAAGCTAAGTAATTAGCTGATAATCGAACTATAAAATTAAATATTTATGACCCAGAAACGAGGTGGCATCGGGGGAAGTCAATTTCTGTTTTATTTTTTCAAACAGCAGCCAAAATGTGATTCAATGGAGGGTCGTGCGACAAAATTCTATTTCTCTTCAATTTCGTGCACTTACATAAAATAACAATAATATTTAAATTTCGAATGTGATGCGCTTTGAGAGTTGAGACGTTTTCAGAGAAAAATGAAATGAAAAATATACACTTTTGCAAAATCTAATTTAGGGTGAAACGTTGCAAATTGGATATCGTAAGATGATTTAAAAGGTGTTAGACAAAACGGAAATTTAATGTGGTGTTACAAGGCTAAGGGACAGTGAAAGAAATTGTTCAATTTCAATGAAACCTAAGTCATAGGGCGAATGAATTAAGACATATTTTCACAACCCTCGGTAACATGAAGACGAAGTCAGGATTGCAGTTAAAATAACAATTAAAGTCTTCCTTAAATTTACGACTTAAAAGTGGGAAAATAATTTAAACGCGCGTTATGGTGTAAGTAAGCGGATGGGCCTTTGAAACAAGAAACAAAAGTAACCATTTGAATCTCCCTCTGCGTTGTGTTTAGTCGTTCTTAACATGAATAATTTCATAGAAAGTATTTGAAAGCATTATGATGAAATTTTAATAGTAATAGCGAAATAATACTGAGGAATATTGCTTATTTTAATGCATACTTTTGGGCCTGGATATAATTAATAAATAAATGATATTATTTCTTAGAAATTTTGACAAATGCTGAATTTATAAATATAGAAGACTAGCTTTTGCTCGCGACTTAGGTCGCGTAAAAGTCGAAAATGGACCAAGGAATCACGTCCCATACAAACTTTGCCCCCCCTTTTCACTCCTTTAGGGGTAGATTTTCGGAAAATCCTTTTTTATCGGATGCCTACGTCACACAAAGAACCCACTCTCCAAGTCTCAGAACTCCACGATCAGCGGTTTAGGCTGTGCGTTGATCCGTCAGTCAGTCAGTCATTCAGGATAAAGAATTTTATATGTATAGATAACTAACAGACTGAGACAATTATTGCTTGAACATAGATTCAGAGTTACGATAATGGGTGTCACGAGGCGCGGAAAACGAATTCTCTTCCCTATTCTTTTTAAATCTACAAACCGTTGGCAATTTTATTTTATTGTTATTAGATTTTTCCGGCTTATGTCACACGGCTATGTCACTTGAACGCGGATTATTCCCGCAGTCTCTACGCTAATAATCATAAGAATTGCTTCCCTTTATTATGTGTGAAATTTAGAACATAAAATCTTTGAAACAGTTACTCGCTTCAGGAAATTCCACCCCTCGTGTGTTGAAACAAGGGTAATTTTACAACAACATAATCCAAAGTGTCTTCATAAAAATACGTTCCTATTTATTCTACCTACTACTACCTTGTTTGATATGAAGATTTTGTCATACATGATAAAATAGATAATTTCGTGAATGTTACATTTACATACATGCATGGCATATTTGTCTGTTAGGCGAGTTTTAATACAAACACAGTACATACATTTTATATTTAATGAAGATGTCGTCGCTAAAGAAACAAAAAATAGTAGCATATCGATCGGGCACGGTGAATAACTCGTACTGTTATCGCCGCACGCGCACCCAATCTGCGATCGAAACACACTGGATAAGATTATCCAGTAGCCCTGTATTATTTTAATGAGACTACACGACTTTTCGAGATTCAATACGATACAAGAAATCTTAGTAACGAAGAGAATAAAAATTTACGGGTCAAAAGAGATATCAAACGGCCGCGGAAAATGGCGGTCGCTCTGACGAGAATGCGAAGCGAAAGAGGTATTTTAAATTAGCAAGAGAACACAATACATAACAAGTAGGTACTACATCAACATAATAGCTGACCACAGATCGGCCGATACGATGTCTTTGGTAAGGCACCGATTAAAAAATATCCCACATTTATAAGCGAACAGCATCTGTTGGTATTTAAATAAGATATAAACGCACAAGTCCACGATTGTTTTAGGCTCCACATTTTGTTTCCCTGTGGATGCTCCCCTCACCGGATATATTGGTATTAAAAATGTAAGGGAGATTTATGCGAATGGCTCTAAGCTTTCATTAGATGTTTCTTACGCTGTGTTTTTGCGGTCGCCGCTCCCTGACCGGTAATTTTTCATTTTCCTACAAACTTCCCGATGTTTCGCGGCCGTAGCTAAATTTAACTGCATATAAAGAATATTAATGTTTCTTTCGAGTCGTGGGCAGGTGTACGCTATGACTTATTTTATATCAATTCCCTGCCTGCATTGGGAATAGAAATTACAAAAAATGTTTTTAACGAGAAGTTATGGACTACATTTCAGAGCGGAAAATATGAAAAGCTTCGTACGTACAATACATTTATTTTTTGTTTTTGCTTATTAAGAAAATATGTAAAAATGGAGAGGTTAATATATTTCAGTTGATCATATAAGTATGTATAGTAGAATTAAAGAAACTAAACTTGGAACCTAGTCATACCAATTCGCAACAGTTTTAATTATTATTATGAGAGAACTTAGATATATTTCAAACGTAAACATTAATCTGAATCCAACTCCTATATCTGTCGGAGCAAGAAAATACGCGCACACTTCACATATAAAACATATTTACCCTCATATTCTCATAAACAAGGATATCAACCATAATATTCCGGCTTGTAATTCCGTATGTAAATTACAACTAGAACAAGCGTTCACATTTCACCCCACAGAGACAAAGCTCTTCCAAAACGAGTTGACCTTAGTTTTCAACTGAATAACGAAAAGTTAGGGGTCGAGATAGGATGGTCGGAAAATCTCAGTTTAAACCAGTTTTAAATATTAAGAACAGTCGAATTATGGAATGATATTACTAAGATTGTAGCAGATGTTGTGTTATGCTTATGATATCTGTTTTTTTAATTTAAAATACTTATTTCCAGATTTCATATATATTTTTATTTGCTTAGTTTAGACCATATTATTATACCTACTATATTATCTATCAACAATTACATCCTTTAGGCATGCGTTTTAAACTCCTCTCATACTTTTCCAAGAACAAAGGCCATTTTGAATTAAAATATTTTTCAACCAATTTACAAATTACCCAAAGTCATACTTTTAGGAATATAAATTAAAAAGATAATAATGGATCTCAGTACAAAACTAAAGCATGTAAATCAATATTCCATTAATGTTTTACAGCAAATTAAAGATGATATAAAGGGAACTCACACACACACAATGCTGAATGCGTCACATTAAATTATTTCAGCTAAGTAATTCCGAGCGGTTAATTATTGCACAACCTGGGACGAGACTCGAGAATGTAATTATTATTAAACTTTACGATTGTCTCACTTTACCCCTTTACTTTGGTAAACTAACTCCTAAAGGCTTATCCGGCAAGTCCGATCGGCGTAAAGTAAATATTAAACTGTAAGTAGTAGAGTCCAATTTCGAATGGAGAGATATGGAGGTACGATGGCCGTATCTTTGCTGAAGTTGCTCTACATTGGATCCGGAAATCCTGAGGGAGTTTCTTACCTTGTTTCGGTACAGGATTCATATTTGAGCTACTGTCTATACATTTAAATGTACCTAGTATAGTTACTTTATTACAGGTTATGTATACGGGTAGGCATTAAGATCTAGATTGCGTTCAGACCTTTGTGTAGTTCAAATACGGACGTCCTTTTTTTGATATGATTTAGGTTTAAACTATAATATTTTTTTTTATAAAATTTTCGTGTGATAGCATGTGGGATGAGGTGTGTACCGTTTCACTCCTTCACTTAAAAACCACGGAATCGATTGCAATGAAACTCAGTAAGCAGATAACTGGATACATACTTTTATCCCGATATTCCCACGGGATTGGGACTAACGCGGGTGAAACTGTGGAGCGTAGCTAGTAAGTACATTTTTATAAACAATAGTTTTTTTAAAATAATAATACCATAATAAACAAAATTGTTTTTGTTGAAAATAAAAAGGGTTATAGTAATTTTTCACATGAGAGAGTTGATGAATTCAATAGTTAAATTCCACCCGCAGGCGAGACGGACCTCGTGTTCGATCCCTTTGCCATTTCTGTATGAAATGCGATTATATAAGTACACTTCGGTCAATATATTTAGTTTTTGAATAATAACATTTTTTTGAGTAAGCAACTCTTAGAATAATGCAACACTTTTAAATTATTTCATTAATTTACGTTTAGTAAGCTATAAATATAGAACTGTCAATTTTATCGATTATGAACACAACAGGTAATTCAGTAAGCCACATTCGATATTCAAAGCGGACGCAGATGGCGCGCGTGTGGTCAAGTCGCGTGCGCAACGTAACCGGAGCGACACGGCCGGTAATCCAATATGGCCGACTGGTGGTGGTTCCCTATCGGTACATTGCACGATTGGCATTTTAATATCCACAAGTTAGTGTCACTTATTGTTTACATAGTTCAGCGGACGTATAGACCTATGTGGTCTAAACCGCAGAGGCAATGCCGTAAATATAAACTCGTTTAGGTGCAATCATATTTGCCTACGGCAATGACAGAGCTAAAAAGCGATATGTAAATTCAAGTAAATCCTTACAAATGGATAGCAGTAAAATCCGTAATATTAAAAGAAGATGTGGAGTTTGTGGTAAACAAACAAAGATGGTGAAGTGCGATTTTTAAGCACACCTCGACCGCACAATGGTGCGAAAGCTGGCGCGGTCGACAACAATGCGCGGGCCGGTATCTGCGAAGACGCATCTCGCGGTGGCTGCTTGGCTGGGGGCAGTTGTTTGCACTGTTGCAGCCAGTTTCAGAACCACACTCCTGACGATGCTCAGCTTCATATTATGTTAGATTGTTGGTAGTATGTAGATGGGAAAAACTTGTTACACGTAATGGGCTATTCTAAAAGTTCCTTAACTAATTTCTCCTCAATAGACAATGGACATTAATATCCGTAAATGCTTGCAGCTAAAAATAAACATTAATATCCAGGAACACTGATTAGAATCGTATGAAATTAAAAATCGTATACAACATTAATTAAGCACAAGCGATAATGTCTCGACGTCGTCGTCAGCATTGTGAAAGCTTTCATATCAATTGAATCCATTAACTGAGTACACAAGTCCTGTCTGTCTATTTGCTCATCAGTTTTTATCATTGGCCTGTTCATGTTTGTTCGATCGGTCACTTTCACGTTATTGATGGCTTGTTTCCCTTGAACAATCACATTTGCCATGAGTTCGTTTAATTGACAGTGCAATATGTGACTTTACATTTAAATTGAAGTGTTCATTTAGATGTTTATTCAAATGTGGCTTGTTTTCAACAAAATTTGATTTAAGTACAGTGTTTTGTTACTGTTTGTTTACCTCTGATTAGATTTTTTTAGATAAACGCACAGATGTCATTTATTTATCCAGATAAAGTTAATCTTCCGTTCACCTGTTTAACTTTCGAAGAACCTAGATGAACGTATTGGTTTTCGCTTAAAACTTTTACCCACTTAAAATTATTAAAAGTTCACGACAACAGGAACCCATAAAGTGTTCTCGTACTATCTACCCGTGTGCCATTTGTCCGGTGAACAGCACTTAGCTTAACAAAAACTGATAGTTGTAAAACAAAAGAGAAGAGCAAAACAAAACCGTTGCAAGGAGAGCGGAGCATTGCGTTCAGAAATAAACTAAGCGGTAAGAATTAACAGGGATAAAGGCTTGAAAGAGTAGCCGAAGCAGATTTATGTCGCGATGATCGCAATCGACTCGATTCAGCATGTAAAAGGAGTTTTGTTTTTTCGATTGTCTCGGAATTAAATCCTGTTTCGAGAGTCACCATTTAAATTTTATTCTCGACCTTTAAAGTTGTTTACTTTGGTCTTTATCACCTATGCACGTCCTATTCTAAAACACATTTCACCTTTTTATATATCTCACCTATTTCCTTTAAAATAGTAGCGTATTTGCGGCAACGAATCGACACCAGTTTATCATGACAGAGTCCTTTCATACAACCCTTCCTGTGGTTATCTGATAACGCATTGAATGCGGTGCACATTTGTCTATACGTCAAACACTCTGCACTAGTGTAAAAATTGTCAGCGAATGCGTCTAGATAGCGATCTTCTATTTGTGAACGCACTTGTATCCCCTATGTCATATTTTTCACTACGTCAATAAAGTAGATATAGGTAGGCACACGTAACGTATGTTGTGGTCATATACAAAAGATATCAGTATATTGTACATTGTGAGCAGGTAGGTATGTATACGGCAGAAACGTATCGGTATTACGAGTAACACCTATCAATTGAGTCGATGCGAACCAATCGAGTGATTGCTGTAATTTCTTTTAAAACATCCAACAGTAAAGTTCGCCAGACACATCGATTCGAAAAAATGTTTCATCAACAATAATTTTATTATCGTAATAACAAAATTACGGGTTATGTCCATAGGCGATTTTAACTCTTACCGTCATCGGCTTAGGGAGTTGTTCCCTCAACGTTTACTTATATATCGGGGGGAGAAATGGAACCTTTTGTTAGCCTATAGCATTATTATTTCTCATTTTGTTTTGTTTATTAATACAATTGGCTGGAGGCACAATATTGATATTCAAGTTTGATGATGACTCGCGCCACGAGTTTCCTCCCCGACCTTCTCTGTATTTTTATGGGTTTTATAACAATTGCGTTGCATTATTTTTTTTGTTAGGCAAACTAAAATTGTTTTTATAATAGCTTGGTAATTTTCCGACTTATGTATAAATTTAAATTACTTTAAATCGTTTATTCTAACAATTATGAGCATAGAGCACGGGTTGAATTTGTTCTCATGGCATGGAATGACGTGAATAAATAACTCGAAGAAATTATCAATTAAACAATTATGTTGTCCGAATGGAATCGTGTGTAATGATAGTGGGCTTGGCAATAACTCAACCGCATCTGTTCTACGGCTATTTGCAAAAAGCACGACATGCGCCTGCGATGCGCGCCCGAGTACTATACATTCTGTCTCCTTTATAAATCAATAACAATAAGCTATACTACATTTTACAACAAATATACATATTGTACTTGGAATAGTTAAGACAACAAGTCATTGAATAACATTGTTTAACCCATTATGTTCAGGAGCTATACAAAATATTACAAAAGTTCTTTGTATTAAACAAAATTCAGTTCAGTATCTAGTGTAATGTCTAAATAATAAATGAATAGCTAATATTTATCTATCTGCAGAGTGAGTGTTCGCAACACGTTTTTGAGAATTATGATTATCTTCCTTTGGAAGATATTTTTTTAAAAACGTTGTTATCTCGCGTAAAAATATTTCAGTTAAGCAAAGTAGGTAAAAAATCAGGACCTCTAATGAAAACTTGATCATGTGTTCAGACATAATGAAGTATTGGAAAATCATAAAATATGTCTATCATTAAAGCATAAAATGAAACGACAACACTCGGGGCGTAACCAAATGTAGCCGCAAAACACATACACACTATATGAGTATGTCTATCTAAGATATATGAACGCTTACAAATTTACAACAAAACTGCTGTTTACCGATTATTTTCTAATTTTAATAATTTTACGCAATAACGCAGTAAATGAACAACATCGTAATGCGATGCAAATGAAACGTGTGTCGTTAATATCTAGGTACCTACATACGCTGGATACGATAATGTAGAACTTGTATCTAAAATACGTAATATAAGAACCTAAGAGCACCTAATCAATGTTGCTTATACGTCCGATTACGCAGAATCGATTCGCGCGAGACGTTGACTAATATCGATTATAGCATTTACATCGATAACGCTTCCTGCATGTCTCGGACACTCTTTACTCTCTACATAATCTGTGACAATTTCATATGTTAATTCGTGAGAGATATGTTCAAAGTTCTAAGAAATTTACTCATATCAAAAATTATGTTGCAGACTTATTAAGGATAATTATCCATAATTATACTAAATTAACAAATACTGAGCAACATTGTGCTACAAAGTAGTTGCAGAAAGGCAATATTTCTTTTACTCCTTTACAGTTTTAACCTAGTTCATATCACTTACCTTTCTCATAACTAATCTGCCTTTCTTGCTGACGTGCGTTGTCTGCTGCGACCTTCAATAGACCCTGGATGTTTCTAAGCAGGGTTTCAGTGGAAGAAACCAGCGTATCGGCAGTGGGGTCGACTGGGACTGAAGGCGGGGTGCCGGTAGGAGCTGCGTAACTCACTGGGGCAGGGGAGGATGATGGCATTTCACGATCACCGTCGCTCAGATCGCCACCTGACGAAGAAATTGTTTATTAGCGATTTATATAACTTTTTTGTATGTGGGTTAGTAACCAATTCGTTTGCTTTATTGACATCTAAAAAACCATTATTTTGTGCTGTACGTACACCAACAAAAAATTTCAATTAGGTATATAGCCACCACATGGTGTAATGTTTTTTTGTCGCAACCATATTTTTGAAATCTGGCAACGCTTTCACTGACTTCACAAATGGATGAGGTTCTCCTTAATTTAAGACTGTAAATAATGTATGGTCCTATTGTTCCGTTTTTCTCAATGTATTTTAACTAACTGATGTAATTTGTAAGTATTTATTTTTTTGATTTCAAATTATAACAAAATCGTCAAGTATAATATTAATTGATACACACACTAGGTACGAATTAATTCAAAATGTTCTTATGTTTCACGATGAATTATTATCGATTAATTTCAATAACATCACTGTAAGTAGCCCTACAAGGCAGTGCGATGTTAAATCTGAATACATGCACTAGCTAGACGATATTGGAATTTTATGTGCGTGTATCATTCGAATTGCAATTATTGACCGAGAACATCGATATTGCGTGGTGGCTATCGATTTTAGAAGACTAATAAAACTGTTTTGAGATGCGTTTATTTTGTTCTGAGCATGTTTAAAATTATAAGCATAAGTAGTAACTATAAAACTACATATTTTAAAAGTGGTATTATGCACAAAATGCGATTAAGTTACCTAAATGGTTTTGCCATTCTATTTTTGAACAGATAAACAACATAAACAATGCTTCCAAATTTAGCATGATGACTTTGAAAAAAAAAAAAAAATTACAAGCTGCATCCCCTGGTTACTCCGGAATCGGCTTCTAAATCGGGATGAAAAGTAGCCTGTATTATTCCAAGAGTTCCAACTATATTTATACCAAGTCTCATTGCAATCTGTTCCGCAGTTTTTGCGTGTAATGAATTTGGGTAAATATAATTCGTAAGTCAAGCACTATTCAGAAATAAGTCTTTAGTGAGTATTTTATGAGTTGACGAAATTATTAATCCTTAACGGTGTACAGAGCCATGAGTATAACTCTTTTTCACTCCTGAGTTAAATCACATTGATATGGGGAAGCTGTGATTTCATCAAAACGTCGCAACATGTCACACAGCACGCGATTTAACCGATTATTAGAGCAAAATCATACACTTCTCGTTTTGAACCATGATTTAACACAGCTGGGCAAATTTATCTGGGGTATGTGAAGTGGCTAGTGTGGAGGATATAGTTTATGTTATATAAACACAATTTAATGGCAATTAATTAAATATCTGTGATTTATATCAGTTCAAAGTTCAATACCCTAAAAACACCCTTTATGGGGCCAAATGTTGGTTTAATTAGTTGTCTCAATATAATGGTACTACAATATCCAAAAATCTACAAAATTAGTATTGCTTATGACGAAGGTTTAGATACTAAAGCGATTGGACAACAAAACGTTGCAGTTTATGAATTAGGTAAGACAAAAGGGACATACTTTGAAAGTGTTGAGACTGGCATGTCTTAGGATCGAAAATCCGAAAGACATAGGACATCCACCAATTACGATCCCGAGAAGAAAGAGCAGGAGTCTCAGCAGACGAAATGTGGTGGAGGGCTGATGAGATAAAAGAAATTAATTTTTAATAAAACAAGAATACCAAACGTCGTCAACTAGAAGAGATTTTAAATAATCAGAAACCCGGCAATACTAAATGAAACAATCCTCATGGATTTGATTGATAGGTAATCGTATATAGGTATTTAAAGTCAATGTCTAACCAATTTACCTACACATTAAGCTGGATTTCGATTACGCATCAATAAATTTAAAATTGTCGTATTTACATTTTAAACTACAATTACGGTGGAAAAATCTCGTAACAATTAACATTAAAATTTATTTTTATAATAAAGTACCTGCGCCGTTACATAAACGATCGCGATGCAATATAACAACGCTATAATGTTTTTAAATATATTGATGGTATAATTACAGTAATGTACATCACGTGTCAATAACGGACCTCACACATAAAAAAGAAAGTGTTTCGATTGGCGTCTCTCACGGTCCAAAATAATCTATCGATACATTTAATTTAACTGACAAGATAGTGACCGCTCATCAAATAATGAAGACAACATCGTTTCGTCATTGTCGATGATCACGATAGCACTCCGCTGTTGTCACAACACCATCTCCCTAATAAGGCCAATTAACAGGATCCCGCCGAAACACAGTATGCTATTTTCGACTCTACATCACGAGCTGAAAATGCAATATCGATTGACTACGTCGATGACACAAACGCTTACATGGACGACGTAAAAGATTTGAAATGAGAAAAGATCAAAATCAAAAGTAACATTCGAACGGGCAAAGATCAAAGTTGAATGACACTAGGAAGAAAAAACATTTTTATAATGAGTCGAAGCAATCGTGATAAGCTTTAAATGAGTATCTATTAACTTTGATTCATACCAATAGGTGATATTCAAAGTACGAAAAGCTTGAAGAGTTAAAATAGGTAAGCACTGAGCAGCTATTTGATCAGTTTTGTCATCGATTCCATTGTTTACACAAATTTCCCGAGGCTCATCCCGCGAACCGAGGCCAAGTGGCGTTTCCTATAAATCGTAGCTAGTTATCCGTTCCCACGCTCGCTGAACATTTTGTGTGTTGCTTGCAATAACTATCTACAATACACAATCCTCATTGTTTCACTTAATTTAGCTATTGTACGCTTTAACTATTTATATAAACCAAGTTTTGATTGGAAACGTCGTCTTCGTTGCATCTCTATAAGGTTAAATTACATTTATGGTGATTAATTTTATTCGATAAGCAAAGTTATTAAATAAATGAATTAACGATTTCAACACAACACAATTTCCAATCATTTACTGATATAAACTACGAGACAGCGTTGGTTCGATAACTAGTTTCTATTTGATTGATGATTCAGACGAAAGTAAACCTACTCAATTGATTAAAATTATTTTAATGCGGCAACAAACTAATAGACAAAAAGTTGAGGATAGAATGAATCTGAGAGCAACGTTAGGAAAATTGTCATGCCATCCATCACTGAGCTTTAATAGTCTTAATAGTTTATGATCTGTTTTAATAAAGAAATGTTGTTAAGCCGTTCCTAAAATATCGATATGACAGTCATGTCTTTAACAAATAGTAAGGGAAAATATTAGGTAAGTATAGAAAATTTACCTAGAAGCCTTATATGTGAGTACTTGCATTTCAGTTTACTGAGATTAAATATTTTTTACAAAAGCAAAATAATGAAATGGATATTTTATAAATTTTTCATCGTTCATTGGGGTGATTGCGGTCGATTCTCGTAATAAGATTTTATTATATACGACCATTACAAGCAATCGTGCAGTGTCTAGGGTTCAAGATGGAAAATCGTATGGGAACGCAAGTGCATGATCATTTGCTAATCATCCAGGATCCGCTACGGCAATACAATCAATGGATGATTCCATGTTACTTATATATTAAGATTTATCTTCAGAAGCCACACTTCTTAGTTCAGTCTATCTTCTAAGAACCTAAATTAATAACATTAAGTTTAAAGATTATAATAAGTGCTGTGTCTAGAATAAAAGGCAAAAAGATTTTATGACTGATAATTTCCGAACTATGAATGCTGAAGGTTCCAGGGTTATTACTGGGTAATTTGATCGTGCAGTACATGCCGAGTATATTGGACGGGTGATACGGGCTTGTGTTAATGTTACACGGACACTTTCTTGTCAGCCAGTCGTGATTACACCGGGAACACTCGCTCGCCCTATCCTCATTTATCCGCACATTCGTTTAATGAAAATAATCGACTAACTTATTTTCATTTATATTGCTAATATGTAGTTTACTTGTATTAAGCCACAGCTAAATTGCTATGCAGCTGTTAATTTTATGAATTTGCAAATTAGTTAGAAGGAAGTCCTTGGCTTCCATGACATGAATTTTATTCTATCCAACCGTGGCCACTTCATTATAAAATTGATAGACACTATTAGACACAGTTTGTTATTCTACCTATTTAAAATATTTTCTAGTCAATATACTCACCATCATCTTCGTCTTTGACGTTGTGATCTTCTTGATCTGAAAGCGGTGCATCGCTCTCGTCGGTATGTGACCTCGGGGAGGCGCCAGCGGTGGCAGTGGAGGGCATCCTGGGCGGCTGCGGCGTCCGGCGCGAGGCAGCTGAGCTGCGCCCGCTGGCGGAGCCCTCACCTCTGTCGCCACGATCGCGGTCCCCTCGGTCTGGTCGTTCACGTTCACCGGACCCTGACTTTGACAGGTTGAGGACAGGACTGTGGCCAGGGGACGAACCTGGAAAAGTAACGTTTTGAATTTTTTTGTTTCAAAAACGAAATTAGTAAAATGGCATAAATTTCAAATTGCTATCAATTACGTAATATTCCTATTTCATGTATTCTCACATATTTTTATGTAGAAATTCTATTTACAAGTGTGCCCACTTTCCTATATGCAGATGGTTCCACCAATAAGTAGGTAGGTCTTCAGTAAGCAGTAGGACGGTTTTCTAAGATATTTCCTCTAAGATATACTTATTGATAGGACTTTCTAGGATAAATGTGGATTTTGTTAATGGGTATTCTACTACAGAATGTCACCTCATTAAAAGTACTGCTTACTTTAACGAATACATACCATTATGTGAACCATCACGAGCTTTATCCATTGCCATAACCCGATCCATATCGCCTCGTTCGTCACGCAATCTGCAACAATCACAATTAAACAATTACAAACACCAGTATCCAGCATCGACGATACCTTGTTATGAATATTAAAAGTTGAACTGTCAGCAATCGGACACGCTACCTCACTAAACGAATGCGAACAAAGATTCTGACAAACAATTTTATCATTTGAAACCATAAAGTATGCTTCCCACTGCGTTGTGTAGCTACTACAAAGGCAAAAGTATAATATTATAGAACCCCGCTGGGTTTCTTTGTGAACGGATGAAGACGGTGTATGTAATCATTTTGTATGCCGATATCTTGTACCGCTACCCTAATTCCGTGGCTCCTTTTTGATTGTGAATTATTGAGCTTTTGATGCTTCCGTTTCTATACTGTTTTTATTAATATTTACTTATTAACTTTTATTTTTTATAGTTCTTAGAAGTTTTTTGGAATTAAAAAATATATTCTTTCTACATTTGTACAATCAATCACACACTTAATGTGTTCAACAATGAATGATACAACACGAAAAAAATACTGTTTTGTTGCAAAATAAAGTTGAATATGCCCCAAATGGATTTCAAGAGGGCCCTTTTTTGAAACATAGATATAAAAAGAACGATGAAAAATGAATTTGTTGTCGAAACCAATTTCGCTCATTTCAAAGGGGTAATGCTACAATTTTTGCCCAGTAATGCCTTTTGAACATTTGAATATAAATGACGTCTGAAAGTGAAATGTAACATACATAATAAGTGGCTGTTTTAAGCTTTCGCGGAACCCTTTTGTGGATTACAGAGTTACAAATATTTAGAGCGGCAAAAGAATGCTTCATCTTTAAAGTTATCTTAAAACATGACAGTTTCTTTAGAAATATTAATGTTTCTAAGTCAAAGACACATTTTTTTTAAATTTGCTTTTTAGTACAAAATGTTTGGCCTCTCTTATTTTATTATAAGTATTTATACTAGGAAATACCATAAGCGATGTTGAATCCTAAAGATATTTTAAAAGTCTTAAATAAACTAATAGGTACATACCTATTTTTAAAAATACGAGTGCATCAATAAAAAAATTAATTAAAACTAAAAAATATCTTATAAAAAAACATTTTATTACCTACTAGCTGCTCCCCGCGGTTTCACCCGCATAAGTCCTGATCCCGTGGGAATATCAAAATGAAAAGTAGTTTATAGCCTTCCCCGATAAATGGACTATGCAACACAAAATTAATTTTTCAATTCGAACTAGTAGTTCTTCGCGTTCAAACAAACAAACAAACTCTTCAGCTTTATAATATTAGTATAGATAAGTAAAGAGTAGGTAGTTCTATTAGATTCTTCACACCATGCCTTAACCCTCAAAATGGAGTCGTTTGATACTTTACTGACGAGTCACGGAGCTACGTTTGAATTTAATATATTT
Organism: Idaea straminata; assembly: GCA_951213275.1. Taxonomy (NCBI): domain Eukaryota; kingdom Metazoa; phylum Arthropoda; class Insecta; order Lepidoptera; family Geometridae; genus Idaea; species Idaea straminata. The sequence continues at coordinate 6,764,410 of OX577850.1, forward strand.
TTCATTTCCAACACCATTAATATGTAAATAATTCTTTATATTTTACCACAGAAACGAGTGATATTTCCCCAAGAATATTATGTGATATAATTTCATTTCAGACTCTTGGAGTTGCCATAATTTGAATAAATTATTTAAATTGTACGTTTTAAACTTTACGACATTAAGTAAAGGCCATTTTTGGGTGATAATTATGGAGCATCTAGAAAATACAGCATAATGCACAAATAAAATTTATAGTCCATTTAATTTGTTTTTAATTATCCAGGATAGTCCCAATGCTAGGCAAAAACCTCGTCCATTTCTTTCCATCCATTGCATTCCTCTGCGACCTACGGCCTGTTTAGCTTAAAGTGGTCAAGATCATCTTGCCATCACCAAGCATCTGGGGTCCAGTGTGTGAATTTATTTGTCTATACCATTTTTTTGTCCTGTACATATTCTCTTCTTGTTTAAATAATATAATGACGAAAGCCATTCCAGGTGATAACAAAAGGAGCAAATCATCATCCACAGATCGGTTTTAAAAGATAACACTAAAATCAATAAAATAATAAATTATTTCCTCTTCCTCCAGCCAGTTTTAATAAGTGTTACCATGATTGATGATTTGACTTTCTGTTTAACTTTGTGTGTTATTGTGGATTAGGTATCTTTTTTTTTTAGTTTTTTTTTTTAGTTAACTTTTGTAGAGCAAATGTAACAAAATTTGAATTGCTGTCCTGCTCTACGTTAATTTTTGTGTAGGATCACATGAGTATTTTATCACCATTTTAGGCGGGCTGATATTTTTATAATGTTCATAATTTTTAGTTGTAGGAAGGTATACCTACGAGTTTATAATATGTACGTAATGATCAGTACGTGTAAGGTTGAACAGATAGGATAGCGAACGAGGTAAACTCACATGAAGGTTAACGCAGTTAGTTAACGTTAACCATTGCCATTACAGAGTGGGTAGTGGCCTAAACAGATATTCCGGGGCCACGGGCTCGGACAATGCGTTGCAATCTACCACCGAAGCCAACGTTGATTAGTTAATACTGAACCGTTCACATAACCTAATGCCGCACTGGCCGACCGTTTCGAACCGTTCTTGTATGCATAATCTGATTAGCGTAAGTATTAACAAAGCTTTCGATAATAGTGTCGTCAATTTACATATCCTCTAAAACTGCAATGTTGATTGAAGCCGTACAACGCAATCCGTTTAAATAATTAACTTAAAACAATATAGACAGACGAATTTGCATCCTAGAGAATCGATTAAGAAAATCGAATTCCATCGCCGGAGCGTCACTGCGTGAAACATTTGCTTGACACCCAAATCAAAAATCGTTTTAGCTCACCCTCGTCGGGGAGATGGGGAAGCGCTGACGACCGACGCCTCAACATTTATTATTTCAGACATATCACTCACATGCAAAACAAACTCCGTCCGATCCATCAAAAAGTTTGGTCTCAGCCCTCGGCTGTCTTCGGAGCACAAATCGAGTGTGTAAGTATCACGGGTAGAGGAAACGGTACTTCTGTGTTTGTGGCTATTTAACACAGTTTTATTAGACACGATTTAGTTGATACTTGGCAAAGTATATTGAGTGACTTAATTTCGAGTTTACTCTTGCTAATTACAACAACGCAGCAGCAAATTAGGCAATAATACAAACAAATTAACTAACGTATATTGATTTTTATAAGTAATTTGATTCTAAAATAGGTTTCTGATGCAAACAAAATCATTTATCGTTTATTTACTCTTCAAACTTACTTTTCTTCAAAATTAAATCACGAATATTGTGCAAAGAATGAAACGAACAATCTTGAGAGAATAAATAAGCTTGTTCATCCAGAAGAAATGAGCATTGTAACCCCCCAAACAGTCAACAAAGCTCCGAAGAAAATCGAGCGAAAAAAGGCTAAAAACACCTTAGGGGTTTACTAATCGAATAAAAAATATCAGCGACCGATGCCAATGTGTTGGGGGGAAATGGAATAAATTATAAAGAAAATATAAGTAGCTAAGGGGTCGCTGTTGTTGCTGTTGTTACTGTACTGAGTAAAAAGTTTGTGGCATATGCCGATAACGCTGTATACCTTTAATGTTCATGACTTATTATTTATGACTGTAATTATTATATTATAAATGTACATGTTCGTAGTAAATAATTAGAAGTTTTTATTTGTGACTAGAAAATTGAAAAATGTGTTACCTTGCATAACTAAAACTAGTCAATTAGGTACCTACTACAATAGAATGATAATTTGCTAGAGATGCTAGATAGAATAAATAATTGATGCATTTTACATAGCTCATAATAATAGCTATCTAGGGCCGAATTACTTCCTTTACCAAAACATATTGCAAAACTCGATAGGTATTTAATATTAACTTTTACTTATCTAAACATAACATTTTACTAAAAGGTTTGACAATACGCCATAAAAAACAGTTTATCAACCTAATCAATGTTTAAAATACAAAGAAACATTAAGGGCGGAAAAGATAGGAAAATGTTGAAATAATAGGAAAGAAGTAACATGATGACTTGTCGGAGGCCGCACCCTTCGCATAAACGTCACGATGTCATTTGTAAAAATTGCGGCCTTCCAAAGTTCTCCAATTTGAGAACAGAAAAGTGGAGTCGAATGGACGATAAAATATCTCTCATAATGAGTTAAAATAAAAAAGGAATGGAAACAATCCATAAAAAAATGGAATAAAAAATTCTATTGGTAAAGTTGGTGTTGGTATTTTACAAAGAGAATTGTAACATAATTATGTTATTTACCTTCTCTTATTCACTAATTAATTTATTAATCATATTTGGAAAAAGAAAGAAAAAGCAAGGAACATACTGAAGTTATGTCATGAGAATCCCTAAAGTAATTCATATTTTTACAATTCTATCTCGAAAAACATTTTACCATCACAAAGTTTCGTATTTCGTCTCCGGGGTATCGCTGTTCTATAGCGGAAATGTCTAACCAAAATAAGCAAATTCGAGGGCGACGAAAAGAAATATATAGACAGAGAACCGCGAAGGGAAACCGGAGACAGTTATTTAAATTTGAATAATATAATATGAAAAAAATTACATCACTTAATACCGTAATAGAAGTACACTAAGCGACCGGGGCATTACGCTTGCCAAATGCAAAGAGGGACATGCAAATTCAGCTTGCGGAACGTGAAATGAAAATATAAAATGTGTTTGAAAGAAAATAAAATATGTCTTTGGGATTTTAGGAGCTCATTACGATATTACGAATACGTGAGGAGATTTCAGTTGTCTTTGGAAAAGCTGTGAAGACAAACGATGCTTTGAAAGGTGTTCGCGAGGAATGTGAATCGTTAGTAATTAGCTATGGAAACGTTACATTTACATCAGTGATAACATGGGTAATAAATTGATCAATAAATTCATTAGTCTAAACACGCAACGAGGATAATTGAATAAAAAAAACAGCGTGCATGCTAAAGGCCAAATATAAAGAAATATGGTAGCTTTAGTCGGTAGTAGATTACTGTAGCGTAACGAGATTCCAATCGGGTCCGGGCGATGTTATTAGAATTTAAGCGCCAGTACGTCGCGTCTCTTGGCGCAATGTAGAATAATTATGCAAAATTGCTTCTACGATTCGGAGACCCCGGTTTTTTAGGAGCATTACCATTATCTGTAATGGGAATGCGTTTTGATAATGTCAAATTTCATTGCTGGATTAGTCGAGGTTATTGGGCCGTTACCTTTCCGTTTTTTGTCAAATACAATCTTTATAAGTGTCTCGAGAATAGCGTTTCAGGTGATACATTTGTATAAATAGGCTTTGTAGGTTTATAATATACTAGCTGCGCCCTATGGTTTCGCCCGCTTAAGTCTCGATCCCGTGGGAATATCAAAATGAAAAGTAGCCTATAGCTTCCCTCAATAAATGAACTATCCAACTCAAAAATAATTTTACAATTCGAACTAGTAGTTCCTGAGATTAGCGTGTTCAAACAAACAATCAAACGAACAAACTTTTTAGGTTTATGATATACTAGCAGCGCTCCGCGGTTTCACCCGCGTAACTCCCGATCCCGTGGGAATATCTGGATAAAAAGTAGCCTACAACCTTCCTCGATAAATGTGGATAGTCCATTTATCGAGGAAGGTTGTAGGCTACTTTTTACTACTCAAAAATATTTTTTCAATTCGAACTAGTAGTTCCTGAGATTAGCGCTTTCAAACAAACAATCAAACGAACAAACTTTTCAGTTTTATAATACAAAGTATAGATTTTTAATATAGGTTAGAATATTTAAAGGGAATATTGGTTGGAATCTCCGTAGAAATAGGTAATTTAGTTTAAAGTGTAAAATAAAACTGTGTTAATAGTGAAAGAATTTAAAGTAAATTTTACACGGTAAACCGTAACCGCATTGAGTTGATCGTTTAAGTATGTGTTGTAATCCAAGACGGGCAATTCAACGACCGACGATTGCATAAATAAGGCTTCAATGCACATGCGGTGTTACCGCAGAAATTGACATCTATCGGTACTTGAGATAAATAACAAGTAGGTAACCATGATTGCAATGTACGTACATAGGTAAGTATAAGTAGGTAATCCGTAGGTATATACGATAATTGCAACTATATTGGAATACAAAACTATTAGCGTTACATCTCATACGCGTCTAAGAAATTCAAATAAACTCAAAAAGGCAATATTTCTAATTCAGTGGATACCGTTATCTCGTTTCGTCGTATCAGCCACAGGACTTCCACTGCTGAACATGGGCCTCCCCCAAATACTTCATTACCTAGTTTATAATACTTACACTAATATCCCAACAGAAATGATTGAAGTCGCAGAAAAACCCTAACAATATGAAATGGTATCATCAATATGGTGATCGATTATCGTCTCGTTTCGATCGTGTTGTGGTCAAGAAATGATCGTCATGAAGTCCATCGTCCCATAAACATCAGCAATATTGGTCTCAGATCTTACTTTTCTTATTACATTTTTGTTTCTGAGCTTATGAATAAGTAGGTATATGTAAGCTGGTGTTGGTTGGAAGTGGTGTTTAGTTATTTCACATTGCTGATGATTTAGAAATGTAAGTGATTTTTGTTAACCAATTTTTATTTATTATTTTTTTTTTATTACTTAAATATTAACAAAAACATCTTATAACTAAAAAAGTACTAGAAAACCAAACATAATGAGGTTTGTGTTAGTACCTGACACTCTAACACTCACACTCTGACACTCACTCTTTCCACTGCTAGGTCTCCTTCACACCTTTCCAAACACCTCGATCTTGGTCCAAATTAGGCCAGTCATTCGGTGTGGGATTTTTCGGGGTCTGCCTCAATTTTCGCGCATTGTGTGGCAGTTTTAGCCTTCAGGATGCATACTACTCACGTAGCCCGCCTAATCCCACCAAGATGTTAATCTTATAAAACGCCTAAAAATACTTTCAAAAAGGAAACCATAGTTGCTGTAGATACTAAAAGCAAAACATATAACTATTATCTCAAATTCGAAGTCATGTCTCTAAGATAACATCTGTGACAAACTCGGTATCTGTGTCGAATTATCAAGAACCAACGCTGGACATTGTGTCAAATCTATCATGGTTTTGTCTATTCGTTGATAAATCGAACAAGTTAGAGGTTAGATTATTTTATGAACAAAAATTTAACTCACTATACTTGTACTTTTAAGGGTTAATATTTTCTCATTGTATTATTCAATTTTAAATCTAAAATGATGTAGAATTAGTAACTATTAAGTAGTTCTTAAATAAGTCTTCTTCTGCATGCCCTATACTAATTTATTTAGGGTCACTGCAATATGTCTTCTTATTCTATTATATCTATATTAGCTGTCATCTCTTAGTTCACATCTATCTCTTTCAAATGACACAGTACTTTCATCCCTCTACGTTCATACTCATCACTAATTGCTTAATATAATGCTCCATCTTTAATGACTTGAATCATTTTTTTTCCAACAATTCAATTATTATCTAACTTGAGCACTATAACTATATTATAGTTCGAATTACGGAAGACTTGTATACGTAAGTAAATTCTAATTAGACATACGGATAGCGCTGGAATACTGGTTTAGATAAAAATCTATATAATACAAGTAACAACGTGAACAAAGATACAAATCTTGCTTTCGCTTATTGAAACCGAAGGTCTATTTCAATCACGTAAGAATTTGTCACAACTTTGGCGGACATGACATTCAATTAGTTAATGATAAAAAATAATAATTAACAAGCAGTATAATGAAGCCTAGAGAAGTTTGACATTTTGATAAAGAGATTACATCGACCTACGCAAACATGTTGGTTTACGTACATTACCTAACTAGACTACTTTTGACGTGATAGCGTCTTATAAATCGATGAACAATTATTCACAAAAAAGTGTGGCGTCATGAGTTACGTTACGTTATTGACAAGGTAACCACAGCAACGTATTTAACTACTAGTAGCACTCCGCGGTTTCACCCGCGTAACTTCCGATCCCGTGGGAATATTAAAATAAAAAGTAGCCTATAGCCTTCCTCAATAAATGGACTATCCAACACAAAAATATTTTTTCAATTCGAACCAGTAGTACCTGAGATTAGCGCGTTCAAACAAACAAACTCTTCAGCTTTATAATATTAGTATAGATTTAAAATGTTTCTCTTATAAGGTTTAGTAAAGTTTAAATGATTTTTATCCCATCCATAAATTTCAATATTTGATGATATTAATTATATGTTTAAACAATTATGTGATCAAATAATGAGCCTTCTTTGAGTTGTCTAGTTGTAAAAGTTGAGATATACAATATTACTGAGAAATAATGACAAGAATCAAATAAAAGGCTTCACAATTTTCTGTTGTTACTTAGAAGACTCGTTAAAATGGAAACGGAAAATTTTATTACCAAAATAATATTAAACGCGTATGCTACACGATTGTTAATAAAGCTTCATTAAAAATAATTCCAACGAAAACATATACGTTGAAAATGTTTTAATCGAACAGTATCAAAAAACGAGTAAACATATTCGATAATTAACGCAGAGAAACAAACAGGCACGTGTTATTACAGAGTACATACGTCACATATCGAAACAGGGAGTTTGGCAGAAAGTAAACAGAAAATATAATTTAGAAGCAATTTGGCGTGGATATGTCCGCAATCAAATTGTCTCGTTAATACCACGGTGCTATCAAAACATTTGATTTGTGGCCCGCTGTGTAGGGTTGAACGCGGTTATTTAGCCGTACGATGGTTAACTTCGTTGGATGACCCTCGCTTGTCATCGTCAATTATTATTTATTATTGCTGACAAATACCTGTTAATAATCGTGGTTGGGTAAATAAGACATTATACAAATATCTCTCAATAAAACGTGAGAATCTTTCTTTACAAATTTTCTATCTAATCAAAATTAAAAGTGCAATCAGCCAGCTACACTCAAGTGCATAACCTCTGGCATAAGTAAGAAATTTCAGATAAAATGGTAGAATGTAAAGTATGTAGAGTCAATAATTGTAAAGAATTTGCCTTTGTCGATGTGTGCGTACTCAGAATACACAGTCAACACAAAGTCAGTGTGTAAACAGTAAAATACTTTTTATTCGCATTTTACAATTCCCTCGGAGGCTGGATTTGCATAACGGAACAGGAAAAGGTCAGGAAGCGAACGGAATGGCAAGTGTCCGGTTTGATGCCCACTCAGCATTGCTCGATCATTGGGACCGTTTACTATTGCCTTTCTGACTGGAACGTTTTACTTGACCGTAATACTTCACTTGCGAGTGTCAGTTTATACCTTAGGTATACTTAACTTATCAAACTTTATCTTGGCTAAGTTTGCAGGATCATTTTTTATAATTGTTTATGGGTTTGAATTAAGCAACGTGGACTGTGGGAAAATTGTTTGATTCTTGTTCATGTTTTTTTTTTGCGTTATGTAAAATTGGTGCAAATCCTGCCCGCCTGGTAATTTTGGTCAACTTATGTACAATAAGTACCAACTTATCAAATTTTGTTGATATTTATTCGATAAACATAAGAATAATTATTATCATAGTTTTCTTCATTTTTTTTTTAATTTTGATTTAAATGTTGATTTAGTTTTAGTCAGTCAAATGTTAATTTATTTTTAGTTAAGATTTAATTATCAAAACAATAAATTGTGAATTGGGAAATTTGTTGAGAGCTGTGTCTCCTTAACGTGGCGAGTCTATTAGGTAAATTCAAATGTGTTAGAGCCTAAGTATTTCAAAATAATAAACTTTTATAAATTATAAATAAGTAAATAAAGGAATATATTAAAAATAACTATCTAAGTAAAGCGTTTAAATTTTATTTTGAAACCGTTTAGGTAAGTACTTGAAAGTGTAACGGGGCGAGTTCAAGAACGCGTCTAAACGCAGCACAGCAGCCGTGTGTTGAACGCAGGCGTTTGGGATGCATATTCATGGTGGCTCTACGCCACATGCAAATTGTGATTTACACACTGTAATGAATTCTTTTGATCTGTGGATTCACATATTTGATTTACCCCATCGATGTTGGCATTAAACATGACACGTTGATTTCGTATTCATAGTTTCCGGTCTGAGCGATTTTCATTTGTTCAATGAGTTAATTATGAAATTACCTACGTTTGCCATTTTGGACAATTTCGAGTCAAGGTTCTCCTTGAAACGTAACAGCCGTATTAATTACAAATAAATACAAAAGTTACTCTGTATATACCGCTGAACAAATCTTGATTAATTTTGTTATAGAGATAGATGGAAACTTGGAAAAAGACATTTGCATTTATCTTGATCCCGATCCCGGACTTACGCGTGAAACCGCAGGGCACATTTAGTAAGAAATAAGAATGACGATAATAACAATAACTAAATCGAAGAAAAAAAATCGATCTCAAAAAATACTTTAATTACTTTAGAGATTCAACTGTTTGAAAGAAACGCAGAAATGACAAGACGATGACAAATGAGCATCGCGCTTCCAACACAGTCGGGTGGCAAGCCTCATCAAATTATTCCCCACTTTAAAAAATCCCCGTAAACAAAAAGGAACCGAAAAAACAGTCCAGTAAAAAATAGGTATTGGCAACATTGATTGATGCTTACTAATAGGGCGCGAAGAAATGAGGCTAATGCGTAATTAAAGGCGAAGTGACATCTTCTGTCGATGGCAGTGTTGCCAACTGCAGGCAGAAATAGAACGGTCACGCCTTTTGGGGAGGAAGTGATTAGTGCTAGCAACTTATTAAAAATTATTGAGTGAAGGAAGATAATTGATTACCGTATGTCGGTTGGTCGTCTCGTTACTCGGCTTTTCATTTCACGTTTATTTTGTCACCTACGTAATAAGTAGTTTATTGATAAAGTAAGCTAAACACCAACACTTCATTATATTTGTTTTTAATTTAATAAGTAAATTAAAATTCTTCGAAATATCTTCGTTAAAGTCGGCGGCGGGCGTCAGTGGAAGTGACACGAGAAATGAAAGATGGAATCCTTGAACCACGCCCGACACGCGAGTCTGCATAAAAACGTTGCAAAATTAGCATACTCAGTTGAAAACTAGAAAAACCATCGCTTAATTATACTGTCTACATTCTTTTAATTAAAGCAATCTATCTATTATTTGTTGCGCACCTGCTCACTTTTGAATTGTAAAAATGTTGACTTAGTACGCAAGTGGCTGCTTTGTTATCAATTAAATAATTTGCTTCATTTTTAACGATTTAATTACAATAAAATATTTACTAGTAAAAATTTGAAAAACGCAAATCGACTGAAATTATGAGATTCTTATTGCTAAGACGTAGGTATAGCTACTTAGAAATTAGAATATAAATTTAAAAAAAGTTATAAATCAAAAATATAGGTCTTATTCTAGTTACAATCTTGACGTTCATACATTAGGCTAAAATAGGCAATCTTCTAAATGACAAACAACAAAAACAATAATTGTTGAATTGTTAAATTGGCCAGTAAACGTTACGAAAATAATAGTTTAATTAACCAACAGTACCTATTACTCAATAAAATAATGTTTTTGCTTGAAGCAAACATCATCAAACAATAGGTATTCCTTTATAGATCACAGCTCATAAAAGACGGTGACACAGGTTGTAAAAGTTCCCTTATCCGTACATATCATTAGTAATGCAAAATAATGAGATACGGACACCTCGTGCCGTTTGCGAGGAAATGATTAATGCTGTTCGTCATTAATTCTTATTTTTGATGAGAAATTTGACTTTTGCTGTCAGGCGCCGGATCCAGATTAATACAGGCTGACGTTGCAACTTAGTAGCTACGTTGTAACAATGGTTGCTATGCCATTTTCAACTTTACAGAATTCAGGAGATGTTGCGGTTGAAAACGCAAGAAAATGAGAGCATATTACGACTGAATCCTAAGTAAATAAAATAAAGAATACAATAATATATGAATTAAATAAACCACATTAATCGAAACATTCCATACTAGGAAATAAACATATCACAGGCAAATATCAAAGTATGTAACGCAACAAAGTAAACGTCACAAATTGTCCACCAAAATTTACATCAAAGCTCAAAAACGAATAGTTTGGTTCGCCAACAGAACTATAACCGAATAGTTTTCACCATAAAAGGGCAAAGTACAAAGAGCTTGATAAAATTCCAGAGAGACCGCATCAGCGACAAACTCGAAAGGTATTCAGAGGGCCGACTGCTGCTGCCGTGACTAGGCAGAGGCACCCCTTACTCTACCCCCTTTTGCATATTAGCTCACTCAAAATCAAAAGTCTTTATTATTAATGATTTAGAGCGATGACAATCTAAATATTATCCCGCTTCCAACTTCTTCAAAAATTCCACGCGGCTAATTCTAAAGCTACAAATGTACCAAGTCACCAGATGCGTACACCGTAATCATCATTCAAAATATCACGAGAAAAATCACTTAAGATTCAAAGCGTTCAGTATCTTTATCTTAAGGATACAAGAGTTCATTTTATGACCATTAATTTCGAGTTTTCCTCGGGTATTTTATCACAACGGCTGCGAGACTCTGTCGCGAGTCTCATTAATCAAAAGCATTTGTTTACAACGAAGGGAATTTGATTTGATTAAAATAATTCGCAATATCCTTGATAAATATCACCCTCGGTCTCCGTTTGATCTTCACTAAAATTAATGGTGGAGGATTCAATCACGCAAATGTCGCCACCGCGAATCCTGACATTTTATGCTAGAACGTGGTGGCGAAATGTGACAACCAATATACTCTTCTAATATAACTTCAATTTAATTAATTCCCAAATAGGCACACAATCATCAGATATCGGCTACTGATCGACTTGGCATGAGAGATTTGGTCTAATAAATAACCTAGCTTCAGTAAACATATCCCGTTGACTCGCTTCGAGTTGGGAATCCAAATCTGAAATGGCTTTAAAACCGAGCAGGCATTAAGGGTCACCAAACAGTGCTATCTTCGTTCGGCAAGGGGTTCCGGATGAATAACGATCGACGTCACAGCGATGTGTGCCGATCCAGCTGGCGATGGTGGCCGGGCCACGCGGTAGTACGCCCGGATCGCCCGGAAACGGCTTAACCCGCCGCGCCTCGATTAATCGCAGCTAATTCGAACCGAAACGGAATTAAACCGGATGAATGAATTGATCCCGACGATTTGTTGATTGTCTGTTTAAGGTTTTTTTGTTGTTTTGCGAATATTTTGTTTGATCGTTAAATTAGATTAAGCCAAAAAAGACCAAACAATAAAATGTAGGTATTTAAGTATGTAGGTATAAGTTATTTACATAAGTAAATATACAAGCCATGAATAAATTATTCATAGAGCATTGAATTTATGAATTATTTTTTTGGAGTTTACTCCTTGAGAATTAATTCTATTTAATATATATGAAAATTTTATTAGTTATCCGAGCGTTAATAAAACGCTTTTTTTAGTATTTTAATACAGTCAACACATACAATAAACAAATATAGAGAAGTCAGAATGCAATCCGTATTATATTAAGAACCTGGATGACAGAGCTTTGCGCGGTATTTTTTTTTTACTTAGTCTAACCTCAAAGCAAACACTCATTGACTTCGTGTTACTTAACAACGCCATCTGCTGGAATAACTATATTGCTCACAGTAAATAGTATTAGTAGTTCGCCAATAGATGTCAGGAAGAGTCATATTTTTCAATAAAAAAAAGTAAGTTTTGATAAAACACGAATAAAATGACATTTTCTAAAAATGATTCCTAGCTAGATCGATTTATCGCCCCCGAAACCCCCTATATACCAAATTTCATGAAAATCATTGGAGCCGATTCCGAGATTCCAATTATATATATATATACAAGAATTGCTCATTTAAAGATATAAGATAAACATTTTTCATTGTATAATAAAATGTATTAAACAGTTACCAGAAATGATTTTAAGTATTTTAATACTTATATAAACAAATCCAACCTGTCAGTGTGACTATACGATTAATTAATACGATTTAATGAATTTGATTACCACAAGTCTACGAAATTGATTGAATAAATCAAATCTTAATTGTAATTGAAATAAGAGCGAGTGCTTTCGCAGGAGAAAGCAAAACAAACAGTACGTACAAATTATATTAAATCAGAGATAATCCTGTCAATTAATTGGACTTAATATTGAGAACCGGTCCTGGGCGCATGCGCAGATGAAACCAACCAAGATAATGCGAGAGCAAGGAAGCATGCAATACAGACGAGGACATTAATAAGATTTAACTTTGGTACCTGTTGAATCCAAGTACTAGATATGCACATAGTATTTGGTTAAATGCGATGTATCTATTTGTCCATTCATAAAGAACTATCCATATTGAATATGCTAACATGTTTTCTAATTAGTTCAACAACTGGGCGACAGATGGCATTGCTTGGAAAAATAACCACGCTACCCTATTAAGGTAAGAAATAAAAAGAATGACTCCATGGAGTCATGCTTGAATTTAAAACTAAAAAAAAAACAAAGGTGCTTATTGAAAATGAAAACCATTTCAGGTCAAACCTTAGAACACCTTTTTTAATTAAATATGTGAATTTTTTAACACCAGATAGCGCAGTAATATCTTTTAAAAGTCTCTAATCCCAGGGTCGTGGACGAACGATCGCCCAACTGACAGTGACACATCGGTACAAGGTCCGCGTCCCAATCTACCCTGAACGGCCTCACATTCGGACGTACGCAAATAACATTTTATTAAACAATTTGGACCATCAATTATTTTGGGATTTAGGAAGGATTTAAATTTTTTCGATGCTTCTACTGAATAATGTTGTTTTGTTGGAAATTTTGGTTGTTGTCTATGAAAATTGTGTATGCAATCAAAAGAGAAAAATGAAAGAAAGCATATTTAAGTATCGGATATTGTCTGTAATCTATAAAAGTAGAAACTTACAATATTAAATTACGTAAAAGAAGTCAAAACCGCGAATATCAAATCTGGATGCCGATCAATCACCATCCATTAAACAAGAAAAGAAAAGTGCCTCCCCACGATTGGCCCTCGATTCGGTCCAATTTACATGAGAGCCGCTTTTTCCTCGCGTCGAGATTAGCCCCTGAAACACCCCGAATGAGTTTGATGAATTGTTCGCACCCCATGAGCGGCAGCGCGAGCCACGCCGAACGGTCATTTGTTAAAAATACACCCGATCCACGGATCTAATTGTCTCCTCTAATTTCACACCCTCTTGTGATATCTGCACACCCTATTCTTAAATTAACACAGATTTATCCCTTTCTGTTCTAAAAAATAATTTCAATTTTTTATCGTCGACAAACGTTAAAGTGAACGTCCAACTAAATTTATCAACATTTAATATTGCTTCGTAAATGGATGAACTATGAGATGAAATCAACATAAATAAAAAAACTAAGAAAAAATTAAAACTATTAAAATAAAGAGTGAAACTAAAAGCTTCAAGCATTTTTCCTTACCTTTCGAGATGTTTAACGATGTCCTCATAAGCCGCTCTACAATTCTCCCAAATACCAGATCTGCAGACAAAGAAATAAAAATAAGAAAAACAGGAAGACAAGAAATGACGGAACGGACTCAAATCAAATAAAAATGAAGATGATAGACAATGAAATGAAAATGTGTATTCGAATTCATTTTAAATTCCACTTCACGCTCGAATAGAATGACAGAAATCTTAAAAATGAAACAAGTCTCGAGTGTTTGCTAAAAGAAGTTTTACAACACAAAAAGGGTTTGAATCTAAAAGGAGTAATTATGAGCACTCAATATTAAATGTTCCGTTAGGCCAAACGAGGGGTAGAAGAAATTAATTATGTTTTAAAAACAATCGCTTATATTTGTGCCGTAACAACTCATGCGTGATCGTTGAAATTGTTTCTCGATTACTTTAGCTCTTTGTTTTTCATTAAACTTTTCTTCGTCATTTGTTAGGGAACACTTATTGTTAAGTATCTATCCTTTTATAAAGGACTCTCGAGAAAATATGTTCACGATAGAAGTACTTGTACTTAGCCCTACCTTATTTGTTTACCTTATTTTGTTTAAGATAACTAAAACAATGAATCCCGATCCTAAAATTCAGACCTGATATACATGAATATTAATGAACGTTGATTAAGCAACCAATACAATCAACGAAGCGTTAAATAGTTGTTCTTTTACATGAGCTAATTGATTTGTTATGATTTATTTATGATACAAAAACTATTGCGTATATTATTGTTACCTTACAGAGAAATAAAATTTAATTAGTAAGGTACCTGCCCATCTTGGTCAACTTTATTTTTGTTAAATGCTTAAAATTTGAACGAATATAATACTTTGATAGAAGTGCTTATGTTTCAAGGGATATCGCTTAAAGAAGACATGCTTGCTTAATGAAGTATCATCGAACAGGAAATGACAACGAAACCTAATAAGATTACAATTGCTTAAAGTGAATACGACACTCATCAATATCGGTTGAGCTTTATTGATTGAACAGCGGTAAATGTACACATGTGTTATATTTCATGCGAACAGTAAGACACTGGGGTAAGGTATGGTATTGTAGGTCTTCTCAAAGGAAGGAGGCATTCAGTGTTTGTACTTATCTAACAAGATTACTTTGTTCAGACGCTTAACCTATACCACTTGTCGCATGACCTGCTAGAGGTTTCTTTTCGTGAACTTATTATGCTAAGCTGTTTATGTTATTAGTTGTAACTGATTTTTTATTTCATATATTGAATATTGGTAAATCGATGTTAATAAGGTTTTATTGTTTATTAATACAACTGCCTTTGAGAGTCGTATTTAGCTAGTTTAAAAATCAAAGTTTGTTATATTGTAAATTGACGTATCAATTCTAATAGTCGCTGTAGACATCGGATTCCGACCAAAACCACGAAACAGAATAATTTTCATAACGTTCACCATAAATCATGTTCGTTTATCTTTCAATCAATAAAACTAAAATAGTATCACATCCGGCAATAGATTTATGGAAACAACGCGTTACAGCCACAGCAATGTCCTGTCCATAAAAAGTAACATCAATTTTTAAAGGATAACCATTTATTTTGAAAAAGAACCATACAAACCGCAGATGTCCATTACAATAACCCAACGCATCACACGTAACCAGAGATACAGATACATAGTTCTGGTTGTACCTTGTTGTTTCTATTAAACTTATAACTACCCTATTATCTGCTGTATGGCTGACAGACAAGTACCTAATAACTTACAGCTTTATATATATGAAATTGCTATTGGCATTAGCAATTTCATATATTTAAATAATTTTATTTCATAATGATCGTTTCTATCATATCAAAATTTTGACAGTTCCAATTGAAATGGTAAGTAGTCAGACCAATTGGGATTGTCGGAATTTCCTGACCTATGATTTTTATATCATTTTCCGTAAAAAATAGACTTTTTTAAGATACTAAATTGAATATTTTTGAGGCTTTCTCACTAGTTCTTTTTAATAATTTTTTAATTGTTCGAAACTTTTAAACGTGGTGACATCACCAATGGCGTAATACCAAAGTCTTCCATTGCCTAAGTTGTGTAAAGAAAAAAAGTGTGTCCATATTTATTAGTTGGCTGTCATTTGATTTTTTTATTTAATATGGCACAAATGACGATTTCGTCATAACGCCGATGATGACGTCTTCAGAGATGCTACATCAACGTTGATTTGTTATTAAATGTTTATCTATAATGTAGAAGAAGTCTATTTCTCTAAATGGTTTTGTAATTTCAATTTAAAATTTAGAATTACATTTACATATATAGTATAGTTTAATGATTGAACTGACCTTGCAAGTGCTTCCATGTTGTGCATAGGCTGACCCTTGATGATAGAGCCGTCAGGTCTCGGTACACCTGGATGGGGCATACCCGGCGACATGAGAGCATGTTGGTGCATGAATCCCATGGGACCAAGGTGGGTGGGTGGAGCGTTGTAACCGTTAGCCAGTAGCGGTGATTTTTCCATACGAGCCATTTCTGAAACAATATTTACAATTACATGCTTAGCTAATAAGCTATAGACACTTACTTAATATATTTTAATCATTAATAGAAATATAAGCTATAGCTAAAGACATCATCAAGTTATATTCCTGATTTATTTGGTATAAATTATTGTATGTAAACAGTTTCTCTGGAAAACTTAATTTATTTCATATTATTGTATGGTATGTAGATAGGTTGAATGTTATTTGATATTTGCATAAGATATTTTGATTTAAATATTCCCTTTTAATAACGAAACCCTTTTAAGTATGTCGAACTCAGGTAAAATTCAATTAATACCCAGTATTATCATTTAATTACCGGTTCCAATAATCGAATTGCTCGTAAAACGGTGTATCAACAATAATAAAATGAGCAATGAATTTCGAGACTATTGTTTTCTGGGTACCACAAACAACCTGAGTAAACATAGGGGGAGTTGCGCAAATATTCTTAAAATGACCCCCTGAGAGGGTGTTTTTTGGTACCGGGTGGTCTTCGGCTGCCCATGACCTGCTCCCACCCTCAGTGAGGTCACCAGATCGACTGGGGCTTTGAAAACAATTAACAAGGTGTCGAATTAAACACGAATTAACGGTCCAACCGTTAAAGGAAAATACCCTTTTCCATTGTGGCAGCGTTTTACAAAGGATTTCGGGATTGCTGAATATTAAATATTGTGTCGCTTTGTTCCGCGATTAAGGACACAGGTATGTGATGCGGTACGTAATGGCCAAATTTTAATTATCATGGAATCTTATACCCTTTGATCCTTCACAAAGCAAACAAACTCGATACTGATTGATAAATTTTTGAATGTGGCTTTGTTTGGGTTTATCCCTAATCATATATACCTAATTGGATCGTAGAATTCAAATAGCCTGGATATCTATAAGGGTTTATAGTTCAAAATTGTCAGCTCTATTTAAATAGAGAACCAGAAATGTTGTAGTAAACACAATGTTTTCAAAAGTCGTAAATTTTCAACTTGTCAGGTAGAAAAACAAAGGTAAGTTTATTTGAACCCATAAAATTGATCAAAACACAGCACTGTTGGCAGATTCATATTTGTTTCATGGGTTGGTAATTTATCACAAACGCACACAGAAATCATGAGTTTATACGTTGAAAGTTACACTCAAACAAACATTATGACCAATGGACCCTGAATTAATTGTTTGGGTCTATTTACTTAGTTAACGGAACGGTGTTATCTTTTGAACCATACTTTGCTTTATATTTGTATTTAATAATAATTAATTATTCTCGTCCCATACCTTACTATTTTGCCACTTATTCTACCTTCTTATCAACCTTATTATTGTGAAGTACAGACAGACATATCGCTTTAGATAAACCTGACCCTACCTAAGTAGGTAAAGTTATAGGTACTAAAATTTTAATTTATTCATGCCCTAAAAATAATTAGTAAGGCATGTCTTTATGTTCATTAATAACAGTAGGTAATAATAACGCTGCCTTATTACATAAAAACAGTATCTCAATTTTAATAAGAAATCAATTCTGATTAAATTTCACTAGCATGGTAATAAGTACACACATAATCTAGAGTAAGTAAATATATTTAGGTACGGTCGGCTGCATAATTGCAGACCCACCGTAGAGCTCCAAAACGACTGTTATAAGAATGCTTTCAACACTAGCAAGATTCTAGACACCTGCTTTAGTTGAAGTTTAAAGTCTTCTAACTCATCAATTTATCAAACAAAAATTATTAGAATGAAAACATGCCAATAATAGTAATTTTAGAACTCTACTGTATTTTTATGCCTACCTATAAAAAAAAAAGAAGACTCATCAAAAAAATAACTGAAACTACAAACATTGCATGGGGGCGCTAAGAAAGGATTTTTTGAGAACTTCAACCCCCAAAGGGGTAAAACAGACTGATAAAGTTACTAACTAAAATGTACTTATTCACGAAAAGATTGGATAAGTAAAACGCAGAATAGAGACAATTGGAAAGTCATGGAGGAGACCTTTAGTCAAAAAGAGATATTTAATTTTAGCAGTGGATTAAGATTTTCTTTTTTTTCATTATATGAAAATTATTTGAGGATAATGAAAAAAAGTTTGTGTGTGTGTGTTTGTGTGTGTGTGTGTGTGTATACTCCTTCACGCTAAAAGTACTAAACCGATTGCAATGAAATTCGGTATGTAGATAGCTGGAGACTTGAATTGACATATAGGCTACTTTTTATCCTGATATTCCCACGGGATCGAGACTTACGCGGGTGAAACCGCGGGGCGCAGCTAGTATTTAGTAGAGTATAGTAGAGTTTGTTGGAAATCAATATAACATCCATCACGATTTTTCTACGGGATCGACATTAAAGCGGGTATAACCGCGAGCCGCAGCTAAAATAAATATAATAGAACCTATTCCAAAACCACAATTGGGTCACTAAACCAAAAAGCATATTTACAAATGGTCGAGCACAAATCAGGGGTCCGCGACCGCACACACCGGTGAACCACACTTACTAATTAACTAAATACGTGTTAAATCTCGTAATAACCTGCGGTTAAAATAACCCTTTCTACTCTCTCATCCTTACTTGTATTTCTACGCATCTACCCATCTTACTTCAATTTACAATGCTTTTGTAACAAGGTTGCATTTATTTTTATTTTTCTAGATGGTGTTTCTTGCTCTATAGAGGTACTAAATTGTAAGCATTTATCACTAAAAAAATCAAAACTGAACAGATAATATTATCTATCATAGTAATAATCGACAAAATGCTCATCGTTTACTGTTATGACTATTATTAACCGAATCAACTGATCAAGGCATTTAAAGAAATGAAACGTCGATTCCGAACCGCTATTATATCGATTTTCATCGATTTATTGATCGAATATCGACTGTCCTCGACAAATGGTCGTACCAAATTACGGGCCATTATTTCGAATTAGAATCCATAGAATCGAGACCCTAATTATATCACTTATATGTTTAAAGGAGGTTGGGATAATCATAACCGCAAAAGTTTAGGGACGAACTTTTTTGTTCTAATAAAAAAGGCAATAGACGCCAATCTGTGTCTAAAGAAGCATCAGTATTGTGTTTGTTTTCTATTTTTATTACAATGAAATCTACCTAATACACTGTGGTTCTCCAAATTTTGACAGGTTGACACATTTAATTTAATTTTCTGTAGCAATTTTTTAAGAAATTTTATCTAAATGGTTTATAATAAAACTATTTACAATATTATTACCAAAACATTTAGATTGTAATTAATACTTGAGATTGCTTGTTTTCAGTCATAAATTAATTTTTAGAGTTTCGTACCCAAAGGGTAAAAACGGAACCCTTTTACTAAGTTTTGGTCACCATGCCGGACTGCCAAACACAGGGTTGCGGGTTCGATTCCCGCCTCAGACAAGTATTTATGCTTAGATATTTGTCTGTGGTCTGGTTGTTTCTATGTATTATAAGTATATATTTACAAAAGAAAAGTATATAAGTAGTAAGTATATCCGTTGTCTAGCACCCATAACACAAGTCTAGTTACTTAGCTTGGGGCTAGATAGCGATGTGTGGAATGTCTTGTAATATTTATTTATTTATAAGACTGTCCGTCTGCCTGTCTTAGCGTATAGTTTTTATTCTAAACTACTTATGAACTGAATTGTACTTGTCAACGAAAACCACTTGGTACGGATAAGCGGGAGTCAATTTCCACCTATCCCTACCAGTAGGGCTAAGTGGAAAAAATCCAATCCTACCTGGGCGGATACCCTGGTAGGGATTAGGACACTAGGCCTCTGTCACCAGGCTGTATATCTCATGAACAATGATAGCTAGAGAGTTGAAATTTTCACAGATTATGTATTTCTGTTGCTGCTATAACAAAACATGCTAAAAACATAATAATAGTACGGAACCCTTCGTGCGTGAGTCCAACTCATTTATTGACTATTTCGTAAATCTGAATGTTCAGTAACGAGCCGTTGTTATTTATTGACTCCTAATACATATTTACGTTCCAACTAATTTATAACTAAATCGGTATTAGACGAGGTACAGTTAATTTGTCTTACACAATAAGACATCCAATTATTGTAGTATTTAATCCTTAATTTCCTGGAAACGTTATAAATTAAACATTATTTTGCAGAAATATTAATGGATTGAAGTTCCTTATCGTGGGTTGGCGAGAGACCAGGCCGAGAAAAAATGCTACGCGTTACGAAAACGTGAAACGAAAATCCGTAACTAATCTCCCACAAAGGTATATAATATTATATCTCCCACACATCTATACATATAAAATGCTCTGTCCTGAATGACTGACTGACTGACTGACGGATCAACGCACAGCCTAAACCACTGATCGTAGAGACCTGAAACTTGGAGGGTGTGTTCTTTGTATGACGTAGGAAAAGAAAGGATTTTGACAAATTCAACTCCTACGCGGACGAATTCGCGGGCAAAAGCTAGTTATAAACAAAATTTTAAAAAAAGCTAATGGACTTCGATTCAAACGTATTTTTTTTTTGAAAAAATATTAATATGAGCTTAACCAATAACCAATATGAATTGAATTAGTTGGTTTTATCAAATTTGAATAGTAATACAAAATTCTATAACCTAAACTGTATGTGATTACACTTTTAAGGTTGCCTGGAAGAAATCGTATGTTTGTTCAATTTCGTAGTTAATAAGCTTTCTCGTCCTTTTTGTCATTTTCAATGTTTTGTGTGTTGTACAAATAAAGTGTTTATCTATTTATCTTTTCCTATCATATCTAAGTATAATAGAATTAACTTGCAAGTTTTTACTTAGGGATTTGTTAAGTCTAATTACAAAGTTGACTAACGAACAATAAAACGATGGAGTAGACAATGTATCGCACAAAATAAATGTTAATAAAAATAAAATCTTTATTAAACTTTTTGTTGTTGTCGTAAAATAGCGAATATCGTAAATGTACTAGAGTCTACAAGTTTTACAACTCGGTTGATTTAACTGGAAATGTTAACATTGGCCCTCATAATGGACTGTAAATCACTTGAAAGGAATAAATTATTAGATGCATTAAGTCTCAGAGGATAAATAAGAGGATAATAAATGCATTACAAAGTAGTAATTGTGATAACTACTCTGATAGAATATTATCGCTTTCAATAAAATGTTGTCGGATAAAATTCGCGTTTTCACAAGCTAAGTATTTTATCGTAAACAGAGAGAGAAGAAGAGAACTAAGAGAGTTTTCAGATAGATAAAATAAAGAACACAAAAAGTTAGGAAACAAAAAGTTATGATTATATTTGTTATGATTATTTAAAATGTAGTTTTGACTGACTGAGAGGTATTATTTTTTGGAAAATTTTGCTCATGCCGCGGGTAAAACCTAGGTAGGTATAACTGTAGTTCTCTCCTCTGGACATGGTCCACTAAGCTGAGAGGGTAGTAGGTGCTGGGCAAGCCTACTCCATCCTCACGCAAAAAGGACGCAATGAAAAAGGGTCCAATGGCGAAAAAACAGCCTGTATACAAGAACAAGTAGGTATAACTGTACAAAATATAGATTACAATACAATATTTATTTTTTAACAAATAATCTCTTTTTATACATATCATCTCTTAAGTCCTTGGAATGCTACAAATCTTCGCGGTTCTTGCAAAACGAAGAAACTCGAAAATGATACGAAACGAGGCGAATTAAAAGCAAATTACAGCTGAGCCGGCAATCGTAGCGTTTACAATAAATACATAATTGTACGGTCAGCATATGAATGGCATATACAAGTTGCTGAATAACGGGACATTACTTTTGGCGATACAACCTACCCACTTTTTTAAGGTGAAAGGGTACCGGCGCTCTCTCCATACAAACGTAGTCGACTGTTTCCTCCCTGGGTAATAACAGTAGCACAAATATTTTTGTTGCATAAAACCTATAACTGCCATGACTATGCCTCTTTGTCTTGGTTTTTTAGGGTTCCGTAGCCAAATGGCAAAAAGCGGAACCCTTATACATTCATCATGTCTGTCTGTCTGCCGTATGTCACAGCCACTTTTTTATTTTCTACTTATCATAGAAATTAAGATTTAAAACATTAAAAAAAACAAAGCATAGGGGCATGGACATGGCAGTTATAAGTTTTATGCAACAAAAATATTTGCTCTAGTGTCATTATCCAGGGAGGAAACAGTCGACTGCGTTTGTATGGAGAGAACTCTCGGTGTACCCTTTCCTCTTTTATCGTATAACATTATTTATACTAATATTATAAAGCTGAAGTGTGTTTGTTTGTGCTTGAACTCGCTAATCTCAGGAATTGGTCCTACTACTGGTTCGAATTGAAAAATTATTTGTGTTAGATAGTCCATTCGAGGAAGGCTGTAGGCTATTTTATATTTCCCCGGGATCGGGAGTTACGCGGGTGAAACCGCGGAGCGCTGAGGAACTTATAAATATAGTAGATAGATATACCTACCAAAGCTTGATATTGTACAGTCGGCTGCAAAATTGCAGCCCCCGGTAGAGTTCGAAAATTACTGTTACTGGAGTGTTTTCATTCTAATAGTTTTTGTTTGATAAATTGATGAGTTACAAGACTTTAAACTTCAACTAAAGCAGGTGTCTAAAATCTTGCTAGTGTTGAAAACATTCTTATAACAGCCGTTTTGGAGCTCTACGGTGGGTCTGCAATTATGCAGCCGACCGTACATCTTTAACACCTTGTTGAGCACTTTTTACAAGTCTAGATAAACCACTTTAACGACTTGTGATTTAATTTAATTTTAAAGGCATGTATCTGCGACATTGTGGCCATTTACTTACATTATTGATAGATCTACAAAGTTAATGTACATTTTACAGCGCTCATAAAACTATCAATGAATATCATATAACTAGACGATAAATACCTATTTTATTTTAATTAAAATGCTGAAAATAACCTTTATAGACAAGAATATCTATATGAAAAGGAGAGTTTATTTGATCAATGTAATAAGTCATTGATGGGTACAACAACAGAGAAAAGTGCTTGTCAAAGATAGAGCTACAATCGTCAACACAAGTCACGCGCCGAGTACAATCAATAACAGTAATACACAATCGCCGACAAAATGCGGACGGTCAATATTGAGTGTGAGTCAACACGGTTGACCGATAGAAAGTGTTGCCAATATCAACCAGCATATCTCCCATTTTTAGTTTTAAATGTACTTACTTTAATCATGTTTCAGAAAAACTATTTTATTTTTAAAATATTTGAATTGTATCTATCTATATAAAAATGATTACATCATTACATTTGTAAACACAAAATCAAAAAGATTTAGACACACCTAATCATTTTCTTTTAAAAGTTCTAAAGAAGTTAATGATGTATTAAATTCTGATTTAATCCGAGATTCAACCACAAAACGAGATTACTTTTAGTATAGTGGCAACACCGAAAGACTTATGTCTTACCCATAAACTCTTTCATTTGGCTCGGACGAGCCTTATGAACAATAAAACGTTGAGGGCTGGAGATTTGGACTGTAATAAAATATTTGCCCTAGCAAACGCTAATCCGCGTCCCTTACTTACGAACGCAATTTGAGAAGTTATAGCCGCTCTGTAGATGGGACATTTATCCTTAAATAGGTACATAATAATGTTGCCAAATGCAACGATTTAAACGAAGCCTCAAACTTATTGTTTTTTTCTTGTCACAATTGCATATTACTAAAAAAACGAAATGTAAATAAAAACTGAAAATAACTTTTTTTACTTTTTGGCTTCGCCGTAGTCGGGTAAAAAAGTTGGACACTCTAGAGCCAGTAAACAAACGACTTCTAGCAAGCTTCTACCTTATAAATTCAATTTAACAAAGACAAAAACAGTTCAATTACTTATACACCAAAGAATAGTTGGTGTACAGAAATCATTGCTGAGTGAAAAAGACATCATTAACAAATCAAAATGAAGAAAGATAAACTAGGATCATTCATATGAACTAAACACTCATTAATCAAGTTCCCGGGAAACTAGGAAATCTTAACGTGTTACCAGCCAATAGGACACGCGTTAAGCGTCAATTTAAACGGACCAAATAAAAGTTCTCCCTCGTGCGAAAGAGGGTCAGGCTTAATTACTCGTAAATTGACCGGGATACAGTTTATCCTAAGGAAAATATATCCGAGTGTTGCTATAATAAAATAAACAACATTTAATGGGAAAATGTTCTTAGTTATGAATGAGATTATTGGAGAGAACTGTGTAGCCTTCTTGGGTGATGGAGGGGTGCGGGAGCGGTAACATCCGAATGAAACGTATCTAGACTAAATAAGGTACCTACGTACATAAATATAACCAAATTCAATGAAGATTGATAGCTTTGCTGTCAAATAGAAGACCTAGAGTAGAGTTTGAATACGAAAAAAAATAAGTTACATCACGCGGGTAGCCACCAACTGAATAAGTAACTTGATTCAATTCAATGTTCAATAAAATTCAACTCATCCGTGAATTTTTACAAAGAATAGTTGCCATTGTAACATTCTCTATCAAAGATAGAGCAATATCATGCAATATTTTTATTAATAACGCACAAAAGGCAGATTATCTGCCGATAGTAGCAGATGTTGCTTTTGAAATTATAATATGTTTCTGTGATATACCTCTTCTTTTACATTTAGTTCTACAATTAGGAAGCTACTTACATTCTAATATTTTAGATCACAACCTACATGCGTATATCTTTTTAACACGCTTTTATTAGTTTCACCTGTATGTTTGTTTGTTTGTATGTAACCGACTCTTTTGGGCTCGATTTTGCCCTACTTTGATTTATATTTATGATGATGGTAACTAGACAAAAGTAATTTCAAATTCATTTATTAATAGTAACCGTTATGTTTGGATTATCAAATTAATCTCAGCCATATATGATACATACTTTTCCAGCATAATAGGCTAGGATTACGTGTCATCAATTTAATAAGAACCGGAAAATACAGTATGCGTCATAAGTCTAAGATCAGTTTGCTAAAATAATACTATAAACAAGTATTGGACTTACGACCTTCTTCTAATAGACACAACAACACACAAACATGAATACTTGAATTAAAAGTACTCAGTGTGATTATTATTTTCAACATGTTAGCTAAGTCTTTAGTTGGAGTGGTATAAGCTGCCACCCGCTACACCAGCCGACGACGTGGGTTCGATCCACAAGTTACGTTGTTATAATGTTCAAATAGTGCTGCATAGGATTGTAAACGTTACAGTGGGCTGAGACTTTTGACCGTTGATTGTACCTATAAGCACTTTACAGAAAAAAAAGAAACGTATAATTTGACTTCTCGATTGATCGACAATGCTATCGAGTATGAAAACCGCTTTGGGCAAAATCGTTTCGACTTGTTGATGAACGATCGATAAATCAACGACATTAACATCGATATCGTCATGTACGATTTATTAGATTCATTTCATGATAATCTTATTTTTTTTACTATCCATCTCTATTTAAATCTATAAGGCTTTGTGGACGGCTGTAGTTCGATTATTCTTCGATAGATTGTGCTGGCTGCACAGAGACGAGCAAAAATAAACTGATAGATATTTTCTAGAAGTTTGTGGATTGTTTGTAAACAATACAATGATCGCACTAATCTACCTCGAAAATGATACTTTTGCAAAAATAACCGGGAAGTAAATTTAATTTAATTTTCATGATTTGATGACAAATATAGGTACAGGTAAACCTAAATAAACAGTAATAGCAACACAAATTTTTGAGATAGATAGCGTCATTGTTTATGTACATCATTTGATACATAACCAGTTTAAAGCGGTTTAGAAATTAAAAAACCTAAATTTAAATGGCCTATGCTTGCTACAAACAACCAACAACCAACCAACGGAAAGAAATAGGTAGGTACTTAAAAAGGCTTACTTTTGATAAAAGAAAAGTAAATATATCTCTTAAAAACTTTAAACAAACAGTTAAAACATTTTAATTAAACAAAGATTAATTTTAACTTCTTAAAGGTGTGCTAGCACATTTCAATTATTCGAGGAATGTAGCCTTTCTAGTCACGTACCATAGGAATCGGGTATTGCTAATTAAGATAAATTCTTTGTCTGCCTATTATTTAGTAAAAAAGATTTTCCCAATTATCACTCCAAAGGTGTGAGGAATGTCATAGTTGTGCAAAACAACAATTTTATTTGGTATTTAACCGATGAGGTTAAACCTATTAATAAAACAAAGGGAATTAAACACTTCAAAGCAAAACTTATGGTTATTGTCTCAAAGTCACAAAATTAACGAGAAATGCTTATTACTTGTTGCTGCAAATAAAAAAATGGAATGCGGTAATGCTATCAAGATTTTCCCATTAGATATCAATCATCAGATATCGTAACTAGACGAGGGTGTGTTTACAAAAAAATTTGCTGTTTCTTCGAGTAAGAAGAATTGTCCTTTCGGTTTTATTTGTTTACTAGCTGCACCCCGCGGTTTCACCTGCGTAAGTCCCGATCCCGTGGGAATATCGGGATAAAAAGCTTATGTGTTAATCTAGGTCTCCAGCTATCTACATACCGAGTTTCACCGCAATCGGTTCAGTGGTTTTAGCGTGAAGGAGTAACAAACATACACACAAACTTTCACATTTATAATATTAGTAGGATTAATTTTCGACAACTATTTAAACATCAATGGTCTTTATTCCGAAAATCCGAAAAATTAACTGATTTTCCAGTAAACAAAACCTCAAAATTAAATAAAAAGTTTAAGTTTCCAAAAGTCGTAGAACAAAAGTGGTTCGTCTAGCTAGACGTCTACCCTTTAGCACTATTTACACTAAACGTACAAGCTCAAACGAATTACCAACATTCAAAGTATTCATGGAATCCTAAATATTGGCCCACATTCGTCTACCTCCAATAAGCATTTCAAAATTGGGTTAAAATACCAAACAAATACCTTTAGGACAATCTACGTGTTTGTTTCTATGCAATTCGAAAATGAGACGTGTTAATGTGAAAATTGGGATTTATTTTATATATGTACCTAAATAGCGTTTTTTTTAAGGGTAATAGTGAAGATCAAGGAAAAATACACAACTAAATGTATAAAATACTAGCTGCGCCCCGCGGTTTTACCCGCGTAAATCTCGATCCCGTGGGAATATCGGAATAAAAAGTAGCCTATGTGTTAATCTAGGTCTCCAGCTATCTAGATATAGAGTTTCATCGCAATCGGTCCAGTAGTTTTAGCGTGAAGGAGTAACAAACACACACACACACACAAACTTTCACATTTATAATATTATTAAGTAGGAGTAGGATTGAAACACCTACGACCTTACGATTTCCTTTGAAGTAATAACATCACTGATTCAAGTTAAATATGAATAGTTATCTTTTAGATGGATTTGATTAATCATTTATCTTTGATGAATTGTTGGTACCAACAACAAACCTATCATTAACTAATAATGACATGTGCATTTATGTATCAATATAATTGCGTAGCCGCGGACAGCAAGAAACGCTCATAAATATATATTTTTTCTCTTACTAAGCTACGTTTTATTTTAAACAAAACACAATATAAATTAATAATCGCGAATCACACGCGAACGTGTCAAAATAATGTTTTGAATTCAATAACAGTTGGTTTACTTAGCCATAATCGATTGCATATAATTTCAACGAGTTGAAAGTTGATTATCGATATTATAAAGTAATACACGAGAGACCGTTGGTTGGAAAGGTGGTGACTTCTTCGCAGGTGGATGTATAATTGACCTCACGTTAACCGTTCTACTGACTGTCATTAATTTTAGATAAATGTCGAAAGAAATAGCAATTAGGTCGAAGATGTTGCAAAAATTTGAGATTATCGATCGATTTAAAAGTAGGAGAGCTTTGATCGATCAGACGAAAATTATATTTGATCTGTCGGTATAACTTAGTACTAAGCTATACACATTTAGGAATTACAAAGATAAATCAATGTCTTGTGTAGATCACTTAATTCATCAGATTCAGAAAACAAAATTGTATAATTAACCAACACATATCGACGGTTAAAAGGAAATAGGGCATAAGCGACATTTTTTGTCAAAATGACTTTGAATGCCATTCTACTCTTATAAATAAAAAACCAATTAATGCTTTCATTTTTCTCGATTTTAAAGCTGTTTTCATTTTTACGTTACGATAATAAATAAGAAAGTTGTGACCATTTTTCTGCAATTTCAAACTTTAAACAGCTGTCCTGAACAATTTGATTTTTGGCGGTTATACCCTATTTCCTTTTAACCGTCGATATGTTAAAAACAACTCTGCAAAAGCCTAAGGTTTCGTCTTACTTGGCCACCGCGTTTAATTACCGCAGCGATTATTGCTATTTCCTTAAAAGGTACAACGGCAATTCGTTTGATTGTAGGCAATTGTTGTTTGTATTAACATTGGTAAATAGCTGGTAAGAAATACTTACGACTGTCGCGGGCGCATTAAGGTGTTAATAGGGGCGATTCGATTCTATTCAAGCAAAACGGGCCAGCAGGAAATAAATGATCAATGTCCATCAACTGGTTGTTACTCTACACGTTATGGAAGAGTTATATGGTGTCCAAATTAAATTAAACGCGTGTAAAAATGTAAATTAAAACTATTTATGAGTGAACCAACTTTTATTCTAGTAAAACGTTGTTAGACATGTACCCTGTAGAGTTGACACAAAAATTTATCAGTTTAAACTACATTATCGTCAGGTGCCCTCACTAACCTAACTACTCCTTAGTGCGCACACCCAAGTAGAATAATGAATATTCTATTGCATCTTTAATTCTATATCCATATTTCTATCATGAATAGTCGTTAATACGTCTATATTCCAACTAAAATTAATAGTTTAATGTAATTTCAACTATATTTCTCAATAGACACGAGCGAGTAATTAATTGGCAAATAGTAAAAAAAGTATTTTAAGGAATTTGTGTGTTATATTTCCGTCCGAATGCTTCCACTGGCAATCGTTAGTTATTGAACAAAAAATCTTACGACTCAGTGACTGCGAAGAATATGCGATTCGGTTTTTGCCATAAGATTTAAAAGTGTAACAGTGTTATAGAAAAACGACTGACTTAGATAATGCTCGTTTGTTGCGTCTGTGTTTTTATCATCGGGTTGATGTATAAAGAGCACGTCTAACATTAAAATGATCGTGGTTAAATGCAATAAGCAAGTCCCTTACGCGAAAATAATGATAAACTAAATGGGGGTTATTCCAAAACGAGGTTTACGGATAGTCCGAGATGTGGATTTAAACCATAGATTTAGATACAGATTTACAGTCTAAACACTATCCCTATAGATTATATAGGGATAATATTTAGACTATAGTTCACGAGTTAATTTGCGTGTAAATCTAAGGTTAAAAATCCACATCTCGGACTATCCTTAAACTTCGTTTTGGAATAATGTGGAATGTCATAAGCCATGGTGAAGCGTGTAGCGTTAGCTTTGATTCCGCCGAATACTGTATTATTCTAGATCTATAATAACTTGTTTTTTAAATTAAGATTACATTTTGATTTGAAATTATATCTTATTTAGAAATGATGTCGGGTATTTCACTTTTTTCCACAACAGTACTTTACTACTTTTAAATCTATAGATCTAACCAATCAGCAGTAACCCCATAAGTTTAATTAACCATTGGTCTAAATAGGTGATATGATGCACAATGGTATGGTTAAACACAGACAAAGAATTAAGAACAGACAAAGACGAAAGTGTAGTGTCATGGAAGTGCTACTAACATAGTTCTAAGATATCTCTTTAACACTTTCAATTATTATTATAAAATATGTATGTTAGTATATAAGGTATATGTATCTATGGGCCGTTGTAGCCTGAAATAAATGATTTATTATTATTATTATTAAACTCTTTTAAAAGCTGATTAATGTTAAAATATTTATCCGTTTAAAATATTTTATTTATCGTGCTTAACTAAAAGTTTCCAGAACTTTATCAGCTACCTACTAGCTCTCTGCTTCGATTTATTATAAATGTCAGTGGGATTTGATTAACAAACTCACGTTTACATCACTTTATGAAGAGAACAAAAGCGATAACAGACATGAGAATCTCAAATTGACTGATCCATCACCACCCCCATCCGTAACGCAAACAAGCAAATCCTTACTTAATTTCAGTAGGAGAATTCAATCAGAATGTAAAGCTTTATACCCCAGCGAGTAATGTTATAATGCCTTACATTATCCCCCTGTGTAGCAATGGAATCGCGGCGACACAGTACCAAACCTTTAATTATTATCAACACATCATTTTCATACTTCCTAGAACGGTAGGGTTGTCGATTAAATTCCTCATCAAAAACAACCAATCTTGAAATAAACATGATGATAGATAACTTTGTCTGTACAACACAGTAAGAAACATAACATGATATGTGAAATAGCTAGAAAGTAATAGGAGGCCTAATAGCTGAAAGCGATTTCTTTCAGGCTACCTTTGGATTGGAAAAGCACTGATTTTGCTTTTATAATTATTTTTTTAGCTGGGTGCATAAAGGCTTCGGCAACAAGTCTACAGCGTTTAAAAAAATGATTTTTCAAGTGTTATGAGTGAATTAAATTATTAGTAGGTATGTAAAATGTCCATGTCTAGTCAAACTTCTAATTTCCCATATTCCTCAGTAATATGAAATCAGGTTAACAAAGAAGGTAACCAATGTTAACAGAACACATTTTACCAACAACTATAGTTAAGTCTATAATTCTGAATGTTAATCCAAACCGAATTACAGTGATCGTTTTAGATTTGCCGACTTAAGATAAACAACTGGTAACCTTTCGAAGCACGTGGGTCGACAGTCGACACATCCCTTTCACGGATTTCATATTCGTATTTCCATTCTGTTCAACCTTCGTAGGAGGATTATATTCTGGCTCCGATGTTTTCGTATCCTATTATTTCACGGGGTGAAAATGGGCCACCCGCCACCTCACTCATACACTGACACCAAGAATGTGTGTGAAGTATTCGATTTAGAATATATATGCCGGTGTGCGGACTTCCTAGGAAGAAATTAAACTTGTGTGGGTGTGTTTCATCAACTGTAAACCACTGTCAACAACTCGTCAAAATAATATTGGCTTAGTTATAGAGCTCGCATGGATTTCGAACAGAATGTATTATGTTATGAATTCATTATGGAATTAATGTTACTTTCAATTTATGATTTATTAAATTTCTATTTCGGATTATTGAATATTTGGTTTAGTTAATGATGTTTTTGATTCTAAGTTACCTAATGCTCAACAGTTCAACAATTCTAAATGAATAAATAAACCAATTAAATTGTGTCGACAGTCGTATAAGAGATTAATCTTAAGCTTCTGAGACCCCTTTCAAGACCCATTCGTCTTCACACTATTTAATAATGATTAAAATTATCTGAGCGCGAGCGTAGTGAAATAGAGAGACACAAGAAGAACCAAGCAAATGACAACCAAACCAAAAAAAAAACAACCATGAAACAGTTCAAACATCTAATTGCAATTTTATTCAACAAAACAGAAGAAATTGCAATAAAAAAGCAAAACAACGCTCGTTACACTCATGAGAGCGTTTCGAATTGCAAATTTGGGAAAAAAAAACGCGAACCAACTACACTCAAAGTCAAATGCGGCAGTGTGCGATAAGCAAGTGCCGCTTATGCAAGATCACGAATGTAATTGCTCCCTTGTCTGGCACGACACTTCAAGCCGAAACGGGACGACAAACGTGAAATCCATGCGACGAAACGAGAACCTCGTATAACTGTATCAACAAAGCCATAAGCGACAAAAATGATTGATTGCTTGCCGTCTTGCGCTGAGCTCTATTTAATCACTTTATTCCCTTTTCTCCGTCTGTGTTGGGATAATTTTGTATTTGTATAATTTGTATACAAAATTAGGAGACATGCCTCCCGAAGCTGGGTGTTCATATCCGGCGCCTACCCGTAGCCCATATAAACACTGTTTGATCTTATCACTACACTGCCGTGGCATTCACTTCATTACAAAATCAGATTAAAATCAAATACGAGTATGTAGTATGTACAAAAGGAAGATACTTTTATATAATTTGATAGATCATACAATATACCGTATTCGATTGATACAGTCACTATAAGTATATCTATCTATGCATATAAAATTCTTTGTCCTGAACGACTGACTGACTCTCTGACGGATCAACACACAGCCTAAACAGCTGATCGTAGAGACCTGAAACTTGGAGGGTTTGTTCTTTGTGTGACGTAGCTACATCCAATAAGGATTTTCCGAATTTCTACCCCTAAGGGGGTAAAAACGAAGGCAAAGTTTGTATGGGACAACGCGATTCCTTGATCCAATCTACTTCAAAATTTGCAAAAACATTCTTTAATAGAATTGATGGAAGACGTGTTTCGTATTTTATTGAAATTTATCCCCTAACAAGGTTAAAAAGGGGGTAGAAAGTTATTTTGGGGATGATTGGTTAAAAGTACCATTTTCGACGTATACGCGGACGAAGTCGCGGGCAAAAGCTAGTTACTAATATATCGTTGTGATTTACTTGTTCATTGAGCACTTACCGCTCATATGTCCATTTTCATAAGGCGAGTACTCCCCGTTCTCAAGGCGATGTTTCTTGAAGGGGTGTCCAGGGAACTGCGTGGCAGCTAGCGAAAGTCCGACACCAGAAGCGCGCTTCGGTGGTCGACCCGGTCTGGAGCTGCGGACATAGTAGCACGTTACTGCCGTCAACGGTGATCCACTTAGCCTAGGAAAGAGGAAGGTCATACTTTATCTTAATGGAGAAATGTATCATGCGGAACAGTACCACTACAATTTCATTCAATACGTACCAACGTTTACTCGGTATAAGCCTAAAATTAATCAATGAGCATTGATTTTAAATCTTCAAGATCCGTGATCCGCCTATCTAAACAACATTTTGTTTTCAAACTTAAGGTGAAAGGGTACCGGCGCTCTTTCCATACAAACGTAGTCGACTGTTTCCTCTCTGGATAATGACACTAGCACAAATATTTTTGTGGCAAACCTATAACTGCCATAACTATGCCCCTATATCTTGTTGTTTTTTTTTCATTTTCTAAATATCATAGAAATTGAGATTTAAAAACAAAAACACAAAAAATAGAGGCATGGTTAAATATTTGTGCTAGTATCATTATCCAGGGAGGAAACAGTCGACAACGTTTGTATGGAGAGAGCGTCGGTACCCTTTCCTCTTAAGATCGAGAACTTGACGCTTCTTTTAGACCAAGACCAAGATTCAATCCAGCTCCACTTGGAGCCGGGGCTGGATTCGATCGGTAAGTTTGAATCTCATTAACTCATTCACCTAAATCTTTTATAAAGTAAAGTCTATTGAAGTTCATGCATTCATGCTTTTAAGTTCCATGCAAACTTTGGGTGAAGTCTTTACTACATTTGCGTTCTAAGATTTTTGTCAGAGACCTTATTATATTATCATTTAAATTCTGACATAAATAAATAGTAATAAATAATCTGGATGTCTGTTCAGTCAGTCTGTCCTGTCAGTCAGGATTTTATATTTTATTTGAGATTTTTTGTGATCGGTGAACATAGGTAAGTATGCACCCTGTGAACACGTGGTCCGCCTGCTCAGTCTGACCGATCGGACGAAGCGAACTTTTTTTTATGCAATACAAGCATAAAAATACAAATAAAATTAGAAAACTTTATAAAAACCCTTAAAGTACAATGAAGTCTACTGGGAATGGCTCTTGGTCTCTTACCAGCATCTCTTATGAAATAAATCAAGTTCTCGCACGAGGGTGGTAGTACTTTCAACCTACAGATTTATTTTTATTTATTTCACTGCCCCAAGATTTAATACCGCAAAATGTCGGGCTCAATTTCCACAATTTCACGCTTATTGTTTTCCCTTCCCTGATTTATGGTCACGTAATAGACAACGGTATTTCTTAGACGCAATAAAGTTTGTCACCTAAATCTTTGCCCTTAAGCCTCTCGTTCTTCTAAACCTAAGTTAACCTTGTGGCTTCGACGGGCTAGAAATTAACGCTATAATACTGATGTAGATAATTCCACTTAATTCTAAATTTTTATAGCGCGTTTTTATCAGATACCTATAGTTCCTCATCAAGTAACACGTAATTTGTACCTACTACTGCCCATTACAATGTCCATTTTTGCAGAGACCATTAATTGGAGTCAGCGGAGCAGATCAATTACATTGGTAGCATGGTACCGGCTAATCCTCACTACATCATAGGTAACGTCATCACATCAGAGAGAAGTTCGGCAATTATCGGGGGAGCGATGCTGTTATCATAGTATCGGCTTACGTAGAAACTGACTCTCGCCTATTTATTTTTATGTCACCAACCGTCATTACGAGACACTCCATTAGCTTGGATTGCGGTGACTCTCGTTTTCGGTTACGCTTTTGGGGTGCGATTGTGTACTGTGACATTTTTTTTCTGACGTGACACGGTCAGATAAAGGGTTTTGGGTAATGTTACTTCTGTTGTTTTACGTGTTTCTAAATTTATTGTCATCAAACAATATTATGCGAAACGGTCACGTAATGTTTGTGAATGAAGCCAGTTAGGCGAATTAAATAATTTATTGACTTAAATTATTATATGTGTTGATTTGAGAAAATCGATTTATTTTTACGTTTAAATCGATTCGCAGTCGCAAGGGAATCAAATATTGAAAGTGTCGAGGGACACAGATAAGGAGCACGTGCCGCTCCCATGCCGCCACTTAGGCCATACCAGTAATCTGAATACCGCAAACCTCACTCCGATAAACTGCCATTAAAAACCGTTCGATTTATTACCAAACGATTTCCGAACGATTTATGTTTAGTATTTAAATACAAGTGCAGAAGGCACATTCTTTATAAGTTCAGTTAAAATATTATACTAATCGAATCAATTACTTTGCTGTTATATTTTAACATTTAATTTAAATTAAATGTGCTTGAATTTGTTTAAAAAATAATAATAAAAGGAACGATACTTAAGTAGTTTTTCGATAATAATTTTATTTTATTTTTTTTAATTTCATTACGAAGTAAGTACTAAAATATTATGTAATATGTTTAATTTTGTATGAATCTTAAATTACATTTATTCAATCTTAAATTAGTCGTTGGATTCTTTCGACATCTCCAAATTTAAGACAAAGTTAAAGTTCTCAAAAATATGCCTCCTGCAGTACTTACTGACTTATAAAATAGACATTCAAAGAATATTCTACTCTGCACATTCGGTACCCTTTGACTTCCAATCCAACCCTAGTGAAACTAACACCGTGTAGGTATAGTTTTGCTTTTTGTATATTTGCGTGGCAATATTCATCACTCACAGCCCGTGTCACTGATCAAATACCATTCACAAAGGAGTCCCCAGATATTTCTGACAGATATATACCCTTGATAGATAGTTCGACAAACATCACTAGATCCTGATAAACAAACTCAATATAGTATTACTTCTATCGGGAAAATTTCTGCACTTTTAGAAGATGTTAGTTATAATACTTGCTTATTAGGTATTTTCTTTAGATTATAAATACATCTCACATGTAGAGTTAAATTTAGAGAACGATATTCAACTAACATGACACACCTACATTTTAATTATTCAAGTTC
Organism: Idaea straminata; assembly: GCA_951213275.1. Classification (NCBI taxonomy): domain Eukaryota; kingdom Metazoa; phylum Arthropoda; class Insecta; order Lepidoptera; family Geometridae; genus Idaea; species Idaea straminata. The sequence goes on from OX577850.1 coordinate 6,800,719, forward strand.
ATTCAGTATCAATAACAAACAAGATTGATGTGTAGATAATTCTTAGGTGCATTTAAATTTTTAACAGATTGAGTAGATGAGCATAAAACAGGATCTCAAACACGTGAAACAAAGTGTAACAAACATGAACGTCGATAAACTATGAATAGCTCAACGAAGTCTTTGTTATTATATTTGTATTACCATTCTCTGTTCTTAGTGGACTTTTTCACACTCACTAATAATTACTAACTCTAAATCATAGAGCTCACGTGGCGTAAACATCCTTCCATATCTGTTTAAAAAAGGTTGAGCGACCAAAAGCAAGCTCGCTGACAGTTTATTGAAATTTAATATCGTCGTGAGTAGGTATATTTTTTTGTAAGGGTACATATTTAAAGTTTGATTTTGGAGCTATTTAAATCGGTCTTTTGGAAATGTTTTGTTAACTTATAGTTAAGGAAGCGCGTAAAATATTTTTAACGAAATAGGTGGTTCTATGTAAATATAAGTCGTGCAAAATATAGTATAAGTAAGGCTAACAAGCACTATGTATAAATATGTTATATTGTTGTTACTGTTATCGCTGAATATAACAACTAGCATCAGCAGAATTGAGCTATACCTACTTAATCATTATTTAAAAGCACCGTTGACATACATAATTCTTGATTTCCTTTTCATAGCAGTGTCCCCTCGGAAACAAGATGTTCAGGTATTACAAAAAACAATGAGGCTCTGTCGTAAATATGGTCTCAGATTCGGTAGGCAAGGTAAAACAAACGTCGTAATCTTATCTATAGTAAACTAAAACGCGGTAGCAGTTTGTCTTAGGTTCAATGCAAACATGATAAACGATTCGGTTAAAATCGTTGGTCTATTTTGTGAACGAGTTCCGGTCGGAGATGAGCGCATTCCCTCCTTAAGATAGATAATACCTATTCACCTTGAGAAGTACCTGGAGAAGAAGAGAGACCAACATTATTCACAACACTTCATGAAACTACTATCTACTGCTATTCATCTAGACACGGTTCCGTACAATCGCTAAATCATTCCGAAATGTTCCGCTATTAAAAACAATGTCATAATAAAACAGGAAAAAAAATGTAATTGAAGCCAAAAATTAGAGGGCACTAAGACAGTAACAATAAAAAGTGAAAGCAAAGCCGAGTTTAATTGTGTCGTAAAAATAAAAATTAAATAAAAAATGCTTTGGGGTGGAAAAGTTTAGCGAGCGTAATTCTCGTTCACAATTATTTCATGCTGAGTCGCAGTATGGCGTTGTCCTAATGTTACCTGCCCCCAGGGCACAAACTGATGAAACTTCCAAAGTTTAAATTTAATCAGTAGCTATTTTGCCGTCTTTAAACTGTACAAATAGCATCATTTAAAAATGACGTTACAACATTTGCAGTAGCCGCATAAGAAAAAAAACAATGAAATGAAGTTGCTTTAAGAAATTGGAGTCGGAATAAAACAGATTAAAATCTTGAATCAAATCTGTTACAGTCGTCGACATAATCCAAAATGGCATTTAAAAAAAAAACGATAAAACCTAATCAATTTATGAATTTACAATCAGGTTCTTCAAAATTTTTAAAGGAATTTAAAGGGCATTATTGTTTCACAGTTTTAGATAGTAAATATTAGTTTAAAACCTAAAAAGTCTTATCTAACCTTCATCAAATCATCTATCACTGTTCACATCATTTCAATAAAAATAGAAAAAGAGGTAATTAGTTACTTAATTTAGTTGATATTACACCAAAATATTCATAGAACGAAATAGAGAACCTACATCGATAACACCGTTGTACATCATAGTACGCCACATCATAAGTTTAATGTAGCAAGTCACCTCAACAGTCAGGTAGCTTCTACGTTTCAATTTCTCCGAGGCATTTTATTTACAAAACTAATTACGTTTGTCTGATAGCGTATTAAAGAGCTCCCGGAGCTCGACTTGATTCGATGACAGTTAATAAAGACATTCCGAATGTATTTAAACTCTTAGCCTATTCCATCTGAGATGTGATCGCTCCATCATCAGCTTATTATAATACTCTTGTTTTGGTTTTTTTGCTTGCAATTGTGCTTTCATCTCAGTATCTTACATCTATCGGTAATTTAACAGAATGAAACACAAAAATAGATACACGATGTTGTTCTCTATTATTTATATTAATAAATGTTTAGTTTTTATTAGTTTTGGCACGGACGGACATCATTGTCAGCACGCCACGTGGTCCGTATAATTGAAATGTCCAAACACTAAATTTATAGTAGGACGACGCCATTTTTTCATTTTTATTACCTTCCTTAATATTATTACTGACATTTTTAACAAGGCAAAAAACTTTATTTTAATTGATTAGTTAGATAACATTTTCTTTCGTGTTATGTTGTAAGTACCAACTAGAGCTGCTGATGTGTTAAAATTGAGATATTGTTTTGCTTAAGATATCGTATAATGTCATTTTGTTTCGAACCAAAATTACAAAGCTTCTTTTGAATACGGCTTCAGTAAAAAGCTTTCATGGTTACATAAAAAGTAAGCGAAAGTCGTCAAACGAAATGTAGCTGCAGAGGTGGCAACATTAAAATCTAAAATATTAATTGTAACAAGAGTCCCGGCATCCCTTTCTGTGAATGTTAGGGCAACATAATCAGCCCCCAAGGGACAACCTCTTGTAATTAGCGGCTGTTCATTTCTTAATTTCAATATTTAATTACAAAGGAAACTCGAAGACTGCTAGGAATATAAGTAGACGTCATCCTCAGAAAGACTTTCGAATCCGTTTTTGTTTCTAATTCGGTAAGATTGTTCGATACAGGCTTCTTCATTTCTTTGTCTGCAATATCAAAGGCTAATTTAATCAATTTACGTCTGGAATGTTCCTATTTATGAAATTGAATCTCTGCTCTTTCTTACTTAAAATCTTTTGTAGGTAAATATAGAACTCTTTTATTACCCAAGTTTTTCGTTATGAATGTAATCAATGTAACTTTATCTTGTTCGTTGAGGAGCCATCTAACAATTTCCCTTTGTCGTTCTCTTTCCCTATTGTGAGACGTTATAGCTCCCGACATATTGTCGTTTTATTTCCTTAAGGCCGCTATGAAATTCCCTTTTAACTATTACCTGTCTACGGATTTCATTAAAATACATTTCTGATAAATTTTGCATTATGTCTGAGTGAGCATATCTATATATACCTAGTGTATATAGGCAATAAGTTGCGTAAAATACAAAATGATTTTTCTTTGATGGTATTTTTCGTTTTGAACTTTTCAATTGTTTGTGTAACATTTGCGATGCGTGCGTTTGGCACGTTTTGTTGTGAATGGTTGACGGCCGATGTTTCGGACGTGGCGTGCCCATTCACCCGCACTTTATATTGGAGAATTGTTTTGTTGTGTAAAATTATACATTTTGTAAACGGGTGACCACTGCCCGTGCTACACTGCGCGGTTACGCCTCCATTCGTTTTGAAATCGAAAAATCTATTAAACGAGAAAAATAAGCTGCTGCCATCATTGTTAATTAATCAGTTTTGAATTGACAGCAAATTGCTCCCTACCCGAAGCGAGACCGCGGATTTTTTGTGTGTTTTTTTGCTACAGGCGCCAGCAGTTAGTTATCCTTAAATTGAAATTTGAATCCCAATCCCACGTTAGTTACAGTACCATAGAGTCCTTTTAGTATTTAATCGTTTTCTATTTACATTGACACGCTTCATCGGTAATAATCGAAAAGTTTTGCTACCGCTCCCGCCGTTTGTGTTATTTTTTCGAGCCAAATCGTTCTTTTATATGTACGTATTAAAAAACCTACTACCTGGCCGACAACACATTTACTTCCTTAATTAATTTCTTCTAATTCTGTCGAGTAATATCGTCGAGTCATACGACTCGCATGCCACCGCCCGCCTTTTAAATAACTTTAGCTAAATAAAAAGGGATGCTTGTTTTTCAACAAGCGCCATTAGAAAGACACTTGAAAGATAGATGCAGTCGCATTTATTCTAGTTGTAAAGTTTTAAGATGCCAGAAATAAATAATACTTAACATAAACAAATGTGAGTAAAGGAGTAACATTTATAGACTGACAGAATATAACAATAGGTATTATAGAGCCTTTCAATATAGCTATTTAAATTTGCAGAGGTTAGCCATCGCCATTCAGCGTGGCAATGCTTCTAGCATTATGGGAACCTTTACGCCGGGTACGATAAGGGGCGGGTTATTTGACTAACTGGTAATTAATTTTTGTATTTACATAAAATTATAATCTATACTATATAGAACCAATATATACGAAAAGCTATTTAAATAGTGTCATCATCCTATCAGCCCATACACGTCCACTGCTGGATATAGGCCTCCCTCATATGACGCCACAAACAGCGGCCCTGAGCCGCCTCCATCCACCGACTACCCGCAACCGCTACAATGTCGTCGGTCCACCGGGCAGCTGGTCTCCCAACCCTCCGTTTCGCGTTGCATCGCGGCTGCCACTCAAGAACCTAAGACAAAGATCTTGTCGAAAGACCATGACGCTTCCATAAACAGTAGGTATAGTGTCTTTTAAAGGGTTCCTTTTTATAACTATTTTTATACTACTATATATATATTGTACACAGAGTTGTTAAGCTCAAGCTTAATAACCGGGCTTATAGTATGGTGACTAGTCAACGAATAGAATACTTATATACTTTTGTAAATTCATACTGAAACATATATCTTACGTAAATTTTCGATTAGTAGGCACATAATGCTCCAACTTCAATGTTTTCAATGAAAAATTAAAATAATCAAAACATAGAAGAGATTTGAAACAGAATAGAGTCCGGACGTGTGATCGTTTAGTGTTTAACAAAAATAAACGTTATGATTTGTTAAACAGGTTATTGGAAAAACATCGACGTTGTCGACAGCCATATTGGAAATAAACTATTATAATATGGCCAAGTGTGAAACTGTGGACAAAGTAATATTATATTATATAATATTCTACTATTAAATTTTAAAAACTTCTTACGTATTTACAATTTGGTGGAATATTAATACCACACATCAATAAAAAACGTAGTGCACTAGTAGTCCGGCCTAGGAAAAACCACCCTTAGGCCATTTAATAAAAAATCCCTAGTATTGATGTTTATAAATAGCTGTAGGTAGTATTTAATTCTAGACTCTAAAAAAATTCGAGTGATTGAAACTTTTTAGAAAATAATATTTTGAGTCATGTTTTAGGAATGGTTATTGAGTGATCAATCACCGATCAGCATAAAAATAGTAATCGCATCTAATATAGAATTCTAAATATAAAACTTAAAATGAAATAGATTGATATCAAACCTATTTAGAGAACAAACAACAAAAGTAGAATGTAATGTAAACAGAGGTAATCGTAAATCATGAACATAATAGTTACAGTAAGTACTAGATCTGAAAAATCTTTTGTTTGATCGTACTCAAACATCTGGATGTTGAACAGAAGTTCATAATAAAATATGATGAAAAAATATGTTAAGTCCTTTTGTATCGACCGCTTCTTTCTGTATTATACACTGAACAACTTATCTTGATACTTTAATACGTTAAGAAATTATTTTTTTATTTCTTGTTACATAAATTAAATAAGGTACCTATCTATTTTATGCTATAATTAATCTAATAAGCAAGTGTCTAAATAAAAACTTATTGAATAATAGTCGTTATATTGTAACAAGATGCCGTCAGATATTTTAATCATTATCGTTTGATCTTCACTAATCAATGAATAACAGAGTTAAAATGCAAAGGAAAAATATAGTGAAATGCTGATGGCAAAAAATAGTAATCAGTTAATTGCGTTTGTTGTAAAATAATGTAAGTCAACGTGGTCATTAATAATGTCAGAGTTTCAGCCACATTTCACTGTTATTTAATGTCACTAATAACTACTTTAAGGTAATTTAAATTGCTTACTTAATACAACATAGTGTAGTATATATTTAAATAAATAAATAGTATTTACTGCAATTTATAATTTTTTACGTACAGTTCTATGTACTTACATAGCGAATCTATCTTTATTTATTTCTGAAACTTCACGAGCTCGAGTCTAAAACTTTGCATGGAGGTTCTTTTTAGAATGTAGGGGAATACTAGGAAAATATTTTTGAAAATTCGACCTATAAAGTGGGAACAAGGGCTGATAAAGTTTGTAACTTTATAGTAACTATTAGGTATTCTGTGTATGTTCTTGTGAGAATGCGCTTTATACAATTTATCCTGACTTTTTACAGGATCACTAATGAGGGTAAAACGGGGATGCAGCTAGTTTTGAATATAATAGAACTGTTATTGGAGACAAAACCTAATAATAATGGAACCGGCCAGTAACAACCATAGCCTATTATGCCAATTAACTACTGGTAATGTATTGCCATACCGCGTAATTTGTACATCTATATAGGTATATACATTTGGTAATTGGTAATTATATAACAAAGTGGTAGAGGGCTACTGCTATACACCTAAATAAACAAATGTTGGAAATGTTCGAAATTTTGAAGAAGTGAAGAATTTTAATTTTAAAATAATTCAAAGATTCAAAGAATTTATTTGCTTAGATATAGGTTAAACTAAGTAGTTACAATAAATGGTATGAACCTCTATCCCGCTAACGTTAATCAGCATGCAAATATGAAATTATACATTACTAGCTGCGCCCCGCGGTTTCACCCGCGTTTGTCCCGATCCCGTGGGATCGATTTTTTCTCACCTTTTAAACCTTCCCTAGACCTCTACGAACATTTCAAGACTAAGATAAGATAAATCCGTTCAGCCGTTCTCGAGTTTTAGTGAGACTAACGAACAGCAATTGATTTTTATATATAAGACTAGCTGCGCCCCGCGGTTTCACCCGCGTAAGTCCCGATGCCGTTCGATTTTTTCTCACCTTTTAAACCTTCCCTAGACCTCCACGAACATTTCAAGACTAAGATAAGATAAATCCGTTCAGCCGTTCTCGAGTTTTAGTGAGACTAACGAACAGCAATTCATTTTTATATATAAGATAATGCATTTACATAAATAGGTAGTCAATTTAGGTGACATTATGGCATCCAGCGGATAAGAACTCCTCAACACTGTAAAAACAAGACCTGATAAGCCATTTCCTTAAATTCCTTATTGCCGCTTTTATTGATATTGTTCTGGAATTTTATTATACACTTCAATGGTCATATTATAGCAATTCTTATGAACTAATTTTATATTCGGATTGTAGTCCAGTACTAATATATTGGGGTAGTAAAAGTCATACATATTAAAAAAGTCGATAAATTTAAACAAAGTATAATCCTAAAGTAATATAAAGTGTAATAAAGTATAGTAGATTAATAACCTCTCCGTGTAAGTAGGTACAGCTGATTATCAGGTAAATATACCCTCAAAATTTTTGAAAAAAATATTCGACATTCCAAAAGTCCTAGAACAAATGTTGAGTGTTAAGGTGCGTAGAAATAGCCTCTAACCACTTTTTATATTAATTACCAATAACCTGTAAGTATAACATTATATTTTTATATATTAAAAAGAATAAAAATTCATCTGCAGTTGGTAATTTAAACTCTATCACCCGTTTTTAATAATAATAGAATAATGAAAGCTATACATAAAATATTAGTTACACTATTAATTTATTAATTGTGTATAACAATAAAATTAAAGTATAAATTACTTAACTCATTAAAGTAATTAAAGTCTAAATGACAAATAAAAAACTTAAAACACGTTTTTTAATTTAAGTAGTCAGTTGTAGTGCTAAATTAATGCAGTATAATTATAAGTAATTATTTTTACAATAAGTTAAAATATAAGTAATAATAAGATTATAAAGAGTTACAAATGGTCTCAGAAACTACAGGATCGATTTGTTGTGAAATTTGATAAAAAGATACATTTTGGAAGTCAATTTTTTTAATAATTATATCCAACGAAGGGTTTCTAAATGTGGGTTGTTCTAGACGTCTAGGCGAACAGCTTTTGTCCTACGAATTTTAGTAATTGGAAACTTTATTTCGAAGTTTTTGTTTGAAATAGCTGATAGAAATATCGAAAAAAAATGAAGTTTCAAAAGTCGTAGGACAAAATTGTTCCCCTAGACGTCTAGAACAACCCACTTCAAACACGTTGTTTACCAAACCACTATCTCACCCGATGGTAATTGACGATGCTGTATATATGTAAGATGCAGCACGCTTATCTAGAAGATATCTATACCTGCACTTGTGAGATTTTATCCCGATTCAGGACTTTCGCGAGGGAAACTACAGAGCACTGATAGGCTAGATAATAAAGAAGTATGCGGTATTATGTAATTTAACTTTTAGAACAATATTATCACGAGCATAATTAAAAAAAATATTCAAATATCAAAACATTATAATTGCACAATCGTATTGCAGATGAAAACGTATAACAGTTCATAGTAACTCAGTTAGATTTGTTTTGATAATACATCATAAAACTATTAAATATTGGATCGCTGAGTGAGAATACCAGCGCTACTGAATCCGTACCCCGTGCTAAGTCACATGCTTAAGCGATTCCTGAATTTGTGACAACACCGGTCAAATAAAAGGATTATCAAAACCGAAGAAGTTGTCACACTAGATGAATTCTTCTACGGGCAAGCGGTCTGGACAGACAATTTTTTTAAATAAAAATAATGTGACCGTTTGACCTCTATCTCACACGATGGTAGATACGTCATGATGTAGCACGCGTTCCTAGAAGACGATACGCAACGAATAAACGTCGGTGAAACAACATTTCTTTTAGAAACTGCTCTCGGTTTCACCTGCGAATGTTTTTTTTTTCTTACATCGTGACAAACCAACAAAAAAGAAAAAAGAATTATTCGGTTTAATCGTTCAGAAGTTATGCGCGTACAAACATTTCGGCGATTCATTTTTATTTTATTAGAAAATTAATAATTTCATAATTAGTATTGAGGACCTTTTTTTATTTTATTTTTATTTCAACACCTGTATGGTCGTGACCGTTACAGTTTACAACTTAAACCGCACCTTTAACACTGATCATGGCGTAATCGGTTTGTTATTTCAGCGTTTAGACGATGTTTAAACCTTGTTTTGTTTTGTCAGAGGCATGTGGGAATCATTCTATTGTATTCCACATCCGGGTTATGATTGCTCCTTATGATTTAATTTTAGCATCCGATCAAGGAAAGTATGTAGGTACCTTAAGTTCTTCTTAAGAGGAAAGGTACTTGGCTCTCTCTCTATACAAACGTAGTCAACTGTTTCCTCCTTGGATAATGACACTAGCACAAATATTTTTATTGCATATAACCTATAACTGCCATGACTATGTCCCTATGTCTTGGTTTTTTCATACTTATTCTAATTATCATAGAAAGTAAAATTTAAAAATAAAATATGTATATATTAAAAATAAGACATAGGGGCATGGTCATGGCAGTTATAAGTTTCATGCTGCTAAAATATTTGTTCTAGTGTCATTATCCAGGTAGGAAACAGTCGACTACGTTTGTGTGGAGAGAGAGCCGGTACCCTTTCCTCTGGAAAGGTTAACGCCACATAGATAACCCGTTACGAAGTTAAATGTTTTGTCTTAAAACGTCTTAATTGTTTAGAAGAATAAGTAGTGGCAAAATTGCTTTTATGAAGCAGTCACTATGAAAGGATTTAAAGCTAGTATAAGATTAAATAAAAAAAGAAATAAAAAATCTTAATCAAAATTGGTTCATCCGTTCGGGAGCTACGATGCCACAAACACAGACACACACACACACACAGACACGTCAAACTTATAACACCTCGTCGTTTTTGCAGATCGGAATAGATCGTTTTTGCATCGGGGGTTAATAATGGTTGTCTATAAAGTCGGTTTACGGACGATAATTTTATGTGATAACGTCATAAGAACTCTTTTGTATCGTTAACATTACCATTTTGCATACTTCAATACGTTGCTATGGTCACACTTTTTTGTTAAGTGCACTCATCAATTTAAAGACGTTATCACGTCAATAAACAGTAGGTAGATAGATAGATAACTTTATTTGTACAACACAGTAAGGAACATAGAATATGATATACACAAAGCAAAGTAAAAAAGCTATAAAGTACAAGTTGCACATATACACCCGGTGGTACTTACCTAACGGGTAAAATGACCTACACCAACGACGTCACGGATTTAAAATTTAATTCAGTTTAGAATGATTAAATTGTAACTTAAACGTCTCAATAGTCACTTTTATCTCGGGTTAAGTTGACGTGTGTCACAGCTACAAGCTACCGTAGACTTCCGTTCCCATCTCTAGCTTATCTTACTTAAATATAACAAATTTAACTTAAGTTAACATAAAGCATAACTTGACAATGGAATATTTAATCAAATGTGTTCTAAGTTGCCGTGTGAGCTTAAAACAATTATTTAAGCGGACGATATTAACTCTAATTTTGTTTATGGAGGCAATAAATAAATTTGTTAATTACTATTATTTTTATTACTTACCAGAAACCCGCCTATTTGGGGGTGTTCGTCAAGTTACGAGTATATAGGTATTTTCTAGGTAAGCCTGCTACATCTTAAGACCGCACTTAGCATCGGGTGACATAGTGATCAAAACGCTGACCTACATAATTATAAAAAAAATTGTCTACTTAACTTTTATTTTATTTGTTTAATATTTTCAGTTATGTTAAAAAGCTTGTCATAAACTATAGCGCTTCGCGATTTCAGCGTAACTCCCGATCCTGTGGGAATATCGGGATAAAAAGTCTCACTTCCAATGAATCAATGTTATGTCATACCAAGTTTAATCTTAATGTTTTCAGAAGTTTCAAAGCCTATTCGTTACAAACAAAAAAAAATCTTTCCTCTTTATAATATCTTCTATCTATATATATAAAAGAAAGTCGTGTTAGTTACACCATTTATAACTCGGGAACGGCTAAACCGATTTGGCTGAAAATTGGTGGGGAGGTAGCTTAGAGCCAGGAGACGGACATAAGATACCCATTTTTATCCCAATATGCCCACGGGATCGGGATTTACGCGGGTGAAACCGCGGGGCGCAACTAGTTTATCATAAATTAAAACACCTTATAATAGGTACTCTACGACTCTAAATTTGAATGTCTGTTTCATTTCACCACTACAATTACAAATTCAATATTATTACAAATGGCTCATAAATTAACCTAAAAACTAAAAGATTAGGGTGCGTATTGCTGTTACTCTAGCTGGTGATTTAGTCAGAAGTGGACGCGTGCTGCGGTTTGCGGTCGGGCTACATTGCGAGTGCCTTCATTGCTTCACTGATGTATTGCATATCGATTAGTTCAATACACCTTTTGTTCATCATCATCCGAGCGTTATTCCCGGTTGCATCCCTCTCGGGAGCCCAGGGTCCGCTTTCCTGCTTTTACGCCTCCACTTCGCACGATCTTCAGCAATACACCTTTTGTTAATTGGTTTTAAAATAGGTCACCTACCCACACTATTTTATATTGACTTAAGAGGAAAGGTACCCGGTTGCTTCTCCATACAAAGATAGTCGACTGTTTCCTCCCTGGATAAAGACACTAGAGCAAATATTTTTGTGCTATAAAACGTATAATTGCCATGACCATGCCCCTATGTCTTTGTTTTTTTATAATCTAATTATTAAAAAAATATAGAAATAAGACATAGAGGCATAGACATAGACATGGCAGTTTTATGTTTTATGCCATAAAAATATTTGCTCTAATGTCATTATCCAGGGAGGAAACAGTCGACTACGTTTGTATGGAGAAGCGATCGGGTACCTTTCCACGCACCTACTTAATGAGAAAAGCAAATCAGTAACTAGGATTGTAACTAGTAAGATTTTAGATTTTCCCGACTACTAAACAAACCCGTAATTTAGTAAATATTTATAAAAAAGGCTGTAGATTAAGGTGAAGTAAAACATTTATTGACTTCAGATGCGTTGACAAGTGCTTTCCTCTGGACACGGTCGACTAAGTCGAGAGAGTCTTAAGCAAAAAGGACCAGTCTAAGTAGTTGCGGAATACAGCCCGTATACAAGTGCAAGTACAGTAAAAATCACAATTGACATAATAAATCAAAATAAGCTAAAATTAGCAATCACATTGAAATGAAACGTTCCATATATGGTACACAAATCAAACAGCTCCCCTCTAATTAAACTGGCGGCGCTAAGTCAACTATAGTTGAAACTAAAGTTAGTGCCAAATAAAGGCACGTATAATTTACTCGTATGTTTGTCCTGTTTGCAAATGGGGTGAGCTGGCGACGTTTTATCAGATGTTAGGGTGCGAAACTGGTATAAGATGAGCGATTTTATAAAAATAAACCGTTTTTTGGTCGTGGTCCGATCGCTGGAGTTCTATCAATCGAACCACAGGCAAATAAAACTGTCCGCAGTTCTATCGTTCGAACCACGGGCAAATCAAACTGTCCACAGTTCTATCAATCGAACCATGGGCAAATCAAACTATTCGCAGTTCTATCAATCAAACCATCGTAAACGAACTAGAAAACAGTTATTAATATTGCTGTCTATTTATTATTTAGTACTATACTATTACCCCATGCTTCACCCAGCTGAAGAAAATGGGTACACCACGGGTCTGTACCCACTTTTTCGTACAGCTCAAGAAAGCTCTTGTGTTGTCAAAAATAATAGGTATTACCTAAATGATCGTTAGATTTAAACCTTAGATTTAGATTTACTCGTGAACTATAGTCTAAACACTATCCCTATATAATCTATACGGGTAGAGGATAGGGCTATAGTTCCCTATCTAATCTATAGGGATAGTGTTAAGACTATAGTTCACGAGTGAATCTGTGTAAATCTAAGGTTTAAATCCACATCTAGGACTATCCTTAAACCTCGTTTTGGGATAAGGGGATCATGTTTATGATTTTAAACAAACATGGTTACTCCTTATTTCAAAGAATTTTTTTTTTGTAAATACTTACTTTGTAAACCTTTAGATTCTACCTACTAAGCGATAAATTGTTCTACATAAAATAGACACAGTACTTTGAAGAACATAAAATTAATAGTAGGTACCTACTTATTAAAATTAATTAAAATGTCATTTGTGAGTTGTGTAACTGACAATAAAACTTTCAACGATTTTATTGTTTGACATTTCCAGTATTTGACAAGTTCATTGGCAAACGGTAAAAGGTGGTTTTATAAGCAAGAATAACCAGCATGTTTGACTTATGTAAGCACAATGTCTTACCAATATAATTAAACAGAAGGCTGCTCTTTAAAAAATAAATATTCGTTAGTGTTAACTGGTGACGTTTCCATCTGCCGCTTGCCATTCTTTAACTTGTATCTATCTTTGAAAATCAGAATCTTTATTAGCTAAAAACACAGGTATAAATAGAATTGTTAACTACGAAAAAAATAGGATCCATATGAATCTATAAATCCATACTTTACAAAGGTATGCAATTTTTTATGCAATCAAAATCAAAATATTTAAAAAACATTATAACATAATTTTACAGTCAATTAGTTCATAATAGATTATCTTATTGTCAATTTATTTGAATACGTCATCAATTTGTTATAAATCAGAAAAACACTCAATATAGTAAAACAAGTAAAAATAAAATTAAAAGAGAAGTGAATAATTTAACAGAATAAAATAAAATCGAACTCAGTATAAAACAATTCTTATACCTTTAACCGACTTCAAAAAAGGAGGAGCTTATTATTTCGTAATTTAATTTTAACATATCGCCGTACTCGGGGGGAATAAGAAGTCTGATTTAAATCATATGCCGGAGTCTTTCATTCACCATATAGATGAAAACTAATTCCAGATTTTAAAATCGGCTGATGTTTGGCCTTTCGTCTGCATTTCAAGTTGCGTTTTCCCCCTTTTTAACCGATTTCATAAAAGGAGGAGGTTTTCAATTCGTCGCTTATATATTTTTTTTAAATGTATTATCGTCGATTATTTACATGCTATCATATTCGTTTATGAACTGTTTTCATTCTTCTAAAAGTTTTATTTATTTTGTCACCATAGATAGAATGCCTTATTGCGCACTCAAAGATAAATTAATAATACAAATCAAGCTTCAATATAGAGTGGCACAATGGCTTTACCAGTAGCTTACCGCTAAAAACGGTAACTTCCATGCAATTAGGATGAAAAGGAATCTTCGAAAGATTAAGAGTGAGGTAAGGCATCATAGAGTGTGACCCCAAATAAATTGTGATAAGGGCAGACAGAAGAAGTGTAAAAGAGTCGCTACGCTACGCTACCAGCTACCCCACAGTCCACATGAACCGTATCGAATGAAATTATAATCGAAGCAGCCGCGACGTCCATTCAATTATCCCTGAAAATTGAGGCTCATTAAAATAATAAAACAGCCAACGGCGGAATCAAATTGAATGATAACAAAAGCTTGTATTAATTCGAGGCGACAGCTAGTTCCACTGATGTATGATAAGAGTTATTTACCTAAGTACTTGCATACCTATGTCTAGTATTCACGCGAAAACAATTCGTCATCGTTTCGATGAGACGTTTCACATCAATGATCACCCTGTTACGTTCAAACATTTGACTAATAGGAAAGTATACTCCATGCATCTGCCGGGATAATAGTATGTCTTTTTGCTGTTTCTTTATACCTATGATAAGAGTTATTTAACTAAGTACTTACATACCTATCTCTCTCGTATAGTGGTGCGGCTCACCTATTGTTAGAGTTTTCAGATCGCCTTAAGGCATCTAACTTGACCTAACGACTCGTCTAGTATTCACGTGAAAACAATTCGTCATCGTTTCGATGAGACGTTTCACTTCAATGATCACTCTGTTACGTTCAAACGTTTGACAAATAGGTAAATACACTCCATACATCTGCCAGGATAATATTATGTCTTCTTGCTGTTTCTTTATACCTTTATTTACTTCGTAAGGACCGAGTGAATGTAACGAAGAGATTTGGACTTACCGTATCCGACTTGGGACTTGCATGGGTCTTATTCAAATTTCAATCTACCTAAAATTTGACAGTATATACTTTCCTCACAGAGGAATAACGATTAATGTCATCAGTTAACTGAAATGCTCTCATTTAATAAGGTGAATGAGTCTCTACTCATTATGATCTAGACTAGACAGTTCAATAAGGTTCCACACGAACGGAAGCCCCTGTTTGTACAATAATAGCGGGTGTCTGTCCGCGTATCAGTGCAACCCCAAATGCAATTGTGTACAATCGTGCTAATATCGAATTACATAATAATTGAAACATTTGCATTTTCTAGGTTCCTGCCACCTAAGTTGCTTGTATTAGAATTATTTCACGTAAAAGTTTACTGATATAAAACAATGTGTTAAAGAACAAACGTGTACTGATGGAGTATATGAAATAAATAAATAATAAATATTGCAGGACATTCCACATTCCACACATCGCTATCTAGCCCCAAGCTAAGTAACTAGACTTGTGTTATGGGTGCTAGACAACGGATATACCAATCATATACTTTTCTTTTATAAATATATACTTATAATACATAGAAACAACCAGACCAAAGATAAATATCTAAGTATAAATACTTGTCTAAGGTGGAAATCGAACCCGCAACCCTATGTTTTGACCAATGTGCCAACTGGGTCGTCAAAATATCCACAGGAAGAAGGCCCAGAAGGCCAGGACTAAGATGCTTAGTGACCAAGCTGAAGCGCGTCGTAATAAGGTGAAAGAGGCACGCAAGCGCCGCGAGGAGCGCATAGCAGCCAAGAAGGAGGAGCTACTCCAGATGCTGCCGTTACTGCTAAGAAGTGATGCAGCAAGTGTTTTAAAATGATTCAATAAAGGTTTTAAGTTTTACACATTTTCAAAATAAACAGTCGTAAGTTAATATCACCCCGATTCAGGGTTTGAGGAAAATCAACAATTAGTGCGTCGTTCAGATTCAAAGGGTGGTTATTTGCGTATTGATTGTGAATCGTATTCATTAGTGAAATGTGTTGCCGTAACTATCAACACTGCTAGGTATTTCCATAAATGACAATTGGTATCGCCAGTTCCCCTATTTGGTGACCACTTGGCGTCGCTGGGTGGTCATCCCGCAAATTGCTCTTTCCCAACAAAATTGTCAATAAAACTCATCTGATTCGCAGTTAAACAAGCGAGCGACATTATTAATTTATGCGTTGTAATATGGCGCAAACGTTTGCGTTATCCCATGTAAATTATTAATAGTGCCAGGGTAAAAATTAAGCTTAAATCGAATGGGTAGTTTCGGTCATAACGCGTCCGTTTTATGTTTGTATGTGGATATTAATTTGTCGGGACATTTCCTGTGACGATTACTCGAATAACATTTTTATGAGCAATGTTTACTATCTTGATTATTAGATATACGTAGAGTAATTAGTTTTTTACTGTGATTATATTTTCTGTTCTTAGAAAAACATTTATTTGTTAGATAGACTTGACCCGGATATCAAATTCGGAGTAAACAGTAACATCAAACGCGTGTAATGGGTCCCTCGCGACTCACCTTCTCGTTGTTGTCTTAAGAGAAAGCGATTACACAAATCTGAAGAAGCTATTAATCCGGCTCGCTGCCCTCGAATGGCATCACGGTTTGTTTAATAAAATCGCGAATTTACATATCAAAACCTACAAAGGGGCATAATTGGACCCGATGACTTAGAAAACGTAGTGGGTGAGGTGGGTGTGCCACCCCCTACAACAAACAAAGGAATTATACCCGCCTCAAGAAACTTTTAGCAATGGAAAGCTCCTTAACAAACAGACGCGTGTGTATCTAATGAAATTCCTATGGTTGCATAACATACCCGCGCGAGCGCCGAGCGTTATTAGCGAATTATTTCTTCGGGTAAAATCTTTGAAGGCGGTTGCTCTTTCGGAAAAGTTGTTAAGAAAACGGGTTGAGATCTTTTTGGGTTTTCATTAGTTTGTAACTATGCGGTGTGTTACGCGAGGCATCTAATTTATTAGGTAGGCGTAGCCGAGAGAACGAATGGGCAGCGAGCATTTGGAATTGGAACGGATTTGCCGAATCACGCTGCTTTGAGTCGAAGCCGACGCGACACGATTCGTTAGGATACAAATGTTTGAATTCAATTCCAACATTTTTTTTTACGATTGTAATTAGTAACGGTATATTTAGTTCGATTTCGGTCTTCGACTGAACGGTAGCAATCTATATTTTTTTTTGTATTTCCAATAATAATTTACTTAGTTGTAAAATTCAGTAGCGTACACTTCGACCGATTAACTTGGGTATCGTTAGATTAGTTACGGGAAATCGGTGTCATCATTAAACGCTGATTAATTCACACCACACAAGCACTGGATTCCCACAAACGAAGTGCTTTTATGTCTAGTGAATGAAGTGCGCTTGGAGGACATACGGGCATCTTATGCAGCTCCTGTTGCATTCAGGATATTGACACTTGTCCGCTTGTAGTCAGCTTTTGTTCTAGCACGTGTTAAGTTACACGGCAATCGTATGCACGTGTGCACTATTTTACATTGTTTTTCACGAATAATTCTAAGTACATGTGTACTATTAGAATTAAATTATCTTTTAGTTATATGATTACGGAATAGAAAACAGGAAGTTTAATAACAACTAGTGATTGTGGTTTCACTGATGTCTCGCGTACTGGAAAGCTAATCGTGTCGCGAGTCGTTCGCGCGTTATAATTAGTACAAATCGTCTGCTTCACTCTTATATCCATAGACTTCGAAACTTTTAGACAGGGCATTACTGTCACAGTCACATTGAGTGCTCTTCAGAAGTCCTTTCCAAGTATTATTTGCGGGAAAATAACGCAAGAGATCAAATTTAAAAACGAACTTACGTATTTTTAACTCACGTATTTTAGGAATATAGAGAGATAGATAAATAAATTCACTATCGTAAATACCATTTCTAAATTACATTAAATATAAATAAAAACAAAGCTTAAGTTTAAGTGTTATAAAGAGCGGCCTTATCGCTCAAAGCGGTATCTTCAGGCAACCTTTGAATATCTGAACAAATGTATAAAAGTTAAATAAAAATCTGCCATGTCTAATAATTCAGTTGACTATCAACGTTGTACGGAATCCGGTAATCTCTCGAGTTAATAGATACGATAATTCATCGAGTCGCGTCTGAATCGATACGAGTACGATTGATGGCTCGTGTCTCGAGAAACAATCTTGTGATTTCACTCGATTATAAGTTACTTAATCTAAATTTTAGTAATTAAGTTGGTCTCTCTTATTTCTCATGTTGTTTTCTCATTTCCTCAATTATTTACTACAGATCATGGTACTCAGGGTATGCCGAAGATGCATTGCACATCGACATCACACTAGCAGATATGAAACAGTACGGCGCGAGCCAGACAGGGTGCGGTGTCCTTGATTTGACTAATCACCAGCCAAAGCACATCGAACTTCATCTATGTATCATCATCATCATCATATCAGCCACAGAACGTCCACTGCTGAACATAGGCCTCCCCCAAAGACTTCCAGAGCGATCGGTCGCATGCTCTCTGCGTCCAACGACTTTTCGCGACCTTAATTAAGTCGTCCGTTCATCTAGTCGGAGGCCGTCCCGCGCTGCGCTTTCCGGTACGTGGTCTCCATCTATGTATCTCAGCTATGCATCTTTAGACATTTGTGTGCGCCTCTATTGCCACATAGTGTTAATGGTAACTGTATTAGTAAGCAGTTAAGGGCCACTTCGATGCACCTAAACTTTTAATCTACGACTTTTGAAAATTTTGTGCTTATGTTTACATGAAAATCAGCTGTTCTATACACGAAGAGGTCATTAACAATAAGATTATGCTAATTTTTTAAGTTTAATCAACTGTTTTAAGACTGAATGACCTCTGTTTAAAAAAATCTGCTGATTTTCGAATTTACATAACCTTAAAATTGACAAAAAAATGTTCGAATTTATAAAAGTAGTAGAACAAAAGTTTTATATTTTGTTGCACAGAAGTGGCCCTGAACCGCTTGCTAATATAGTTGCCAATAAACCTGTATTTGTTTCACATGGAGATGACATTGCTATGTGACGTGCGATCTTTGTGCGGTGTATCTTCGGCATAGCCGTACCCAAAGGGTCAGTGGTCAGTAGCAATACAGATGACGTATTTTGTCTGCACGCGGTCTGTTTAGCTTACGTAACATTTGAATGACGCGGGAACGTTTCGCGGATAAAAGTATTACGTAGTGGATCTTGAGTGCATAGTGTCAGTTTTTGTTAGCATATTTACGTTACTATCGCGTTTAGATTGGTACGTCAAGTGCGACGACTTCTGTGCTCTGTGACGCAGAAGGTTGCAGATTCTATACCTGCCGTCAAATAAGTATTTGTGTACTGATATTTGTTCTTTTAAACAAATGTTTGTTGTGGTCTTGGTGTTTCTGTACGCATTAATATGTATAATAAAAGTATTTAAATGATATACCCGTTGTCTGGTTACCATAAAACAAGTCTAGTTGCTTAGCTTGGGATAAAAATATATTGCAATTTATTTATTTAAATAAATATATGAAGCATTAATCGGTGAACATCTTTATATATACTTATAACTCTACTGTAAGTACGTGTGTATGTCACTGAACTCCTCCTAAACGGCTGGACGGATTTGAATGTTTTTTTTAAACGTATACAAAAAAAATCACGGGTGGCGCTATGGATGGTTTTTTTTTATATATGGCAAAACAACGTTTGTAGGGACAGCTAGTATTTATATAAAACAAACTAGCTGCGCCCCGCGGTTTCACCCGCGTAAGTCCCGATCCCGTAGGAATTGACATTTTTTCTCGCCTTTTAAACCTTCCCTAGACCTCCACGAACATTTTAAGACTAAGATAATATAAATCCGTTCAGCCGTTCTCGAGTTTTAGTGAGACTAACGAACAGCAATTCATTTTTATATATAAGATATTCGCAACGAATTAAAAACTCGTTCTTTTTTGGAGTCGGTTAAAAAGACACTTCTAACAGATTAATAGTACAACTTATTGTTTTTTAATGAGCCTACTCATATCACATATTTTGTGCCCACGGTATACCGTCTGATAGAATCAAATTATTCACGTTTTCAAATGAAAAATATTTGTTTCTTATTTACCTTTGTTTTCTCACAGCTTTCCCATGGCATAGCTTTACGATTGATTTAACTGTATCAAACAGTAATTCGATATGGCGATGCTCAAATATTTTCTATTCACAGTGGGATTTATTGAAAATAGTGTTATTTAATTGATTAGGCGAGTCATTAGATAATGTTATTTTTATTAAAACTGCTGTTACTTCTGCTGCTGCTTAAACTTTCTAGCTATTACTTTACTTTGTGTATATCGTGTTCTAAGTTCCTTCCTGTTGTATCGATCTTCAGGTCTCTAGTATCTATCTATAGATCTATAGTATCTATCTATAGATTTATAGTATCTATCTATCTAAAAGAGTATTGACAATAAGTGTGAATTATGGTGGCATTTGGGTTCAACAACCGGGTTTAACCCCTTACAATTTTTTTGTCTTATTGTACCAAAATTGTACTCTATATTCAAAAAGACATTTAATTCTATACAAACACAAACTTAAATCCAACGAAATATACTCAACCAGAACTTTTCAAGTCATTACCACTTGTGTTTCAACTTTAGGGGTCGATATTGCGATCCTTTAAAGAGTTAAAATCACAAAATAGAAATTTTACACACCCTAAAATTGCGAATGGGGTTTAAAAGGTCTATTTATTTGTTAATACCACGTCGATATCATTATAGGTATGAAAAGTATTTACTCTAGTTTATGAAAAGTTTCAAGTAAGAACTAATTTAAGTTATATGAGTTGGTTGTAAGATGCAAATGTTAGTAAAATTAAATCAGTCTTTGATAGTTCCTGAAGCGAGATCAAGGCAAAGGTTTTTGATACATGAGTATATAAGTGAAGATACATTTTAATGTACGTATATAAATATTTTTAAGTCTATGTAGGTATACAGTATGTAATGAAAACCATGGAATCTTTCTTAGCTACCTACTAGCATGTTGATAAGAAGACATTACTACAAAAAAATTTAGTTCGAGAAGATTACCCAAATTAACTGGAAATTAATAAGGAATTTTCAAGATGCTGCATCACTATTATTGGCAGCGGGAGAGTTAAATAATGGTGTTGTCATATTTTTAAAATTCCCAAAACCCTGGAAAAAAAGTATTTTTGTATTAATTTTTTTTATATTTTTTGAGTACCTACTTCCATGTTACACACTGTACGTATAAATCAATAAGTATTGTATCAGTATTTTTTATTTCGGTATATTGTCTTATGTGATACAATGCATTTTAACTGGTAGCGTACCAATGCAAAACGGGATTGTTCATCTTTTGTTTAAAAAAACAGATTTTATTTTTATTTTCAGATTATGTTTACCAGTGTTAGTCAGTGAAATCAGCTGTTTCTTTGAGTAGAAGGTCAGTGACTTCGGGGTTTTATTCGTTTAATAATAGTAGTCTAAACTCGGACAACAATTTAAACATTATTCCTAAACACCGTTTATTTTCACAACTTCAATGTTTCAATGTTCCAAAAAAAAGTAAAACAAAAGTCGACGCCTAGAACAATCCCCTTTTGTATTACGTTACCCTCATCGAAACACTATATCTACACGAATATCCAAATAAATGTCTAAGAAACATTGAATAAGAATCTAATTCGAAATGTTTTAAGCCATTTCCAGTTATTAAATTATTACGAGGGGCAACGAAAACACACAAACATATTAATTTATAGGGCACCGACAGTAAACTTTTCGAGTCTTAGTAACTTTTGCATTAAGGCTCTGATGGGAAAAGCAATTTTGTATCAATTATTCCCCGTTCCTGTTGGCTTTTTACATTTATTATACTTTTATTGCCATTGCATTTATCGTTAGGATGGTAGTTAAACGTCAGTTAAATTATAAATCAGCAACATGATTACAATTGAGCGGTTAATTTGGGCAACATTGTAACAAACCGTAACCAATAAAACTACGCACGCGAGCACTCTGTCAAATAAGAACAACACATACCTACTTTAATGGCCTCATACATCAGAACTTTTTATTGACGATATAAAACATTAAGTAAAATGTACTCACCTAAGCGATGCTACGTCCAGGACAAAGTCTAGATGAACTATAAAATAAATCTAAAAAGTTATAGTTAACAATAAACAGTCACCGCGGAAGGCTATCGCCGATTCCCACGCAAAGTTGCTGTTAATAAAAGCAACAAAATTATATATTCAAGAGTTAGGTGGTGGTATGGCTGTTAGAGCCTTCTACGTGGTCCGAGTTACAATGCAAATTGCGGTGGAGGGGTGCGCCGATGCCCTCTAACTGTGCGACTCGCAAAGATGGCCGCCGTAATGGTGAAATGAAATTATTAAGCATTGTCTTGTGAAATCGGCCGCAGTCGACACCTGAGACTCGGACATTGTCGGCTTAATGTGGATATACCCTTTCCCACTTACATCCTCCCTGACCCTTAATCCCCTGATCATCGCACAGCTCAACCGCAATAGAAAGTAAACAGTTAGTGACAGACAGTCAGTGTCCAACAATGCTTTGCTTTAGATGAACCACCTACCTACTTACCAAGTAATTAGTAAATAAATGACAAGAACATTGTCTATCATGTCATCTTCTAAAATAACGAAAAGCTTGAAAAACGACTAAAACTTTCCTTCAAAATTTTTACTCATTTGAAATCATACAATTTGTACAAAATAAGATTGAAATTTCTTTAAAACTATAATATATGTGTGCTTTCGGAACGCGCCCACCAATAAGAAGAAGGCACAAGAAACTAATGGGTTTTTGTTGTGATCAAACTTACAAATGTCGGATAAATATGAAATTAAACAAAAACAAAGATACTGAAGGTTTATAAGTAATTCGTTATAAGTCCATAACAAGTAGACTACAGTTGGCATTTTGTAGGCACTGTAATATAAACGGAAGGAAGCACTTCCATACTTTTCTAACGTCAAGACATTACTTACAACCCTCAACCGAAGGCTTCGTATTAAAATTTAAATCTACTTTGCAAAGTGTATTTTATACACGTGCTCTTGCAATTTTGATCGTTCATAAAGCTCGAAATAGCTGTTATTATTACGCTTTACCTTTGTGGTATTGAGTGTTACACATCTCCCTATTTCTACTAGAGGCGTTCCTACTCTGAGTCTCCCATGAATTTGGTATGCATAATGTTAATATATTATAGATGCCTTAATTACTCGTTTGCGGTACACTTGAGGTTTCTGTGTTGATGTGTATTTCTCATTCCTATTGCTTCTGTTTGTATTTATAGTAATACATACATATTTTACTGTAAAATTGTTTAGGATTTTGAATCAACATGGTTATTTTGAGTGCTTGTTGTCTCGTGAAAAGCAAAATGTCGAGCTAAACAAAAAACAAGAATCATAAAAATTCCGTATTTAATAACTTTTGTTCTGAAAGTTTTGTTTCTAATTTTCAACGTAAAAACCATAAATAAAGTACCAAATTCGTTAAAATTAAAAGGTCGCTACCTACATACGTGACGGGATTAAACCTCGGACGGGACGGGGACGAGACGTGCATCGTTCTTAAAGTGTTCGTGATCTTTAAACATACGTAACGTGATTTTTCGGACGGGACGTGATATTTTTATACGAAATCGTCACGTCCCGTCCGGCACGAGAAAACTCACGTTACATATGCAGGGACCTTTATTCCAATAGTTTAACAAAAAAAGGAATCATCTCATTCGGTTGAGCCGTCTTCGAGTAATCGGTGACTATACATAAAAAATATACTTTATTAAGGTATTACCATATATTTACCTATGAATATTGTGGCATGCAGAAATAAATTAAGTTCGAAATTCATATTGAACAACAAAAGCTGGTTCCCTACTTATTGGGAGTTTGGGAGAGTGAAATTCTTTAATCCAACAACGCATGCCCACTCCGTGTTTTAATTTCACACAAAAAACATCGCGAGTCGGTGATCAATCACAGCTCCCGGTCGTTTCATTTTTTTCTATACTTCATTGCAATACACTTTCGACTCACTCTGTAACCGCTATAAATGTGCCTTTATTATTTTGTTTACAGAAAGAAAATGGATACGTTGGGAATTAAATATTTGATCGATTTGGGCTGCACTTAAACTTGATTAATTTGGTTTTTTTACTAAAAGCTGAACAAATCTACTGCAACATGCATTTTGATAGATTAATATTAGAGTTTTTTAAAACATTCCGTTTTAAATAACTCCATTTTGCTATGGTTTTTGTTTTTATTAACCCACGAAAACGGAGGAGGTTCTCAAGTCGACTCGTATATAATTTTTTTTATTTATTTACGCATAACTTTTTTTGTGAACAATATCTATACGCTCAACAGCAATAGCACGCGAAAGAAGGTAGCAATACGGCCGCCTCAAGATCTATCCGCAAAATTCAGTCTTGCGAAAATGGTGTTTAAAATAACATGGAAGTATCGAGCTTCACAAAATAAAAACAAAAAACACGGTACATATTTCGTTTCAAAAATAGTGAAAATAACCAATATAACCAATATCAACAAGTAGAATAATGATATATTTTTTAAATTAGTGTACCTACTAAATGTTATAATTGAATCAATGTTCGTGAAGTGTGTATTGGCCACGAATTGGCGAATGAGTCTAGTTTGAAGTCACGACTAAGTCGACGCATGATTGAGCGGTCGCATGTTCGCTGCGAATCGTGGCTCAGAACGCGAACATGCTTCCAACCGCAGACTAATTAAATATTTAGAAATGGCACCCAAATAAAACACATTTTCGAGTCTTTTTAGGGTTCTGTATACCTCAGGAGAAAAGGAAACTTTACTTTAATCTCAAGAACAGGTAAAAGATTGCGAGTTGTTTATATCAATTACTAAGGTCTTATGAGGAAAGGTTACCGGGGGCTCTCTCCATACAAACGTAGTCGACTGTTTTCTCCCTGGATAATGCCACTAGGGCAAATATTTTTGTTGCATAAAACTTATAACTGCCATGACTATGCCCTTATGTTTTGTTTTGTGCTAGTGTAATTATCCAGGGAGGAAACAGTCGACTACGTTTGTATGGCGAGAGCGCCGGTACCCTTTCACCTTAAGGCGCGGTGTTATGCCTTGCCGTTCTAACTAAACTGGTTAACTGTCACTAAAACTATGCCACCAAAATATGGTTAAAATTATGATTATTTCTTCTCTAAGTTTAAAATTTTTCGGTTCTGTCAAAGTCCTAACGTTTGCTATCTCTACATCTACTATACCGTCATTTGAACGAGTGCCCTCGGAACGCGTGTGTAAATAAACATTCACATTTGTACCGTTAGCAGCCGCTCTTCACCCGGTTCGGTTACCTGCAATTTATTCAACAACCCTAATTGCTGCTTTGACTTTCTTTGCTGACTCTACTAGGCGAACATTTTGATAGTTTCAGTTGATTTACCAAGAAGATTGAGAACAGTAAATAAATAATATAGTATAAATATTGCAGGACATTCCACACATCGCCATCTAGCCCCAAGCTAAGTAACTAGACTTGTGTTATGGGTGCTAGACAACGGATATACTACTTATGTATATACTTTTCTTTTGTAAATATATACCTATTTATAATACATAGAAACAACCATACCACAGACAAATATCTAGGCATAAATACATGTCTGAAGCGGGAATCGAACCCGCAACCCTGTGTCTGGCAGTCCGGCATGGTGACCATTGTGCCAACTGGGTGCTATTATGTAACTGTTGTGTGAGGGAGAGCCCTAAGGACGCAAGCTTAGTACATAATTTAATGTAACATTTATAAAAATGTGACGAATATGGGGATTTTCAAGCCGAAAAAAGGTTTGGGCGTCTAAGCGAACAACCGATTTTTTGAAATGGTAAGGTTATATTACATATCTTACAAGTGTCTTGTAGAGAAAACCAATATTATCGGTGTTTGTTTATACAGTTTCTTTGATTATTTTTCAACCGTAAAATATTTGTAAAGCAAATATCAAAAACGTTCCGTCGTCATGTAACATCAAGATTAGGTCGGTCTCCATATTTGTTTTACAAATGTAGCTGGAGCGCCATTCAACTCTGATTTATCTCTGTGAATGGCTCATTCATTTCTACGTTTCCATTTCACTCGTACTTAAAAAATATTTCAAAAGAAACATGCGGAATAGAAGAAGGTAGGTTTTATCTATTGCCAGTCTAACAAAAAATAAAAAGCAGTATCTATGGCTGCATCATATGGTTTTCTAATATCATCGAAAGGCTCAAGACCTTTTTTGGTAAGAAGATAAGATTACCCATTACGCAATCTGCAGTAAATCCTATTTCAGAAACACGCAACATTGGTTTTTAAAGGATGCTCTTGTAAACTTGGAACACTCCTACACTTTACAAAGGTGACGTGATGATGCATTCGTTTTTTCATCTACTGAATTACATTCATTGTTGAGGACGTGTCGTCCCATAATCCGCTTGTTATTTAATTTCCGCATGGAAGAAACTCTCGCTTCGTGGAATTTGATTTACATTCATTTTAAAATAAACTAAATGATAGCTTTTGAAGGATTATCAGATGAAAAAAAGTATTGCAAATAATCTGCTGTGGGAATCTCAATAAAATAATAAATTATTACTTTTTTATTTATAGCCGTACTAAGTTACTGTATATTTGGTTAGCCTAGCATTTTTTAAGAAAACATGTAGCTAAATCAAACATATAAATAAAATTCTCAATACACAATAAAATAGTATGAATAAGACGGATTTACAACATTCTAACTAATATGATTCATAGTTCTAGATTAGGAACCTAGTCTGGAAACTTTGGAAGCTACTGTTACACATTCGTGAGCAAACAAAGAAACACATTACGTAGCCATAAAGCAAACAACAAAGGAACCGAAAAATACGTGTTGAAACTGATCCATCATGTCTCCTTTTAAAATAACAAAAAAGTATCCAACAGATGTTTTCGTAAAAAAACTCGACCCTTACACCCCGGAATATAAAGGCCCAACCATAATTTCTATTAAAATAGCTGTAATTATAAAAATTATCTCTTTATCGTAAACGTTTTAATGCAAATTCGTCAGTCTGATATATTAATGTGGTCATAGTTTTGACAAATTGGTGTCGGCCGTGTATCAAAAAATTAATTTTAAAGACAACAACTCATTTCCGCATTTTGAAAGGTGCTCAGATCTATTATTATGACCACCACAACTCTGTTGTACAATTTGTTGTGTTTTTTGTGAAATGCCAAATGATCAAACAATTGATAAGAAACAATACGTACCTAATACATGAATCGTAAGCGATAAACGTTGTACTGTACCATAATCCTAAATTAAACCAATATGAAACATACAATCATCAATATGTATCAGAAAGCAAACACAATATCGTCCAATAAAGAGTTCACCATATCAACATGCAAAATTCCAATTAGATTCCTAACATATGATTGTGATAAAACAACCGTTATTGAAGTTGCTTATCTATGTAATTAGTAAGGAACTAAGCTGTAACCATTTGAGTTTATGGGAACCATCGAGTGCTATCCATTCGCGGTTTCTGATAAATAACAATGTACAAACACAAAGCAGATGTACTAACTAATGTGTTTTTAATAATAACTATAAAATATTTTTGACATCCATGATAAACAAAATATTAAAAAAAAAAACTAAATACCTTTCGGTAGTGGAATATTATAGAGTCACCCACCAAAATTTTAATGTGAAAAATATTCACAAAGAAACATCAGAACATAATTGTTGAAAAATAAATGAACACCTCCAAGTGGTGAGACGATTATGGGTAATGTGTGCGGTCGTTAACAAAGACATTCAAAAAATTATCTGGCCTGAATTCGGTGTTTCTCGCTTGGTGTGGATTCGTCAGAAGGGAATACAGCATCAAATATTCAATTTTAAAACAGGCGCTAAAAGCGAAACGTCATCGTGCACGCAACCGCAGCTGGGACTTGACGATTTAGAAATTTCGCCACAGATGGGGACACGCACTCAGGGAAGAGATAAGTAAAAATTGGATTATCAAGTGGAAAACGTAAATGAAGATTACGAAAATAACGTCTCGGATGACACTAAATTGCAAACATAAATGTTTAGAGGGTGTGTTTGTGACGCAGCACAAAGTGATTCGTGTCCCTTGAAAATTATTCTGTCAAGAACAAGAAAACGGCACACGGAGTAAGAAAAATTTCATTAGCGCCAATCAAAATGACGAGGTCCAAAATGAAGTTCGCAAAGAGAGTCGTAATCACGGAGTTCAGCAGGCACCCCCTCGACTCGACGTGAGGTCTTATTAAAGGAATAATATTTACAAAACGAGACGCCTCAGAAATCCCCAAATTAAGATCTCGCCGAAACCCGCCCAACTTCCACAAAGTGGAATCATTAAATTAAAAATGTAAACTTTTCTCTTAGCAAGGTAATGGGCATCCCGATGTAGATAAATAGATGGAATAGCTGCAAAAAGGAGCATTTTCCTGTTCATTAAATTTTTCCTTCGCTTTTTTTATTTCGACCCCTGGTGCTAATTTTGTTGGAATTCACGCCCCTCTACTCCACCCGCTGGGACTCAATCACAGAAATTTTATATCCGGAATTAAATAAGTAGCTGGCAGTATTACAGATGAATTTTGTTATGAATATTTTTCACGGATCATGATAATTAATTGGATAGGTATTAAAAAAGGATGCCCACCTTTACGATAATTTAATATCGTTTCAACGGTGAAGGCAGTTAGCAAGTCGAGATGTAAAATATTTCTAATCAACAACATCGTGAATTTATTCCTGAGGGTTTCTGTCATTAACTCGATTGTGTATAAGTTTTAGATATTGCGGAGGAAACGTCAGCAAGGTCGGTAGCAAATGCAATTATATCTGTTAATGTGCCGTCTGCGAGAGACGACGCCGCCGCGCGCCGGCACTTCCTTCTCTGCACTGCTTCAAGCGATGCCACCCTTTAACTGTTAGGAGATCACTTGAAATTTAGTTATTGTGCTCTTGCACCTGAGTTTGATTATAAATTAGACTTACCTCTCGGTTATGAAGTCTCATGTTTGTATTCCTCTTGAGAAATTCCTTATAAACCTGTATGTAAAGGCTTGCCTTGCTAATTTAAAAATATTGTAATTTGTTTCAGATTAGACAAATTGGCGTCTCCTTCTTCTTTAACTTCGACATGATATCGGATTCCTTTATAAGATATTGATTGGTGCAAATAAGGAAATCAAATTATTCAATGTCCGCCCCTCATTTGTTTCCCGCTCCCCCACAGCAGAGATGAAGAAATTCTTTCTGAGTTTTCGATTACTTGTCCAATTAATTTTATAGATTCATTTGTCTCGGTTTGAGATGTTCAGTGTAAATAACAAAACGAATTACATTTTGTGACAATGACAAGTACGATCATATTTTATTTGTCGAAGACGGTACATCAAAGAGATTGGAATAAGTATTCGAAGCCGGTTGCGGGCAAGTGGCGATGGCGCAGTGAACAGGTCGAGGTTATGTAGGTTAAGTTGGCGATAGTTGTCGGAATGGGCTCCTCACTCTAACAGAAATAGGTCCAAGTGTGACAGGGATGTGAAGTGGCGTAACACGAGTTGGGGCATTGTGATGAGAGGGAAAGTTCACGTTCCGTTTCTCATCACGGCTGTTTGCACAAGTGGGTGAGTACGGTTAGTGACCAGGAGCAACGTACCGGCCATTCATGACGTAATTGGCAATCGGGCTCATTAAACAGAACGATTCTCACGTGTGAACATGTTAACACCTTCGTGGACAATGCTTACCTCGAATTATACACACTCTGCCTCATACTTAAGTTATCAATATAATTAAAAACTGAATGATATCAAATTATATCGACCATTCCATGCCGGACTGCCAAACACAGGGTCTCGAGTTCGATTCCCGCCTCAGACAAGATGGATAGATAACTTTATTTGTACAACACAGGAAGATACAGAACATTATATACACAAAGTAAAGTAATAGCTTGAAAGTATAAGTGGCACAAATGGGCGGCCTTATCGCTGAAAGCGTTTTCTTCCAGGCCACCTTAAGACTTATGCTTAGATATCTGGTTCTGGTTCTCTGTGGTCTGGTTGTTTCTACATATAATTAGGATATATTTACAAAGAAAAGTATATAAGTAGTATATCCGTTGTCTAGCACCCATAACACAGGTCTAGTTCCTTATTAACTTTGGGCTAGATGGTTGTGTATTTATCTTTTTTTATTTGCCATAATTCATAAAATATACTCCTTTATACTTGTTTTATAATATATAAGAGGTTCATTTATTAATGTCTAAATAATAATAATGTCCTCTCATTCAGCCTCCAATTTGATTTCATGGACGGAACGAATCAAACGAGTGACTATTATCTTTTGAACCAATCACAGAAATAGGTTGCATATTGTACAGTAACAATTACCAATTGCATTTTTTTATTATATTAGACATGGTAGGTATAAATATTTATACCTTATTCAGCATTGAATTAAATTTTATGTTTATGACTAGCTTTTTCCCGCGACTTCGTCCGCGTAGAAGTCGAAAATAGACCAAGTAATCACGTTGTCTCATACAAACTTTACCCCCCCCCCTCCCTTTTTCACCCCCTAAGGGGTAAAATTTCGGAAAATCCTTTCTTATCGGATGTCTACGTCATACAAAGTACACACCTTCCAAGTTTCACGTCTTTATGATCAGCGGTTTAGGCTGTGCGTTGATCCGTCAGTCAGTCGGTCAGTAATTTAGAACAAAGCATTTTATTTGTATAGATATCATACTTGATAATAATTTAGTTGTCCGAGACCTAAGATAACAATGAGTTGTCAAACAAGGTGTTTACTACGTATTGTTTAGTCGTGAGGGTAGTAGTATCGTCGGCGAATCAGAAACCGATTCAGTTGATAGGTACTATCTTGTTTAGATAAGCCAAAAAAAAGCAAAACAAAAAATTAAAATTTTCATTTTATGAAAATTGAAAAAAAATCATCAAATTGCTTACATTGAATTTTTCATTTTCATAAAATAAATAGAGGTTTATTATGTAAACATGATGAATACCACTCAATTCTCACAAGAAAAAAAGTTCAGTAATACGCAGTGAAGTTTTGAACGTTAGAAAATGAGAATAAAACTCAATAAACTAGTTTAAAGGGCAAATTTACAAACAAAAGGGACAGCATTGAAGCGAACGGCATAGTCGACCACCTCGTGTCTTGTTACTTTATACAAACGACTCCCTGTCTAAAGGATACTATTTTTGTAGCGACAGAAATTATTTGAAGTGACTTTCGAATCGACTTAATGTCACTGACAAAAAGCGATTGAATATTTTATGATTTAAATACAAATTCAAATTTAGCACATCTTTTAATAGATATATAGAATTAACTGTTATGTGAAACCATGAACCATAACACACTTGTTGGATTGATGTTAATATGTATAAAGATACTGCAAACGTCAATAAAACTACTAAATCATGATAAATAATATTCATAGTAATATCTGTCTTCCATTTACGTTTTAATCATCGCTAGACAGTCTATGTGTAAGTTTTTGTTACCATTATTATCATAGGAGAGCAACATAAATAAGCAATCACATTTACATAGGCGCCGTGTTTCCGATAGATACGTATTTTATTTAAATTTATATTCATTATTATGATCACTTATTTGGTATTACGTACTTTAGTTTTAGATGTTAAATATAATTGACTAAATTAATTTCAAGCATAATCATCGCAAGAAAATGAATCGACATTGTCTTTTATATCTTTTATTAATAATAAGTATTATAATTATTATAGACTTATTAATTTATTTTTCTTAGAAGTTGTCTGTCGTTTTGATAATCAGAGCACTGCCGAAGCTAACAGTGTCAGGGTTTCGGGCCTTAGCACCCTTTACAAAATCATTTCTATTCCGTTTCCCGAAGTGAAAATTGCCCACTGACGGTCAAAGGGTTAGCGATTTACTGTATATTTGAATTCTGCCTTTGTTAGTTTAAAAGGCGTCAAAATGTAAACGGAACCTTTGTTGTGATTGTCGTGTATTAAATTCAATGTTTTGTTCCCTCGATTGTTCGGAATGGGGGTGTTTTCGTTTCCTGAGTTTATAATTTAGTAAATATACAATTAACTAGTAAAATACTATCAAAAATGATGATTCTATAAATATCTGTAATTGAAAAGATTGTGAAATATAAAATACTTCTTACACGCTTATTAAAACTAACAATTATTATTAAGGTATAAAGATGTCTCCCTTTTCCTTGTGAGCCCAGAAAAAATAAATAGCCCGTTGACACGTGGAAGACAATGCTAATTGTCCTTTACAATGTTGCAATATTTGCAATGCAATTTAGACTCTAATGGAATACCACAAAAGTTATTTTGAAACCGCAGCTTATCAACGACAATTAATTGGCGAGAAACTAAGCATTCTTTTGAAATTACAATTTAAAACAATAATTGTTGAAGAATTTTGTATTTATTGAGATAAAAAATTAAATTAAAACATCACTTATCTTAATTCTTTACGAGACGGGGATTAGAAATTTATAAGAACTCCTTATACCTAATATGGTGGGCGTACTAATGTAGAGCTACTTATAAATTATCGAAGAAGATAATACTTTTTTTTCTGTTATAATGTTCATTGATCTGGGACCGTCAAAAGAATTTTTAAATTTATTTAATAAATCATATAAAATTAATAAGAATATTTTCGGTTTGAAAGACATTAGTTGCAAAAATAACTAGCTCTATGGAAGCTTAGAATTCCTTATTTATATCTATACCTACTTAATCAATTATCGATTGTGAGAAATGACAAGGACTCCTAAAGGTTTTTCATCATCGACTCCTAATAAAAAATTGAACCGTATACAAAATATAACATTTGTTATGTAAGTAAGTATCTGCTAACAAGGCCACTAGAAACATCATTGTGTTCTCTTTGGTCCGCAGCATGGCACCTATCCTCATTGATCCGTCTCCGTGGGGAGCCCACAGTAGTCCAACGGTCTCTTTTTGTACCTCAACGTTATCAAACACGTTAATGGTCGGCTTTATGGCGCCAACAAAAGGAACGTGCCAACAGAAGCGTTAAATCCTTTACGATTTGATGATGATCACGCATTTGTCATTGGATCTTAGGGCCCAATCGCTCATGCGTCAACTCGAGCATCCATATGTGGTTGCAGAGTGCCGACGCGACGAGGCGACTGTCAAGCTACTTTTAATATTAACCCAATATTTACATTTTCTCATATTGGTGTTTGTACTTACCTGATCGTAGGATAACGACACGTAATGATAGCATTCAAAAAGTAAATGTCACATACACAACCATGCTAAAACATAAACTAACGCATTCAACTCAAACTACGATCATGTTGTAAATTTATCTGTGATTTTAGGGGATTCAATGAGCACTAGGGTGTAACCTGGAAAAACAACGACTACTAACATTACACCCACAATTCCACTGATAAACAATAAGAGTCACACTTAATACAAAATTCAAAATATATCAAAAAGATTCAACCAAGCAATTAAGATCTCTTGTAGGTTAAAATTCAAGTTACAAATGAATTGCGACCTACCTTTAAGGGAAATGGAAAATTAACGTGTCACAGAAAAGAATAAAAAATAAAACACACCAATAAGCAATTGTTTTGGAAAAGTGATACTGTGAAAGTCCTGCGTTGCGGGTGTAAAGTGAGGTCTTCCAGGCTACCCCTAGGGCCTGCGAACGATCGGCCGATCGACCGAGCTCGTCCGAACGTAACCGAACCCGGCCGAATGAAACCGAACGCGCACGCGTTGCTCGCGAGTTAGCGACATACCTGTCGGGCGCTTTCATTGACAGGCACCTGAAATGAAGAAAAAAATCGATCCAATTCGTTGAAACTTAAATTATCAAAAATTTTGAATATTTTAAGAAAATTTGAAGTGGACACAGATAAATTTACATGCATAAACGTAGGTACCTATATCTTATATTACCACTAATTACGATGAAATTCCTTTCATTGTACATTTCATTGTAGGAACTGGTTACGTGGCGAAATAAAAGGGAGCAACAAAAATGTATCTGTAATAAAAATTAAAAGTAAACACGTCGAAAAGAGCAAACAATTATACGTGGCAAAAACAGTTAAAAACAACATTGCAAGATGTATTAGGACAGTTGTTAAAATATGGGGTAGTACTGAACGGCTTGACTCAGTCGAATATTGTTCGGTTGCACGCGATATCTCTCCCGTGTTTGCGTTATGATCACTGCTATGATCGATAACTGCTTTTTTATTTTATTATGCTCATAAAGATGCTTAGAAGATTCACTATGTTACTTATTTTAAGATTCCTAACCTAGCCAGAGTTCTAAAACTGATCCAAAAATTAAAATAACTCTAGCTCTAGAAGTTCGACAAAAAGGTTAGAATAATATCACATATGACAGCTGTTGAAGTACACATACATACGTATGCAGCATAGGAACTACCATACCCCAATAAAATTATCTTAATAATATTAGTCAATATGACTAATACTACATAAAATACAATATTCCCTCCCAATGGACGATTTTATTATATTATTACCGCACGAGATCACGCAAACGAAATCGTATAATTAAAGGAAATCAATCCCATCAAATTGATTTCAATTCCCTTAGCTGAGTAATGACCAGAGCATAATAATATGATATTTAATCAATATCACTTTAATAACTGCCTAGAACAATGGAAATAATTAAAATAGACATTTCAAATATGAATAATAAAATTTCTACGCAGATACAGACGCTCTTATAAATAAACACTTATCTAAGCTCTAACAAATAGAAACATCAACACCCTGAAATAAGTAAGTAGGTGTACTTACAAGAATTTTAATAAAAATAGCAAACAATAAAAAGCTGAATCAATGAATAAGTGGTGCGAAGAAGTAGTTAATACACAATACATTTCACTTCGCGTGTGAACATAGAAAGATGACTATCATTTTATGCTATTTTGACACAAATATGTATCTCAAACATAATGGACAATCGTAATTTCAAAAGTCGTCTAGGCACTCGAAATATACCCTCGATCTATCAATATTATAACACAAAAAATATGCAAGTCAGTTAATAATCCCGTATAGGCAATCGACAATGGAAATAAAGTCACAGTCACTTTTTTAACGTTGGCAACAGTTTTCTTTTTTATTGCACCCTAGGTTCGTTTGACATTTGAACCAACTGATGACTTGGTTGTAATGATTGATCGTCTCGACCCAGTAAATGAGTGCAATTTAGCGTATATTTCCCTTTCTATTCAATATTTGTTATTGTTCCCTATTAAATTGTATCTCAATGACATTAAAAACACATTCGTTCGATTTCATTAAGAACTAAATATTAAATTGAATAAATTTGTAAAATATTCATAATTTACATACAAATTAACTGTTGAACTGTGACTGGTAATCATTTGTCAGTCTGTTGTGTCATTGGGAACGGTGTAGTTTGGCATTTATGTTGTTTTACAGAAAAATATTCCTTACACATCTTCATAACAGAGTTCATTTTAAAATATTGTGAAGAAAGAGTCTACAGAAGCAACTGTAATGATTTCTGAATCTTAACCGGTTACGATAGAGTTCATAATTGATTTTGTATACTCATGGGAGAAGACGAAGATGAGCGACGCGACGGAATACAATTTATCATGGAACCAAGTATCCGCCCAGGCCGTAACGAATCACTGGTAAATAAATTGACCACAAACATTTCGGAGCATTTCTTTTGGTGGTATCCAAAACCGTAATTTAGTGGAAGAGTGGAAGTTGGAAGACAACTATTGATAGAAGATATTGATTTTTTATAAACTATGATTTTTATAATAGTGACTTGATAGTCAAATTGTAAATTGAGTAGCTAGGTTCACATATTAGATGTCTGTACTTAAATATTAATGTAGGTGGTAGTACTTATCATAGACATATTCAATTGAAAGTGATGTGACGGGATGTGGGGGTCTACGAAACTATTAAAGCTGTCTGTCTGTACATAAGTATCAACCTTCATATTAAATTCAATAATCTATGTCTATCAGATTTATCAACGATCGTAAAGCATAAATACAAACAGAAACACAAATCAAATACTCCAGTAAATAAAATCCACTTATGCAATGATCCGTTAAGGGGCCAGAAATTTGGTAGCTCTCAATTAAAACGCAGAAATAATTTTAACAGAATGAAACATCCCTACTTGTAAAATCAATTTGTAATTTAAATATTATGAGAGTGGCTATTTCGCTTATTACTGCTACTCCATTACGAAATTATTAAGTTTAAGACTTGATTTAGAAGTAACTAAAGTAGGAGCTACAAAATTTAATTCTGAAATAAATGAAAATGAAATAAAATTTAGTTTATTTTATAACTGCTTATTTGTTTTATTTTCATTTATTTCAGAATTTAATTTTGTGGCTCCTATTTCAGTTTTGTAAGTAAATAATTTTGTGGCTCCTACTGTGTAACATAGTCACCTACTGTGTTTGTCCTAGACAAAACAAAATGTTCCAAAAGGGTTACAATAAATAAAAGGAACAAACCGAATTGCCGCAAACTTTTTTACCACACCTGCCCTTTTAGCAAAGTTTTGACACAACCGTTAAGAAACATTTTTCCGAAAAATAATTGCACATTTATACTCAAGGGAGCATTAATTTCCCTTCACCCGCAATTCTGCTAAGGAAACGGCCCAATTAGTGCATTACTTCTTACTTAAGAACGAATCTGTTTTGCTATTACGTTGAAATCACACTGGGCGCAACATAGGGCGCAAAAACTTTAAGTATGAATTAACTATAGGGCGCTGCTAGTTATTGATAACAAACGTCGCTTGGTTAAGTGGAAATAAGACAATAAAATATCAACGACCGTGACCATAATGTAGGTAATTATGGTATTTTACTATGTTAATGTAAAATCGGACCTTCAGATGTGTATTTTAATAAAATATGTACCTACAAGTACGTGTAAGTGGTTTTAGTATGAAAATTGTCAATGTAAATTACTAGACATCGTCATCATGCAATAATTCTAGATGAGAATGTCACTAAATAACTTTGTATTCATTTTATGCAATATAGAAAGAAAAAGTTTTACGCCTCGGTAAATTTTAAACATCGATAATACCATCAAATAATAATAATAAAGTTGCAACAAATTATTTTAAACTTAGCCATTATTAAAATAAAAGTAAGTTTTTATTAGAATTTTATACAAAACTTTAAATATAATA
Organism: Idaea straminata; assembly: GCA_951213275.1. Classification (NCBI taxonomy): domain Eukaryota; kingdom Metazoa; phylum Arthropoda; class Insecta; order Lepidoptera; family Geometridae; genus Idaea; species Idaea straminata. The sequence goes on from OX577850.1 coordinate 6,838,244, forward strand.
TTTATTAGCAGAAATGCATGGTGAGTATGAACAGTAGACTATTATCCAGTCTGCAGGTCTAAAATGCCTATTTTCTTGTTTCCAAATCGTAATACGAATTGGATTTTATTTATATATTAATTTAAATTAGTTTCTATGGAAAATGTTGTCAAATGGCAGAAATGAAAAACGCTACTTTGCTCCTCGCGACCATCGCGATTCGACTATACGAATCGCGATGGTCGCGACTTGTTTTGGTTTTAATAATTAATCACGTATTATGATTCTAATACTCGTCGAAGGTTAGACCCCGATGTTAAGTTAGCTCAGTGTAGCTCAAACTTAACCCAATTTACCCTTTAACAGAGTCTATGCAAAACAACATTATTTTATTTTTCATATTTATAACACGCCGAAGAATTATTACTTTTGAATCGTTTAAGTCCTTGCCAGTGCTTATAATCCCGAGAGTCGAGATTAAAACGCTTCCCTGCCGCTAATTAAAAAGGGAAAGTTTTTGCTTCATAAATGATTAATCTATATTTTGTATACTTATTTCGCAATATGCAATTAATTATTCGAGAGTTGAACGAGAGTTTACCTATATTTGCCATTGTAGTACATTTACGTCTTCTTCCAATCACTTTCTTGTGATAGAAAAGTTCGAGAAAATTAGGTACCTACTCTAATGTACTGAAGATTTGAACCCCTAGGTAACTAATGGTGTTGTCACTTTTTGGAATTTCCCCAGACTCTGGGTTGCACTTGTACTTGTATTTAAACGGGCTGTTTTTTGCGTGAGGATGGAGTAGGCTTGCCCAGCACCTACTACCCTCTCAGCTTAGTCGACCATTTCCAGAGGAGAGAACTTGTCAATACTTCTGGAGCCAACTAAGTCGCGGGTTTCATCGCGATGTTTTCCTTTACCGTAAGAGCAATGTCAATTAGCGCACATAATTTTTTCTTAAGAAACATACATTGGTGCACGGTCGGCCGGGATTCGAACCTATGACCTTCAGAATGAAAGCCGAGGTATCTACCACTTAAGCCAACACCGGTCTGGGTTAATAAATTTTCTTTAGTATTCTTTACACACTGTTTATGTACGGTTACGACCACCTCGCTCGCTAGTACATAGTGTATGTAACATGTAAGCTTATTATTTCATTGTCGATTGTTAAACTAATTGGTTTAATTATAAATAAGTTAATTATGGTGTCCGGCTGTACCTACTGGTGGTAAAATATTAGCATGGATGGCTAACGGCGGCGCCTAGACAAGCCCTTTTTACTGCATTCACCCATTTTGCAATTTATTCTAAAGATATCATTTAATACTAGTATTTATATCGCAATAAGTTAATTGAATTTTATGGAAGACTAGTTTTGCCCGCAACTTCGTAGAAGTCTAAAATTTTAAGTAAATTGCACCAAGGAATCACGTAAAATTTGCCCCCTTTTTCACCCCTTAAGGAGTAGAATTTCGGGAAATACTTTCTTATCAGATGTCTACGTCATACAAAGAATACACCCTCCAAGTTTCAGGTCTCTACGATCAGCGGTTTAGGCTGTTCGTTGATCCGTCACTAAGTCAGTCAGGTCAAAGTATTTTATATGTATGGAAAATAAAAATGCAATTATTTTCTATTTACGTTTAGAATAATATGAGTAGTAAGTACCCAACCATGTCCAAAGGTAGGTAGTAGTACCTACTGCCTACATTTATAATCGAAAGGGCAGTATTGGAGCTGGGCAAGCTTGACTCAACCTTACGCAAAAAGGACCTAATTAAAAAGGTCTTGTTTCGAAAACAGCTCGTACACAAATACAAACAATATATGAATACCTACTAACATTCTATGATTATATTTGAATGATTTTTGAACGATTATCTTAATTCGAAATTTTCTGTAACATCAACCCAAATCTACACAATAATCAACATAAAAATTTGACATACAGTCACAAAAGTACGGTCGGCTGCATAATTGCAGACCCACCGTAGAGCTCCAAAACGGCTGTTATAATAATGTTTTCAACACGAGCAAGATTCTAGGCAACTGCTTTAGTTGAAGTTTAAAGTCTTCTAACTCATTAATTAATGAAACAAAATTATTAAAATGGAAACATTCCAATAATAGTATTTTTTGAACTCTACCGAGGGCTGCAATTATGCAGCCGACTGTACAATTCTTCTAAAGTAAATATGACTCACCTATACAAATATACTAGAGTTAGTAACACTTCAGATAATTTTATAGTATAACATAAATTGCAAAGAAATAATACTATTGTAGGTATTTATAGTGCGTATCAGAGGATGAGAACTCGAAAGCATCAGCAAATGCAGAATGAAAAGCAACAGGAGCGATTGCCCGCAGGCGACCACAGCGTGGTCACGATTTATTGTGATCCAAAACACTGCCGCATTTGCACCAACTCACACATACAACAATCGAAATCAAATTGTAATATATACCATTAAAGTGCACATTCCTAAAGCAAATTTTACACAACAGCAAACAGAACTCGATGAAGCCTCATGGAATAGGTCTGAAATGTTTAAGGTAGATGCTTGTCAAAACGTTGTAACATGAAACATCGGTTTATTTTACTCTACATTGCAAATAATGCTTTTAATGTTGAAATAATTGTTCCTAGAAAAGCATTACTTAGTTAGAAAATTCATGCAAATGGTGAAATGGATTCATATCGGTCAATATTACGAGTTTTATGAAATGTATATTAAGTTTTCTAACATGCTAAGTTTAAGACACGCTAACTTCTACAAACAGAAAATCTAAAAACATTAAACGATTTCAAAGTAGTTATTATTATATTTAGCTTGCAAGTAATCTTCTTCTATCCTTACTTAAGGAAGTAAGTCTGTACTTAAAAAAGTGAGTACTCTATAGGATATACAAGGATCTCTGAATTCCACACTAGAAAGAATCTTGTGTCGTGAACTTGTCATGAAACTAAACCTTGTTTAAATTTAAAAGATGGGTATTCCACAACAACAACAACAGAATCCCTTCTCCTTCAAGCTCCTCTCCTCAACTCTACTTTCTACAACAAATCCTTCTCTTTTCACTCTGTGATACTCTGGAATTCCCTGCCTCAACCCATCCGATCTGCTAAGTCCCTACCCATTTTCAAAGCAATGGTAACTGATCACTACCTCAGTACTGTCTAATATCCGTATATATTCCTGTATTATTTATGTATGTATACATGTATGTATGTAATTATTTGTATGTATCTATGAATATAATTTATTTGGTATGTATTATTAATTTAATATTTAAAATCATAATTATGTAAATAGTGTATATTATAAGTTAAATTATTCACAACCTACCATTAAAGCTGAATCAGTTCTTTTCCATCCAAAGGTTGCCTGGAAGAAATCGCTTTCAGCGATAAGGCCGCCCATTTGTGCAACTTATACTTTCTAGCTATTACTTTACTTTGTGTTTATCGTGTTCTGTCTCTTTTTGTGTTGTACAAATAAAGTTATCTATCTATCTATTTAGATTGAGAAGATGTAGCTGTCCAATAAAAATACTTATTACCAACTAACGGTAGAGGTAGAACTTAAATAGTTTTAGATAAACCAAATATACATAATTATATGTATACAAGCAAATTTAAAAACAAATTGAGTCTGGTGTCTAAGAAACGTCTAACCATAAACATAATCATCCCATTTATTGATTACGAGGAAAGGGTACCGGCTCTCTCCCCATACAAACGTAGTCGACTGTTTTCTTCCTGGATGATGACACTAGAACCAATATTTAGTAGCATAATACTTATATCTGCCATAACTATGCCCTTATGACTTATTTTTTTTATATTTTGTTTTTTATCTCTTACTTTCTATGATACTTAGAATATGAAAAAATCCAAGACATAGAGTCATGGCAGTTATAGGTATTTTTTCAAGAAAAATATTAAATCTAGTGTCCAGGGAGGAAACAGTCGACTACGTTTGTATAGAGAGAGAGCCGATACCCTTTCCTCTGAACTGGCAATGAAATATTACAAAATGAAATTACACTCCACCTAAAAATATACCTAAATTATTTGTGGCTATATTAAAAAATCTAAATATCTTTGTAAAAAGACTTTCCATTTAAGGTTATTCTTTACCAGTTGATACTAAAATTGGTCTATTTGTATAACTCAAACTACGCTGCCACTCCACTTCCGGAGTGCATACATCATACGGACGATATCATTAAGACATCAAAACGATGAGGGGGAAATAAACACACCTTAGTTCGTGTAATTTTGAAACTTGCTTGTGATTTCGTTAAAAGGTTCTGGCAGTGACAGCCGAGCAATAATTATAGGCTACGATTTCATTTCCATTTATATTTGCAAGTGAACTGAGGTAATTTACTAACGTTTTACAGGTTTATAAACGGCTAAATGCACTTTTCCTTTCTGTAGCTCTACGTATATCTCTTTATAGCTCTATCTATCTATAGCTCTACGTTTTATATCTAAATTATAAATGTGAAAGTTTGTGTGTGTGTATGTTTGTTACTCCTTCACGCAAAAACTACTGAACCGATTGCGTTCAAATTTGGTATGTAGATAGCTGAAGAGGTCATTTACATACAAAATTTATACGCATCCATTGAAAACGTCGCCTATGTGTTAATCCAGGTGTATTAACACATAGGCTACGTTTTATCCTGATATTCCCAAGGGATCAGGACTTACGCGGGTTACACCGCGGGGCGCAGCTAGTATCTCTATATAGCTCTACGTCTATATCTATAAATAGCTCTATCTATCTATAGCTCTATCTATCTATAGCTCTATCTCTATATCTTTCTATAGCTACACATTTATTTCTCAGTATAGTTCTCCAATTTTTATAGCTCTACTTTTCATAGCTCTACGTCTCTATCTATAGCTCTAACTATCTAAATGTTTCGGTTGGTATAGGAATCCCGATTCGGCAACGGATAGCACCTGACCAGCACATACAAAGAAACATAGCTGTATCAACAAAGTAAATAACTGCAACGCGAAATACGGGTTATACGATGGGTTATACAAAATAATGTACTTAGAAAGTCAATGGCATGTTAACTAATTAAATTATTCACATTTGAACTATTCTGATCGAATTGAAACGAGTTCGAACGATAAAAATCTAATAGACGAAAAACTATATTTAACACACTGACGTTTCAATTAGTCAAGATAACATCGTAAAACAAAATTAAACTGCAAAATCATAAATTACATTGTTATTTTCTAAACGTTTCGCATGACGAGATGTCTAAAGATTGTTCTTGTGGCCAACACAATAAAAATGATACATCGATATTTTTTATAGATAATAGGTATGACAATGTGTCTTCAACAACGACGACCTAGCTGGCACAATAGTCACCATGCCGGACTGCCAAACACAGGGTTGCGGGTTCGATTCCCGCCTCAGACATGTATTTATGCTTAGATATTTGTCTGTGGTCTGGTTGTTTCTATGTATTATAAGTATATATTTACAAAAGAAAAAGTATATAAATAGTATATCCGTTGTCTAGCACCCATAACAGAAGTCTAGTTACTTAACTTGGGGCTAGATGGCGATATGTGAAAATATTTATTTATTTATATATTTATAGATAAAAAGTATGACAATGTGTCTTCAACTAAAATTAACTAATAACCTGAATTGTTTTTAACAATAAATTATTCAAAGTAAAGACTAATTGAAAATGTTACATGTCTCATCAGCCGCGTATGTAATTTCCAATTGACATGTACAAACCAGCTCGGTTAGTTAATAGTTACGAAACTGTAAAATAATTAGAACTTAGCGAATGAAAAAAATACCTGAGAATTCTGATTGCCAGATATAATTGCACGATTGTCTGGGATTGCATATTGAAAAAACATGCAACAGAGATAAGGAGTTACATGGTTGAGTGACTTAAAGGAATCGCTGGCGAACACAAGCTAATTGCATTTCCTACCTAGTTACTATGCACTTGTGCGCATAACTGTACGCTATACCTACTTATTAACTTGTTACCAATTTCGTAGTTTTGTAATATCTGTATATATAAAAATCTTGTGTCACGATGTATGTTGCCAATAAACTCCAAAACTACTGAACCGATTTCAATCAAATTTCACATGTACTCGTATTTTGGTCTAACTTACTAGATAAGATAGTTATCATCTCAATTATTCGCTTATGTCGTGAATGTAAACGAATAAAATGTATCAATTTTAGAGAAATAAAATATAGCGGTACGAAGTTCGCCGGGTCAGCTAGTATACTTCATAACACTGATAGGTATGTCTTAATGAAAGTGAAATATTATCAATTTGTCGAAAAACTATTTGGAAAATTACAAACTGAAGTTGTTATGATGTTAAACATATTGAAGCTATATGTTTTAAAAGTTATTTTCAGATTCTTGATGATTAAACTATTAACTCAAAACATAGATACGGCAGACACGGCGACTCCTAGGCTTTATCAAGAGCACGGAAGTTGAATTACCTTATCAAGCCGCATATTTCTTGAATGGTGTCTTGGTAAATGCGACTTAGAACCATTGTCACAGTAAATTCGAGAAGAAACTGTTCTAACAACTGTTAGAAACGTAAGCTTATGATACTTTGATAAGGTTGTAAAACTAAGTTAGGAAATAGGAGGAATTGTTATCAGTTGCATGAATGAAGATAATATTATGAATGTGAATATAGCAGGTGCTAGATATTTCGATTTTGTTACTTTTATTAGATACTTGGTTAACTGAACCTCATTTGTAAAAAAGATACTCCAACATTAAGTATAGTCTTTTATATCTTTTGTATTTAGCAATTTTATAATCATGCTCATAAGGATAATAAAGAAGATATTTAGATTGTATTAAATTAAACAGCGGCAACTTTTGTTGAAAACAAACATAATCAAAATACAGTGAGTCTATTCATAAATTCACTTGTCGTTGTTAAACCACCGGATTAGACCACCGAGAGTGCAGGATGTACCACTAATCTTGTTTGTCAAGTAACACTCATTACAGATATGATTTTAAGAGATACCATTATAGTACATGCAAACAACACTAACATAGGTATTAGTGATAATATCATTCTAATAAATCATCGCTGTTGTATGGTTGGTTGCGTAACGTGGTAAAAAGAATCCTTGTACTTACTAACTTATTCAATATCCATTAATAGATTGGTTTTTATCATAAAGTAGGTATATTCTAGACAGATTTCCATATCAGTAGATTCAGTGGCTCACTCAATACAATGAGAATATTTGACTTGTTATGATTAAATATCTTAAGAAATATTTTTTTACGCAAAATACGCTTGCATTTCACCTCATGTTGAGAATGTAGTATGCTGGCCTAGAAGGTGCAGTCGGCTGCATAATTGCAGCCCTCGGTAGAGTTCGAAAATTACTATTGGAATGTTTGCATTCTTATAATTTTTGTGTGATTAATTGATGAGTTACAAGCCTTTAAACATCACCTACAGCCGGTGCCTAGAATTTTGCTCGTGTTGAAAACATTCTTATAACAGCCGTTTTGGAGCTCTACGGTGGGTCGGTAATTATGCAGCCGACCGTACCTATTCACTCTATTTGAAGATTTGAAGGTAGTAGTTTTTGGGGAATAGTGACGCTGGGTTAAAGTTCCACTTATTTTACCATAAATATTTCTTAAATGAGCTATTCGAGACCTAAACGTACCTACGAATGATGTACAATCTACGTTAAAATTACACCTATGTTTATGTTTGTGTGTAACGTTTATTATAAGAAGGTCGTAAGTCCAATACTTTTTGATAGTATTATTGTAGCAAACTGATAGTGTACTTATGACGCATACTGTACTACGTTAGCTATTAGTAAGAATGAAACTAAACACGAATAACAAACGTTATCCAGTCATTGCCATCTAGATGGACATAAAACCTATACCTAACCCCATACACAAACTATTCAGTGGACAATAGAGATATTTGATTCGCAACAATGCATTCACTCCTATACCAATAGGAATTTTAATTGGAAATATGAGTAGTGTCTTGTTTTGATTTCCACTACTAGTAGCAGTATTTCCGCTGTTTTCTATTATCTTTGAATAGATCGTTTAATTTAAACTAACTTAGATAAGCTCAAAAGATGTGTTATTTATATCTACTTAGTAATTTGCAATGTAATGTTAGTAAGTAAAAAATGAGTATAAAAAAATAAAGAAAAAACAATAATTTTAAACTTACCTAGTTTTATTGTGTTGTTGTTAGTGTGTTGTTTTAATTTTTAATTAGTTGGTATTTAGAGTTCAGTTAGTTGTTATTAGGTACTTAGAATTTAGTTTATCATAACGTAACTTTAGAAGATTAAATTTAAGAGGTACATCAGCGACATTTGTAAGAGATATTTTTAAGATTGTAAAAATTAATCAAAAAATTTGAAGCACATTGATTCGACAAATAGCGTAAACTTACTTAACTACTAAAGTTTGAAAAACTTAATTCATGTCAAAAGAAAGTAACAGAGATCCATACTTTATCTTACTCAGAGACATATGCTATTGGGAATTAACGAAATAATAAAAAACATTGACTTCTGGATTCTATGGGCATTGAGCGCCTATGCGATTTAGTAAAATTTCATTAGCAACCTCAATAAATGCATGTAGCATGCTATTATTTTAATGTTTCAGAAAATTTTACATTTCATTGTATTGTATATTTCATTTAATTATCATTAGTCATTTTTCTTACTTAATAAATATAGATATTGCAGGACATTCCACACATCGCCAGCTACCCCAAGCTAAGGAACTAGACTTGTGTTATGGGTGCTAGACAACGGATATACTACTTATATAATTTTCTTTTGTAAAGATATACTTATAATACATAGAAACAACCAGACCACAGACAAATATCTAAGCATAAATACATGTCTGAGGCAGGAATCGAACCCGCAACCCTGTGTTTGGCAGTCCGGCATGGTGACCATTGTGCCAACATAAATACATTGAAGAGATAAACAGTGAGACATAATAGTAGGAAACAAAACCAACTAATTCCAAAGAATTATCGTATTAAATGGGTACTATCAATTATTGTTACTAAATTGTAAAATAGTGTAGAACTGAGTTCTTTATGCTCTCTTATTAACATACGTAACGAGGTGCGAGTGAAACACTGAGAAATCATTCGATTTGAACTTTTTTATCGATTGTATTGCGGTTTAAGACATATTTATAGAGCAATTATTGCTTTTCCCAGTGATTTTACGGTCTCTTTGATGATAAAACATTTTGTTTTTAATGCTATTTAATTAGTTCTAACATAAAAAACAGCAAAAGAGTCAACAGTTCAAGTGGATAGTAAAAGCTTTATCTTGCTTTCTACTTGGTAAAAACTTTTTTCAAAGAAAGCTTGGTTTATAATTTGATTGCATGTTATGCAAGAGGGTAAATACCTACTTTATTAAACCTCCGTTGCTTATCAACGTAAAAATTGATAAGCAATGAGCAATTATATACATATTTAAAGAAACATAGTCTTAGTAATATATGTTTTTATTGTGTTACTAGCTGCGCCCCGCGGTTTTACCCGCATAAGTCCCGGTCCCGTGGGAATATCAAAATAAAAAGCCTATAGCCTTCCTCGATAAATGGCCTATCCAACACAAAAATAATTTTTCAATTTGAACTAGTAGTTCCTGAGATTAGTGCGTTCAAACAAACAAATAAACTCTTCAGCTTTATAATATTAGTATAGATATGTGTCCAATATATTACTTGTATTTGTATGTGTTTTCTATTAGATTTCAGTAGATATATGTTTTTTGTAAATTATAAGCCAATGATATACAGAATACATGCGATTTCTACGGTGTTTTGTTATGCTGTGTTGTATTTTATATCTACCACTACAAAATAATTATTTCTAAAGCATCTTTCAAACCGTACAAATCTCTCATAAAATACTTCAAAACGGTACATTTTTTACCTAAAGGTAGAAAATTAAAATAAAATTAACATCGACTCAATTACGCCCCCATCGGAACCAAATAAGGCATGTCTGTTAAAAAATGGTAGCCAAGGGTTGCTAAATTTCTTTCCCGTATTGTATTGTACATTTTATTTAATTAACATTCTTACGAATGGGGGCTTCGTCCGTCCGATTGTCCGAATATTTTGAATGAGAGTTTTCATCCGAAGAAATATTTCATTTATTTATTTAAATTCTTTTCAACATGAAAAATCTTTGGAACCTTGTCGGAGATCGAATTTTCAACTGTGCAGCTGTGGCACTCAAATTCAGTGGTTAAGGTACTATAGCGACTGAAATTACCTACCTACTATTTTATTGTATAGGTAAAAGTAGATATATTTTTCTAATATCAAATTTTATGTAGGTACTTTTTAATTAATAGCTATTATATATTCTGAAAAAAAAAATTGATCGAGTGCGAGTTGGAATTGCGCACTGTACAAATAAGCGACTTTATCGATTTCTTCTAGGCAATCTTAGGTCTCAATTAACTATTATTTAAATATATTAAATACATACTTGACGAGCCAGTTGGCACAATGGTCACCATGCCGAACACCATGCTTAGATATTTGTCAGTGGTCTGGTTGTTTCTATTTATTATTTGTATATATTTACAAAAGAAAAAAGTATATAAGTAGTATATCCGTTGTCTAGCACCCATAATACAAGTCTAGTTACTTAGCTTGGGGCTAGCTGGCGATGTGTGGAGTGTACTGCAATATTTTTTTTTTTTTATACTATTGTTTTATTAATAAAACAACCCAAAACTAAATAGGTGGCAACAACAAAACAAAATAAGCAAAAGTAATAGGTAAGCATAAAAGGTCGAAAAATGTAGCCGTCAGAAACCATTAATGAATAAAATTGGTAAAATTATAAACAGCATTTTTGTAGGGGTCGAATTACAAGTCACTTTGCAGCAATCTTCCTTATAATTACGTTAGTACAACAAAAATAGGGGTGCCTTTGTTGAACGGAGAACATTTAGAATAGTTTTCTTTTAGTCATGAAAAACAATCTGGATGTAAACTTTTTAAACTCACATGATTTGTATTCATAGTAATTATTCAGTCTCCTCGCGACTATGACTATTGTAAAATTGTCGAAACGTCGAAGTAAGAGAAATAAATAAAAAATACGCGATTAAGACCCGGGATTTTTTTTACTATGAATCTGGAAGTAGTAAGTCCTTATTAAATAAAATAAAAATAAACTGTATCTTCTATGACTTATAATAAAGTTTGTAAGAACATTGAAAAAAACTGGCCTAGAGTCGTAGAATAAGCAGTAGAACATGACGAATTTATAGCTATTAAAATTAATGATTGATTATTTTCAGTTACGAATTTAAAAACTACTCAATCATTGAAATAATATTTTCACTTTTATATACTTAACTCTATTTTTTGGAAAGGTCGTGGTATACCTACTTCTATATAAAATCCATTAAATAGACAGTGAATTATCAACTCAAATGGACTAACGCAAGAAAAACCGCAGGGCGTTGGCATACAATATGTATTAAATACCTATATTCATATTTAAAAGACTAATTAAGTTAAAATACCTAATTAGGTATAGTTACCTACATAATAAATGTTTTAATAATAATTTGAAAAGATTTTCAATTCACTAATTTTATTATACCTACTAGTTTTTATTTAATTATTACAATGGTAGACTATTTTACATCAAATTTTCTAATTCAGTATCAAATTAATGAAAAGATTTGTAAATATTATATACATTTAGATTCAATAAAATTATATATTGTGTAGATGAATTTAGGTTTGTTACTCGAATTATAAAAAGATGTACGGTCGGCGTCATAATTGCAGACCCACCGTAGAGCTCCAAAACGGCTGTTATAAGAATGTTTTTAAGACGATCAAGATTCTAGACACCTGCTTTAGGTGAAGTTTAAAGTTTTGTAACTCATCAAATAATCAAACAAAAATTATTAGAATGAAAACACTCCAATAATAATCATTTTCGAACTCTACCGAGGGCTGCAATTATGCAGCCGACTGTACCTACCTAAGTAACGGAAAAAGGTGCCCAATTAATACAAGTCCCCAACACTGTTACATATACCCAATCAATAATAATTCGTTCCCCACAACATAGTGTTCAAAACATGCATCGAAAACGAAAGCAAAAAAAATAGAAAAGTGCAAATTCATATCGCTGTTACATCTCGAACACTTTTTTATTTCAATTTCCGAGGGTTCGCTAAACGTTCCAAAAGAACTCTATTATTTGGTTCCCGTTGTGTGACGTCAGCATATTCGGGCACTCGATAGACGTTTGTTATTAAAAAATATAATGTATATTGTAATAATAACTCATTCATATCTCGCTATGATCTCAATGGATATGCCAATTCAGTTGTAATCTGTTATTAAAGCATTTTGCTAGGACTCCACACATGTTTTACTTTTATGACTATGAATTAACGAAATTTAAGTTACAATTTAAAAGGAAAGAGTACCGGCGCTCTCTCCATACACACCTAGTTGACTGTTTCCTCCCTGGATAATGACACTAGCTCAAATATTTTTGTTGCATAAAACTTATAACTGCCATGCCCCTTTATCTTATTTTTTTATATATATTTTATTTTTTAAATCTTAGGTATTTTCTATTGTAATTAGAAAATGAAAAAAACTAAGACATAGGGGCATAGCCATAGCAGTTACAGGTTTTATGCAACAAAAATATTTGCTCCATTGTCATTATCCAAGGAGGAAGCAGTCGACTACGTACCTTTTCCTCTTGACATAATTTATATTCTGTAAACATATTTAACCTTCATATAAATAAAATAAGTTTAAACTATATAAAAAGTAAAAAGATTTGTTATTTCCGACCTAGATAATTTAGAGACAGATTGGCTATCCATCGCAGAAGATCGCGAACTATGGAACTGGAGTAGATAATTCCGTTTCTTACCATACAAAAAAAAGCATGGAGATAAATGAAGACTACTTCTACTTTTTTTTATGAATCTAAACTCGGATACTATGCGAAAATTAACTAGGTAATAATTTGAAAATAAACATTTTTAATATAACCGACGATTTATTACCAACAATAATAATTATGTAAGTTAATATTAAAGTAGTTTGGTCTCGAACACGCAATGCTTAGAACATTAATATTATTACGGGTAGGTACTTTCGTCCAATCTTAGTACAGAAATAATAATCTAATAAACTCAACTAACAAAAAACGATTTATTTTACCTTTCTGAACAACGCATTACGTCAGTTTCTATTTACCTCAAAATGTTTCATTTGCATAATAGCTTTTTTTTCCCGCCATAACTATTTACGTTAATATTCTGATTCGTCGGAGCGGGGGTCGCACGCACAGAAAACATAAAGACAATTTGTACTTACTGGCCATTTATGTAAATAAAACCACGATACCATGCTATTACAAAAAATATGGACGAAATAGGCGCGGTTCTCATATTCACACGTTTGCTGGGAGTGGTTGTGTTATGTCCAGGAAATAATTACATTAATCCACTGTGCTCAGATTAAACTTTTACCCACCCATTCTGTGATTTGTTTCATTAAATCCTTTTGTTAATTAAAATTCGCATTCGAATAAACCGGGAAATTTAATCAACAAAACATCAGAAAGCAATAAACTCTATTAGGAGTCCGATAGAATTTCTTATTTCATTCGTCTTAAGTCATCAGAAACAAAGTGCGGCCGTCATCTGTGGTGTTATTAACACGTCTAAATAATTACAGGCCACATCAATCAGGAGGCATATGCAGATAGAACATTTTGTGCGAGTCAGCGTGCACTCGGCCCACTGTGCAACCCTTTCTTTGATATTTGTATGATATTACGATTGGAACAAGTTTCAAAAATGTATTGTGTTGCTAGAGATGGGAAAGATGGATGATATTATTTATATTTCATTTGATTTGTGTTCGATTCTTTTGTGTTCATTTAACAGAATTATATTTTAGGGTATTGTAAATCGAGTTGATGAACAATTAAAAAACTTCAATCGTGTAATAATGCAGTATAAGTGAAGCACCAAGTCTATTAAGTCAGTTACTATACATCAACTCACAATGATTGGCATATTTCGACTATAACGCTATAAATTGACCGCAATTAAAAGAACAATGACTAGTTTCAATTCCCTAAACTTAATTTCCTTCGGTACAAACGTGTAACTAACCAAAAAAACGCATTTATAAATAAATTAACGTGTAACGTAACGTTCACGTTCTGTGCTTTTCTTTTGTAATAAAAATGTACTAGAGAACCGATTCATCAGCTGTCTAACATTGAAAATAATAATTAGTATTTTGGCCATGACTCGTAGCGTTGCAGACGCATTGGGCTATATTGAGCACGCGTCAATAATATGACTGACATCTTCACCTATCGTCACTGCATCATACATTTCTAGCAAAGCAATTTTAACTTTGCTGTTACTATACAATAATTTTAATACATTTTGAGCTCTATTGCTTTAAGTAAAGACTTTTAGAACGTTTGATCTTACTTGTTGTAAGTTTTGATGTTACTCTGTCGTGGAAAGCAGTCTAATTAAGTTTTTAAGACTATTGAAACATAGGTATATTGATGGACAGATGGCGCTAGCGGCCATTCAAAATAGATGCATTAATTTCAATGTAATTATTAGATACTTATTTTAAAATGATTATTTGATAGACAACGCTTTAATTCTTTACTTCTTTTTGTGTAGAGTGATGATTCACCTTGTGTGGGCTTATAGGCGATGATAAGACGATCAAAATAGAAGAAAACGTAAATTAACAGTTCTTATGTTTTGTAAGGTTAGATAAGTTAATATTAGAACATGATCTTATTGTACTAATAACCTACCTACTAAAATATTTTTAAATACTAAAATCAAGTATCTGTCACGAATAGCATTTGAATACATAAAAGGAATTACAAAGAATCCATCAACATCAGCGCAACGATCACGAAATCCGCCATCAATCATACACATCAGAAAGGATTAAAATCTACGTTGCACCTTCCGAACTCGAGTACCCTTGTTTTTCTCTAACCCGTAAATACTGAGGGGCGTAAGTATGGCCGGGGGGCGGTAAATATTATCAAGGGGGGACAGGGGGTCGACCCCCGCGTGGAGGGGGCACTATCCCTTATCGCGAACGTTACCCTCGCGCCACGGCGGCCGCTAGACCGCCAAAATGTGGGGCAAATCGATTCCTCTGGCCCATTTTTGTGCATCTGGACCGGTATCGATTTTTGTCCAAAGCGTCGTCTAATCGATGGACGAGTACACTGTAAACTTTAAGTTTGAGTTCGGAACGACTATAGACATCGTTTTAAGATCTTTCGGTTTTTTTTCTAATAGCTAGGTCAGCTTTTCGAACATTGACCCAATTTAATAGATAGATAGATAATTTAATTTGTACAACATAGTAAGGAACATAGAACACGATATACACAAAGCAAAGTAAAGTAATAGACATAGAGTACAAGTTGTACAAATGGGCGGCCTTGTCGCTGAAAGCGATTTCTTCCAGGCAACTTTTGGATGGAAAACTTTGGACTGCTTTAATAGTTTGTTGCGGTTGTTCAACTACTCTTAAGTAAAATGTATATTTATACTTAATAATATAAAGCTGAAGAGTTTGTTTGTTTGAACGCGCTAATCTCAGGAACTACGGGTTCGAATTATAAAATTATTCTTCTGTTGGATAGTCCATTTATCGAGGAAGGCTATAGGCTACTTTTAATTTTGATATTCCCACGGGATAGGGACTTACGCGGGAGAAACCGCGGGGCGCTGCTGTTTTAAAAAATAAAATAATAACACAAGCCTAGTTGCTTAGCTTGGTGTTAGATGACGCTGTGTGAATTGCCCCACAATATTTATTTATTTATTATCGTTGTGGCTCACCTATTACTATTAGACCTTTATCTTAACCTAATGACTGTAAAAATAAGTTAACCATAAATGAGTAACAAAATAATTTTCATTACATTGACGTTAATGCATTTTAACGTGTTTCACGTTAAATAAAATTATTTTATATTGACTGTAAATTGTCTTTATCAACATCAGATGCGCAGGAGTTTAATAGCTTGACCTTCGGACACACTGCGCAGGTTCAGCGTACCTAAATTTTGTAGAATACTTAACAGCAATTTTGTAGAAATAGTAAACATTTTATTACAAAACTAAATATATAACCGGTATAACGTATTGTAGGACACACTCAGTCCACAAAAATCCTAAACCGATTTTAACGAAACTTTATAAAAAATGTTACTGTTATCTTCTCAAATCTAAAGTAAGTTAAAATTGTCTAAACTCAATGATTAATAAATAAATATTGCAGGACATTCCACACAGTCCCAAGCTAAGTAACTAGACTTGTGTTATGGGTGCTAGACAACGGATATACTACTTATGTACTTTTCTTTTGTAAATATATACTTACAATACATAGAAACAACCAGACCACAGACAAATATCTAAGCATAAATACTTGTCTGAGGCGGGAATCGAACCCTGTGTTTGGCAATCCGGCATGGTGACCATTGTGCCAACTGGGTCGTCAAATTTTTTTTACAACAATGCTAAAAGATGGAAAGATGTAACAAAGAAATGATTATTTTAACTAGGTATCCATTACTAATTATAAAATATAATTTTAGTGCAAACTTCCTGAGGCAGGTAGGCAGGTTGGTTACAATAATTCGAAGCAATAAACGTAACAAAGTTGAATTTTAACGTGCCATTTGATTAAAAATAAAACAAACACACAAAAGCAGTAAAACGCAATTTACTATCTTTTAAGAGGCAGCTTGGAACGCACATTTGATACTCCTCTACTTAGTTTTTATCGTTTCTCTTTTTAAATTGTTGCAAATGTTTTATTAAGTTTTATTATAAATCGTATATCAGAAGTTAACGAGGGCACCGGACAGACTTAAGTAGCCCTTATCTCATTTTGTTGCTGTTATAAAGATTTTGATTTCATTCAAAATGTGGTTTAATATTTTCGCCGCTTCCACACACAAACATGCATGGTAAGCACAATATTTTCATGCATAACAGAATAAAATAAAATAAAAACTAGTCATTGTGATTGCTGACAGAAGTGAACAAGTACTAGAAATTATGAAATAACAGTCATCATACTCATACAGATGATTTAGTCAGAATTTATTCCATTGTCTTAGTTTAACCCATTTAAAAACGAATTCTAGATAATCTACTACAGCAAGTCGGTGACGCGAACCTAATCCAAATTTTCCCTAACAAAAATTGAACCGTTTGAATTGGTATAGACTATGGACACATGTTATGAGGATAGAGGAGACGCATGTGACTAGAAGAGTGATGAGTATAAATGTAGATAGAGAGGAATAGGACGACTTAAGAAAAGGTGGATGGACAGATATGATAGATAGATGTGAACGATGCAATAAAAACTAATAAATGTGATTGAAATGCATATTGCACCAACCTCAAATAAATTGGGATAAAGGCAGACAGAAGAAGGTACTGAGGAATGACACACTCTTTTTTTCTATTTCAGTTGATAAGTAGGTTGGTTGGTAAAATAATCTAAAAAATATTCATAAACGTCTGCGGTGTGTCACTAAAACCTATTAAATCTTTGAAAAGTTGGAAGCAGGCGGGTCCATCATCAAATACTGCGCTTGCCAATTTGCCTAACTTCTCCATCTTCAGCCTTATCCCAACTTTTCCTAAGTTTATTACTATAAACATTGTAGGTATATCGTTATAAATTGTTATTAATCTCTAAGCTCTAAATAAGAAACTGTAATAGTTAATTGATATCATGAGAAACTTGAACAAAACCTATCTCGTTGAATGGTATCACTTCATAATGGTCTAATTGTGCGAATATATACTTCTTTTTAATCTTCTTATAGAAGCTTATTTGCAGATGTCAGCAGGAGCTATAACTAGTTATTAAGGCTTAGACATCTATGTAATAATACTTTTACAATTCTATTACTTCTTTTAGTATTAATAAACAGAAGCCAGATATGAGCGGAAAAGCTCTACAAATAAATACCATAGATTAGAAACTTTTTAATATGTGAATATTTCATACTTTTAAACTTAGAATTAGCGGTCGTGGGTAGTCGGTGGATGGAGGCGGCTCAGGACCGCTGTTTGTGGCGTCGTATGGGGGAGGCCTATGTCCAGCAGTGGACGTGCATGGGCTGACATGATGATGATGATGAAACTTAGAATTGATTTTAAATATGAGTTTACTATATCTAAGTGACGTCACCAAGCTATTGATTATAGCTACGCGTGTGGACTCTCGAATATTTGTGAGTTTAGAAAATATATCTTAATATTGGATAGTATATAACGCTAAATTATAACTACGTCTGTTGACCTTTACCTATACTTTTGTAAACATTGGTTTTTTGTTGGCCAGTTATCATTATACACCTAAGCAGGTTCCAGAACACCACTGGCCGAAGGACGCGGTGTTCCGTCGCTTCCGCGGACAAATTCCACAAGAACAGACTAAGACGAAAGTGTAGTGTCACGAAAGTGCTACTAACATAGTTCTAAGCTATATCTTTAACACATTCAATTATTATTGTAAACTATGTATGTTAGTCTATAAGGTATGTATCTATGGGCCTTTGTAGCCTGAAATAAATGATTTATTATTATTATTTTATCACAAAATGATTGCAATTTTAAATTTGCTTTTCTAGCCTCACTTAAATGCGATATTGTGTATTACAAATCGTTAAGAAAATAGAACCTATAGAAGCAAATAATTGTAAGCGACATTTATTCAGTAAACAGAAGCATCTAATTTCCTCATAAACAGGCAAATGATCGCACTTCAGAACGAGAATTACCTATAATAATTATTGTGGAAACATATAATTTTGCTTGAAATTATTATCCATGTCTCTCATACAATGGTTGGAGCGATTCTGATAAAAACATCGGTTTGTTCTGTTTCCTACTGCTATTGTCTTGATACTAATCTCTATTGGATTAATAGATAAGTATATAGTCTACATATTGTATTGTATGTATGTACAGTTAGATTAATTCATATGGAATTATGGAAAGAGTTAGAAATTAGCTTTACAAATCCCATAAAGTTTTTTGTCTCCGTTAAACCTGTACCTACTGTAATGGGCTCCTAACTAGTAGGTAGGTAAGTATTGCTTAGGAATTAAGTTAGATCGTTTTGGTAAATACACATTTCTTTATCAGTTTAAAAAAAAAGTTACTTTCTAATATCAAAAAATATTTGGTTAAGTAATCAGTATCATTTTATTTGATTTAGTTCTAATTCAGATTTATCCGAATTCTCATCTGAACCGTTGACAAATATCTCTAACACCTAACTAACATTTGATTAACACAGGTAGACCGACCTATTTTGTCTTCTTCTACCTATACTTAGTTGATATTATTCGGTGCGAACAACTGTAAGTTCATCATGAACAACTGGAGCATCATCAACATCGTGTAATCCATCATTTTTCTCGCGGCACCTGCGATTGTAACAGTTCATCTCATGATACATAGCAATGACTCCTTTTTACTATAATTAAACATGATTAGAGCTCAACACATGGAGAGTTGCAATTATAATACGTTACAACGGCTACCGGAGCACTAAGATACACGTCATGCGATGGTTTCCATCATTCAATCAACTATTCAACACGGAAGCGAGTTCACTCATACATTACGTGATTTCCTTTATCTAGTTCTCTCGCAATAACGCGTGTAAATGTCACCAACTCCAACCCTCTTGTGCCAGCGAAAAGCGGGAAGAATTTCATTCCGATTTCATTCAAATCCACGGTCATGAATGAATCGAATGCGAAAGAGACAAAGCATGGAGGAGATGCCGAGTGCGAGCGAGATGGAATTCGAATAGTACGCAAAACGGAAATAGAGACTCAGATAATTCCGTCTAGCCGGGAGGGATTCCCTCGTGTCACTTGTGTGCGTTCGTTTTTGGAATTGTTCGCGAGTATTTCGAATGTCGGTGTGGGCCGGGAGCTACGGTGCACTTCGGTCGTACTCGGAGGGTTCTTTATCGTGTACTGTTATTCCGGAGCCGGCACTCACATTCATACTTTCCTTTCCGTCTCGGTTCTAACTTCCCCAGCTACTTGTTGATCAATCGTAATAAATTGCCTCCATGATATTCCCATTGTGGAAACGTTTGTCGCTTTACTGCCTATAAGGAAATTGTGTTTCCGTAAATCTCTCGAGTTTATTTGTCTGTGGGATTGTCAGTGAATAAGGTATTTAATCATGTTTCTTTAAAGACTTAGCCAGTTTATGTGAAGAAAATGCTATACATGTAGTTCAGTTAGTTCAGTACGTTTTGTATGAATGTATGTATATGGAAGTACCATTAATGATTCAGTTGATATCTCTAGTATTTATAGTTTAGCAATAAACTAGTGAAGCTTAGATCGACTGTAATTCAGTTATGTCCTTTATGAATAGTTTAGAATATTGTTTTAATAACGATAGGTGCGTTGTGCACAGGTGCGCTCAAGTTATCAGAAACAAATTAATTAATTTGGCAACGCGCGCGTCTCAGACGCCCGCCCGCCGCAATGCAGTGTCTTGGTTTAATATTTCAATGAGAATCACAGCTTGGACCGTAGCCAATAGGAGTCGACACCATTCGCGTTTCCACATAGAAAGCACTTGCACATATGTACTGTAGAATTATGATGTGATAACACGAATTCACGTAGAATTGCTTCCACAATCGTCGGTTATATACGTTTATGTTCAATGAGCTGTTCCACAAAGTTATCTTACTACAGGAACGTGTGTGCCTAAAATTACAATGTAGGGACTTAAATACATTTCAGGTTACTTATAATTAACTTCATCAAACTACATAGTGCCAACAAAGAAGGTTAAGGAACCCTCAAAAGTATAAATTTCAAAAACATTAAAAATCATTTGGATTTTTGTAATTTTGTTCAAAGTCAAATCAATCAAAACATTAAATGATATTTTTCATATCCCAATAATAAATCCTCGTTTTAAACGCAACGACGAAGGCCCATTTTTTTCATAACCGGCACAAGTTTTTGAACTATCAACAAAAATCTGAAGTTCTCGCCTACCGGGCTACCGGCTCTACAAAGGTAATGAGATAGTTATTTCAGTGCTTTGTTTATTTACAAAATATCACTACGTTTGAAGGCGGACCATCAAAATGAGTCGTAAAGTTGTAAATTCCATAAAAAGTCGTGTTGACGACCTCTGTAATTGAACCTCGTTCTTTGTAGCAGAGACAATGGAGTGAACACTAGGAGCTTTGATTTCTATTGATGAGGGAAGAGTCAAAAAGGCCGACTCACACGTGGAACCGGAAAGAAAACTTCATGATGCCGATCATCTGTTTGATAAACTCTACACGATGTCAGTAGAGCAATGCTTTGTAGGGTAAGGTGTGGACGGAATAAACCAGTGACCAGATATTTAACATTAGATATTAAATTATTATTGAAGCTAAGGTATCTTTTGTTTAAATATAACAGTATGTTTTAAAAATAAACAGCTGCTTTCAATTTTTGTCATAAGGATGACCTACACGAAATTAATAAAAGAGTTAAAGACGTGAAGTCAGCGAACATCCCTACCGGTTCCTTCGTCAGTAGTAACACGATATGCCCCCGTTTATCTGCTGTCAAGCAATTATTGAAGCGTGAAAAGGAGTGTCCTCCTATTATTTACACTGCGTTTTGTATGCGGGCGTTCCGTTTTTCAAAAATATCACGTTTCAAAATGCATTATGCAGTTCCTATAGTTAGATTTGCTTTTGTTACTCTATTGATATCGAAGTATTTTAATGAGATATCACTGAACATAAAGTAGATGTATTCATTTAACTAAGCATTTACCCGCGACTTCGTCCACGAAGGGTTCGAATTTTCCTAAATCTTTTCTCAGAAAATAGTTACCGTTTTATAATCAGCGGGGCCCACAGAGAGGCCAGGTCCAGGTTTAATGATTGGATGATGTGTGGTAGGCCCAGGTCCGGTCCTCTTTACAAGGACATGTGCGTTTCCAGGCGTATATTTAAATCTAGATTAAAATGGTGTAAAAATCATCAGGAGCAAATACGGTTGGATGCGCTTGCTGTCAAATATAGTAAAGGGGATTTTCGTGGCTTCTGGAAGGGTACTAACAAACTAAATGTACGGCCTGGCCTTCCTGTTAGCGTCGATGGTGTGAGTGATCCAAAGGATATCGCTAATATTTTTAAGGACTATTTTGCGGTTAAGTCTCTGTTAAATACGGCGGGGGAGGTGCTCGATGTTGATATGAACAGTCTAGTACTCGGGACGAGGTTTTTGGCAAAAGATGTAACAAAGGTTATGTCATCCATGTCGGGAGGCAAGTCCCCAGGCCATGATGGACTCAGCATCGAGCACCTTCGTCACGCCGGACCCCACATCGCTAGAGTTTTAGCGATGTTCTACTCCTTGTGTGTGAACCACTCCTACCTGCCCGCGGAGTTCATGAAAACGGTGGTGGTGCCTGTAGTGAAAAACAAAACGGGTGATCTTTCCGATAAGAGTAACTACAGGCCGATTTCTCTCGCTACTGTGATTGCAAAAGTGTTTGATGGTTTGCTGAATACACAGTTAGATAACTATGTGCGACTGCACGACAACCAGTTTGGGTTTCGTGCACGTCTTTCCACTGAAAGCGCAATTCTGTGTCTGAAGCAAACCATCAAATATTATACAGATCGTAAGACGCCGGTTTACGCGTGCTTTCTCGACTTGTCCAAGGCCTTTGACCGGGTAGGCTATGACTTGCTCTGGGACAAGCTGAGGAGTATAAACCTACCGAGGGAACTCATCAGCTTGTTCCAATATTGGTATGGTCACCAGTCGAATAGTGTCAGGTGGGCGGGGGCAGTGTCGGATCCGTATCAGTTGGAATGTGGCGTAAGACAGGGTGGTTTAACGTCTCCTACCCTGTTCAATTTGTATATCAACGGGCTAATCGTGGCGCTTAGCAATCAGCATGTCGGCTGCCACATTGACGGTGTCTGTGTAAACAACTTGAGTTATGCAGACGACATGGTTTTGCTGAGCGCTTCGGTGTGCGGACTAAGGACTTTGATGCGGACGTGCGAGGAGTACGCTTGTGGCCACGGTCTCCTATATAATGTAAAGAAGAGTCAGTTTATGGTCTTTGAGGCTAGTGGTGCTATATGCCCTTCCAATATACCTCCTATAAAGTTGAACGGGGTCCCTCTTCAAAGGATCGACGAGTTCAGGTATTTAGGGCACGTGCTTACCGTTGGCCTCGGAGACAATGCTGACATGGAACGGGAGCGGAGAGCGTTGTCAATCAGGGCGAATATGATCGCTCGCAGGTTTGCACGGTGTTCAAAAGAAGTTAAGGTTACGCTCTTCAGAGCGTATTGTACATCGCTCTACTCGTGCAGTCTGTGGGCAGGTTATACTAAGTCCAGTTACAGCGCTCTCCGCGTCCAGTATAATAACGCGTTCAGGGCGTTGATGGGGCTGCCCCGGTTCTGTAGCGCCTCGGGTATGTTCGCGGAGGCGTGCGTTGATTGCTTCCACGCGACCATGAGGAAGCGTGCCGCGTCCATGGTGCGCAGAGTGTGGGGCAGCTCCAACTCCGTCCTAGCGATGTTTGCATCTAGGCTAGATTGTTGTTATATAAGACATTGCTGCGCTAGACACGTCACGGTGCCAATACCGGAGAGGAAATATTAACTTTGACATTTTGTAATATTGACTGTAATAAGACTGATTTCAAATAGATTTTATTATTATTATTATTTTTTTTGTAATGTATTTAATTTTATTGATTTGAATTTATTTATTTATGACATATTTCATTTAATTTTGAGTTTAATTGACATACTAAATATGTAGGTGCTAAATATGTTTAATTTAATTTGATTTTATGACCCATGTATGACCTGATTGACTACTATTGTGATTGCGTAATGTTGTGATTGTGAACTTTGTTAATAATTCTATGTGTGGGTCAAGTTGCCTGAATAAATACTTAAAAAAAAAAAAAAAAAAAAAAAAAAAAAAAAAAAAAAAAAAAATAGCTATCTGTATTTCAAGATTTAGCCCAATCCGTCCATTGATTTAAACTGTCTGTTGATATAGGTATCAGTTAGTTAGGCATGACTTTAAATTTTGAAGTGCTTTCTTAGATGGGTACTAGTACCTATATGTTCTTCATTTTGAATAAGAATAATATAGGTAGGTACTTACTTATAAAACCAAAAGATAATATTGAAGGTAGTCATAATAAAATCATTGTAGGTGTCAAAATTAATTATTGTTATCAATTTTATAAAACTGTAGCAAAATAAATTTCCGATAATAAAGTCTCAACACAACTCACTTCAAGGTACTTTACAAAATAAAAAACAAAAGTAAAATCGATAACAAAAAAAAACATAAGGTCGAAAACATGTTATTTATTTTAAAATATTATCATGAGATACAAAGATTTCTTTGTTGAGAGCATTAGTGAAATCGTAATGGTGGAAACGTGTCAATACAGATTAGTATGATTCTACGGCCCGCGCCCGCGCCGCCGCCGACGGAGAACTGGCTATTTTTTTTGCTTTGTGTGATCCAATCCAATTCACCGCTAATATTATTTTTGATATTATAAAATAAACTGTTAAAATTGTTTTCCATACAGCGTTTTTGTTGAAATAATTTTGGAATGTTTGGTGTTAAAATTTGGTTGATAGGTACTCCTACTAAAGGCAAGTAATATTGAATGCTATTAAAGAATATTACAAAAAAATATACAAAGATAGACGTGTAATAAAATTACCTTTCAAACATTTCCTTGCAGTCGGGAAAAAAATAAATAAGTAGTACCTATATTTAATCAAAAGCTAAAAAAATCCTCTTATTATGATATCACTTCATTTTATCTCTATGAAACATAAGGTGTCTACTTGGTAATTAACCCATTAATATGACTACAAAAGTCAAATTAGAATATGAGTCATTTAATACTTGCCGACAAGCAACTCATCCCGTCCCAAAGGTTTCCGTGAACAAATAAACAAACATTTAATATTATACACAAACCGTCAACGAGCAAAAAATATTAACTTTAAATCTCCCAGATGCCCACTTCCCGTGGACATTACATTTTTAAAATCGCATTCGGGGAAGTAGGGGAAACACCAATATAGGCCTACGCGGACTCGCGACGCGCTCCACAACAACAAGATTTTTAATCTAACTTTAGCGTTTGTAAAAATTACTATTTAAAAATTTACGCTTGTGCCGCTAATTAACTGAGATTTAACCCTTCCGTCGACCAAACTCATTTTATTATTAAAGCCGGTGGAAATATTTGGCGCGTATTAAAATATGAAAAATTAATAAGTAAACGTAGCCTCGGCGGGCGCGGACGGTTGCAATTACTGCACTACAAGCGAAATATCTGTATTCATTGTCTTCTTAGAAATAAAAACACTGTACAAAATTTTAGGTAGATACTAAATATTCACCAAATAATCTCAAACAAATAAAAACCAAAAAATACTATGTTAGGAAAAAGCAGCTGCAGAATGATAAATGAAAGAGTCAATAGGGTTTTACTTTTGATTAACATATTTAAGAAACAAGCAAAGCTAAAAAAAAGCACATTTACCTAGTAGAACTTGGCAACTTAGGTGCCCGAAGTAGGTCCTTAATAGTTAAGAAAGACCTACATATAGCTACAGCGCTACCAATGACAATCTACAAGTTTATAACTTGAATAGTTAATAAATAAACTAAGTATTATGTAGGTGATACAAAATAAAATTAGTTTCATAATATTGTGAAAACGTACCTTGCCGTGGTGCAGTCCCTGTAGAGCACGTCGAAATCTTTACAGGAGAGAAGTTTGCAGCGGTTGACACCTGGCTGTATGGCACCGAGTCCCCGCAGGATTCGAACCTGCTCCACGTTGCACACGAGCGGCACTATGTCCAGTCTTTTTAGCTTTGTGTACACTGTGTGTAGCCCACCGACCAAATGTTTCAGAAACAGTTCAAAAGCTTGAGGCAAACACAACATGGTATCGCCTTGAATGATAAACGCGGCTACTTTTTGCCCTCGATAATCGACTAGCTTGCACTCATTCGCGGAAGGGTCCGAAGTGGAAATAGGAGGTGGGCTTCCATATCGCGGCGGACCGTGATGATGGGCTGCCGCCATCAGTTCCAGCGGTGAGTGATGCATCATCTGCAAGGAGCCGAGGAGACCGAGACCCGGTGGTGGCAGCGGTAGCCGAGGTGCTAGCAACTGGGGAGGACTCATGGCGCGGGCCGGGGATGCGGTTTTCACTCTGGGAGAGCCCCCGGACGAACCACTAACTTCGCTTGCAGTCGACGCTGAGTCCACGGCGGACTCCATTCTCGATATAATTGACTAAACACGCATCACACGCCCGACGTGCGCGCTGTTCCGCGCAACAATAAATAAAAAGCCGGAGCGAAACGAGGGCGCGGCCGCGTGCGCGCGCCCGCCCCGGCGACTTAGTCCCATTGGCCGTCCGCAGCTGCAAGTTTAATTCGATTGGATAACGACATAGTCGCGGAGTCTCCGCCTAGTTTTTCGCTGCGTTCGTTTGTGAGCGCGCGAAGAAACGTTTCTGTTTCTTTTAGATGTTGTGTGATGCGGTCGCCGGTCGCGCCATCAAACGTCCTGGGGGTGTCTCGTTATGAATGTCACTAGAAATCGATAAAAACAGATGATGAGATGCGTAATAGATTTCCAATGTTACTTACTCTGATTGCTCAAAAGCTTTTAGGAAAGAAAATATATAAAATTAAATTCTTAAATACTAATTACTTCTTGTTCTTTCATTAAGCATACCGTATAATTTTATTTTTGTTATTTTTTTTACTTTTATAAATAGTTGTTATTCTATTATTCTATATTGTTTTGTCCATTTCTGGACGAGTCTTCCCTATTTACTTAAAGGTGTTAAGATTCATCAATAATTAGTTAGGTTGTATTGAACAATTGTTTTTTTTATTACTTACAACAATATTGCATGTTATTTTGAAGTTTTTTTTAATAAATCCAGAGTCTCTCATTACCTAATTATTTTTAGGTTTTATTTATGAAATTAATATCTTATTCATTTAGTATTTTTGAAAGACACAAAACAATACAGATGCTGTACGGTAGTACACAATTTAAAACTAAAAAATGAATTAATATTTATTATCGAAATGAGTAGAGCACATAGCGCCATCTGTCGCCAGATGTCTTTTTTAATATTTCAGAGGTAAAGTTATTGGTGCTTTTTAAATTGGATTACCCGGAACTACTGAACCGATTTTGATAATTCTTGCACGAATTTGATAGTTTTTTTTTTTCAAATTAACTTTAACAGGCTAAGTATATTAAATTAGAATTGGAATCATATTTAGTTTGGTACGTAAACACAACATTCGAAGAAAAATTATAACGCATGCGCAGAACGCCTGAATGAAAATATTACAAGACTTGTCTGACTAGGATCCTAATGAACGCGAGTATCGTCATCGTCACTAATCGAACAATAAGCGCGGTGTTGGCCTAGTGGTAGACACTTCGACTTTCATTCCGAAGGTCATAGGTTCGAAACCCAGCCAGCCGTAACCAAATGGATTTTGTCTTACGTAAAAATTATTTGCGCTTATAAGAAGAAAGGGTACCGGGGCTCTCTCCTACAAACGTAGTTGACTGTTTTCTCCCTGGATAATGACACTAGAGCAAATTTTTATTTTTTTGCATAAAACTTATAACTGCCATGACCATGTTTTGTTTAGTTTTTTAAATCTTAATTTCTATGATAACTAGAAAAAAAACAAACATAGGAGCATGGTCATGGCAGTTACAGGTTTTATGGCACAAAAATATTTGTGCTAGTGTCAATATCCAGGGAGTTAACAGTCGACTACGTTTGTATGGAGAGAGCGCCGGTACCCTTTCACCTTATTATTGGTAGCTTTTATTATGATGAAACCAGCTTAGTTGCCTCCAGATGTTCTTTTCTCTGGACATGGTCGATTAAGCTGGGTTGTATAGTTGTAAGGCAAGCCTACTCCCTCTGATACATGTCCCAGACACTAACCCTGAACAGAATGGATAAAAGTTTATGGCGCTATATAATCTCGATTAGTTAAGACCAATACTGGGCTTTGATACTGTATACCAATACTGGTCAGTTAGTCAGTCAGTCGTTCAGGACAAAGCATTTTATATGTATAGATATTTAGTTTTTAATTAAAGTGATAGGTGGCTCTTATTATCGACAGATCTTATTATTTAATCCAACAATTCAATCTTGATGACCCAGTTGGCACAATGGTCACCATGCCGGACTGCCAAACACAGGGTTGCGGGTTCGATTCCCGCCTGAGACATATATTTATGCTTAGATATTTGTCTGTGGTCTGGTTGTTTCTATGTATTATATGTATATATTTACAAAAGAAAAATATATAAGTATATGTTGTTATATCGGCAACATAAATAGGTACATCATATGTGAAAATTTCAACTGTCTAGCTATAACGTTTCATGAGATACAGCCTGTTGACAGACAGACAGTTGAGGCTTAGTAAAAGGGTCTCGTTTTAACCCTTTGGGTACGGAACCCTAAAATAATTATAGCTCTATAGCTTTTGCCCGCGACTTCGTCCGCGTAGAAGTCGAAAATAGACCAAGTAATCACGTTGTGTCATACAAACTTGTCTCCCCTTTTTCACACCCTAAGGGGTAGAATTTCGGAAAATCCTTTCTTATCGGATGCCTACGTCATACAAAGAACACACCCTCCAAGTTTCAGGTCTTTACGATCAGTGGTTTAAGCTGTCCGTTGATCCGTCAGTCAGTCATTCAGGACAAAGAGTTTTATATGTACAGTCGGCTGCATAATTGCAGCCCTCGGTAGAGTTCGTAAATTACTATTATTGGCATGTTTTCATTCTAATAATTTTTGTTTGATTAATTGATGAGTTAGAAGACTTTAAACTTCACCTAAAGCAGGTGTTTAGAATCTTGCTTGTGTTTAAAACATTCTTATAACAGCCGTTTTGGAGCTCTACGGTGGGTCTGCAATTATGCAGCCGACCGTACCTAAAGAAGATACACTAGAGGCAAATATTCAAAAGTAGAATAGGTTTTTTGGCGGGAACGAGTTAACAACATGTTATGCTGCAGTTTTATTTTCATGAAACTTAGTTGTAACCCGAGTTGAATTGTATAATTCAGATGGAATGTTATTCAATTTAGTTCTGTGAAAGTGCACAAGCGTATTGAAAGTAAAAATCAGTGTCAAACATGAAGTTTTCTCGTTGCCTCAAAATCTCCTATTAAGGTTATGGTAAACTTGCCACCGCTTTACTATAGCCCCTGACTTGACGGACTATGACGACATAGACTTTTTAGAAACACTTTAGGCCCGATTTATGAAAAATCGGGTCATAATTTGATGCAAAATATAACTTGACACTGGCTAAATGCACAAACCGTGCGAAGCCATAATTAATGAAAAAAAAAAAAAAGTAGAATAAGGGAACGCGAGTAGGATACTGTCTTTTAAAAGTACTTCCCTATACCTACCTATAGAACTCTAAAACAACAGCTGAATCAATTCTCTACAAAGGTGCTCTACGGAAAACTTATTATAGTTCTAAGTTATGTATAACAGTATTCATGCTATTATGAGCTTGATTACAATACAAAGGGTTGAAAGTGTCGAAACAATACCGATCTTGTCGACGACATCGCGAAACTCACGAAAGCCACTTCAATTGGTTCCTGGTCTGAAACAAACTTACACTTTCAATTGTACAGTTTTAAAATGAACTGTATCCCTTAAGGAATACAGTGTTCAAATATATTTTTATTAAATAATTATAAATTGGTAAAGCAACATCTTTGTTTTTTATTTATTGTAGCTTTTTTCGATAAAACAATTGGGTATAAGTAAAGTATGTAGCAACTGTGGTGAGGTACCCTAATTTGGAAAGGTTTTATGTTATTTAAAAAAAAATCTATTTGAATCTCTTTAAAAAAAAATTCTTAAGTCAAATAACTCTTTCCTTTGCTTCGTCAGTCGTCGTCATAGTCGGGTAATTAGAGTGCGTTTCATCAAATAGTTCCTATGTCTTAGACTCTAATACCTTGAATGTGCTGCCATGAATTCAGGGAGACAGAAGCTGTTTTGACGTGATAAGGTCTATTAAATTGATGAACACCGGCACTCACAAAAAAATACCGTTATCGCTCACGTTACCGGTGACGTTATCGCTCAAGTTACCGTCGACGTCAGCGCTCACGTTACCGGTGACGTCATCTCTCAAGTTACCGGTGACGTCATATCTCAAGTTACCGTTGACGTCATCGCTCACGTTACCGTCGACGTCATCGCTCACGTTACCGTCGACGTCATCGCTCACGTTACCGGTGACGTCATCTCTCAAGTTACCGGTGACGTCATCTCTCAAGTTACCGGTGACGTCATCGCTCAAGTTACCGTCGACGTCATCGCTCACGTTACCGTCGACGTCATCGCTAATGTTATAACCTACGTCATTGACAAGGTAATTTACAGACAACCATTAAAATTTGTCAAGTCTCAAGTCTCAAATCGAGGATAAATGAAAAAAAAATACGAAAAATAAAAAAAAACACTTATTTGCATTGGTGCCAACATAACAGCATAGGAACTACTAGTAGCGTTCCGCGGTTTTACCCGCGTAACTCCCGATCCCTTGGGCATATAGAAATATGAATCAGCCTGTAACGTTCTTCGACAAAGGGACTATTCAACACAAAAATATTTTTTCTATTTAAACCAGTAGTTCTTGAGAATAACGCGTTCAAACAAACAAACAACTCTTCAGCTTTATAATATTATCTAGCTTTTGCCCGCGACTTCGTCCGCGTAGAAGTCGAAATTATGGACCAAGGAATCACATTGTCCCATACAAACTTTGCCCCCCCCCCTTTCCCCCCCTTTTCACCCCCTTAGGGGTAGAATTTCGGAAAATCCTTTCTTATCGGATGCCTACGTCACACAAAGAACACCACGATCAGCGGTTTAGGCTGTGCGTTGATCTGCCAGTCAGTCAGTCATTCAGGAGAAAACATTTTATATGTATAGATAATATAGATTTGATGAAAGGCCCTGTAGAACCAAGGCTAACATAGTGAGTGCAAAAAGATTCAGTAAGTACAACTATTGATTGCAGATCATAAAGATTATAGTAGGGGATATAAAAATATAACACTCTTACGTGAGAAGAAAACAGCCGAAACATAAAACTAGGTGATTTAATATCAATCATATTTCAAAGATAATGTCACAACAGCAGAACAAAGGCTGCAAAGAACTGTTATCTATATTTACTGAACGATTAGTAAAACACTTGAGTAATTGACACGAGCAGATTTTTATAACCATGCAGCTACCTATTCCCTTAGGCCTCACTATGAATTGTTCAGTGAGATGAAAGGAAATAAAAATAATATTAATTTCGACTTGCCTCTCAGTATTTGGGTGAAAATATTGATACTAACGGGAATCAACCTATACAAAGCACCCACCCATAGACAAAAATAAATAAAATGAAATGACATTTTTATTTTACACCTGTATGTGCCTGTATCTTAAGATAATGATGTATGTGATTTAATAAAATTAAAATTAATTATTTTTATTTGTGTAATTCAATTTTTATTTGACTGATTTTTAATTTTAATATTTTTGAATAAAAAGATATTAGATCAAGGTTTTTATATAACAAAAAAAATTTACCGAAGTAGATAGATAGATAATAAACACTTTATTGCACCATAAAAACAAAACGCAAAATG
Organism: Idaea straminata; assembly: GCA_951213275.1. Taxonomy (NCBI): domain Eukaryota; kingdom Metazoa; phylum Arthropoda; class Insecta; order Lepidoptera; family Geometridae; genus Idaea; species Idaea straminata. Next base: position 6,870,238 of record OX577850.1, read on the forward strand.
ATTACAAAAAACTACCTAAATACTTGAAGTACTTACCTAAATATTTTTTAAACTGAATCATATGTATGTGCTTACTCTACTTAGTAATCAACCAAAACCTGGAACAAGATATTTCAATGCTTTTAATTTCCATGTCCAGGTGCATGGATGAAGAAATTGAAATAAACGTATTCACCTGATATTCAGTGGCATTATAACATGATTTAAGTGATTTAAACGTGTGGGTGGTATAAGATGAATCATTTACTTATCTACGAGTAAACTTCAGATGAACTGAGCCTTTGTTATTGGTAAGAACTAATGATTTTTATCGAAATGCTCCAGTGGTTACGCGCTTCCATTATGTAGGTAAAGAAATTATATACTTCATATCCTATCCTACTAATATTATAAATGTGAAAGTGTGTGTGTTTGTACGTTTGTTACTCCTTCACGCAAAAAAAAAACAGCGCAGCTAGTACTTCAATGAAAGAACGAAAAAGTATTTAATTGCATTACTTTCTGCCCGATTTCAGTGTGATTATGTAAGTGAAGCTTTATAAGATTTTGAAGTCATTTTATGAAGTTATAATTTTACGTTGCAAGTAAGATTGACTACACCTTCTTTTCGTTAGTTATGAAATTCCCAAAAAATATTGCCACGGTTAAAAGTTCTATAATCACCAACATAAAAATACTAAACTCTAAAGCAAAACATTAGACATCAACAATATTCAGATCGAATAAAGCAATAAAACACAGCTAGTATGTAACTACATTTTTTACAAAAAAAGAATGAAAGAGATCTGCAAGGATTAGTCAACAAAATGTATTGGAAACATACTACGTTTACCATCCATAAATCGGGCTCAACATTGCGAGGCTGCACACCTACTGCAACGAGTCCTCGTTAAACTTTATTTTTATATTAAAAGCCGTAACTTCACTATGGGACGGCTAACAACTGTAATCCCCATCGTGAAACGTGAAATTTTATGTACCATCTATCCATGTGCAAATCGAATTCACTGGAATTAAATGCTGTTACAATGTCTGCCCGATGCTGCTTTTGTTGAAAAAACTTTTTAAATTATTTTGTCTAGACCCTGAGCTTATTTATAGTACTTATCTACCTACTTAGGATCTACAATGTAATCGCTGCTGAAAGCTTAAATTGACTTTATTTGTTTACTAAGTGCTAACGACTAATTAAGTAATTAGATAGGCAGGTAAATGAACCATTAAGCATATGAGTACAACATTTCAAATTATGTAAATACTATTCGCCTTCACCCGCGTAACTCCCGATCCCGATATGAGGATAAAAAAGTAGCCTATAGCCTTTCTCGATAAATGGACTATCCAACACAACAAGAATTTTTCAATTCCAATTAGTAGTTCCTGATATTAGCGCGTTCAAACAAACAAATAAACAAACTCTGCAGCTTTATAAATTTAGTATAGAGCATAGATGTGTGGTTATTAACCAGTTCCTTACGTCAATTTTTACTTCCGCTGATTTAGACAACTCTCAAAAAACGCCTCGCCTCCAAAAAGAATCGAAAATGATCACCTTTTGTCAGGTAAACTGTAACAATAGAGGAGAGCCACAACGTAATAACCACAGCCCCATAACCCAATTAATAACATTGCTTTCCGCTGCACCCTAGTCCGCAGAGTGGCACACAGCAGTAAATAATGCAACCAATAGGTAGACATTTTGGTGCGGTTCACTTTGCTATACCCAGTACCCTCACGTTAGAACTAGGAAATTAAATTTGTTCACAATGCAAGGTACGGTGGGCTTTCGATAATTTATGTTTTCACTAATTTGCTTTCGACGTTGCTGGGAAAATTACCTGCCTTTGACCACAGGATTTGATTCCATATCAGTGAATTCTTGTACATAAATGCATATTTAAATAGGTATGCTTGTCTGTGTACCTAACTACCTCCAATTTGAATTTAAATGATTTATATTTGAACCGTCTTTATCTATATGTAATTTCACCGCGCATATGTAGAGAAAGGTCAATAAAAATTCTAAATTCTACTAGCTGTTTTTAATATTTGAACAAATCATGATGGGTAATTTTAAATGTTAGTCGGTATTTATATTCTTTAAAAATGAATAAATGTACCAAGTAGAATTTAATTTTAGTAATGCCATTGTCTAAAATATTTTTTTTTGTCCTTATTATTCAAGTAGGTACTTAACTTACAACTCAATTTAATGGAAAAAATCATAATAGTAGCCGTAATAAAATTAGTAACAATAGGGACTGTACCGCACTCCTCCTGCTTTATTTTTTCTGTGAAAGACAAGTTAAATCTTATCATGAGTAGACACCCAAAAAAAGACTTAGACGAGTCTTTTAAAACACTATTTGATCTTTTTAGTGTAGTTTGAGTAATCATAGTCTCACCCAGTGATATGTCCAACATATCACTGGTCTCACCGTTATTTTTTAGTGTTTTAGGATGTAACATTTTTTTATAAAAATGGATTAAACAACTTCTTAAAACCTGTTATAATGGGTTGTTATAGTTTCTGAGTGTGTTCTATGTCCAAGTGTGAGGTGTGAATGTAATTCATCCTCCAGTACTGCTTTGAGTCGCGTAAAGTCCCTTTGCTTTGATGTAAAAATCATCAAGTCCCCCACAAGTGTTGACTAATATTGACACGGTCTACGAGAGTTGAGAGTTGCAGACCGAAATCTAACTGGAATGTACCTATACTAAACTTATACAAGATATCCGAAAAACCAAGATTTTTTACTAGTTTTATGCTTCGACGTGACAAGAAACGTATCGCTATGCGTTGAGAAAAAGTTGACTCCTGCTTTTTGAATTTAATCTTAACTTACCATCTCTTTTTCTACTTCCTACTAATATTATAAATGTGAAAGTTTGTGTGTGTGTATGTTTATTACTCCTTCACGCAAAAACTACTGGACCGATTGAGATAAAATTAGTATCTAGATAGCTGGAGACCTGGATTAACACATAGGCTACTTTTTATCCTAATAATCCCACGGGATCGGGACTTACGCGGGTGAAACCGCGGGACGGAGCTAGTAACTTATTAAAGGAACAACTATCTTCCAAGTCAAGAAGCAAGAAATAATTAATATTTCAAACATAATATTCCCATGTTGTAGGCTTACTCATTCGCGGCGTACTGATTGGACAATTTCAGTTTTTAAAAACGTAGTTTTCTTCGTTTTTTTTTGTTGTTGGTTTGTCGTATGCCTTTTTTACTAAATAAATATTTTATCTATCTATCTACTCCTGCCATATTTCTGATTTAGTGAAGTACCTAAAAGATCTAGGTTATCTTTCTCCAAGATCCAAGAATAGTCATCCCTTGCCTTTAAGGGGAGCCGTTTATTATTTTTTCCAGTTTTTATCACTTCACGCCCCGTCTGTCTTTTGATTCAGTGGCTGTGTAATGCGGTGTTGCTGCATTTATTTTGCACTCTTCCTTTAGTGCTGCCAGTTTATTTTGCATTCTCTTGGTGATGCCAGTTATTCCACAGCTCTTTGAAGTCAAAGCTCTTTTCACTTTACACCGGCTTAGTCAACGCTCGTCACTGACCGCAGTGCAGAATGAATGATACTTTTTACAGTGAATATGCACCTAGATTTACACGCCTAGGTACCTAACAACCTGCCAGCCTTTTAGAACCGAGTATCCCAACAGTTACATAGATACTTGCTATAAGGTTTCTGTAGACTTGGTTTAATTTTAAGAACTCCTTTTAATGGAAAAGTAGAGCAGTACTAAATAGGTGAAAATGTTGATTGAAATTCTTTATTTAAGCTAAGAAAGTCTTAGGCAGTCTTTAGACAAGTAATACAAGTAATAAATATAGCCATAATGTTTCGAAAGAACTATTGATTCTATAATCCTACCCTTATGTGTGATTATGATTATGCTTATCGTTTTAACTTCGGTACCCATACCTTTGGGAAAGTCACTTGAAAGCTATAATGGGGTAGATGAAAAATTATTCAAACTTGCACGTATTGAGTGTAGCCAAAGAGTGACAAGGGCGCTAGGGCGGACGCGTGATCCCGCGAAATATCGGCTAGGGTTGCTTCCGGCTTTCCGGCCGGTTCATTGGAAGAAACTTTAAAGTGACTCTACTGAGTTTTCTGTTAGAGGTCTTGCAATATTTATCTACTTAATACCTAATTTTATCTTTTAATTGTGTTTATTTCGTTGCTTTTTCCTTTTCTTTCTAAAATGAAGTTGGTACCCCGATAACGTCATACCTTCCTACTGTGATCGTTGGTAAATGAAGACCCATGATAATAAGTTCACAACCTAGTTAGACCTAGAATTTTAACCATCTTCACGTTACACGCTAACAGATCATTGACTAACTGACGTATAGATACGCTATGCCTACCTACTTACATATTTATGACGAAATATTTGAAATCAATTGGACCCCGCGCTTTTACTCGCGTTAGTGTTTCAAAGTGATACTTATTGATTTCCTAACAGACGCAGAATATATAGATACCTAATAAATACTATAAGCTGCAAACTTTAACACCCCTTTTTACCCCTTTAGAGATCGAATTTCGCAAAATCCCGTCTTAGTGAGCACTTACGGCTTTCAAATCCCTATGCAAAATTTGAGACTCCTAGCACTTTTAGTTTCTGAGATTTGGTGATCTATGAGTAAGTCGGTGATTTTCTCTACTGAATTCTCATAATTACTTAAGACAGTACTTGCAGTTACTTATATGCTGTACAATAGATTCACATACTTACTGTGAAATATTTTCTTAATTTTTTTTAATACTGTCAACCCTATCCGAGGTGTTTGAAGCAGAAGTCGGATGTCAACGCGTGACGCTTTTTGAATGTGACTTGGTGCGGTTCATAATAAATAGAATATTTTTATCGGGAACCTACACTCACTGCCAACAAATATTGTATCGTGACAATCTTCATATTCCATACTCCGTACAAAAGATGCTTCAAAGTATGTAAAATACATTTTCTATAAGAATCGTGAAACAGAATTTTTTCAACGATAATTTTATCCCCGTTAATTCAAACATTTAGGTAGATCTTACATAACTGCTTAAGATCTGCTTAAGATTTTTACTACTCCATTTTTGATCTTAACATTTTGAAGACAAACTGAGTAGTTAGGTATCAGGTAAGTACCTAATTAACTCGATAAGATTAACTAGATTCAACGTTATATTTCAGAGATGGTTTTTGATAAATTTTCTGCCAGATTTATACGACTTATCAGAAGCATGACTAGTCGCGTAATACATAATACTTCAAAAATCTAACATCCATACATTGGTCCATATTTATTCATTAAAAACCACTACTTTATTTCCCATTAGCTCAGAAAGAATTTGTGTACGCTTAGCAGAATAAAAAACAGCAATTGGTTTCAGATTACAAAATCTAAGTGCCAACGTCTTGACCAATGTCAAAGAAACCTACGTTTTCTGCTTTCTTGCTGCTGCTGTTCTAATCTCAAAATGTCTAAAAAAACTAAGTTTTTTGTTTAAATACACATCAGCTTTTCGTTTCTGTCACACGCCTACCCACGCCATCACCACGTCTATGATCCATTTTATTCGAACGCATATTTGCGTAAAGCATTTTATTACTGAGGACAATCCATCATGCCTCATGCCGTCAAGTTTAACCCTTACCAATAAACGTCACCGAAATAATACTGATCTTACTTCTATAGCTATACTATAAAAAGTTACCTCGTGTACTATTAGCTACAGTAATATTTGCAAATATTACCACCAATAAACCTTTATGTTAAAAAGCTCATACAAACTGAAAAAAATGTCATTAAGAAGCTCATCTAATCTACAAATGATTATACATATTTAGGGATAAAAACACAAGGTTATTGAAGTGAATTTAAAGCCTAAGAAAAACGATATCAAAAGCCGGAAAAAAGCCTAATCAGCATTTTGTGCTCTATCAGTGCCACTAATTAAATATTAGGTTTAGATTATATCATTATGTGAACGGCTTTAAAATCATTCAGAAGGGTGAAAAAACTAACTGTAAGGAATTTCTCGTCATAAATCCGTTATAATTTGTAACGGAAAAAAGAATGTGGTCTTGTTTAAGGTACCTTATATGTAGGTATAATAGGAACCTAATACATTCTGAAGTTTAAATCTGATGCATTTACCTATTAAGTTTAATTCCTTTGATACACTGATAAACACGTTTTGCAAAGGTTTCATTCAAATCGGCAGTGCTACTGTATTGATAGAGGGGAGGCTTAAGTCTTTGATTGATCACATGCAGTCGCTTTACATTTACCGAATTGTGTATTCTGAATAATGGTAGCAATCGAAATTTGATAAAAAAGTGAAATATCTTACAATCATATTTGTTCCGAAGATAAATGAAAATAATTGTAAAAGAGGCTTTAAAACTTTGATAAAAGATTTGAGAATTTACAAAATCTATGCGTACTACACCTGCAGGTCGTGCCTATCTATCTATCTAGATAGATCTATAGAATACTAGGTAGATACACCTACTTAAAATCGTCTTAAAATTTACATCACAATGCTCTCTTGATCATAAAACGAGTGTCTTAAAAAACAGTTTCAATCAAAATTGTATTCGCAACAACGTCAACTAAACCATGAATGTCACATATAATCTGGCGCTATTTACAGGCTATGCTAGTATTTTAGTGAAATTCAGTGCATGGTTTAGGTGTTTTGCATCATACATGAGTAATCTCATTAGAGCAACAATAGTAGCGGCTAATCTGATAGGAAAGCACGACGCGCCAGTTTCACGACTAAGCTGAAATAAATATAATCTGATTACAGATAATGGAGGACGTAGAATTTTCCACAACCTAGATACATTTTAGTTGTCAGGTTGTTATTAACCTGTTGCCACTGTTAATGAGGGTTCGAGCTATTTACTTAGTAGGATAAATATTTATCATCTTCTATGTTTAGGTTAATTGTTTCTTTATCTAGCTTTTTTTTCGAAATAGATTGATCAATTTTTCTACGTTTATCTTTGAAAATATTCCTTATACGCTACTTTGTATTGCAATCTATACATATAAAATGCTTTGTCCTGAACTACTGACTGACTGACTGACGGATCAACGCACAGCTTAAACCGCTGATCGTAGAGACCTGAAACTTGGAGAGTGTGTTCTTTTTGTGACGTAGGCATCCGATAAGAAAGGAATTTCCGAACTTCTACCCCTAAGGGAGTAAAAAAGGGGGCAAAGTTTGTATGGGACAGCGTGATTCTTTGGTCCAATCTACTTCAAATTTTGCAAAAACATTTTTAACGGAATTGATGAAACACGTGTTTCGTATTTTATTGAAATTATCCCCTAACGGGGTTAAAAAGGGGTAGAAAGTTATTTTGGGGTTGGTTTGCTTAAAAGTACCTACCATTTTCGACATCTACGCGGACGAAGTCGCGGGCAAAAGCTAGTAATAAAATATAAGTAAAAGACGTAAATCATATATTATTTTATTCTTGAAATGTTACAGTGGAGATAGTAATTTAAAAGTCCCCAGGGAAATGGCTACTCGAAATGCGTAATTCGACATAGCGATCCCCGGTCACCGACTAAAATGTAAAATGGCTCCCTTGCATTTTTTCCTAAGTGCCATAAAGTATGACATTTATTACGGTCAGATCTGCCTCAACCACTATTGATAGGCAAATGAGAGACTTTTTTAAAAGAAAAACGATGTCTGTTTTTTATGTGTGCTCGGGATAAGGATGTTTTTGGAGTTTGCAACTCATGTCATGATTCTTGCTCGTAATGAACGGTTTTCGGTTTTTGCTATAATTTTCAATGGTCTTTGTCAACAGTTTTAGGTAGGTAAGTATTTTTGTAGGTTGGTTTCATATTGTACCTATATTAATTTAGTGAGATGCAAAGAGTTTGCATTTACTGTTCGTATGGGAGGGTGGGAGGAGATGAAATTAACCTAAACAATATTTAGGTAAGTAGGTAGCCAATTCTATAAACGTAGTAACTTAAGTGACCACCTAAATATTAGTATCAACCTACCCACTCACATAGCACAATTCGTATAGTGCCTATAGCAAGATCTAAAGCTCAGAAAGAATTCAGAAATTGAACCATCATTATAGATATGGGCAATAACTCAAAGAATAGGTCAAGCACAATAGTGAGTGCCACCGATAATCGTATATTAAAGCCCTTATCCCTATGAGCACCTCTGCGACAATGGAAAGGAATATAATGTCGAAAAGTGGCCACATAAAAATGACATACGGTTTTGGCGACGTGGTTAGATGGAAAAAATATCGCGAGCACCGAAACCGCAATATGGCTCTCAGATAAAAATGAATGATGGAAGTTGAGTTTACAATTCGTATTTGCATTCTGTCCTGAATGAAACCATCACTAAACTGAAGAAGTCTTGAAGAATTGATACTTGGTCATAGTAAGTAGATACGAGGATACGTACTAATAATTAGAAAAAAAAACAAGGTTCAAAATTATTACTTATGAAGTTTTTATACCTTTTATCGAGATTTTAACTTGTTCCAAAGTTTTACCACCGTTACCCCCAAGCTTTCTTACATTTATTTTCCAATACCAGATTTTCCTTTTCGTTGGAACGTGCAAAACAGCAGTAAAAAGTTGAAATCACCGAACACTCTTTGTGCCTGAAGTCGAATCGTTTTTCCCATCAGGCGGCAAATGCGAAATCGTAATAAAACTATCGATGTGATAGGTATGTAAAGTAGCCATAATATTGAAAAGTTCCAAAGTCCATCAATAAATGTGCTGCTGTGTGGGGAACGTTACGGCCCTAAGATCCGTAGGAGTAGTGATGTTACGTGGGCAGTGGGATTTAGATAGATAGATAGATAAATTCTTTATTGTAAACACCAATTTCAAATAACATTAAATAAAAACAAAGCTTAAGTCTAAGTGTTACAAAGGGCGGCCTTATCGCTCAAAGCGATCTCTTCCAGGCAACCTTTGGATGGACAAGAAGTTGAGGAAGGTGAAGGGTAGGGTGTTCAAACTAAGATGCAAATAACAACAAAAACATAATAATAAATACAAACTTAACTACATTTTATCGATATCGATAACCTTAAAAAAGATTTATTGGTATGAAGCCATGAGAAAAATGAAGTACTATTTATAGTAGAGCAGTTAGTGTCATTATAGGTGATTGGGGTTTTACCAACAAGGCGTAGGAACCTACATCAATTAAAACTAGATGGAAGGACAAATCCAAGGTTCATTAACCTCTTTTAAGCTGGTTTCATCATAGAACTCATCTCCAGTTTTGCACATCTTATTTCGAAATTGAAAATAGGAGTAAGGATGTATAATAATAATGAGTACTTTGTAGGTATACTTAATTAAAAATAGACGGACAAGAAAGTGATCTTAGAAGGGTTCCTTTTTTACCTTTTGAGGCACCTACGGAACCCTAAAAAGGTCTGACAATCTGTCAGAAAATTTAGAAAATCTTAAATACCTAGGTGATTAAACATTTCTACAGTTGAATATTTTTCGACGTTGGTGTTTGTATCTACTTTGGCGATCGTCATTGTCGATTACTAATTACTTTTGTTTAGCACAAAAGCATATAAAGTTAAAGATTTGACGACCCAGTTGGCACAATGCTAACCACGCCGGACTTCCAAACACAGGGTTGCAGGTTCGATTCCCGCCTCAGACAAATATTTATGCTTAGATATTTGTCTGTGGTCTAGTTGTTTCTATGTATTATAAGTATATATTTACAAAAGAAAAGTATTTATGTAGTATATCCGTTGCCTAGCACCCATAACACAAGTGTAGATGGCGATGTGTGGAATGTCCTGCAATATTTATTTATATTTATTCCTTTCTAACGTTTTTTATCGATATAATAATATCGACTGCGGCAATCCCTAACGGCACAAGGAGGCGTCAAAACGCACCGACCGCAACTATCAAAGAGAAATCTTTTCCGTGTATCAATAATGTTAGATCGTGGCGACGACTAGACACATTGCGTTCTTTATGCCGATATGATGTGACATTATGTTATTATCGGCTACTTTATAGAGTAAATCTGTTATGATACGACTTTGTTTGGTTAGTTTGCTAATCTTCTTCTTCTCGTACATATAGTGGTGTGGCTCACCTATTGTTAAAGTTTTCAGATCGCCCTTAGGCCTCTAACTTGATCTAACGACTGCTACTAGAGGTAGCAACCGGGACCAACGGCTTAACGTGCCTTCCGAAGCACGGACTAAATATTTGCTAATAAAGTACAGCTAGAACTACTTATTAAGTTTTTAGCGTTCCGTACCTACAAAGGAACTGTTAAGGAGTGTGTTAGAGATTCTCAAACTAATTCATTGATTTGAAGGATGAGTTATATAGATATTGAAAAAAGAGCGGTGTTGGCTTAGTGATAGATAAATAGATATTAGAAATTTGGTAATATTAAAACGATGGGTATGTAATAATGATTAAACATACTTTACCTTATTAAAATCTATACATATAAAATTCTTAGTCCTGAATCACTGACTGACTGACTGACGAATCAACGCACAGCCTAAACCGCTGATCGTAGACACCTGAAACTTGGAGGGTGTGTTTTTTGTTTGACGTAGGCATACGATAAGAAATTATTTTCTACCCCTTAGGGGGGGAAAAGGGGGGGCAAAGTTTGTATCGAACTATGTGACTCCTTGGTCCATTTTCGACTTAAACGCAGACGAAGTCGCGGGCAAAAGCTAGTATAGCTAGTATTATTATACGAGTTTTAGCCGACTTCAAACGATGTGGACACAAATCTTGAAAAATTATACATACCTACCTAACACAACAACAAATAGAGCTTCTCAACGCGGTTAGGGCGTGAAATTATTTTTCCTTGGCGTATGCAGATTAGAATGGGGTGGAAGATTAGCTACGGTTTATTTTTATAGGATTCCGATGATAAATGTTGCCATGGATGGGCGAACGAATTGTACTTATGTGTATCCATCTATGGTGTAACTTGTCCAAAAAAGTTTTGATAGAAATTACACTAAGTAGTTACCTTCGTCGTTAAGCTATGGGTTATGTTACTTATGTTACAGATAACATAACTAATATTAAGATTAATAACTCATGGCTAATAAGGTTAGTTTGAAAAATTGTAAAAAGTAGATACGTATTTTTACTATTGTACCAAATATAATCTATTTTGCTGTCTACATGTGTAAAAATTAAGAATAAACTGTCCTAGGAACTCTTCCCCCCTTATTGGAATAAGGGGGATTGAGTTTTAAGACGATATAGCAAAAAAAGTTAGTTCGTTTATTGCAACGGTACCTAACTGCTATTATGCAGATGCTTAATGATACAAATCTTTCCTATACTGTTAATATCTTCTAAACTTTTTACCAAAATATCCAAAAAATCTCTAGAACAACAATTTATCAAGATGCAATTGGTTAGTCGGCAAACATGTGTCGCCACCCTTCCGTCGCCGTTTCAGAGTCAGACAAAAAACGAGGAAAGACCGAGAGCAGACGGGCCGGACGATTGCCAATCCCGTACAATATGATTTATAGACCGTACGTCATACCCAATGCGTTTTCTATACGTCACGATGTCATTCTTGCTCGTCGTTTGTCTACAACCGGCTTACGAGTAAAAGTCTTCTGTGGATTAAGTAGGTAAGTACCATTTGTTTTTCTTTTTTGATGACACATTATTTTTTACATTATTGTGTTTTTTACATTAAAGTGGTTTCAATTATGTATTTTATTTATCACATTGCCTTATTGGGTCGGGTGTAAACAAATAAATAGCACCGTGGTGCCTACCAAACTCAATTATTGTTTTCCCGATGTTCAACTGTTTTTTCGAACTCCATTTATTGTTTCGATTGTCAACTGTTTTCCGATGTTTAACTGATTTTTGCTGTGTTCAATTATTTAAGTACATAAGCTAATGATTATTATTTCTATTAAGTACTACCTACTACCTATGTCATCTTATGACTTTTTTCCTTACTTCCTTTCTATGATCAGTCTACTATAATATAGCTCATCTTGTAAGAGTTGATGGCATGACGTGATGAAGAACGTGACCACTGCACTGCCGCGTCTTCCCTGTTTACATCACTTGCTTCCATTTTCTTTGATTGCCCTCACAGCTTTAGAGCTCAGAGGCTTTAAGGGCAGAGGGTTTAAGTGAGACTTATTATTACCATGTAGGTTATTAACTAATATTTAAAGTTAATTTAAACCAGTCATTTTAAAACCATTGTAGATGACCCAGTTGGCACAATGGTCACCATGCCGGACTACCACACACAGGGTTGCGGGTTCGATTCCCGCCTCAGACATGTATTTATGCTTAGGTTGTTTCTATGTATTATAAGTATATATTTACAAAAGAAAAATTATATAATTAGTATATCCGTTGTCTAGCACCCATAATACAAGTCTAGTTACTTAGCTTGGGGCTAGATGGCGATGTATGGAATGTCCTGCAATATTTATTTATAAACCATTTATCTATCTTGGGTGTAACCTTTACCTGTCGCACAGATGAATTCCGATTAGTCGTGACTCTTTTTTTTAGGAAAGTGAAAATCTGCATACTTTTCTATATGTTATTTAAAAGAAAATCCTGGAGACACGCACCAGCTCATAATGATATTTGGATGATGTCTAAGATGAATTTGGGAACCTCCTTTGGGAAGTCGATATAGGAAACGGAAATTCCTTTTTCACAAAGGCAGCCGAACATTTATATGAAATCGAACATTAATCGCTCATATTGTCAGTTACAATACAATTTGTTTGGAAACTCGACGCGTGAGAGAAATAATAACAAATGATTCGCTCCCTAACACCGCCTGGCGTTGAAAGATCACGCCTATTGCTCTTCTCCTGATGAAAAAAATGTTTAAATGTAGGTGTAGATTACACTGTTATGTAAGGGATACGAAATCAAGATAGATAGTAGGTAGAGTCTCTTAATAGATAATAGTCCTAGTAGAGTGCTATTAACCTATTATTATGTCTTAGGTATGTACTAAGTCAAAATCGGAACTATTAATCGATGCGATGCTAATTAATAATTGGCCAACTTGTAGATTTTCTCTAACCATGACATTTTAGTGTTACCTAAAGAAGTTTATACTATTCCCACTGCGTTTCAGAGACGCTTTAAAGGTTCGGTGTGAATTTGTTCGCCATAATGCCGTCTAGCTTCTAGTCTCGTAATGCACCGCCATAGAGGTATGAGGGGTCGAAGTGCACCGCACATTTTTGGGAAAATCATAGGACAACACGTTTTGTTAAATATCCCGTTTCCGAAACGCTTTAGAGGTTCGGTTTGAAGACAATATTTGGTCACTGTAATGCCATCTAACGAATATCATGGGTCTCGACATGCACTGCGCAAAAAAAACACTATGCCAAGCTCACGTAGTAAATGTCCGGACCCCTTTATTCTACCAATTAGGGAAAGGACTAACATATTTACATCTCTTACCCTAGTTCAAAATCAAATTGTAAAAGTTGTCACAGTCAAATTTAATGTCAAGTTTGGCTCAATGTCACTGTCTGTCATCCAGTCAGATTTTTCTTGTTTTGTGTGGGTTGTGTTCTTTGATTCTTGTTTACGATTTTTTGGAATAAAAAAATATTAATCTTTATTAGAAAATTACAAAGACGTGTTAAAAATGAGATGGACAATACACATTGAAGGCGGGCCTATGCGCGTGAACCATGCAGCTGTATGTATTGGAGACAAAGTTTATTCTTTCGGTGGATATTGTTCTACCGAAGACTACAAAGATTGGGAGCCAATCCCAGTGCATGTACTGGATACGAATACCTTGAGGTGGAGCCCGGTGCATTACAAAAGAAACGATGTTGTTCCCTTTCAGAGATATGGCCATACAACTGTAGCTTATGGCGATAAGGTATTAATATGTTTTTCTTTTCGTATAGACTTCTAACCTTGTCTTTTGCCTCATTTAACGGTAAAAGATAGTCTTCTAACATTTATACATAAATTAGGTTGTAGTAGGTATTTAAAAATGTACTAAAATGGATGAGGTGCTCAAATATTCACGCCATACTGTGGCCTATGAATTCATGAATCTTATTTTTTTAAGCTGGTAATTTCAAATTGGTAGGTACTTACCATATTTTGGTGAGGATGTGATAAGCGTCTTAGGAGTACTTTTCACAAAATATAGGTGATAAAATAAGTAATTTTAATAATACAAGTTGCCTTCCTAGGTTTACATGTGGGGAGGCAGAAACAATGCCGTAGGTAGTGAAACACTATCTTGTTTTGACACAAAGACATTAGAATGGACTACTCCATCAGTAACCGGCATGGTTCCTTATGCAAAAGATGGTCACTCAGCTTGCCTCATCGGAAACAAGATGTACATATTCGGAGGCTTCACATACCTCACAGATCAGTATTCACAAGAAACTCACTGTTTAGATCTAAATACTTTGGAATGGAGTTGTGTTCATGCACAAGGCAACCCACCATCTCATAGAGACTTCCATACTGCTGTTCCTATTGGGGATAGAATGTACATATTCGGAGGGAGGGGTGATCTCAATAGTCCTTATAACTCTCAAGAGGAAATATACTGCCCTCAAGTATTTTATTTAGATACAAAGGAGAATAAATGGGTTGTTGCTAATCCATATGGAGTTTGGCCTGAAGGAAGGCGCAGTCATTCAGCATGTAAGTCCTATTTCATCTAACACTCATTTAACTAGCAAAATGGTCTTCTTCATTGTGTCAATGGCGTCAATATATTTTAGTCACAGTACCCTCGCCCAGCCTTAGCCATCCGCATTATCTTTTGTTCTGTTGAGATCGTTTGCAGAGCAATTAACAGGGCAGAGAGAGTTGGTTGTCAGGATCGTTTGGACGGCCCTTCCACAGAAAAAGTGTTGGATCCGGAGAAACCCCACCTAGCCTAGCAAAACAGTTACTTTCTACTTTTATCTGTAATTTTTGCAGAACTTATATTTTGACCTCCTTGGCCCAGTTTTAATAGGCTAACTTTATTTTATGTTTTAAAGTGTAATTTGTGTATGATTCCAGGGCATTACAATGGCTTCATGTATGTGTTTGGTGGTTTCAATGGGAACACAAAGACCCACTTCAATGATCTTTACCGATACTCAGTTGAATGGAATACTTGGCAGTATATGGCTGTGAAGGGCCTCGTCCCATGCAAGAGGAGGCGTCAAGCTTGCGTTATTTACAACAATAGAGTATTCTTGTTTGGAGGATCAAGGTTAGTTCTATTTGTGATTTCATTAGAATTACACAATTTCTTTGTTTTTATATAAATGTTTAGTGGATGAGTCACTACATTGTGCTGTGCAATCCACTCATATACTCTCCCTTACATGTCAGAAGACAGATCACAGAAAATGACAAGCAATTTATAGATAAACTTCAAATAGCAACCTCACTTTCAATAAGATCTGTGTCACAATGTACTACTATGCCATCAATTGTTTTGGAGTTGCTACAAAATAACAGTAATTGCTTATGTACTAACTATATTTCAGTCCATGGCTTCTGAATGTTCCTTACCGACCTCCAGCTGATGATCAAGATGATGCGGAACCAATATCTGAAAGGTTGATAGATAACAGCGATCTTCATGTGCTGGATTATAATCCTACGCTGAAAACACTAGCGATATTAGTAGTACTGGAACATAAGCTTGATCAGAGTATTTTACCCAGGGATATCATGTAAGTATAGTTAGCCCACTAACATGTCCAATTCACTGCCATTACAGAACAAAGGCTGTTTCTTAGAGGGGTTAGAGGAATGCTATAGATCTGACTTCTATAAGCATGTTGGTTTCCTCGCATTCATTTTTCCCTTCACCATATTAACAAGTGTTTAATAGTAAAACTTAAGGATGAGTATCGACTAGAGTAATAGACTTCACTGTAATGTTCAGGCAAATGTTCAAAGTGTAGTTGGAGTAAATCTAAAAACAGCGAATGCTCGATGTTTTGTTACTAGTAAGTGCTAATCTATACCCACCTTAATGGTGCATGGATAGAATCGCAAATCAAGAGATTAAATTTGAGCACTCAACAAATTTTGGTAAAATGTATGGTTTTAAAACTAGTTTTTCTCTTACAGAATGGATATACGAACAATGACGATTCCCAATCGCATCAGTCGACCCATAAATCAAGCTGGTTAAAATGCAATGTTGACAGTCATTTAAATAATATTGTTATTGACGTTATGTACTTCCTTAATGAATAGCTAGATAAATAGGCAGCTAGAATGCCAATTAGTCATTTATAAAATGTATTTTGCACTAGATATTTTATTATTTCTGACAAATAAAATTGTTTGAAATAGAAAATTATCAATTTGTTTAGTTTTGAAATGTGACAAATGTGTATTTTAAAAGGAGTTTTGTGTAAGTATTGAACAAATCAACATATTGGAATGTAGTTATTTGTTTTTAATTTATGCTGTTTAAAGCGCTGCATTGAAGTGCCTAGAATGCGTATCAGATTAGTATTAGATGAAGTAGGCTTGCCAGCACCTTTATCACCTTTACCTCTCATCTTGTTGGATAATGTCCAGAGCAAAAACCTGTTCCAATATCAATGTGTGCCTGGACTTAGCTGGATAACATGAATTAAAGTTAAAATCCACTCTAATATTATTAAGAGGAAAGATTCTTTTGTTTGTTTGTTTGTAACGAATAGGCTCCGTAGGTATGTAGATAGCTGGAGACTTGGATTAACACATAGGCTACTTATTATCCCGATATTCCTACGGGATCAGGAGTTATACGGCTGAAACCGCGGAGCGCTGCTAGTAATTAAATTAGGCATATAATAACTTATTTTCGTAGAGGTATATGTCTCTCTGGAAACAAAGTATAGATCTGAGGTTTCTGAAGTAATTTTTTTAAGAATTACTTTATATTGCATTTAAAAAATCTTTTATTCAAACAAACAGTAGGTAGATATAATAAATACAAAATACCTATTGATCTTCTTTAACAATATGTTTCTCTTTTTCCGGTACGTATGGCACTGCACCAGGTTTGCTGTGCTTCCTTCTGTTGGCTTCTTTCCTCTTGTTCTTTTCTTTAATAGTCTTAATTTCCTTGGCAGCGTTGAGAATGTGTTTTGGTACATGTCTGTGACGGGCAATTCGTTTGACTTGAGGATGGTTTGCGAATTTATCTTTTAGGGCTTGTGAGTAGTTCAATGCTGTGCGTTCACGTGGTTTTAACTGAAAAAATATTGATGATTTTTTATGATGATGAACATTTTATTTTCCTATAACCTAACCACCCCAACAAAATGGATAATGACCTCACAGCTGAAGATGATATCTGTTTTGCTAGGTTATAGAAGCAAAGTGTAACTAGCCTACTCAGATTCACTTAAATAGGAGAGTGGCTGAGGAATGGGGACAATAGACCTCTCTCCAGATGATGACATAACTCTCCAGCGAAAGCGGACCACAGTGTTGCTCATTGCGGACCACTATGCTGCAGATAGCAACAGGAGAAAGTTCCTATAGTCCTAGTTGCAATTATAGTTTACTAGAATAAAAGTTTACTTACAACTCCAAGCTTCTCTGACGCTCTAGCTTTCCACATTCTAATATTCATTTCATCTGAACCGCTCAACACGTACTTATTATCCAAAGACCATTTGACACAAGTCAATCTCTGCATTCTCTTTGTATGGTAGACATCCCTGGAGTGACCCTTTTGGCTTTCGAATATTCTTATAGTTTTATCGTAACTTCCTGCTACAAATTCTTTGCCAGTGGGTGAATAGTCTACATCTATAACTGCTGATGTGTGGTCCATGTGTATATTGGTTGGCTGGCTGAGATTTCTTACATCAAATGTATATAGACTGAAAATAGAAACACAGAAGTATTTATAAGGGTGGTTTAATACAGACATAAGGGTAAAACTAATAACAATAGTCATGCATGACAACTATGCTGCAGTACAACCCATATGCAAAAGTTTTTTAAAGTCTTTCTTGAGGTAGGTACAGAAGGGTTTAACTAAAGTATCTCATTGTTAATGACTTCAACTTAAGGTAAAGTTGAGGCAACTGCAACACCTACATGCATTATTGGATGTTGAATGCATCAAAAAATATCTTTTATTTTATTAGTAAACTAGCTGCGCGGTTCCGCGGTTTCACCCGCGTAAGTCGATCCTGTGGGAATATCGGGATAAAAGTAGCCTATGTGTTATCTAGATACCGAGGTTAATCACAATCGGTCCAGTAGTTTTTCCGTGAAGGAGTAACAAACATACACACACACACACACACACACAAACTTTTATAATATTAGTAGGATATTGTTTTAGCCATGGAAGTTAAAAACGTATCTACGTATGTAGCAGAGAAATAACTCAATAGATTTTTGTCTTACTTATAATCTTCATTAGCAACAGTGAATATGAATGCTTCCATTGGATTCCACGATAAGGCATTGGAGCGCAATTCCATTACAACTTTCCTCAATGGTCCAGATTCTCTGCAGTCATATAGGATTATACTTCTGTCACTAGCACAGGAGGCTAACAGATTTGTTTCTACCTGTAAATCAGAAAAGACACTTTGTAATATAACAATAAAAATTCTGAAATTCATAGTAGGTACATACTATGATCTAAATATAAAACTAGGATAGGATACTACCTTAAAATGTCATATAAAAAAATCACCTGATTAAAAGCAACATGATGAAGACTATCAACTCCCCATTTAAACACCTTGACTGGTTCATTTCTAGTGTTTTCCCAGAGTTGGCAATGTTCCCCGCATGTAGCAAATAAAGGCTTATGTCTATGATATGTTATACCCGATACTACTGACATACTGAGCAATGTGTTAATAGGTTCCTCGTCTTCAGGGTCAACAACATCAATTTTCCATGTCTTAATGGTTTTATCATCACCGACACTAGTGAATTGTTTCCCGTTTGGAGTGTAACATAGCGAGCGGACCCATCCTTCATGAGCTACAAAGTTTCGAGTACATTTCTTCATGGCTAGGTCCCATATCCGTATTTCTCCGTCGAACGCGCCGCTAGCTAGTACTGCCAGTCTTTTTGGATGTTTCGCCATGCATGATACTCCGTCGCGATGCCCATCGAGGCTTCCTATGAAAGGTTTAGCGAAAACTCGTTCCAGTTTTACAGCATTAAGTGCTCGGACGTATTCACGCGGTGCCTCCATTGGATGCAAACTTGGATCATAATTTCTTGGTACTGAAAGTAAAGGGATTCATGGTTTATTTAACACCGAAAATACCTAGTTGTTGAGTTTTCAAAATAATAACACGAAAGTAAACTTACGTTTATGAATGTCCCTCTTTGTAGCTCGCAAATAATCATCGGGATTGCGACTTATAACTTTTATTTTTATACCTGACATACTAAGTTCTCACAAAATATCTGTTTTTCCTCAGTTACGACTCTAAAATATAATCAACAAACAGAAATTCTTCACCCACATGAAAATATAACCTCAAAATCCCATTATCCCACGAAATCTTTTTTAAATTAATTTATTCATTATTGGTATGTGCACCCAATACGCAGGCAAACAGTTTTTAGCCCATTCAGTCTCCTCCGATTATCGGTTTCATGGATGTAGAAAAAGCGGTTTATTCGTCTTGTTTATTGTAAATCCTTTTTTCCATCTTTTTTCATTCTCAATCCCTTTCTGTGCCCTTTCTACCCTACCTCCATGTTCTCAATAAAGTTATAGGTATTATTAACACTTGAGTTTTGTCCATCGATCGCCTCATTATTTTGAACCATTTGAACTTTATGTTCCAAGCTTTGTAACCTCCTTGACTACGACCGAATAAAGAAAAAAGTGTATGACATTCATGTTTACTGTCAATGTCTGTTCACTTTGACAGTGACAATTCAAATGTTTGCCTAAAACGTCAAATTTTTACATGAAATTCATGCATGAAATTCAAGAGTTTGAGTTGAATGGAATATTATTTTTTCTAAGCTTTTACATTAAGCTTTTGCCATTGATTTCTTCGTGCCATACGTAGTATTGTATTCTCTTCGCGTGCCATCTTCCTGCCCTGTCTGATTACTTTCCTCTATGCCTGTCTGCCTGGTAAGTTTAGCTTTTTTGTACATAATGGAAATAAGAGTATTATGATAATAATTATAGCTAGTTACTTGGTTGAGGTCAAGAGCGAAAACTTACAATGCTATTTTTATTAAGAACTCTAAATCGTTAAATTGGAGAGCTCCGACAAACCTATACCTACTATTGTGTTTGAACATTATAGGAGAGAAATAATTGGGTGCCCAATAATTTTGAATGGTAGGTACCTATCTCTTATCTGAATAAGTACTTAGTTTATCCAAGATTATTAGGAACAGCAGACCAGTTAGAAGTAGCGCAAATAGGTGTATAGGTACTTACTTTAGTTTATCTTTCATCTTAGAGCTTTTACCTCGCAACCTTTTGAAAATCATGGGTACCTCATGATCCACAATGATATTAATATTTTTACTATTCAAAAGGAAATTATAAGCTTCGGTGCCAATCAATAAATTATTGTCATAATATCTTAATTCATGAATCTTTATTTGTAAAAAAAGTCAGTAGAATATTATAATTTAAAATAAAGTATGGATTATGCAGTTTATTGACATACATAATCTTATGAGCTTCTTATTAACCTAAAAGGATAAGTTTAACCTTCCATATATAGGCATACATAACCTACCTACTATTTGTCTAAAATCTATTATTATCATTTGTTGTTTGCTTGTCCAAAGGAAAGCTTTGCTTCTACTAAGTTTTACTTACATTCCACACTTAAAAAAAAAACAATTAAAACCTACAATATTTTCCTACCCTTAGTTAAGTATTTTTCGTAGTAATTAAAAATCTTGTTTTATCAATAATTGTTATGCTGAATCAAACATCTCAAACAGAAATGAACTTATCATCATCCTAGTTTTAATCTGTAACACCATATAATCCATTTATTTCACACATCAGATGACTTGTTTCAGTTACATTTGAAAATACCTCAACCATTGTCCATGAAACTTTTTATTGTTTTAATAAGTTTTTCCGAATCAATAGGTAGGTACCTACCTACCTGAGTAGTCGTAATACATAGACATGTACAATAATTTTTCTACCTAAATAAATATTTTGCAAATTATTTTCTTAGTGACCTATTTATGACATTGCATACATCACCATCTGGCTAAAAAAAAGCAACTAGTCTTGTGTCAAGAAAATAGATAGAATACTTACTTAAATACTTTTTGTAAAAACATTCAAAGTCACCCAGACAAGAACCAAATATCTGTAGATGATCAAACATCAACATGAGTTTTGGCGGGAACGAGTTAACAACATGTCGTGCTACAGTTTTATTTTCATGAAACTTAGATGTAACCCGAGTTGAATTGTATAATTCTGGTGGAATGTTATTCAATTTAGTTCTGTGAAAGTGCACAAGTGTAGTGAAAGTAAAAATCAGTGTCAAACATGCAGTTTTCTCGTTGCCTCCAAATCTCCTATTAAGGTTATGGTAAACTTGCCACCGCTTTACTATAGCCCCTGACTTGACGGACTATGACGACTTTGACTGTATTGAAACACTTTAGGCCCGATTTATGAAAAATCGGGTCATAATTTGATGCAAAATATAACTTGACACTGGCTAAATGCACACGTGCGAAGCCATAATAAAAAAAAAAAAAACATTAACATCTGGCCCCAAACATAGCAACTAATCTTAGTTATTGTGACAGATAGACACTAGATAGGTATAAAGAATCAAATATTTAGAGATGAACTAGTCATAAAAATACTATTTGATACACGGCGGGAATTGATCTCGCAACCTTCCGCGCCGTGGTGTTCGGCCACCATGACGGTCGTCAATTGGACTAACCAAAACATTCATAAAGAAAGGCCTAATTCCTTTGCACTAACTGGTATGCATTATAAGTAGGACGACGTTCGAATCATCGTAACGAATAACCGGCAGCAACGATACCGACAAACTTAGATAGGAACGTCATTATTTGGTGTCGCTAACTCGCTCCCGGCGATAGAAGGTAGGTAGAGCAAGCCCGAGCGTACAAAGCACTGACTGAGAGGCGGCCGGGCCGCCCGGCCGCCTCTCAGTCAGTGCTTTGTACGTTGACCTACGCGCGCCCGCTTCGACTCTGCGTACACGAACCGCATACGGAAATAAGGAAAAGTCTGCTTACCCACCTACCTTTTACCTCTAAAAGCAATAAATTCTAACCCAGTAACATTTATTGTTCAACTTTGAGCTATAAGTGCCGTGATCACTATCATCTGGACCTAGAATACGTGTCTTGTTTCTAGTTTTTTAGGTAAGTTATTTTTGTTTATTTATTTTCCTTCACTATTGTAATATAATTAATTAATAGACACTGAGGAAAAAAACAATACTTACCTACTTTTTTTAAATATTTGTCTCACCTATTATAAAAATGTACTGTACCTACGTGTTCTATTTACTAGATGCCTAACCACCCGAAAACGTAACCAGGTAGCGGGTTAGGTTAGGAACTGCAGATCAGTTCGTAATTATTTTCCCAAAAACACTAATTCGCATTCTTCGTGGCACCACAGCAGAAACGATCCATTCAATTTGGGTAGGTATTCTTGAAAAAGTTAGAAACAGACAGTTAGATTAGACCAGATTTTAATAAGGTCATTTAAATTCAATCCTAAAAACCTAAATTCTAATCTATTGGAAAGACATTATAAGTTATGGTTATTAACTCGAAGAATATTTACTGCGAAATATTGTAAAAGTTGAAAGAACTCTTTCATTTCGTATGTTATAAGATTGTTTGTTGAAGATCGTAAAGAGTTTCGGGAAAGAACACTGTAGGTATCTATATAATTTAAAAATTAGTTTTTTTTTAATAACCCTGTTACTAACATTTTTACACTGAACTGCGAGAAACAGTGTGACATAATTGATAGAGTCGGACGTTGTCGTGTCGGTACCCTATTTATTTATCGTTTACAATTGATAATGTGTGTTGAGTTAATTCTGGATGCTGTACGTGGCTACATGTTACTTGTCACGTGTACCACGGTTTATTTAAATTCCAGAAGATACATATAGGCACCTAGATACCTACTTATACCTACCACCTACGCATAAATGATTAGTGTATGTTGTTTTATTTTGAATTGATTCTCAACATGCTGAATAGAAACTACTTAGGTACTGTATGTTGGTACAGTCGGCTGCAAAATTTCAGCCCTCGGTAGTGTTCGAAAATTACTATTATTGGAATGTTTTCATTCTAATAATTTTTTTTGGTAAATTGATGATTTAGAAGACTTTAAACTTCACCTAAATCAGTTGTTTAGAATTTTGCTTGTATTGAAAACATTCTTATAACAGCCGTTTTGGAGCTCTACGGTGGGTCTGCAATTATGCAGCCGACCGTACTTTATAGGTTTAAAAAGAAACCTGCATAAACACACAACAGAAACCCCAATGTAATTCTAACCACAGTGCCATGTTAGCTTTCATTATAAATTACTAGCAGCGCTCCTCGGTTTCACCCGCGTAACTCTCGAACCCATGGGAATATCTGGATAAAAAGCGTATAGCCTTCCTCAATAAATGGACTATCCAACACAAAAATAATATTTGAATTCGAACCAGTAGTTCCTGAGATTAGCGCGTTCAAACAAACAAACTCTTCAGCTTTATAATATTAGTATAGATACTCGTAGGTACCAGTAGCAAAGGATGAAGTTTGTTTTAAGCTCTAAGCCGACAATACAAAAATAGATAAAAATACGAAAGATATTGAGTTCTACTGAAAGAACCAAATTAAGGGCCTTGGTACACAGCCTATTAAATAGTTACTACCGGCACCGATCGCCTTCGTTGGGGAAAATTGTTGATTGTTACGAATATGTTTTTATTTTCTCAAAAGTGTTAAGATGGAATTGTAGGTGAGATTTTTACCAACATTTTGATGTGACTTGTGAGTCAAATATTCCCGATAGTTTTCAAACTATCCTAAAATTAAGAATTAAAACTAGTCTAGCTTTGAAATAACAAGGAATTTTCGTCTCAAATTACCCCAAAATGTCAAAATACGCCATTACCAAAGAGCAAACTATAGACGAGCTGTTGAACATCGAAGCTCGTCATATTCTTCTGCATACGTTGCCAGAAATAATCATTGTGGCCGAAATCGGCCAAGAAGACATCGTCAGGGCATAAGTAGGTACAGTAAGCAAAGGACTGAGGGTAGCAGGTGCATATTTTGAAGATTTTTTTTTAAACGATTCAGTAATTGTTATTTATTATGCTTGATACCACTAAAGCTTTCGAAGTGTCTATCTGTTTTATTTTTATTTTATTTTTTGTTTTGTAATTATGTACCTATTTTATATTTGTTTACTCTTTTCTTGTCCGTGTGCTCTTCTAATAAATGTCTATTCTATTCTATTTTTTAATGTTAGTTATTTCACGCTTATTTACCAAAAATTATTGGACCGTTAATAAAAAAATTAAAACTTTAAAATATGCACCTGTTACCCTCAGTCCTTTGCTGACTATACTTAAAAACATACAACTTTTGAGTTTAAATAGCAAATCGTAAGATAGAATTGGTATTGTAATTTTGTAAGTTCCCGATTCGTGACATCAAGTCATGCCTTCTAAGGAACCTAATTATGGCTTGTGAAATAATGATACATGGGATCGAGATGAACCTTTGGTTTAACGCAATACTGCTTAGGCAACAATGACATCAATTGTTATTACAAATATTTGTTTAAATTTATACTAATATTATAAAGCTGAAGAGTTTGTTTGTTTGTTTGTTTGAACGCGCTAATCTCCGAAACTACTGGTTCGAATTGAAAAATTGTTAGGCTATAGGCTACTTTTTATCCCGATATTTCCACGGGATCGGAAGTTACGCGTGTGAAACCGCGGAGCGCTGCTAGTGGATGCTAAAGATGAGTATAAGTACCCATAAACTAGAGCATTTTTTTCGAACATTTCAATGTAATTCTTACGAATGGTACTATACAAGCAAGTGATCAAAGTGTTCTTCGAGTAAATTTAAAAACAACGAAAGTCTGTTTGAGTATACTAATAATTGAAGTAGGTAGTCCAGGGCTTCCTAAACTTATTATAAACCAGCTGCGCCCCGCGGTTTCACCCGAATAAGTCCCGTGGGAATATCAAAATAAAAATTATAAGAAAAAGTAGCCTATAGCTTTCCTCGATAAATGGACTATCCAACATAAAAATATTTTTTCAATCCGAACCTCAGGTTCCTGAGATTAGCGCGTTCAAACAAACAACCATATTTTTACGAAGCCCTGGCCTCCTTGTCATACATTTACCTACTAGTTGTAGTTAGAAACAGCATCTATAACTTTTATGAGAAAACTAGCTAGGTACTTGTCTCGGCTTGTATTATACATATAAACCTTCCTCTTGAATCACTATCTATTTAAACCGCATCAAAATCCGTTGCGTAGTTTTAAAGATCTCAGCATAGGGACAGACAGCGGAAAGTGACTTTGTTTTATACTATGTAATGATAAAGAACAAAACAAAAATGAAAGCAATAAAGAATATTACAAACATATATACAAGACTAGCTGCGCCCCGCGGTTTCATCCGCGTAAGCCCGGATCCCTTGAGAATATCGGGATAAAAAGTAGTATATGTGTTAATCTAGGTCTCCAGATATTGCGTGAAGGAGTAACAAACATACATACACACACACAAACTTTCACATTTATAATATTAGTAGGATTAGGATAAACATAACCCTTTCGTTGCAGTGGGTAAAAAAGATATAAAAGCTAAGCTAAATTATTGAAGCCCTACTATAGTCTGTACCCACTTTAAGATACTTCAAATTGCTTAATAATTCAAACTCATCATGCATTGTAGAAATAATGTTCGCAAAGATATTATTATATTATTGCATGGTCTGATTGTGGTTCCGTCGAAATGATTTCTGCTAATGTAATTAGTCTAAATGCGTATAATATTCAAAACTATGTAGGCAATAAAGCCATTTCTTTAATCAATCACGCTCGTCAGTTTATAAATTAGACATTAACTTTAAATTATTCATAGAATTTAGTGTCCATAAAATAATATAATTTGTTATGCAAATATTTTTATATTCGTCAAACAGTGACTGGCCACTGCTTAAATTGTCTAAAATTATGTTTTTTTTTTCGCATATTTTGACAGCTTGCATGGGTCAAACTTTGCAGGTGGTATGTCCAAGATCAGCGGCAGACGGTTTTAGGACCAGTCAATAATTTACTCTTTTAGAAACAAGGGCTTTGACCTGGAGAAATTTGAAAACCATGACCAACATTATAAAGCTGAAGAATTTGTTTGATTGTTTGTTTGAACGCGCTAATCTCAGGAACTACTGGTTCGAATTGAACATTTTTGTGTTGGATAGTCCATTTAACGAGAAAGGCTATAGGCTACTTTTTATTTTGATATTCCCACGGGATCTGGACTTACGCGGGTAAAACCGCGGCGCAGCTTGTTATATATTAAACTGGCAGCGGTTTGCGGTTTCAACTATGGTTTCAACCCCGTAAGTACCGTTCCCATGTGAATATAGGGATAAACAATAGGGTTATTTCCAATAAATCAAGGTATCCTCATACCAAGTTTCATCAAAATTGGTCCAGTAGTTTCGGAGCACGTTCGTTACAAACATAAAAACAAAAAATCTTATCAGTACAGATCTAGATTTACACCAATAATGTTATTTCTTGCCAAGCAAACATTACCATCACCATTCAGTAAATCATATTGGAAGCGCCATAAATACAATCAAACTGACATACCTACAGTAATACAACATTTCATAAAACCTGTGTGGAAATTTAATTAAAATAACTGAAATATTTCTGAAGTGGTCTGACAGGATTTCCGCGTTAATACATTTATAAAGCCTTCATTCCCACGCGCGCATAAAATTCTCGTAATTTGTACAATAATGGTAAAACACTGAGGTATATAGGAGTCATTGACCATCGGAACAATCAGAAACTACCGTATTATGGAATTATGTAGGTATAAAAGCTACATTATTCATAACTGAATAATTATTATGAATGATGAATGATAAATGTCATTTTATAATTGGACCTTCCTATTATATTCCTTCCTTCCTAGTTGTCCGTAGATTGGCTCTACTGTATGGAGGTCATCATCCGCTATTTTTTCTCTTTTCTTTTTCTTATCAATCTCCATCGTTTGCTGTTCTAACTTCCTAATTTGTAACCGACTCATTCAACCATTGCTGACACCTTAAATAAATCCAATCTTTCGTTTATGAGCAAAACTATGACCGTACCTTTTCCTGGTTCTCCGCCACTTGATTTTTCCACGTGATATTGGCCGAAATTGCAGATCGTGTCAGCAGAAGGCCATAATGAAAAATTGAAAAAGAATGACATTGTAGATAGATACAGTATGCGTCATAAGTACACTGTCAGTTTGCTACAATAATACTATTAATAAGTATTGGACTTACAACCTTCTTCTAAATAGACGTTACACACAAACATAAATATTTGAATTAAAACTACTCAGTGTGATGATTATTTTCAACGTGTTAGCTATGTCTTTAGTTGACCGAGTGGTATAAGCCGCCACCCGCTACACCATCTGACGTGGATGGCCCAAATAATGAGGCTAAGTGCGGAAACAGCCCCGTAAAACTAAACTAAACTAAATCATCCGACGTGGGATCGATTTACAGGTTACGTTGTTATAATGTTCAAATGATGCTGCACAGGATTGTAAACGTTACGGTGGCGGAGACTTTTGACCGTTGACCGTTACCTACACTACAATCAAACTTGAAATAGTTTGATTATAAATTACGCATCTCAGGTAGCGCCCATAGTTTTATTCAAGTTATTAATCATATGCCATAAATAAATTAGCTAGTTTTTGTGTTAACAACTATTACTAGCTATAAAACACTAAAACTGTCTTTGTGTCCTCATAAATGGTCGTAATGTCCACTCTTATGTAAATATAACAGTAAAATTCTATTTATAGAACATAGAA
Organism: Idaea straminata; assembly: GCA_951213275.1. Classification (NCBI taxonomy): domain Eukaryota; kingdom Metazoa; phylum Arthropoda; class Insecta; order Lepidoptera; family Geometridae; genus Idaea; species Idaea straminata. The sequence continues at coordinate 6,898,430 of OX577850.1, forward strand.
CGCCGTCTGACAATGTAATTTATTAGCGGAATCGTAAAAAAATTTGATTAAACTTCAGTAACATTGAAATGACTAAGAAGTCGTTTTAGATTAGCTTTCTAGTGTGGTAACTCCTTCCGGTACCTCTCTATATAGCTTTAGGAAGACGAGTTCCAAATAAATGATTTTGAAATTATTTCGAATTTTTATCGACAGTATTTTTTTTATTCAAAATAATTAAAGCCAACAAACAATTCGATCAAGAATTTAAAAATTCTTACCAAATAATGATAAATTATCAATTATAATATATTCATTTTATCAAACAATTGCTGGTCGATAACTTTTTACGTGTTTTAATGTGAGGTTTTTGAATTATTTTTATAGCTAAGGCAAAATTCCTCTAATAAATTAAAATAGCAGTTTTGAAAGTTTGTTTTATGAAGGCTCTATTGCCAATACAATAGTGGGTAAATATTTCACCCATCGCCAAGGTATAAATCAACGCTACACGCTTCTTGTCCATCCAAAGGTTGCCTGGAAGAGATCGCTTTGAGCGATAAGGCCGCCCTTTGTAACACTTAGACTTAAGCTTTGATTTTTATTATTAATGTTATTTGAAATTGGTGTTTACAATAAAGAATTTATCTATCTATCTATCTATTTGAAAGGTGGCCACAGGCCTCATTCGCAATGTTCTGTTCCATTTGCACTATATCCAATTCGCAATTAGTCCTACCAATACTAGCGAAAATTCACGTGACTTCCACATATATTTACCCCAGGAAACTCACTGAGTAACTAGCTACATCTATCTTTAGATCTGTATCTTCAGTTTTCAGAAATAAGCAACAATGATCATCAGACTGAGCATACTAAAGCTGTGCTTCCTCTGTCTAACGATCAACATGTCCTGGTCGAAAGCTGAACTCTTCACAGCGATATCTGAAGTGGAACCGCTGTTAGAGACACACAAGAGGATCATTGACGACTTGGATTATTACATAGAGAAAGAAGAAGGGAGACTTAATACTTTGAAGAAGTAAGTTTATAGATATTTCAAGTCATATCCTAACTAATCTATACATATAAAATCCTTTGTCCTGAATGACTGACTGACGGATCAACGCATAGCCTAAACCGCTGATCGTAGAGACCTGATACTTGGAGGGGTGTGTTATTTGTATGACGTAGGCATCCGATAACAAAGGATTTTCCGAAATTCTACCCCTAAGGGGGTGAAAAAGGGGGCAAAGTTTGTTTGGGACAACGTGATTCCTTTGTCCAATCTACTTCAAATTTCGATATCTACGCGGACGAAGTCGCAGGTAAAAGCTACTCTATACTAATATTATGAAGCTGAAGAGTTTGTTTGTTTGTTTGAACGCGCTAATCTCAAAAACTACTGGTTCGAATTGAAAAAAATGTTTTTGTATTGGATAGTCTATTTATCGAGGAAGGCAATAGGTTAAAGGCAATGGGCTACTTTTATCCCGATATTCCCACGGGATCGGGAGTTACGCGGATGAAACTGCGGAGCGCTGCTAGTATCATAAATATTGTTTATTTATTTGTTTGTTTTTTCATTATTCCCTCTTCACGGTCAAACGACTGGACTGATTCGGATGAAAATTTTGTGATAGTTTAGGAAATGGAGAAGGACATAGATAATTTTGATCTCAAAATGCCTGCGGGATCGGGACTTACGCGGGTTTAACCGCGGGGCGCAGCTAGCATGTAACTAATAAGTTTGTTACCATGCAGCTTTGATTTGTGTCGCAGTGACGCGGCAGCCATCGTCGTCATCGTCCGTGTAACACAAATAAAACCTGCATGCTTACATACACAGAAGCTCGTGCTATTAGGACTTGAAATATTTTTAGTACGATTAAAACATAACATAATTCACAGCAATTGCTTTATCACCTACTTAGATATCATTTTATTTATAGGTTTTTATTATGATTGATGTAATATCTATATATTTTTGTATTCAGTAAGTATATTAAAAAAAAATGCATAAGTATATTTAGCTCGATGATATTATACTTATTATTTATTAAATCTTAAGAGTAAAGGGTACCGGCGCTCTCTCCATACAAACGTAGTCGACTGTTTCCTCCCTGGATAATGACACCAGCACAAATATTGTTGTGCCATAAAACCTATAACTGTCATGACTATGCCCCTATGTTTTGTTTTTTTTTTTTCATTTTCTAATTATCATAGAAATTAAGATTTTAAAAAACAGGGGCATGGTCATGGCTGTTATAAGTTTTATACAACAAAAATAAATATTTGCTCTAGTGTCATTATCCAGGGAGAAAACAGTCGTTTGTATGGACAGAGCCCTCGGTACCCTTTCCTCTTAAGATTTAATAAATAATAAGTATAATATCATCGAGCTAAATAAAAAAAAAGATCATAAGTTCAATGAACTTTCAAGCCTACGTGTAGAATGGCACGTAGTAATTTCAAATTCATTGACCACTAAATGATGTTATTTTCTTTAAAAAAGTGACATTGTACATAAATTTTTATTAGACCATACCTACCATTTTGATTAGTGATTTAAATTGGGCGGTGATTTATCGGTCAGTGACCTCTTTATAACAAACTGGTCACCATCTTATAGTGGTCATACAAAGATGATTTGTATCTAATTTGTGTTAAAATAAAACAGCTTTGGATGTCAAATACGCGAACCTTTATAATATTTAAAATAATATATAATACAAATATCTAAAGTTTAAAGTATATAATATGTTTAAGTGTATTTACTGTATATTATTACATGGGATATAAATAAATAAATATTGCAGGACATTCCACACATCGTCATCCTGCCCCATGATAAGTAACTGGACTTGTGTTATGGGTGCTAGATAACGGATATACTACTTATATACTTTTCTTTTGTAAATATATACTTATACTATATAGAAACAACCAGACCACAGACAAATATCTAAGCATAAATACTTGTCTGAGGCGGGAATCGAACCTGTGTTTGGCAGTCTGTGGTAAACATTGTGCCAACTGGGTCGTCAATATTTAGGTATATATATATATTTATAGATAAGTATTAATATATTGAGGAGTTTTATATGTTTGGTTAACCGAATGCCTAACTCCAAACCCTAGAAAATCGTTTTTTCTGGAACCCCACGATACATGCATTGTTTAGTGTGGGGGCCACAGTCAATGTATTATGTTAACATTAGGTTTAGGTTAATAAATATTTTTCATTTTTTTCATATTCAAGTCCGCTTTATATCAGGGGAACGAACACTAAAAACTAGCTAAGTATCTACGTCACAAAAAAATTAAAAACATCCCTATGTCCTTTTCCAAACTATAGACTACCCCTTTACATATTTTGTTTGAATTCGGTTAAGCCATTTGAATGTAAAGAGAGGACAATAAAAAAAACCTTTGTATTAATAAAATTACTAGCAGCTCTCCGCGGTTTCACTCTCGTAACTCCCGATCCTGTTCGAATATCGAGTTAAAAAGTAGCCTATATTATCCCCAATGAAACAATGTATACCAGATTTCATTTAATTCGGTTAAGTAGTTTCAGAGCGTATTCGTTACAAACAATAAATTAAAAAAAAACCTCTTTAATATTAGTATACACTTGCTGTGCCTTGCGGTTTAACCCGCGTAAGTCCCGATCCCGTGGGAATATCAGAATAAAAAGTAGCTTAATGCCTTCCTCGATAAATGGACTATCCAACACAATAATATTTTTTCGATTCAAACCATTAGTTCCTGAGATTAGCGCGTTCTAACAAACAAACTCGCGACTTCGTCCGCGTAGGATTTGAATTTTTAGTAAATTCAAATCTTTTATTTAGCTGATGCCTACGTTGTAATAGCTATCTATATAATAACTTCGATACAGATCTGTCCATTTGTTTAGCCATGCGTTTAATATCAATCAATCAGTCAGTCAGGACTTTTATGTTTATAGATTAAATTGAAATTAGATATTTTTGTTCAGTAATTTTACTTGTTAAATTTTCTTTCAGACATCTAAAAACATACAAGAGAGAACATGAAAAAGCAATGGAGGACATACCAAATTACTTAGGAAATCCTATAAATGCTTTCACGCTTATAAAAAGACTGACCACCGATTTAGATCATATTGAGGACAGCATCAAAATTGGAACAGGTATTTACTATGCTTCTTATTTTTCGACTAGTCAATCTGAGGACACAAAATAGTATACTTAGGGTTTATTGTTCTAACCATTTCATATAGCGTATCTATCTATACAAAAATAAATACTTTTCTTCCCATAATATTTTCCGATATTAGTGGTTTTTTTGTGTAATCTTTAATCTATCTAAATAAAAGGGAAAATCACTGACTCACTCACTCACTCATCACGAAATCTCAGAAACTACAAGTGCTAGGAGTCTCAAATTTTGCACGGAGGTTCCTTTTATGACGTAGGTGCTCACTAAGACGGGATTTTGCGAAATTCATTATAAACTATTATTGTATTTCTTGTTTTTTAATTAAAAAAGTAAAAGTTAATGTTTTTTTTTGCAATAATAAAACTTGTAAGCTTACAAACAAACTATTCAAGCGATTGACATCAATATAATTCTATCAATATAAAATGGTATTGGTAATGGGTAATTGAGATTACCGATTACCAATACCTACTCTTTATTTATCTTTAGAAAATTGGATCAAAAAACGCGTTCGAAAGAATTAATTGTTTCTATGTATTTGTGTATTATTGTGCTGGTTATAGACTACTTTCAGACAAGTACAAGTCGAGTTTGATAACAGTTACTACTTTTTCAGTAGTTTAAAATCTAAACCAGTCTTAGAACTGGTAATTCTGGTCTGATTTTTATATCTTACAAAATAGAAAACCAGGTTACTTTGGTGACTCTACTCTTAAAATCTTATCAAATCCATTTTAGTAGAGGTTACACCTAAATGCACATTGCAGTTAAAAGATATGAAATCTGATAATGTTTGCAATCTGATTCTGGTTCTTGGAAATAACGGTGAATCCGGCGTTTATTTATGTTTATGTTTATCCTTAAAAGAGTTAAATAAATAAAGTGTGGAATGTCCTTTTTTGCAGGAATGTCCTTTTTTGCGTAAGTACTTGTGATATTGATAAATATTCAGTAAAAAAAATAAAATCAAAATTAATTTAATATTGATATTTCAACGAATAGATCTGCTGGTTTGTAAAATAAAAGGAAGAAATAGTAGCTTATAACCTGTTATAAGCTACTATTTCTTCCTATGAATTTGTGATAAAAGGAAGAAATAGTAGCTTATAACCTGTTATAAGCTACTATTTCTTCCTTTTATTTTACAAACCAGATTATTCAGATAGAAAGCTACATTATTGAGACAGGTCTCAATAACGTAGCTTTCTATCTGAATAGTTATCAAAATCGGTCCAGTAGTTTCGAAGACGAAGATATTGCATATTATATATACATAACGATACGTCATTTGTTAAATTATAGTAAGTAGTTTTGAAGTTACGTGGCAGCAGATGAACATACATACATACGGGTCAAAAACATAACCCTCCCTTTGCTTCGCCGTAGTCGGGTAAAAAATTTAACGGCGGCGAGATTTGAAGGCATATTACCTAAGCAGTTATCTCTACTTTATGCATTTCTCTTAAAAAATATTTCTAGGAATGCACTGCCGAGTGCACTTAAAAAAGTACTTTTTATTTTTAGAATACATAAAAAACATAACAATGAACCACGAAGACGTGCAGTATCCAAATTTAGAAGACCTAACAGGCGCAGCTCAAGCTTTAACAAGACTTCAAGAGACATACCATTTGAATGTACACGAACTGTCAAAAGGTGAATTGAATGGAGTCACTTATAGGTAAGTCGAAATTCTTCTTCTACTGCTACTCAATTTTTCAAGACACTTAGACTTAGGCTTTGTTTATTAATTTCAATGTAAAAGCCAGGTCTTTGGCATTGTTATTGGCTGACTTTAAGCCAGCCTACTTCATAGGCTGAATGGACAGATTACTCGGTGCTGCATGGTTTCCTCGGGAGCACATCGCAGTGTGCAGGAAATAGCTTCTTTGTTTATGAACTGATTTAAATGTTTTTTTTTTTGTTGGAAAGAGGATACTTCAAGGGTGGTTTAATTGGCAAGGTCAAATACCTTGCCAATTATTATAAAGACAATAAAAGTCTTAAATTTTATTATATTAATTTGTTTTTTTTTTCACGAAACGTATGACGACTTAAATTGAATATTTTTATACCGATATTCCCACGGAATCCGGACTAACTTAGCCGAGTGAAACCGTGGGACCGTGCTAGTCTTAGTTTATAAATAGGTTCTCGAATAGTTAAGAAAACGAGATTAGTAATGAGATAACACTATTTTGACCAAAAGTAAGGTTAAAGTTTATCTGTTAAATTCCTCACTTATCACGAAAATCCTATTGGTATAAGTTGGTATTATACGTATCTAATGAGACCTACACGCATGTCCGCTCCACTCTGTTGTTTACCTACTTCAAGAAAAGGAGGAGGTTCTCAGTTTTACGCGTATGGTTTATGTTTTTTGGTTTAAGAGGAAAGGGTACCGGGGGCTCTCTCCATACAAACGTAGTCGACTGTTTTCTTCCTGGATAATGACACAAGTTGCATAAAACTTAAAGCAAATATTTTTGTTGCATAAAACTTATATCTGCCATGACAATGCCCCAATGGATGAATTTTAATAAAATATGTGTTCCATCCTTTCTGTTAAAGAATGTTTATGCAAAATTTGAAGTAGATTGGATCAAGACCAATCACGGTGTCCCATACAAACTGTGCCCCTTATTCACCCCCTTAATAGTAAAATTTCGGAAGTTCCTTTCTTATCGGATGCCTACGTTACACAAAGAACACACCCTCCAAGTTTCAGGTCTCTACGATCAGCGGTTTAAGCTGTGCGTTGATCCGTCAGTCAGTCATTTAGGACAAAGAATTTAATATGTACAGATAGATTATACCAAAATTCAGAAGGTCTGTCTGTACGTATTTAAAAACTATTTTGGTAAAGGTAAAACACGAATCAGGTCTCTGTTATCTTATCACGGCTTTCATTTAACACGTTCGTATTTATTCACGAATACTAATTCAGTAATCAAATGTTTTATTAACACTTTGGTAACGTACACGATTTTTTGTGGTCATGATTTGCGATATATTTTTTTTAACTGGTTTCTAAATTGTAAGGTAAATATCTACCTAATTCTTGATCAATTGTGACAATAAGATTGATTTAACTTATATAAAACCGGCCAAGTGCGAGTTGGTCTCGCGTAAGAAGGGCTCCGTATCATATTCTATTTTTGGTATTGGTTGTTATAGCGGCAACAGAAATACATCATCTGTGAAAATTGTAACTGTCTAGCTATCACGATTCATGAGATACAGCCTGGTGACAGACAGACAGTGGAGTCTTAGTAATAGGGTCCCATTTTCACATAGACAACCAAAATTGTGAAAAAAGAAATGTTTGTTTGACCTTCAAATTAGATTTCCGCGAACTTTTAAGTACCTAAAAGTTTAGAAAAAAATCGGCCAAGTGCGGGTGAATTGTTTCGTGCCATGTTGTATGGGAGCCCTATTTTTTTTTTCTATTTTTAGTCTTTGTTGCTATAGCGGCTACAGAAATACATTATCTGTGAACATTTCAACTTTCTAGCTATCATTAATTATGATCTATCTATCTATCTATACTATCGTTCTTTTTCAGTACACCAATGACAGCAGCCGATTGCTACGAGCTAGGTCGTGCTCTATATAACAGCGAAGACTTCAAGAACGCGCTGCCTTGGATGATAGAGGCTCTAAGGAAATATAGAGAAGAGGACGAAAACTATCCCTTTACAGAAGCCGATATACTGGAATATATTAGCTTCTCCCATTATTTGTTAGGTAAGTTTAAAAAAAAAATGTAGTTGTACGTCCGTCTGTCTGTCTGTCCATACGTCCGTTTGATATTTATTTTGCGGGCAGCTTCAACCTGTTATTTTAGTGTTACAGTGATGCGCGCGCATCTTAATTTTCACTCTCGCAGCTTCGACCTGTTTTATTTTTGGGTTACGCAGCTGCAACATGTGACTTTTGTGTTACAGATGCGCGCGCATCTTAAAATTACACTTATAAGTTTTTCATAATGCGAATAAAGAAGTATAACTTCAACACAATATTACATACAATAGATACATCCATCCATCTAATATCAGCCATTCCTTGTTCAATCTGGGAAATATGATTCCTCCATCTTCTTTCAATCCCGACGGTCTAGAGCCGTTACCATCCAATCATGGAGTGTCTTTTGATGTCGTCTTTCCATCTCAATGGTGATCTATCCCTCGGCCTTGTATATGCTCGCAGACGCCACTCTAGCAGTCTAGGAGACATTTCGTTACTTACTCTCAGTTTGAACAAATAAAAAATATGGCAATTAAAAATATATAGATGTTTTTTGTTCCTATAGCAACAACTCAGTTTTAGATTTGCTCTCTTCCACAAAATGCTTTAATTTTTTGTAAATTTTAAGTTCGCTAGGTTAATGATTTGTTTAAGAATTTATTTGCAATTTTATGTTTTTCTTTGTATATATGTCATAGTACCTGTATAGTTGTTTAAATCAACAAGCCGTAAAACATATTTGACAATGATCTACGGTGAACATTTACGTACAATAGTATATTACAGGCACAAATCGACCTAATATTTACATAACTAATAAGCTACGATTACTAACCTTATCTCCTTGTAATAAAGTATATATTTCTTTGACAACTAAAACATACATTGACAGACTGTGATAGCTAATATTGAATTATCAACGTACAGGTGACGTGAAAAAAGCTTTGGAATGGACCAAGAAACTGTTACTTGTCGATCCGAATCACACTCGTGCGATCGACAATATACCACATTATAAGAGAAAAATTGCGGAAGAAGAAATGAAACAGATAAAGAAACTGCGTGGGGTAAGTCATTTATTCTTTGACGACCCAGTTGGCACGGCGGTGCTCACATTGCCGGCCTGCCAAACACAGGGTTGCGAGTTCAATTCCCGCCTCAGACAAGTATTTATGCTTAGATATTTGTCTGTGGTCTAGTGTTTCTATCTATACTTATATTATAAATCTGAAGAGTTTGTTTGAACGCGCTAATCTTAGAAACTACTGCTTCTAATTTCAAATTTAAAAAATATTTTTGTGTTGGATAGTCTATTTATCGAGGAAGGCTATAGGCTACTTTGATTTTGATAATCCCACGGGATCGAGACTTATGCAGGTAAAACCGCGGAGCGAAGCTAGTGTATTATAAGTGTATATTTATATAAGAAAAGTATATAAGTAGTAAATCCGTTATCTAGCACCCATAACACAAGTCTAGTTACTTAGCTAGGGCTAGATAGCGATGTGTGGAATGTCCTGCAATATTTATTTAGGCTAATTCTCGTAAATTACAATTTACGAGAATTAGTCTTCTGATCTCGTGGAGATATTAGATTAACTAATATAACATTATTATAACACGCCCACCAATGAGAAGAAGACACAAGAAATACTATCGTTCTTACTATGTGTCTACTATAAATCTCTACTCATACCCTTTATCATTTTTAATTGTTTTATTTAAAGGACATAGGAGAGCCGGAGCAAGAAGTAAAAGTTGAAGAGCAATTAAGTGAAGAGGACAAAAAATGGTCTTACTCAAAGGAACATAAAGTATACGAAGCTTTGTGTCGCGGAGAAATGGATATACCTAGTGATGTTAGTAGGAGGTAAGTTATTGGCTTTGTTATAGAGGTTACTCTGGGAGTTGGAATGGTTCGAGTAGCGAAAACTCCCCGGACGCAAAATAGGCCCTTAGACGTTAAGTTGCGGAAACTCGGCCGACAATAAATACGAATATAAGGGGCTACTCAAAAATGTTGGAACTATGTACTTTATAAAATAATTTGACGTGATAACGTCATACTCCACTGAGGTCGATCGTACCTCTCTACCGCTTGTTCCGCGCTCTCGCTTACACCGTGACGTGACCATAACATGACACTTTTTTGTGAGTGCAGTGTTCATCGATTTATAAGACGTTATCACGTCAAAAAATCTCATCTGAATGCCTGGAAGAGATCGCTTTGAGCGATAAGGCCGTCCTTTGTAACACTTAGACTTTAGCTTTGTTTTTATTATTCATGTTATTTGAAATTGGTATTTACAATAAAATAAATATCTATCTATCTGATTGAAGTCATTCCATCATTCATTTGATACTTTGACGAAGAATTTAACCAAAGCTTTAAAAAAAAACTAATGCCAACACATCATGTTATTATAGATGTCACACTGTTTTAATATTATTACAAAAGAATACGGATAAAATATAAACTATTTAATGTAACTGTGTATGTTATTTTGTATTAGTTTAAAAATCTATATTAAATACTAGCTGTCACGGTAAACGTTCTTTTGCCATTTACAAAAAAAAAGATGTTCGATCCTCAGACCTAACGGCTATACACAAAAACATTCATACAAATCGGTTCAGCCGTTTAGGAAGACATAGGTAAGTAACAAACTTACACCAAGGCACGAGACTTTTATATATAGGTATAAACCAATTTAATCATACTCTTTTAACCATATTTTCTTATCAGCGGCGCCCCGAAAGTTCACCCGCGGAAGTCCGGGATCGAGATAAAAAGCAGCTTTAGATTTTTTTAGCAGTAGATTTTTATTTTGGAATCTATAGTTATTTACATTTTAAGTTTCATCGAAATCAGTCTACTAGTTATTGCGTGAAGACACAAATAAATTTAAAATGGTGTTATCTTAAATGACAATGCTGCAATTGAAAAACTTTTACCCTCGGTGAGATTTGAACCCACGATTCCGTCGGAAGTATAGAATTTTGCAGTGTTTTTTAATGCCTTAATTTCCCAAGGGGTGTTTAAAATACCATCTAGTGATAATGCTGGTTTATCTTATTTTTCAGATTAAAATGCTGGTACCTAACGGAGAATCATGCGTTCCTAAAGTATGCGCCCATTAAAACTGAACAAGCTTACATAAATCCTGACATCTACATTTTCCATGGAGTATTATCTGATGACGAGATAGAGTTTGTCAAATCTACTGCTAAACCTAGAGTAAGTAATTTTTTTCCTAGAAATACTTTCTAAGAAAAAAACCAAACTTTTTCCTCAACCTTTTCTCCTCTTTGCCTTCCTTGAAACAGCAATATTGAAGAAAAAAGCCGGCGTGCGAGTTGGACTCGCGCACGTAAGGTTTCGTACCAATATATTCTGTTTTAATATTTGTTGTTATAGCGGCAACAGAAATGCATCATCTGTGAAATTTTCAACTGTCTAGCTATCACGGTTTTTGAGATACACACTGGTGACAGACAGACAGACGGAAGGACGAACAGTGGAGTCTTAGTAAAAGGGTGCGGTTTTTACTCTCTGGGTACGGAACCGTAAAATAGGTAACAAGTCTAATTAACCTTTACTATATTCAAAGTAGCTGCATTTCGAAACCTCACTCTGATATTAATTGAAAATGTCCTTAATTGTACAGTTTAAACGCGCAGTGGTCCACGACCCTAAGACAGGCCAACTAGTTCCAGCACACTATAGAATCAGCAAGTCGGCCTGGTTACGTGACGAAGAAGATCCTACTATAGCCAGGTATTATATAAAATAACCAGCTTCTATCTGTGACTTCGTCCTCGTAGGGGTTGCATTTTCCAATATCCTTTCTCAGTAGATGCCTGAATAAAAGCTATCTGTACTTATGCCAAATAATAATGGCAAGATAATACTTGAGCATTTACACAAATAAAGTAAAATCTATACTGATATTATAAAGCTGAAGAGTTTGTTTGATTGTTTGTTTGAACGCGCTAATCTCAGGAACTACTGAATCGAATTAATTTTTTTGTGTTGGGTAGTTCATTTATCGAGGAAGGCTGTATGCTCCTTTTTATCTCGATATTCCCAAGGCCTATGTAGCCTTTGTCACTCCCAATGAATCAATGTATCCTAATACCAAGTTTCTACAAAATCGGTCCAGTAGTTTCGTAGCCTATTCAATTCAAATATTCAAACAAATCTTTTCTATTTATAATATAATTATAGAAGAGCCCATAAATATTAAAGTAGGTTTTATTTTCAAGTCATGACTCCCCATATTTAAATTACTATAAATAACATTTACATTTTGAAGACAAAAGGCGGATTTGATTCCTGCGTCGAAGAAATATTTAAGCATAGATATTTGTTACTGATTTTAGTGTAAAAAAAATTATGTCATCTTTGGGCTAAATGGCGCTGTCTACAATGTCCTGCAATATTTGTTTATTTACCAGGATATCGCAAAGAGTGAACGATATGACTGGGCTAAGTATGTTGACCGCTGAGGAGCTACAAGTGGTCAACTATGGGATCGGAGGACATTACGAACCACATTTCGATTTTGCAAGGGTAAGTTATTGAAATGGGGGCTATTACATTGACATTCTTAAAGCCACTTGTAATAAAAATTGAAAATTCATAGTTTTATTAAACCAAGTCTTTATTTGTGAGATCATGTAATTGGCTTTCTATCGTTATACTAAACTTTTTCAACTCAAACGATTTTTATTTAAAAACTAGCTGCGCCCCGCGTTTTCACCCGCGTTTGTCCCGATCCCGTGGGAATATCGGTAATTCGATTTTTTCTCGCCTTTTAAACCTTCCCTAGACCTCCACGAACATTTCAAGACTAAGATAAGATAAATCCGTTCAGCCGTTCTCGAGTTTTAATCAGACTAACGAACAACAATTCATTTTTATTTATATAGATATAAATACGCGATTTGGACCCGAAAATAATTGCTATTGTTATACTGTTAAGTTCTTATAATAGCTAGTTTTCAGTTTAGTGTTTTTCAACAACAACAATATTGAATTTGAAACAATATTCTTAGCATAATATGGTAGTAGCATATAGTAAATAGTACATTACGATATAAGTGTGGTAAATTGATCTTTGCATAGAGGCGGTTTATGACGCGCGAGCGGCAGCGAGCGTGTTATAGAAGCCAAGATGCAAATATCAATTCCACACGTATATCGTACGACGTTTTTTATCATAGTTGCGAATAAAAGAAAAGATTTGAAAAGAAAACAAAATAATAATTAACAAAATATTTTTGATAACTCTATGTTTACATTTTTTTAAGGCAATATTTTTTTGTTAATTATGCTCCGGAAAGGCCAGGCTAAAGACTTTTAACCTATACATCCTCGTGTGACATACATTATTTTTTAGGGTTTTTCTATTTGTTTTTGCGTCGGGGGTTAAGAACAAAATACAATGGTACGGAAAAACAATATATTTAAGTAAAGAAAAAACAAAAAATAAACAACTCAATTATTAATCGTTTTCTAAGTCATTATCACGTAAAATTTTCGTTCGTAAACCGACTTTAGAGACAACCATTTTTGTTACAGCTAAAAAACTCTTTGGTGCCTACCTTTTCGGGATAACTTTACAGCACTAGTTAACAAATCTAAAACGCACGCGTGCATAATATGTTGGATTATGAGCCTAAAAGCCGTTGAATAAGATCCACTTTATGAGCAACTGTGATAAAAAATAATTTATCTTCATATTACAGCTTGCACCTGCAGCGTAAGCTTTAAAAGTGTATTTCTTATTTTATAATATTGAGTATTTACAAAAATCTTAAATGTTTTTATGTATTTTTTCTATCATAATTAACAAAACATATACGTAACATAGTGTTAAATGGTGAATTGGTTTGTTTAAATAAAACATCGCATAATTAAAGATATTTTTGTTTGCAGAGTCGAGAGAATGCCTTTAGTGAAAGGCAAGGTGGAAATAGAATAGCTACTGTGCTATTTTATGTGAGTATTATTTACAAAATCCCCACTTTCTAACCCTTAAACATAGTTATATTAAATTCGCCTTTAATTTAAGCATTTTTCGCTTTCTGAAAGAAGTTAGGTGCCTAGCGAAAAATGCTGAAAGATTGCGTGCCCAATTTTGACAAATTAAAACTGCGTTATTAGATTATTGGAAAAGACATTTCACACAGGTTCCATTACTATTTTTATTATTATGATTATTTTGCATAAAAATAATGAATTTTATACAAAAAATCCACAAATCAAATATTCAGTTTTGAATTTGTCAAAATCGGGCACGCAACTTGAGGAATTGAGTCTTCAGGGTCATTACATAAGATTGCGTGCCAAAAAACACGCTGTAAACTTATTTACTCAATTCACGCTCCCTAACCCCTAATGAGTTTAATTTTTAAAGGTGCATCGACACCGCAATTAGTTTAGTCAAACGACTTTTCCAGGCAACGACTAAATGTTACTAGATATTGTCGTGTTTGTTGGCCAACATTTAAAAACAGTCAACAACAACAATCGAAAACATTTATTGTTATAATCTTACTGGCTGTGGTAGCTAATGTTGTAGAATGTTGCCAAATGTTATTGTGTTGCATAATGTTGCTATAACAAAAAGTATGCGGATGCACATTAAGAAAGTACAAAATAGAGCATGCTATTTAAATCTAATTATTACTATGAATTATTTGCAGCAAAATTTAAAAATCAAAAATATTTAACACAACCGATTTTTAAACAATTCTGTCTAAATAATTGTCTAATTTTAAGACTGATTAAGATTAAGATTTTGATTTTGCTGCTTATAGCCCTAAAAACCGACAATAAAAACGCTTTTCATGTTAAAAAAAAACCTTTGGCTTCCATCAAAAACTTTACCTTATGAGTTAACTGTCCATATATAAATACATATTTATATAGGTGGTACAGTTGTCACAATTTCACTAATGGCATCTCTTTCTATCTTACAAGCTTATGAAATTATAATTAAATTATTATAGAAGGTCTTTAATTTAAATGTTATCGTTAACAGTACAAGATTTAAATTTATAAAAGTCAATAAAAAATGTAACATATGTTGTTTTATTTGTTCATAGATGTCCGACGTAGCTCAAGGCGGGGCGACAGTGTTCACTGAACTCGGTCTCAGTCTGTTCCCTATAAAGGGTGCTGCGGCGTTCTGGCTAAATCTCCACCCTTCCGGCGAGGGCGATATGGCGACAAGGCATGCAGCCTGCCCTGTACTGAGGGGCTCTAAGTGGGGTGAGTTCTCTGAAAAAACGTATTATAAAAAATATTTTCTTTTAAATCATTAATCTTAGTAATACATAGATGACAAAAATATTTCTCCAGATCTTGCCATTTCTTTCGTTCTTTATAAGGGTTTCGTTTTAAGATTCCGTACCCAAAGGGTAAAAACGGGACCCTATTACTAAGACTTCACTGTCTGTCTGTCCCTGTCTGTCCGTTTGTCTCTATCACCAGGCTGTATCTCATGAACCGTGTTAGCTTGACAGTTAAAAATTCACAGATTATGTATTTCTGAACAGAAAAAAAATCGAGTCCGACTCGCACTTGGCAGGTTTTAATTTGAGGTAAGGAACCTTAACAGACATAATTATCTTAGGCTCTTTTAACCCTGAAATATTAGCGTTATGTCTTACCATCTTATTTTTCCACCATTTTTCCAGTATCAAACAAATGGCTCCACCAAGCCGGTCAAGAACTTCTCAAACCTTGTAATCTCGAATACCAAAAGGAAGGCATCGTCCGCAAGCTGCCGAAGGCGGTACCTAAAACATCAAGGTAGAATTTAAAAAACATATTTAATAGAAAATTGTAAACTATTTACTGACAAAAATTCATTTACATTGAGACATAAGACGTTGGGACTTTTACCAAAGGGAATGGCTACTTTTTTTTATGCAGCCATCGATCAAACTTACGCCCGTATTCACAAATAGTACTTTAGTTGCTCTTGTATAAGTAAACGCACTACGCTAAATGCGGCCCTATGATTGGTCAATTTATTGCTGCTCTCTTCACTCTAGTATATTACTTGCGGCCTTATGCGTTCTCTCATAGGGATGATTGTGAATGTGGGTGTTAATAAATATGTTAAGTATGCTAAAACAAGAATGTTCGGGGGTGTGATACCTAAACTCAGTTGGTTTGAAGTTATATCGATTTTTATTGTTTTTAATATTTTTTTATCTATATTATATTTTTTTATATATGCACAAAAAAGGGTGCCAATATTTGCCCATGCCGTTTATCAAATATACGTATAGATTTTATTAAATATCCTAGTATAGATAATTATAGTTATATCAAATCATGTTAGCTCGCGGTTCTATGTGTGCGTGACTCTAAGACACAGCTTTTGAAGTGATAACGTCTTATAAATAGATGAACACCGTTCTGCACTCACAAAAAAGTGTAACGTCACGCTCACGTTACGGGAACGTGAGCGTTATTGACAAGTACCCATAGCAAAGAATTGTTGTTGCTATGGTGACTATCAATGTTTTCTTATGACGTTATCACGTAAAATTATCGTCCGTAAACCGACTTTACAGGCAATCGTTTTTTTATCTGTGTGCCAGTTACGCGGGAACCTTTCGTCCGTAACATAAATTAGAGCTTTTTAAAGAAAATATGTTGAAATATCTGTATTTCACACTAATTCTATGATTATAATATTTAATGTAAATGAATCTTTGTTATATTGTAGTGCCAAGTAATTTGAAGGGTAAATCTTTAGTGTCACTAATAGATTCTCTATTGCTTTACGATCTGATTTGTATCCTAGTTTGACTGAATAAAATCAACATTTTTAAATATCAAATACGTCACTTAAGCTTGGGTTTCCTAGGATAGCGGTGTCGTCATAAAGCGGCCGTAATACAGCGGTCAATAACGTCACTAGAACTTTTTGCATGTAAACAAAATGACGCGGTTTCCTAGAGAGCGGTAATTGCCACCCTCGTTTACATAGAGAATGTTCTAGTGACGTCATTGACCGCTATATGACGACACCGCTATCCTAGGAAACCCAAGCTTTAGTACCCATTAAAAAAATATTATGGTGTATATACTCCGCGCACTATATGATGCTACGCCGCCGGCGCCATTTGTTAATTAAGAAATGTATGCTATAACTTCCATTATCAGGAATGTTGTTAATATTTGCGCATCTAAGTACTAACTAATCATATATTAAAGAGAATTTGTTTATAATGTTGGCTCTAGAAATACTAGACCGATTTTCTTAAAACTTGTTATGATGATACTTTGAATTATTATGAATATTACTTATCCCGTTATTTCCACGAGATCGCGGTACAATCTACCAGTAATGATTAAAAATGAAATTATTATAGGATATTTTGTTACCATACAGAAAACGCCGAACGGCTGAGGCCGGCATGGCGACCGGCGAGCCATTAAACTGCGCGCGGAGTATACTAACAAATTTATTCAGTCAACCTTTTAAATACGTAGTTATACGATCTGTTATAGTAAAATAAGCATTTAGACAGTATAAATACTTAACTATCATAGACATCGATAATCCACTAAAAATAATTATTAATTAATCATCATCAATATGTAACAGGTACAAAAGATATTAATTTAATAAAAAACAAAAAATTAAAATATAAAAAATTTAAATCCTCTTAGGGAAAACAAGTCAACAACCATATTATAAACAGTTAAATAGTTCACACTAATATTTTCTACTTAAATTTCTTTTATAATTTGTAGTTTGAGTATTCTTAGTGTTATAATAATTATAAACAGCTAATTGCTCTCACATAAGTTCTTGCCCAAATATAAAAATAAGTTATATAAAAATATTATCCAAATAAATAATATAAGACGTAATAGTATCTAATCAGAAGTAACATATAGAGGCTACACTGTTACCATATAATATGTATGTGCAGTGTCACAGAGTCTAGATAAAGTATTGCCATTGCAATAATATAGTACAATAGTATTGCCATATTCTTTCGGGAGTGCTCTTTCAAAGTTTGCCATGAGTGTCCAGCGCTCCACAGGCTTTGCGCTTTAAACGTGCCTTTAGGCTTCCTGTCCACAGGAGCGGAGTGTGGTAGCGGAGCGGCGTTTCCACCAATCAAAATCTCTGGCTGCGGCGCTCCGCTCCTCTCCGCTCCGATTTTAAGGATATTCAGCCTTATTGGTTGTCGATAATCAGTTAGGACAGCTTTTGATTTCACACATACAACATTCACTTGAAATAGTGCTACAAAAATTTGATAAAAACGTAGATTTTTCACGTAATGAGTTTGTGTTTTTTTGTAGTCCAGTAATTCCAAATTAAATCCCTTCAAAGGTTTTAACTCACTATCATAGTTTCTTAACATAATTTATGTTTATTATAAATAATAAAAAAATACTTCTGATAAGATGTAAAATTTAAAAAATGAATAGGTTTAGGGGCTTTAGAAAGAGCAGTACCAATCACAAATATTCAATTTAAAAAAATAAATGTCTGTCTATATGACCGTTATAATTAAAAACTTCTGAACGTATAGAAATCTGGTTTATACCATTGTACTTTCAGGAAATAGCAAATTTACAATAATATCCAACAACTAGAAATTAAATTATCAACGAAAAACTGCGATCAACCTATCTACGGCTACTATAGCCAGGGAAACCACGTATCTAGTTTTTTTTGACGTAAAACTTAGGATAGGTATCTAACAATTTAGTTATAAGTATAAGTTTTTACAAGTTAGTGAATTACCAGTGATATAAACTAACGATTCCTAAAAATGCATTTGTTATATTTAAAAATAAGTACCTAATATTATTTTATTATAGTATTTTCTAAGGTTTTCGCGACTTGAATTCATAATTATAATTATATTTGAACGGATATATTCGCGTTTTTTATTTTTATTTAAACCTGACGTTTCGGGAACTTTTCAGATCCCATGGTCACAGACAGACTGAGATGACAGTCAGGTTTGAACAAAAATAAAAAACGCGAATATATCCGTTCAAATATACTTAATTATTTTATTAGTTTAATACATTTTGTATGTATTTATTAAATATAGTATTTCTTACTTAATGGCATTGTATGATTTTTAGTATTTATATTAAGTATTTAAATATACCTGAAGTACTTATTGTACTATTTAAATTTTAGGTGGAAATAGGTGTCAAAAAAGGAAAGTACCCTTCGCCTTTTGTTACCATTTTCGAATCCCTATTTTACTCTTTACCTTAAGGTTCCCAGTCTAACACTAACTATCTTTTCTACAATCGTAATCCGGTCCCTGAGTTACGGTCCCAGTTTACGATTACCATTTTCTACAATCGTAATCTGGTCCCTGGTCCCAATTTGGCCGGGGCCTAGAAAGCGACCATATTTTTTAATAGTTCCATGTTGTTGGTTACCGCTATTCCTTGTAGTTACTAAGCTGATCCCAAATTAAGTCAAAAAAAGTCGCATAGGTGTTCCCTGACTTTAATTTGGATAGACTTAAAACGACAAGTAATTTTCATCTTTTAAAGTAAACCGAAATGTAGGAAAAATGTTTACCTAAAAACAACAAGATTAATTATTTCTTCATGCAATAATATTTTACAATTTTAGCTACAGGCATTTTGCGTATAAATAAATATATAAAAAATAAATATTACACAACATTCCACACATCGCCATCTAGCCCCAAGCTAAGTATCTAGACTTGTGTTATGGGTGCTAGACAATGGATATACTACTTATATATATTTTTCTTTTGTAAATATATACTTATAATACATAGAAACAACCAGACCACAGACAAATATCTAAGCATAAATACTTATCTGAGGCGGGAATCGGACCCGCAACCCTGTGTTTGGCAGTCCGGCATGGTGACCATTGAACCAACTGGGTCGTCAAGTGGGTATATGCCTGAATGTGTAGTAAAGCTCTCACAAAACAAAAAATATCTATAAATAGTAATTTAAAGTAACATAAAAATATAACAAAATATAAATATACTTTCTGATAGCAATCAACTTACAGATTTCCATACTTGACACGCATGAAGTGAGCAGAGCAATTTAAGACAACAAAAACGTTACATATAGAATTATATGTATACTGTACATAACATTCCTGTTGTTTATACATTACCCTAATGCTTCTTGCCGTTGTTTTTTTTAATATCTTCTAGCTTCTTCCTCTTCTCACGTAATCCGTCGATGATATGTAAGAATATTGAAGAACAAACAAAGTAAGTACATGCATGGTTTAACTTAGCATTGCACACTACTGTGTTTGCTCTTAAACATTCTAAGGCTCTTCGAGTTAATCATTCTTCTGCATTTGTTTCTTTCTTCTTACAAGGCAATTATTGAGACATATCCAAGATCTAACATATATCATCATAATCATGTTATACCACAGCTAAATTTAACGGGTGCCTAATTTTAAGGTAAAAAATCATCATAATTGTCCAACATGTCGATCCTCTCATAGCCCAAACGCTTGGCGACGATTTGCAACACACACTTGCATATTTTGGTCACGTATTACGGAAAGGCGATGAGAACCTGGAAGAACTCATCATGGTTGGGAACACAAATGGAAACGCTCTCAAGAACTAACTTAACTACGTCGACGGATCGAATTAAGAACCCCTATTATACTGGGAGCTACAAATGCGAGAGGAACCACATACAAAAATCGTAAACGCGTAACACATAAGCAGCACCCGTCGTCGTAGTCATCGAATTTGACTAAAACACCCGGGTCGTTCAGAGCTGTTAGGAAGTTTACGTTCCGTACGATTTCAGATTAGATAATTACAAAATTCGATAACTGCTACAACTTCTGGGACGTCTCTGGTGCTCGTTCATCTATATATTTTTCGATTAAAATCTTTGGACTCCATCAAATCATCAATATCTTTCATTTACGGTGTGAGTTACTTTTTCCATTGTATTGTTAGAACTTCAAGATTAAATGGACATCTTCTAGGAAGCTACAGCTTTACCCAACCTTCAGATTCAAATGTCAACATAACGAGTCTTTGTTATAAGGTCAACCCGGTTGCAGGTTTCAGGTTGCCTCCATCGATTCCACGTTCGAGGAAATGGTTATTGCTTGTAAACATTCAATGGAATATTGTCTGATACGAGTTTCACATTATTGATGTGGATTCCTATATTTCTCATACTGTTTTGTTTGATCCTTCTTTCTCACATATTGTAAAGAACATTTTATACTATAAAGGAAAGGAAAGTTGTGGCGGTTCTGAAACTTTCGGAGTTTCTTTCCTGCTTTTCAATTTTATCATGTCCGGGCGAAGCTGCTGGTAAATTTACCATTCTTATAAAGGTTTCTTTTGTAATGGATCGTTTTATTTACTTACCAAAATACTGGCTGTAAAAAAATACATTTTTGCGTGCAATAACCGTCTTTATTCACAGACAAGTAACTTTTTTATCATCGTTATCGTTCTAACCGTAATAAAATTTTATGTAACTTTAGGTGTTCCTAAATGGAATCCGTATTCGGATTGCGATTTGATGCTCCTTTCGAACTTTACTGTTCCATAAAATTAATGTCAGTCATTTGTTCAGATTTTCAACCTAAATAAAAGCCTTTTACTACCAATACTACGTAAGATTCAATAATAAAAACTTTTAAATGAAAACCGAATCGATACGAATACTCGTAAATTGTCCTGGTTTGTCTTGATTGATAGATAATAATAGGGTCTGGAAACTTGGAATGAAACTTTAGTTAATCAATGCTGTGTTTCGCTCTAGTGAGGGCAGATTCAACACAAACGTAAATGTGTCAAAGCATTTGTTAACTATTAAGAACGTCTACTAAGAATTTTTGAAAGGAGTTGTTCTTTAGCTATTGGCAAAGACTGATTCCTCAATTTCTTTTCTATCTCATGTTGCATGATACCTATAAACTTGGATAAAGAAAATGTAGACAAACAAAAAAGTATTCTATCAAATAATATCCTAAAGTGTCATGCATGCAAGATATGAGGCACTAAAGTTTTAAAAGAATTAGAATTTTGTCAAAGAATCACATAAAACTTCAAGTCGTTGAATTAACAAGTAAAAAAACATCAATTTTTTCTTCAGACTATAACTCCACACTGTCACAAAACAGAATTATTCAAGAATAATCATTGGAAACCATCTACGGATTTCGAATTTTGCTATGTTGAAGGATAGCTAAATGAAAGAAGTCAAGACTAACATTTGGTATCATTAAACCATACCTCTAAACCGTCACGGAACAGAGTTATGTATAGACAAACATTTGTGACTATCCGCGGATTATATAAGACACCTCAAACGTCCCCTCAGGGCCCAGAGATTGAAAAATACTCAAGAGGCTAAAGTGGGACTATACCAAAGTCCATACAATTATTAAAGACTAGCTTTTGCCCGCGACTTCGTCCGCGTAAAAATCGAAAATTAACTAAGGAATCACGTTGTCCCATACAAACTTTGCCCCCCTTTTTCACCCCCTTAGGAGTAGAATTTCGGAAGATCCTTTCTTATCGGATGCCTACGTCACTCAAAGAACACACCCTCCAAGTTTCAGGTCTCTACTATCAGCGGTTTAGGCTGTGCGTTGATCCGTCAGTCAGTCATTCAGGACAAAGCATTTTATATGTATAGTCTTTCCACGAGACCGGAATCGTTGCGGTTGTAGGATACAAGCTAGATATATAATATCTGCTATGTCCATATACCTATATTACAATAAGAAGTAGTGTACTTTTATGTCTCAATTAAAACTCATAAAACTACAATAAAATAAATCACAAAATCACTGATCAATTACTGTTTCACAATAAAAAGACACGTTTTCAATGAAACACTAGTATCGAACAAATGCTGGCAACGTACTGATGATGTTCAGAGACAGTCGTCGATGGCTAACGATGCAACCGGACCCTGACAATGTAAACATCCACTGAATGGAATCCACGATGCTGTCGCTACACCGCTGGCCGGCTATATGCAATGACAATAACTATTAATGCAATTGCGGGTAAAGATAACGTTGACCACCTTTGAGATTTTTTTGGTTTTTGTCCTGTCGAATGTATGAAAGTAGTAATTATAAGTTTTTGTTTATGTTACCACGATAAATTCACAGTTTATTTATGGGGTAACTGCCTCTCAGAGAAAAATCATATTGCCTCTACCGCTGCTGTTTCGAATTGTAGAGCTCCTCATTGCTAAGATTTTCTCTATTATTATTATTAAGAGCCTGTAGTGTCCCACTGCAGGGCAAAGGCCTCTCTACTCCCCTTCCACTGATCTTGTGCGACGGATTGCCAATCTGTCATAAATTTGGTCTATACCGTCTCGCCACCTTCGACGGGGTCTGCCGGGTAATCTTTTTTGCGTTGGTGGGTATCCAAAACGTTGCATATTTGGCCCAAACTTCTTCCGGCATACAGCAGATATGGCCGGCCCAATTCCACTTCAGAAAGGCAGCTTTTTGGGTGACATCGACTACTTGGAACGTAGTTCGGTATTCCGAATTCAGTCAGTAAGTCTGACCCGAGAATTTCCCTAAAATTAGTAAAATTAAAATACTATTTCATTACTATTAAACAATTAATTTTTAGCATTAATGATGAAAACAAATTTTATATATTTTTGCTAGAAAAGGACAAAATTGTATATTTCTATTGTAATAATAAACATATTGCTATTATTAATTGTTTTCAGTGTAGGAAAGCATTAATATGTGGGCAACAATTGTTTAAAAACATTAACTACTTACCAGTTGAGTAAGGGTAGGTATGTATGTATAGCACGTGCCACATTGTTTACCAATACAAGAATCCCAAGAATTATTAAATACAGGATGATTGTTGTATGAAAAGTTGTTTCTTTTCACAGTGTTGGTGGATGTGTTGGTATGTCACGCGACATGTTTACAAAACACTTTTCTTTGAAAAATTCGCTGTGAAAACATTGATGGGACAATACAATTATGTACAGTGGAAATTATATTAGGCAAAAAATTGATTTTATTATAGAGGGAAATTACTATAGAAAATTACATACCTACTTAGGTACTGAGACTGGGCGATCAGAGCTTCGATCATTCGAATAAGCGGACCTGGAATTGCCTGCGTTGTGACCCCATGCTACTCTTTGAGAAAACTGGGGAAACTTTTTCTGGGATTTCTGGGAGGCCCCGGAGACTGCTAATGAGACCCCGGGCACCAAAAATGGTCACCGAAGAGTTTTTAGTAGGTATACCCGTCGTCACCCCAGGGCTGGCGGATATCCGTGAGCATTTTCTCTCTGTTATAAAAAAAATTAAGTAA
Source organism: Idaea straminata (assembly GCA_951213275.1). Taxonomy (NCBI): domain Eukaryota; kingdom Metazoa; phylum Arthropoda; class Insecta; order Lepidoptera; family Geometridae; genus Idaea; species Idaea straminata. The sequence goes on from OX577850.1 coordinate 6,922,736, forward strand.
ACTATCCTCGTTATGAATTTTATTAATAACATTACCCTCCCCTTTGGCTTAGTCGTTGTTGGGTAAAATTTCCGGTAAGGTAAAAAGGTAAAAGTTAAAGGTCATATTATTATGTTTCTTTAATAAATTATGTACCTACCTACTTATATTACAAACAAATATTATATAATGTTTGCTTTTAAAGAAATACATAACAACTACTGAAATATTCGGTAGAAATACAGCCAAAAAATCTGGTAGGAAGTCGTCATTTTGTAAATTGAGTCAGTAATCTAGAACTATTCAAAAACCTGCTTCCAATTACTCTCGCATAGTTTACAGAATTTTGTAGTAAGGAAATTATACACAATAGACCATTAAAGTGCACCTTTAGCGGATTGATAGATAAATAATTACTTCTATAAAAACTGCCCTATGATTTAGGCGCACAAATAAGAATACATTCGATCAAACTCACCCTACTTCATAGCTCCTATGAATAGGGTGTTAAAAGAACGCCTGATGAAAGTCTACAAGCAATCTTATTATGTCAACGTGCGAGATCACTTGCCTCCAGTTGGAGGCAAGTGGTCTCGCAGGTAAGGAGTTCCTTGTAATTGCATTTCCTGAGTAGCTTACAAACTAACTGGAATTATCTAACTATCCTGCTAAAAGTTATTGCTGATAAGACGAGGTTGGGATTCCATTTTTTGGCTTTATGGAACAATTCTGAGGACAAACCTACGCTAAACCTTTTGTTCAATACAAGTTTCTATTGAAGAGATCTATTATCATCCTAACTATGATTCCATAATTAGAATAGTTTAGATAGGGTTTATCTCATTTGCTCATTAATCCAAGTTTCCTTCGAGTTATCTATTATTGGAAGTTGTAATTTATAGTTTTCCTGATGTGTTGAAGAAAGGTTGAAGACGACTTCGATTCTCATTTGATTTTCACGAGGCCCCTACTACCTACTGTTTTTCATTAATGTTTCTTCGTTTTTCAACGTTAGTTTGATTCGTTTTTAGTTTTCCATACCCAAAGGGTAAAAGTGGGCCCCTTTAACTAAAAGACGTCCGTCCTGGTTTGTCTGTATGTCAGCAGGTTGTATCTCGTGAACCATGATAGCTTAGACAGTTGAAAATATCAGTGATGATCCTACCTAATTCTGCTGCTGCTATAACAACAAATACTAAAACGGAATGTAGGTAATGGTACGGAACCCTTCCGTCCGACTCGCACTTGGCCGGTATTTATTCACTAAGGAAAGTATCGATATTTTATGCCCAACTCATAACAATCCATATCTTTCAATTTGTCTTAACGTGCCGAGTTCTTCTGTGATTCATCCAGTTGGCCCTAGAACCCCCTAGAATTAGATGTAATTCATGTGGTAATGCACATAATTATTTTTTTATCACAGTTGCTCATAAAGTGGATCTTATTCAACGGCTTTTAGGCTCATAATCCAACATATTATGCACGCGTGCGTTTTAGATTTGTTAACTAGTGCTGTAAAGTTATCCCGAAAAGGTAGGTACCAAAGAGTTTATAACTAGCAAAAATGGTTGTCTCTAAAGTCGGTTTACGAACGAAAATTTTACGTGATAATGACTTAGAAAACGATTAAAAATTGAGTTGTTTGTTTTTTGTTTTTTCTTTACTTAAATATATTGTTTTTCCGTACCATTGTATTTTGTTCTTAACCCCTGACGCAAAAACAAATAGAAAAACCCTAAAAAATAATGTATGTCACACGAGGATGTATAGGTTAAAAGGAGGAGTTAAGGAGTTATTTTTTGTTGAGCTATCAAAATTTTGTGACGAACGGAGTTGGCTCTGTGCAGACGTGATATATTTGAAGCTTTCGTCGGACACGCATACTTTTATAAGTGATAGTCATGAGAATTCTCGAAGTTGGCTTGATCACTGTCTGACCACAGAGACAGCTTGGCAGTCTGTAACTGACATTAAGATAAAATATGATGTCTTCTGTTCAGATCATTTCCCAGTTGAAGTGTCGTTTAATTTTAGTAGTTTGCCATGTAAAATTAAGTATACAAATAATTTTAATCAAGTGACATGGAAAGATAGAGATGACGATCAAATAAATAGGTATAAGTATTATTGTAATAATAGATTAAAAGACATTGATTTTCCAGTAGAGTTTCAGACATGTGCGCATGGTTTTTGTAAGAATGTAGATCATAGATATATTATTGACAAATTATATGCTGATATAGTTGGCTGCTTGCGAGAGGCTTCGAAATTAAGTAATAATAAACGTGGAAAATGTAAAAAGAGAAAGAAAATAACGGGATGGAACAAGTACGTCAGTGAAGCCCATCGGGAGGCACGACTTAACTTCCAAGAATGGTCAACAATTGGTAAACCTATGGTAGGAGAGATTTACAATAAAATGCGTGCGTCTCGGAGGCTGTTTAAGTCTAAACTCAAGTGGTGCCATGATAATGAAACTCAAATCAAGATGGACATTCTAGCAACACATCACAAGAGTAAGGACTTTAAGAGTTTTTGGAGACACACTAAAACATTGGCGGGTGGGTCGTGTCTTCCGGCGAGTGTTTGTGGTGAGTGCGAGCCGACCCGTATTGCTGAAATATTTAGAGAGCATTTCAGGGTTCATTCTTCACTTAAGCCAATGTTGCAGATGCCGGATGCTGTGATCGATTCAAGTAGTAATTTAATATCATTTACAGGAAAAGACGTGGCTAATGTAATTAAAAATATGAAGCGTGGTAAATCACCAGGACATGACGATCTCAGTATTGAGCATCTGCAGCATGCAGGAGTTCATTTGCCAAGAGTGTTGGCATTACTATTTAATGTGTGTATTATTCACTCCTATTTACCTCCGGAGCTTATGAAGACCATAGTTGTTCCTATAATTAAAAACAAGACCGGCGATGCCTCCGACAGGAACAACTACAGGCCAATCTCTCTAGCAACAATAGTGGCGAAAGTATTGGACGGTTTGATTGACTGTCAGCTTAGTAAATACGTAGAGTTAAATGAATGTCAGTTTGGTTTCAGACCGGGACTCTCCACTGAAACTGCAATACTGAGGTTAAAGCATACCGTTCAGTATTATACAACGAGAAATACGCCAGTGTATGCCTGTTTTTTGGACCTGTCGAAGGCATTCGATTTAGTGTCGTATGATGTGTTGTGGGATAAGCTCCGGAGAGACACTAACATACCTAGTGAAGTTATTAACCTTCTGAAATATTGGTACCATAACCAAACTAATACGGTAAGATGGGCCGGTTCGTACTCGACACAGTATAGGTTGGAATGCGGAGTCAGACAGGGCGGACTAAGCTCTCCTCGTCTTTTCAATCTGTACGTGAACGGCCTGATTGACGAGCTCAGTAGAGCCGGTCTCGGCTGTTCGATCGACGGTAAGATTGTAAATAATATTAGCTATGCTGACGACATGGTTCTGCTGAGCCCGTCAATCAGGGCTCTTAACGTTCTTGTGGGGATATGCGAGAGGTATGCGTTGGCACATGGTCTAAGGTACAACACTACTAAGAGTGAGATACTTGTTTTCAAGGCGGGAAAAAAGAGCCCTAGTTACGTACCTCCAGTCAAAATAGGAGATATATCACTTGGTAGAGTTAAGAAGTTTAAGTACTTGGGCCATTGGATCACAGAGGACCTCTCAGATGATGAGGATATTGAGCGGGAGCGTAGAGCGTTGTCGGTTAGGTGTAATATGGTGATTAGGAGGTTCGCTGGCTGTTCGAAAGACGTCAAGTTAATACTGTTTCGAACTTACTGTCAGACGTTTTATACCAGCAGCCTTTGGACTAAGTACACTAAAAAGACCTTCAACGCGCTGCGTATCCAGTACAATAAAAGTTTCAGAATGCTGCTGGGGCTACCAAGGTTCTGCGGGGAGTCAGGTAAGGTTTGTAGCGCATCAGGAATGTTTGCGGAGGCAAAAGTTGATTGTTTTTATACGCTAATACGTAAAAGAGCTGCCTCACTGATGCGCCGTGTGCGGGGGAGCTCCAGCAGTCTTCTGAATACATTACTGGAAAGGCTAGACTGTCCTATAATTAGACACTGGAATAGAATGCATATGTGTGTTAATACGGATACCACCAAAGATCACAAATTTAATAGAAAATATGAATTTAATTAATTTAGTAATTACTTTTGGACATTATTTAATGATAACTAACATAGCTGTAAGACTTTACTAACAAATGGATTGTACTATCTGATTAATACTAATAAATAAAAGTCTTTAGCCTGGCCTTTCCGGAGCATAATTAACAAAAAAATATTCCCTTAAAAAATGTAAACATAGAGTTATCACAAATATTTTTTATTATTTTGTTTTCTTTTCAAGTCTTTTCTTTTATTCGCAACTGTGATAAAAAACGTCGTACGATATACGTGTGGAATTGATCTTTGCATCTTGGCTTCATATGACACGCTCGCTACCGCTCGCGCGTCATAAACCGCCTCTATGCAAAGGTCAATTTACCACACTTATATCGTAATGTACTATTATCAGTAGAGTCGTATGTTTGTGTCATCGTGTTATATTGTGGTGGTAGCTATTTACCTTTAATTATGTCGTATTCATACGAACTGATGAATAAAAAATGGTTATTTACCAAAAACAAGTTTCCCGTTTGTCAAAACTTTGGACTGACGTCATTATGTGTATTTAATTTATTACAATGTGGTAGATCTCCTCCGCAGCCGTATTGAACCAGTCTTTGGTCATATGGTGAAAATATTTTGTGTAGTTATCAGTTTCTTTCATTATTCCTATTGTTGGTTAAAATAATAGTACTCACGTTGTGGTAGTTCTTTATTGATTTCAAAGACGGAATACATCAAAAATAACATCTCATTTCATTGATTTGTCCGATATTCTTATCATAAAACATTTAATTTTAAATCACTACTTCAATAACATTAAGAATATATTTTAAACATCGAAAGAAATACTGTTCAAACATTTATTTAACACATTTATCAAACATCTAATAGACTAACGGGGAACACAACATCTATCTTGGATTAATTTTGCTTTGTCAAAGTTAGCAAAGTCGTCAGATAGTTAAAAAAAAAGAAAAAAAAATACAAAATTAAGTAAACCTGTCTCACAACTTTACCCTGTAAAAGCTTACAACAACCTCATAGGTATTCTCTTTCTTTTAAAACAAAATATTATAATGGTTAAGTACTTATAGTAAGATATAGAGGTTCAAAAATAGAATTCATCAAAATAGAAATATAATAGACGATAAATACTGTTGAAATGTTTAAAATCAGACTTTGTAAGGAATGTGCACAGCTTAAAGCTAAGGGTAGATCTAAAGTGTCTAACACTTAATTCAACTATTACACTCAAGGGCTTGGGGCATCTAAGATACGAATTTATCCTACGTAACAACATAAAGTTTATAGACACTTAGAACATCAAAACATCGAAAACATTTTTAATAAACGAGTGACATTCGAGTAACATTCCGCGAGCTGACCTGATGAGTTGTCGTCATTATAACTAATTGTACATCTTAATTGTAACTAATTAAATACAACATCGAATACGAATATTAAAGTTAAAATGGCAAGAGATGTTCCAACAGCCTGCTTGTACGTAACAAAGCACTTAATAACAAAAAATGAAAAAAGGAAATTTGAGAAGAATGGGTTAGTTAGCCATAGGCATGGCCCAAGACTTGAGATCTGAAATTAAATTTCATAGTTGCGAAACTTGGAGATGACTTCAGTTGGCGGTTCTTGGTTGCCGTGGCCCCAGCGGCCCCACAAGTTGGCTCCACCCTCGGATGCGCGACGAGCAGCTGCATTAGTCGGGCCGAGGCTGGAAGGTCCTGAGTTCTTACCATCACCTTCCAACATGCGATCTTTAGTGTTTGGCTTGGACCAGTGCATCGACTGCTGCACGTGTTCCTTCATACCAAGCCACTGCTTATAGCCCATGGCTATGCCGCTCTGCCTCCACTTGTCATATAAAGCGCGCTTAGATGGGTCACATAATGTCTCCTTGGCTTCCTAAAAAATGCAATAATATTATCTATCTGTCTTTGTTGTTCGAAAATTCGGATATCTTACTGGACCTCTATAAAAATCACAATAAGTATATCGTTTCCTAATATCAAGTGTCCTATTATAAAACTGTTCCAGCTTCGTTCCAGTTATCTAAGTCTATTCAATACAGGTGAAGGCCGACTCCTTTTCATCTTTACAATTGCGTGACAAGACAACGTCCTTGGAAATAATGATACAATAACCAACTCACCTTCAGTTTTTGAAACTTGGCCTCTGCATCCTTGTCGCCATCGTTCTTATCCGGATGGTGTTGGAGAGCCAGAACTTTATACTCCGCCGTGATTTGCTCTATCTATAAATAAAATAATTTGGTTAATAACCTGTAATCCTTAGGCACATTTTCTTGTCTAGCGAAGGTCAAATCACTAACCGGATTACCAAAACATTGCGTTATTTTATTACCATTATGTTTATTATGTGTAACAACTTACAAAGAAACAATTATCTCACTTTGTAAGCCAAACTATTTACGCTTTCTTGAATTTTCTAAAACGATTTACTTATCTATACATATTAAGAGTAAATTTAAATTTTAAGCGTTTGTTTTTGTACGTAAATCGTTCTTATCGAGTAGTATGACTATGACTAGACGTCTCGCGTCGGCACATAAATTCCATTTACTTCGAGGTCGGGAAAATCCCACGAGTGAATAACCGAACTGGCGTAAACACAAACATTTTATATTATAAATCAAATGTCGAGACCCAGATTGCATTAGGTACCAAAGGATGTAGGTCAGTTCGAGGTCTCGGAAAAATAAGGTCATCTAGAACAGAACAATCGATAAAATACGTTGCGAATTTCCTAGCACCCTATAACACTAATAACTCCATAGAAAATTGCCTATAAAATATAATAAAACAAGGTACTCACAGAAGAGTTCTCGTCGCACCCCAGTAATGCGTAGAAGTCGTCATCGGGGTTTCTTTGAAAATTTAATATTTCATCAACGCCAGTCATTTTGGCGACCCTCCCGCACGATACCTCTCTCGGTACTGAGACCTCTGAGAGCGAGGCAAGTGAAGGGACGCCAACTTCAATCGTTGTTTTCGTCGACCAACTCGGTTTAGAATTCTCGATTCGATAATCGAGTATTTTAAAATTGTGAGCAATAAATTCGTAAAGTATAACCAACGTAAAACTATATTATGGCGTTCGTCTACCAATTACCTAAGCACCTTTAATTTTATTGCCTAGTTAATCACTGCATGAAAATAAAACTTCACTTATTTTTATTATATGGCCGCTCGAATCGAATGATTCATGAATCGATGAATCGTCTTTATTTTCATTTTACCTTCTCACTATTTCTACCCAGGCCCAACATTTTCGTTGTATACAAAAACAGGTTTGTATATTAAAACACTTTACACTGTAACCCAATATCTATTGGAATTGTAAAATACGAAAAACTTTGAATTATGTATATTTATTTGTTTACTACATAAGCCTGTCTACTCTTTTTAAATGTACGTGAGAGTTAGAGCTTAGAAGGTTTTTGTGGGGGCTCCAGCAGGTACTTTTTTCGGGAATTTGCTTTACCGTTCATTGAAATTCAATACCCTCAGCTCTAAAGAAAGGGGTACTCAATGACATTCGAGTAAGTATGAAATTTATTCCTTTGTGTAAGACGATAAACAAACATATAATATGCCGGATTTTAATCGAGCTCCTTTAGAAAGTTGAAGAGCAACTTTACTCCATTATATCGATATCTAACCCGAAGCGAAACACTTGTGTTTTCGCCTGATTGAAATTTAATCGTTTTACTCATATTAGAACGTCGCATCGATTGCTATGAATTTTTTTGAGTCGAACTACCTTCCTTAACCTGCCACCTTACCGTAGTAGGGCTTTATTGTAATTAATATAAAACAAAACTTCAATTAAAATATACACTTTAATACTTAAGTTGCGTAATTACTAATTAGGTTAGTTAAAATCTCGGAAATTGATATCTTTTGATCAGATTGAGTCACTGAACGTAAATTAATTTATGGAAGTTGTAACATAATAAAATACCGAATGGAAATATTAAAGATACCTGCCTTATTATGAAAATAGCCAAAGAATATTTATTTGCTTGAGACTTGTATGGAATTAAAAAAGGTATAAATTATGTAAGTTTAAAGATAGGTGTAATTACTATTAGTACCTACATAACCGCATTAGCCTTATTATCATGGTTCAATGCTTTTTAACTATACAATTTTTGAAGAAACATTGCATACGTAAATCAATCTAATGTACCTACACCTTTGTGAAAACAACATCTTAAACGAGTCTATTTATAGTTCCACGTTTTGGTAGCAGGACCTACTTCGATTTTCTCTGTGCCTATACAAAATATTGATTATATTGAAGGAAACAATGTGGCGGTATGAAGGTGAAATCTGCACGTTGAGTATAAAACGAAGGCTGACGACATTGCATATTCCGTGCATGCTCTAGACATTGGCGTCCCTACGCGCTTCTGCATCAAAAATAGCTACAGAAGACGCGCTAAAACGTAAGTTTACGCAGCTCATCGGGCATTGCGGCCGTGTGCCCTGTTTCTCCACATTTTAATAAAATAACACGATCGTACATCAAAACACTAAAGAGGTTATTGTTTTCAAATGTAATGTTTTGAACGTGGTGCTTGTCCCTCGCTGTCAACGAACTAGGCGTCCGAAGATCTTCCATCTTTGGCAGCGGAAGTAGCGACGGATGTCCCAGCTATGGGTGAGTCGACCAGCATATGAATGCTTTACAACAATACTCGCAGCTTCGTTCCCACATTTCCTATTCGCCCGGTGTCTCCACGGAAAGTTTGTCAACCTTTAATTTTTTGTGTGGAACCATTTACGAGTATGAGGGTGTATAACTAGGCACATTTATAAAATAATCGCGTCTCGCCAAACTGAAGTGTCTTGTGTTTAGTGGGACAGTAATTTATAGGCCACATTTGGGCTTGACTACATTTATTATTAACATGAGATAACACTTTGAATTTCAAGTTACTTCCTACCTCGTTCAATATTTGTTCATCAAGGTCATCATTTTAAGTTAAGCCTGCTGGAAGTTTAGTTAATTAAGTGTTTTAATCGTCGACGGGATATTCTTAAAATAAATTAACCTTTACGTTCGTGTCGTTTTCCCTTTAATTTATAGAATGACTGTAGATAAGGGTGTTGAGTTTAGCACCCTACTGTCTTAAAGGTCAACGTGAAATTTATACCTACTAGTATATTAAAAGTAAAAATAAATAAAAATCAATCTTTCTCGCTCTCTTGTGTAGTTATTAATGCCACCTGATTGTAGAGTCTGCCTTTCTGGTCTTCTCCCTTTAATCTACTCTATACTAATATTATTAAGCTGAAGACTTTGTTTGTTTGAACGCGCTTATCTCAGGAACTACTGGTTTGAATTTAAACAAATATTTTTGTGTTGGATAGTCCATTTATCTAGGAAGGCTATAGGCTACTTTTTATTTTGATATTCTCACGGGATCGGGACTTACGCGGGTAAAACCGCGGCGTGCAGCTAGTCTAAGTATATAAGTATATCTATCATTTTTAGGGTTCCATACCCAAAGAGTAAAAACTGGGCCCTTGCTAAGACTCCCCTGCCCGTCTGTCAACAGGCTGTATCTCATGAACCGCATATATAATAGCTAGACAGTTAAAATTTTCACTGAATGTCGCTATAACAAATACTAATAACATAATATATCTAATGGAACGGAACCCTTGGTAGGCGAATTCGACTCGCAATTGGCCGGTTTTTTTTAATATCTAATGCTGGTGAAACAGGTGTACCTACAGTCAGCATTTATTATGTTAAAGTATACCTCGATATAGCATAGATTTTTAATATTACACTAGCAGCCGTTTGTTTTATTTTGGTTCGCAATTAATGTAATCGATAACCAATCCTGTTATAAAATGAGAAACCTGTTTATTCATAAATTAATTGATGCTAAAATGGAAACCCATGTTATTTTCCATCGTGAAATTACGAGAGTACATGTATTTATAATTAACAAGTGTTCATCTAAAAAGGGATACTTTGGAGTAGGTACCTACTTAGATAAGTGGTATATTTAGATGAAAGGACTTACGAATTATTTTCATACAAAGACAGTTTTGGATACATGATTCTAAAATGAATTGATGGAGGTACGTAGGTATAATGCTAACATTTCATTACCTTTCACCCGTCATGTAACAATTATGTAATTTTTTTTTTAATTTGTTCCTTTTTGCGTGAGGATGGAGTAGGCTTGACCAGCACCTACTCTCTCAGCCTTGTCGACCATTTCCAGAGGAGAGAACTTGTCAACACTTCTGGAGCCTACTAAGCCGCGGGTTTTATGACGATATTTTCCTTTACTTCACCGTAAGAGCAATGTGTAAATACCTACTTATTTTCTTTATTTCATTTAATAAGAACCTGACATGAATAACACCTCCGGCAAGGTGTGCCTTTTCAAGAACAAAGATATATAAGGTTACACATTGAAATATGTTTGACATTATATTAGCAGGGTGGAATAATTGTTTGTATGAAAATCGATGTAATAATGCTATTACGGTTCGATTTAAGAGGAAAGGGTACCGGGGGCTCCCTCCATACAAACGTAGTCGACTGTTTTCTCCCTGAATAATGACACTAGAGCAAATATTTTTGTTGCATAAAACTTATAACTGTCATAACCATGCCACTATGTTTTGTTATTTAAATCTTAATTTGAAAAAAAAATAAAAAAAAACAAAACAAAGGGGCGTAGTCATGGCAGTTATAGGTTTTATGGCACAAAAATATTTGCTCTAGTGTCATTATCCAGGGAGGAAATAGTCGACTACGTTTGTATTGAGAGAGCGCCGTTACCCTTTCACCTTAATACTAGCTGGTTTTAACCGCATATGTTTGTTTCCCATGAGAATGTGGGGATAAAAAGGATTTAACCTACCTTTGTTCCAAGTTTCATCAATATCTGTTTTACAAGTTTTATCAATATCTGATTGAGTCACTTTTATTCTCAGCATGCGTTATGCAAATGTGTAAAATGCGGGACATTTCAGACAATTTTATGTAACTACCTACCCCTAGGACCGCTACCCAGTTTTAATATCACGCTGACAAATACAATGACGTGTAACTTATTTTAAAATCGGTTCAGCCGTTTATCCCTACGAAGTGACAATACCGACCCACATTAATTCAAGGCAAAAACATACCTAACCTTCTCGCAGTCGGTTATAAAAATCGAATAAATAGGAAATTTTACACAACACTGCACACCTCTCTCAAAACTATGAGCCCATAAAGAAGGGAAAGCCGACTGAGATTTTTGATCATCTATTTTAGGATCGGAAGCTTGTTCGTTCGTAGGGAATTTGAGATTTCATATTTAACATGTACCTAGTAATTTATTGGCTCAGTGGTGCGCGTTTGTGGTTGACGCTCAGTCGACGGTGAACTATGGTTGATTTGATTATATTATTCAAATGTAATTTCAGATGTAAATGGGCTTAATATTCAGTCGTCTTCATTAGCTTAGAGTAGGTTATCTAGATGAGAAATTTCACGATGCAAAATACGGATAGTATTTTTAAACGTTGACATATACTTACGTAGCATGTTTAAGTGCACCTACCTAGAGATCACCTGCGCAAAGTTAGCTGACACATTTTTCGATAGGATCCTGAAATTATAGATTAGAGATTTTTAATTATAGATTTAAATCTCGCGAGCTGTCAAAGAAACATCCATTATTTTATAAGAATGTATCTACACTAATATTAATAAAGAGCAAAGATTTTTTTGTTTATCTTTGTTTGTAACGAATAGGCTCCGAAACTACTAGACCGATTTAGATGAAACTTAGTATGAGGATACATTGATTCATTGGAAATAACATAGGCTACTTTTTATCCCGATATTCCCACAAGATCGCGAGTTACGCTGATGGAACCAATACGTAGCTAAGTACCATTGACAGTAGCTGATATAAAATTTAATTTTTCTGTACAAAAAAAAAACCAAAGTCTATGGCCTAATGCTTGCCAAATTGAATGTTTATGTTTACAATAGATTGGCTTTATTGATAAGCCTATTAAATGCTTGACATTGACAGTATTCAGTACTGTTAGACGTGCCAAATCTATCTAAGGCAACAATTCAATATGGCAACAATTTAATATTTATTATTCATTGTGCTTAACACACCAACGATCATAAGTGTTGACTATACAGTTAACTTTGTATAGAGCAGACAACGTAGACTTAAATCTCGCTGGATTAAAACAAAGTCATAGGTTTTTGACGACCCAGTTGGCACAATGGTTACCACGCCGGACTGCCAAACACAGGGTTGCGGGTTCGATTCCCGCCTCAGACTGGTATTTATGCTTAGATATTTGTCTGTGGTCTGGTTGTTTCTATGTATTATAAGTATATATTTACAAAAGAAAAGTATTTATGTAGTATATCCGTTGCCTAGCACCCATAACACAAGTCTAGTTACTTAACTTGGGGCTAGATGGCGATGTGTGGAATGTCCTGTAATATTTATTTATTTATTTTAAAATATTGTAGAGCAGCTCAAAATAACTACTGTCAATATTATCATATACTTAAATTAAGATTTAATAAACAAAAATTAAAAAAGAAATACAAAACATAGGGGCTTAGTCATGGCAGTTATAAGTTTTATGCAACAAAAATATTTGCTCTAGTGTCAGTATCCAGGGAGAAAACAGTTGACTACGTTTGTATGGAGAGAGCCCCCGGTACCCCTTCCTCTTAAGGATTGTTAATCGCGGTGTGTTGTCAGAAGGTCAATTCTCGTAAATAACATTGTTCAAATTAAGTACATTAAAATATCATTTCGATTACAAAAAAATCCCAAAAAAAAAGCTTACAATACCATCAAAGTCAACCTTTGGTATTCATAAGAATATTTTTTGTAATCGAAATACAATCGGAATTAGATTGCAATGTAATTTGAACAATTTCATTTACGAGAATTAACCTTCAGATCGTTACAGAACTTTTTCCGCAACCGACATCGTTCTGAAAGTCTGAAAAACCCTACAGTAGATTTTGCATGATTCACAAATACCCAAATAGGTAGGTACGGTCGGCTGCATAATTGCAGACCCACCGCAGAGCTCCAAAACGGCTGTTATAAGAATGTTTTCAACACAAGCAAGATTCTAGGTATCTGCTTTAGTTGAAGTTTAAAGTCTTAATTCTAACTCATCAATGAATCAAACAAAAATTATTAGAATGAAAACATGCCAATAATAGTAATTTTCAAACTCTACCGAGGGCTGCAATTATGCAGCCGACTGTACCTACCTACTTACCTCTACCTACATTTCAAAGTTTTTACGCACCAATTTTACCATATTTCACATTAGCCTATTTCAAACAGAACATTTTCCCTATTTATAGAAAGCAAAATCACCCTGTCGCTTATAAATTCATATTCTTTCAAAATTGTGAAGCAGAGATGACTGAAGAGAGTGTGCTTTTGTTCTAACTTCGCTTGAACGTTTATTGTGACCCCTGACATTTTTCCGACATGAATAAAAATGCCAGTTTATTTTCTTCTCCATTTATGAAAGTCATAACTGCGCCCTGCGATCTTACCTGTGTTAGTCGAACCCCGTGAGAATATCGAGATAAAAATAGTCTTATGTGTGATTCTACGTTGTTATCTAGTTTTGTCGCCATCGGTTGAGAGGTAGTTTTTGCGTGAAGACGTACTTGTACTTGTATACGGGCTGTTTTCTGCAATTAGACCCTCTTTAATCGGGTCGTTTTTGCGTGAGGATGGAGTAAACTTGCCCAGCACCCACCTCCTACCCTTTCAGCTTAGTCGACCATGTCCAGAGGACTTGTATTGATAAGTTCTTTCCTCTGGACATGGCTCCAGAAGTATTGACGCTTGAAGCCGTGTGAAGACATAATTAGTACACACAAATACAAAAACAGTTTATAATATAAGTGGAAAAAGCTTTAAAATTTAATTAATTACTTGGAATTGCCATTGTTCTTACGGTTCATCTTTTTATGGTTCCGTAACTAAAGGGTAAAAACGGGACCCTATTAGGAACACTTCGCTACCTGTCGTCTGTCAGTCTGTCTGTCACCAGGCTGTATCTCATGAACCATGATAGCTAGAGAGTTGTTCAGTCGTTTTCAAATATATAAATAAATAAATAATAAATAAATACTGCAGGACATTCCACACATCGCCATCTAGCCCCAAGCTAAGTAACTAGACTTGTATTATGGGTGCTAGACAACGGATATACTACTTATATACTTTTCTTTTGTAAATATATACTTATAATACATATAGAAACAACCAGACCACAGACAAATATCTAAGCATAAATACTTGTCTGAGGCGGGAATCGAACCCGCAACCCTGTGTTTGGCAGTCCGGTATGGTGACCATTGTGCCAACTGGGTCGTCAAATATATTTGTATACTAGCTGCACCCCACGGTTTTGGAAGCATAGTTCCGATCCTGACGTGTAATTCTAAGTAAGTAGGTAAACCCTATCGGGAAAAACCGGTTCAGATAGTTTTTGCGTGTAGTAACAAATATTTGACGACCAAATTAGCACAATGGTCACCATGCCGGACTGCCAAACAAAGGGTTGCGGGTTCGATTCTCACCTCTCACAAGTATTTATGCTTAGATATTTGTCTGTGGTCTGGTTGTTTCTAAGTATCACATGTATATATTTACAAAAGAAAAGTATCTAAGTAGTACCGATATCCTTTGTCTAGCACCCATAACACAAGTCTAGTTACTTAGGGGCTAGATGGTGATGTGTGGAATGTCATGCAATATTTATTTATTACTAGCTGCGCCCCGCGGTTTCACCCGCGTAAGTCCCGATTCCGTGGGAATATCGGGATAAAAAGTAGCCTATGTGTTAATCTAGGTCTCCAGCTATCTAGATAACGAGTTTCATCGCAATCGGTCCAGAAGTTTTAGCGTGAAGGAGTAACAAACATACACACACACACGCACACACAAACTTTCACATTTATAATATTAGTAGGATAGTAGGATTTATTTTTCATACTCCACACAAACTTCGTATAGGTATTAGTATAATACTTATATTAGGTACGTACGTCGGCTGCATAATTGCAGCCCTCGGTAGAGTTCGAAAATTACTATTATTGGAATGTTTGCATTCAAATAATTTTTATTTGATTAATTGATAAGTTAGAAGACTTTAAACTTCACCTAAAGCAGGTGTCTAGAATCTTGCTAGTGTTGAAAACATTCTTAAAACAGCCGTTTTCGAGCTCTACGGTGGGTGTGCAATTATGCAGCCGACCGTACCTACTCCTTTGAGTATGTTGGACGATGAACTCCAAGAGTATCCAGGTATGTCTGGTTAGTATCAAAGTAAATTATTCTGTTTGCTTCCGCTTAGTCACTAACCTAGATAATTTTGTAAACGAACCTCTACATCATACAACACATTTGTTTAGTGTTTTAGATTTTTAATCGACAGAAATCAGACCTTTTTTACGTATGAGTAACATTTTCTACATTATTCATTACTAGCTGCGCCCCGCGGTTTCACCCGAGGGAATATCTAGATAAAAATTAGCCTATCTGTTAATCCTGGTCTCCAACTATGTAGATGGCGAATTTCATCGCAATCGGTCCAGTAGTTTTTGCGTGAAGGAGTAACAAACATACACACACACACAAACATTAACATTTATAATATTAGTAGGATTCACTATCTTGATCTAGATACTATTTTTACCCGACTAGGAGGGTGTAATATTTTTTTTATCACAGTTGCTCATAAAGAGGATCTTATTCAACGGCTTTTAGGCTCATAATCCAACATATTATGCACGCGTGCGTTTTACATTGCCAACCTAGTGCTGTAAAGTTATCCCGATTAGTAAAATACGTATCTTACTGCTAATTACATACTTTTTTGATATATAAAAAGGTAGGTACCAAAGAGATTTTTAGCTAGCAAAAATGGTTGTCTCTAAAGTCGGTTTACTAACGAAATTTTTACGTAATATTAATGACTTAGAAAACGATTAAAAATTGAGTATTTTATTTTTTGTTTTTTCTTTACTTAAATATATTGTTTTTCCGTACCATTGTATTTTGTTCTTAACCCCCAACGCAAAAACAAATAGAAAAAACCCAAAAAAATATTGTATGTCAGACGAGGCTGTATAGGTTAAGTCTTTAGCCTGGCCTTTCTGGAGCATAATTAACAAAAAAATATAGCCTTAAAAAAATGTAAACATAGACTTATCACAAATATTTTGTTAATTACTATTTTGTTTTCTTTTCAAGTCTTTTCTTTTATTCGCAACTGTGATAAAAAACGTCGTACGATATACGTGTGGAATTGATCTTTGCATCTTGGCTTCTTTAACACGCTCGCTACCGCTCGCGCGTCATAAACCGCCTCTATGCAAAGATCAATTTACCACACTTATATCGTAATGTACTATAATTAATTAGTTGCACTTGGCATTATACTTCTCTTTTTAGGTAGGTATATTTGACATGTTTTACCCTTATTTTATTTTAATGTTGTTTTTGTACGAGTTCTCCCTCAATTTTTGTGTTAAACAAAACTCGTTAAAGAAATTTCGTCCTTCAGATATTTACTTAGATAAAAAATAAAGTTAAAAACTAAAATCCGAATTCAGCGAAGAAGCAATAAACAAGTTTATAAGACTGAGAAAAGATAAAGATGTCGGCGAATGATTTTGATTTTTCTTAATAAAATGTAATCATAGAATTTGAATTAGTTCTTGGTGGGTGTTCAAATGTTAATAAAAGTAGATCAGGGAAATATATTATTATTGTGATAAGGAAGTTAAATATAATGAGGCAATGAACTCCAATCAGTGGCGTAGCGTGGGACTCTGTCGCCCGGGGCGGAGTTATAATTTACCGCCCCTTTGACGTCATAAAAATATTAATGTTGGCAATATGCCGCCCCTTTGACGTCATAAAAATAATAATTTTGGTATTTGCCGCCCTTTTGACGTCATATAAATAATAATGTTCGTGTTGGTGAGAAAAAACGTAACGATATAAAAGAATTAAGCGAAAATTATTTATCTCACACCACCTCTTGAAAAATAAATTGTCTGACTGACCGCCAGTGACAGCACGAAAATTATTTTTTCCAATTTTGCTGCCCTCGTAATGGTGGCGCCCTGGGCGGTCCGCCCCTCCGCCCTCGCTACGGTACTGACTCTAATTAAGGTTACATAGTGTCATGTTGGGTAACGAAAAGACAATAGAGATAACGCTAAAGAATGTCGAAAATAATCGGAATGTGGCCCACCAATGTATCAAGAATGATATAACTTAACCTTTAAGGTGAAAGGGTACCGGGCGCTCTCTCCATACGAACGTAGTCGACTGTTTCCTCCCTGGATAATGACACTAGAGAATTTTGTGGCACAAAACCTATAACTGCCATGACTAAGCCCCTATGTCTTGGTTTTTTTTATTTTCTAATTATCATAGAAATTAAGATTTTAAAAACATAAAAAAAACATAGGGGAATGGTCATGGTAGTTATAAGTTTTATGCAACATAAATATTTGCTCTAGTGTCATAATCCAGGGAGGAAACAGTCGACTACGTTTGTATGGAGAGAGCGCCCGGTACCCTTTCCTCTTAAGAATGAGAATATTTATTTAATTGATTTTGGGTACCTTACATCGTGGTGTCATTACAATTATATTACGTCAACAATATAATATAATCCAGTTGCCACCTGCCTTTAAATATTTAGGATTTCATTTTATAGGCAGCTGAAATCGTAAGCAAAAGCGTATGAAAAAAAAACTGAAGTCTTAATCCAGTCGATCAAAATTGAAACTAACTTTATCTAATACTATCTGTGCCCCGCGGTAGTCCCGTAAGGAGTAGAATTTCGGAAAATCCTTTCTTATCGGATGTCTACGTCATACAAAGAACACACCCTCCAATTTACAGGTCTCTACGATCAGCGGTTTAGGCTGTGTGTTAACCAGTCAATCAGTCAGGACAAAGGATTTTATATCTATAGAAGAAGATAATAATACCTAATACGTAAGATTTTGCGGGTAGGTAATAAGCCACTAAAAAGTTTTATAAAAATACTGATATAGTGACAAAATAATAAGAAAATAAACAAATGTGTTGTTTGTCTAATTGACATTATCTAAAGTATTATGAAAATATTAATTTAGTATATAAGTTATATTGCATGCCTGTCATGGGTAAGTTATTTAAGCCTATTTTAAGATCCTTGTGTAGGTACATAACTTTGCAACAAATGTCTTGATTTCTTGACAATAAAGCAAATATATGTCCAATGACCTGTTTTTAAGCAGTTTTCCCTATTTTTACGAAATATATAGTTTTTTACTAAAGAGCCACCTGGCTTTTATTACCCGCAGGTACCTTACAACTACTTAGATACACTCATATAGACGCAACGAATACATACCAAAGATGAAGTTTTATGGTTGCACCCACCCAAAATGATAGAATCCTAGACTATGACCGTACCACCGGTCATATAATAAAAATGCCCAATGACCAAGAAGCCGTCGCGAATGAATTCCTTTCCATAGACATGAAAAGCCTCAGCCTCAGAAGTGAAGACAAAAGCCATCGAGTGGCGCCGCATGATAAGAAAAGCTGACCCCGACATCATTCGGGTACAAAGACGGAGTAAATAGTATACTTAGAAAGTAATATACATTCTGTCTGATATAGTGGTTTGTAGATTTAATATAGTTCTAGTTATTTTCTTTTTTGTACCTTCTTATTAGGTACTGCTACCTACTTATGTTTGTTTGTAACCTTATTTTTATTACTAACTAGCTGCGCCTCGCGGTTTCACTCGCGTAAGTCCCGATCCCGTGGGAATATTAAAATAAAACGTAGCCTATAGCCTTCCTCGATAAATGGACTATCCAACACAAAAATAATTTTTCAATTCAAACCAGTAGTTCCTGAGATTAGCGCGTTTAAACAAACAAACTCTTCAGCTTAGCGTAGTCTACCTACTGACATCCATTTTCCAGAACAGATCATCTACTTTCAAACATCCCTACTAATATTATAATGCGAAAGTTTGTTAGTTTCTTTTTGCTTTTAGATTTTGGTGATTTGTACAGGAGTAGGTAGTCATAATGAAGAGAATGTTACAGACCCTCTATGCCGGTGAAACAGCAGGGCTCAGCTAGTAACAACGTAACATACAATAATTATTTCATAACTATAAAACAGGAAAATTATGCTGAAAGCTTTTTCCATTTTTCCTTACCTTCGTAACAACGAAACATAGGTACCTACTTCATCTACCTAAGTAGATAATATGATTTTTATGTAAAACGCTGCAACGGTAGGAAGGTATTTCAATTTTCTCGCAGTAAGAATGAAACCTTTTAAACGATCAACGCTTTAATGTATTTTCAAAGCTTTGTGCTTCATTCAATGAAGTTACTCGAAGAATTAATTAGATTTTTTATAAATAGTAATTAGTTCCCTCCAACATTACCGTACTAGGAAATTCCTAAAGTAAAAGTAAGAACTCACAGACTACAGACTATTTGTTTGCCGGTAGTTACTAAATGATTCACATTTGAAGACAGTCAAATCCTTTATACCGGTATCTATTTATCATTTATCGAACGATCGAGTCGTTAATCTGCGAAGGCTCTATAAACTTCGTTAACCAAACTTCATGTTAAGGCCAGGTGCTAATAAAGCTACCAAAATCGACCTTTGTTTTAAGCAACTCTAAGTAATCAAATACTCTTTTTTTGTTATTTGGATATAAATGGATATTGTAGTTTAATAACCATATTTTTGTTTATTGTGGTTGAAAACATGATATTAACAACTTCGTTCGATAAAAAAAATGTTAGAAAACAGAGAATTATTAGATCGTTTATCGGGTTTTATTCAAAAATAGTTAACGTTTGTTTCTAAAAATGAATCAAATGATAGGTTTTAACCTCTAGGAACTATATTTGTGGATAATAATGCTAAAATGTTTTGCATATCGATCAAATATAACAGTAAGCACGCAGCACGCTACGTTTTTGAGAGCGCGGGCTAAGGTAATGTGAATACCTACACACGGTACTTTAAGAGAGCCTTAAGTGTTCTGAATGTTTTAGCTTAGGTTTCGATTAAAACTTTATTTGTTCTCACAAGCTTGCGTTTGCGGTGTAATAAACGGTTAATTAGTGTTGTAAAACAAAATAAGTATTTGTTCAGGGAAAGTTTCTGATTCACTTTGTTGATTGTTCGTGATTTCATAGGAATTTCCATTTAAATTATGCATAACACATATACCTACCAATCTACTGGTCTATGATTTAGGTGCGGCCAACATTATTGATCGAGTATCATCACGTGATCTCTAGATACAGCAATAAGCGTGCAGGATCAGAGTTACGTTTTTTTTAAATGATAGGTCAGCGTTTGACCACTGTCACACCCGCTCATAGTAGGTGACGATGCGGCCTAAGATGTAGCACGCTTTCCTATATAGAAGATAATCATTCACTCGTATCTTCAAGAAAAGGAAAAACAGACGCAGGTAACTGATGCCAAACCCTTGCTGTACGAATAAGGAATGACAAAGGAAAATGCCCGATAGAAGACTTACCACCGTGAACAATGTCACGTAATTGGTTAGGATTAGTGCAAGCAAACCAAAATGCACTTTAAATGCGCTAAAAATAATAAAATAAAATATAATAAAAAAAACAAGCTTTTATTTTGATCTTGATAAAATAAAAAGAACTAAAAATTTAAAAATAATAAATTAAATTGGCTAAGAAAAACTAAAGCTTTACATATTGTATTAAAGCTTTGCGATTTTATCACATACAGATTTTTTATAAATAAAAGCGACATTGTGATTGCAAAAGGAAAAAAATGAAGGTGTAGCATCACATGGAGCTTAAACTTGATGTGGTTGTATCGTTTCATTACGAAGTTCCTATGGCCACCTTTTAGGTCTATCATCAGATCAGCACTATGTCATCATAATATTGCATTGTCACCCGATGTACATAAGTATGCAAACATTCTGCTCAATTGGTAACCGAGAAATGAATCAAAATAAGTCGCAAGATTCCACCCGAACATATATACATACATACATACAAGTGAAATAAAAGCTTTTAAAATAGTGAAATATGTAAGTAGAAGTAAGTGTATTTCCTCTTTAATGCTCTAGGAAGTAGGTAATATTATCCTGTATGCTGTGCGCTTAATATAGGTTTAGGTACAGCCAGACGGTTGTAGAGTAAATTGGTCGTGTACAAACGGAAGCATCCAATTGTAAGCTAAGTTAGGACCGATCGAGGAAGCTGTGTATCTAACTGTCTACAACTACACAATATATGCAACAATGCTGTATTGTGTAACTGGTATTCATATTTATTTAGAATTCCGTTCCTCAAAAGGTAAAAAAGGGAACCCTTAAGGTTAAACCCGAAAGGGTATCGGGCGCTCTCTCCATACAAACGTAGTCGACTGTTTCCTGGATAATGACACTAGAACAAATATTTTTGTTGCATAAAACTTATAACTGCCATGACCACGCCCCTATGTTTTGTTTTTAAAATCTTAATTTCTATGATAGTTAGAAAATGTAAAAAAAAACCAGGACATAGGGGCATTGTCATGGCAGTTATAAGTTTTATGCAACAAAAATATTTGCTCTAGTGTCATTATCCATGGAAGAAACAGTCGACTACGTTTGTATGGAGAGAGTACCCTTTCCTCTTAAGATCACTTTCTTGTCCGTCTATCTGTCTGTCCGGGTGTTACCACCGATTTTTTATGATAGGTCTGCGTCTGAACACTATCATACCCATCTGATGGTAGTTGACGCTGCGGCCTAAGATGTAGCACGCTTTCCTAGAAGATACCTATTTACTCACGACTTGAAGACCCCCAAATTGTACACGTCAGCGACTTTACCCGCGTAGTTGATGAATTTTTCAAATACCTTTCTTAATTCCCCTTCTTTATTTGTTATCCATCCAAAAGTTGCCTGGAAGAGATCGTTTTTAGCGATAAGGCCGTTGTGCCGTTGTTTGGTTTATATTATTTTTTATTTAAGAATTAAGGTTATGATATGGTACAATAAAGAGTTAATCTATCTATCTTAGCTAATATTTACATCATAAAAGCTTTCAATGTGGCAAAGGGGTCCCGACATTTGCTATGGAAGTTTGGGATATTTTTTACGCGGTGCACTTTGAGACCTATCGATAGAGGGCATTATGGCGAACAAATAATACCTTCATACCAAACCTCTAAAGCGTCTCGGAAACGTAATATGAACCAAACGCAGTTTTCCATTTTTTGGCAAATCATAGGACACCCCCACGTTGCGCGTTGAGTTGATTTCATACCCTACGACGCAATACATTCATTAGGTACTTGTTACCTGCCTATTTGAGGTTAATGTATGTCGTAATTACCTATTTAGTACCTAGTTACGAATTAATATCATAAATAACTCCCCTTGATTAGTCTACATTACCTACTTAATTAATATTACGACTTCACTCGAGCTTTAATCTAATTTTCACTTGTAGAGCTTCTAGCTCTCATAATAACCATTAAACATGTAACCGAGTATTTATAACTTATATACAGTCTGTACACCTACGTAATCTTTCCTATCTATTTCGATACTAATATTATAATGAAAAAATATTTTTTTGTTAGTAACCAAAAGGCTCCGAAACTACTGGATCGATTTGTTGAATTTAAACTTGGTATGAGGATACATTGATTCATTGAGAGTAACACAGGCTAATTTATATCACGACATTCCCACGGGATCGGGAGTTGCGCGGTCCGATGTTGGTTTACCTTTACAGATTCAGGCACCTTCCTAGTCGTAGCTTTTTTGACACAAGTCAACAAAGAAAAAACAATTCACTTTCAAAGTCATTTTATCCCTCGCCATCGTTTATTGCCCGTAGTCCAATCGCGTAGACTAGTCGATTCATATGCTTGTTTGCCTGTGGAGTATCAAACGAACCATCGTTAATATCACCACTGGTACCTAACATAGTAGGTACTAAAGTGTATGGAATAATATGCTTTAAATATTACCTTAGTTGGTATAATAAAATGGAAATTTTAAATCCCATACATATAGGGGTTTAAACTACTACCTCCTTATTCCAAAACTAGGTTTGAGGATAGTCCGAGATGTGGATTTAAACCTTAGATTTAGACACAGATTTACTCATGAACTATTGTTTAAACACTATCCCTATATAATATGTAGGGATAGTTTTAGACTATAGTTCCCTATAGATTAAGGATAGTGCTAAGACAGTTCACGAGTAAATCTGTGTCTAAATCTAAGGTTTAAATCCACATCTTGGACTATCCTTAAACCTCGTTTTGGAATAAGGGGGCTAAAGTTCTTATAACTGGACATTGACTTAGACCATGTTTATTGTTTTTATTTAGAGCTCTATATTTCGATGCTGTTACGGGCACCATTTTCGCGAGACACTCTTTAATTACCCACAATTATTGCAATTAGGTATGTTCGCCTGCATAATTACAGACCCACCGTAGAGTTCTAAAATTACTATTATTGGAATGTTTTCATTCTAATAATTTTTGTTTAATAGGTTCATGAGTTAAAAGTCTTTAAACTTCAACTTAAGCAGTTGCCTAAAATATTGCTTGTGTTGTAAATATTCTTACAGCGTCCTTTTTGGAGCTCTTCTTATGTTTTTAATTTCACGCCACGGTATTTTTTCTTAATTTCTCTAAAGGAGGTGCCTGCTTACATAACGTTTGTGAGTCGCATTCCTACGACTTTATACGTATTAAATTCTTAGCATTACTCACTTTACATTTTAACTGAAGGAAGCTTAACATCATGAAGGAATCTAATATCTAAAAGGCTTATTCAAATTTTACATAAATCGTTTGCGTAACGAGAAAGCAAAGTGCATTTTAATCCTCCTACTTAAATAATATCCTCTATCGTATACTACTAATATTATAAATGTGACAGTTTGTTTGTTAGTACTTTTAGTAGTTTTTGCGTGAAGGAGTAACAACTCCTTCACGCAAAAACTACTGAACCGATTGCGATTAAACTCGGTATATCTATACCGAGTTTAATCGCAATCGGTTCAACTGGCAACTGGAAACCTGGATTCAAAATTATCCTAGTTTTTATGCCTATAATGCTACGGGACTTTGAATAACGCTAGTGAAACCGTGGGGCACAGCTATAGTTATATTATAAAGTAGCTATAATATGTGTTAATTCAGGTCTCCACATACCGAGTTTTATCGCAATCGGTTCGGTAATATTTGCGTGAAGGAGTAACAAACATACTAACACACAAACTTTCATATTTATAATATTAGTGGGATATTTTTTAACAAATGCCAGTTAAATCACCAAGTAGGTAGTACCTACTTACGTGTTACACGAATAATAAGAAAATAAAATAAGCTTAAATGACATAGGATCAACGTTTTATGGTTCTTTCATTTCATAAAAACCACCTTTATGAATAATGTTAATATTTCAGTTTTCATGTCACATCTTCTAAACATAAAATCCTTTGTCCTGACTGACTGACGGATCAACGCACAGCCCAAATCTCTGATCGTAAAGATCTGAAACTTGGAGGGTGTGTTCTTTGTATGACGTAGACATCCGATAATAAAGGATTTTCCAAAGGCAAGGCAAAGTTTGTATGGGACAACGTGATTTCTTTGTCCAATCTACTTGAAATTTTCATCATCAACGCGGACGAAGTCGCGGGTAAAAGCTAGTCTATACTAATATTATGAAGCTGAATAGTTTGTTTGTACATACCTATATTGTTTGTATGACGTAGACATCCGATAAGAAAAGGTTTTCCGAAATACTACCTCTTAGGAGGTGAAAAAGGGGAGTAAAATTTGTATGGGACAACGTGATTACTTTGTCTATATTCGACTTCTACGCGGACGAAGTCGCGCGCAATAGCTAGTTAGTAATAAAAATAAATAAAACTTTCAGCGGGAACTCATTGCGATGACTAATGATGGGGCATTTTAAGCTCAGTGCAACGAACATTCCCCTTGCAAAAATAAACTGCATTCCTGGAAATTTAACACGAATTTTCGCTTGTAATTTACTTAAGTAGGTACATATTCTCCACACTTCAACGTTTCCTTATCACCGGCACAGAAACACGTTTGTTACATCCACTTTTAACATGTCTCGTTCATTTTATTTCCCTCTTCAATTCATAACTGTGGTATAAATAAGTAATAGGTAAATGTATTTTATTTAGTTACTACCTTTTGCCCGCGACTTCGTCCGCGTAGAAGTCGAAAATAGACCAAGTAATCACGTTGTCCCATACAAACTTTGCCCCCCTTTTTCACCCCCTAAGGGGTAGAATTTCGGAAAATCCTTTCTTATCGGATGTCTACGTCATACAAAGAACACACCCTCTAAGTTTCAGGTCTTTTCGATCAGCGGTTTAGGCTGTGCGTTGATCCGTCAGTCAGTCAGGACAAAGGATTTTATATGTATAGATATTTATATTTAACTAGCTGTTGCCCGGGATTTCGTACGCGTGGTAGTTTTGTTTTATATAACAAAACCTTCCTCTTGAATCACTTTATCTATTTAAAAACCGCATCAAAATGCGTTGCGTAGTTTAAAGATCTAAGCATACATAGGGACAGACAGCGGGAAGAGACTTTGTTTTATACTTTGTAGTGATTATAGTTTTCTTAGTCTAAACTTACTTCTTGTGTAAGTATATGAAAATATTAATAATGATGACTATTTCATATAAAAAGTTATTGTTGGGTACACATTGAAGTTACGCAACATACCTATAATAATTTAATGTTTTACTTAACTTTTTGATTTCTCAGTAAGTGATTTTTTAAATTATATGAGAAATGAAGGATTTAAAATCGTAAACCCTAAATGTGATCATGAACAAAAAGTTTCCATGCATTTTGACAAACAAAGACAACACAACCTGTAGCTATACTTACTCCACTTCTTACCAAACTTTCTCATTTTATATCAAATATTTTTTTCTCCTCTCTTCTACGTGTTATTTTAGTACCTACATTAAAGAGTCGACAACAAAGAGAAAATACAGTCTGAAACACTATTATCTCAACTTTTGTCTCACACAAACAGGTAAGGTTCCATTTTCTGATATACGAGTAAGTATTTATTCTTGTTTTAAGATTTCAATGCTTAAATCTCTCTTTTGTTGGGTGGGATATTCGGGTACAGAATACTTAATGTTAGAAACTTCGAGATTCGATATACATATTTTATTCATGGAACATTTAATTTTACACACCAAGAAAGTCCAAAAATTTGAATTTTTCTTCTCAATTAGCATGACGAGGCACGTGTCTTGATATTCTTCTTCAACAAGGAGTAACTATAGATTCTTAACCATCTCAAGCTTAGCTCAAATTGGTCTCAAACCCCCTTATTCCAAAACGATTTTTTAGGATAGTCCGAGATGCGTGCCGAGTGCCGAGATCCGAGATAGTGTTTGGACTATAGTTCACGAGTAAATCTGTGTCTAAATCTAAGGTTTAAATCCACATCTCGGACTATCCTTAAAATTCGTTTCGGAATAAGGGGGAAAATGTTTAAAGTAAAACTCAGCTCGTTATGTTTCTTTACGTTTCCAATAAAACCTCATCAAAGTTACTTGCATTCTATTTTCAAACTTCTAGCTAATTGGTTTATTTCTTGTATAGCTTTCGACTGTACCTACAAGACACGAGTTCTTGTAAATAAAAACAAAATGTTCATTATTGCCCACTGCCCCGGGTTAGTATAACAGTCAGCTTTGTTTTACAGCAGATGCAAGTAAACACAGTCGCCCGACATCTGGCATTTTTTTTTACTCCAGTGAATGGTAGATCTGATTTCTGAGTCGTTTGAAAAAAGTCAGAACGGATATTTTGAAGATCGGTGAATGCAACTTGATTGTTAGTAAAGTACCAAATAGAAAATGTTATCGATTTTATCAATCTTTCTTTAGATCAAATATACATTCTCGGAGACACTTTCATAAAGTAGATAGGTATTCGGCATTTATTCATTTAATCTATACTAATAATATAAAGCTGAATAGTTTGTTTGTTTTAACGCGCTAATCTCAGGAAATACTTTTTGTGTGTTGTATAGTCCATATATCGAGGAAGGCTACTATTCATTTTTATATTCTGTGCGAATAGGAATTTGACTTAGTTTTAGCTTATTATAGTGTTGTGTATTATGTTTTATTTGTGCCAAATTAATAAAAAAAGAAGAAATATATTACATACTTACCTAAATAAGTGCTTTCGCCAAAAAAGTATATATGCGGGAAAATGCTAGGTATTCTAAATAAACCAAAACCACATCGCGAACGAAGTCGCGGGCAACAGCTAGTTAAACTTATAAAAATAGATCATTATATTTACCCTTCACCCAAAATGCCCACTTACCAAATCTCTTCAACAATATGTAAGTATAGTACATTACGATATAAGTGTGGTAAATTGATCTTTGCATAGAGGCGGTTTATAACGCGCGAGCGGCAGCGAGCGTGATATAGAAGCCAAGATGCAAATATCAATTCCACACGTATATCGTACGACGTTTTTTATCACAGTTGCGAATAAAAGAAAAGACTTGAAAAGAAAACAAAATAATAATTAACAAAATATTTGTGATAACTTTATGTTTACATTTTTTAAGGCAATATTTTTTTGTTAATTATGCTCCGGAAAGGCCAGGCTAAAGATTTTTACCTATACATCCTCGTGTGACATACATTATTTTTTAGGGTTTTTCTATTTGTTTTTGCGTCGGGGGTTAAGAACAAAATACAATGGTTCGGAAAAACAATATATTTAAGTAAAGAAAAAACAAAAAATAAACAACTCAATTTTTAATCGTTTTCTAAGTCATTATCACGTAAAATTTTCGTTCGTAAACCGACTTTAGAGACAACCATTTTTGCTAGTTATAAACTCTTTGGTACCTACCTTTTCGGGATAACTTTACAGCACTAGTTAACAAATCTAAAACGCACGCGTGCATAATATGTTGGATTATGAGCCTAAAAGCCGTTGAATAAGATCCACTTTATGAGCAACTGTGATAAAAAATAAATACCAAAATAAGTATCTACTTTACATAACTTGAAAATGTTTCCGAAAGATTGAACCAAAAAATATTCCATGTTTACCCACGGTACCCTTTTGCGAATCACAAATTTTTTGGACCGAAAGAGCGCGATATGAAATTTGTAAGTATCTAATATTGACATTGCCAACTCTCTAGAATTTAATTTCATCATAGGTTCTACTTTTAGTGGATTATACCACGACGACTGTGATAAAAATGTTAACCTACTTTATCTATTTATTAGATTACTTAGTAGAGAGGAACCTTCTTCATTGCCATTTTCTTCTTTATCCTATCCTGTGTTGTCGGATCAGATAAACTTTCTTTCATAGGGGTCATGCTGGTCCACCATGTAAATTTTAATTAGAGTTCATTACCAAAAATATTTAGCCGATGAACTTACCTGCTAAATATTTACCAGAATAAGTTAAGTAATAAATGAATGAAATTTTACGCAATTAACTACCTTACCACCATTCAACTACTGATTTCAATCTTCTATACATATAAAATGCTTAGTCTTGAATGACTGACTGACGGATCAACGCACAGCCTAAACCGCTGATCGTAGAGACCTGAAATTTGAAGGGTGTGTTCTTTGTATGACGTAGGCATCCGATAAGAAAGGATTTTCCGAAATTGTACCCCTAATTGTACAAGAGGGACAACATTTGTATGGGGCAACGTGATTTCTTGGTCCATTTTCGACTTCTACGCAGACGAAGTCCCGGCAAAAGCTAGTTACATTTCTTAGAAGCTACGAAAATTACAATCTAAGTTTAAACCTCACAGCTACCTTGTTGGTTTTTATTTTATAGGTAAATAATATGTTACTTACGGTTAATATACATACCTAACCCCTGTACTTTATAATTCCAAATAGACAGATTTATTAAGTATACCTAATTGGTAATGTAAGACCTAACACGACAAAATCATTACAAACAACGTTGAAACATCGTCGAAAAAATAAATAGGTACTCATCCATATAAATCAGCAAAGCAATATGTCACAAGTTCGCACGATTCAATTTGGGTTTGAGCGAGAAATCTAATTTCAGTTGGCAATATTCATTCAGTAACTGAGCGGGCTGTGTAAATACGTACAAATATAAAAGGTAGGTAAGTATGATATCAACTATCTCGGTGCTGAAAATCAATAGTTACTCGAATCCAATAGACGTGCGTGCAAAGGATAGCAGATAGCAGGCCGTTAACAGTATGCATGCATATTGGAGAACAATTTTACCTTTTGATTGAACGCTCACTATATTACATATATATTTACTAATAAGTAAGTACTTATAGCCAGACTTATTTCAGTTAAATTAAATACATAACAAGTTCTACCTATACAGTTCGCGCTAAGTCTTAAAATTAAAATTGCAAGCTATCAGCCCCACTGCATCTACTTAGTCTGTGGTAAGGATGACCTAAATATGACTTGGTAGGTACCAAAAGTTACGTCGAAGTTATCTTGGTCTTAACTTTCGAACCTAGTAGTTAGAATGTTGGTAGAGTTAAATCTCTTGCGAGATTTACCTTTTAAGTGTTTTACTAAGTATTTTCGGATTTGAGTAATCTTCTGGATATAAGTCGACCTTAGAAAGATATTAGATACCTACGTAATATTTATGTATAGGTACTTCTGCTACTATGTATTCAATGGTATACAATGATACAAGGATACAATGTAGGTTGGCATTTAACTTTTTATTAACGGAAACAAAGAAACTCTCCGGTAGCCATCCTCCGTGCATGTTGGACGGCCAGGGTTCTCATTACTGAAGCCCTCTTGTGAGTAGTGTGCTAGCCTAGTCCCTACCTACCTGAATAAAAATATGAAGTGTTATAAATCTATAAATAGTTGGCAAGTTGACTGAGTTTATAACGGACTACCCGCCCCTAAAAGGGTATACGATGTGGTGCATTGAGCTATGAATATGAATGAACTAACATCAACAGAGTTCGGGGTTTATTTACAAACATTGACGCCTAGCGTGCTTCCGAGCGAACGTACCTACATTACTGGCACACGCATAAACACTTAAAATTAAATCTGGCTCCCCTGCCTATTGAGTCGAAGTAATATTCTTCATCAGGGTCTCCAGGCTTTAACATTGCAGACGGAATAATCCTACTTATATTATTATTCCAAACGTTTGTGACGTTGTCTGTTTGAGATAGTAGAAATATGTTTGTTACGATCATACTGAAAGGGATCAACGGATTTGGTAAAAGATATCTAATATCTTTTTAATAAGACATGTTACTTTATCCCAATATTCTCACTACTTACCCGGGTGTTACCACGGGGCGCAGCTAGTCGCTTTAATACAGAAACTGATTCTAAATAGGATGAGCGAAATCGTTTCTCAAATAAGATTGAACTAGGATCGATTCAGATTCCGAGAAAAGCTTTCAATCAAATAAATCTATTTTAACCTCTAGCTTAGCAGTATTATCTCTAAG
The DNA here is from genome assembly GCA_951213275.1 of Idaea straminata. Classification (NCBI taxonomy): domain Eukaryota; kingdom Metazoa; phylum Arthropoda; class Insecta; order Lepidoptera; family Geometridae; genus Idaea; species Idaea straminata. The sequence continues at coordinate 6,953,560 of OX577850.1, forward strand.
CCATTTATCTGATCAAACCGTCTCGTTAATGTCAGAAAATTAATATAGGTACCCGTACCCAAGTCCTTATACTTTTAATAGGTATTTACCCTTGACCTAATATGTAATATCATCCGATTGAATAAGGGTTCGCCCACTGCCTCGTGGAAACGTGATTAAGTGACCGAAACTAAAATGGACAACCATTTTGAAATGCCTGAAGGAATCTAGCCTCGAAATATGCGTCGTCATAAGTTTTGAAATTAAGGTTTACACTTTGATAACATTGTAGATAATTACCTCTTCGAAATTATTTAATTGACCTTTACTGTGAATATCTATAGATAAGTTATGTATTACTTATTGTAGTAGGTACTTATTAAATTTTAAGTGCGTCAGCCTGCACTCGGTAAATGATTCCTAGAAATATTTTTTAGAAAATTTAGAAAATTAAAAGTAACTACTTTTGAATTTGCTAAAGTACCTGCACTACATGTATTAATGCAAGTTATTGCTGTTTGCTGTAAAATAAACTGACCAATCTGTTTACGCTTCAATCAATACATACCGGATGAGGCGTAAAACTAACTGCACATTATAATTACACTTATGTCCGACATTTCGAATCCGTGTAGACATAGTTGTGAGCATTTCCTGTTGTAAGCTTCACTGTAAGCTTAGCTTCCTCATGAAAGCTCGCACGTGTTAATGTCCACCTGCGTTGCGCCCGCGCCGCGTTGCTACGAGATATCTACGAAGAGCGCAGAGCACGCCGCGCATTCGAACCGATGTGTTGTGTCTTGTGAACGGTTTCGGTGTTTAGAAATAGGAGGAACATGGGACCCCAGTTTGACTACTGTCTACGGGCCACAAGTGAGTTTACAAAAGATTTCTTTAAAAAAAATCGGTTTTCGAATCAAATCTTTTATTTTTTAGTGTTTTTGTTTTCTGTTTGGTTTTAAATGATTAAGAAAGTATACTATGTTTCACTACAAACCGTGAGCTCACTCTCAGAGGGGTTGTTATGCAGTAAGATGCCACTTATAATACTCCAGATTTGGAACGGTACCTACTTTTTAATACTAGCCCGTAAATTATTAATCTATGATAATATTTATTAATATTAATCCGCTGCGATTTTAGTATTTTGTTACTAGGAAGGTAATTTATGATTAAAATGCAAATAAAAGAATGCTAAAATTAATGTTATGCACAAAAAGTAAACTCATTATGAAAAATATTTAATTCATATTATTTGAGCTGCTAAGAATATAATATTATGTCGTATTTACTTAGGTATACGTAGGTAGCAATAGTTTACCTACCTACATACGTAAGTATAGTATAGACAAATTTAATATCCTCTGTTATCTATATATTACATAGGTAGGTAAATCTAAAGTTACGAAGAAATCTTCATTAGCGTTAACTATTTCCAAGAAGTTCTGAAAAATTAACTCGGGGATGCTGAAATGACTAACTCGTTTACGATTCTCGAAACTTCATTAATAGTTTCCAGGAAATTGGATTAATTTAGTATCATAATTTTGAGTCTTTGATAGCCTTATTAACACTTCCCATCCTGATAACAAATGTTCACAATTAGTTAAAAAAAATCTTCTGAGTAGGTATATTATCTGAGGAAAAATCTACATTGGTATGTCTGTAAAATTAACATAGCGTAGGTACTTATAAGGCGATAATGGTTATTTAAATAACTTCAATATGTAAAATATTGAAATCAAACATAAATAATGCTCATAGCGACTAGGTATAGTTACTTACAGAAGATAAATATACGTACACAGATCAAGCAAAAAATATAATAGATAACAATAATGCACTCCGCGGTTTCTTCCAAAAGAATCCTGCCCCTTTAGACAAAACTGCTTTCTATTAGCGATATCGCCAATCGATAGATTTAATTGAAATAAATTGACATAAAATATTATACAAAATTAGCTTAAGATGGAACTTATCCACCATTTTTTTTTCTCTAACGCAAGGTTACGTGACTTATCGTTGGCTTGTGTCAATTTCGTCCAAAAATATAAAAATAAATGTCTGTCGATTGGCGATATCGCTAATAGAAAGCAATCTTGTCTAAGGGGCCTGATCAGGATTCAACTTTATCACCAATTAGATACTTTTTAAATTCAGTAGTTTTGTTTGTACTAAACTGTTCATCAATTACTGTCAAAGCTGTCATCGGTGTTTTGGTTTATTACGATAAATGTGTCGTTAACATAAACCTCTTTGTGTCATATTCTATGCATAAACTATGCTCATAGCGACTAGGTATAGTTCCTTACAGAAAACAAATATACGTAAGTACATAGATCAAGCAAAAATATAATAGATAACAATAATACACTCCGCGGTTTCTTCCACAAGAGTCCTGATCAGGATTCAACTTTATCACCTATTAGATACTTTTTAAATTCAGTCGGTTTGTTTGTACTAAACTGTTCATCAATTACTGTCAAATCTGTCATCGATGTCTTGGTTTATTACGATAAATGTGTCGTTAGAGTTTTGGCGGGAACGAGTTAACAACATGTCGTGCTGCAGTTTTATTTTCATGAAACTTAGATGTAACCCGAGTTGAATTTTATAATTCTGGTGGAATTTTATTCAATTTAGTTCTGTGAAAGTGCACAAGTGTAGTGAAAGTAAAAATCAGTGTCAAACATGCAGTTTTCTCGTTGCCTCCAAATCTCCTATTAAGGTTATGGTAAACTTGCCACCGCTTTACTATAACCCCTGACTTGACGGACTATGACGACTTTGACTGTATTGAAACACTTTAGGCCCGATTTATGAAAAATCGGGTCATAATTTGATGCAAAATATAACTTGACACTGGCTAAATGCACACGTGCGAAGCCATAATACTAGGAAAAAAAAAAAAAAAAAATGTGTCGTTAACATAAACCTCTTTTTGTCATATTCTATGCATAAACTATGCTCATAGCGACTAGGTATAGTTCCTTACAAAAGACAAAAATACGTTCATAGATCAAGCAAAAAATATAATAGATAACAATAATGCACTGCGCAGTTTCTTCCACAAGAGTCCTGATCAGGATTCAACTTTATCACCTATTAGATACTTTTTAAATTCAGTCGGTTTGTTTGTACTAAACTGTTCATCAATTACTGTCAAATCTGTCATCGATGTCTTGGTTTATTACGATAAATGTGTCGTTAATACCAGTGTTTGTCTAGCAGTGGGCCCATTGTTGATGGCTCAGTTTTGTTTGTGCCCCAACACATGCTCCCAGGGACAATTCTATTACCCGCTTTTAGGAAATGGTCCGAATATAATAATGTGCAGATGCGGGCCGGCTATACAAAAAAAACTCTAACATATTATTTTTATGTCCCAACAGATTTTTAAGTATGATTTTGAAATAATGTACCTACTTATATGAGAGTTGAAACCAAATAATGTATTAATTTCAAAGAATGTATTGTTTTTAATTTAAATTAATATCAGGTAGTTTACTACGTATACTATAATATTATAAAGCTGAAGAGTTTGTTTTTTTGCTAATCTCAGGAACTACTGGTTCGAATTGAAAAAATATTTTTGTGTTGGATAGTCAATTTATCGAAGAAGGCTATAGGCTACTTTTTATTTTGATATTCCCACGGGAACGGGACTTATGCGGGTGAAACCGCGGGGCGCAGCTATTATCTAAACATATAAAATCCTTTGCCCTGAATGACTGACTGACGGATCAACGCACAGCCTAAACCGATCGTAGAGACCTGAAATTTGGAGGTCGTATTCTTTGTGTGATGTAGGCATCCGATAAGAAAGGATTTCCCGAAAATCTACCCCTCAGGGGGTGAAAAAGGGGGGCAAAGTTTGTATGGGACAACGAAATTCCTTGGTCCATTTTCGACTTCTACGCGGACGAAGTCGCGGGCAAAAGCTATTGTTAGTTTAAAATTCAAAGACGAAGGTTCCTGTGAGAAATGGATTGACAGACAGACGAACCTCGAGTTTAGAGGCGAACGTGACGGAGGTCTAAAGTTAGCAAACTCGATTTCATATGTATATAGGTTCTACCTATACTATACTTATGAAATAGGATCTAAGATTGTGTTAATTCCAACGCCTCCGCCCACATTATTCAACATTTCAGGATATCTCATCTAATCAAATAACACTCTGCGAACCATGTCAAATATCCGACTGCTTCGAGTCCCTACCAACATGGTGACAAGGATGTTAATCAACGTTGCCCAAAATAATACTAAGCTTTCATCTATACTATCTACCATTAAAGGTGAATCAGTTATTTTCCATCCAAAAATTGCCTGGAAGAAATCGCTGTCAGCGATAATGCCGCCCATTAGTGCAACTTTTACTTTCTAGCTATTACTTTACTTTATGTTTATCGTGTTATGTTTCTTTCTGTGTTGTACAAATAAAGTTATCTATCTATATATCTATACTAATATTTTAAAGCTGAAGAGTTTGTTTAAACGCGCTAATCTCAGGAACTACTGGTTCGAATTGAATTTTTTTTGTGTTAGATAGTCCATTTATCGAGGAAGACTATAGGCTACTTTTCATTTTCCTCGAGATCGGGACTTACTCGGGTGAAACCGCGGAGCGCAGCTAGTATTAGATAAGGCTCACATTGGATTGGACGACTAATAGGAGTGAATGGAAGAAGAAGACATACTGCGCCGACCTGAAATAAATTGGGATAAGGGCAGGAAGATGATGATGATGATGGATTGGATTGTTGGGTTAGTGACGACGCAAGCACCCTCACTCGCTCCCGTTCATTGAGATCCTTGTCACAGTGTACTATCTGAGTAGACAATGGGCCAAGATTGCCTTCAATTCGCATTATCCGGCTTTGAAAAGTAGGTTGCACCACTCGGCCCGCACTGGACGGAATGAAGAGCCGTTAGTTCATTGGCGTTATTGAATAATTCCCTAGTGTCGCAGTTGTGTATTGCCAGCCACTGATACCGTGTGACCACGCAAATCTTCTCAACAGGAACAATGTTGATTGGTAACGGTGATTCGAAAGTCTAAAAACAACCAAAATCTTTATGTAGGTCTTTATGTACTTACCAATAGTGGATTCTAAACAGCTTTTCTTTTACAGATAATCCATCGTACTTCGCATTGCCTAACAAAGATGTCACCGACAGTGCAGATTCACAAAGTTCTTCGGCTGAGCCATGTTCTCGATCAGCGCCAAGTCGGGTGTGGACAGATATGCGTCCACTCGGCTCTCCGCGGCGGAGGGAACCGGAGAGTCCCAGGCGCAAAGAGTTCAGGGCCCTGCTCAGGTCACTTTCTGCTAAAGAACCTGAGCAGGCAGAAGCTTTTCTGAAAGGACAACCAAGGCCAGGGGATTGTGCCCCGGGTGATATGCGGCATACCTTTACAGCCCCAAGGATAAAGTAAGTTACGGAAACCTTTTTTAACCACCGACGCAAAAACGACAGGGTGTTATAAGTTTAACGTGTCTGTGTGTGTCTGTCCGTGGTATCGTTTCTCCCGAACGGTTGATTTCATTTTGTTCCTTTTGTTTGATAGGTGAGTTAGTCGGAAATGGTGTTTTTTAAATTCTAAGTTTATTTACTCACATAATTTAGTTATAATTTGTATGCGAACTTGAAGCCTATATTTAGCAATTTAAAAAAAATCTCCCCTTTTTAAACAATTTCATAAAAACATTGTAACAATTTGTAGGAAGGGGAAAATAAGTGCAACAGTGGCCACAGCAGAAGGTATGCAGGAACGCGAAGAAGTCTTCTACACTATACCCCTTCAAGGACGGAGGAGGCACTCAGTCGGTGGATACCTGGCAACAGGAGCTGCTGGAGCGGGTGAAGTCACAGCAGTTCCTAGTGAAGTGCCCAAAATGTTCGCTCCAAAAATAGGGCAGAGAGAGGACGAATCGATCAAAAGACGGAAGCCTAAGAATTTCACGTTCAAAGGTAAGCTCTAACGTCTACAAAGAATAATATTTTCAGTGTCGGGGATTTAGTTCAAAATGAGGTAAAAAGGTATAAGAAAAGCGACGCCTTACAAACGTGCAACGAACATTTTTACTTAAATTCTTCATCAAAAGTTTTCTTTGAAAAAGTTTTCAAAAAGAAAAAGTGTAAGGCAAACAATCTCCGCCCCAGTCTCGTCTTATATTTATTTACGTTTACAAATTGGACACAAAACTTAAAACGGCGGTCCCAAACATGCGACATGGCTGACGTTATTCTTATTTTATTACCGTGTCATAAAAAATCGTCTCAATACCGAAACTGACTGGCTTTCAGTTGTTTACTTATCTATCAAGTACCTAAACAACTTATGCAGTAAAATCTATTATTAAGTAATATTACGCGTAAATCAATAATCTTGACCATAAACAAGTCAATCGAGACGTAGTGAATGATAGGGAGAGATCGTTGCTCCCGCAGATGAAGGTGCCCTTTGACCCTTGCAGATAACAACTAGACATCATAGTCTTCGGTGCTTTGATTTCAAACCAGATAGATACAGCCAACTTGTGAGTGACCCTATATCGTTATCGGAAATATTTATTCAGCTATTATCTAAATTACTGTTATGATTTTTACTACCGCGTATTAGGCAATAATAACAATCTTGACAATAAAATAAAGTGCCATAAAACACAAAGCTAAACGATGTCCTTATCGAATTTCTGGAACCGTAACAGATTGTGATAATCTGCCAAACGCTGTCGGAATACAATTGGAACGTGTTCGTGCTCGGAGACGTTTATTTAGTTCCGATAACGTATTATTTACATGATCCCGAATTTGAGATTAGGTGTGCGAGTTGAGGGATGGACAGTGCGATTGCGATAAACGTTTGTCGCGACGGGGTTTTAGTATGCTATGTGCGTGCGCAGCTGACGCCAGCGACCGAGCCCGCGTCGCCCGTACATCGTCGCCTCGCGCACCGAGACACTGCGCCCGTCACAATTCCCAGGGCTCTTGTATTATATAGTGCGCTTTCTAGTGCTCTCGCGCATGCACCTCAATGCTACATTCATCTAACGTGAAAACAAAGACTTCGTCCTCCCCTAACGACTCGTTATGGAGAGTAAACGGATTGAAACAATGGCTAACACAAGTAAGTTTTTTTTTTATAGTTCCGTCCCTTCTTTTGTTTTAGTGTGTTACAAGATGACTTTTAAACATTTTATTTTTGTTATTTTTTTTCATGGTTATATTTAAAAAAATACTGTTTTTGCTACTTTTCAACCCCAAAAGTGTAAAACATACTCAGTAGCAACATATTTTACTAATTAAATCGTTAAGTGCTTAAGTAATTTCCGTTAATTGTAAAAGTGCAATTGTAAGTTCATTAATTTTTTTTAAATAATTTCATTAATTTTCCGGTTCATTATCGATTTACTACCAATAAAACTGTTGCCATGAGTACTAAAAATAGGTAATTATGATAGGTTAAATATGGATAATTGCTTTCAATAATACATTTAATTATAAATCCTTCATTTTTCCTTTAATTGCTCATGGCTATCTAAATATTACATAATTGTAGGTATTTAACTTAGTTTCCTGTTTAATCTTTCGGTTTAATTTTAGTTTAAGTTTTGCTGTACCTCTTGTTGGGTATCTATTGTTTTTATATGAACAATAAAGTCAGTAACGAGTAAGAGCCCTTTGTGCCTAGGTAACAAGCTATTGTGTTCACTGTAGACGTATGATTCGGCCTTCACGAACCCAGCGTAGGAAACGTCACACTTTGTTTTTCGACGATGTCCAAGCACATCCAAAATCAATGTCAAAAGAACACCGTACATTTTGGCCAAATAAGGTTTACCGTTGTCGAAGTACTGTTTATGGAAGGTAGAGCTTTAAGTGGTCGGTTTTAAGTCGAGATTGTCGATAGCGGGTGGTGGCGCGTTGCCCATGTTAGTCGGTAACCCGAGTCCATTACCAATGCAGGATCGCATGGAAGGGTGAACACAAACTTTAGACTTTTCTATCGGTCGACATTATTTAGGATAGCTTGTAGTAAATTGATGGAACACCGGAATACACAAAAAAGTGTCGGTCCGGGTAACAGACACCGTCTGTTCCGGTACCATGACGGGGTCATGGTAAACGTCACGCGTCTCCTGTTTGTTTTATATTGTTAAATAATAATATCGCTCATCTAGGCTTGTGTTATGGTGACGAATGACGAATAGAAAACTTATATAATAAAAAAATATATATAAAGGAATAAAAAAATATATTTTTAAGTAAAGGAAAAACAAAATTATTCATCGCAATTTTTCATCGTTTTCTTATGACGTTATCGCGTAAAATTATCGTCCCTAAACCGACTTTACAGACAACCATTTAATTTTGTTTGTAATAACGATCAGCGAAACTATCGGTTGATTCAAAGTCTTTGGTCTGCGTTATTGTTGAGGCTGAATAAACATTGTGATTTACATGCATCGAAGCAACTCCCGTAATGTACTCGCATTCAGAATGTAAATTTGTAACGCCTCGTATAACTTGTACATATTGTGTATTCGGACTGCAGAATCGGTTCTACAGATCGTATTTTTCAAATAGAACTTAATAGGGGAAACCATGGGAAACAACATACTTTACTAATATTTTATTTTATAAAAAAATAGAGTTAAGTACTTTGGGTATAAAAGTACCTATCTAATAAGTTGTATTTTTAAAGGAATTTTTGTATGACCTACTTATATAAGTAGGTACAGTATGCGTCATAAGTACACTATCAGTTCGCTACCTTACTACTATCAACAAGTATTGGACTTACGACCTTCTTCTAATAGACATTACACACAAACATAAAAGTACTCAGTGTGATTATTATTTTCAACTATTAGCTATGTATTTAGTTGGCCGAGTGGTATCAACAGACACACGCTACACAAACGATTTACAGGTTACGTTGTTATAATGTTTAAATAGTGCTGCACAGTATTGTAAACGTTACGGTGCCGGTGTACTTTTGAACGTTGATTGTACATGTAAAATTATTAATTTTTAATCATTAGTCATCCATCAGTTGATGAATGTTACATAGATACCGCAAAAAATACCTCTTTGTACTAGTTGCTAAATAATTTGGCCGCTAAGATAACACTTTAGGACCTTAATTTAAAACAAACTCAACTGTCCGTACAAAGTGACAAATAACACAATGCCTCGTTCAACAAATGACGGCATTGTAGTGCTTTTATTGGTCCATCCGAGTAGATTAAACTCAGGAAATTTTATTATGAACAAGTTAGTTAAACTTTGAAATTAGCTTAAACAAGCGGATGGGAACATATGTGACTCGCCAGCACAAGACCTGTTTCATGCATAACATAATAATTAATGCTCTCTCTGACTCAACATGTAAATAATACCAAATATAAAATTAATTTTATAATTAAGATGGAACGTGTGATTTAGCTCCAACGAACTGTCAGAAATACCAAGAAAAATAATGTTTATTTCGATATTATGAATCATTCGTTGCCGGGAGTGTGTTTTGAAGAGAACTCCTAACGAGATGTTGTTAATAACTAAATAACTCCTTTCTCGTCAGACAATAACTTCCTCCAGTTATCTAGAGCAAAGTAAATCAAATTAATAGGCGCAATGTGAATGTAAAGTATAATATATTAGTTGTGGCACACCTCCTGCCCACACTCAAAATATGACCGAATTAGTCACTTTGCTTCTGGGAACGAGATGAAAAATCGTTGGCAAATGAATGCGCTTCTGTTTTACTACATCTTATAAACACAAACAATGCTCCAATCATTCACAACTTTCGGAAATGTTATGTAATAGGTACAGTCGGCTACATAATTGCAGCCCTCGGTAGAGTTCGAAAATTACTATTATTAGAATGTTTACATTCTACTAATTTTTTGTTTGACTAATTGATGAGTTATAAGACTTTAAACTTCACCTGAAGCAGGTGCCTAGAATCTTGCTTGCGTTGGAAACATTCTTATAACAGCCGTTTGGGAGCTCTACGGTGGGTCTGCAATTATGCACCCGGCCGTACCTACTTCCTCTTCATAAGCAAATCGTGGTTATACGAATGTATTCGTACATTCAAAGGCAAAGAAATAGCTGAAACAATCATAAAAGAGCAGATCAAAAAGCTACCTGCCAGTGGTGTGGCCATTTATAACGAGTTACAATAATTCAACGGCACATCAAAGACGTCAACGGCCACTGAACTGAAAACTGAAAGCGGTGAACCATTGAGCCACTCCGCCTTGTGGCCCAAATGCGGACAACTACACCGCTCCGTGCTTCCATACTGTGTTTTGCGTAACTTTAATGAAATACGATGCAAAACAGCTGCAACGTAGCACTTTCTGAGCCCCTTTAACCAAATCGGATATCGGATGCAGATGCAAGGGCTAAAAAACTAAGCACTTAAAAGTGGATGGCGAAACAATTTCATGTGCGCGCTACATCCGTTTCTTATTGGAGTATTACTTAGATGCATAACTCGATTATTTTAAAGCACCGGTGCATCTTATAGTTATTCCGGGCGTCACTGATAGACGTTTGTCTATTTAGGAAACGGATATTACATTTAGTCGGGTCTTCATTTGGCGGCAGAGGTATCGTTTATACTTACGCACGGGTTTCCGGCGCTCATGCGGTGCATAACTATTAAAATAAGCAGCTTTGTGTATGCATGCGAGTGCACACGATAAAATATTAAATTCCCAACGTATCATTGCTTTCTTCGTGCCAACAGAGAAATGTATGTTTTTAGGACGCTACATTTTGAATTGGTCTTAATTTACTCTTTTTATACATGAGATAATTGAGTTAATGAGAACGAGTAAGTACCTATCGTAGCTTCGCAATTGCCACATCTGTATGTTGAATGATTTTATTGTGGCAATAGGTAACAGGCAAACTAGGTACTTACATATTAAATAGAAATTACCTAGTGCTTTTTCAACTTCAACTTCAGGCATTTATTGGTGTAACCAATTTCTCGATAGCGCAAGCCGTTGAGGGCTACTTCTGTGCACCGTAACAAACAACTTTTGTTCTACGACTTTTGGAATTTCGAAAAAAACATGAAAATTTTGAGGTTAGGTTAGTAATAATTATCTTATTTTGTAAGTTTTATCTACTGTTCTTAGTTTGTTTTAAAAAATCTGCTGTTTTTCGAATTTACATACTCTCAAAATTTTTATTATTCTTTCGAATTTCCAAAAGTCGTAAAACAAAAGTTGTTTGTTACGGTGCACAGAAGTGGCCCTCAACGGATTTCTAGTATAATTACCAATAATCCTGTATAGAGAGATTACCTATAGAACCGCCCAGCTTTGTAAACACCGCGCGGATATTAGAATGTTTACAAAATTTCAATTCTATTCATCTTGTTACATTTGCCCATCCGGAGAAGATCCCTGAACTTCGATCCAGCCAATGACCTCTCGGTATCGAGTGAACGACATCGTTCATGTCTTGATTATCCCTTGACATAACTTCCTTTCAAGGTACCTACAACGCCACAAGGATCTCCAATGAACATGGCCAAAAGGAACTATAATAAAATAAATAAACAAAAATATAAATATTGCAGGACATTCCACATATCGTCATCCTGCCCCAAGCTAAGTAACTGGACTTGTGTTATGGGTGCTAGATAACGGATATACTACTTAAGTATATACTTTTCTTTTGTAAATATATGCTTATAATACATAGAATCAACCAGACCATAGACAAATATCTAAGCATAAATACTTGTCTGAGGCGGGAATCGAACCCGCAACCCTGTGTTTGGCAGTCCGGCATGGTGACCATTGTGCCAACTGGGTCGTCATAATATGCTGTCATGTGGAATAGGGTTCAAATTGTCAAGCTTGTCATTTATCGGATAAATTTCGGGGAGTGTACAACAGAACTACATGACATTATTTCGTCATGCAACCAGGCAAACTGATTTGCGACACCTATTCATGGTGGGAATCCCAGATACCCGCGCTAAGCGTTTTGCTTCGTCCTTATTCTTACAGCAGCCTGTGTCTGTCTTTCCTGACGCGCATAACTTGGGAAGTCGCGAGTAAACAGGTATCTTCTAGGTAAGCGTGCTACATCTTAGACCGCATCGTCACCATCAGGCGGGTGTGATAGTGGTCAAACTATCACTTGTAAAAAAAAACAAAAACGAAAACAAATATTCAAGCAAGAACTGAAGTGTTCGTTGAGATTCGAACCAGGGGCTAAACATTCATACAAGTGTTAAGAAGCGTCCAAAACCACCAAGCCACAAAGTCTTATTACTGAGCGACGAAAATATAGTACTTTTTGAAGCCGATAATGACGTAGCTGTCACATTGCGTCTCGGTAACGAGTACAGAGATTTTATATCATCTAAAAATATGCGTACCGCGCTAAAAGAAGTTTACACTTCAAAAATCTTTAAGGTCCTTGTCGCAGTTGTAAAGCATTTTATTCGACGGATTGGTTATTATTTATTAATGTGCGCCGACATGACAGCAACATGCATCATTGGATTAATTCACACAGTGCATTCATTGTTAGGCATATACGTTACTCGTACGAATTCACGACTCGATTTAATTTGCCATTTCAGACGTGTACTTAGTAGCTGTAGAACAAATACAAATATCGTCATTCTACTATAAAATATACGTACATATTTCGACAACATATTGTCTATCTGTATGTTTGTTGCTTTATCAAGCAAAAACTACTGAGTAAGAAAATGTATTCCCCCGTATTCCAAAACGAGGTTTAATAATAGTCCGAGATGTGGATTTATACTTTAGATTTAGACACAGATTTAGGTATTCGTGAACTATAGTCTAAACACTATCCCTATATAATCGATAGGGATAGTGTTACTTAAAAAGTAGGTACTTATATGATTTGTTTTATTCCAGGACTCCATCTATATATCAGTTACAATCTAATCTTACTTTGGGGTTTAAAGTTTTATGCAACAAAAATATTTGCTCTAGTGTTATTATCCAGGGAGAAAACAGTCGACTACGTTTGTATGGAGAGAGCCCCCGGTACCCTTTCCTCTTAAACCTCATTTTGGAATAAGGGGGACTGTATCCTAATTACACGCAAGCCCTAATATCAGCCATACAAAAATCAAGGTTAAACCTAGATCTAATCTTACTTTGGGGTTTATCTGTAACTGATAGAGAGATGGAGTCCTGGAATAAAACAAGTCATATAGGTACCTACTTTTTTACTGATATTCCCACCCACATAATCGGGTCTAAAGCGGTTAAATTAGCAGGGCACAGCTTCTTAATAATGATATTAATCGATATCAATTCAGTTTTATTAAAGTGCAGTCGTCCTGAAATAATTGTATTGATGTAATCTCGAATAGGTCGGTAAGTACCTACGCTGAATTGCGTAGGTAGTTATGAAATCAAGGATAAAGCAGATTGGTAATTCCAATTACCTTTAGGGACAAATCAACAAATACCTATCTATTAAATCAGTAAGGAAAGAATAGAATAGGGATACATTGTATTGAAATAAGCTTTCACCATAAGGTAAAAGTGGGTAATTCTGAATTTATAGAGCCGATAGGACCAATCTCCTGAGTGGAACTGGAAACCCACACATGACGAGATGCTGGGAACGAACATTGTTTTTTTTTGATTAATTTAAACGTGTAAAAGTAAGAAGAAGATGATTTTAGAACAATTTGTTTTATCGATATCCAGTCAAAGCCGTTTAGCATTTTAGTAAATTATCAGGTTCAAAATTTTTAATGAAGCTTAAATTTTACGGTAAGGTGTACTATGTGAACATGACTTTTATTGCCCCATTTCAAATTTTCATTAAAAACTATTTATAATCTTGACCTTTGTGAGCCACGGAAAAAAACCATATGATTTTCTTGTGCTCTTCTTCTCATTGGTGCGGCACGTTCCGAAGGCACACATCCTAACTTAGTTTTTCAGCCTTTTCATTGTGATTTCATGCGAATAAATTCAAATGAAATTTTGGCTTTGGCTTTACCGTAAATATTCGACTAAAATACTTCCCCTTCTAATGTTGAATAAGGCTTATTTCAATTCAAAGTATTCATATTCTATTCCTTCCTTCCCTTTTCTTTTCCTTTATAATATTGTATAGAATGGATACGGGATACAAACGGGTACTTACAAAAAATACTTAACAAAGTGTCTTGTTTCAGAAATGGAAGACATCGCAATTATCTGGAGTTCCGGCTCCCCGGAAAGTGCTCTTTGGTCCGACTACCTCGTCGCGAGCTTTGACAAAATCATGTCTCAGCGAGCTCGTCATCATTACAGGTAGACAACGAATTTTATATTCCAAAGGCATAAAGAGAACATCTTTGTTTTTCAAATAAACAAGCTTAGCCCTGCAGTTTTAATCGTTGAAATATCGGGTAAATCCATCAGCTATCCTACATACCAAGTGTCATCGTAATCGGATCAGTAGTTTTTTTATATTACAGAGGCATATAGAGATCATCTATTTTTTTTCTCAAAAACCCGCTTAAGTCAACATATCGTTCAAAAATCGGGATATAAATCCAACAGCTATCTATATACCAAGTGTAGCAATCGGTGTTAGTAGTTTTTGGGTGAAAAATTAACAAACATACACAAACTTTCACATTTATAATATCAGAGAATATCTTTCAATTACATTGTACCGGTTGCGGTTAGTCGGTGGATGGAGCGCTCTGGACCGCTGTTTGTGGCGTCATATGGGGGAGGCCTATGTCCAGCAGTGGACGTGTATGGGCTGATATGATGATGATGACGATCTTACAATTCGATTTGAAATACGTTAAAGTGTAGGGCGGTACCAAGACTCGAAGAGTTATCAGACTTTGGCTAAAATATGGTCACTCTATACCTCCAAATGTTGAATCTCTTTGAGTTGAAGGGCTTTTATCGATCGCCTCTGTTTATTTATTAACGAAAGACCTTCAAAAGGCTATTGTTTACTTTTCAATTACTTCTTGAATGCCGTGTCAATTATACAAGACATGGGTTTAAAATTGGTTCAAGATTATGATAGGTACTTAGTTGATTGCTTAGTTATCGATTTCAAATTAGTACAATGATACATAGTTAGTATTAAATGACACCGATACAATAAATGGAACGTAAATATTGACACGAAATACAGGGTGAATTTTTTAAATGAGCTATCAGGAATACATCCTAAATTATAAAAGATAGCGCATAATACTGAAAGAAGTTGCTAAAACTACATCATTCTATTTTTGGAAAAAACCATTACCTTAGCCATAAATTGAATCTGTTAAGTTTCCAAAACAAAAACACTTCAAATTTATCTCCTTTTTTTGTACCTATAAAAGAAAAAAAAACTCACTCTTAAACTACAAAATAAGAGCTACGAGTCTGAAACTAAGACGTAAGCGAGCACTAAGAACGGATTTTTGGAAATTCGACCTCTAAAGGGGTAACAAGGGCTGGTAAAATGGAAGGGTACCGGCGCTCTCTCCATACAAACGTAGTCGACTGTTTCCTCCCTGGATAATGATACTAGCATAAATATTTTTGTGCCATAAAACCTACAACTGCCATGACAATGACTATGCCCCTATGTTTTGGGATTTTTCATTTTCTAATTACCTATCATAGAAATTAAGATTTAAAGAACATAAGGGCATGGTCATGGCAGTTATAAATTTTATGCAACAAAAATATTTGCTCTTGTGTCATTATCCAGGGAGAAAACAGTCGACTACGTTTGTATGGAGAGAGCCCCCGGTACTATTATGTATTCCGTGTTTGCAGGAAATCAACATCACTTTGAAAATAGTATTCAATATTTAAGGTATCTTATCTTTTGTAAATATTTACAGGGTAACACCGATAACTGTAGAAGAATTATTATCAAAAGACTCACATGAGAAAGTAGACATACTGTCTAAGGCCCAACTACAGATTGTGATATTATGTCCAATATTTGTTACGAAAATGGCGGATTTGAAGAGAGAAATCGGATGTGATAATCTGATAAAGATGGACAAAGTTTTGGTGATGCTCTTGGGTGTGGAGAAAAATCAAGTTTTCGCCGATCATCGTGATGGTAAGAAATATTTAATTACTAAAGTAGGGATATCAAAAATCCCTGGACTCCCCTCTTTAAGTTTTTGTTCCAACTGATGTCTTCCTACCTTCACTCGCGTCCCTCGAAGGCCACTACTTTATTTGGAGGTCCTTTAAGTAGTACGTTCCTGCTGATTAAACTTTCTGGTCAAAGTTACAAGCGTAGGTAAAGGTATCTTCAAGCGTAGGTAAGGAAATATCTCTAAATATCTTCTAGAAAAGCGTGCCACATCTTAGACCGCATCGTCACTGACCATCGTGTGAGATAGTGGTCAAACCCTGACCTATTTATTATAAAAAACCCTCAACCCTATTGATGGTGAATTGGAGGTTAATCACCAGCAATTCAGCACAACCAGTTGGTCTGTTTAGATATGGTCGGAATGAATAACCGAGCCTTATTGGCTTAGTAGGCTACTCACCTACTCACAATCTCACACATAAGTGAGTTGCCCATGCCTATAATTTGTCAGGGTAGTTTCACTTGACAGTGTGTGAGAAGCCTACTTATATATTTTTGAAATGGTTAAATCATCGGCGCTGCTATTCCGGGCAGGAATCTGCCGGGTTCGCTAGTTTTATTATATTATAATCTAGGTTTCGAAAATGGAAACAAAAAGGGGATTACAACGGAAACCAAAATGAAAACAAAAGGGGATCAAAATGGAAACAAAGGGGGATCAAAATGGGAACAAAGGGGGATCAAAATGGGAACAAAGGGGTTCAAAATGAAAACAAAAAGGGTTTAAAATGGAAACAAAAGGGGATCAAAATTGAAACAAAGGGGGATCAAAATGAAAACAAAAGGGGATCAAAGTGGAAACAAAAGGGGATCAAAATGGGACCAAAGGGGGAACAAAGGGGGACCAAAATGGGAACAAAAGGGGATCAAAATGATAACAAAATGGGATTAACATGGAAACCAAGGGGGATCAGAATGGAAACAAAAGGGGATGAAAATGGGAACAAAGGGGGATCTAAATGGGAACAAAGGGGGATCAAAATGGAAACAAAAGGGGATTAACATGGAAACCAAAGGGGATCAGAATGAAAACAAAAGGGGATCAGAATGGAAACCAAAGAGGATCAGAATGGAAACAAAAGGGGATCAAAATGGGAACAAAGGGGGATCAAAATATAAACAAAGGGGGATTAACATCTTTTTATAAAACAAATACTTTTGGTCCATAAATAGGCGGGAATAGAACCCGCAACCTTCCGCGTCGCAGGTGGGTGTTTCCATTTTGATCCCCTTTTGTTTCCATTCTGATTCCCTTCTGTTTCCAGTTTGTTTCCATTCTGATCCTCTTTTGTTTCCATTCTGATCCCCTTTTGTTTCCATTCGATCCCCTTTTGTTTCCATTCTGATTCCCTTTGGTTTCCATGTTAATCCCCTTTTGTTTATATTTTGATCCCCCTTTGTTCCCATTTTGATCCCCTTTTGTTTCCATTCTGATCCCCTTTGGTTTCCATGTTAATCCCCTTTTTGTTTTCATTTTGATCCCCCTTTGTTCCCATTTTGATCCACTTTTGTTTCCATTCTGATCCTCTTTGGTTTCCATTCTGATCCCCTTTGGTTTCCATTCTGATCCCCTTTGGTTTCCATGTTAATCCCCTTTTGTTTTCATTTTGATCCCCCTTTGTTCCCATTTAATTCCCTCTTTGTTCCCATTTTCATCCCCTTTGGTTTCCATGTTAATCCCCTTTTGTTTTCATTTTGATCCCCCTTTGTTCCCATTTTGATCCCCCTTTGTTCCCATTTTGATCCCCTTTTGTTTTCATTTTGGTTTCCGTTGTGATCCCCTTTTTGTTTCCATTTTCGAAACCCAGATTATCTATACATATAAAATGCTTTGTCCTGAATCACTGACTGACTGACTGACGGATCAACGCACAGCCTAAACCGCTGATCGTAGAGACCTGAAACTTGGAGAGTGTGTTCTTTTTATGACGTAGGCATCTGATAAGAAAGGATTTTCCGAAATTCAACTCCTAAGGGGGTGAAAAAGGGGGGCAAAGTTTGTATGGGATAACGTGATTCCTGGTCCAATCTACTTAAAATTTTGCATAAACATTCTTTCGACTTCTACGCGGATGAAGTCGCGGGCAAAAGCTAGTAATATAATAAAACTAGCGAACCCGGCAGATTCCTGCCCGGAATAGCAGCGCCGATGATTTAACCATTTCAAAAATGTATAAGTAGGCTTCTCACACACTGTCAAGTGAAACTACCCTGACAAATTATAGGCATGGGCAACTCACTTATGTGTGAGATTGTGAGTAGGTGAGTAGCCTACTAAGCCCCTTATTCTGCTATTTTACAATAAGGCTCCGTATAATAAATTAGGACACGATCTCCCAGGAATCTTTTGAGAGTTAACCCAATTTGCACCACGGTGGATGAACGAGAGTACCAACTCTCGTTTATCCACCGTGGTGTAAATGATGCAGCACCGTGGTGCTGGAAACTTCCAGTGACCAAATAACACAATGGTTTGTGTTATTTGGTCACTGGAAGTTTAGTTGAGAATGACAATGTCAACTGCTTACCAGTAGTGAGATTTAGTGGTTTGATAGTCCGGCAATCTCCATCTGCGAAATTACCCCAGATTTGATATTATTCAATTAGCTATTACGCGCGATTTTATTTTATTAAATGACCCAGTCACGATGCCACAATAAAATGTATTTGATAGGTATCCTATTATATTCTAAACGCTACCTTTGTGTAGGTAAATATCGATTTAGCCCTCAGAGCATGTAAACCTGTTGGATCGTTATGGGGGAAGATACAGAGAGACTTTAGCATTCTACTTATTGAACAATAAAAAAAAGACTGAATCGTGATGTTTATTTAGTTATACCTAAAGCTGGAGTCCTGAAATAACAAATACCTATTCTAATTTTTATCCCAAAATTTTCTAGCCAAAATTTAATAAATCATTTTTGAAATAAATCAGAAAGTAAGTTTATTTATAGCCACATACTTTGTGTAATAAGAAAATTGAACAATAGGTTTTTCTCCTTACGTAAGTACCTACTTGCTTCATTGAAAGCTTTTATGAAGAAAAGAAAATTGCTCCTCAGTTCACAATGTAATTTTTCCTTTGACGTCAGAATAAATGTTCAAGCAATAGTTAAGTACTTACTTCAAAGTGAAATAAGTAGATAAGTCTAGTTTACCTATAGAAAGGGGAAAGTAATCCAATTTTCATTCAGTTTCTAAGCTTTTTATTAAGTGGTTTATATAATGGAACTTTTACGATATAGAAGCCATTTCGGAGCCGATTTTTCAGACAGTTTTATTTGCGTGTACAAATAAAATAAGCAAATGATTTATTTAGTAAATAGTTATACCTTTGTCAGTTACATATGTGTCTGACACTAAACAGTAAACTTGTTTCACAGACTACAGCGCTCCTCGTCCTTAAGGATTATGTTCTACTTACGTGTTTTTATTAAATCTTATCAATCAATAGGGGTTACGGGTGTCTTTTGCATGCAAAGGTCTACAATATTTTAGACTGCATGAAGTTACTGCATGCAGTCAATTACTCGTACTTACTCGCACAGACAAATCTTAGTGATTTTTGGTGTTTCGAATGTGTTTTAAGTTTTATAACAGTTTAAATAAACAATAAAATTAAAAAGTAATGGTTGCTGGTAAAAAAAAAATATCGATAGTATCGATATTATCGTTTTTTTTACTATCGATAGTCTGCCATTTGGCAATAGTATTGTTTACAATACGTACGGTCGGAGTCAGAATAACAGACCCACCGTAGTGTTCTAAAATTACTGTTATCGATAGTATCGATAGTACCTATTACCTCGTTATGAGCTATCGAAAGTATCGATACTATCGGTAAGGCAATCAATAGTTGATAATCGATAGGCTTTTTAGATGAAAACTTCGTATAGTTCGGCAACACTGTACTTACTACGGTAGTAGTCGTGCCGATCCATGGTCATAGAATAGGTTCAAATAGGTACTGTACTCACGCTGCGATGCTTCACCTACTTAGGTACCTTTTTTATTACAGACTACCCCACAATAGAACAATGGCAAATGATGTCTGTCCGTGAGAAGGACACATCTTTCGTGGACACATTCCTTACCTCTGCAGTAGGTATACTGAGGACTAAAGACTGCAAAGACACTGCTACTGATCGAACCAGCTTCTCTATAGTACCGAAGAAAGTTAAAATTGTAAGTGGATTTGAACTTTATCAGGGGTTTTAAGGGTAGTACTTTATAATTTGAATGGCGTTACATATGATGACCTGAAGGCCAAATTTCGTAAAGAAATTAGTAGAAAGAAATTCGTAAAGAAATTATTCAAATTACATTGCCATATCATTTCGATTGCATTTCGATTATAAAAATTACTCTCAAAGTAGCTCAAAATACCCTCAAAGTCAGTCAGTTTTTGGTACCAAACCATTATCAGATCAGGTCATCATACGACACTAAAGTGTCGCCTTTGATGCCCTGGGGGATAACAGCGAGGCCACCATAATGGAATAGAATTACAATTTAATTTATACTATATAAAAACCGCATGGGCAACGTTCAAACACATGAAGCGCGCGTGGACAAGCCTACACTCATTGGCTGAATGATTTTATATTTTTTCTTTAAGTGTCCACCTAGTAGCATAACCTAGTCCAACACAAACAAGAGACTCAATAAAGAAGAACAACTTACTAGGTCCACCAGTTCCTGAGAAAATCGGTGGTGACACACGGACAGACGGACAAGAGAGTGACCTTTAAAAGGGTTCCTTTTTTACCTTTTGGGGTACGGATCCCTAAAAATGCAGGACATTTTAGCAAACAGTATGTTCTTTATTACAGGGCCAAAGCCGAGTAATAGCGCTTCTGAATGATCCAATCAGAGACGAGGACAGCATTAAAATAACAGTGGACAAGAAAGGCGAAGTGATTCAGATACCAACATTCAAGAAGCGAAACCCTTACACTTTGCAGTTTGATATACCAGGTTAAAAATGTTTCTTTTAGTTAGTTTATGTTATCACTAGCAGCGCCCTGCTGTTTCAGCCGCGTAACTTCCGATCCCGTGGGAATATCGGGATAAAAAGTAGCCTATGTTACTTTCAAAGAATCAGTTTATCTTCATTCCAATAATTTCATCAAAATCGGCCCAGTAGTCGATACTACTATTTTTAACGAATAGACTCTGATGAGCCTATTCGTTACAAACATAAAAACAAAAAATCTTTCTTCTTCGTAACATTAGTGTAGAAGTGTATAGATAAACATCCCCTTGGAATTTCTTGACAAAACTTTCTGTTATCTATTCAAGCCAAAAAAATAATGGACCAAACCAACAGACAATCGAATTATTTTAACCTCTTTATCAATAAAATAACTTTCCCAACAGAATCGTGTTTAGAAGTGTCGATGTTGGTATGGGTGCGTGTGAGCAAGAACGGCCAGTCACTCGGACGACGGCAGATCAAATGCGAGAGTCGGCTACGGGAGCTAGACCAGCTGCTCAGGGCTTCGGACCATCCCTTAGAATTCATGTGTCAGGTGAGATGTGACATTACTTAGAAGTGGCAATTTATAACTGCTCCGCGGTTTCATCCGCGTAACTCCCGATCCCGTGGGAATATCGGGATAAAAAGTAAACTTTGAGACTCCCAATGAATCAATGTTTATCCTCATACCAGGTTTCGTCAAAATCGGTCCAGTAGTTTCGGAGCCTATACAATGCAAACAAACAATCAAATGTTTCCTCATTATAATGTTGGTATAGAAAAGGAGGTTTAGTTGAGGGAAATAGTCTGTAAATAAAAATACAATGTTGGTGTGTATGTCAAACCCGCTAGTCGGCTAGTTCGACAGGAGATCAAATGCAGGTCGATTGCGAAAGCTGATCTAATTGGTCCCGGCATCAGACTAATCCTTGGAATTCATGTCCAAGATGATTTTGGTAACTAAGTAGGTAGTCCTTATTGAGGTATATTAAATTTAATCTATTATATTCCAGACTCTGGGTTTCAAGACGACAAGTAAAGAACAGTTAGACAGTTGGATGTTGAACGCTTTCCAAAAGAACATACCGCCGCATTTCAACCTGCTTGCCTCCACTGAACAGTTCAACCCGAAAGCTGATGTTTCAAGTAAGTTACATTGACATCCTCCTGGCTAATAAATTACACATATTTAAACTCATGTTTGCGCGCGATTTAGTAACCTCTTCGTACACATCCTTAGTGCCATGTTTTCCGTGGCTTAAATGATTTGATCGAAAATATCTCTAAATATCTTCTAGAAAAGCGTGCTACATCGTAGGCTGCATTGTCACCTACCATCAGGCAGGTGTAATAGTGGTCAAACGCAGATGTATCATATGTAAAAAAATATAGTTTGACATATAAATATCTTCAAGATCAAATTAAGGGTAACGCCATCTACTTCGACTATTTTTTCGTCGTCTACAGTGTAAAACTGTCAAATTTAGCCAAATGTAGCCCTTTAGCTGTAGATCCACAAATATTCAATTACATTGACAATTCTATCCATATTTAGGTGGTGAAGAATACCCAACACTTCTCCACTGGGCGGCACGCTTCGGCCTCGAGCGTGTCTGTTGGCAACTACTGGAGTGTCCGGGAGGTGGCGCTGCTGTCGCGCTGCGCAACGTCCGGCACAAGACACCCGCTGACCTGGCTGCAGAACACAGCCACTACAGGCTCGCTGAAGTCTTGCATGATCATGCGGTAACTAACACACATAATATTGTACATACACATTACATCGGCAAGTGCTATACGAAACATCCCAATATTTTGCTCTGTGAAATTGATCATTCTCAGAAGGTCCATTGGCCAGATCCAGGATGGATCTAATGAGATATTCTCTTCTCATTGGATCCAGATTTCAAATTGTAGATCTGCTGAAATTTTTCTTTCTTAGTCGATTGGAAGAGGAATATTTCTGACCACTAACAACCTAGCAATTTCTGGACATTCTGGATTCTAATCATAATAATAACATAATTCTTTTTTAACAGAAAATCAACGAGTTCTCCAACATGTACTACTACCTGAAAAACATGTCCGACGACAAAGAGGAAACTCAAGACGAACCCAAACAAGAGCTTCAAATACTAGAAACGTGCGACACAGTCGACTCGCCACAACCGAACAAACAGGATGCCACAGAGACTGATCCATTCAGCGAAGCCTGTACGATAAACTTAGAACAAACTGATAAAACAGACGATGAGAAACACCCACGACCGACCCTCAAACTCCCTAAAATAAAGGAACAATTATACCAAAACGATTTATTCTCCGATAACAGAATCCAACAAGCCCTCGAACATGATTACTTAGTCCAGCCTTCCAATATAAAGGTGGAAAGCCCGAAATTCAGACCAAACAACTTATACGCGAATAGCTCTCGCCTTATGCCGCAACAACCTGATATATTTCTATATTCACCCACCGAAGAATCCAAGACTTTCAATATAGACACTCCAACTAGTGATATAAGCCAAATAAACTTAACCAAAGATGCACGCTGTGCGAGCGTCAAATCGAGCAAGGAAAGTTATCCTCTCACAGGACAAGAAGAATTAGCTGAAATTATAAACGACTTCAAAAACAACGTTTTCACGATATCTGAAGTTGAAAAACTTGTTATGGATTGGCGAAATAGGAATGAGACTCAACAATCTTTGAAGGAAAAACAGGAGCAGTTGAACAAAATGAGAGAGGAATACGATAATATACAACAGAAAATTAAAGACCATATGAAAAGACCGACACCCTTTGAAAGGGTTAAGAAAATGTTCTCTAAAAGTAAGAAAAGTGAGTATCACAATAAAATTTCTTCACATTTCTTTAGAAAATATTAAAAACGTAACTAAACAAATCCTTTTTATTCAGACCACGATCAAAACGGTACCATTGAGAAGAGAAACGGGAATACAAGACCAAATAGCAGCCTCAGTGAAAGTAAGTATTTATAGGTTTTATTACTCTACAAGGTTGGAAGATCTGATTCTGGTTCTGAGTGACTGTAATTTTCTATAATATAAAAATGAATCGCTGGAGTGTTCCTAAGCTCAATTCTCGAGAACGGCTGGACCGATTTACCCTAATTCTTTTTTTTTAGAATATTCCTTAAGGTACGAGACATTTTTAAAAATTGCCTGAAATAGTCTAAAATCAACACGTTTCTATACTCCTAATCATGGAAATTGGGACAAACGATTCGTATTATGCGGCGTTATTTGCAATATCCTGAGATATTTAAAATAATCTTAGAGATCTCTACGATGACGTTATGATTGTTTGTTTGAATTGAATAGGCTCGGGCTCGGCTCGTATGTGAATACATTGATTCCTTAGGAGTAACTTAGGCTACTTTTTGTTCCGATGTTCCCACGGGATCAGGACTTGGCGAGGTGATACTAGTCATCTATTATATAAAATTCTAAGTCTGGCTGACTGGTTTTGTGTGAAGTGTTAGTATCCACTAGGAAAGGGTTTGAAATGGCGAAGAAAGCCGCGGATATAAGCTTGTTAACAAATATAATCAATAATCCATAGGTTCATCATCATCTGGCCGGCTGAGCACGGTGAGCGGCGGCAGTGTAGCGGAAACGAACAGCGTGCAGTCGGAAATCGATGACAAAGCTCGCTCTATCGTAAGTAAATTACAGTATAGCATACTTTATGTAATGTTCTACATTTTATTGCGACATTATTATTGCCTTTCACATCTTTCGTATCAAAACAATTTGTATTTAAAACCATTAGATCTTTTTACAATATCGATTTCACACATAGAAGACTTTTTTTGTTTTTATCGCGGGGTTTGAGCGCGGCGATCGAATCAAGAAATTCCGTAACGAAAATAAAACCTAAGTCCGCCTACCATGTAGCTCGGCCGAGCGTTCGCTTAACGTGTATGTATATGGTACGACCGTACGAAGCTAGCACGATGCAATAGCTTTTTTGTTTGTAACGAATAATTATAGGCTCCGAAACTACTGGACTGATTTTGATGAAACTTAGTATAAGGATATATTGGGAGTAATATTTAAGAAATTCGCACAATAGTGAGAAAGTGAATGACATACTTCAATGAAACATGGTACGAAGGAAGCTTGACCTCTAATACTACAGGCTACTTTTTAATAGATATTCCCACGGGATCAAGACATTAAACGTCCATAGGAAAATATGGGTGGGTTCGAATCCCGTCGGTAACAAATTTGAATCGTCTTTCTGAACAGCCCCCTTAGACAAGATTGCTTTCTATTAGCGATATCGCCAATCGACAGGCTTTTTTTGATTATTTTTGTATGAAATTGACATAAGCCAACGAAAAGTCACGGAGTTTTGCAATTGAGGAAAAAAAGGTAAATAAGTATCATCTTATGCCAATTTTGTACAATGATTTATGTCAATTTCATACAAGTAAATCTATCGATTGGCGATATCGCTAATTAAAAGCAATCTTGTCTAAGGGGGCAGATAATAATCAACTCATATTTTAACTGTAGGTACTTAACTACAGTTCAAACATGCAAAGAACGTACGGTAGGCTGCATAATTGCAGACCCACCGTAGAGCTCCAAAACGGCTGTTATAAGAATGTTTTCAACACAAGCAAGACTCTAGACACCTGCTTTAGTTGAAGTTTAAAGTCTTCTAACTCATCAATTAATCAAACAAACATTATTAGAAAAAAAACATTCCAATAATAGTAATTTTCGAACTCTACCGGGGGCTGCAATTATGCAGCCGACTGTACTTCAGCTGTAATTACAGACTGCACATAAAACCACCCGCTAATATTAGTAGAAATAACTGTACAAATATATTTTATTCTAGATATCTTCAAGTACATTAACAATGCATTCCGCATGCGACAGCGATAACAGAATGGATGACTATTTGATACCGCCGCCGCCGCGACCGCTCAACGGATGTCCGCAGTTCACTACCTTTGGACACCCTAAACTTGATAGCAGGTAAAATCTATATACCTATATAATATGTACCTACATACCTATACATGGCAAACATAATAAACCGGCGAAGTGTGAGTCGGACTCGCGACGAAGGATTTCACCTAAAATTCTTAAAAACAAACTCAAAATATATTTACTTTTTTCTGTTTTTAGTATTTGTTGCTATAGCGGCAAAAGAATACATCATCTGTGAAAATTTCAACTCTAGATAGTTGAAATTTTTACAGATGATGTATTCTTTTTTCTATCATGTTTCATCAGATAGAGCCTGGTGATAGACAGACGGACGGACAGTGAAGTCTTAGTAATAAAGGTCCCGGCTTAACCCTTTCGGTATGGAACCCTAAAATTGTAAAAGCAACCTCTTTGTTGCGAACTGGAAGTAGTATAAAAACCTTTACAAAACGTCCCTAGAAAGTTTAAATTAACACTAGATCGAATCTCTCCTGTGCGAAAACACTGGGTTGAAAACTGATTCTAAATCATCGCAATGACGCTAGAAAGCTAGCTTTGAAATTTAGTAACGCCAAACATCACCCACAAGCTTGTTAAATGGTCGAAGCCCACAAGCAAAATTCTATAAACGTAATATAAGTAACATATTTGCACGAAGTGGCGATTATACGAATTAAAAACACCGAAAATGTTTTTTAAATTTCAATAGGACAACCACATAAAATTTAATTTAAACGTCAAATTATCGAATACAAAGTCTTTGTTCTGTCTACGTTATAATTCCTGCAAATGAATTCTAAAGCTCATCGGATTAACTGTTTACATACAAAAGGGTTGTTTCAGAAATGTTGAAATGTTTGAGACTACGTTAATACGTAATACCAAAGTGCTTATCCAGAAAAATTAATCGTTTATTTTTTGTAATACGAAATGTACTCATGTGCTTTTTTTAAAAGCTTTTATTTAACTTGCAGTGTATGTATGTTTGTATGTATGTATGTATGTATGTTGTTCGGGTGGAATCTTGCAACTTAATTTTGATCCACTTCCCGGTTACCAATTGAGCTGAATTTTTTATGATTCAAATCTATTTTTACGGCTTAGTTTCAGTGGTATACTACCAACGAGCCCCACTAAAACGGTCACCAGTGGTGGCCGTTAGAACAATAAATTATTTTTTGTCCATTAAATAGTGCGGTTGATAGTCCGGTTACCGAACTTACTGCAATTTTTCAGCAAATGGTTCGGTTGGAACACAAACGAAAGATCGAAAAAGTCACCAAGGATAAAGATTCTTTAAAATTCATTCAATCCAGTTAAATTCACCCCCAAACTAAGAAACGTTACTTAGCGAATCTTGCTTTTGTGTTATTGTGAAGGTTGTCCTTTGTTGCATTTATAGTGCAAACCGAGATAATCGCTGGTTTGGCCCACATTATATTTCGCAATTCAATTTCTTATTGTAAAGGACATATACGTGTTGAATTCGGCTCTACACACGCCTTCCAAAGATCCTGGGCTCCATAGCCCCGTGATATGGGACACAGCACTAATAGCATTTCCTTGTGCAGTGGATAAAATTGTCTAACTAAATAGATAGGTAGATAACTTTATTTTTATCACAGTTGCTCATAAAGTGGATCTTATTCAACGGCTTTTAGGCTCATAATCCAACATATTATGCACGCGTGCGTTTTAGATTTGTTAACTAGTGCTGTAAAGTTATCCCGAAAAGGTAGCTACCAAAGAGTTTTTTAGCTAGCAAAAATGGTTGTCTCTAAAGTCGGTTTACGAACGAAAATTTTACGTGATAATGACTTAGAAAACGATTAAAAATTGAGTTGTTTATTTTTTGTTTTTTCTTTACTTAAATATATTGTTTTTCCGTACCATTGTATTTTGTTCTTAACCCGCCCGACGCAAAAACAAATAGAAAAAACCCTAAAAAATATTGTATGCCAGACGAGGCTGTATAGGTTAAAAGTCTTTAGCCTGGCCTTTCCGGAGGATAATTAACAAAAAAATATTGACTTAAAAAAATGTAAACATAGACTTATCACAAATATTTTGTTAATTATTATTTTGTTTTCTTTTCAAGTCTTTTCTTTTATTCGCAACTGTGACAAAAAACGTCGTACGATATACGTGTGGAATTGATCTTTGCATCTTGGCTTCTTTAACACGCTCGCTACAGCTCACGCGTCATAAACCGCCTCTATGCAAATATCAATTCACCACACTTATATCGTAATGTACTATTGTAAAACACAGGAAGAAACAGAACACGATAAACACAAAGTAAAGTAATGGCTAGAAAGTATAAGTTGCACAAATGGCGGCCAATTGCAATTTTTTTTCGTCTAATTATAATTTTTTCTTTGTTTCAGAGGCCATCACATGGCAACAATAGTAGAAAGAGAGGCGTCTGCGTCCCGTGAAACATTAGACGCGGACGACGTACACAACGGGACACATTTATTGTTGAACTTCTCCGGAAGAGATCGCCCTACGTCGAGCCGCTGCGACGATAGGGACGGTGCACATATGTATATGAATATATCCGCTACGCATACGTAGGCTAATGAGCTGGTTGTTGTCTGCGGGTTCATCTAGATTCGTCTAGGTCAGGGGTCGGCAACCTTTTGTGTCCAAAGAGTCAAAAGTTAAAGTTTTTAAAGAGCCACATGTTTTAACCTACAATAATATTTTTTATGGAAGATAGTCAGCACTCTAAATGCCTTCTTCACCTCACCGTAGTAATCGGAGACTATTCAATGCGTCGAATATAAGAGCCTCAACTCGGGAGTATTTCTTTATAGTATACTAACTGCGTTCTACGGTTTCACCCGCGTAAGTCCTGATGCCGTGAGAATATTAAAATGAAAAGTAGCCTATAGCCTTTCTCAATAAATGGACTATCTTACACAAAAATATTTTTTCAATTCGAACTAGTAGTTCCTGAGATTAGCAACAAACAAACAAACTCTTCAGCTTTATAATATAAATGTAGATAATATTTGCATATAGAACTAAAGAGCCACAGCTTCACATCCAAAGAGCCGCAAGTGGCTCGCGAGCCTAAAGTTGCCGACCCCTGGTCTAGGTCAATTACTTGGGAAATATTACTGTGTTTTTGTCGAATTGTAGGTATGTTTCAGCCGGACTGAGAAACGTTTTGAGTAACGTAACGATAATGATTAATTAATTATAAGCCTTTCGAATGAGTAGCAGGTTATGTGTATTGTAAAACTTTTTTAAACAAAATTGACGCCACTAAAGTTTTTGATTACATAATCCGTAACATGTTAATTACACTTTTTTTTAAACTATAGATAATTTACGACTTAGACAAAATTACTTTTATTTGCATTTTTTTTAATTACAGTAGGTATATCGTGTATTCTTTCCACATGACAAAAATGAAGACTGAAAACAGAATTGACTGTAAATATGTACATACAAATATATACTTAGTTTATTTTATTTATTTCGTATCATAGATTAAGTTGATAGTTAATTATCTATTTTGAATTAGTACAAAACATTTTTATGACTAAACAGTAACTGTAGAAATTTGTAATAATTTAAACCTGAAAAAGTTTTATTTAGATGTATAAAACGACATCAACAAATGAACCAAACTACGTGTAAAATGTAAAATTTATAACTTTTTATTACCATTTCCAACGTAATTAATATTTTAAGGTAGCACTACACTACTCGTGAAGTTGATCGAAGTAATCCGAATTAGATAGTGTAGAGAGGACGGTTCACTTTGGGGTACTTCGGGCAACATCGCCTCGCCTCGGTTGACTTCCGCTCGTTGTCGGTTGTTGTGTACAAGTCAAATGGCGCGAGGTGACGCGGAGTTCGAATACGAACGTCTCTCGCGAAGTTGCACGAGTGTGTAGACACGTACTTCGGACCTCGGTCAACCTCGTCGAACACTTCGTCGAGTAACTTCACGAGTAGTGTAGTGGAGGCTTTATAGTTATAATATAAGTATATCCGAGGAATTTTCTAAACATTTTTAGATAAAAAAGAATCTCTGAATGTAAGTAGATAGGTAGTTAATAATTTATTTAAATTTGTATGTCGATATATGGCAATGCATTTAATCTATTGATATTTTAATTACAATAAAAATATGTTTTAAGTTACATATCAAAATTGTATTTTTATTTTCACATTACCTTAGAAAGATTTGGTTAAGTTCGTTAGTACCGATTTAGTTAGTGCGTATGATATTATTTAAGTTTTTCGTTAAAATGTTACTATTTTTGTATTAACAGCATCTACAACATAATTTTAAAACTACTAAAACCATAATAAGGAATCCTTTTTTACCTTTTGAGGTAATTACTATTCTAAATTCAAATAATTAGCATCTTGCAATCATTGACGGGTATTTCGAAATAAACGCATGATGTGTTTTGTACAAAATAACATTACGTTTTGGTGACTACTAGGATAATATTTACGAAGAACATAAAAAAAACATTTACTG
The DNA here is from genome assembly GCA_951213275.1 of Idaea straminata. Lineage (NCBI taxonomy): Eukaryota > Metazoa > Arthropoda > Insecta > Lepidoptera > Geometridae > Idaea > Idaea straminata. The sequence goes on from OX577850.1 coordinate 6,984,161, forward strand.
TACTTATATGGGTGTAGTTAAAAAAAAGTGTTTTTTAATTACAAAATATTTAATTACATAATTTAATCATTATTGCACCAACGTTAAAAAAAACAATATAATAATACTTTCAAATTTTCACTGCTTATAACAATTACCAGCTAAGTACAAAAGATACCGCAAAATTACAAAGTTCATTAGAGCGATATATCACAACTAGCTTTTAAATAAAAAATACAATATTTCAACATAAATTAATAATTTGTGTAAATTAAGGTTTGGCGTGTTATTTTATTTAATTAGGAATTTATAGGCACGTCTTAGAGACTTGTCAAAAACATAAGTACATAAGTAAACAAAAATGCATTAAAAATAACTATCGAATTATCTTCACTCGCACAATTTAAGTTAATGTCTTTTTAAAGGACAATCGATTTACGATTTAAATCTAATAATATCAAATAATTTAAATCTAAAAATAAAAACAACAGTTATCGTACGTATAGATAATGCGATTAAAATAACAATAAGACCGGCCTAGCGCCATTTTGTGACGTCACAGGTAAGAAACCAACTTATTTCGAGTAAAATCTGGTGTAGTAATTATTTTTCCTTCTAGAGAAGAGTCTCGTTGCGACCATGACTATTGCAACATCGTCGAAACGTCAAGGTAAAAAAGTAATTACAAAGATAAATGCGAAAATCCTTTCTCTGAAGTTGGGTAAAAACCCCGAAAAAATTATGACTACGAATATAAAAGTAATATAATATAAACTAGTGTAATAAATAGGTTAATGTAGGGAATACAGAATACCCGCGAAATTAAATCACAATTAGTTCTTCAAATGACCCAGATAGGACTAAATTTAAACTACTTATTAATCCAACTATTAAAAGTTTTAATAGTTAGAAAATTGTCTTTTTAAGCCGTAGACTTGAGCTTTTTATTGTAAATGATACCAACTACTATTCTATAAGTACTATAAAATACATACAACCACCAATTGGTGGTATTGTTTTTAAAATTATTACCTACCGTACCTCTGGGGGCATGGTCGGAGGTACGGTGGGTCAGAAAGGGACTTGAAAATAACTAACTGGGTCGATTTCTTACTGGGTCATTTTTAACAGATGATAACTTAAACTTTACTGATATTTCTCTTACGGCGACAGGGTACCGGCGCTGTTTCTAGTTGACTGTTTCCTCCCTGGATAATGACACTAGCACAAATATTTTTGTGCCTTAAAACCTATAACTGCCATGACTATGCCCATATGTTTTTTTTTATCATAGAAATTATGATTTAATTATTTGCTCTAGTGTCATTATCCAGAAAGAAAACAGTCGACTACGTTTGTATAGAGAGAGCCCGCGGTACCCTTTCCTCTTTTTACCTGAATTAGATAGTTTAAGTTAAATTGGGCACAAACTGTCCAGTCCATTGTTATTATAATACACAATGCGCCAACGTATTCTCGTTGTACGCAACAAACGCGGCAACATATCCCTGTTGCCGCGTACTTTAGTTATCTATCAGAGTATTTCGATAACATCACTAGATGTAAATAGAGCTATAATTTAGTTTTAAAATGTGGTACTTGCCCGTTAGCTTTGGAAGCGCGTCGGGATGGTGGAGGGGTTGATATTATAGCTTGATACATACCCCAAATAGATAAAGGACGCATATAGGCTACTGAACGGTGGTTTCCATTTTCGTACAGAGCCTCGGGAGTTTCGAATGAGAGACCCATTTTGCATAGAGTTTCGTACATACCGCCAGCAGTTGCGAACGCTTCTTCGTGCATACCTGTTCACAATAATACATATAAATTGACAGGTGAAAAACTAAGGTCACCTACAGTAAGTTAAGTTTTTAAGCTATTGCATAGCTTTTATCGCGGGGTTTGAGTGCGAAATTCCGTAACGAAAATAAAACCTAACACCCCCCACTCCGCCTACCATGTAGCTCGGCCGAGCGTTCGCTTAACGAGTATGTATAATATATGGTACGAAGCTCGCACGATGCAATGGCTTTACCGCGGCATTCCCCGAGTGCCACACGTTTTTTTTTTGTTAGGAAGGCATAGGTGCCTAAACTATTAGACCGATTTAGATGAAACTTGTCATGAGGATCAGCTATTATTTGTAATCTCTAATATACTAATCCTATTTATAATATAAATACTAGCTCTCCCGGTAAACGTTGTATTGCCATATTAAAAATAAAATAAAAGAAAAATAGATGCTAGCTGTCCTAGGAAAAAGTGTGTGTGTGTGTGTGCAAAAACTATTAAACCTATTTTTAAACCCACAATGCTTTTTCCCCGAACCCTGTTCTGGACTTATAAAACCGCGGAGCGCACATAGTGTTAAACCATTTTGCATGATGTTATGTGCGTTATTTGACATTGCTGTTACCGTGAAGGAAAACTTCGTGATGAAACCCGCGGTTTAGTTGGCAAGAGAAATATTGACTAGGTCTGGACATGGTCGACTAAGCTATGGGTAGTAGGTGCTGGGCAAGCCTAATCCATCCTCACGCAATAAGGACCGAATTAAAAAAGGGTCTAATTGCGGAAAACAGCCCGTATACAAGTATAATAGTGTTACCTTCATAGATCATAGTAGCGGCGAGTCCATATGTAACCCCAGTCCACATCTCCTCACTCTGCAGCGCGGTATCGTCAACCTTCGGTCGCGGGCCGATCACGTATCCGTTTACAGCGCCCATCTTCCCGCCGCACCAGTGGCCCACGTTGTTCTCGTATATCGTGTTCAGACATTTGCGGACGTTCGTCGTTGGGAACACTTGCTCCGTGCACCCTGATGCTCGGAGGAACCTAAATAATGATAAATAAATATTTCAAGACATTCCACACATCGCCATCTAGCCCCAGTAACTAGACTTGTGGTATGGCTAGACAACTCATCTACTACTTATATACTTTTCTTTTGTAAATATCACTACCTAGTATAAAACAAAGTCGCTTTCTCTGTCCCTATGTCCCTTTGTATGCTTAAATCTTTGAAACTACGCAACGGATTTTGATGCGGTTTTTTTTAATAGATAGAGTGATTCAAGAGGAAGGTTTATATGTATAATAATATCCATTAAATAGTGGAGAAGTACTGTTATTTTTGAGGTTTCTAATGTGATGTCGTAAATAATTACATTTTTTCCGCTTACATTGCAAACGCAGGCTGAACCCTACGAGTTTTATCAAAATAATGTACTAAGTATTGTACACATTGAAAAGGTCTACAGAAAAGTCCGTGATGGTATATGTCTATCTGTTATGGATAACCCACAATAACTTTTTTTTGTCATTTACTTTTTACGACAAATAATGGCTTATTTTCGAAGCGATTTTAACCAATATAGCATTAATCCTTAACCAATTAAATACCTTGAATACATTGCTCATTTAATATAGATCTATATGGCCCTTTACACCGTTTGATTTAAGTGAATATTTTCGAAGATATTACAGATTTAAAAATTGCGGGACGTAGCGTTTGCGGCGGTACCGGCCGGCCGCCCGGTGCGGCAAAAAAATGTAAAAAAGTAAATAAGTAAAAATATAGTGTACATATGAATTTAGATATTCCAAAGATAGCAGGAAATCTTCATGGTATAGGGAAAGGGGGATTGTTTTACTCCAAATTTAACGCGTGCGGGCCACGGGCAGTAATGAATAAATCAAAACTACTGAATCGATTTTAATCACATAGTCTATACATTTTATACCCGTGCGAAGCCGGAGCGGGCCGCTATGTTTTTATATACAACGTTCACAGTTTTTCTGTAGTGTATTTAGTATCAGCATTGCACCCGTGCGAAGCCAGGGCGGGTCGCTAGTATACTTATAATACATAGAACCAACCAGATCACAGATAAATATCTAAGCATAAATACATGTCTGAGGCGGGAATCGAACCCGCAACCCAGTGTTTGGCAGTCCGGCATGGTGACCATTGTGCCAACTGGGTCGTCATAAGATAGTATTATGTTAGGTTAAAATCTGGCATCGTTACGGACTCGCCTATGCATTAGGCACTAGCTCTGTGACGTGTGAACGGCCGATACGGGTAGTGTATGTGACTGTCTATTTCAACAATTTAACTTGAGTACAATTGGCCCGATGGTCGCGGACTGCACTTTGCAATCAACAGGGCGCGTGTTCGAACCTGTTGAAATAGACAGTCACATACACTACCCGTATCGGCCGTTCACACGTCACAGAGCTAGTGCCTAATGCATAGGCGAGTCCGTAACGATGCCAGATTTTAACCTAACATAATAATAGAAAGCTTTATTATCAAGACGTGTGTATAGGACACTAATCCCTATATTATTTCGGAAAATAGCATACCAATGTCCGGCCAGCTGATCTGACATAACGACATGCTCGTTCGACGGCTTAGTATCGAACTTGTAATAAGTTCCGTTCCACAGCTTCTCGTGGTACGCATGCTTCGCTCGGTCTAGTAACTCCGTGAACTCCTTCTCGTCTGCCTCGTAGCCGAGAGTGCGCGCCATCGAGGCGACTGCGCTCACTGACGCCACCCATAGACCTCCACAGTATGCACTGAAAGTTAAGAAAACTTACACTTGGCTCGAAGGACCATTGTTAGTTATAGGTTGCCTGGAAGAGATCGCTTTGAGCGATAAAGCTGCCCTTTGTAACACTTAGACTAAAGTCCTGTTTTTCATATTTATTGTAATTTAAATATGGTGTTTGCTACAAATAATTTATCTATCTATCTATCTGTTAGAGCCTATATGGACAATTTTACTTTAAAGGAGTATTAATGAAAAAGAAAAACATTGGTCCTCCTAATTCCCTCGTACGCCCTTACTCAAATTCAAATCAAATTATTGTTATTAAACCAAATTCTGATTCAAAGACAATTACACAGTCAAAACTGCTAGGTACAGAAAAGTGAAATTTTGTATTTTATGCATACCTATAGTACTAGACAACATTCTTTATTCTATTATTTTTTCCACTATTCTTTATCCTGGGTCGGTTAAGTTAAAAAAAAAAACAAAAATCTCAGAAAACCCGTATTCGTCGAAAAGTGGAATTCTCAAAAACAACTCAAATAAAAAAACCTAGCAGTTAGACGTAATATCTTCTAATTCAACTAAAATAACAGCAGTATTTGAAACTAATAACAAACCTCGGTCCACTCATAACCCAAGCATCATACGTCTGATCCGGAAAGCCACCATTTTCAATCAATCCGTCCCCATCCTTATCCCAACGGATACCTTTCCTCAACAAACCGACACAGGCATCGTACATATCTTTAAGGTACGTAGTAGAGTCCCACACTGGGCTCGATGTGGGGGGCTCAGTGTGGTATGTGTCGGTGCTTGGGGGGTCTACTGTGGCGCAGTATAGAAGCTCTAGTATACCACGGGGTGGCTTTGGTTCTATCTGTAGTAAGAAAATTGTATATTAAGTTGATGCGCCTCGCGATTTTTACTCGCATAAGGCCCGATCCTGGTTGAATCTCGAGTTAGTATATTATTTGCAGAACTTCAGCTATCTATAAATCTATGTAGATTTACCCGATTTTTTAAATTTATTTATTTACCAAAAAAAATCAATCACATAACACACATAAGCTTCACTTCCTTAAACCAGTAATTGGTTTGTGTGGGAGTTGCACAATCCTCATACAATAATAGTTGGAGTCTTGTATCAATTTTCATCGTAACCGGTTCAATAGTTTTAGCGTAAAGATGTAAGAAACTTACACATCCTTACTAATATTATAAATGCGAAAGTAACTCTGTGTCTGTCTGTAACCTTTTCACGCCTAAACCGCTAAACCGATTTTCATGAATTTTGGTACAGAGATAGATGAGATCTTGAGGAAGAACATAGGCTACTTTTTATCATGAAAAATCAAAAGAAAATTATAAAATTAAATGATTGAAAATTGACATCTGTCAAATGTTACTTTGACCTCTGTCAAGTGTCAGTTCGACAACAGACCATATGTCTGTTGTCGAACTGACACTTTGACATCTGTCAAATGTTATTTGAACCTCTGTAAAATGTCACGTTGACATCTGTAAATGTCACTTTACCATCTGTCATATGTCAAGATTAAACAATTTTTTTTATACCGAATTAAAGTATAGTAAAATATGTGCAAGCTTTTAATATGTACCTCCGAGATCCCGTTTTGTTGTTCAGTCGGCACGTGTACCGAGATCGGCGTGTCCGGAACTGAGACCGGTCCTCTAGTATGCAAAGCCTTCTCCCCTCCATCCTTCACATCATCAATATAAGCCATAGACTGACACCTCTCTTTACCGAACGGCGCGGTGAACGCGCGCAATATACGATAGTCCCTCAACACTTGGAGTATAAACTTCAAGTTGAGATCCTTCCATTCGCTCACGTCATGTATGTTGTACGCGTTAATTTTGTCGAATGGTCTGTCGTCTGAAATTTATAAAATTTGGATTAGGACAACGAAACAAGTGAAAAACTTATTACAAATATTTGGAGGATTTGATTGTATTCTGAAGCTACTACCTACCTAGGTATTAAATATGAATTTTCTTTTAGCATAAAGGTAGTTACTTAAGTTAGAATTTATTTTGGTTTTTTTTTACATTATGTAATCATTTTGCGTTTTGTTTTTATGGTGCAATAAAGTGTTTGGTAGTGTCTACCTCCTATCAAAATGCATTTGTATGAATCCCTATTCGTGCTACTGGGCAGTTTCAAATTTTTCTTACAGGTAATGTCCTGAAAATGTCCTACTAGTTATAAGCCGAAGCTAAGCAACTAGAATATTTTTATAGTGATCAGATAATAGATTTTTCTTTTGTAAGTTTTATACATACAGAACCAGAAGCAAATTATCGTCGCCTTGATTTGTACCTTCACAGAGGTAAGGAGATAAGGATGTCTACCCGGCCTCCCCGCCTAGCTCTTAAGAGGCTGGTGGTGGGGGAACGCCTCCGCCTCTGATCATAATATTTCATTAATGTTCTTTTCAAACTCAAAAAATAGTGATAATACCGATGTGACGTGCTTAATTTTACGGGCGATCTTTAAGACAGACATTACACCTATGTATTTATTGTGGAATGAAATAAACTATTATTTATAAGAGAATGTGGTAGTTGTAACTTTCCGTGTTTTATTGATTTAATCAATATTTTGACAACGTCAAAAGTGTCAAAGTGTAAATAGTACTCAATAACATTATCTTTCTGTCCCGAAATAGAAAATATCGATTTAATTTCATTATTTTCGGTAGAGCAAACATTGTGGTCTTTTTATTAAATTACAAGGTAGGTGTTTATTATGATTGACTACCTCTGTGGCCCAATGGGCGGAAATACGCGTGCGACGTAGAAAGTTGCGTGTTCGAATATCAAGTATTTGCGTGATTTCTTTCTAGTTCTGGGTGTTTCTATATGGATAATATATGTATGTTAATCTAGGTCTCCAGCTATCTAGATACCGAGTTTCATCGCAATCGATCCAGTGGTTTTTGCGTGAAGGAGTAATAAACACACACACACACAAACTTTAACATTTATAATATTAGTAGGATGAATACGTATTTACGAAAGAAACGTATTTCTGGTCACCATATTACAAGCCTAGTTGCTTAGTTTGTGACTAGATGGCACTACTTTGAATAAGCAATAAATAGGTTTAAACCATTTTTAACCGACTTCAAAAAAGGAGGAGGTTTTCAATTCGTCGCGTATCTTTTTTTTTTTGCTTACCTGGATCTCCCAAATCATGCGGTATCGAATCTTTGATTTTGAACTTAACACTTTTACCGTCGTACAATGACGATCTACATTTCTCAGTCTCCAATGCGATGCTATCCCGATACATATACTGCAATACTATCTGAAATTTAACACAATTTTAGAGAGAAACTGCCTGCACCCCGTTCCTATAGAGATAAAAGTAGCCTATAAAATCAAACCAGTTGGCACAATAGTCACTATCCCGGACTGCCAAACACAGGGTTGCGGGTTCGATCCTCGCCTCAGATAAGTATTTATGCTTAGATATTTGTCTATGGTCTGGTTGATTCTATGTATTGTAAGTACATATTTACAAAAGAAAAGTAAATAAGTAGTATATCCATTGTCTAGCACCCATAATACAAGTCTGGCTTGGGGCTAGATGGCGATGTGTGGTATGTCCTGCAAAATAATAATAGAAAAACCTTCGTCTATAATGATAAAGTTCTGAGTATTCATTGAACCCTCAACAAAGTCTTATTCCTACGGGATCGGGACTTCTGCGACAAGAAATTGCGGAACTCCGCTAGTTTCTTAAATTTTCTTAACATTACAAGACAATACCTAATAACCTTAATCAATAAACTATTTCATTTTCATTTTTATCATTTCTAATTGTAATTTGTTTTTAAATCCTAACTTTCGGATTATCATAATCATAAAATTACCATATGTATTTATCAATGACATATTTCACGATCGGTCACATGCTTTAATTCGATTAACGATAAAATAGTACTTCGATACAACTGATGATACAGGGGTATTTAGGTAAACGTTTGGATAGGATAAAATATTTATCTAACCACTTGAAATTGTGAAAGCAAAATGTATCGAAACTTCTACGAGCTTTGATATTTAATAAGCTCGCATTTGATGGGTCAGATTTGACTACCAAATAGTGTAGAGCGGGGTTGGCTAAGTGGTAGATACCTCGACTTTCATTCCGAAAGTCGTGGGTTCGAATCCCGGAAGGCCGTGCACCAATGGATTTTTCTTCAGAAAAAATGTGCGCTAATTCACATAGATCTTACGGTGAAGAAAAAAAATCGTGATAAAACGCGAGGATTAGTTGGCTCCAGAAGTATTGACAAGTTCTCTTCTCTGGACATGGTCGACTAAGGTGAGAGGGTAGTATGTGCCGGGCAAGCCTACTCCATCCTCACGCAAAAAGGACCCAATTAAAAAGGGTCCAATGGCGGAAAACAGCCTGTATACAAGTACTACCAAATAATACTTAGGAATAAATTAAGCCGCCGAAACCTAGTTTATCATTGGGCCTGCTCGTCTATTTCAGCTACTTTCGCAGTGTAATGTCGTATGCTGTGAGAGTGTGCTGTAGATATTGATGCTATCTTTATACTACAAAAGAGAGCTGTTCGAGCTATCTACAAAATGGACCCCAAGGGAATCACTTACAGAAAAAACGGTCTATTCACAATATATTTAAGAAAACCTTTACGTTCACAAATATTCTGATATTTTTCGTGTGGCGGACACACATTCCTGTGTGACACATATTGTCACACTCTATAGCGACCGCAGAAATACGTCATTATATCTTATGAATATCACGTGTATACGTGATAGTTTGTATATCAGATGCGCTACCTACTGTTACCCTTTCCTATCTAGATATCTGTGTAGTATCTGAAAACAATACATTTTTTTAAACCGTTAAATTCAAGTTATTACACTTACTTGTAAATTAGGCCAAAGTTGAGCTAAGGCGAAAGATGCGTAAAAATGGACGTCATAAGTATTATACATTCTATACTCGTGGCCTTCCAAATATCCGTACATACCGAATTCGTGCCTGAAAAACAAATTAAGGAAAAAACTAATTAATAGATATCAAACCCTGCCCTGGAATGCAGGGAGGCTTCAGCGAATGAGACTCCGGGCCTCCAATCTGCACTGAGGATGTTCACCAGAGAGTGTAATCTTCTCTATACATATTAAATGCTTTGTGCTGACTGACTGACAGATCAACGCATAGCCTAAACCGCTGATCGTAGAGACCTTAAACTTGTATGGAAATTCTACCCCTTAGGGGGGGGTGAAAAGGGGGTGCAAAGTTCCTGACAGGGTCGCCATGTGATGATGGAACTAAGAGGGCTTATTAGACACAGAAAGTATACTGTTTACTGAATATTTATTGAATAAAAGCAAGGGTTTTTATACTAATTAAACTCGGTACATATCACGCCACGCCACATGACCTTCTAATACAATATTGATTCCTATGTAACCTTGGCCTTGGCACATCTTCATATCAGTTTGTATATACAGTTTATATAGGACGACGTGATTCCTAGGTACAATCCTATTAGAACCATTTTCAACTTCTACGCGGACGAAGTCGCGGAAAAAAGCTAGTCTTTATCTAAAATACAGTTTAAGTTCCATGTGCTAATATTAATCAAACGGACATACTTTCAAATATCAAATTACCTCGGATCCGTATCAGGATATTCATCGGAAACGTCGTACCATATCGATCCACCGTCAGCAATAAAATAAAGCTCATTCATTAAGGCACTTTTTAACCAGTCTGGTATATTGCTGAAATATTACATTACACTTTAAAGTTTAATTCGAAACAATGATTAAAATTTGCTTTAAAACCGACTTTAAAATAATTAAAATCCAGGTTAATAGTTAAAAAAATATACCAATTAGTAAATATAGGATCCTGCCACTCTGCGAGTAACTTCTCCCAATTATTATAATTCCTAAGGGCATAAGCTGCTATCGAAGCACCGGCGATTCCATCGCTACCGAAATATTTTGTATAATATCTGGAAAACAAATATTTTTTATTAAACTAACCACCAGTGGCTTACTGTTGGATGAATTTGGTTTTAAAGAAATAGAGCAAAGGTGGCAAAAACGGAGGTGGCCCAGAACCGTGACCAATGGATGGGGGAGCCATCCATTGGTCACGGATCTGGGCCACCTCCGGCCAAACTGGTTCGAGGCTGTCGAAATCGCCTCAACGCTTTCGTGACCGACCTAGACGACGCCAAAATCCCGGAGGTGTCCAGGTTGTCGCTATTTTAGCCCATTTGTCCATTCTAGATATATCCATTCCAGATATAACACCCGCCCAATCCCACATTAACCAAGTTGAGTTTAAGCCATCTGGGTCTTTTGTCACAAGGTGGTATTGCGTATGCGATCTGTCCTTTTTACATACTTTAAGCGAATTTAAGTAAATCTTATTGAAATACTAGATACCGAGTTTCATCGCAATCGGTCCAGTAGTTTTAGCGTGAAGGAGTAACAAACACACACACACACACGCACAAACTTTCAAATTTATAATATTAGTAGGATTACCTCCTATGTATCTTCTTATCTTTCCTATACTTTATAACGGGCATATCCCAAGTTAGACAGAATTCCGTACTGCCCGAACCTCCGCCTTCCAAACATATTACACTTGATAGACCAACAGAGTCACCTGCAAAAAGAAACGAATTATAAACAATGGAAGTCATTATCAAAGCAATGCAAAGTCGTGGCAGGTGCTGCTCGACACATTTTAAGCACATTTGGGGTATAAACTTTATGAAAATATATACTACAAGCAGTGCTCCGCGGTTTCACCAGCGAAACTCCCGAATCCAGGAGAATATCGGGATAAAAAGTAGCCAGTAACATGGCCCAATGAATCAATGTCCTCATACTAAGTTTCATCAAAATCGGTCCAGTAATTTCGGAGCCTATTCAATGCAAACAAGCAATCAAATTTTTTCTCTATATAATATTAGTATAGACGAGCTGCATCCCGTGTTAGTGTCTCTTTAAGAGGAAAGGGTACCAGGGGCTCTCTCCATACAAACGTAGTCGACTGTTTTCTCCCTGGATAATGACACTACCGAGCAAATATTTTTGTTGCATAAAACTTATAGCTGCCATGACCATGCCCCTATGTTTAGTTTTTTAAATCTTAATTTCTTAAAGAAAATGAAAAAAAAAAACAAAACATAGGGCATAGTCATGGCAGTTGTAGGTTTTATACAACAAAAATATTTGTGCTAGTGTCGTTATCCAGGGAGGAAACAGTCGACTACGTTTGTATGGAGAGAGCGCCGCACAGTGGGCTGAAAATCGGCTTCCATTGACTTAGGAATTTCAATTTTCAAGTGCCGGTTTTTTTGCTGGATATTGCTTCTATTAGTTATTACTATATACAAAAATGACACCCGAGTTAATTCTGCACAAAAACGAAGGAATTATAATTTTTTACGAAAAATTTGTATGGAACTTGTATGAAAAACCTAATCATCTCTTAAACGGTAAGGAAAACCGTAATATCCTTATGGTATGGTTATGGTACTCATTATTTGTGATATTTTGTCATACTCCAGTTAAAGGTTATCACTGCCGATTTTTTTTTATTTCGTTGTTTGTTAAAACCTAACGTTTCGAGAACTTTGCAGTTGCCATGGTCACAGGCAGACTGAGATGATAAATCAGTCTTGCAAAAATATATTTCCATATACATTTTTCTGTCATATTGCTGTCATTTAACCGTCTATAGACGGTTGACAGCATACTTTACTAACAACTTTTATTGCTTGCAACTTTTATTGTTTAAATTTAAGTATATATACTTAAAATTAAACAATAAAAGTTCCCTGTCTACGCAGAATTCAATGGCCAATAATCAAGAATCCAAGTAGATACTTACATTTATAAGGTTTCTTAGTTTTCTCCTTCGAATCCTTATCTTTGTCCGATAACTTCGGTGGTGGAGGCAGTAGACTAGGATCAGGTGATAATTTACCATTCTCCTTTAAACATTCCCAAACGTAACTAGATGTTTTCGAAGCGTTCCAAAGACAATAACCATCGTGTATCGATTCACCTGAAATTTACATAATCTATAAATATAAAATTCTTTGTCCTGAATGACTAACTGACTGACTGATGAACTCACAGCCTAAACCGCTAATCGTAGAGACCTGAAACTTGGAGAGTCTGTGTGACGTAGGCATCCGATAAGAAAGGATTTTCCGAAATTTTACTCCTAAGGGGGTGAAATAGGGGGGCAAAGTTTGTATGGGACAACGTTCTACGCAGACGAAGTCGCGGGCAAAAGCTAGTCTATAAATATAAAAATCAAACTCCTGACTAAAACACACAGCTCAAACTAATAGACGGATGGGGATGAAATTTTGCTTACAGAATGCAGTTATTATTTGACGACCCAGTTGGCACAATGGTCACCATGTCAACTGCCAAACAAAGGGTTGCGGGTTCGATTCCCGCCTCAGACAAGTATTTATGCTTAGAAATTTGTCTGGTTGTTTCTATGTATTATAATGTATATATTTATAAAATAAAAGTATGTAAGTAGTGTATATCCGTTGTCTAGCACCCATAACACAAGTCTAGTTACTTAGCTTGGGGCTAAATGGCGATGTGTGGAATGTCCTGCAATATATTTATTATTATTTATTTATTGTGACGTATAATATATTTATTATTATTATCTATAATATATTTATCTACCTTCTTGTTTCTTCTTTGCGATTGTAAAAGTGCATGGTGTGTCGCATACTTTCTGTTCTAGAGTAACGCCGCATGTGTAGTCTTCGGAGTATCTTTCAAGGTCCAGTTTTGCTGGAAAACGGTTAAAATGGTTACTTGCCTTTCCGAAACAAAATAGGTAACTGTTTTCTCCCCTTTAATATTGTCCGTTTTCAGTGTTTCTTCACTTCGATGGGTGGTCAATTAGTAGTGTGGCAAAAATGTGTTTTTGTGAGCCCCTCCGTGCTTCGGAAGGCACGTTAAGCCGTTGGTCCCGGTTGCTACCTCTAGTAGCAGTCGTTAGATCAAGTTAGAGGCCTTAAGGCGATCTGAAAACTCTAGATGAGCCACACCACTTTACGAGAAGAAGAAGTGTATGTTTTTTGCGTAATTGATTTAATATAAACTAGGCAAGTATACAGCCTACTTCGTTTTTGAAAAAAGTAATTATTTTGTTTTTGTCTTTTTACATAATAATTTCATTATATTTAAATTGTCGTAAGAAAACAGTCGGTGACGTCATCGTTTTTGCTTTAAAGGCGCACTTCATAAAGGATTTGTATTTTTTTAGGTAAAATGTGCAACAGGTGTCGTCAAATCAAAAGAAAAATTATTGCAAAATTAGGCAAAAAGATATGCAAATTTTTTAAATACGATTTCATGCAAAAAAATATGTAAAGTTAACCTTTTTCAACATATTTTATATTTTATTGTTACCACTGGAGACAACCAAATAATGAAGAATATTTTTTAATAATTGGTAGACCATTTCGATTCGATTTCCCCATAAGGTCAATGGGAATTACCAAGAGGTCAATGCCATAGATATTTAGATACAATAAAAACAACAAATGAATCAATTTGATGAAATCATCGCGTTTTAAGTGAACATTAGCGTTTCACTATGAAATAATAACCACTATACCTGAATTCAGTAGGGCGCGACCGTAATAGTTAATTAGCGAGGAAATATTAACAAAGAGTTTTAACACAATTCCACCAAGAATTTATTAAGTGTTAAATAGTTTCAAATACTGAAGCCCATTGAGGTTTTGATAAATAGTGAATCATGTTATAATGTATCACGGTCATTCGTAACTAACTCAATCTCGTATTATACCTACTTTCATTTGTGTACGGGCTGTTTTCCGCAACTATTATAGACCTTTTTGCTTGGGTCCTTTTTACGTGAGGATGGAGTTGGCTTGCCCAGTATACCTATACTACCCTCTCAGCTTAGTCAAGCAAAAGGAAAGAACTCGTCAATATACGTCTGGATTCAACTAAGCCGCGGGTTTCATCACGATGTTTTCCTTCACCGTAAGTGCAATGCCAATGGAACATACATTTTTTGTAAAAAAAATATCGTGTACGGCCGCCCGGGATTCGTACCCACGACCTTCGGAATGAAAGTCAAAGCATCTACCACTACATAAACACCGCTCTAATTTCTACCTTATTGTGAACTACATGTCTTTTTTATTTCGGAAAATCATTTAGTGAACTGATAAGTGCCGCCCAAAATGATCTGGATAAACTTAATGATAGGCATCTGTACAATTTACTGACAATACATCCAAAACATCATTTATGATTTTAGCTGCTAAATATAAACCTAATATATAACCTATAAAAATAAATAATAAAGTAATACAAAGATCATATTCGGAAAAGTACCTAGGGTTAATAATAGACGATAAGCTCACATGGAGACCACACATTGAGCACGTTCAGTCAAAATTGACGTCGGTATTAGGGGCTCTTCGTAAAGTAAGACACTGCATCCCAATCAAAATAAGACCAATGATCTATAAGTCTTTAGGTTAATCACATCTTGAGTATCTAATAAAGATCTGGGGTTCCCCTGCTCCAACTAATTTAAATTCCTTGCAAAGAATCCAAAACAAAATTATCAAAGTACTACATCATTACGATTATTTTACACCCACAAACGAATTATACAAAAAAAAACGGAACAACTAAATTTAACTCAAATAATAAATATAAAACTTGTGTCCTGATAAAAAATATAGCATCCAATAATTTAAGTTCTAATATAAAACTCAGAAAAATCCTAAAAACACAACGATTAAGAAACAAAAATAAACTTGTGGAAAGACCACATAGAAATACATATGGGAAGAAAACTATGGTATCTGAAGGAGTGAGGCTATTCAACGATCTGCCTGATAATATCAAAGAATCGAATAGTGTAAATATTTTTAAAAGAATACTTAAATTGCATATTGCAAAGCTAGAATAATAACTTTTTTTTTTCTTTCTAATTAACTTGTTATTAGAACTACCTACTTAACTGTTAACACGTCAGAGGTGAATACTTAACAACCTACTTTTTTATGTGTGTATTTCATTTTTAAGTGACTATTGTCTTATGAGAATAAATATCTTTAAACCTAAACCTACATAATGTGAAATATTATTGAGTTATTTTTAATGAAACAACATCCTGTAAAAAGAAACTTAACCATTGCATTTGCAACTTAATTTTAGGCTAATAGAGTTGAATATTTATCTGTTGTTTTGAGTTAAATATTTGTTATCACAACGAGTTTTACTTGTTCTTTCAGTTCTCAGCTTGATTAAAAGTGAAGTTAAGTAAAGAGAAGTGAAGTGAGAGAGAGAAATAGGTTGTTAAATTATTTTTAACTAAACTAAATAACGATCTGGATCTATAATTATATGCATGTAGCTAATGTAGTTTAATTTGTTATGCATGTATTATATATATAAACCTCTTGAATCACGCTAACTATTAAAAACCGCATCAAAATCCGTTGCGTAGTTTTAAAGATACATAGGGACAGACGACGGAAAGTGTTTTTGTTTTTGTTTTTTACTTTTGTTTTTTACTATGTAATGATACATTTTTCGTATCATTACATAGTATAAAACATAGTATTATACATAAAACATAGTATTTCATACGGCTCCGGCTGGGATTCGAGCTTACGAACGACCTTCGCACAGTGTTTGATAGCGGACCGTGTTTTTTTTTATCAATGATAGATCTAATTATGAACAGTTTTTCAATCACAAATCGCACTTGAGCTTTTTTTGGGAGAAAAAAAAATAAAAACTAAAATCTTTAAAAAAATTAATAACTCAATAACCAAAGGTGATTTTTTTAAATAAAAACTGGAAAACATGCGCCTTAAGATCCTCTATCAAACGAAATTAATGACAAAAAAATATCTCGATCAGATCGGCTTACAGAATTTATTTAGTGTTTTTTCTACGTCAAGTTCACGAAATATAAATCATTTTATATGAAAATAGCATTTGAAATTGACACGTGCGTGTTCTAATCTGGCATTTATAATGCATTTCTTGATTTATTTAAGCGATAAACAGGAAATTTTTATGCCTTTCAAACACTGTGCTTAGGAATGAATGACGAGATATCTAACACTAGGACAACACCGCTCTTATCTCGTATATCAGCTATACATCCGCCCCGGCACTATATTTTTTTTATCAGTTTTGTCTGTCTCATCGTAGACCTGTTATACCCACAGAAAGAAGAGCGAGAAACTTTTTCAAGATTTTGCACTTTAGAATGGTGACTTTTAATAGTGTATGCGCAACACTGTTTCTTGTGCTTTTGGTGGGTACGTTCGAAGGCACACATCCTAACTTAATTTTTAAGACGTTTCAATGTGATTTCATGCAAATGGTATGATTTCATAAGAATAAAATAAATGACTTTGATTTCGTTATTGACAGAACAACTCTTATTTCCAATAAAAGTTGAATTTATCGCAATAAGTTTTATTTAAAACGTAGGTAGGTATGTAAATTGTATAACCGGGTCTTTCGTGTGTGACTAAAAACCTCATCGGTCTCATTCATAACTTACTTGACTATGCTTATCTTAAAATAGACTTACCACTGGTTTTATTTTTATTGGTATTCCCGAGTACTTCCGTCCACGTGAATGTAATACTAACATTCCTCTTTTCATTAGTTAGATTGACGGCCGTAAACACGAACACCGCACATGGCAAGCTACTGTCCTGTTAAAACAATACATTCCATACAATTATACTTTGCTATACTATATACTACTCTCAACTACTGTCCTGTTAAAACAAAATATTCCATACGAAAACAGTCCGTATACAAGTTCAAAGTAGACCTTGTATTTGTATACGGACTGTTTTCAGTAACTAGACCTCTATAGTTGGGTCCTTTTTGTATGAGGATAGAGTAGACTCTGTCCAGCTCATATGCATAGTATACTACTCTTAATTACTGTCCTGATAAATCAAAATAATCCATACGAAAACAATCCGCATAGAAGTACAAATTAGACCTTGTATTTGTATACAGACTGTTTTCAGTAACTAGACCTCTATAGTTGGGTCCTTTTTGTATGAGGATAGAGTAGACTCTGTCCAGCTCATATGTATAGTAGGTATACTACTCTCAACTACTGTCCTGTTCAAACAAAATATTCTATATGAAAACAGTCCTTATACAAGTACAAGGTAGACCTTGTATTTGTATACGGACTGTTTTCAGTAACTAAACCTCTATAGTTGGGTCCTTTTTGCGTGAGGATGGAGTAGGTAAACTATGTCTAGCACCTGGACTCTCAGCTTAGTCGACCGTGTCAAGAGGAAAGAACTCATTAATATACGTCTGGATTCAACTAAGTTTCCTTCACCATTGTATGAGGATAGAGTAAATAGACCTTTTTGTATGAGGATAGAGTAGACTCTGTCCAGCTCATATGTATAGTAGGTATACTACTCTCAACTACTGTCCTGTTCAAACAAAATATTCTATATGAAAACAGTCCTTATACAAGTACAAGGTAGACCTTGTATTTGTATACGGACTGTTTTCAGTAACTAGACCTCTATAGTTGGGTACTTTTTGCGTGAAGACGGAGTAGGTAAACAATGTCTAGCACCTGGACTCTCAGCTTAGTCGACCGTGTCAAGAGGAAAGAACTCATTAATATACGTCTGGATTCAACTAAGTTTCCTTCACCATTGTATGAGGATAGAGTAAATAGACCTTTTTGTATGAGGATAGAGTAGACTCTGTCCAGCTCATATGTATAGTAGGTATACTACTCTCAACTACTGTCCTGTTCAAACAAAATATTCTATATGAAAACAGTCCTTATACAAGTACAAGGTAGACCTTGTGTTTGTATACGGACTGTTTTCAGTAACTAGACCTCTATAGTTGGGTACTTTTTGCGTGAAGACGGAGTAGGTAAACAATGTCTAGCACCTGGACTCTCAGCTTAGTCGACCGTGTCAAGAGGAAAGAACTCATTAATATACGTCTGGATTCAACTAAGCCGCGGGATTCACCACGATGTTTTCCTTCACCACGGTGAAGGAAACATCGTAAGTGAAAGAAACAATGCCAATGAGATCATACATTTTTCGAAAAAAAAAAAAAAAACTTGTATGGCCGCCCGGGATTCGTACCCACGACCTTCGGAAGAATAGAGTGTTTTGTAAACATTATTTTAATAATCCTTACCTTATAGTTATGCGGTATAACAGGCGATATCTGCCTGCAGACCAATTTGATCCCATACTTGGACAGATCGTAGGTAGTCCACGCGCGGGGGTAAAGCCCTGTGTATTCGCAATCAGCACCGTTTACGTTCCATTCCCATTTCGATGGCGCCTTTTTGGGTTTTCTACAAGATAATGTATTTTATTACAGACTAGCTGTTGCCCGCGACTTCGTTTGCGATGTGGTTTTGGGTTATTTAGAATATCTAGCATTTTTCTGCATGGATACAATTTATCATTCGGTGTAAGTTATAAAAACAAAATAGGTAGTTACATTGTTTTTAAACTATATTTAATTGATTTGGCAAAGGCACTTTACTTATTCATACTCCGAAAGTAGGTCTAAAGATGCCTGAAGAGGTTTTTTCTTAGTAATCGAATTCAGGTAGATATATTTAGTTCAAGATATCTTATTTAATAAAATAAATGTAAAGATGAAAATGGTCAAAGCGACGTATGACCATGCTGCGCCTCTACCGGCGCCCTGTCAAGATGTTGCAGATGTGGCTTTATGCGACCGTGCAGTCAGTGTCGTTCCTTGAGTAAAAAAATACTGGCGGGAAATGCTTGCATTTCGAAAGATTTTAATTAGCATTATCTTTTGTTATTTTATTATGTTTTTGTGTTAAGTTTAATCTGGTTTTTCATTTATGATTGTGTATTTTGTGTAAATAACATTTTCTAGACAAACCGTGTTACAAAAACTGTAATTTAAATCTACGGACTTCGCGTCATTACTCAGTGTTGGATAAACTAATTTATAAAAATCTCTTCGGTAAGTACCGACGTATTTGAGTATTGAAAACATGTTGAAAACAAATAGCGAAAACAAAAAAATCTACATAACGTATAACCTCTTTGGTCCCAACCTTGGAAGAGGATCAGGTAGTATGGAGTCTCTCATTCACTCTCGTTATTAGGAAGAATTTTATGTTTATTCGTAATGAAAAGCAAAGTGATTACCTCGGGTTTGTTTTGTTTACCCAAGGTGTGAAAGTCACTCATTTAGTTCCTCGAACTATTAGCGCCCTCGCTACGCTCGGGCGCCAAACTCCGTCTCGGGACTCGATGAGTGACTTTCACACCTTGGGTAACAATGTACTATTTTTGTTAATTTTTCACAAATAAAACATAATACACAACAATATGAAAAGGTAAAACTAAGTCCAATTTCTATTCGCACAAAATTTTCAACATACTTTGTCTTCCTAGTTACCTTTAGATTTTTGTAAATTAAAGAAAACGAATTATCAACTACCTTTGTGTCTCGATTCATATTCTTCAATTAATAATATAAGAGGTTATTATAGTATTTATAACACCAACATCATGCAAATAATAATCTATTTTGGTGCAAATAATATTTTACATTGTTTTTATTATCAAATAATAATAATAATGATTAAAAAGAAAGGCCATTGGACAGAACAAATACTAATACTTAAAATAACAGGATGCACATTGAGATCCTTACATATTGATAGCAGGCATTACGTTGAACAAAAAATGCTTTCACACCAAACATCTAAAGCGTCTCGGCAACGGGGTATTTGAAGGAACGTGATGTCCTATGATTTCACAAAGGTGCACGGTGCCCTTTGAGACTCATACCTATCGATAGAGGGCATCGAAAAAAAAACAAATAATAAAAACAGCAACCCTCTAAAGCGTTTTGGATACAGGGTTTTTGAAGAAACGTGATGTTCCTTGATTTTCTAAGAGTGCGCGGTGACTTTATGCCAAAAATAATTGTGTAAAATTATGTTATGCCTAGGGTTTTTATGTCCAAAACCTTTATGCCAAACTACAAAAGGACATTCAACTTCTAAAGCGAGACGTTTTGGAAATCGAATATTTAAAGAAAAACAATAACCTATAATTTTTCAAAAGTGTGCGGTTCACTTTGAGTCCCATACCTATCGAAAATAACAAATAATGCCATCAAACAAAACCTATAAAGCGTTGGGCATTATTTATTCATCGGGTCCAAAATCACAGCGCAAAAAACATAACATAACATAACACATAACCTAACCACGCTCCCACGCTGAATGTCCGGACCCCTTTTCCAATTTTCTGAATTCTTGACCAAAATACCCAGTTTTTTTATTAGGTAGCTGGCAGGGCTACGTAATTTTGGGAAAAAAATGATTTTTACAAAAAACTACCTGTATATTTTTTAACCGACATCAAAAAAGGAGGAGGTTCTCAATTCGTCACGTATATATATATTTTATTATGTATGCTCGCTGATTACTCGTAAACTCTTGGAGCGATTTGGAAAATTCTTATTTTGTTTTTACTATCTAAGGTTTCCGCTACTTGAACTCATAATTCAAACTATAGCAGGAGAAAAGCGCGATAGAAGTGTACCATCGGAGGTCTTCGGTAAAGGAGATCGGTAATATTATGTAGTAGTACCTCTTTGTACTAACCTCATTTTCAGTTTCACGTAGGTGGTATTAAATGCAAACTATTTGGTTTTATGACAGCTGTCATCTTGAGCGGAGGCATGTACTGCAGCCCTACCATGACTTTTTGAAGAACTCGAAAAAAAGAAACCCTTTTTCGATCACTCTCTTGTCCGTTTGTCTGTCAGTGTGTCACTACCGATATTCTCAGAGACGGGTGGACCTAGTAAGTTGATTTTTAGGAAGTTTCATAGTAAATACTCAATATAGTATGTTTAATCGAATACATAAAAAACCGGTGGTAAGGGTACTGTTTCCTTCTGACGTTCGATTAAGTTTTACCACGGAAAAATATTTCGATATCACATTTTTTTTATGTTTTTTCATCAAATATCATAATTATTGTATTAAAGTTAAATTGAAACATACCCTAAATGTTAATCTGATATTTTCTGAACATATTCATGTGGACCTTGTTAAAATCTGTTCTGTAGTTTATAAGATTACCTGGTTCAAACAAACAGACAAACAGACAAACAGACAAACAAACAGACAAAAATTCTAAAAACTACCCTATCGTGTTCAGCTAACGATTTTAAGACGACCTTCTGGATATCTTACAATTACAGATTTTTTTATGTCTACAGATTTATTATATGTATAGACTAGCTTTCGTCCGCGTAGAAATCAAAAATGGGTCTAATAGGATTGCACCAATGAATCACGTTACAAACTTGTTTTTTTCCTTTTTAGGCCTCCGAACCCAAATGGTAAAAACGGAATCGTTTTACTAAGACTCCGATGTCCCTCTGTCTGTCACCACTGTATCTCATGAACCGTGATAGCTAGAGAGTTCATATTTCTATTGGCGCTATTTTTTTTTAATTATAAGAAAACTCTTCCAAGACACAATAATATAGAGTTCTTCCATGATATAGAAATCAAACCCGAAAATTAGTAGATACTCGTGATAGCGGATGCGTGTGTCTTAAGGTGAAAGGGTACCGGCGCTCTCTCCATACAAACGTAGTCGACTGTTTCCTCCCTGGATAATGACACTAGCACAAATATTTTTGTGCCATAAAACCTATAACTGTGCCCCTATATTTTGGTTTTTCATTTTCTAATTATCATAGAAATAAAGATTTAAGAAACAAAAAAGAACAAAAAAACATAGGGGTATGGTCATGGCAGTTATAAGTTTTATGCAACAAAAAAATTTGCTCTAGTGTCATTATCCAGGGAGAAAACAGTCGACTACGTTTGTATGGAGAGAGCTCCCGGTACCCTTTCATCTTAATAGCTATCAGTATGTCAAATCTAAGCCCGAACAGTTAATTAATTTCAATGGTGCGTTGATATATCAGTAAGTCAGGATTGTGAATTTTATATTTATAGATTATAACAGAATACGTAATGGTCAACAGGTTGTTTAAATAATTCCGGATTTCGAAATTGTACTTGAACTTAGTAAGTATTTTATCTTATCAATGTCCAAGGATAAATAACAAATATACATGCATTTAATCAATACTGGTTTATTTGTGATTTGATTACGTATGTTATCAACTGGTCACTATGAAGATAAAGCGATAAATTGGTATATAATGTAATTTTATTGTTTAACCATAAAAGTTGAACATAATCGGTTTATTTTACGATACTTGTGTTTTAGTACTTTTGGAACGAAGTTCCTTATCGCGCGTTGCGAAAGGAGGCTAGACGGAAAAAATTAAGACCAAAAGTTGTTACGACACTTTTTGATTTTATTACAATTCCTTCACTAATTAATCGAAAGGAACTTCGTTCCATCCGGGTGTCCCAGCAGCATGTATTTGCCCACTCCAGAGCATATGCCTCTCTAACGTTTCTTCACAACGTCCTATCAACGGTACTTGTACTTGTATACAGGCTGTTTTCCGCCAGTAGACCCTTTTTAATTGGGTCCTTTTTGCGTGAGGATGGAGTAGGCTTGCCCAGCACCTAATACCCTCTCCGCTTAGTCGACCATGTCCAGAGGAGAGAACTTGTCAATACTTCTGGAGGCAACTAAGCCGCGGGTTTCATCACGATGTTTTCCTTCACCGTAAGAGCAATGTCAATTAGCACACATAAGGCCGGGATTCGAACCCACGACCTTCAGAATGAAAGTCGAGGTATCTACCACTAAGCCAACACCGCTCTTCCCATCAACGGTGTTTCTGGACCACGCTGCCCCAGCATGAGCTCTTATGTCGTCGGAACATCTGGCTGGTGGTCTGCCTACACTTCTCTTCCCGATTCTCGGTCTCCATTCGAGAACAGCTTTGCTCTACCTTCCGTCTCCTCTTCGACATACATGTCCAGCCCGTGCCGCGATTTGAATTTAGCGACGCGGTATAGTACTTTAGCTACTGAAAAATGTATTGTCTGGTGGGGGGCAAGTTCGCAGATGTAATTCGACTTTAATTTATTGATAACAATAGGATCTTGCTAGGACCTTTTTGAGGAAGCTGCCGGCTTCTTGTCCCAGTGACTATGTCTAGCTATTCAGCGAGGAAATGCTGCCAGCATTTTGGGGATAATGCCTCGGGAGGGTATAGCCGAGGGATTCCTCTTGTTTTAATTTTTAGGCATAGGTTGATTTTTAATTTTATTCTTATTTTATTATTTATTCATTTTGTATGGTTTTTTATTGAAAATAATTTATTCATACAATACCTAAAAGTAACTATTAATATTATAATTTAATTTTTATTTAATTTCTAGGTGGGGGTATTTTTTGGCATTATTTTAATTATTTTACAATTTTTTTCATAAGATCTATTCAAATAAAATTCTAAGTCCTGTCTAACTGATATATCAACGCAAAGCTATAGTATTTAGCATATTTAAACATAGCTATTTTATCGTAGGTAATTGTCAAGAAAAGATTTTGGAAAATTCAACAACCACGCGGACCAACTCGCGGGAAAAAGCTAGTTACGTCATAGTAGATATTTCGTAATGCCCAGCCGTTAAATAAAAAAAGCTTCTATTCAGAGGTAAGTAATGCAGAATTGATCCAAGCGTATCCAAGAGTATGCTATCCATCAGATGTTATCAATCTCAATCTTACCATATTTTTTTTATTAATAAGCTGATCTAATTTTAAATTACACATTAGCTAGTCCTGAATTATCGACCTTTAATTTAATGTCGAGTCTCAAAAGAATTAGAAAGAGGTAGATTAAAGTTAAAATTAAAGTTAAAAAGTGCTTTTGAATTATTAAGTAAGTAGGTATAAAGAAACTTACGTGTATGTTGACAAAACTGATTGGAATATGGTTTCGTTTTTCTCATTCCTTATGTTAACAATAAACTGGCACTCTGGTACTGTGACATATTCATAGATACCAGGGTAGAGCTGGAATCTACAGAACTCTCCTTTGAAACCTCTTCCAATTGTCCCACCGCCAATCCCACCGATAGGACACCCTAACAATTAAAACATAGTCATTGAAATCATGAAAATCAGTTTTTTATTTATCATTTTATTTGTTAGATTTATAACATACTGTTACAAATGGAAAGGCGTATTTGTTTGTTCTTATACTAAACCAATTTTGACCATATTTGATATAACGCTTATGAACGATGAATGTGTCGCTATTTATGTGGTTCACCCAAGCACGGATCTATTGATCTATATGGGTGGCTTCTGTCATAAACACCTTAGCAGTTACAATAAAACGTAGGTTTGGCTCTAATTAAGCAGCGTGTATCATTTTCTTTATTGTGTGTGAAATAATAAATAATGGTAACTGAGAACCCCAGGAATTTTTTATCACAATATTTCCACAGAATGAAACTGAAGTTGTGGGGCATATGTTACGGATTAAAATGAATCTGAAAGGCAAACAAATAACTTTACTAATCAGAAAATTAACTCACCATATATTCTCTGGGCAGAAATCATACTGAAGTAATCCATTATTGGCTTTTTATTATTCATTTTCTTCGTCATATAATATCGGAGATACCTAAAAGAGAAATAATATCTTTAGTAAGTACTTTTATTTATACTTATAAATGTATAAAATTTAAAAAATATACATATTTATATAGACTATTTTCTTAATGATAAGGTTCTGATTTTTTGTTTGAAAATCTTATCACGAAGCATACAAATCTTACACAAATAGTGGAGACAGTAACAGGATAAATTCTAATGCTAAATCAGTAAAATTTCTGTCTGTCTATAGAAATAAATTCATCAGTCAAAAACTAGAAATGTTTTTGATGAACTTAGGGATAGATAGATCACACTCCCACCAAGTTTATAGTATACATTTATTCCCATCTTGATCCAGGATATAAGCTGATGAAACCATTGCTAACATCAATACTACTAAATGGATTTTGATGGAACTTAGTGTAAGTATCCAAATTCTTTTGTTAATAAGGTCCTTCTAACTATTAAGCATCCTACTAATATTATAAATGTGAAAGTTTATGTGTGCGTGTATGTTTGTTACTCCTTCACGCTAAAACTACTGAACCTATTGCAATGAAATTCAGTATGTAGATAGCTGGAGACCTGGATTAACATATAGGCTACTTTTTATCCCAATATTTCCACAGGTTCGGGACTTATGCGGTTGAAACCGCAGGGCGCAGCTAGTAGTTTAATAAACCAAAGAAATAATTTAAATATGGTAGCTATTTTGAAATATAAAGTATATACTTCAAAATGTGTCTCATAACACCACACAAACGAAAACACAGACAACCAGCTAGTTTATAATATCTGCCTATCTAAAATAGAAATTTTGGGTAAGTTTATCCATTCCCAAAAATGTAAATAATAAAAATAAATAAGTAAGGACTTGGTTTTAAGAACCTTGCAGTCAAATGGGATAAAATAGGTAATTTTAAGAGACTATTAGATAATAAAGTAAATATGTAGAGCAGTCTAAATACACTTACCTTGCAGAGAGGGGCATTAAATCAAATATTTGATGAGCACTTGGCCTAATAACTTGCTTGCTCTGTAATGAATACTCATGGTCGAGCCGCAGCTTAAGTCCGATCTTCGGAGGCTCATCTACGACGTGGTCTCCCATTTTTCCTACTTCCATTTCACCGTACATAGGTATTATTAAAAGGCCGGGACGTGAAAGGCAAAGAGAACCTTGGTGGATATTTTGTTAGCTCATTCTACAAAAGAATCCAACAAGTCTGAGCACTGAAGTCCATGACCATTTTTGATATTTTTATTCAATCAATTCTACACACTGGAAACACACTCATGCATTATTTAGGGGACACAAATACGATATACGGTCGACTACTTCTCGCAAGCAAAGCCAACAAAAAATTAATGAAAAATATTTTAGACAAATGAAGACAAGCAAGAAAAGTGTTGCCAGTTTCAGTAAGTCAGAAAAGTAAAAAAGTTACAAACGGAAAGGACTGAATAAAAGGTTCACCTATTTTCAAGGCACAAAGATTTAAACAGTTAATACGTATAAACGACCGTCAGATAACGTCAAAATATACAAATAAATATAAATCAACAAGTTTCGAATAAATCGAGACTTTACTTTCCCAAAAAGTTTCACAAAATTACTCAAGCGTAACAGTTTGGCAATACCAAAATTTAAAAAAAATGACAATCAATGACAAAGACAGTGACAGAATATCCACCTATCAATCAACAGAGCTATGTTCAAAGTGAGCGTGGAGTTTTGGCGGGAACGAGTTAACAACATGTCGTGCTGCAGTTTTATTTTCATGAAACTTAGATGTAACCCGAGTTGAATTGTATAATTCTGGTGGAATGTTATTCAATTTAGTTCTGTGAAAGTGCACAAGTGTAGTGAAAGTAAAAATCAGTGTCAAACATGCAGTTTTCACGTTGCCTCCAAATCTCCTATTAAGGTTATGGTAAACTTGCCACCGCTTTACTATAACCCCTGACTTGACGGACTATGACGACTTTGACTGTATTGAAACACTTTAGGCCCGATTTATGAAAAATCGGGTCATAATTTGATGCAAAATATAACTTGACACTGGCTAAATGCACACGTGCGAAGCCATAATAAAAGAAAAAAAAAAAAAAAAAAAAAAAGTGAGCGTGTAGAATTAACTTTATAGTAGAAGATCCGAACCTAAATCGACCTTCACCGAGCTGATAATGGATTGAAACATATTTTATAATAAATTTAGTATATTAGAAAATATACTAAAAATGGGTTGTCTGAAAAAATCCTGGACAGACAATTTTTAATTATTTTTTAAAATATGATTTTTAATTAAATGTTGCAACATCAAGATAATAAGAAAATTTTATCCTGACTTAAAGTACAGTGCGTTCAGCGTTATTTTGCCTCTGGCTGTCATGTTGGCTAACCTGAGCTCTGTGTTGCCGCTTAAGTTTTGTAGGATTCCCAGTATATAACTGCGAAATATTTTCGTAGTTAAATTTGTCAATTACAGTAAGCGGTAAAGTTTGGATGTTAGAATGTAGGTTTGTAATCTTTGGAACTACTAAACCGATTTTAATGTGACTTGGTATGTGGGTATCTTTTTATCTCAATATTCATAGGTACGGGATCTGGACTTATGCGGGTAAAACTGCACCGGCGCCGATAGTTTTGTAAAATAATAAGGGTAGGTATTTGAATTAGTTTTGTGTACTTCAAGTTTGCATTTATCTACATACATAGGTATTAAACCACTAAATTAAAACAACATTTTCATAGGTTTTATTTATTTTGAATAGGAGTGATCCATGCGGGTCGCTAGTTGTAGTGGTTCGTCACTGTCTGCTGCTGAACGTGAATCGTTGGAGCTGCTGCTGTCCGACTCTGTATCAGTCTCGTCATTTAATTCTATAATAAATTTTTCGATTTCAGAGTCCATAATTCCATCTGTTTTAATAAACTGTTGTTCAATGTGGCACACATGTTGACACTGCTTCTGCCAGTCTTCTGCAGTAATCGATTGGAACGCTTCTTCTGTTAATTGTAGTATCTTGTCTGCTTCCTGTCCAACATTTTTAGCAGCTATACGCCTTTTTAAGAGGCTCCACATAAATTCTATGGGATTGAGTTCGCAGTGGTATGGTGGTAACCTAGCCACTTTGTGTCCATGCGCTTCAAGGAGTTGATCAGCTTCATATATTGGAGCTTCTTTATGCTCTTTTATAATTTCATATAATTGAGCTTTCACCATAGTGGGAAGATAAGATAACCCCTTATTTGTGATCCAATTTTGCATATCAGTTTTGGTAGAGCTCATGGTTGGTGCCTTGTTCACCTTCACAGTGTGATAGGGCGCATTATCCATAACAATTAAACTATTAGGCGGTAAATTGGGAATGAGTTTGTCTTTTAGCCATTTCATGAAATTCGTCCTGTTCATATCATCGTGGTAATCTCCTGATTTCGACTGCGATTTAAATATTAACTGTGCATTTGGAATAAACCCCATTTCGCCACCTGCATGAACGATGATCCAGCGTGCACCAACTGAATCGCTTTTTAAAACACCTTTTTCATTTTCCATCTGCCAACATTTGTTGACAGCATATGAAGCGTGTATATAAGTTTCATCAAGATATATGATACATCGGCCTTCATTTCGATTTTTTCTTAAAATATTCAAGTATCTGTACCTCCAAGCTACAATGTCATATCGTTCCATTAAAAGTTTTCTTTTAGAGCCACATTTTTTAAATCTAAATCCGATTTGCCGAATTATTTTCCATAGTGTGGTACGACCTCCATTGAAGTTAATATCAATTTTTAATTCAGCCAAAAGCTTGCACAAAGGTGGCACCTCCTTTCTGACTACGTACATTTGATGTATTTTAGTTCTGATTGCACATAGTTCAAAATCATCTAACTGAATTTTATTCGATTGGCAGCGTTTTTTTCTGGGAGAAGATATTTTCTTAGAAGTGGAAGCAGCAACCTCACACTCTTTGGTAATGGTGGTGACGGTTCTCTCAGAAATGCCTGAAATACAAAACATTACATTATTTTACATGCACATATACATTTTTTAAATTAATCTTGTTATTAAATAACACATAATTTAAATGACAAAGGTTTGTATCAAAGAAAAAAAATTGATCGGGACTTCCGCGGGTAAACCGCAGGGCGCTGCTAGTATATATAAAAAAAATCAAATACTATGTTTTATAACAAATATAATTATTGATATACCTACCTATGTACGGAATGTATTAGACAATTAAAACATCGTGCCTGCATAATTCTAAACAATATAATCTATTAGCAAAACAAATAACTTTCGATCCTTAATAACGGGAAACTATGAATAGCAGGTAACACTAATTTACTTACCAGTCATGGCGGCTACACGTCGACGAACATCTTCAAATGGGATTATTGGTCCTCCATTAGCTTTTTCCCGTTCACAAAAATTACGAACTGAGAATACAATTTTTCTGCCGCTACTTTGAATCCTTTTTGGCATGATTAACACGTTTAAAATTAAAAATTTAAATAAAAACGAAAGGAGCTTCACGCTATGTTATAGGTACTTGTCAGCAAGAATGACGGGTAATGCCAACCTAACAGAAACAGCTGTCAGAGGCAAAATAACGCAAAACGCACTGTATAAGATGTATAGAATGTGCAGCCATAGGGTTGCCTATTATTTACCTGGACGAACTACTGGGTTGCCAGGTATAAACAGGTATGTCGATGGCAGTTACTTTCACTTGATTTGATAATAGAAAAAAATTTATATCAGCATAAGCGCTGTTTTATTGCGAACACGTCGATATAGGGTTGTCTGCAAAAAAATCGGTCCTAATAGGGGTTTGCGAATTTTAGAGATTTAAATTTTAACGCGAGTGGGAATGTGTGACAAAGAGATCCGAGGTAAGTATACCGTCTCAGACTACAATAAATAAAGGCAGACACAGCGCGCCGAACAAGCAAGTGAATCCCAGTTCAGTGCTACTAAATGCATGAGTAATACGTTTCCGCACTTAGTACGCAACCAAGTGTCAAACGTGTCAATGAATCAGATGAATTCGAGAGTAACAATTATATTTCTGATGAATCAGATATTGAATAGAAAATATTTATTAGAATTTCTTTTTCATTAATATTACTTTTGTATTTATGCTGTTTTGTAATAAAATAATTAAACGTAATACAAGATCTTTAGTCTATCTTTTTTTTTTTTTTTTTATTTGAATTGTCGGCTGTCCGCTTTCTTTCTCTTTAATTTTTTCCCGAAAGAGCATAAAAAATATCACAGTAAGTAATTGATATTTTTATTATTTATGTTATCATAATTTGAGTTACAACAAATTTTCTATTATAGATATCTTATTATAGTTCTAAGTCTATATATATATATATATATATATATATTTATTTATTTAATTGATATTGTATTGTTTAATAATTTAGTATTACACTAGATTATTATGTATTTAATTAATTTTTTTTATTCAACTCAAATGTCAGTTGCTCCAAAATAACGCTCACTGTTTACTAAAGTATCGCTGTCATTCTCTGTCGTATAAATACCGAGCATGCGCACTTTCTTATATTTGAGGTCCCATCACGTGCGACTGCACTGTTGGGTCCTTTATTATTACACGGTATACTTACCTCGGATCTCTTTGTCACACATTCCCACTCGCGTTAAAATTTAAATCTTTAAAATTCGCAAACCCCTATTAGGACCGAATTTTTTGCAGACAACCCTATATCGACGTGTTCGCAATAAAACAGCGATTATGCTGATATAAAAATTTTTCTATTATCAAATCAAGTGAAAGTAACTGCCATCGACATACCTGTTTATACCTGGCAACCCAGTAGTTCGTCCAGGTAAATAATAGGCAACCCTATGGCTGCACATTCTATACATCTTATACTTTAAGTCAGGGTAAAATTTTCTTATTATCTTGATGTTGCAACATTTAATTAAAAATCATATTTTAACAAATAATTAAA
Organism: Idaea straminata; assembly: GCA_951213275.1. Taxonomy (NCBI): domain Eukaryota; kingdom Metazoa; phylum Arthropoda; class Insecta; order Lepidoptera; family Geometridae; genus Idaea; species Idaea straminata. The sequence continues at coordinate 7,015,423 of OX577850.1, forward strand.
AATTGTCTGTCCAGGATTTTTTCAGACAACCCATTTTTAGTATATTTTCTAATATACTAAATTTATTATAAAATATGTTTCATTCCATTATCAGCTCGGTGAAGGTCGATTTAGGTTCGGATCTTAGACTATTACAGATTCGGAACGCAGTTTTGATTCCGTAGGGATGTGCAGGTGAAAAACAGACCCGATATCGATATTATAAAATAAACTACCCACCAGATCAAATATTTTGTTATCTATTGGTGAATTTACTTATTTTACTAGATTGTACGTATTTTAATTTTCTCTGATTAAGGCCCTCTTCCAGTACCGTGTGTAGGTATTTTAACATTACTTCAGCCTCCGCGCACAAAGACGTAGCGTGAAAGTGAGCCGCGCGCAACGACTCGCGTACGCGATCAAGCTACGCCACAGTGTAGGTAGGTGTCAACAGTAGGTTTTCGTTATCTAATTGGGCTCGATACATAAAATAATAAAACTAATGTGTAGCTGTAATAATGTACCTAATATTTTTATTGGAACGAAGTTCCCTATCGCGGGTTGACGCGGGGACCTAGCCGAGAAAAAAATGTTACGCATTACAAAACCGTGAAACCTAAAACCGCAAAAAAAAAAATCTTCTACATATTACAAATATACACACACATAGATTAAAAGAAAAATAAAAAAATGGTTGTCTGTAAAGTCGGTTTACGGCATTCATTTAGAATAATACTACGTATAGACAAGTTACGTTCCATTTTATAATGGCGGGAGCCTGCGCGGGTGAGAGCGCGCCATGACCAAGCCATCCGCTACTTCAGAAGTGACACTACCTTTTGTACCTACAAAATTTCATTAGAGTTAAACACGTAGACGTAGAGGCTTTTTACAATAACAAGTTTATTAGCAAGGTATAATAATATACTTATTTATTATAAATACGAAAGTTTGTGTGGGTGTGTGTCTAGTGTGGTTGTTTGTTACTTCTTTTCGTACAAAATTTAAACCGATTGTGATGTTTGGCATTGGGGCTAGCTAGTTTAAGGGATAAAAGTAATTAAATACTGAGTTAAGACTTACCTATTATTTAAGGGTTTTTAGGGTTCTGTAATACCTATAATACCTACTACCTAATCTACTGCAAAATAAAGGAACTTTTTTTTACAAATTATAAATATATGTGTACGGAACCCTCGCTCCGTGCGCAAGTTCGCAAAAAAAGCGGTCAAGTGCGAACTTGACCGGTTTTTTGCTTGCCACACGTCTATCAGTTATCTAAGGCAAATTCAATCATATTAATTACTTATCTTTTAATTTGACTTTTATTAATATTTTCTACGTTTGTCTTAATATTTGTTTGTAAATATAATTTAGGTAGTACATAACGTTGTGTTTTTTAAGTTTTAAAAGATAGTTATTTAATATAACTGAATTTGCCTTAGATAGACGTGTGGCAAGCAAAAAACCGGTCAAGTGCGAGGCGGACTCGTGAACTGAGAGAGGGTTCGGTACACATATATTTATAATTTGCAAAAAAATGTTCTTAATTTGCAGTAAATTAGGAAGTAGGTATTGTAGGTATTACGGAACCCTTAAATAATAGGTAAGTATTACCTCAGTGGTTAATTACTTTTATCCCTTAAACTAGCTAGTCCTAATGTCAAACAATACCAAACATCGCAATCGGTTCAAATTTTGTTCGTAAAGAAGTAATAAACAAACACACTAGACACACACAAACTTTCGTATTTATAATAAATAAGTATATTATTATACCTTGCTGATAAACTTGTTATTGTAAAAAGTCCCTATTGAATTCTAATGACATTTGTAGGTACAAAAGGTAATGTCACTTCTGAAGTGACGATGGCTTGATCACTTCACGGTAGCGCTCCGTGAAGTGATCAAGCCAGCGTCACTTCAGACTCGCGCATGCTCCCGCCATTATAAAATGGAACGCGGTTAATGTTCTATCTGACATGTCTATAGTTAATAAGTCAATGATTCGTATTTAATTTTCAATCGATAATAGTTATTTACCTGTGGTACGTTATTGCTTCCGCTGTAAGTAATTTTTTGTAACGTTTCCATATATTTTTTATTCAAAATGAGAAGGCCCTTATCCTCTACGAACTAGCAAGCGACTATGTCGTCTGGTCTTATTTCAGCTCAGATGGACGGAATGAGGCAATGTACGGCGCTGACCTCTCTTGTAATTTATCTCAATGGTTTACGGACGATAATTTTACGTGATAACGTCATAAGAAAACGATAAAAAAATTGAGTTTTTTTCCTATTTTTTTTCTTTTTATATATTTTTTTCATTTATAGTTTGCTTAGACTGACTGGAGCACTCGCTCACTCAATCGCGTCTAATCACCATAACACAAGCCTAGCTGCTTAGACTGGAGCAACAATACAATATACAAACTTGTTACTAACCTTACCTCTTTATAATATTAGTATAGATTATTTGCGCTCCCTCAATCGCGTCTAGTCACCATAACACAAGCCTAGCTGCTTAGACTGGAGCAACAATACAATGTACAAACTTGTTAATAACCTTACCTCTTTATAATATTAGTATAGATTATTTGCGCTCACTCAATCGCGTCTAGTCACCATAACACAAGCCTAGCTGCTTAGACTAGAGCAACAATACAATGTACAAACTTGTTACTAACCTTAACTCTTTATAATATTAGTACAGATTATTTGCGCTCACTCAATCGCGTCTAGTCACCATAACACAAGCCTAGCTGCTTAGACTGGAGCAACAATACAATATACAAACTTGTTACTAACCTTACCTCTTTATAATATTAGTTTAGATTATTTGCGCTCACTCAATCGCGTCTAGTCACCATAACACAAGCCTAGCTGCTTAGACTGGAGCAACAATACAATGTACAAACTTGTTACTAACCTTACCTTTTTATAATATTAGTATATATTATTTGCGGGCACATAAGTTTGTAAATTATTATTTGCGGGAAAAAGTTTGTCATCCCTGCAAATGCAAGCTTCCGCGTGGGGTTCGCTCGAACGCAGCGTGCCGGCAAAAGTGGCATAGGTCTTACCTCGATGACGCCCGGAGGCCGACTGCGAGTAACTGACGCGTGCTAACTGTTATATTTGATCGATTTGCAAAACATTTTGTACTTTTTAGCATTATTATCCATAAATATAGTTCCTAGAGGTCAAAACCTATCATTTGATTCAATTTTTAGAAACATACGTTAACTATTTTTGAATAAAAACCGATAAACAATCTAAAAATTCTCTGTTTTCTAACATTTTTTTTATCGAACAAAGTTGTTCATATCATTTTTCAACCAAAATAAACAAAAATATGGTTTTTAAACTACAATATCTACTTATATCCAAATAACGAAAAAAGAGTATTTGATTACTTAAAGTTGCTTAACACAAAGGTCGATTTGCGAACACATGGTCTTAACTAATTTTTCATACGTAACTAAATTGAAATTGCAAAGGTGTCTAGTTTTATTATTATTGTCTTGGCTACTTTCTATTGACCAGAGATTATGGTGGTATTAGTGTGCGCGCAGTGCGCCATCTATCGAATTATGTGGAATTAAGTAAGAAAAACTTGAGAGGTGTCAAGGGACACCCGGATGGAACGAAGAATGACGCAACAAAAATGACTGGCTTGCTTTCTATGAGAGAGAGAATGAGACAGACAGAGAAACACGCGCACGCCGCACGGCTTACAACTATAGCAAAAAGTGTCGTTACAACTTTTGGTTTAATTTTTTTCGTCTAGCCCCCTTTCGCAAAGCGCAATAAGGAACTTCGTTCCAAAAAAACAAATGGTTGTCTGTAAAGTCGGTTTACGGACGATAATTTTATAAGATAACGTCAAGAAAACGATGAATAATTGATAATACAATAACATAAAGAGTTTGGACTAGCAACATCCGTTATAAGTTATTACGTTGATAATTATTATGACATCAGTTCCGTCATTTAATTATTGCCAGTTACCCCTGCCGACCGACCGATTTTCAAGAAATAACCACCTACAGTGCGTTTTGCGTTATTTTGCCTCTGACAGCTGTTTCTGTTAGGTTGGCATTACCCGTCATTCTTGCTGACAAGTACCTATAACATAGCGTGAAGCTCCTTTCGTTTTTATTTAAATTTTTAATTTTAAACGTGTTAATCATGCCAAAAAGGATTCAAAGTAGCGGCAGAAAAATTGTATTCTCAGTTCGTAATTTTTGTGAACGGGAAAAAGCTAATGGAGGACCAATAATCCCATTTGAAGATGTTCGTCGACGTGTAGCCGCCATGACTGGTAAGTAAATTAGTGTTACCTGCTATTCATAGTTTCCCGTTATTAAGGATCGAAAGTTATTTGTTTTGCTAATAGATTATATTGTTTAGAATTATGCAGGCACGATGTTTTAATTGTCTAATACATTCCGTACATAGGTAGGTATATCAATAATTATATTTGTTATAAAACATAGTATTTGATTTTTTTTATATATACTAGCAGCGCCCTGCGGTTTACCCGCGGAAGTCCCGATCAATTTTTTTTCTTTGATACAAACCTTTGTCATTTAAATTATGTGTTATTTAATAACAAGATTAATTTAAAAAATGTATATGTGCATGTAAAATAATGTAATGTTTTGTATTTCAGGCATTTCTGAGAGAACCGTCACCACCATTACCAAAGAGTGTGAGGTTGCTGCTTCCACTTCTAAGAAAATATCTTCTCCCAGAAAAAAACGCTGCCAATCGAATAAAATTCAGTTAGATGATTTTGAACTATGTGCAATCAGAACTAAAATACATCAAATGTACGTAGTCAGAAAGGAGGTGCCTACTTTGTGCAAGCTTTTGGCTGAATTAAAAATTGATATTAACTTCAATGGAGGTCGTACCACACTATGGAAAATAATTCGGCAAATCGGATTTAGATTTAAAAAATGTGGCTCTAAAAGAAAACTTTTAATGGAACGATATGACATTGTAGCTTGGAGGTACAGATACTTGAATATTTTAAGAAAAAATCGAAATGAAGGCCGATGTATCATATATCTTGATGAAACTTATATACACGCTTCATATGCTGTCAACAAATGTTGGCAGATGGAAAATGAAAAAGGTGTTTTAAAAAGCGATTCAGTTGGTGCACGCTGGATCATCGTTCATGCAGGTGGCGAAATGGGGTTTATTCCAAATGCACAGTTAATATTTAAATCGCAGTCGAAATCAGGAGATTACCACGATGATATGAACAGGACGAATTTCATGAAATGGCTAAAAGACAAACTCATTCCCAATTTACCGCCTAATAGTTTAATTGTTATGGATAATGCGCCCTATCACACTGTGAAGGTGAACAAGGCACCAACCATGAGCTCTACCAAAACTGATATGCAAAATTGGATCACAAATAAGGGGTTATCTTATCTTCCCACTATGGTGAAAGCTCAATTATATGAAATTATAAAAGAGCATAAAGAAGCTCCAATATATGAAGCTGATCAACTCCTTGAAGCGCATGGACACAAAGTGGCTAGGTTACCACCATACCACTGCGAACTCAATCCCATAGAATTTATGTGGAGCCTCTTAAAAAGGCGTATAGCTGCTAAAAATGTTGGACAGGAAGCAGACAAGATACTACAATTAACAGAAGAAGCGTTCCAATCGATTACTGCAGAAGACTGGCAGAAGCAGTGTCAACATGTGTGCCACATTGAACAACAGTTTATTAAAACAGATGGAATTATGGACTCTGAAATCGAAAAATTTATTATAGAATTAAATGACGAGACTGATACAGAGTCGGACAGCAGCAGCTCCAACGATTCACGTTCAGCAGCAGACAGTGACGAACCACTACAACTAGCGACCCGCATGGATCACTCCTATTCAAAATAAATAAAACCTATGAAAATGTTGTTTTAATTTAGTGGTTTAATACCTATGTATGTAGATAAATGCAAACTTGAAGTACACAAAACTAATTCAAATACCTACCCTTATTATTTTACAAAACTATCGGCGCCGGTGCAGTTTTACCCGCATAAGTCCAGATCCCGTACCTATGAATATTGAGATAAAAAGATACCCACATACCAAGTCACATTAAAATCGGTTTAGTAGTTCCAAAGATTACAAACCTACATTCTAACATCCAAACTTTACCGCTTACTGTAATTGACAAATTTAACTACGAAAATATTTCGCAGTTATATACTGGGAATCCTACAAAACTTAAGCGGCAACACAGAGCTCAGGTTAGCCAACATGACAGCCAGAGGCAAAATAACGCTGAACGCACTGTATCGACACTTCGATAAGTATTACACTCACGTCTCTATTACGGAGTGGCCGAGGCCGACCGCATCGCAGCGCCACCCAGTGTTGCCAACGCTATATCTTTTTATGTAGATCTACGTACTTTAGGCCTCTCCTGAAAACCTACGAACTTCAGTTCTAGAATCTACGTATTTTCTATCAATTTGTAAAATAACGAAACTCATAGCTGAATGTGCATAGTTTCCTTTTTATTTGTGAAAAAAAAATTAATAAACGTTCCGTTTTATACTAAAGCACACTCGCTTCGCTAAAACAATATTACTTTCGTAATTATTTTTAAGCACAAGTGAAACAAAGTTCTCATTCTATAGAGCTGTGACTTTCCAAATATATTATTTTACTCTTTGGCTGTGACTATAATATATAAAACGAAACGTCTAGTATTACCAGCTCGCCTTGTAGAAAAAATTAACCAAAAAATATTTAGATTCGACGGAGATAGATACTGTTGTTTTGTTCTTTTGTTAAATATCTTTCCATTTAATTGAAAACAACTGAGGAAATAAACTTATCAAAAAACTAGTTACGGTCCGCGGGCAGGGGTAAATTCACAGTAAAAACACTCATTTTATTCCTCTTCATTTCACTCAGAAAAAAGTACGTAGATCTACGAACTTTTCTAATGTGGTAATTGTGGTATACGTATTTTTCAAAATTTGAGTTGGCAACTCTGCCGCCACCACAGATTATGTACAAAGAATCAAGAATGGCGGACTATTTTCTTCGATGCTGGTCACAGAGTACATGATGCTGGTCTTTGGACAATTTTTATTGTTTATCTGTTTTGGTGTGCATACAATTGTAAAATAAAAATAATGTTGTGTACCGTATTGCTAAAGTATTGTTCTATATTCTTAATGCTTCTATAAATGTATTAAAGTAAAGTGTGAAGTGTTGTTTTGTTTACCTACTATTCACAATGGATATTCCGGTGCAGATAGCTATCCGTCTAAAACCTCCGAGCTTAGCTGACTCCACACAATGTATCTTCAGCAATCCAGTGACTCAGATAGTGATAACGGAGAGTGGACAGACTTTCCATGTGAACCGAGCGTTGCCTTTGGACTGCAGTCAAGCTCATCTATTCAACTCTTTCATGATACCTCAGATTAACTGTTTTCTTGATGGATGTGATACTTCTGTAGTGGTTTTTGGACAGGCCAAGACTGGGAAGACTTATACTTTGTTTGGACCGGGTAAGTACACTATGTTGTATTTATTTAATGTAAAATTACAAACTAATTTCCTACTATAACAAAGTCCCACAAATCATACATACCTATCCCTGGCAACACCTCAAACATTAATTACATCTTTCCATTACTAGGGATAGGAGAGGACTTAACAGAAGTATCTTTGAAGTGTATTCTAGTCACGAATCCATACCTATTTCTGTGCACCTAAAGTAGAAAGCAGACTTTTTCCAATGTACAACTACAACCACATTTACTGTTGTTTTTTTCCAGGTTTTGAATGCATTCATAGTGAGTGTGATCAAGGAATAGTCCCCCGGTTTCTTACTGAAATCTTCCACAAGCTAAATCAGTTGCCAGAAAGGGAATTCATTCTACACATAACATGGATGCAAGTTGTGAATAACAACATATTTGATGTGCTCGGCGCTGGGCTTGTAAGGTGCTGTAATGTGGAGGAAGCCTTTCAGTATTTGCAAATGGGATGGCGGCAGAGGTGCCAAGGTAACAACCACACTGTATTCACTGTGAGCGTTGAGCAAAAATGGGTCGGAACCAACGGAGTCCTCAATCATCGAATGTCAACGGCCAGCTTCTGTGATCTTGCAGCATACCCAGAACCTGGTCTTTTCGCCCTAGAAAATATTATGAAGGAACTTTTAGCCGGAAATCCTCCAAAACAAATTAATTATGACCAGTGTATATTAACAGCCATGCTTCGAGATTCTTTTGGTGGTAGAGCTTTCACTTGGGTCATAGGCTGTATTAGTACTGAGCCTGAAGATTATCAAGATACATTAAAGATATTAAACTTATGCCTGTGTTGTCGAGGCATTAAGAATTTTGTGACAGTTAATCTATTTGCCGATAACAATACTCCAGTGTATACAGAAAAAGCAGCCATTACACAAGGTGACAACAATTTTAATCTACAGTTTGCCACCACTCAATGGATAAAACTTGTAGCAAATGCAGAAGGACTGTTCAATAAGATCTTGCAATCAAAATCATTATCAGATGCTGATGTAAATCAGGTCAGCGAATGGTTGTTCTTGAAGGCAGAATGTGATGAATGTCTGAATGTAGAGGGTGGTGTAGATAACAAAGATGTCAGTACAAAGCAAGGTTTGCCGAGGATTGCAGAAGATACTGAACCCAGTGAGCTTAGTGAGTCAGATGTTGATTCTGATTCAGAAGAAGATGCACATACAGATACAGTATTCCAAGATAGATTAGAGAAATTCATGGAGTATTTCAGAGAGAAAAATGATCAGCTGTTTGCTGACAGATGTGAGGAATATCTCAACCATGTTGATTCTGATGATATAACAATATCAGAAACTAGTGGCTCACAGTCTTTACCAGTAATGACATCTCAATCAAACTCCGGAAGAAGAAGAACCATACAACCTGGTGAAAGCCTGTCTGGCCCTGAATTAGAGTTGCTAAGGAAAGTTGCAGCCAAAGCAATTTCACCTGAATCACAAAAAATACTCATAGAATCTCACAAAAAAGATGTAGATCCAGAACCAAAATTGATTGAAAGGGAACTGCTTAAAATGATTGACTCCCCGAAGACGGAAGAAATATGTAAAAAATATAAAGTAACAAAGGAAAAATACACACAGAAACAGATTCTGGCTCGGAAACTATCAAAAGAAATTAGTAGCAGTCAGACGCAGCTGAAAGAACTCATAAACCTTTGTATCGCTAAGGAAAGATTGATAGATGATCTCTCAAAAGCAATGTGCCATAATACTTACAGTAAACACTACTCGGAGAAATTTGACTGTAGTTTACTAGATCAAGATACTGCTAAAGAAATAAAAAGACATGAGACAAATCTCAAAACTTACAAGAAACAAATAGAACAAATAAAGAGACAGATTAAAAAAGATGAGAAAAGAAAAAACACTCTTGATGTGGAACTAGTCAAAGATAAGTTAAAGTTAGATGAACTATCTGATACATCCGTAGAAGTTAAGGATAAAAAAGTGAATTCTCTCAAACATTTCACTAACAGGATCTCACAATTAGATACTATTTTGAAGGAAAAGACAAATGATTTAGAGAACCTAGACTTAAGTAAAGAAAAGGAGTTGATGTTAAGGAAGGAAATTAAGAACTTAAGGAAGACCAGGGAATGCTTGCATGAACAGAGATGCAGCCTCGGACACAAGAGAAAAATGTATAAATCACTCTCTGATTCAGAGGTTAGTAATCAAATGAAATTCAACTTCATATAATAAAAGATCATTTTAGATCTCATGGTTTGATAGGACACTCACAATAGGCATTATTGATGTGTAAGGGTCATTAGAAAATGTTAGTTTAATAAAATTGAGATTTTGGAATTTTGCCCAAATCTAAAACCACTTTGTTAGTGCTGCTTACATAACAAAATATTGTGCAAAATATAATATTTCTATACTCAATATTTTTTGCTATTTTATGTCATAGACTAACAATCAGTTTCCATATCTTTATGTCTTTTAACAATTTACAGGAAAGAAAACTACTAGAATGCGAAGAAGCCATAGAAGCAATAGACACGGCCATCGAATATAAAAACAACTTGATCTGTGGCAAATCACCTTCTGCCTCTCTATCAGATTCACACGACAACAAAGACTCGAGAAGTCGAGGGGAACAGATGCTTATGGCAAGATTGGATAAACTTTCGCATGATGAAATGAAAACATTGCTGTATAGATACTTTCAGAAGGTAATTTTAAGTGATTACAAATAACCTCAGATGCTCATTCATTATTTTTAAATGGCTGAACTAATTTTGTGACAATTGCCAAAAAGGCCGGAGATAATGTCAGGTTTCCGATTCAATTCGGAAATTCATTAATTACTTTCAAATCACTAAACTGGAAATTAATTTATGGACCAATATTATTAGATTTACGTAACATTAAAAACCCTTTGATGCAGCGTGATCACGTGGAATGTATACCTTGTAACCATTAGGTAGATACGATTTTACAATGGCAAAAAAATACTAAGCTTTGCCGATGCCGCATGACTGTGCGCTGTCCCTTAAAATAGAATACCGGAAAATTTTATGATCAGATAATTGACCTTATTGACATAAGTGTTTGCAATGTTTGTTGTAGGTAGTAGATCTGCGTGGAGCATGCGCTGCTTTGGAGGCGGGTGCGGCGTCAGCGACGGACGAGGCGGCGGTTTGGCGCGCGCGCGCTGCCGCCGCTTGGCGACATGCGCAAAAATTACGCACAAATGTTCATCCTTCGAGGTAATATATAGCATAGGTACCAAGGGGGAGAAGACATCGCAACCTCAAAATATAAATAAAATAAAAAATATATATTGCAGGACATTTCACACATCGCCATCTAGCCCCAAGCTAAGTAACTAGACTTGTGTTATGGGTGCTAGACAATGGATATACTACTTATATACTTTTCTTTTGTAAATATATACTTATACTATATAGAAACAACCAGACTACAGACAAATATCTAAGCATAAATACTTGTCTGAGGCGGGAATCGAACCCGCAACCCTGTGTTGAACTGAACATTGTGACAACTGGATCATTTTCGTATGTCTACTTGCATCTCACCGAGAGCGACGCGGGCTTTACGTACTTGTGGGTATTGCTTTATAGGCGAGTACGATATTGATTTCACACACACGCACGTTGTAAAGCGGAACGTACAAGCAACGTAGACTACGTTGACAAATGTAACATTGGGTTCGTTGCTTGTTTAGATGCAAGAACTGAAATGAACTAACTTAACCGTTTTATTATTTTTTATCACAGTTGCTCATAAAGTGGATATTATTCAACGGCTTTTAGGCTCATAATCCAACATATTATGCACGCGTGCGTTTTAGATTTGTTAACTAGTGCTGTAAAGTTATCCCGAAAAGGTAGGTACCAAAGAGTTTTTTAGCTAGCAAAAATGGTTGTCTCTAAAGTCGGTTTACGAACGAAAATTTTACGTGATAATGACTTAGAAAACGATTAAAAATTGAGTTGTTTATTTTTTGTTTTTTCTTTACTTAAATATATTGTTTTTCCGTACCTACCACTGTATTTTGTTCTTAACCCCCGACGCAAAAACAAATAGAAAAACCCTAAAAAATAATGTATGTCACACGAGGATGTATAGGTTAATAGCCTGCCTTTCCGGAGCATAATTAACAAAAAAATCTGCCTTAAAAAAATGTAAACATAGACTTATCACAAATATTTTGTTAATTATTATTTTGTTTTCTTTTCTAGTCTTTTCTTTTATTCGCAACTGTGATAAAAAACGTCGTACGATATACGTGTGGAATTGATCTTTGCATCTTGGCTTCTTATGACACGCTCGCTGCCGCTCGCGCGTCATAAACCGCCTCTATGCAAAGATCAATTTACCACACTTATATCGTAATGTACTATTAAACACTCATTCTTAGTCTAATTCCGTTCTAATTTATTTCCAGGCATTTCCAATCGATTCAAAGATACATAAACGGTGGTAACCCCGAACGTGCACTATCCCTGGGCCTCACCACCGACTCTGAGACATCGGATGACGCGATGCGGCTCGTCGATCGTATGAACCAACTCGCCAGATATCATCCACCGGTAAGATCTATGTTTCTCTACGTCCATGTTCTCTTCTTAAATACTAAAGATTTATTTTGATGCAATTTTCACTAAAATATCTGCAATTTCTTGCTTCAAGTTAGTCTGTTGTTGCTTGTTTGTTAGTTTTGCATTCTCTGCGCACTGAATTTTACTTAATACACAAAAAATAAGGTTTGAAAAAGAAATCTCTGAAACTACAAGAGCTACTAGTCTAAAACTTCGCACGGAGGTTCTTTTTAAAACGTAGGCGTGCACTAAGATTGGATTTTTGAAAATTCGACCTTTAATTTGGCAAATAAGGGCTGATTAAGTTTGTAGTAACTATTATTATTATACCGTGTTTGTAGAAAATCACATTTACACAGACACTAAACACTGGTAAAACCGCGGGACACAGCAAGTCTTGTAAGTCACCAGAAGAAACTTTTCAAATATAAGTGTTATTTCAATGCAATAAGGTGCAGAGGTAGGTACTCTTTATGTAGCATGAAAAATAATATGATTTTTGTGTTATTTTTTCAGGCACCAATGATACCTAGTCAAAATCTAAGACAGCTAATGCCTGCCACAGCAAACATCCCGGTGGCAAAAGTGACTAAAGAAAAGAACAAACTTGTTATAGTTCAACACAATAAAAAACATTAGTATCAACTAACTTTACGCTTCAGGTTAGAATTTTCTAGTACTTATTTAAATTTAATCGAGTACTTTTCTGTCCGTGTAAACGCTTATGATTGTTACACAACAGCGTTGAGTCTCGCTCAGCTGTCATCGAACTGTATGCGGCTAAACCCAAAATACTATGATAAAAGTAGTTGTAAAAAATGGATGTCTGTAAAGTTGGTTTATGGACGATAATTTAAAATGATAGCGTCAAAAGAAAACATCATGACGCAACACTTGCATTCACAATAAATTGTGAATGCCTGTGTTCATGAATTTATTAGATGTTATCACGTCAAAATATAAAGAAAAAAAATGGATGTTCTTCGATTCTCAGACCTAACGAATATACACAAAAAAAATATACAAATACTATGTACACAGGTTTATAAGCAAATAAATGTTTTTGTATTTGTATAGGTGGAGATAGGTAACTAACACCGCGACATGAGAATAAATAATAAATAAATATTGCAGGACATTCCACACATCGCCATCTAGCCCCAAGCTAAGTAACTAGACTTGTGTTATGGGTGCTAGACAACGGATATACTACTTATACATACTTTTCTTTTGTAAATATATACTTATAATACATAGAAACAACCAGACCACAGACAAATATCTAAGCATAAATACTTGTCTGAGGCGGGAATCGAACCCGCAACCCTGTGTTTGGCAGTCCGGCATGGTGACCATTGTGCCAACTGGGTCGTCATAGAATTTTATATATATAGGGATAACACATGGCGTAGTGAACATAGACGCAAACTGCTCGTTGACAGCAGAACGACAGATGTAGCAAAGCAAGAAATATCTTATTTGGTATGACTCTTATATTAATGTGTGCTTGCATTCATTTATTTAAAACTATTTATAAACACTTACATTTTTGTCTAATATTCATCATACTCCTAAAGTTTAAATATTATGTCTTCAATTTTTGGTCAGGAAAGCCAGGGTAATGGTATTGGAAATGTACAATTTTGAATGGACCTTTTATGAGACACGAAGAATTTAAGATTTTGGAAATGAAATAAGTACCTTTAATAATTATAATAAAAGTATTTAAAAATGTTCTTAATGATTTTCATTATTAGCACTTTTGGCTAGATCTCTTGTTGTTAAAAATAACGTTGTGCAGTGATTTTATTATCATAAATAAAAATAAAACTCATTTTTTTTTGTAAATAATTTTATGTACATATTTATTAAAGACTGTTGTTTACATGTAATCATTATTTAGTAAAATATAATTGCTCTATTAATCTACTGTACAGTTTTTTTGTATATTTTCCTAAATTAAAAACTTTAAGTGCAAATAAAACAATGAATGCATATATTTTAATAAAACAATGGAAATGATATAAGTTTTAAATGTTAAGAGATAGAAAAACTAAATCAATATACCTTATCAGTTTTATGCAAAAGCACTCTAAAATCTCAAAAAATAATGTCACTTCAATTCAACCAGATCTAAATTAAAATCTAAAATCTAGATCATAAAAAAATATCAATCTGCTAATAGATTAGTCTAGCTACTTAATTAAGCAGAAGTAATTTAAATAGTGGAGTTAGTGTAATCAACCATCAGATTCAGTTATAGCAGTAATTATTTAAAATTCCAAGGTATGCACAGCGCGCCTTCTGATAGAACAGAATAGTAGTGAGTTATGTACAGAATATTTCCTTTGAGTTTCTGCAAATAAATAAAAATATCATATTAAATGCTTTACGTAGTAAATAACGATACCTTAAATAAATCCATCGAGTGGTTTCGAAGATATGAAAGAATAAAGAATATTACAAACAAACATACAAGGATAGACGCGAAAAACATAACTCTTACCTTGCAGTCGGGTAAAAAACCTATAATACGAACGAATTTGCTTCATTTTGGTAACAATGAAGCTGATTTTTGAAGTTAAGGGCCAAAACACAAAACTTATATTGTCAAAATGCGACCCATATAATTTATAGTAGGATAGAAGTGTCTTTTTGGCGTAGAAGTGTCTGCATTCCTCCTTAACGTGGAAGGGTACCAGCGCTCTCTCCATACAAACGTAGTCGACTGATTCCTCCCTGGGTAATGACACTAACACAAATATACAAATAATACCTATAACTGCCATGACTATGCCCCTCCGTTTTGTTTTTTTTATTCATTTTCTAATTATCATAGAAATTAAAATTAAAAAAAAGAAAAGCATAAGGTCATGGTCGTGGCACTTATAAGTTTTATGCAACAAAAATATTTGCTCTAGTATCATTTATCCAGGGAGAAAACAGTCGACTACGTTTGTATGGAGAGAGCCCCCGGTACCCTTTCCTCTTAAAGATACAGTTGAAACAAAATAGCAGACCCACCGAAGAGATCTAAAATTACTATTGAAATGTTTCATTCATGAGTTGAAAGACTTAAACTATAACTCAAACTGGACCTTAGAACCTTGCTTTCAATATTCTTTAATAACAATATGGGAGCTCTACGACAGGTCTGCACTTTTCTTGCCTGATTATATAACTTACCAAATTAATTTTATCACTTCTCGTTAGCAACCTTTGGCAACATAAAATCATCAAGCCCGGAGTAATGCTGTCATCTTTATGTAGTTCTAGTAGACCAAATCTTTCCTTTACCTCTTTACATAGAGCTTTTTCTATGTGTTTATTACTGAAATAAAACATATTTTAGATAGCTTTTGGAAGATTGCTCTCTCTCTAGGCCGCTTTCCGCAGTTTAGAATCCGCCAAATATTATGTTAGTGGCCAATAGTTAAATAGACTGATGTCGAAAAGATAATCTGCTAACGTCATTTAACAAAAGCTGGGTTTTGGCCATCTCACATTCTACAAACATTGTAGCATAAAATCATTATAAAAGTTAAAACAAAAAAAAAACAAATTTAAAAACCTAAACTAATTAAAAATAAATAAGTAAATATTGTAGCACACTTTACACAGCGCCATCTAGCCGCAAGTTAGGCAACTAGGCGTGTGTTACGGTGGCTAGACACCGGATGTAATACTTATATACTTTTCTTTTGTATATAATACATACAGAAATGCGACCTCTGCAGGACAAGCATGGGCAGAGGATAAAAATGATGTCCACCCGCTATGTCCTCTGTCAAAGAAGAAAATTATTTTGTCCACCTGCCAAAGCACGGGAAAAGGATAAGTATATCCCCATTTGACATTACACGTGGACATCTATTCCCCGCCTATAGCGTTTCCCCCGTTTTGTCTTCCGTGGATGGTATATCCACCCTTGCGCCCATGCTCGGGGGGTGGACAAAAATGACAGAGGGAAAGACTATTTTGTCCTTTCCCAGTGGATAACATGTCTCCGGCTATGCTTGCCCTGCTGGTAAATATGTTCCAAAAACCCTGTACAAAGATTATGGGGGGTGTGTTATATTTGTGTATGTCATATAACTCACATGCTATATTCAGTAAGTAGTAGAGTGGCCTCATCTAAATGATTGGTGATGAATTTAATTAGTTCATCTGCAGGGCACGAGGAAGGCGTGATGAATTGGCCGGTCGGTGACACCATTAGAGGACCGGCTTCTCTGGAGGCACAGGTAAAATGTTCTTAACATATATTCTGATACAAAGTTTTATCAAGATAGCTTTAGTTATTCTGAAGATGATATACAAACATAATTATCAATATTCAAACTTTACCTAATATGTACTTTAATTATAAACTAGATGAGCCCCGCGGTTTCACCCGCGTAAAAATGTACTACGCAATTTTCTCTTGACTATAACAAACAAAACAAAAAAGAATTAGCGAAATCGGTTCAGCTGTTCTCGAGATTTGAGCTTAGCAACACATTCAGCGATTAATTTTTATATTATAGAAGATGCGGAAGTAACTCTGTTTATATGTCAGGCACGTTTTCACACCTAAACCTAAACCTCTTAAACTAATTTTGAAGTTTTATTGAAATTTGAAAAAAAAATACGAAACACGTGTTCCATCAATTCTGTTAAAGAATGTTTATGCAAAATTTGAAGTAGATTGGACCAAGGAATTACGTTGTCCCATACAAACTTTGCCCCCCCCTTTTCACCCCCTTAGGGGTGGAATTTCGAAAAATCGTGTCTTATCCGGTGCCTACGTCATGCAAAGAACACACCCTCCAAATTTCAGATCTCTACGATCAGCGGTTTAGGCTGTGCATTGATCCGTCAGTCAGTCAGTCAGTGAGTAGTTCAGGACAAAGCATTTTATATGTATAGACTAGCTTTAGCCCGCGACTTCGTCCGTGTTAAAGTTGATTTGAAATATATTCAACCAAGGAATCAAGTTGGGACACACAAACTTTGCCCCTTTTTTCAATCACTAAGGATTAGAATTTCGGAAAATCCTTTCTTATTAGATACCTACGTCATACAAAGAACAAGTTCAAGTTTCAGGTCTCTACGATCAGCGGTTTAGGCTGTGCGTTGATCCGTTAGTCAGTCATTCAGAACAAAGCGTATGCCGTGGGAATATCAAAATGAAAAGTAGCCTTCGTCGATAAATGGACTATCCGACACAAAATTATTTTTTCAATTCAAAACATTAGTTCCTGGGATTAGCGCGTTCAAACAAACAAACTCTTCAGCTTCATAATCTATCTATATATATAAAAATGAATTGCTGTTCGTTAGTCTCACTAAAACTCGAGAACGGCTGAACGGAATTATCTTATCTTAGTCTTGAAATGTTCGTGGAGGTCTAGGGAAGGTTTAAAAGGCGAGGAAAAATCGAATAATTTTCGGGAAGCCCTAAAAACAGCCCTTTTCTATTTTCCATACAAACGTTTTCTAGAGTCAATTCCTACGGGATCGGGACTTACGCGGGCGAAACCGCGGGGCGCAGCTAGTATTAGTATAGATAAATGACATATTATAGGCTATTTTGTACCCCGATTTTTGATAGTAGATAAATATGAATTACTCACGGTTCGACGACAATTTCGTATTTACTAAGCGACTCGGGCACAGATGATGGGAATTTCTTGCCGCTCCCATAGAAATCACCTATTGAAGTAATCAGCTGTCTGAGATGGTTACAATATTTTGCTGCCGAAACTTTTGGCATGAACTTTCTAAAAAGAAAATTAAACTATTTAAGTATAGGTGAAACCTTCCAATGGTACCAAAAGTATTGAAATATATGAATTGTATTTTAAGAACTTAAATAAAATATCACAGGCAGCGCCATCTAGCCTCAAACTAAGCAGAGTGAATGTGTATCTTCTAGGAAAGCATGCTAGATCTTAGAGCGCGTCGTCTCCTACCATCAGGCAGGTGTCAATTGGTCAATTAACGGATAGAATACTTATACTTGTATACTTTTTGTAAAAACTTACATATCTACTTAAAAACATTCAGAAATACCCAAACCAGAAATAAATTTCTGTTAATTATACAAATAATTGCGGCGAGTGTCGAACCCGCAACCTTCTGGGTCGCGCTAAAGCGGTCGCCTATATAAGTAATGTTAAGTGTACTTACCGTCTACAAATATGTATATCCCTTAGTATTCGAGACAAAGTTTTTTCATAATTCGGTATCATTACAAGAGCACTATCCTCTTGACTTACTTTCTTTATCAGCTGCAAAAATAAAACTAATTAAAACGTATACAATTTACAAAATAAAGTATAACATTTCATTCGAATTGGTCTAGTGGGTCTCAAGAAAGTTAGGGCCCTACTTCATCGGCTTTTGGCTACCCTATGTCGCCAAATAGAGAAGCCACTGCGTTTTAACGTAAACAGTTCAGTAGTTTTTGCGTAAAGGAGTAACAAACGCACACACACTTTTGCAGCTATAATACAGGGTTATTGGTAGTTACCAATAACCAACAGCTTCCTAATATAGTTATATTAGCAAGCTGTTGAGGGATACTTCTTTTGTTCTACGACTTTTGAAAAATCAAACATTATTTTGAGATTTTTTAATTTATGTTTATACTAGCTGCGCCCTGCGGTTTCACTCGCATAAGTACCGATCCCGTGTGAGTATTGGGATAAAATGGCCTATACGTCAATCCAGGTCTCCAGCCATCTATATACCGAGTTTCATCGCATTCGGTCCAGTAGTTTTTGCGTGAAGGAGTAACAAACATACACACACACAAACGTTCACATTTATAATATTAGCAGGATATACCAATAACCCTGTATAAGAAGGAGGTAGGATTTTGACTTGTATATTTCTTAAAATAAATAAAATAGTTGATGAGACTTACAGAGAGCCACTCGTGTCGGACATCCATGATATTCAAATACACATCACCATCTAGGCTTACTCCTGTGAACTGTCCTAGCGCAATAGTTCTCCCTAAAACAACAATTATTTTGAACTATCTTCGCAATGCGGATTAACTTTTTCGTCCTTATAAAAAGCCTTTAATGTGGCTCCAGAGCCAATCCATGATAAAGGAATACCAGACATATTTAGGTACCAACAATTTTTGCTTTTATAATACAAGATGCGCCCCGTGATTTCACTCACTTAAAAATTAGTACCTAGCCTATAGCAGGGGTCGGTAACCTGCGGCTCTTTGGATGTGAAGCTGGCTCTTTAGTTACAAATATTATTTTAAAGAAATACCGCGAGTTGAGGAATTTATATTCAACGCATGGAATAGTCATCCCGATTGCTACAGTGAGATGAAGACGTTGGCACTTTGTAGTTACTACTACGCAAGTACTATTAATTGTTGGCAAAAAAATTGTGGCTCTTTAAAACATTGAAAATTTTATAAATTGCAATTTTTACTCTTCCGATTCAAAACCCCTTATTCCAAAACGAGGTTTAAGAATAGTCCGAGATGTGGATTTAAACCTTAGATTTAGAAACAGATTTACTCGTGAACTATAGCCTAAACACTATTCTTAGATAATCTATAGGGATAGTGTTTAGACTATAGTTCGCTATATAATCTATAGGGATAGTGTTTAGACTATAGTTCCCTATATAATCTTTAGGGATAGTGTTTAGACTATAGTTCCCTATATAATCTTTAGGGATAGTGTTTAGACTATAGTTCACAAGTAAATCTGTGTCTAAATCTAAGGTTTAAATCCACATCTCGGACTATCCTTAAACCTCGTTTTGGAATAAGGGCATTCTCCACAGGGAATATCATACTGTATCGGGAATATCGGGATAAAAAGTAGCCAGTGTTATTCCCAATGAACCAATTTATCCTCATACCAAAGTTTCATCAAAATCGGCCCAGTAGTTTCTTTAGTATATTAGTGTAATTGGAGATAGGTTACCTACCTTCTAAATTAGACATAACATTCGAATGTTGAGAAGCTAAATTCACCAAACTTTGTAGTGCACCTCTTATGTGGCTGATGTTCCAACCGCTATCATATTTAACCTGAAAAATATCACAATTTCTACAAATTTAAGCTTACTTTTCTCAAACATGCATGGAAATATTGTCATTATTTTCGATAGAAGAACACGTGAAGTATCGAATTTACGAACCAAGAAAATCAAATCCATTGTAGGAGCGTTTTTTGAATTTTGAACATTACAACGCTCCAGCGGCGTGCTGGGGTTATTAGATACTCTTTGATTGGATCTCTTTTATCAAAGTATACCAAAATGAAACTCTTTGCTTAGTACAAATTGCATTCACGTGGCTGTATAGCCATAAATGCGTTTGCCTTTCGGTACAGACGATAAACAAAAAAATAGCGCCAAATCTAAAATTAGTTTGATTTATTTTGTTATTTACAATAGTAAATATAAATTGAATATATAAAATGAATTCTAATGGTTCAGAGAATGAAACGGAGATTCACCAGATGTAAGATCAAAAGCCAAATTGGCAATGGAAAACCTGGTTCCAGCAAATTCAAAAGAAAAATAAGTAAGAAAGTACCTACCTCTAAGAAAATTTATGAGTTGGAAAAACGAGAAAAAGGCATGTTTTATTTCCCTGCATTGTTTTGAGAAAAGCACTATATATGCCTCGGTGGAAATGGCAATTGCCTGTCTCGTATTAGCTTCTTTGAAACCCATACTCGACCTGCAATTACCTATTTCGCGGCCTTTGTAATAATGTACTATTATAAGAACTTAGTTGGAAATAAATGTATTTGTTATGTAATGAAGAACTTAAAATGTAATTGTTACGAACTTTCTTTATACCATATGCGTTGACGAGGTTGTCTATCAGAGTCATCACTTGTTCTCTAGTTGCACTTGTTGAATCATATTTGTTTTTCGCTTCGTAACTATGTTCACTTATCCATTCACTGTAAATAATAAACAATATTATTTTCAAAACAATGTACTTATGTTTTACTGTCTCCTTCGTTTTCAGTGTTATTCTCCCACACGCGACATTGGCAAACCCACGGCATTATTTTTAGCCTGTAGAGAAGCCATTACTTTTAAAGTTTAAACATAATCCAATGCTCTAATCCACAATATCTAATCTTGTGAGTTTCTCTGAAATTGTGTGCCACCTACAAAGATTATCAATATCCAAAAAGAACACTCAAATTTTTATGTTTATAGGCCCAACAATCATGGTCGGTATTGTTTGTTAGTCACCTTTTAAATAAAATCAGAAAATACTTACACAACATTGTTAAAAGTTTTCTTTTCTTCCATCTTCTTTTTCATGTGCATAACTTTTTCAAATTCATCGGTATATTTTTGATAAGCTTTATTAAACTCGACTCTGCAATTTAATTCACATTTAACATCAGCATCACTATAAAATCCCGTATTATAATAATATGGCTTAGAAGTCCTGACTGATATATCAATACACAGCTCAAACTAATGGACTGATTGGGAGAGCAGTGTTGGCTTAGTGGTAGATATCTCGACTTTCATTCTGAAGGTCGTGGGCTCGAATCCCGGCCGGCTGTGCACCAATGTATTTTTCTAAAGAAAAAAATAATGTGCGCTAATTGACATTGCTCTTACGGTGAAGGAAAAGATCGTGATGAAACCCGCGGCTCAGTTAGCTCTCGAAGTATTGACAAGTTCTCTCCTCTGGAATTGGTCGATTTGGCTGAGAGGGTAGTAGGTGCTGGGCAAGCCTATCCTCACGCAAAAAAGAGCCCATTAATAAGGGTCTAATTGCGGAAAACAGCCCATTCAAGTATGGACTGAAAATTTGGCATATTGAGATAACTTGAGTTTTTTTTTTTTTCTTTCATGTTTATTGCTCCTGTTGCTATCTGCAGCACAGTGGTCCGCAATGAGCAACAAAGTCGCTTTCGCTGGGGAGTTCTGTCTTCATCTGGAGAGAGGTCCATTGACCTCATTCCTCAGCCCTTGTCTCCTATGTGAACCTGAGTCGTAGGCTAGTCACACTATGCCTCTTTAGTCTAGCAAAACAGATGTCGTCTTCAGCTGTGAGGTCATTAGCCATTTTGTTAGGGTGGATTCTCAATCTGTCGAAGTATTTATTCAGGTAGTTTTTGATTTCGTCTCTAACAGTGAGTAGTTTAAGGTCCTGATATAAATATTTATTGCTGATATGCCATGGTATTTTGAATATCATTCTTAGCATCTTAGTTTGGAATCGCTCAATGATGTTGATGTTGGATTCAGCAGCGGTGCCCCACAGTTGGATGCCGTAGGTCCACACTGGTTTGAGGATTACTTTGTATATGGCGAGCTTATTTGATTCAGATAATTTGGAATGTGAGTTTAAAAGCCAGCTCAAGTTTCTGACTTTGGTGTCTAGCTGTTTTCGCTTCGTCCATATGTGTTTTTGCCAAGTCATTCTCCTATCCAGATGGATTCCAAGGTATCTAGCATCATCGGTCTGAGGTATAGCTTGTCCGTTCAAAATGACTGGTGGGCATGTTGGTTGTCTCAACGTAAACGTCACTTGGGTCGACTTAAGTGGGTTAACTTTCATTCTCCATTCCTCAAACCAGGTGCTTACTCGATCCAAGCTATCCTGCAGATTTTCGGAGGCCACATTTCGGTCAAAGTCTGTTGACAGTATGACGGTGTCGTCAGCAAAAGTACCCATAACAGAGGTAGTAGATGTTGGTAGGTCTGCAGTGAAGATTAAGTATAAGACTGGCCCCAGTACCGATCCCTGTGGTATTCCAGAGTTTATTTTACACATATCAGAGGTTGTCTCTTTAAATTTGACTTCAAAGCATCTATCTGTGAGGTATGACTTTATGATGGTGTAGATATTGTGGGGGAAATCTGTTTTCAATTTATAGAGCAGTCCCTCATGCCATACCTTATCGAAGGCCTGGCTGATATCAAGAAAGGCCGCAGTGCAGAATTGCTTGTTTTCGAGAGCTCTTGATATTGTGTTTACCACTCTGTGTACTTGCTCTATCGTTGAATGACTTTCACGGAAGCCAAATTGATGGTCCGGGATAACGCTTTCCAGATGTGGTTTTAGTCTCTGGAGAAAGACTTTCTCAAACAGTTTCGAGATGATAGGAAGTAGGCTTATTGGTCTATATGATTCCACTTCGTTAGGTGACTTCCCAGGTTTTGCAATCATAATTATCTGGGCTATCTTCCATTGTCCTGGGTAATTACCAGTTCTCAATATTGCATTGAATATTGCCGTAATGAGCATGATCGTTTTGTGGGGCAAGGCTTTCAAAATTCTCCCCGTGATCAGGTCATATCCCGGTGCTTTGTTATTTTTGATATTTCGAATATGGTATTTGACTTCCCTAGGTGACACACTTTTTAGAGGCGGCGATAACTGGTGACATGCTGATAGGTAGTCTTTGATAACTTCTTCACTTTTTGTGTTGGCTGTACTCGGATTGGGGTGGAAAACCCGAGTTAGGTGTTGAGCAAATAAGTCAGCTTTCTCTTGGTCACTCCTGGCCCACTCTCCATTAGGTTTTTTTAGCGGGGGTATGTGTTGAGGCGGTCTGTTAAATGATCCTGTTGCCTTCCATAGTGAGTAATTTGTATATGCATCTGGTGTCAGTTGCTGCAAATAGATTTGTAGGGAAGTATTGTCCAGTTCTCTGATAATTGTACTTAGCTGCCGGGAGCTTCTGTTGAAGTTATTTTTGTCCCTGATATCGCGTGTCGTTTGCCATATCTTTCGAAGGTGTCGTCTTTCTTTTATTTTGTCTCTTATTAAGATTGGGTACTGGTTTGCCTTACGGGTAGTACGTTTGTTATCAGGTGTAGAGGCCCATGCTGCTTCCTGGATGCATTTGTTTAGTTTCTCGACGGCTTCCTCAATTTCCGACAAAGATTTGAGTGGGACCTTAAGGTCCGTTGTCTCACTAACTCTTTCCTTAAACTCATCCCAGTCCGTGTTTTTGTTGGTCAATCTTGGGGGTTCGTTTTTGAGTATCACACGGTTACTAATGGTAAGTACCACCGGGGTGTGATCAGAGGACAGATCAACATCGTTTTCCGTGAGGATGTAGTTATCCGAAATGTTTTTGGACAAGAAGAAATCCAGAACGTCTGGTATTTTTCTTCTGTCCGATGGGTAGTGGGTGGGGTGTTGAGTTGAGTGAGAGTGGACATGTAATTCTGTTATTGACTTGTGTAATTGTCTGCCCCTGGTGCTGATCAGCCGGGACCCCCACGCCGTATGCTTTGCGTTCCAGTCACCCCCTGCTATGAACCTTGGCCCGAGTGTTTTCAGGTAGTGTGTGAAGTTCTCTGATTTTACACTTTCACCACGTCGTCGGCTAGGTGGACAGTAAGCTGCTGAGATTGCTAGTGGTCCATTCGGTGTTTCTGTCACTATTGTGGTAGCTTAACTTGAGTGAAAATAAATAAGTAACTTACCTAAAGTCATCCTTCTTGGGTGAGTGAGGTATTTTATCAACATATTTGGTGGGTATATCACAGGCATTTAGAACTTTCACCACTGTATCTCTTACATTGTTGTTGTTGTTCAATTGAATTTTTACTAGTCTGAATTGACCTGCAATCAATTAAAAACCACTTAAGAATTTTTAATTTTGGGTTAGATCACAATCTTCTTGATTGTGCTAGTAGTCTTGGGTCCCCCTGGAGGGGGATGTCCCAATATATTATATGTCTCTAAGAGTTATAAATCCAAAAGTTTGTATAATCTATTTGTTTGTTCACTCTTCACGGTCAAATGACTGGACCAACTTGAATGACTACCCATATGCAGATGTATATTGGTAGTTTTGGGGATGGAAAAGGACATAGGATACTTCTGAACCCACAGGATCGGGACTTATGCGATTGAAGTAGGTAATAAAATCTAAATTTGTTTCTTACCATCAGGTTTATTCTGTTGTCGTAAATAAAATGAAAGTGCTGGTACATTTATCCTTTGACTAGATTGTTGGGCTTCCAAAACTGCACTTAACTGTTGTAAAGAATGTTCATTTACTTTCTACAAAAAAATTGAACATTTTATTACAACATTAAACCAATATTTGACAGCTATCTCTGATGTTGAACGGCAATAGGGTCTATGGCTTAGACCCTAGAGCTAGAGAGAACTCTAGAGCTTAGACTTTAAGCTAAGATATAGCATGCAAACTTGGAAGACTTGAAGATTCTCAAAGTATTTAAATATCTTAACTTGGAAGGGAATAAATCGAAATTAGATTTTTAACAGGGTTTTTTACGAACTTACTCTTTGTTCAGGATATTTTCCAAAGAGATCGGGATGTACACTAAAGTAGAAAGGCCTCAGGGCCGTCGATACCTCAGCAGAACTTAAATATCTGCATAGTACTCCCGACGAACAGTTGCAGCTGTGAACACCAATTTTTCATAAAGGTCACTTGAGGTTACATCAAAGCTTATTAAGTACTGTGTATAACATACACTCCATTAATTTTATAACGCAAAAACATTGAAAATAAAGAGCTTAAACGCTAAGTTCTCCGGAAATCTGTTCCAACGTATGATACCTACCTTAATTTGATTCTGGAATACATTTTTTTATTAGAAATAAGCTATGAGATGTTATTAGCGTGTTTTACATTGGAGTAAAACATATTTCCAATCCAGATTTTGTTATTTTTCCATGTTTTTTGGTGCGGCGACCTTGTGATTTGTTTGACAGCTGACTTTGACACTATTTTGATAGCTGACATTGACAGTTAATTCTTAACGTCAGTCTGAAATCAGCTGATTAAAAAAAACGGATTGTTGCGTTGGCCATGTTGAAAATGATGGTTGAGGGTAGTTTTTTTAATTTGGGCCATAGTTGATCTTCTTCTAGTTCGCAGTAAGTTGTGAGAGTTGGAAGTGCATGTACTCTTACCAACCTTCTGCACCTAATAAGCCAGGCGGTATAGGTATTCTGAAGGTACTTAGGCTAAGTATCCACACACCATAACAATATACGCATATACCTACCTACCTACTCATAGCATAAAATACAAATTCAAAACGTACACTTAATGAATGACTAGAACCTATACCTACGCGGAAACCAAGCCAGGAAGAAATCAGTTAATTGCTATTGTTGGAGGTTAATGGTTGGTTTGATATATTAACAGGTAGGTAAACAGCGTAGTGGCTGGTGTAGCTAAGATAAAATCCGAAGGCTGCGCGGGCGTGGCGGTGGTGGCGGCGCAGGCGCGTGACGCAATGAGGCAGAGCAGACGCGGTAGCGCCGCACCTTGCCGTCCAGCGAGTGCCTTGCTGCGGCCGCCGCGCCCGCCACCGCACCGCGCTCGCCGCGTCTGCGGCTGTGCTGCTTGATACAGTAATTGTTACAGAGACGACTTCAATAATTAAGCGATAAATATACCAGCATCGCTGGTGCGGTGAGAGGAGGGCGGCAGTCGAGCCGTGGCCGCGTCGCGCACCACACACCCGCGTCGAGTGATGGACCTGAACCACGTTCGACATTATTCTATCGGACACCGTAGGAATCTCACCGGACTGGTTCCCGCGCAACGCTGCGTTAGTGCGCCGCTCTGGTGAACCCTTTCGCTTGTAAATGTGCCGATATTTACATATGCGCGGTCGATCTCGCATCGAACTTTCGATCAGCGCCCGCGGGCCGCCCACCGCGCCCGCACCGCCGAGTACGGAGCCTCGTGAGGAGTGCGCGCCCGCGCTGCCCGAGCCGCGCCGCCGCCGCCACCGACGCCGGCGTGCCCACCTGCGCTGCGACGTGCGATGACCTACGTATGTCGTCCATCAATAAGGGCCTGTCTCCCACTCATTATAAAACTACAACACTTGCATAGTTAAAACTATTTTTCGGTACACCAGGTTTTTCATAGTTACCTAATTTAGGTTGTTTCCACGTTCACAAAATCTGCCATTTTCCTAGGCTGGAGCCTTTGGGTGTGAGATAAGGCCTTTTGGTGTTTATTGTTATAGTTTTATTTAGTGTTTACCTAGTTAAATATCTGACTAAACAGTCTAGCAGCTAGATTAACCTGTTTGCCTTCTTACCAGTAGGTATCAATAGGAGTTACCTACTTATCTAGTACCTTAAGTTCACAATCTTGCTTGCTTACAATCTGCAATGTATACCTAATCGTAGGCAGCTTTATTAAACAAATCAATGCACCTAATTGGAACCTAATCAGGTTCCCTAACTTTTTGTTTTAAACTGATACCTTCACCCGTTCGCAGATGTTGTTGATACCTACATAAACTTACAATAATATCTCAGAAAATGCTAACAATATCAGAAAAGTTTCCAACAACACATAAAATAAATAGCAAAAACTTACTTTAATATTCTCACAAAACGTTATTATTACTATCTATCTTAAACTTCTAAGAGCATTAGACATCTAAGTATCTAATTTGCGATGTAAATAGCTAATGATCTGATACGAACATGTAAATTATTACCTTGTTCCAATTAAATCAGATCTCGTCGACGGCAGTGGCAACTGTGACGTATATTTGTATCGTACTAAATGCTAAATGTAGCCGTTATCAGACTTAGCAATGACGTGGTCTTATCAAAAATATTTAACTAAGTTGTAGACGTGACAATATCATCAAAATGCAACTGCATAAACATTTCTAAACGTAAAAACTCACTTTGCAGAAATGTGCTCATTGATCGAGGCTTCACAAAGTTTCAAAGAAGAATTCTCTATTCTAATAAGAAAGAAAAAGAACAAGTTTATTTTTGACCAAAGGGAACTACTTTATCTTATAAATAAAAGAAATAAAAATACATAGTGTGGTTCCAAAAAGGTATACCTACGGGCAATGTGATTCTAAATATTTTTGGGTCTTATCTGTACGGTAAAATACTTGTAACATGTGGTCAATACGAAATACAAACACGATCAAATATTAAACAAACAAAACAGGAAAACAGGGTCTAAATATTGTGATAGGTTTATAGCCTGTGGATTTTTATGTCACTTGAACTTATATGAACTTATGACGACCCAGTTGGCACAATGGTCACCACGCCGGACTGCCAAACACAGGGTTGCGGGTTCGATTCCCGCCTCAGACATGTATTTATGCTTAGATATTTGTCTGTGGTCTGGTTGTTTCTATGTATTATAAGTATATATTTACAAAAGAAAAAGTATATAAGTAGTATATCCGTTGTCTAGCACCCATAACACAAGTCTAGTTACTTAACTTGGGGCTAGATGGCGCCGTGTGGATTGTCCTGCAATATTTATTATTTATTTATTATTTATTATAGGTCATACAGCTGCGCCCCGCGGTATTAGTAGGGTTTATATGCGAATAGGCTTTTTAGATTGGTATTTTTTTTAATCTTAATGATAAAAAGCATGCTTAATGATAGTAAAAGAAGAAATGCGTTGATGTCTTTTGTTAGGTAAAATCATAGTCACATTAAGGCATAACATAAAATTTTGGGATGTATGTATATAGCACTTATGACGCGCTTATATATCAGGTACTAGCAGCGCTCCGCGGTTTCACCCGCGTAACTCCCGATCCCGTAGGAATATCGGGATAAAAAGTAGCCTATAGCCTTCCTCGATAAATGGACTATCAAACACAAAAAGAATTTTTCAATTCGAACCAGTAGTTCCTGAGATTAGCGAGTTCAAACTAACAAACAAACGCTTCAGCTTTATAATATAAGTATAGATATTTTGTAGTTACTTTAATGTTTCACATAACAATATGTAACAGGTAGTTATACTTATGTTGTTATATACCAATACCAAGCTATTGTATATAGGTACCTATTTTACTTATTGCATAGAGTACCTACCTATGATATTTACAGGAATATATTCATAACAATGTATTTGGGTAGAGAAAGTAGCAAACGCATTATTTAGACACTAGAAGCACTCCGCGGTTTCATTCGCGTAACTACCTATCCCGTGGGAATATCGGGATAAAAAGAAGCCTATAGCCTTCCTCGATCAATGGACTATCCAAAACAATAAGAATTTTTCAATTCGGATCAGTAGTTCCTGAGATTAGCGCATTCAAATAAACTCTTCAGCTTTTTTTTAGTGTGTCGGTACATAGAATAATAAGTTACTTATATATAAGTGGTTATACCATGTAGTTATAAATGAAATAAAGAGTGGGATTGGTGGGCACTGAAGCGTAAAGGCAACACAGACCTTCATCCACGGTCCGCTAGGTAAATAACGCCTCCTCTTTACGCAATGCAATCGTTTTTAATTACTAAGTAATATAAAGGGTTTTTGATAATTATACTAGTAGGCCATTGAAGGCTACTTCTATGCACCTAAACAAACAACTTTTGTTTTACGACTTTTGGAAATTCGAACATTTTTTTAGAAAATTTTGAGGTTATGTTTACCTGAAAATCAGGTCAGTAACCTTAATTTTTTTTCTTATATTTAAGTTTTATCTACTACTAGCAGCGCTCCGCGGTTTCACCCCCGTAACTCCTGATCCCGTGGGAATTTCGGGATAAAAAGTAGCCTATAGCCTTCCTCGATAAATGGACTATCCAACACAAAAATATTTTTTCAATTCGAACCAGTAGTTCCTGAGATTAGCGCGTTCAAACAAACAAACAAACTTTTCAGCTATATAATATTGGAATAGATTTTAGTCTGAATGACCTTTGTTTTAAGAAATCAGCTGTTTTTCGAATTCGTAGAACAAAAGTTGTTTGTTTAGGTGCACAGAAGTAGCACTCAACGGCTTGCTAGTATAATTACCAATAACCCTGTATACCAAACTAATAATACCTTGCCAAAGTTTAAAACATAAATTATTCTGTTAAATTCGCTGTAAGAATTATATTTCCGAGGGAGACCTAATGCTAGTTATCGGGTAGGTATTCAAAGTCCACTTAGCGCCATGCATTATAGCTACATTTTAAACGTCATTGATAAAATTATATCAGTATCCTTTGTATTTTACTTTAATTATTTAATTACTTACGTCGATTTTATGCGTATGCGCGTCGTCGATAGTGATTGACGTTGTAGTACTTTACTTACTTTTGTTTTTGACGAATTAAGGCGCAAATTAAGTCAAAAACAGGATGCCTAGGTATAAATAAAAATTGTTAATTGAGGCCTAGGAAATTATGGTTTGGTATTGTTTTGTGTACCATTTGTAAGTGATATCTTTTCTTAAATTTTGGAATAATAAAGACGAAAATTCCTTGTCGTAGCTAAGCTTATACAATCTTATGTCGATTAAATTACCTATTTACCTATAAGAACTCGCCTAGAAACAGTAGGTACAAACAAAAACACTTCTATCAACAATTTTCCAATAACTAATAATGTTATCGGCGACAGGCATTTTGCGTTTGGCTCATATATGCACATTGAATTGTAGTTTGTACCTACCTTTCCAGTGCCTTGATACACTAAGTTTTAAGTTATCGGGTGTATGTGATTAGGACGTGATTGCCATGCCAGTGGAGTTATCGCGCCCTAATCACACACGCCCATAGAGGAATCATAGACCACACGCACACACCGACGACTTAAACTTTAGTGAATTGAGATACAGTTACACCCATATTCACAATCAACCCTATGAGATTGCATAGTGTGCCCGAACGCATAGAGCCGCAAATAAGACACTAATTCGCTAGAGTGAAGAAAGCTGCACAAAATTGACCAATCATAGGGCCGCATTTAGCGCAGTGCGTTCACTTATATCCAATAGCAACTTAGTTAGCTTAGTTCAACTTAGTACTGTTTGTGAGACTTTGTCATACTTAAGCATAATAATTTGACAGACATTTCCTAAATGAGCAAGCAAGTCTTGTACCGTCATCGAAGTAGCCCTTGCTATCGGCATGTTAAGTCTGTGCTGTAGCAGGGTCTTAGAAGTCAGGTTTGGTCACCCGAGTAACAAGTGTTGGACGTGTATGTGTGTGTGGCACTCACTCATGACCGCTAACCGGTCCGTGGAGTGTAGACGAAGCCACCACCGTTGGATACAACCACATAATTTAAAAAAGTCTCATGCTGCGTTTCACAATTAAAACTGTTAAATACGGACGGAACGCTACGATTTGGACTGCCCGTTACGTAATTAGAAAGTAACAAGTGACATTCGAGTGCAATCAATGTCGCCCGTTCGGAAAACTCATGATGATGATTTTCCAAGATTTTAAATGAAACAACGTTGCTTACGGTACCTATTACAAATTCTATTGGTATGTCTTCTTCTCGC
The DNA here is from genome assembly GCA_951213275.1 of Idaea straminata. Lineage (NCBI taxonomy): Eukaryota > Metazoa > Arthropoda > Insecta > Lepidoptera > Geometridae > Idaea > Idaea straminata. The sequence continues at coordinate 7,046,830 of OX577850.1, forward strand.
ATACGGCATTAGACGTATATAGGTATGTAATACGTATGCTTATTCGTTAAGAGGAAAGGGTACCGGGCGCTCTCTCCATACAAACGTAGTCGACTGTTTCTTCCCTGGATAATGACACTAGAGCAATTTTTTTTTGCATAAAACTTATAACTGCTATGCCCCAGACATAGGGGCATAGCCAAAGCATAGCCATAGCTATGTCTGTATGTCTGTTCATTTTCTAAGTATCATAGAAATTAAGATTTAAAAAATAAATAAAAATAAAAACAAAACATAGGGGCAGTGTCATTATCCAGGGAGGAAACAGTCGTTTGTATGGAGAGACCGTCGGTACCCTTTTCATCTTAAGTGAGGTGTTTTTCTCCGGAGTCTGTAGTTAGATGCAGATTCTTGAATCGTATCAATATACTAAGAATATTTAAGAGGAACATTTTCTAGTTAGCTTTAAGTTTTCCTATTAATTCTAATAAGTATAACCGTTCTCAAACACTGAATAGATTTAATAATAACATACATATTTAATTAAAATAACTACGTCACTAAACAAATCTATTCTTGGTATAAAATATACACACTTATATGCTATTTTTGTGCTTATCTTTCCAATATACCTACTTGTTGCAAGGAGACTGACCATGTGGGGAGGAAAACATATCAGTGACCTATTGCTTACCTATACTATAAAATACCCACCGCGAGGGAATCGAGTCAGTTGTCTGAGTCTGTCTTTCCTGACGTGTATATTTTAGACCTGCTTCTCAGCTCGGGTGCTACATCTTAAATCCCATCATCAGGTGAGATAATGATCAAATGATAGTAATTTTGACGACCCAGTTGGCACAATGGTTACCATACCGGACTGCCAAACACAGGGTTGCGGGTTCGATTCTCGCCTCAGACAAGTATTTATGCTTAGATATTTGTCTGTGGTCTGGTTGTTTCTATGTATTATAAGTATATATTTACAAAATAAAAGTATATGAAGTAGTATACCCGTTGTCTAGCACTCTAACATAAGTCTAGTTACTTAGCTTGGGGCTAGATGGCGATGTGTGGAATGTCGTGCAATATTTACTTTTATTTATTTAAATATAACCAAAATTATTTAAAAAAAAATGCCTAAAAATTGTAGTAAACATGAAAATAACCTAAAATTCTTATAAACATACTCAAAATATATAATTACTGTTTTTTGTTATCTGTGAAAATTTCAACTCTCTAGCTATAATGGTTCATGATGTATCTCATGGTGACAAATAGACGGAAGGACAGCGAAGTCTTAGTATTAGGGTTCCGTTTTTACCCTCTGGGCACGGAATCCTAAAAATCAGTAGTTTTAGTTTCAGTACTTTTATTGCTATATAGTTCTGTATTTGTGCAATTATGCTTATAATAAAAAACTATATTTTAAAATATAAAATTAATTAATTTCATCAGGCAAAATTAGCCGTAGCTTATTTCATTTGTGGCTAATTAAGCCTGAATACTCATAAAATAATGTTACGATTCCTTTTATAACTGGATTATTCTCGAAAACTGTTTTATTCACAAAACAGGTAGCCTTAAGAGGAAAGAGTACCGGCGCTCTCTCCATACAAACTCCATACAAGAAAGTAAGAGTTAAAAAATCAAAATATATATAAAAAAATTAGACGTAGGGGCATGGTCATGACAGTTATAAGTTTTATGCTGCAAACATATTTGCTCTAGTGTCATTATCCAGGGTGGAAACAGTCCACTACGTTTGTATGGAGAGAGCGCCGGTACCCTTTCCTCTTAACCACATAGTAGCCATAGTAGCGCTTAACGCCACATGATTTTCAAATTGTACTGGACATTTTATTTTTGGTCGTGATATAAAAACTTTTATCATAACGAGTTTCTCAAGGTTGTAATGGGTTAGACGCATTATTTAGTTTTTTTAATATAGGTACCTAATATCACTGTTTTACGATATGGATGTCCCCCTGTCATTCAGATATTATTATTTTTTTCGCTTTAAATTTTTATTACTTAAATTTTTGTACCATGAATTTTACAGTAATTAGGCTTATTGACGTGATAACGTCTTCGAAATAGGAATGCACTCGCAAAGAAGTGTGACGTCATCGCTCATGTTCCGTTATTGACAAGGTAACCTTATCTGTGAGTTCTGTGACCATAGCAACGTATTGAAGTATGCAAAATGGTAATGTATTAGGTTCTGTTGACATGATAGGTAACCATAGCAACGTATTATTTCATCAATGTTTTCTTATGACGTTATCATGTAAAATTATCGTCCGTAAACCGACTAACAGACAAGCATTTCTTTTTTTTATTAGAGTAGGTAGATGGTTATTCATTTATTGCACCACAAAAAACACAACATAAATTTTGATTGTACAAACAAAAATAATATGTGAGATGAGTTGTGTGCTTTGAAAATTATTGCTTTGGTACTCAGGTATAAGATCTCTACTTGTTGAAAAACTTTTTTAGAAAATCGATTAAGAATTCCGCGAAAGTTAATTAATGTTGCGGTAGGTGTCTACCTACCTTTTTGTTTAATTGGAAGTTGAAACAGAAGCCGAAGAAATTGTTCTTTTCAACACAGTCTTGGTACATTAGCAAACATTAGTGAAAACAATAGACGTTTTTTTTATTTTAATGAAAAATATAACCTTTTATTTACCGATTCTCTTTGTTTTTTTAGACAATTATATATTATAATACCTTTTACGAGGAAATCTTTATACTACAAGTAGATAGATGTCTACCTACTTAGTAGGGATATCCCAATAGTATGTAAATACGTAAACAGTTTTATTTTATATTAACCCATTGCTTTAATAATGTAATTTACTCAATTTATATTCACACACATCACGTAGGCAGTCGCGTAAATCCCAGTTCCCTATGTACTATCAGGGAACAAAATTGCATAACCAACGTCACTAAGTTTTGAAGTCTGTATAATTTATCTATCTTATTATGCTATTAAGAAATTATTTACACTTTTATCCCCTGACAGTACATATTACCTAAACTTATAATGTACATGGAAAACGCGATGCACGTTAGAACACTCATGCCACTGAATTAGATGTTTTAAAAGTTAAAAAACGTGTAGCACTCGGGGACTGCCGAGGTAAAGTTATTGCATCGTGCGAGCTTCGTACAGTCGTACCATATACATACACGTTAAGCGAACCCTTGGCCGAGCTACATGATAGGCGGAGTGGAGGGTTTTAGGTTTTATTTTCGTTACGGAATTTCTTGATTCAGTCGCCGCGCTCAAAGCCCACGATAAAAGCTATAAAATAGCTTAAAAAAATAACAGCAACACCCATCTCTTTCTAATAAATATCTATTCTATTTTCCAGAAACTGGTCCAATAAGTTGACTGAACTTTACCTTTTTGTTTAATACAAATCCCCGAATAATTCAAAGGTTTTTACGAATATTCCCACGGGATCGGGACATACGCTCTGGTGAGACCGCGGGGCGCAGTACAATCCATATCATCAGCAATTTGTCGTTTCTGCCAATGCAACTAGAGATCCACTGCACTCTAAGCTGCTGCAGTAAAATGAACTTTATTAATAATAAATTAAACTATACCTACGTTACTTGCACTTCGCACAATTAACGGGAAGTGAAACCTGATCTAGGTTCTTAGAAACTTGAAACTCAAGCACTATTTTATGCAATGAATTAATTACCCAATTAACTCTCAAGTGAATGTAGTACCTTCTTGTGATGATGTTATGTTTCTAATTGCTCTCAAGGTTACTTTACACCGTACTCATTAGGTTGGGTCAGGCACTGCTCATTCTTAGTGCATGTCAACTAATTTACTGCCAACCCAGACCGAATTAATTAAGATTCAAAAGTATATTTGGTACCTTTCTACGCCCTATTCCTACACTAGAGTAATAAGTTTTTTATGTTCCCTATTTTGAGTCTATTCGTACACTGATTTCATAAGTATTTGCAAAGTTCTGTTTAGAAAAAGGTCATAATCAAATTACATCGTAGTCTAGTAGTTTTTAGGATTGCGTACACAAAGGGTAAAAACGGGATCCTATTACTAAGACTTTACTGTCCTTCCGTCCATATGTCTGTCTGTCACCAGGCTGTATCTCATGAACCGTGAAGATAGACACTTAAAATGTTCACAGATTATGTGTTTCTGTTGCCGCTATAACAAAAAATACTTAACACGGGAAAAATGTAAAGGGGGCGCCCCATGCAACACGTACCTCTTGTATTGTACATTGGCGGTATTTTGGTAATACAAACTTAAATTATTTATTATCTCATACTTAGTAAAATTATTATTTTAATTTATTTAATAAATCATCTACTTTTCTAGTAAAACTCATAACTACAAATCTTACCTAATTACTGTTTTACCTAATTAAATAACTTTTTACTATTGGCCAAAAAATATAGTTAAATATAATAAAAAAAGAAGTTTTCAATAAAATCTTTGACTATTATATCTACACAAGTTAAGAAGGTAATGTACAAAAATAAATAGCCATTTTCTCATCATAATATTGTCTAATGTTTCATTTATTTTAGTAATTAATTAATTATTAACTAGGCTTCTTCTTCGTCTTTCATCTTTTTTTTTTAAATCATTTAAAGTTTTAAGTGAGTCTAACATACAAACTACTCAAGCAATTGACATCAATAACTTCACATTTTGTTACAATTTAAAAGATGAAAACAGCTATGCCCCAGAACTAAAATTCTATTAAAAAACATAAGAAACAAAATCAAAAACGGTTCATCCGTTCGGGAGCTACGATGCCACAGACAGACTTAAAAATGGGGCTAAAAATGTCATTGGATACTCTTTAGAGCAAGCGATATCTGTCAATTGAGTCTGGTATTTCTTGGTGTGTTTCTCGTTAGAACATGGGCATAATATGTCCGAGGAACAAGCGGACGGTCGTTGATCTAATTGAGCATTTGAGCTGTGCGTGCGTGCTAATGGACTAATTACGCGCATCAGGGACGTGAATTGGTGAGTCAACTGGGCAGGACGCGGCCGATCGTGGGTGGTAGACTGCCTGGCTCCCGATACCCACTGCTTTTTTAAACTTTAAACAAACCTTTAAAAACGTGTTATTTGAACAGCCATTACTAAAGGAAATTACAGGCGTACGTTTTAACAATGAGAGTTTGAGTTGTTTCGCCTCCGAGAATTACTGGCTTAAATATGTGAGTCAACTGAAATGTCAAATTTAAAGATTTAGTATTTTTTTTAGCTTGATTCAATATATTTGGATACAAAATCATCCCTACATCACTATCACTACTTATTTTATAACAAAGTACGCAGTTTATTGTAGCTCAGTTTATTTATACTCAAAAACGACTGCCCCGATTTTCATGCTGTTTTCACCAATGGATAGAGTGGTTCTCGAGAAAGGTTTTAAAGTGATATAAGCAACTTACTAGTAACGATTTCTAAATAGACCATAGCTTGAAGTTGATTCTCGGAAATCTATACTGTAACAGAATTAAAGTAATCCAGTTCTTACCTTAACAATTAATTACATAGTAAATGAGACGAATTAAGTAAAATTTACTCATTATTACTATATTCTAGGAAATTCTTTATCAGGATCCGCTATCATTCCTTATTTATTGTGACTACTAAGTAGTTACCCAGACTTCGTACCCGTTTAAGATAATTTACACTAATGTTGTATGTAGATGATGTTTTATGTCAAGTTCAATTTGCCTAGTAAATATTTATTGTTAATATCAACTTGTAATTCACAAGTTAGATGTAAGTACCTACTGACCTGCCTCTTGTTTATTGATTTGTTTTCGAAAACTATAATAAACAGCGTAGCTCTATTAGTTTTCGTTTAAAACATTGTTTCAAATAAAAATGACTCACCTAACTTATAATTATCAACTTTCAAAAATATAATATTTTTGTGTGGCAAATTAAATAACAAAAGACAATCAAAGGCAATCTCCGTTAATTGATATCGATAAAAATTAGTTTTAATGCGGGCCTATAGATTTCTTCGGCGGTTGTTTTGGTTCTACCGTCATCATTCGTTCGTAACTTTCGCTGGCAACAAAACATATTTTAAGTAGGTAGGTATAACGGCAAACGACACGCGCCAAAAAAAACGAAGTCTTAGTGATTTGCGCGTAACTGCCCCGGTAGCTGGTACCCAGTAGCAACATACGGTGATTTGCAAAATGATTTCATACAATTATGCCGATTGGATCTCTTAACTGGTTTTTATAGCTCGAGATTAAGTTAAAAATGTTTTTGAAATTGCCTCTCACATTGTAATTGCACGTGGAATGATTGCGTACGAGATACGTAAGTACTTCGAGATGAGAACGTTGTAACAAAATATATGGAGCCGGATTATTATGACGACCAAATTACAGCTTCAAATAAAAGTTGGATTAAAATAACTGATGCCAGTTTCTTTGTTATTTAAAAAAATTGTTCACTTCTTCGATTTTAAAGCGTAACATTTTGTCTTGTGTCAAGTCGTCTTATATAGTCTTGAACTCGACCTATCTATGGTATAAGAACTTGTTTGTTGTACTAAAGAAAAAGTCTATAAAAACATGCGTTTTTTTTACTTAGCCTTATTTTTGCATTTCTTTTTAAATAATATAGTAAAACTGGAATCCACCTGTTACTAGATTGATACAGAATTTGACTCTAGTGATAGTGTCATTATTTAAATTAGGCAAAAGTCATAAAAATAATAGTCTCTTCCTTTGCATCGTTTGAATAATTAATTTGTGCCTGTCAAAAGGTCAAACGACGAGTAATAATATTGTTTAAATATATCTTCTTAATATATACCTAACCTACCAACATATATTATCTAAGTGGGTATATGCTTTATTTGTAGGCATATCTTGATATATAAAGATGGTAAACTGTTAAAAATAGATAAAATATATAGTTGTAACGTAGACTAGATAATAAATTAAATCAAGATATAGATGTTTTTAGATTATATTTAGAGATTAACAAACTATTTCGTAAATAAACTTTGATTAAAAATGTCTATGTCGTTTATCTTATCGACTTGAAAGACGGTCAGTAAACTTATAAGTGAAACAATTACCGGAACGAGTAGGTATTATAATTCGCCCTGGAGCGTTATTTTTTATTAATCTTTCAAAATGAAACCTGAATTTGTGCACGAAAACAGGTGGTTTACGAAATTGATTTCTATTGCTCTGTTAGGTATACGTATGATTGACATCCTCCTTCTTGTTTCTACTTTAAACTCCTGCTTGTGTTTAAAACATTGTAATAATAGCTTTAAAGATTTTCGGTGTGCCTCCAATTTTGTTTTTTTTTTATTGCCGATTGTAAGTACTTACCATATAAATCGACTTTTGAACATCAAAACATTGAGTCTTTTATTTATTTTTTATCACAGTTGCTCATAAAGTGGATCTTATTCAACGGCTTTTAGGCTCATAATTCAACATATTATGCACGCGTGCGTTTTACATTACCAACCTAGTGCTATAAAGTTATCCCGATAAGTTAAATACGTATCTTACTGCTAATTACATGTTAGGTAGGTGAAACATTCTTAAATTATCTGGGTTATACTGTTTTGATGTATAAAATAGGTAGGTACTAAAGAGTTTTTTAGCTAGCAAAAATGGTTGTCTCTAAAGTCGGTTTACGAACGAAAATTTTACGTGATAATGACTTAGAAAACGATTAAAAATTGAGTTATGTTAATTTTTTGTTTTTTCTTTACTTAAATATATTGTTTTTCCGTACCATTGTATTTTGTTCTTAACCCCCAACGCAAAAACAAATAGAAAAAACCCTAAAAAATATTTTTATGTCAGACGAGGCTGTATAGGTTAAAAGCTTTTAGCCTGGCCTTTCCGGAGCATAATTACCAAAAAAATATTATCTTAAAAAAATGTAAACATAGACTTATCACAAATATTTTGTTACTTATTATTTTGTTTTCTTTTCAAGTCTTTTCTTTTATTCGCAACTGTGATAAAAACACACTTATATCGTAATGTACTATTACCTAGATATCTGTAATTAATAATGTTTTTGTTTTCAATCAACTTTTCCTGCGCCTTCATCAAATCATGAAAATTGACATCAGCTTATTACCACTACCTCTGCATAAATAGCAGAATTACCCCCAGATTAGGAACCGTGGAAGATACTAGAATAAAGCGTTGAAACTACAAAAATATGATGGCAGTTCCTAATCTCCCGGATGAACAAACCGCATACAGTTAAAAATAAACTTTTTTTAATTCACACGATTTGTATTCATAGTAAGTAACTCGCGTTAAGGAACAGAGAAAACAAAAGAAAAAACGAGTAAACTATTATAAGTTCAATATAGTGGCTTTTGCATCATTATGTATGGTTTCTATTTACATTGTCTTAAATATCTATCATTGTCTAACTCTATCACATACACTTATAGTCTAAGATCCCTTTAAGAACGACCTTCATCGAGTTGATTAATGGATGAAAAGTATGTAACATATATCAAATTAAATAGGTCGATAAATATATTGCAAAAAGGTTGACTATTTTCAGTCCAAAATGATAAATTACTTTTAAAATTGTTTTTTTTTTCAACCCATTTGTAATCTATTTATTGACCTATTTAATTTAATATAAAATATTTGTCATCCATTATTCAGATCGGGGTCGTCCTTAAAGGGATTCCATACTATTAGTAGGTGATAGTACCCTACATAGGGAAGCTTATTTAGATTTTTAATATTATATTTTTTTCCATTACATTAAGTTGTAAATTTTTTAAGTATTGCACGACTTAGTTGTAGGTAGGTATTTATTCTAAATCTGAAGCCAAACATTTACCCACATAGCACACATCTTTGTTTGGTAATTACACAACGAGCACACTGCATGAAGAATGTTAAAAGAAACATAACGACACCTGTTTCAAGTTAAAATAACAGTTGGATTAGAGGTGTGCGTAACATCCAACACCTGATCACAGCATCAGCATTGTCATCGTGTACAATCATCGCGGAAACTCGCGCACTTTTATCATCCCAATATTTACTTTCCATCTCTCCTTTGTTATTTCTTCGGCGGCAGGTGCATAGGAAACTATAAAAACAACGTTATGCGAACATTTTTATCTGTTAAACGTGAAAAAAGCGACGGTTGAGGTATGACCGCTTTTAAACTTGAGATAACGTAAGCTTTTGCTTTGGTGACTAATTCTTTGTTAGAGTTTTTTTGACACTTTTTTATGTAAGTACCTATGACTGTTTACATCTACTTAGCATAAATTACAAACAGTGGTTTCGCTATGCTAGGTTGAGCATTTTGAGTATTTATTTAAGAAATTTAATAATAAACGCATTTTACAGTAACTTAATAAACAAAATATACAAGAGAACAATATATCACACATGCCTGAACTAGGAATTCCTGTGTTTTAGGCGGAAAATACCTTATTTACCTAACAGGTGATTTAATAAGTTTCCTTGTCGTGTGATAATTTTCAATGTTTTGTGTGTTGTACAAATAAAGTGTTTATATATCTATTTTATCTTGTAAAATACATTAAAATTAAATAAATTTCTTGCAAATACGTCTTGCATTTTTAATAATTAGGAACAATAATAAGGTAAAACTATGTATAAAGAGTTAAATAGGTACAAACTTATAATTTTAAAACAGCAAATTAATTATCTGTATCTTCGTAAGAAGTAAGACAGCTTTTTAGTGGTAATAAATAGAAAATGATAAATGATTATAAATATAGATTATTTAAAGGGATTTAAAGATCACAAAATAGTTTTTTTTTGTGTAAAAAAAACTATTTTAAGAGTTTTAGATGAATCATTTATAATAGTACACCAGTTTACACTTGCAAATCTCGAAGCTGGTGGATCGAGCTCCAAAACTTCGGTTCTATAGACGGCCGAAGCGGGATCAGCTCGAAATAATTTTAAACGTCGCTATGCTATATATTTGTTTTTTAGGGTCTCGTACCTCAAAAAGTTAAAAAGGAACCCTCATAGCACTTTTTTGTTTGTTTGTCGGTCTGTCTGTGTGTCACCACCGATTTTCTCAGGAACGGGTGGACCTAGTTTTTTTTATATTTTTGAGGACTTTTTTTCATACACTCATACATTTCACCTTGCAAGAGTATCTACTTACTTCTATCAAACTTCTGAGTTCAACAACTTACCTAGTTTATTATAAAACTGAAAATGTGAAATTTCACCAGATATTTAACGTTTTTAGCAAAACGTTAGTAAACTTGACTTGCACAACTAAAATTTAAAGCGTTTATGACCTTAAACATGATTAACCAAATGTCAAAGTGTCAAATTTTATAATATCTTATGGCTATAGAAGTAAATTTTAGATATTGCTTTAGTATTCGTTCGCTAGAATTTAGCTAAATTTGTTTGAGAACAATCTCATGGAAGCCGCGATTAACTAAGAGGTTGAAAAAATAGCTAAGTGAGTTCTAAACTTACTTAGCTATTTGAGTAGGTACTAAAAAATTGGTCTTTCAAAATAAAAATATGTAGTACATTGTTTAAGTAGTGGTGTCTATGCAGAATCAACAGCCAGATTTGCACATCGAACATGTAACCAGATATAATTATATGTACTACGTATAGTACTTAATATTCTAGTTTTCAAAATGACGCAACTTTTAAGTAACCTTACAAATCGAATAACTAATACTTTTTATAATAATTTATTTAAAAAATATATCAAACAATAGCAATTTACATTAAGGAACTATCAAAATCATCTATTAACATTTTTTCGTAGCACTTCGTAGCATGTCGTAGCGCCCTTACATTTCGTAGGCTATGGAAAATTAATTAGAACTTTTAATTATAAAAGCTTTTCCAATTTTCGTTATTCTTTAGTTTTATTAGTTCTTTGTTACTTTTAATTTCGGAGGTTACGTGTGGAATGTTGCACATTCTTCACGTCCGCAATGATTAACTTTTAAGTATCAACTTTTACAATACCTAAGTATTACATTTCCTTGCTATTTTTTGTTCCTATTATTTTTTGGCATATATTTCCTAAATTAGAATAAATTCATGTGATTTTAATTTTAACTTTATGTTGAGAATTAGTTTGTGTGAAATCAAAAATTATAGTCACCTACCGTATAAGTTAGGGGTTGTTTTTAAATGCTGTATTTGTAGGTTAGGTGTATTGCCGTGAGTTAAGGGTTAGGGGAGGGATGGTTAGCTTGTGAGTCGGGGGTGGTGGTGGTGGTCGGGGCGGGGCGGGGCGGGTCGCGGGGCGGGCGCGGGCACGCCCGGCGACGGACGCCGCCGCGTCTGGCGCTGCGCGTGCGGCGCGCGCCCTCATTCCGCCCGCGAGTGCCGCACCGCGAGCTCGCCATGCTCGCACTCTCGAGAGAACCTCCGCGCGACGCCCTCCGCGCACGACTCCGCGCCAGTTATGTTACCACACTCTGCTGTTATGTGCCGTCGGTTCGTCTGTGAACGTGTGCCCTTTCATCTGTTCCCCAAGCGTTGAACGTGTATCCCGTCCCTAGCGAGGATATCGCGGATTTTTCAACCCGTCGACGTTGGATGCGTTAAAATTTCGGGTGAGTGAGAGAGGCGAGCGGCCGTGCGCCCGCGCCGCGGCCGGTTTGACCGCATTATTTTCGAAATACGTACTCCGCAATCCGGTCGACCGCGCTAGAACGATCAAAACATTACAACAACAACATATAAGATTCGGTGGTGTCTACAAATTATCCAGATGGTACCTATATTTCGCACTGATCAGTCAATCACTCCGAGCTCTGTCGATCTTAACACTTCACTTAAATAAAACATATCGTAGGTATCTCGTTTAACAATTTTTCATAAAACAATTCAACGCAGTAAAAAAATTAAAACAAATAAATTCAATTTACCTTAAAATAGTATGATACTTAGGTTATAGTAAATACCTAAGTTGATTAAACATTGTAGCAGTTATGTTCGATATAACACGAAGCATCCCGTTGATGTCTTTTACTGAACGCTTTTGGAAAGTGCTTATGCGATAAAACCATGTTTATTGGATGTTTGTGTAACATATCTTGTTCTTTGGTTTCTCTTAATTTTAATATACGTTTTTAATAGTCTGCAATATAAATTTTAAATTAATATTCAATACCGTAAAGTATAAGCGAGTTTATAGCCATAGCATGAAGTACTATACTATAAGCAAATGTTTGTGAACGGAAAGTTATCTCGTTGACATACAAATGTAATAATAAACAGTATTTACCCAATAGATACGGCCTTTGCGGTCCGCCATAAGGTCAAATCTTGTCAAGTTTTTAAACACAAGATTGTTGTATTTTGTACGTGATTATTTTTTCTTACAATAAATTTAACTATAACGTGATAACAACAAAGTGTTTTCTGTAGGATTTTAACTCATTATTAAATGCCTATCTGACTGTGACGATAAAAACTGTAAAACTTCCGAAACGTTTGGTTATAAAAATAAACGCTTTTTTTAGTCGGAAATACTGGCATTAACTTTTTTTACTGGCGTTTAATTTCATGTTACTCATACACTAAATAGTCCAATAAATCTAAAAAATTACTTATTAATTAATAAACAGAAAATAATGCAATTGTTAAACTATACGTGAATAAATAATATTGTAAATAGTACTATAAGGACAATATTACCATTAAAGGAATTACAAATAGCAGGCAATAAAGTTAATAAATTAGTCTAACGTATGTAATAAAGTAAAGTATCTATTGGATTGCAAATTGTAAAACTGCATTCGTATTAGGTATATTTATGCATTTTGCGTATAAGTTACAATGATAGTTCCACATAGAGTATCTGATTACGGTAAATTATATACAATGTAATGTTTGTGCATTTGCTAGAAATTATTCCTAAAGATAAACTACTACCGGTCTACTACATAGTCCCTCTTTGTTAAGAATCTCTTTTACAATGAAATGCACGGGTGTACGGGTAACGGCTTTAATGTAATCTTTCTATGATGCAAGGTGCTCACTTCTAAAGAATCTAATTTCAATTTAGACATAGCACGAGAAAAGATACGAATATGGTGATAGATATGTTAACTAAGTAGATATCCAAGAAATAAATAAAATTAACCTGAAATGTTTCTTCGTTTCCAGGTGGGTCGAGGAGAATTATGCGTGTGGCGTGCGCATGCGCGGTGGTGTGCGCGTTGGTGGCGGTGTGCCGCGGCGACGACGGCGAGGGCGGCGGCGCGAGCGCGCTGGACGAGGCGACGCGCGCCGCCGCCGAGCGGCAGCTGCTGGCGCTGCTGGGTCTGCCGCGCAGGCCCGCGCCCTCCGCGCGCCCTGCCGTGCCGCCCGCCATGCGGCTGCTCTACGAGGCGGACGGCGCGTTGCCCGCTGCCGCCGCCAACACGGCGCGTTCATATCACCATACGCCTACCGCCGCCGACGACAGGTTTCCCGGCGAGCACCGCTTCCGCCTCTACTTCAATCTAAGCGGTATCCCCGAGGACGAGGCACCGCGGGGTGCATCGGTTGCGCTCACCCGAGCCGTCCGCGACACCCCGAGCGAGCGCCCGCAGCGGCTGCTGCTCTACGACGTGGTGCGGCCGGGGCGACGCGGTCGCAGCGCGCCCGTGCTCCGCCTGCTCGACTCCGTGCCGTTGCCGGCCGGGGCCGAACACGGCACGGTCGCCGCCGACGCGGTCGATGCCGCCCGTCGCTGGCTCCGCGAGCCGGACCACAATCATGGACTATTAGTGCGTGTAATAGAGGAAGGCGCCCAAAATGCGGACGCTGCACGACCGCACGTGCGTGTGCGAAGACGTGCGAACGAGCCAGAGGATGAGTGGCGCGCCGTGCAGCCGACGCTGCTGCTGTACACTGAGGACGAGCGAGCGCGAGCCGCGCGGGAGAGCGGAGCGCGGTTGTCGCGGTCGCGGCGAGCAGCGACGAGACGCAGCCACCGCGCGCACCACCGGCGCAAGGAGGCGCGCGAGGTGTGCCAGCGCCGGTCGCTGTACGTAGACTTCGCTGAAGTCGGATGGAGCGACTGGATCGTTGCACCGCACGGATACGAGGCGTACTACTGCCAGGGTGAGTGTCCGTTCCCGCTGGCGGACCACCTGAACGGCACGAACCATGCGATCGTGCAGACGCTCGTCAACTCGGTGAACCCTGCCGCCGTGCCTAAGGCGTGCTGCGTACCGACGCAACTAACTTCTATATCGATGCTCTACTTGGACGAACATAATAAAGTGGTGCTCAAAAACTATCAGGACATGATGGTGCTGGGCTGCGGCTGCCGATGACAAAGGCGCCCTCCCTCTGTGCGAACCTAGTGATATATTCGATGGACCTAGTGTAAATATAGTGTCGGCCTCGAAACCTTGTAAATATCTCTTTGTGTATATACTCGTGTAATTATTATTTTATTGAAATGAAGATACTTATAATAAATCATGTAATTTTATATAAAACAACTTCACTTTTATTTTCGTGTGACCTCTGAAATTGGTGTTGTTTGTCGTCATAAGCTAGTCAAGTCTAGGTTGAGGTAGGTACTAAAAATTCACATATATTATCACCAGATCAGTAATCAATTAAATAACTATTAAAAATTACATGCAATTGTATTATGAAGTTGTCGTAGACAGTATACTAAAAAAACTACGTGTTCAGTTCAGACAATAAACAAAGATAAACTGAAATAGACGAACCAAACAACTGAAGAATCAAAACACTTCAATTTCTTTGTTTCTAACAAAGACAATTTATATAAAAAAATGAATGTTTTTTTAATGTTTATAAAATAAAGTTAGGTGAAGTTTTGTGAAGAATTGTGTAGAGAAAGAAAAAACTAATATCAAACATAAATAAGTACTTTCGTATACAAATCAAATAGGTATAATATATAGGTAAAACCTACTTAACAACACGAATTTAACCCGATTACCTAAACTTAGCTATATGGTCGCCAAAATACATCGTTATACTTAAGTTTCCAGTCAAAATATTGCATTGGTTAAGGCAAGTAAAGGTCTTTCAGTTGCCTACCAAATTTTAAATGACTCATTTCAACGTTGCACTTTTGAAATAAAACTTAATGTTCTACGTGATTAAATTAACCTTATTTTGGTTTATTTACATTTAATAAGTAGGTAAAGTATAAATTCGAAACATTTTTTTTTTAACTAGCTTAAATTCGCGACTTAATCTGCGTAGGGGTGAATTTTCCAAAAATCTTAGAGGATACCTAGATAAGATTTTTGCTAAATTCATAGATAATTAACTGATAGATATCAGTCTGTTAGGATCTGAATCGTATATTTATTAGAAATTCTTAGTAACTCAAGCTCAAACAGAAAAAAGCGTCTTTTAAAAAATAAGTTAGGACGTGTGCCTTTGGAACGCGCCCACCAATGAGAAGAAGGCACAAGAAACTCATGGGGGTTTTTATCTATTGGTGATCATGCTTACAAAGGGCAAGATAACAAATATTTTTGAAGACATATTGATGTAACAGTAAAAAATTTAAAAGGAAAATCACACTTTCCAGTATGAAGGTGTACCTAGAAAGAAAGAAAGAAAAACATTTATTTGGTGCAGGCACACTACAACTTTAAAATTAACACACACAAAGAAATAGGTAACTTAAACAACTAAGAAATAAAGAAAGAAACATACACTAAACCTAAGAATATTTAAGAAGCCATGTGCTGCTCCAAATCGGTCGACCTCAGCTGTAAGCCACAGTAAACCGTAACTTGGCTGCAGCGCTGGTCTTCCGGCCAAACCCGATGAACCTTGTCACCACTATGCCATCACAGTTCGTGCTATATATAAACATTACGTCGACAGTAACAAGGTCATGGGTAAGTGAACTCTCTGAATGAATGAACCCATAACCATTGCCATTGTTATATGAGTATGAATAAGTTTAAGTACGTTGCGGTAGGTTCTGCGATCAATAACTGAGATGTTACTAGGTATAGGTAGGTACCTACTTGTACTTGTATACAGGCTGTTTTCCGCCATTTGACCCTTTTTAATTGGATAAATAGAGTAACCCCATGACTTACTTGTGCCTTCTTCTCATTGCATTCCGAAGGCACACATCCTAACTTAGTTTTTAAGATGTGTCCATGTGATCTTGTACCTAGGTATTAAGTATCCAAAGGAATAAAGAATTTTGACTTTGACGCTTGCCCAGCACCTACTACCCTCTCAGCTTAGTCGACCATGTCCAGAGGAGAGAACTTGTCAATACTTCTGGAGCCAACTAAGCCGCGGGTTTCATCACGATGTTTTCCTTCACCGTAGGAGCAATGTCAATTAGCGCACATAAATTTTTCTTAAGAAAAATACATTGGTGCACGGCCGGCCGGGATTCGAACCTACGACCTTCAGAATGAAAGTCGAGGTATCTTCCACTAAGCCAACACTGCTCTATATATATAGGTAGGTAATACCGCGTCAACTTATCAACACACAAAAATATTTTGGCTGTTTTTTGATGTCTAACACTTGCATTCACACAAAAGTGTCACGGTAATATTGTGTGACGTCATCCGTCATGGTAATATGACCAAACGCGTAGGAAGCAGAATATTTCATAATAATATTGCTCATCTGAGCTTGTGTTATGGTGTGACGACTAATAGGTCTAGGTCGCAATCTCCATGCGTGTATCCCTACAACATGCACGGTGTCCCTCTGGAACGTGTCACTCAGATACGCGACCTAGGTCTCATTCTTGACCCCGAATTAACTTTCAATACGCATATTACGTTGGCATGTGCTCGAGCATATAAATCTCTCGGTTTTGTAATGAGACAGTCTTCTCGGTTTACAGATAGAGCCGTGATCCTGTCTCTGTATTATGCGTTTGTCAGGAGTATACTTGAATACAATTCGATTGTGTGGGATCCTCACGAGCATAAGTACAGGGATATGATAGAAAAAATACACAAAAAATTCGCTCGATATTTTTATAAGAAGTTGTATGGATATTACCCATACATGTATCCTTCGCCGTTTGTTTTAGGTATGACTGGCATGGACTTTCTAGAACTGAGGAGGAAGTGGGATTTGATGAGTCATTACTACCGATTGTTTCATAATAAAGTCGACAATCCCGCCTGTCTGGCTCGTTGTTCCCTATTTACGCCGGATAATCTGATAAAGTTACGTACGCGACGCTTGTTCAACCCCCCGTCCTCTAGAACCCTCACAGCGCGGTATGCTCCTACCAAGCAAGCTCTTGTTCTTCTCAATGAGCTTATTAGTCAACAACCTGATGCCGATATCTATACATATAATAAATCTGTAGACATCAAAAAATCTGTAATTGTAAGATATCCAGAAAAAAATTCACAGGTCGCCTTAAAATCGTTAGCTGAACACGATAGGGTAGTTTTTAGAATTTTTGTCTGTTTGTCTGTTTGTCTGTTTATCTGTTTGTCTGTCTGTTTGTTTGTTTGAACCAGGTAATCTCATAAACTACAAAACAGATTTTAACAAGGTCCACACAAATTTGTTCAGAATATATCAGAATAACATTTAGGATATGTTTTAATTTAACTTTAATACAATAATTAAGATATTTGATAAAAAAACATTTAAAAAATGTGAAATCGAAATATTTTTCCGTGGTAAAACGTAATCGAACGTCAGAAGGGAACAGTACCCTTACCACGGGTTTTTTACGTATTCGATGAAACATACTATATTGAGTATTTACTATGAAACTTCCTAAAAATCAACTTACTAGGTCCACCCGTCTCTGAGAATATCGGTAGTGACACACCGACAGACAAACGGACAAGAGAGTGATCGAAAAAGGGTTTCTTTTTTTCGAGTTCTTCAAAAAGTCATGGTAGGAGTGCAGTACATGCCTCCGCTCAAGATGACAGCTGTCATAAAACCAAATAGTTTGCATTTAATACTACCTACGTGAAACTGAAAATGAGGTTAGTTCAAAGAGGTACTACTACATAATATTACCGATCTCCTTTACCGAAGACCTCCGATGTTACACTTCTATCGCGCTTTTCTCCTGCTATAGTTTGAATTATGAGTTCAAGTAGCGGAAACCTTAGATAGTAAAAATAAAAAAAGAATTTTCCAAATCGCTCCAAGAGTTTACGAGTAATCAGCGAACATACATAAAAAAATAATATATACGTGACGAATTGAGAACCTCCTGCTTTTTTGATGTCGGTTAAAAAATATACAGGTAGTTATTTGTAAAAATCATTTTTTTTTTCCAAAATTACGTAGGCCTGCCAGCTACCTAATAAAAAAACTGGGTATTTTGGTCAAGAATTCAGAAAATTGGAAAAGTTATGTTATGTGTTATGTTATGTTTTTTGCGCTGTGATTTTAGACCCGATGAATAAATAATGCCCAACGCTTTATAGGTTTTGTTTGATGGCATTATTTGTCATTTTCGATGGGTATGGCACTCAAATTGAACCGCACACTTTTAAAATTTATAGGTTATCATGTTTCTTTAAATATTCCGTTTCCAAAACGTCTCGCTTTAGAAGTTGAATGTCCTTTTGTAGTTTGGTATAAAGGTTTTAGAAAAATCGGTTTTGACATAAAAACCCTAGGCATAACATAATTTTACACAATTATTTTTGGCACAAAGTCACCGCGCACTCTTAGAAAATCAAGGAACATCACGTTTCTTCAAAAACCCTGTATCCAAAACGCTTTAGAGGGTTAGTTTTTTTATTATTTGTTTTTTTTTCGATGCCGTCTATCGATAGGTATGAGTCTCAAAGGGCACCGTGCACTTTTGTGAAATCATAGGACATCACGTTCCTTCAAATACCCCGTTTCCGAGACGCTTTAGATGTTTGGTGTGAAAGCATTTTTTGTTCAACGTAATGCCTGCTATCAATATGTAAGGATCTCAATGTGCATCGCGTTATTTTAAGTATAAGTATTTGTTCTGTCCAATGGCCTTTCGTTTTAATCATTAATATTATTATTTGATAATAAAAACAATGTAAAATATTATTTGCACCAAAATAGATTATTATTTGCATGATGTTGGTGTAAATACTATAATCTCTTATATTATTAATTGAAGAATATGAATCGAGGCACAACGGTAATTATTTTTTCTTTAATTTACAAACATCTAAAGATAACTAGGAAGACAAAGTATGTTGAAAGTTTTTTGCGAATAGAAATTGGACTTAGTTTTAGCTTATCATATTGTTGTGTACCTATTATGTTTTATTTGTGAAAAATTAACAAAAATAGTACATTGTTACCCAAGGTGTGAAACTCACTCATTGAGTCCCGAGACGGAGTTTGGCGCCCGAGCGTAGCGAGGGCGCTAATAGTTCGAGGGACTAAATGAGTGATTTTCACACCTTGGGTAACAAGTGCTTTTCATTACGAATAAACATAAAATTCTTCCTAATAACGAGAGTGAATGAGAGACTCCATACTACCTGATCCTCTTACAAGGTTGGGACCAAAGAGGTTATACATTATGTAGATTTTTTGTTTTTCCTATTTGTTTTCAACATGTTTTCTATACTCAAATACGTCGGTACTTACCGAAGAGATTTTTATAAATTAGTT
This sequence comes from Idaea straminata, assembly GCA_951213275.1. Lineage (NCBI taxonomy): Eukaryota > Metazoa > Arthropoda > Insecta > Lepidoptera > Geometridae > Idaea > Idaea straminata. The sequence goes on from OX577850.1 coordinate 7,066,459, forward strand.
TATCCAACACTGAGTAATGACGCGAAGTCCGTAGATTAAAATTACAGTTTTTCATCTTTACATTTATTTTATTAAATAAGATATCTTGAACTAAATATATCTACCTGAATTCGATTACTGAGAAAAAACCTATTATGTACTAAACTCTGGCAGTATGGATGAGCCGTGCGAAGCCATAATTGTTATTCTTTGGTGTTACCTAAAGCAAGAAGGTTAGGTTTTTGAAGTTCCTAATGCTTTATGATACTGATACTGGCTACAAACACATTGCACAAGCCGCGCGAAGCCATAATTTGACATGACAGCTGTCAGTGATAGCGATATTTCCTAGGGCTGAAAGTTTTTCTTTCTACACGCTCTTCAGGCATCTTTAGACCTACTTTCAGAGTATGAGTAAGTAAAGTGCCTTTGCCAAATCAATTAAAAATATAGTTTAAAAACAATGTAACTACCTATTTTGTTTTTATAACTTACACCGAATGATAAATTGTATCTATGCAGAAAAATGCTAAGTATTCTAAATAACCCAAAACCACATCGCGAACGAAGTCGCGGGCAACAGCTAGTCTTTCATAATAATGTGAATGAGTTCTATAATATTTGTTATAGTTTTCTTAATATGTTTATTTGTTACATAAGTTCTATTCAATAATGTACCTACCTAATGACTTTTTGTACGTTTTGGTGTATACTGTAAGTGCAATAAGTAACTGTATTATAAATAAATAAATAAATAAATAAATAAATAAATAGAAGACTTATATAAAAAAAAAAGGAAAACAATATAAAGGAATAACAAAAAAATCTAGATTTTTCATCGTTTTCTTGTGACGTAAAATTACCGCCGTAAACTGACTTTACAGACAACCATTTGCTATTTTTTTTCACAAAAAAACCTAAATTTAGAATTTAAAAAAAAACCCAGACTCCTATCTTCCATAACCTTACGGCTGAACCGATTTCGTTCGATCCAATCAAACATAGCTAAGAACACTCCCGACTAATTCACCTTTCAAACAAAATCAAAATCAGTTCGGGAGCTACGATGCCACAGACAGACACGTCAAACTTTAACACCTCGTCGATTTCGCGTCAGCGGTTAAAAATAGGCCTGCATTTGACCCATGTTGTAGACTTCCTACATTTCCTACATCTATGTTAGATGACTTCTCAAAAAAGTAGCCTTCAATTTGTAAAGTAATTAAATATCAAAATCGGTCCGGTAGTTCAGAACCTACCTTATTGTTTTTTATTTTTTAAAACCCGCTTCCCCCGTATGGTATACAGGGGGTTGTGGGTTCAAATCTCGTCAGGGTGCATTTTTCCTTCAAAAATAATTCAAAATATTACCTATCTCTTTTTAATCTATACTTATTATAATGAAGCCGAAGAGTTTGTTTGTTTGTTTGTTTGAACTACTGGTTCGACTATAAAAAATATTTTTGTGTTGAATAGTCCAATTATCTAGGAAGGCTATAGGCTACTTTTTATCTCGATATTCCTACGGGATCGAAAGTTACATGTGAAGTTACACAGCACACGTCCTAACTTATTTTTTAATTTAAATCAACAAGGAAGACTCGAATACTCAAAAGTCAAACGAATTAAAGTAACCTAGTATATATGTATTATCTAAATACAAATATACCAACAAGGGCCATTGAGAAATATGAAATGATAGGTACCTATATGAACAACCTGTTAAGACAAATAATAAATTAGGTATTCTGGGAATGCAAAAAATTAAAGCGTCATAAGATTGAGTGCAAAAAGATCGATCAAAGGGCTAATTAGAAAATGGTAGAGGTAACTACTAGTATAGATAAATAAGTTAATATGTATATCCTACCTACTTAGGTACTTCTTATGTAGTTATGATTGGACAACTTGTACTTGTACTTGAACGTACTGTTTTTCGCAATTAGACCCTTTTTAATTGGATCCTGTTTTGCGTAAGGATGGAGTAGGCTTGCCCAGCACCTACTACCCTTTCACCATAGTCGACCATTTCCAGAGGAGAGAACTTGTCAGTACTTCGGGAGCCAACTAAGCCGCGGGTTTCATCACGATGTTTTCCTTCACCGTAGGAGCAATGTCAATTAGCACACATAATTTTATCTTAAAAAAAATACATTGGTGCACGTTCGGCCGGGATTCGAACCCACGACCTTCAGAATGAAAGTCGAAGTATCTACCACTAAGCCAACACCGCTCTAATAGAGAAGTTTTTTTAAGTAGGTGTGTCGTATAAGTATTAGGTACATAGATTAAAAGCAGGTCCCCAAATGTGGAAATAACTTCGTCACAAAGGCGGCTATACTTCATGTTTTTGCCTGGACCAAGGAATGCCCGACTGTATAATTTGGCCGGCCACCCGGCAACTGCCCGTCTACCGCGCTCGCCGACCTACGTCTATATTATCAGTAGATAAATTCATGCTTTGTCTTTGCCTCGTATTTCGTCCTTTCGAGATTTTGCTTTTGTTTTTTTTTCGTTCCCAGTGAACGGCAACAAAAAATTGAGTGGAGGCGAAGTGGGTATAATTTATTTTATAGTCGGCTCGCTCGTAACTCGACGGTGGACGGCTGGACGCCGATTTATCCCCATCGTGGCGTAATTAACGTAAATGGATTGGTCGAAGTCGGTGCGTGTGAGTGACGCCCGCCCGAACTCTCTCTGTGCCCTCCGCCACCTCGACCCCTCCCTGTTTACACACCTAAAGCTGCATCTACTAACTAATGCCTGATATCGCAACCAAGATCATATAATTTACCTTCAAAGAAAAGGAGAAGGTTTGCAATTCGTTTTTTTGAAACCGCAACTCGGTTGAGATACAATTCGTTTGTGATTACATGCGGCAAAGACTTCGTTTCCCAAGGAGCGCGGAGTCTCCCTGAGGGAATTATAATTGTTTTGCATTCTTGAGCGAGTATAAAAACAAAAGGCCGAAGTACAGGCCCCCCGCGCTGTTGCTCCTACAGAACAGACTAAAGTCTGACGACTCGCATTCCCTTCAGATAAAAAGCTACGAATGAATAAGAGTGAGCTTTCGTACTCGCTTCGAAATTATATTGCTTTTATCTTATGACTCTACCTACTTTAATGATAAAACTTTACTTACACATATAAAGGGAAATAAAACTATTTAAAATGTGCTTGTTAATGAATAATAGGCATAACATTCATTTAAAAAAAATCGTACAAGCACAACCTAAAATAACGTGATTGATTAGAGCCAGTAGAGCTAGTAACAGTAGGTACTAAATTACAGCCTATTTTATGCAAAAGTAATATGAAAAATAAACCAGTTTAATTTGTGAATGCTTGAAATATTTGAGAGCAGCCGTGCGGTCGATGGCCGCAACTGCATGCTATATGTACTCACTCAACTGTACCATTGACACTCTACATAAAGTTCCAAAAGGAAATGTACAAAAAAACTCAGCTATCTATAATGAATCACTAACAATTTTCTGTGCGAATAATAGTAGGTATATAGGCAACCAACAACACTATTTAAAACCTTTGAATTATAATTGTGGCTTCAAAGTTTGGTAAAAGTACGGTCGGCTGCATGATTGCAGACCCACCGTACAGCTCCAAAACGGCTGCTATAAGAATGTTTTCCATAGAAGCAAGATTTTAGACACCTACTTTGAGTTGAAGTTGAAGTTTAAAGTATTCTAACTCATCAATTTTTCAAACAAAAATTATCAGAATGAAAACATTCCAATAATAGTAATTTTCGAACTCTACCGGGGGCTGCAATTATGCAGCCGACTGTACATACTAGTACTTACGTCAATTTTTTACTAGCATTTGTCCAAACATGGTCCAAACTTATTGAATTTATACCCTTTTTTGACAGCCGAAATCACTTACTCAATTATGTGCGTTTATATCAAACTTATATCTTATAAATTCGAAATTGTTTTTGAAGGAAATTGTTTTTATTTCAACTTATCGTTTGAAAGGTATTAATAACCTATTTCTAAGTACCCATGCATATAAAGGAAGGATAGGTGAAAGATTAGAAACAAAGTTCTTGGCAGTCTGCCACACGTAGACCCTCGAGCACTACTTCACTGTCTAATTTCTAGTGTTTTATAGTAATTTGTAAACAAAAATACGGATTTTGTTTCTGAAAAGCTTTTACAGTAACACCTACATATACATTTGTAGTTTGAAGAAGAAGTGTTTGCAATATTTATTGCAAATGCGGAGTATTGCGGAGTAAAGACCGAAATAAACTTATAAAGTTAAAAAACAAAAGTGAACGCTTGATCTAGGGCTAAAAGGTCGGAGCTATCGCAGCGGCCGATCGAAATTTATATAGTCTGCTTTCGCCTTTACCGATAGTTAAGACTGACTACGACAGGCAGTCTCTGTAGACGATACTGGGCATTTATCGCTTCGAAGTCGCCTTGTTTGAATTTCTAATTTGATCATTACAACAGCTGAGCAGCAAGCTGTGGTACCTATCACACTGTCGTATTGTATTGTCGACCTTTCCATGCACAAATGAAGGTCGAATTTTGATCGCATAATCGAGATAAAAAATGACATAGTCGCGTGCCTCTACTAACTTTTTTGTCGTATGTGTGAGCGAGCCTCAATTACCTACAATCTAACTTTCACCAGAAGGGCAGATACTCACGTCGCATCGCTTGGTAACATCTCGGTGCTCCAACATATTCTATGTTTTCACCTATACTAAATTATAAATACCATCTCCTAAAACTTAAGTAAATAATCGATTTAAAGTTAAATACACCAGAATAATGTATGTTTATGTGTAGAAATGTTAAGTTTCAATTCGAGTTTTACTAATCACCAAACTTTTTATAATATAAAAAACTGTAAGTTTTACTACAAACTAGACAGAAATATAACAGATGGCCAATAACGGGTATCCTCTATTAGAATAGGGTTAATGGTTGTGTTATCTATCCTATCCAAGGACGTTGTAAGTAATCATATTTCTATAATCTTATCAAGTTGCTTCTTAACGGTGACAGCATATTTGAATGCCCGAGATGCCGGCCGGTTCAGGCAGCGAGGACCGTCATGCAGAAACGCACGGAAAAATACTTCATTAGCCCTACTAATATGGCATAAAAAAGTGCCAGTATCCATATTAGTACTGATTAATCTTCCCCTATATTCTTAGAATAAATAACAGCATATTTTATCACTCGGTCTATATTTTACAATACCTATAATATCGGTACAGAAAAGTTTAAATGAGGTGGTGCAAGAAGTGAGGTATAAGATTCCTAAAGTATTTTCTTGATTGGTCTACTTTTAGGAAGTATGAGTCACTACTCTTATATCAGTATCGTCCAGTAGCTACTTCTTCTTACTGCCTGTATCCCAATTTATTTTGAATTTACTCGACCTAGTCATGGTTTACTAATCCCTTATTTGCCTTCAACGACACCCAACGGACGGGAAGAGATGGCCCTATTTTAGTCTGAGAGCTACAAACTCGCTGAATCGCAAACATCATTTGTGGTAAGTACCTACTATGCAAGCGTAAAGTGTTATTTCAATCATGCTTGATGTTCTGTTTTCCTCAGACCACATTCTTTACTCATGTGCTTAAGACAGTTGTCTGTGGAAAAGAATACGTCACCGTCTCAAGCAGTTTAATGCATGGATGCCACATCTTCGCCATTGGTTCAAACAATCCAGCATTCATACTTGTGTTTTATGTTATACTAGCTGCGCCCCGCGGTTTCACCCGCGTAGGTCCCGATCCCGTGGGCATATCGGAATAAATTCCAGGTCTCCAGCTATCTAGATATCGAGTTTCATCATAATCGGTCCACACACACACTTTCACATTTATAATATTAGTAGGATTAAAGCATTGGTTGGAATCAAGCCGCGGGTTTCATCACGATTTTCCTTCACCGTAAGTGCAACGTCAACTATATTTTAGGCGGTTGGTTGACTCAAGCCGTATTGATAGTTTATTCTTCTGGGCTCAGTTGACTAAACTGAGAGGGATTCGATGAAGAAGGCTTGTCCAGCAATCTACCATAAAAGCTAAATCAGTTCTTTTCTATCCAAAGGTTGCCTGGAGGAAATCGCTTTCAGCGACTTGTACTTTATAGGTATTACTTTACTTTGCTTTGTGTATATCGTGTTCTATGTTCGTCACTGTGTTGTACAAATAAAGTTATTTATCTATCTATCTTGCCCAGCAACTATACCAAGGACCAATGTGCTGGGCAACCCTACCCCATCTAAAACCTACCTGTTCCAGGCACTGCAGCGAGCTGAACAGCATAGATTAAAGTTGCTGACAACGTATAATCTAGAGTAGGTAGATGTAAACGCCAATACCTATTATTAAAGCATTGTTTGACAATATATACCTACCTACTGGGCGCTTCAAAGCGTCGCAATAATGTCCTATGTGCGAAGTGAGGTAGTACGCTAGACAGACATAAACATAGTTTTATTTCTGGCAACGAACCCACGTCCTTGACGGCGACCTTATTGCGCAACACCGGTTTCGAAATGCGCACACACGTTCTATGTTCATGATACATACCTGCTACATTCTGTGAGTAAATAAACAATGTTCGCGAATCATTACATACATATCTACCTACAATATTTGTACGTATACATTTTCCGAAATAAATTCTTTGTTGTAATACCAAAACCGCAATTTGCCTGTGGTCAAACAGAGCGTCGTCAAATAAATACATAAAATAGTAACTAACAAGGATAAATATTTCATGTTTCCTGGCGAATCCCTATAAAACACGTTTAAATAGCCTTTTTCTATGACTTTCTGTAATAATTAAATTATTTATTTCAGGCTACAAAGGCCCATAGATACATACCTTATAGACTAACATACATATTTTATAATAATCATTGAATGTGTTAAAGAGATAGCTTAGAACTATGTTAGTAGCACTTCCATGACACTACACTTTCGTCTTAGTCTGTTCCCTTGTTTTTGTGACCCTTATGGTGCTGACACTGGTAGAGGTAAGTATGTGCTGCTTGCATTAAGTTTTCTTCCTTATTTATTACAGTCAGAATATTTTGTCAGTTTAGAAAAGATTGTAGTCACTTAACCAAATTAACAGGGCTTTAAATTTAATTTTTTCATGGAAGAAACCCAGAATAAAACAAAATAACTCAAATACCAGGCTGAATATAAATTAGGAAGACAATTTTAAAAACACATAGATGACCGCACTTTCTTAAATCTACTAAGGACTAATGCAAACTGCAGACAAAAAATATTTCCTTGTTTTTGATGGAACACTTGTATTCATACAAAAGTGTCATATTCCGGTAACATGACCCGTTCCCGATGTTTGACGTCATACATCATGGTAAAATGAGAGTATTTAATAATAATATCGCTAATCTGGGCTTGTGTTATGGTGACGAGGGACGAATAAAAGACTTATATATTTAAAGAAAAAAAAAGAAAAAAAAACGCGTGGCACTCGGTGACTGCGGCGGTAAAGCTATTGCTTCGTGCGAGCTTTGTACAGTCTTACCATATACATACACGTTAAGCGAACGCTCGGCCGAGCTACATAGTAGGCGGAGTGGGGGGGTGTTAGGTTTTATTTTCGTTACGGAATTTCTTGATTCGGTCGCCGCGCTCAAAGCCCGCGATAAAAGCTATGCAATAGCTTAAAAATACGTATAAATAAAAAGGAAAAATAAAACAATCTCAATTTTTCATCTTTTACGTTATCACGTAAAATTATTGTCCGTAAACCGACTTTACAGACAACCATTTGTTTTTTTCTTCTGCCTATAAATTGAACAATCGGCCGACTAAACTTAAGTTCGTTGTCTACGTTCCTTCTTATTGTCATAATGAGCAATCAGGAATGTGTCAATAGTCCACATTGTACATGTCGTACCCACAAAGTAATGTTTATTACCCAAATACCAACTACATCATCGAAACAGGAGCTTATTTGTACGATGTCAATATTTAATTACTTATTACAATCTAAGAGGTGCGTCAAAACACAAAAGCAAAGTCAATATAAGCTAATGGTCATTTGCATAACAATTTGTTTAATAAATACCTTATAATTAATGGGTTGTTTAGAATTATAGGGTCCAACACAATGTGCAAAAGTCATAGTTTACAAGTATATACAAAAAATACGACGACAAAACAAGAATTAATAAATATAAATAAATATTGCAGGACATTCCACACATCGCCATCTAGCCCCAAGCTAAGTAACTAGACTTGTGTTATGGGTGCTAGACAACGGATATACTACTTATATACTTTTCTTTTGTAAATATATACTTATAATACATAGAAACAACCAGACCACAGACAAATATCTAAGCATGAATACTTGTCGGAGTCGGGAATCGAACCCGCAACCCTGTGTTTGGCAGTCCGGCATGGTGAAAATTGTGCTAACTGGGTCGTCATTTATTTATTTATTCGGTGAACCAACAGCTATTATATACTTATTAAAAAAAACCTCATGAGTTTCTTGTGCCTTTTTCTCATTGGTGGGCGCGTTCCGAAGGCACACATCCTGACTTGGTTTTTAAGACGTGTCCGTGTGATCTTGTACCTAGGTATTAAGCATCCAAAGGAATAAAGAATTTTGACTTTGACTTTATAAAACATAGTTTTACAACAGAGAGCCAATTACAGGATCTCACGAGTACAAAATGATGTACCTATATATTTAACAAAATGTAGACATTAGCGTAACCACGAACTAGCACTATAAACTTAAAGATAAGACATTAAATTTTTACAAGTGAGTTACAATTGACGATTGAAAATATTCAGCTCTAAATGTTACATCAAAAACGATTCTAGTTAAACTATGTTACCGTGAGAGTTGACCTTAATGGAATGTACAGTCGGCTGCATAATTGCAGCCCCCGGTAGAGTTCAAAAATTACTATTATTGGCATGATTTCATTCTAATATTTTTGTTTGATTCACGAGTTAGAAGACTTTAAACTTCAACTAAAGCAGGTGCCTAAAATCTTGTTTGTGTCGAAAACTTTCTTATAACAGCCGTTTTGGAGCTCTACGGTGGGTCTGCAATTATGCAGCCGACCGTACATTATACCCAAAGAGTCTAGAGTGAAATAATTTGCATAGTATTTGCCGATATGACAAAAAAATAATCTAAATATAGGCGCAATCCACAAATCAAATAACTTTAAATTTACGAAGATTTATAATTAAAAGCAAAAACAACTATGTATTTAAATTATAATTAACTATATTTATCGCAATCGACTTTTTTTTAAGCAATAAAGTAAAAGCTGAAACATAAATTCCATGAAGTTGTAGTTAAATTCCGGACCTCGTGATTTTACAACAGTAACGGTATATAAATTCATTTAAGAATTCAATAAAAGCAAAGACATAAACATAATAAGGTCAACATGTGATAATACGAGTAGCTATATTTGGGTAGGTAAGTATTTTTATCAATGTTTTTTTATATTCTGGATTTCACGTGCACTAAATTCCCACACAAAATTAATAGCTTTAGGTAATTGTTTACATTAACAACACAATGTGCCTGATTCATTCGTTATTAATAAATTATATTTCTGCTTTTTTCATTTTGTATCAATATATTAACTATAGTTATAGTTGCTTACTCGTGTAAAGGACTTAAATTCTGTACATCAAAGTAAGTCGAAATAAAAAATAAATTAAACTTTAAAAATCCGACTTCAAATTAACCTGAAAACAAAAACTAAAAAGTGAAAAATAATCCATTTCGGGTCACTAAGACAGCAGATAAATTAAACATACTCGGAAGTTGGACAGGGTTTCCTATTCCTCCTTTTTAGAAGTCGGTTAAAAATATAATTTTAAGAATGAGCAAATATGAGCATGAACACAAGTTTAGAATTCTTCAAGTGTATCTTTCTTTGTTATACTATTACCTAGATTTTTATTGAAATTTAATTTACCACGAAAAACTGCGTCCATCTGGTTATACAGTAACACCTACGCGAATGCGCTCTGCAGGTGCCTTCTATTTGCCTATTTCGATTTTTCTTTTAGTGATATGTAGTGATTATATTTCGTTTTTTTTTGCTACATGATTAGGTAAAGTAATGTCTTGAATAAAGATGGATATAATATGAAATCAACTTGTTAATCAAGATCCAGATAACTTGTTTTAATTTAATCAAACTGTACCTACGTGTATAATATATTTCTTTAATTAGATTTTGTTTAACAAACGCCATATAGAAAAAACCGGTCAAGTGAGTGTCGGGCCACGCGCAATTTAGAATTCCGTAGTTGTCCGTCACAATATGCAGACTTAGCTTTTTAGGGTTCTGTACCCAAAGGGTAAAAACGGGGCCCTATTACTAAGTTGTTGTTATTATTATTAAAGTATAGGTATATTTGGACACGTTAAAGACCAAGTTATTTCCAAAAAGTATAGATATACTTGCATACAATAAAGAACAAGTTATTCCCAAAAAGTATAGGTATACTTGGATACAATAAAGACCAAGTTATTCCCAAAAAGTATAGGTATACTTGGATACAAGAAAGACCAAGTTATTCCCAAAAAGTATAGCTATACTTGGATACAATAAAGACTAAGTTATTCTCAAAAAGTATAGGTTTACTTGGATACGATAAAGACCAAGTTATTCCCAAAAAGTATAGCTATACTTGGATACAATAAAGACTAAGTTATTCTCAAAAAGTATAGGTTTACTTGGATACGATAAAGACCAAGTTATTTCCAAAAAGTTTAGCTATACTTGGATACGATAAAGGTCACGTTATCGTAAGGATACCGAGATATTCTTTGGGAAAATTGAACCCCTAAATATTTGTTTGTTTGGCAAATACCAGAATTCCCAGTAGGCATTGTTTACATCTAACTGATTTATCAAATAAACATGGTTAAGTTGGCATACTCGTCGCGATCCGAGTGCGACTGCGGTGCTCCAAAGCAAGATATGGCACACCAAGAACGCTGCCTTAGATGTGGCTGGTTTCTGGGAAAATTTAGATTAGGAGAAAAAAAGACCATTGATTAAGAAGAAGACTTGTGTCCATACCTAAATACCGCATCCGACTGTGTAAAGTTAGTACTTATTATGAGATTGTGTTGCTGTGGCCGGGCGGCCGAGTGAAAGTGGCAGCAAGCCCCTTGTCTCTCGAACGAAGGCCGACCACCGCACGAACACCGGCCAATAATAAATATATACTTACCAACACAAAAACTTCGATACTAATGTCTAAACACCATTAAATATTTCAGTATCATTAAAACTCGACATTCTGAGTATTTGACTCGTCTCAAACTGTAGAGTTATTTCGTTACAGTTATTTTGAAAAGGTATAAATTTACTTATAATTGATATAAATATTTATTGATCTTTTTTTTTAAATAGTCTTAAAATTAAGTCAGTAGAATATTTAAAATAAAAATTAAGCGTCATTGAAATAAACCGCCACTGACCGCACCCGGTGCAAAGGAGCCTATAATAATAATAATTAATACTAAAATTACTTATAAATAAATCTACACTAATATAATACAGAGGAAATATTTTTCATTTCTGAATTTTTTGTTTGTAACAAATAGGCTCCGACCAATTTTGATGAAACTTGGTATGAGGATACAATGATTCATTGGAAGTAACATAGGCTACTTTTTATCCCGATATCCCCACGGGACCGGGAATAACGCGGGTGAAACTGCGGAGAGCTGCTAACGATTCATAAGATGATTAACAACTGCCTAGCATGTGAAAATATTATACCTACCTTTATATATCTGGATAAAAAGTAGCTTATGTTAGTCCCAATTAATCAATGTATACTATACTAAGTTTCTTTAAAATCGGTCCAGCAGTTTCGGAGTCTATTCATACAAACATTTTTTTATTGTTACTGAGTTATTTTAAAACCATGATATCTCCTAAGATATTTGTTCGATACAAACAAACAAATAAATCTTTCCTCTTTATAATATTACTATAGACATAGATAATTAGCTGAACATTTGACAAACGAATAAGTACACTAATTTATACATAGGGTGTAGAATTTAATAGCCAGCAGTAGAATAACTCATTGAAAATCTATACTAATAATATTATACAGCTGAAGAGTTTTGTTTATTTGTTTGAATGCGCTAATCTCAGGATCTATTGGTGCGAATTGAAAAAATATTTTTGTTTGAATAGTCCATTTATCGAGGAAGGCTATAGGCTACTTTTTATTTTGATATCCTCACGCGACCGGGACTTTCGCGGGTGAAACCGTGGGGCCCAGCTCGTGTATTATAAACCTACCTATTTTCACACAAAAAACTTCCAAAGATTTACGAATATCTATAAATAACCAGCAGATTCACTTCTTTATATCTTCAGTATTTTCATCGCCTCTGGTTTGGTTTACATTTATTATCGTAACCCAATTATTTAATGTTCAAGTGAGTTGTTACATGTACGATCTCTATATATCGGATAGTGTGTTATTAGGTTAGTGATTTACATTGGTATTTAGACTTTTTTTAAGATAGTAGGTAAAGTAGGTGGATATTATTTATATGTATATAATTAAACACCTTTATAAGCATTTATCTATGCATATAAAATGCTTTGTCCTGAACGACTGACTGACTGACGGATCAACGCACAGCCTAAACCGCTGATCGTAGAGACCTGAAACTTGGAGGGTGTGTTCTTTGTGTGACGAAAGCATTCGATAAGAAAGGATTTTCCAAAATTCTACCCCTAAGGGGGTGAAAAAGGGGGGCAAATTTTGTATGAGACAACGTGATTCCTTGGTCCAATCTACTTCAAATTTGCATAAACATTTTTGAACAGATTTGATGGAACACATGTTTCATATTTTATTGAAATTCATCCCCTAACGGGGCTAAAAAGGGGTAGAAAGACGGCGGACGAAATCGAGAGCAAAAGCTAGTCTACTAAAAAAAACCGTACAAAACATTGAAATAGCTCAAACCATTGAATTGGAATTTAAAATTTCTTGTTTTCTATAATCATACTGAAGTATTCAAGTCTATAATCTAGATTATAAGTAATGAAAGTTTTCCAGATTAGCATTAAAAAAAAACTATCTATCTATCTCTCTCTACTCTACCCGTTGCGACATGCCGTTGCTAAGTTTTGATATCCCGGGTTTTGACGGACGGACAACTGAGTGATCATGATTACGATAAGGGTCTCGTTTTTGAAGTACCCTACGGAACCCTAAAACACATCTCAATTATCTGAGATAGTATCAGTCGACCGAGTTTCTATCACTGGGTACGTGCTTTCAACGCGCAAACAATTTTTTCTTAGCGACTACCGTTATCAAAGAAGCAATAAATTGCTTTGACGATGTTATTTACTGCTACGTTTGCATACATTAAATTGAATAAAAATATCACTTTGATATCACAAACATTGTAATTAAATATCGATCGTTCGTAATAAATGATTTCAACACGTGTTATTAGGGTAGGTACCTACTTTTAGATAGGTACCTAACTACCTATTCTAAACAGGTGAACAGATAGTAGTTTATAGCTGAAACCAATTTTACTAAAACTTTCATTTAAATTGTGCGATGATTAGTTCTTCTACTAATCTTTGACTATGAAACTACCTACCGAATCATTTAATAGATTGTAATATATTTGATATCAGAAAATTTAAAACAAAGATGTTAAAAATATGTGAAAAATATAAAAAAGATAATGTTTGAAGAAACCTATACGTGATTAAGACCCGAGAGATAATATGAATACAAATCGTATAAGTTTAAAAACTTAAAAAATATGGAAATCTTGGAAAGTTACATAAAAAGAAAATAGCAGCATTACTAATTTCTATGACGGTAAGCTACTCATAATACGTCATTGCCCACTGCTTTAAAGGAAGACGAACAAGCAATCTTTAAAGAAAATGATTGGTTAAGTATGTTTATTAAGAAATTAGAAAATTGTGGTGTGCGCTAAGAGAATCCGGATGTAAAAATATTTGTAGTGCTTTGAGGGGCGATCGCGGCTTCTTTAGCGGCTACGGCCTGCGGGTTATACGAGCGATACAAGGTCCGCGTCTGCGCTCGCGCTCTGCAATCAGCGGTACGCCCGAGGCGCATTCTTCAGACCTAATTACTTCGCCGAGATGAGCCTTTGTCTAACAGTTCACCTTGCTCAGTTTTTACGACTCGCTATGACCTCTAGTAGAGGTCAGGCCCTTTTATTTATTGACTCAAAACGCAACAACGAAGATCATAAATTATAATGAAATTCGCTTTGGGCAAGGTGGTAAATAATAATTGGAGATTCTAAGTGTTTGATTGGTTTAGGTCAGAACCTAAGCGTTCTTACATATTTTCTAAAACTATTTAAATTGGAATGTGAGGTTTATCTTTATAATTCCGTGCATCATATTAGAAACGTACCGTAACCAGACCGGAATTTTCACAGTCGAAACAAAAATAGTATGGCAAAATAAAAAAAACCCTTATTTTTGTAGTTTTCTGCAATTTTCACCTTTCCAACTCTGGTGAAATAATAGTGTATGTGGAATAATGGGTGAGTCATTTTTCTCTAAATGTTCTAAAATATGTTTCAAATGCTCTACTAATTCGAAAAATTGCAGCAGGTTGCTCGACCATACCTCCTCCGCACTTTATCTGTGTAGTAACAGAGACCTCAATGTTCAGTACCTATTGCTCAGTGTTTATTTAATTTTATTTTTACTTAACTAGATAGACCTTTAGGTTACATATACCTAAAAATATGTGTTATTCAAATGGGCCAACAGCATTAAAAATCCTACTTATCATATATAGACATCTAATGCAACTGTCATAGCCTAATGTTGAGAAATAGATAAAATAGTGCGGTGTATACTGTATATCTGTCACTACATTGATTGAATTAAAATATACTACAAACACCCTCCCACCCTCCGTTCCGTCGCGGGTAAAAACGCTTGTGTTCACAAATCCGATGACTTTTAAGAGGTAACAGCTACTAAAATGTTATACCTATTTGAACAAATAGTCAATTTAATTTATTTTTTTATCGTCATTATTCTCATTTGCGGTCAATTTAGATAGATGCGGATATAATTTAAATTCTTCGTAGAAAGTAATAAATATTACTCGGCTGAAAATTACAGTTACAAAATACGTGTCAAGAATATTAGTCAGAAGTTGATGTAGGTATGGAAGTATAGAGAGCGGGTAAAAAGTGACCGCTTAGAGCAAACACAGCAACATAGCGTGTTCAGTAGTTACCGATTCATATGTTTGCTGAGCTCGGTGCGAGCACAGACCACCGCTCTTTCCCTACATCTCCGTACTGTTACGTAAACATGTCGGACACATAATGCACAAACATCGCCTGCACTGATCATTAAAAACAATATTTATTCAACTACCGCCAGGCTACTGCATCCCATAACTGTCGTAAAGTAATGCCAGACTCGAAAAATGTTTAAGTATTCCACGCCGGCCTGAGGTGAAATCATCAAGCAAGGATAAAGATCTTATGGAAAATAATAGCAATACTGCGCAAAAGGTGGTAAACAATATTGGGTTGGGTGTTCTAACAGTGTAATGCAGTTATACTATATAGATAGGTAGATATATCTTGTTTATATCTGAGCGACTATAAAGTTTATTTATAGGTAGGTACAGATCGTGCGCGGTATTATGCCGCAACAGACTATCTAGACGCAGATAGAAAACTGGACACAATGCCTGGAACCTTGTAATAGGATGAGTTCGAATGTTTTAATAACAAGTTCACGTCAACTTTTAAACACATTTACTTTTTTGATGTCAATGACCCCTATCTATGAGTAGGTAGGTGAATGTTTTTATTCAGGCTGTAGGCACAGTCGAGGAATGTAGGTTGTTGCATGTGGAGTTTAATCTATGTCCGAATGAGGTACTGTCTGGTTTATAAATAGCTTGCGGCTAAGGCAGGTGCAAGCTGGTCGAGGCAGACGCGCGGACGCCATGCTTCCGCGAATCTCCATCGTTGGCCGCCATCCTAACTTGGATTGCTATGCACTTATACCGCGCTAAAGCCATTTAAAGTTAGCCCCGAGGTTTTATGTCAGCCGGTCTATTCCGAGAAAATTGCATGTAAAATACGAACATCGAAATCTAAAATTAAATGCCATATCCATTGGCTATATCTATGTTAAACTATTCCTGCAATAGAGACTAATATTTTAAACGAGGCAAATAGTTTTATACCCTTACATTACGCAGAGAATTATTAATACGAGTATGGTAAATAAATTAAAAGATACCTACAGTTTGCGAAGCACGTTTTACCTACAACTAGAAGTAGGTACTACTTCAACCAGATGTTGGAGTTAAAATGCTGATAACTGTCCTTCTAGTTTTGAAATCTATTTAGCCTAGTTCATTCGTAGGTAGAAACACTTCAAAATTAGTAAGCGTGTTGGTTAGAAAAAGTTGATCTCCTTCTAGGCTTGACCTATTCATTAAGACGCGGAAATACTGACTAAGTAGATAGATATAAATTAGTAGACAAGTTTAGTTAACTTATTAGAAAATAAATCATGGTTGTCAAGGTTAAAGGCTACACTAGCTGTTGTGAAGTCTAACAGATGGGCGGGGACTTTGAATAAACTAATAACTTTATGGCAAACGTCGATATGAATCACTGATAATATTGAATTATATTTTAAACAAGTTACGTTTTATTAACTTGGTTAAGCATTAAAGTTTGAATAAATCAATAGTATGAATATGACATGCCTCGTAGCCTTTTGACGAATTAATCGGTTAGAACTTAGAGGCTCTACTTCTTTTGGTATTTGAATCATTATATAAAATATCAATAAAACTGTTGAAGGAATATTTAAGTTTTTTTTTATTTAACTTGTTTAGAATTTCCTTGTTTTATGAGATCATTATCGTCGTCGTTACTTTACCGTTTTACATAAATAAGGTAAGCAAGTACTCTAGGCAAGTTTTTTGATTTTTTAATTCTTCGTCTCACAAGTAAAATATTTTTTTACACAAAATAGGCTTGTGTTTGACCTCACCTCACCTGATGGGAAGCGAAGACAAGGTCGAGGATGTAGTATTCTGGCCTAGAAGGTACCTATTTACTCTAGACTTGAAGACTCCAAGGGGGAAGAGCGACGCGGGCAGAGAGTTCCATTTCTTAGGAGTGTCCACGAGAAAGGTGGATGCGTGACGCTTCCATTCGAACGAAAATTTGTAGTACCTAGTATATACGCGAATATATACTAGATACTACAAAGGTTATAATTAAACGATATGCCTCAATTAACAAGTACCAAATCCTGGAAACATAACTTATGATAGCCTCTCATAGATCTCGTAGATCTATACAATTTACATACTTATTAAGACTATTTTGATAGGATTAGGGGGAATGGGGATGACTCCCGCTGCGGCTCGTTTCTGGCGCTGAGGTTAGCCATCGCCATTCAGCGTGGCAATGCTTCTAGCATTATGAAAACCTTTACGCCGGGTACGATAAGGGGCGAGTTATTTGACTAACTGGTCACTTTATTTTTTGTATTAATAATGTTAAATAGTTGTATATTAGGATAGGTATTTGTTATCTCTTCAAATAAAAACTATTATGTCCATTTTAAAAGAGTAAATCAGAAACACTCATGGAGATGAGTAGCTTCTACAGATCCTTTGCTTTTAAAAATAAAACTACCTCATACCTTTCAACTTGTTTCTACATATCTGGAATACTCGTTTGATCACTGGAAAAATTACAAACTTGTTGCCTGCTACCATAAATAAGTTTACAAAGGTGAGGTAAATCGTGATTGGAATAATTATACTATAATAGTTTTTGCCCTCGACTCGTTGTCCCACACAACCTTCCCCCCCCCTTTTCACCCCCTTAGGGGAAAAATCCTTACTTATCGAATGCCTACGTCATACAAAGAACACACCTTCCAAGTTTCAGGTCTCTACGATCAGCGGTTTAGGCTGTGCGTTGATCCGTCAGTCAGTCATTCAGGACAAAGAATTTTATATTGATAGGTATTTTAAGTTTAACAGTATTTATAAGTGTTGAGTAATTAAATTACAGTAAAAAGCTGTACGGTAAAGGACTTATGTAGTATGGAGACCTTAAGAATAAGGACCTTTGGAACAGGAAAACTTTTCCAATAGTCTCGGTTAATTATGATCTTCTTTCGTATTATATAATATCTGCATAATTTAATTTGGTACTAAAATTTATGAAAGCTCAAAAAGTTTGAGTGGCATTGCTAGCTACCAAAAAATAAATAAATATTGCAGGACTTTCCTCAAATCGCCATCTAGCCCCAAGCTAAGTAACTAGACTTGTGTTATGGGTACTAGACAACGGATATACTACTTATATACTTTTCTTTTGTAAATATATACTTAAAATACATGGACCAGAACACAGATAAATATCTAAGCATAAATACTTTTCTGAGGCGGGAATCGAACCTGCAACCCTGTGTAAGGCAGTCCAGCATAGTGACCACTGTGCCAACTGGGTCGTCAACTACAAACGAACCCAAGATACTCGTGTCACATCTTAAATTGAATACCACCCACATCCAAGCCGTATTACCATTATGGGATATTTTTCCCAGGGTTAAGGGCCAGTAGGGACCAGTCTACGTGTTGGAAAGTACAAGATATTCAAGGTACTTGTACCTAAATAGTGGATGGCAATAATGAGAGGCAGACGCGAGGGCGCCGCACTGTGTCTCGCCAGATCGTGTTACATGATACACACGGACAACTAATACACACAACATCAACTTATAAATACAATTTTATCATTACACGATTTGAGACGGCTTGTGAGTTATTTACTCGAGTTACCCTCTGTCGGGGTTTACACTTGAAACCCCCGGAGCTATACCTTTGCACTGGCCCCTCGGAACCGAATAGGCACTTGAGTCTTACCACTGGCATTGTTTCAGCCGAATATGCGACGAGTACGATTACTCCATCGCCCCTTAGAGGTAGAATTAGAAAAGCTCCCTTTATCCTTAACAACTGTAGAGTTGTAAGATCTTCTGTTTTTAATTTATACAACTAATGCCTTACCACTGGCATTGTTTGAGCCAAATATGCGACGAGTAAGATTACTCCATTGTCCCTTAGAGGTAGAATTAGAACAGCTTTCTTTATCCTTAACAACTGTAGAATTGTAAGATCTTCTGTTTTTCATGTACACAACTAATGCCTTACCACTGGCATTGTTTCAGCCAAATATGCGACGAGTAAGATTACTCCATTGTCCCTTAGAGATAGAATTAGAACAGCTCCCTTTATCCTCAACAACTGTAGGTATTGTAAGATATTCGGTATTTCATTTACACAACTAATGTTTTACCACTGGCATTGTTTCAGCCGAATATGCGACGAGTACGATTACTCCATCGCCCCTTAGAGGTAGAATTAGAAAAGCTCCCTTTATCCGTAACAACTGTGGATATTGTAAGACCTTCTGTCTTTCATTTACACAACTAATGCCTTACCACTGGCATTGTTTCAGCCGAATATGCGACGAGTAAGATTACTCCATTGCCCCTTAGAGGTAGAATTTGAACAGCTCCTTTTATCCTCAACAACTGTAGGTATTGTAAGATCTTCGGTATTTCATTTACACAACTAATGTGCTAATATTATCAGTAAATGTAAGTCAACAAACATGTTAGGTACTAGTGAATCGGTATTTTGCGTATGTGGGTTGTCGGACAATGTTTACTTACCTACTTATAATATTGACCTACCTTATTATTTATAATTATTATTGAGAGTTCATAACAACGATTATAAGAAGGATTGAACTCCTCTTAGTATTAAGTTTTTGACATGATAACGTCTAATAAATTGGTGGAAAACCTACATTCACAAAAAAGTGTCATAGTAATATTGTGTGGTGTCATGCGTCATGGTAATATGACCAGACGCGTCATGGTAACTTAGGAAAGAGAGTATTTAATAATAGTATCGCTCATCTGGGCTTGTGTTATGGTAACGAGTAACAAATAGAAGACTCATATAAATGAAAAATAAATAGAAGAAAAGAAAGAAAAAAAATATGGAATAACAAATTTTTATTTTTGTTTTTCGCCTTTTACTTATGACGTAATCGACTTTACAGACAACCATTTGTTTTTTATTAGAATAAAAACTATGGATTTCCAAAAAAAAAAGGCTATGGTGAAGTTTGTACTTTTTTGCAGAAAATAGGGAGACCTAAAACCTATATATAGTACACAATATCTAAGAGAGTTTAACCCCTGATTCAATCATTAAAGTTCAGAAAGTTAAATTTGCTAAAATGTTCAATTTTCATAACACCACTTGCATAGTTTAAACATATATACCACAGTTAGTTTATTCACAAGATTTAGATACAATAGATACAGATATTTAGAAGCCGTTACAAGCTTCGTTTTTACGAGGCTGCTGTACAAAAGAAAAGTATTAAAGTAGTATATCCGTTGTCTAGCACCCATAATACAAGTCTAGTTACTTAGCTTGGGGCTAGATGGCGATGTGTGGTATGTCCTGAAATATTTATTTATTTATTAGTAATAAGTCGCACAAATGTTATAAGTGTTATGTTATTTCAAAGTTAGCCATCTTAACAAGCAGTGTGATGACTTTTCTTCATATTACCGTACACGTACCCACCTGCGCACAGATACTTGCGTCATTTACAACTTTAAAATAATAAAACTGGTTCCGATTGTGATCTACGAAGTTGGATAACGATTAATGTCCCAACAACCACCTGGCGAGACCCAGGCGAAACCCGATACCTTGTAATATGAGAGAACGAACTAAAAAATACATTCCATATTCATAAAACAATGACATTATGTTTATAACCAAATAGCGAATCAAAATCTATACTGCTATGATATTATTAAGCTGAAGAGTTTGTTTATTTGTATGTTTGAACGCACTAACCTTCGAATTGTAAAAATATGTTTGTATTGGATAGTCTATTTATCGAGGAAGGCTATAGACTACTTTATTTTATATTCCCACGGGATCGGGACATACGCGGGTGAAACAGCGGGGTGCAGTTTGTTTGACATAATCGTTTTCGATTTTATTTAAGGTCCTTAGGTCATTCCAAAGTTCGTCCATGTACTGATTTCGGTAAATCCAAGTGAAATGTGAATTTTTCGGATCACGTTGTAAAGTAGGAAAATCAAGATTTTACGTAAACAAAAATTACATAATTCTAAAAGACTACTAAGTACAATAAATGAAATGAAAAGGAATAGCATGAAATGACGAAACTTGAGAGAAAAATCTGTTCAGGGATTTTTATGACACATTCAAGAAAACAATCATATTTATAAAGATGAATAAAAAAAGTAATTACGCCAATTAAAAATAAAATGAAACGCCATAACAGTTTTTTTACCTCTACCTTTTAATTTTATAACCTAAACATAGATTAATACAGGTACCTAAGTTCATTAGAAGATTACCGTATAAAATTCCATAAATAGAACCAAGATGTTTTCCACATTACTCATCGCCAGTTGATTTTCCATACACGTAGAGACCTGTCAATGTTTCTTTCAAACAAAGAAGGCGACATCGCAACACCGGTGCAATGACCCGCCCATATTTGGAAAAGTCAGCAAGCGAGATCACGAGGATGCGCTTGCGCCGATATCTGTGCGTTCACAATTTCCACAGTAGAGTTCATCACACAAAATAACTCCCGCAGCAGTTGCTGAAACTAATTTCATACATAAATTGATGACTTTGTTATTTTACCGTGCTGTTTGTGTTAAATCGAAATTGTGTGCTGCTATAGTACGATAAAATAAATCATGTATTACTTACCTACCTTAAATATGCCCGTACCTATTCTGACTTATATTTAATTAGTCTGTATTTTTCTAGTCCCTAAATAAATTTATATTTATTTTTAAAGCAATAAAGTTATAAATCATAAATCGTTTATTTATTTCATTTCTTTCCTGGAATACGTTACATAAAGGTCTTAAAATTATAACATGGGAAATATATTCAATTTGCGAGCAAATGTCAAAATATAATTATAAAAGAATACAATATAAAAAAAAATCACAAAGATTTTTAAATACATTTACATCATAAAAACAATGCTGAAGATTTGAAGCTATTGAAATAATTCAGTTTTAAATATAGAGTCATCTAATTACTTTTTAAAAGCTTTTAATTCACTTGCAATGTATGTATGTATGTATATATGTTTGTTCGGGTCAAATCATGCAACTTTATTACAATCTTAAAATGTTTAAGTTTGTAAAAAAGTGCCGGATAATGATGTAGCAACTAACAGCCTGCGGGACTTCTTTTATTAAATTTACTGTAGATGGGTCTAGGTTTAGGTACATACTAAAGTCAAAATAAACCAACTACATTGTGCAAGCAATTAACAAATTTATTCAGTTTTGATACCAGAAAATCGAAAGGTATTTCGATAGATTGTTTTCTAAAATTTAGCAATTAGGTACTAATTGCAATCTCAGATGAAATTAAAAATTGACCCTTATAGTGATTTTGTATTTTGAATATAAGAATTTTTATTTATATAGGTCTTAAAGTATTGATGTAAATGTCACTGAATAATGATAATTATTAATGCCAATTTAATTATGTACAATGGATCATGAACATGATTAAAATTATCGATGGTGTAGAAGGTAATTTAATAGCGAAGCGGCAACTCAAAGGCCATTAATTAATTTATAAAATTATTCAAAACATTTTATTTTTCGATGATATTTCGTAGTCGTTTGGTCACAGTACGTAATCGTTATTTCTGGAAAGATAATAAAATCATCGTTTGAACCGTGTACCTATTAGCAAAGTTGAGGTGGGGTGAAGCTGGCCGGGCCAGGTGTACGAATGACCAGTTCGTTCTCTGTATCATGTTACACTAGGTTTCACATTAGGAAATTTATACGTCTCATATGACTACTGACTGTTCATTATAATTATATTGTTTTATTAACGAGATAAATTATTAATAATCGATCGATTCCGAGAATCGACTGCAAAACAAGGCGATTCATCGAGGTTTATTTAGTTCTGCTTGATGTGAGCTCGCGCCGCGGGGTGTGTTGATTATATTAAGTGACATTTCATTTTAATTCATCGATATAAATATCGTACATTACGAGGACCATTATCGTAGCTCGCAGGTGCCGCATGCCGCCTCAAGCCAAAGGTCTCAGAGAAACGATAAACGCAAACTGACACGACGCGATGTCTGCCATATCATATCTGACAACTCAGATAACATTAATTACACATGCAACACTTTCACAACGTTTAATTCAATCAATTTTTAATATAATAATTATAAGTAGGTTTAGGTAGGTACTATTTCCTAAGGTGGCCTATCTTTTAGGTATAGTCGGCTGCATAATTGCAGCCCTCGGTAGAGTTTGAAAATTACTATTATTGGAATGTTTGCATTCTAATAATTTTTGTTTGATTAATTGATGAGTTACAAGACTTTATACTTCAACTAAAGCAGGTGCCTAAAATCTAGCTTGTGTTGAAAACATTCTTATAACAGCCGTTTTGGAGCTCTACGGTGGGTCTGCAATTTTGCAGCCGATCATACCTATTTCCTCATGTATGTTTTCAAATTCAATGCTCAGTATATATCATTACTGTATATCCTCATCACTGCTATTTTATTATTCCGGAAATGAAACTGAGATTCGATTATCAAAAATATATTTTTGCAGAAAATATTGTGTTATAATATACGAGGTTTTTACCTTATAAAAAACTAAGGTCAGTAAATGCAGAAATCGTGTAGGTTTAAGCCGTCTTGCGTGTAACCTGTAGCTCACAGAGTCTGTCAAGAACCGCAGGCCAACCTCTGTCACTTTTACGTGTCCACTTCATATATTGCCGACTATATTGTTTGCCAACTGCATTTGCATAAGCGAAGGAAATATTACGAGGTAGGTTTGAAGTGCGAGGGACTCTGTGCGTTTCTATTTTGCAATACAATCAACGCTATGATAGTACGTACCTACGGCCACACCTTATTAACTTGAGTATTTATGACTTTACAGTAAATCAACACGTTTATATACGTAAGGATAGGTAAATACTTATTGCAAATTAGATACCTACTATGATTAAATTAAGCATGATGTTCTTACAACATGATTTGTAGTGTTTGTAACGTAGCTTACTGCAATGGATAATCAATCTTTCAATGTAAATCAGAAATGCATATTATCTTACAAGAATCCAGTCGCAATTAACTTCCAATGACGAATTAAACGTTTAAAATGTATTCCTATAGTTTAACAAATACGTAAGTAATTGAAATTAAATTAAATGCATTTTGATTAAATTTTATATGGGATAGTGCAGATATTACTCATAGCAATACGTACTTTACAGTAGAATTTAAATAATTATTTATCAGTTAAGATATTAAACGAGTTTGACTTCTATAAATTTAGGTTTTTTTAAGATGAAAGTGTGTTGTGTGTTTGTTTGCGGTGTGGTGTGCAGCACGTACGCGCAGTGCAGTAGCCGACCTTGCGGCTATGCAGCGCGGGCGCAGCCGGTGTCGAGTTGCGGCCACATAGCTGGGGCTCGGCGCGCGTGCGGTGCAACGCCGAGACGGAATGCTCCCACCCATCACCCGATAGCTGCCCGACTGGACAACACTCGATCCACCATTGCTTAGATGCCGCAGGCGCAGTCGTCCGGACATTCAACGAGAAAACCCATTGATTCCGTTTCTACGGATTCTGTGCCGCATCTCTATTACAGGCTGGTAACTCGTGTGGAACGTCTACTAACGTCGGGTTG
Organism: Idaea straminata; assembly: GCA_951213275.1. Lineage (NCBI taxonomy): Eukaryota > Metazoa > Arthropoda > Insecta > Lepidoptera > Geometridae > Idaea > Idaea straminata. Next base: position 7,091,351 of record OX577850.1, read on the forward strand.
TCCCGATTTAATGAACCTAACCATAAACATTATTCCCTGGCAGGAACTCAACCTGTCACCTCCGCTTATCACCGTAGCGGTGCGGTAGTGTGGGTCTGAAACACTTTAAAATACCTCTTACATAAAGATTTGTGATTAAATTTGAGTTTGGACATAAATTATTTTAGCACGGCAGGACTAATATTAATACAAAAGTTCAGGTTATTTTAAAACATTGAGAATATAACCATTATAGACAGGAAATGTTTATTTGTTTGACATAATTCAGCCAAATGAATATGACGATCGCTGCGTTCCAATTGATCGATCAACAACGATTCCAGTTGTTAACGTTGTGGCGTATTATTTTAATGCAAATAAACAGTGGCGGATTTACCAGTAGGCTGAGTAGGCTGGAGCCTAGGGCGGCAAATTTTAAGGGGCTTTAAATTTAGTTCATAATTTTTTTATTTCGGTTTACAAATTTAAAAAAATATATTATACACACACATAATACGAATTTCGAAAATTGGAGAGAAATTAAAATATTTAACAAAAATCTAAATATTCTCATAAACAGTGCTAGTTAATAAATATTTCAACATCTCAGCATGAACAATTCCTAAACGCTTTCTAATTATACATTAATGATTATGAACTTTTAGAATATCGCAATAGCGATTCGATATTATAATCGAAATTTACTGAATTTTGTTGTTACCATCAGTTCTGACAGAAAAAGCCAGTTTTTTACAAAAAATGTATCCTAATGATTTAGAAACAGACTTAGATCAGGAATTACTACACTTTCAAAGCTACCTTTCGTCTGAAAGAATTTCAATAAAACCAATTTCTGGATCATTAATAAGTCTGTCTTCATTCCTGCAAGAACAGAATCTACATAGGAAACATTTATCCAAACTTGGATATAGCACTTCGTATGGCTCTTTGTATACCAGCGGCAAATTGTTCAGGTGAAAGAAGCTTCTCTTGCTTGAAGAGAGTAAAGAACTACCTACGATCGACTTTAAGTCAAGAAAAGCTAAACGCGTTAGCTCTCTTGTGCATAGAGTCAGAGCTAATGAACAAGATTTCGTACGACGATATAATAAATGCTTTTGCGAATTCAAAGTCTCGCAAAAAAGTATTGTAATGCTTTTATAATTTAACTTAAATCATAATGCTAACAAATAATTAAGAAAAGATATATTTATTGTATTGTTTTTAAACTGTGAGTGTAATAATAAATGTTAATCAACGTTCGCCAAATGTATGTTTTTTACGTAAGCTTAATTCATATTATGTAAGTATTGTATAGTTTTAAGACATACCTTACCTTACTTTAAAAGTGGTATACGATTGAGATATTTTTTCCTTAAAATAATCTTTTTTGATAATTCTTTGCTGTAAAAATAATCAAGGATCTAACACGGTACCATAGTTCTCAATAATAATAACTATATGGGAAAAGTTGATGTAACGAGGATGATGGAGCACAAATTATAAAGTTGGAATTTTATTGATAGAAAATTGATATGATTGTGGACTAAGATATCAAAATTTAGAGGCGGCAAAAATTGAATAGCCTACGGGCGGCAAATCTATAAATCCGCCACTGCAAATAAATAAATAAAAACACTATAAGTAAGGGACACAGTAGATACCTACAGAGCACACGGAAAAATTGAAAATAAAAAATACTTTTACGAAATAAATGTACCTAATGGTTTTATTTAAGTAAACTTTCATCTCATTGGTTGTCTGAGCAAAATAATGTGAAATACTACATTTAATTGTACAAATGCAACATTGGTTTAAAAACACTGCGCACTGATGAAAATAGCCGAAGGTGTCTATCATGTCTGTAGTAAAAAACTGCTGTTTGTTCCTGAATAATGCCCCTAAGTGGAAAAGTACTGCTCGATTTTTGAGTCACATAGTAGGTATGTATTACCTACCTATACCTAATTCTATAATACTTAAGGTGAAAGGGTACCGGCGCAAAATAACAAACAAACATAGGGGCATGGTCATTGTAGTTATAAGTTTTATGCATAAAAATGTTTGCTCTAGTGTCATTACCCAACAGTCTCCTTTCCTCTTAACTTTTTAAAATAGCGTTTGACCACTCTCTCATACGATGGTAAGTGACAATACCGTCTCAGATATAGCACGCTCTCCTAGAAGATACTTATACGCTCGTGACTCAAAGCCCCCTAAATTAAGTGGGTCTTCGAGAGAAGTTAGGACTTGTACTTGTACTTGAACGGACTGTTTTCCGCGATTAGACTCTTTTTAATCGGGTCCTTTTTGCGTGAGGATGGAGTAGGCTTGCCCAGCACCTACTATTGACCATGTCCAAAGGAGAGAACTTGTCAATACTTCTGGAGCCAACTAAGCCGCGGGTTTCATCACGATGTTTTCCTTCACCGTAAGAGCAATGTCAATTAGCGCACATAAATTTTTCTTAAGAAAATTACATTGGTGCACGGCCGGCCGGGATTCGAACCCACAACCTTCAGAATGAAAGTCGAGGTATCTACCACTAAGCCAACACCGCTCGAGAGAAGTTAGGAAGACAGCAGTGGAACTGAAACTTTTCCGACCCGTCCATCTTTATAGTATATGGTACCATAGAGGTATTAGAGTAGAATTACGCGCGTCCCCCGCTGGAAAAAGGTCTCATGCGTTATTCTTGGATGTGTGAGTAAGTTTACCCATAAATATCTATGTGTGGGTGTGTAATGACACGCCCCCCGCTAAAATTGGCACAATAATTTGTTCGCCGCGCTACGTCAATGTCGGATCCTGTTGTTGTATGGTCGAGGTAGTTTACCTATATAACTAGCAAAAACGACATAGGACCTAAATAACTCAATCTATATCACAAAATGCCAAGTACAAAGTAGGTGCGTTAGTTAGATACCCGACTGTTGGAATCTATTTTTAGTACAGATACTTGGTGTAACTTGTAACCGCAAACGATAAATAATGCAAATAGACCATTTTACATTGACACACTGACTCCGCTCTAAACAAAGTAGATGCTACTTAGAATTAATTTATGACCATCGTAAAATATTATAAAAATGTATTCAGTACATAATTTAACTTTTTATGACTTTAGTAATAAAATTCTAGGTAGGTATATAAATTGTGTGTGACCGCTATTTGTCAATTAGATTGATAAAATTTAATGGGAGGAATGCTACAATCGCGTAAAATCTAAATTGACCCATGCCTTTGAACCGTAGTTAGTTCTAGGACATCAAGTCAGTGTATTCCACTTTGTCGTCAGTAAAAACCTGAGCGACCGCAAGACCCAGGACATTTAATCTCTTTTGAGCACCCCAGAAGATAAAGTACCCAGGTTCTTAAAGGCTTTTTGGTATGATTTAATGACCTGAGGCAACTAAGCCGCGTTTTCATCACGATGTTTTCCTTCACCTTAGTTGGCCCCAGACGTATTGACAAGTTCTTTCCTCTGGATAAGGTCGACTAAGCTGTGAGGGTGGTGTAGATGCTGGGCAAGCCTACTCCATCTAATACATCAGGCACTATAGCGCCCTAAATAGCAAGAATGTAAGTTTCTGGCGTTGTATAAGTCATCTAGATAAGATGTGTGACCACTTTATTATATTAATGACCTGAGAATCTTAATTATTATTTTGAAAATATCCCAAATAAATACTTTTCATTGAAAAATTACCTACATCAACACTCGATATGGACTTACGGTGTTTTCCTTCACCGTTAAAGATTTTTTTCTTATAGAGAAACTATTTCGCATCGGGATTTAAACTCATTCGTAATGAAAGTCGAGGTTTCTTTCACCTATAGCCATCACTGCTTCGCAAAACTAATAAAAAATGTAAAAATATATAATTCGACTCTTTTTACGTAGAGTTAAGTGCGCATTTTTATTTAAAACTAAATAACGTATGTGACTGTCATAATTTTAATTATAATGAAGTCTTCAAAACGGTGAAGCATGTCTCTAACCTGTCGCTCGCTTGTTGTAGAATGGCTGCGACCACTCAACAGGTAGGTGCTCGGTTCACACACCCAACCGTCCTAAAGATAACTCTCATTTAAGAGCCCAATAACTGCACCATCGATCGATCATTAGGACTTATTTGTTTTTTGATGACAGGACATTTTAGGTTGGTATAGTTTCAGTCGCTATCTCGAAGCAGCATCAGGCCATTCGTCATGCTGTCACGGAGACAGGGCACGAGAAACAATCAAAGTCACCGCATTGATAGTGTTGATTGAGGGAACTGATGGAACGTGAATGGATGGAAGTCATGTGTGACGTCAAGCTAAACTCTTTTGTTTTGCTTTTCGATCAAAATATGAGCCTACATAATATCGACGGTTAAAAGGAAATAGGGTAGGAAAAATCCCCATGAACCAAATTGTTCAGGACAGCTGTTTATAGTTTGAAAAATGGTCACAACTTTCTTATTTATTATCGTAACGTAAAAATGAAAACAGCTTTAAAATCGAGAAAAATAAAAGCATTAATTAGTTTTTTATTTATAAGAGTAGAATGGCATTCAAAAGTCATTTTTGACAAAAATGTCGCTTATGCCCTATTTCCTTTTAACCGTCGATATGCATATGAGTTGCAAAGAGGTATTTTTGCTTGCTCTAATTGCACATATTAAACACTTTTAGGTAGAAGTGCCTTTACTTAAGATTATACAGTTCAGCCAATAACTTATTGACGAGAATCCGCTGTGGACCAGTATTCACCATAAACTCGTCAATAGTAGTCCGACAACGGCCAATTCAGCTTAAATCTCTATAAATAAGATCTATAATCGCTTAATACTTAGCGTTGAGAGCGGAAATGTTGTTTTTGTTTGCATACTTGAGATTATGGAAGGCAAGTTTTGCATACCGCAGGCCATGGTCATAAAATACAATACATTACGAGCGAACCAGCGGCTCCCGTGTTACGTGATACACGGTTTTAATCGAATATCAATGAATAATCAATAACCTATTGCACACTTTCATTTTAATCTACTGCCTACTCTAGCCTACTTTTTAAGGAAAAGAAAAAATAAGCATATTTTTCTCTCGCTCACACACTCCTTTACTTTACATTGAAATGTAGGTAAGTATAATTTAGAAAAAGACAATCTTTAAACAAAATAATAAACATTGTAATGTCCAAACATCGGAATGTGAGCAAAGAGAAACACATTCATTGATCGGTCACATCATAAACGACAAATTCGAGTCTAAAACATCGTTATCAGTATCACTGTTCCTACTCTAATCTCCAAGCAATAAAATTTCGATGGACCGAAGAAAAACTGGGTACGCTCGATAACCATAAATTTGGGCCGAAACGGATGGGACAAATTTTTATAATGGGCCTCCCCCATTTGAGTGCTGAGTCGCGTTAATGACAGGCTAACAGTTTGTTTTAACATCATTATAGGAGCGTATCAGACATTCCATCAGGGTTACCTGCCGCGGTTGCGCTCGCGCACCTACAGCGGTACACATGTCCCTGCCATCCGATGCATGCACAGATAAATCGAAAGATTCCAAATGATTCTTATCTTTTTAGATATTTTATTTATAACTATCACAGTTTCTTAGTTTAAGGGTGCATTTACACCAGTTTAATTAATACAAATTATTTCAAGACTATTTATTTCTCAGTAAATTTTCTAAGTAACAAAGTTTATTAGGGATATATAAATATTAAATCAATAAAAACATATACAATAATTATTAACTAAAAGTAATACATAACAAAAATTAAAAAAAATAATAATAATACAATATAAATTATTAATAGCAATATAAATTACTATTAATACAAATTAGTGATTTTAGGGTTCCCTAACTCGAAAGACAAAATTTGAGACTCTTAGGAGCTCATACGATTCAGTTTCATTGGCATCAACCAAACCAATGCAAAATAAAGTTAGGTAACTTTTTAGTGGTTTGCTTCTTAGGAATAGATCTCAATTAAGAACTTGGTACTAAGATTTTATTGGCAGTAAAATCGAGCGTTAACAAAAAGCGTTATGTTATTTGATATACGTATCTGACAATAGATGGTAGTATTATTACATGTATTATTTACAAAACATGTGTATGACACCTCAGTCCATGAGTCCGACTCGCACTTGTTCGTTTTTCTTTTGGTTTTGGATTTATTTATTATAATATATGATAGTGATTTGATTAATAAAAATAAAAAGAAGTTCAGTTATTATAACTTAAGTACCTATAGGTATATTTGAATTATGATGGTAAAGTCAATAAGTAAACGCATAATAAGTTTATACTTATTATGCGACTCTACCATCGTAATTCAAATATACCTATAGGTACTTAAGTTATACTTAACTGAACTTCTTTTTATTTTTAATTTTTAAATATACCTATAGGTATATTTGAATTACGATGGTAGAGTCAGTAAGTAAACGCATAATAAGTTCATACTTTTACCTTACTTATTATAAAGTCCTACCAAAATCTACATTAAATATTAAAATATTCAGATATAAAATCAATTAAAGCCTTCAAAAACTGTCTCGATGATTAATAACTATTCGGCGGTAGGTATACGTTGGGTCCACGGTCCGGAGCGAGCGGTCGGGGTGAGTTCGCGGGAGGCCTCGGTCGGATAAGTACCTCTCCCACTCCCATACATATCTCACAGACAGAAACACGCATTTACAATTACCTTATCTTTTATACGGTTGCCTTCTTACATCACGCTACAAATATTTGTGATTATTGTATTTGTCAACCTTTCGTACCATGTAAACCATATGATATAGGAGCAGTATGCCAACTTTCTCACTTTTAGATAATTAGCTGTGAGATCGCTGCCCGTCACTTAGGGATGGAATTACGAAAAAACCTTTCTTAAAAAAAAACCTACAATTTGCAGAGAACACATCCTCCAAATTTGATGTCCAGCACCAGCGTTTTAAGTTTTGTGTTTATAGGGTTATCAGTCAGTCAGACAAATCTTTGAATTTGATACCTATTTAAATATCCAAGTCAATGTTTTCGAGTCGATTTCTATATATTTATTGGGCAAGTATGACCATAGAATTTACTAAAATAAATAAAATAATTAACTCAGAGACAGAAACAGTGCGAGGGTTGACCAAAATGCCCAACAGAACACAAAGCCAATTACAATTGATTTTCAACGACCGTTGTGTTAAGAACGAAACTGACATTTCAATAGCAAAAAAGAAAAGTGTTGTGCGCGCATCCCAAATGATTTAGCGCAGTCGTTTAAAGACAGAGGTTCCCATGGGAAACCGTCTGCAAATATTGACATTACAGAAACATGTTTATATGCACTTAATGCATCGCTCACCTTTTTTATATTTTATTTGTTTAGAACGCGCAAGGCAGACGGTGCGTCGGCCTCTTGTTCAAGTTGTTTTTGTCGTAATATTGTTTAACAGGTAGTGTCTAATAAACGATACAAAAGTTTTATTTGAACTGTGTGATGTTAGTAACTTACATTTTACACTTTCATAACTACTTATCACTATAAGGTATTTTAATATCATGGCCATAAATTACGAGATGACTAAAAATATTTGTTAGTATTTCAGATATAAAGTTTAAAGAGCAACCGTTATGAAACTACTTCTTTCTTATAAAAAATCTACTACAAGTTTTAAAAGAAGTTTATAAAATCACTAGCTGCACCCCGCGGTTTCACCGTAAGAATATCGGGATAAAAAGTAGCTTATGTGTTAATCCAGGCCTCCAGCTATCTAGATACCGAGTTTCATCGCAATCGGTCCAGTAGTTTTTGCGTGAAGGAGTAACAGACATACATACACACATTCACATTTATAATATTAGAAGGATATAGTGGTTGACAAAAAAAATCATACTTTAATCTTTGAACAACCTCAACATTGATACAAATTATCCACTACATCAAAATAGGCAACGGCTACATAATTACAGGTCACGTAATAAGAAATAGAATGGCATTTGATCTACGAAAACCAATTTAGGCAATAAATGGGAGAGCCCGAGGAAGCTTTTTTAGTTCCTCGGTTTTGGTATTGGTTATGGAGTTACACCGTAGCGTAATGTTTTGGTAATCTTAAACGATTGGATGTATTTTCTTCTTTACAATTGCTCATAACGTATGTCATAACGTGTCCAGTTTTTTGGCGGGAACGAGTTAACAACATGTCGTGCTGCAGTTTTATTTTCATGAAACTTAGTTGTAACCCGAGTTGAATTGTATAATTCTGGTGGAATGTTATTCAATTTAGTTCTGTGAAAGTGCACAAGTGTAGTGAAAGTAAAAATCAGTGTCAAACATTAAGTTTTCTTGTTGTCTCCAAATCTCCTATTAAGGTAATGGTAAACTTGCCACCGCTGTACTATAGCCCCTGACTTGACGGACTATGACGACTTTGACTGTTTTGAAACACTTTAGGCCCGATTTATGAAAAATCGGGTCATAATTTGATGCTAAATATAACTTGACACTGGCTGTGCGAAAACATAATTAATAAAAAAAAACGTAGGTGTCACTATGTTTTAGTAGATAGGAGAAATTAGTACGGTCATTTTATGTTTTAGAAATAAGTGCTTAGCTAGGCACCTATTTAAGAGGAAAGGATACCGGGCGCTCTCTCTATACAAACGTAATCGACTGTTTCCTCCCTGGATAATGATAATAATAACAAGACAGTTCTAAGTTTTATGCAACAAAAATATTTGCTCTAGTGTCATTATCCAGGGAGGAAACTGTCAAATACGTTTGTATTGAGAGAGCGCCGGTACCCTTTCGCCTTAAGATCCGGTAAGATTTAAGTAGAACGAATTCATGGGCATCCGTAGCCGAATGTTAAATGAATAGGAAAGAGTTTTAGTGAAAACTGCTTATTTGCAACTCGATAATTATAGAAGATTGAACTTAACCAACAAGCAATAAAGAGAATTCTCCTCTTTTAATCATCAGTTATTATTTTTCAAAGACATAGTTAAATGATGCAGGAAACGTATTCCAATCTAATGATAAATACGAAATAGGCACGGTGTGACTAGATATCAATTTGCGGTCAAAATAATGGGTCAAAATTACGTGTTATGTCCTTGCTATGTCCATGTGGGAATGCGCAAGTTATTCCATCATGTTCCCCTAATTACAGGTCGATGGATGTACAAATTATAGCCTGCCGATGAATCAAGGGCTGGGTTCACATGCCGCCGCCACATTTCAGCCTAATCATTTTATGAACGGTCCCAATTCTTATCGAATTGTGTGTCATTGTGTTGACGTCAATGACGTTCTTTAGCCGAAGTTTTATAAATTACTAGCTGCGCCCCGCGGTTTCACCCGCCTAAGTCCCGATCCCGTGGGAATATCAGGATAAAAAGTATCCTATAGCCTTCCTCGATAAATGGACTATCCAACACAAAAATAATTTTTCAATTCGAACCAGTAGTTCCTGAGATTAGCGCGTTCAAACAAACAAACAAACAAACTCTTCAGCTTTATAATATAAGTATAGATGAATTAAGTTTAAAATAAGAGCGGTGTTGGCTTAGTGGTAGATATCCCGACTTTCATTCTGAAGGTCGTGGGTTCGAAGCCCAGCCGGCCGTGCACCAATGTATTTTTCTTAAGAAAAATGTATGTGCGCTAATTGACATTGCTCTTACGGTGAAGGAAAACATCGTGATGAAACCCGCGGCTTATTTGGCTCCAGATGTATTGACAAGTTCTCTCCTCTGGACACGGTCGACTAAGCTGAGAGGGTAGTAGGTGCTGGGCAAGCCTACTCCATCCTCACGCAAAAAGGACCCAATTAAAAAGAGTCTAGTTGCGGAAAAAAGCCCGTATGCATACAAACATAAGTTTAAAATAAAAAGGAAGGTTTTTGATTTACTTAAGCAATTTCGTTCCACTGCTGGTGGGTTTCTTTTACAGCTTCATCTCGGTCCTGGGAAAACTTAGATCGTTGCGCCATCTTTTCCAGGTTCTGTCTCAATTTCAACGTCATTCGTTTTCTCACTCATTGTGTGACAATCTTAGCCCATCTTTAGTCCAGATGCAACCGATTCGTGTCTCGCCTAATCCCACTTTGAGTTAGTAGTCTTCAAAACGGTAGGTTATTTATATTAAAAAGCTCCAACTCAATTCTAAAAGTATCCCATAGTTTAATAATCAAATAAATCAATAAGAACAACCTAAATACAAAATATGTGAAGAATAACAACAAAGTATAGCGTGTGTAATCAACATTCAGATATAAATAACTTGCGTGGGCATCTACAACCCTCCAATTGGTTCTCAAATATTCAAACGAAATATTTTATGTTTAAGACATCAAAATCAATTATTATGCCCAAACTGGACCTATTCCTTGAGTTATTTATCATTATGATCTCGATCAGAAAAGGAATACGACGGAGAATAACTTATTTAGTGCTACCAAGGGATACTGGGTCTTAACTAAATGTGGACAGATACCGATATTGTTTGCCTGATCATCTTCGGTGCTCACTTGCTCAGAGCGATTTGGATTTGGGATACATGAAAGCGTGCAAAGGATTTGGACTGTTTACGACTACGTGGGTGGTTATGGGCGTGGCATACCCTATCCTTCTCCCACTGACCATCAGTTCATACGTCTGTCTCTCCATCGGCCGCTCCCACAGGACCTTTCTTGTTAATATATTTTTTGTTCCTTTCAACTCGCTTATGGAATGGTCAGAAGAGCAAATATTTACTCACGATTTTCAAAACCCTGTTTTCATACTACCAGTCCTTAAAGCAAAGATGATGACTTGTTACTTTGTTATTTTTAGGGTCTGTTTCACTCGAGTTAAGTGCCACTTTCATAAATATCTTCTCTTTTAGTTTAAAGATTCTATTTAACAGCACGTCACTCACTTGACCGAACCGATTTACAGCAATAAAACTGTTTAATGATTATGACATTATAATATAAAACCCTTAATTGATATCTTTCAAAAATCTAACAGTTTCAACAGGTACAATTAAGTAAATTAATTGAAAGCTCTGGAGTTTCTCACGTTCGCTTCACCGACCAAATACAACATCAATTTTCTCCCTAAATAGCTGTGGTCAATTATTGTTTATAACTATTAGCACGACGTATATTGGAATTCCTTTAATTGAAACTGTGTGGAGAGAAGGCAGGTTGCGCAGGCGCAGGCGGGCCGGCGGGGCGGTCGATCTAAAGGCTAATACAGACTAAAGACTTGCGACTATTACAGCCTTCATCAAATTACTAAAAGTTATATACACACGTGTTTTATCCGTAGAACATGATGTCATAAAACTCATAAAACATGAGTAAGGTATACAATCAAAACACGTGTACCTGATATAAGCATTGTATTCGTCATTGTATACCTACTACGAATTTGTAGAGGTTCTTATTGACTTTGGGCGAAGGTATCGGTCGATCGAAAAGTCTCTAATCTGCCTTCGCATGGCGATGAGGACCTCACACGCGCCCTCGCTCGCGCCGATAAAGAAATTATCTTCTTTCCGACTAACGACCACCATAACCTGCATGATGCCTAATTGGTGGGTGCCGTTGGCTACGGCCGAGCATTCTACAAACTCACTTAGTACAATCAAAAATATAATACTTTGGCGGCTTTGGAATTACTTTACTCATTTTTATGACTCTAATAGGTACTTTTTAGTAATTTAACTGAGGTTGCATTACTATACATACTTAGTAAGAAGCAAGTAAACTATTAACGAGTCCACGTTGGGACGAGTTTAAGGAATCCTTATAATAGTTAAGCCATGACCGTCCGTCCTTACGTGGCTTAATTCAGTGAAATCAGTACTAGAAAGCTGTAATTTGTTATAAGACGGTTTGGATAAACAAATAAAAATTAAACACCTCAAACAATTTTTTATACAATATGTACTAATAATATTTTAAGGACTAAAGATTTGATTGTTTGTTTGAATTGAATAAGTTCCGAAATTACTGGACTGATTTTAAAGAAACTTGGTATGAGGAGACATTGTTTCGTAGGGAGTAATATAGCTTACTGTTTATCCCGATATTCCCACAGGATCGGGAGTTATGCGGGTCAAACTGCTGAGCACTGCTAGTAAAGTGTAAAATAATAATAAAGTTAGATTGAAAACTTTATTTTTCGTCTATTCCATGATGTGGAGAGTCCTTGGATAAGTTTTTGGAATCTTTAAAAATCATTTTCGAATCAGATATCCAAATCCATTTGCGATATATAAAAAAAATCGAAAATAAAAAAAAACGACTAATCACTTCGCAAATAATAAAATTTAAAACCATACTAATTGACATTAATACACAGATGGATCACACAATTATAATAAAAACTATTATAAAATCAAATATTTTAGGTATTAGAATAAGTAACTAATAGATGATTGTAATTTATAATATCATTAATTTTTATTATAATAATCTACTCATAAATAATATGTTTAGTGGTAACTTGATACTTAGCACCTGTGTTTTAAAGGCAGGTGAGTATAGAAAAATAGCGTTAGAAACAAATTAGTAAGAAAAGACATCAACGCGCGCCAAAAATATTTCAACGACCCATTGTGAGGCAAACTTTATGAAACCCAATTAGCATTGGATTAACAAAACACTTTTATTTTTAACCTTTTATTTTTTTATTATTATAGTAAGTTATCTTATTTGTTATATTACGTAATTAAGGTTAAAGGGTACCGGGTCTCGTTCCATACAAACGTAGTCGACTGTTTCTTCCCTGGATAATGACACTAGCACAAATATTTTTGTGCAATAAAACCTATAACTGTCATTATAATGCGCCTATGTTTAGATTTAAAAATATATAAAAAAACGAAACATAGGGGCATTGTCACGGCAGTTATAAGTTTTATGCAACAGAAATATTTGCTTTAGTGTCATTATCCAGGGAGAAAACAGTCGAGTACGTTTGTATGGAGAGAGCCCCGGTACCCTTTCCTTTTAAGGAATTTAGAAATTGTAATCTAGAAATGAACTGATGAAATATCTAAGGATGAAATATTATTATTCATACGTTGAAGGTATCTTTTTAAAACATCCATCGTAATTTATTGTTAATATTTAGGTGCTTGCCTACGTCTTAATATTGTTGAAATTTTAGTAAATATGTATTATTATTGTGTTCTGTGGTTTAGCTATTGGTTCTAGCAAATGAAATTAGTTAAAGATCTCTCAATGACAAACTTAATATACCTAAGTGAAATGTAACTAAATGCTTATTATTTTTGCCTGCAGCTTCAAATAAACAGAAATACTCAAAAGACTATGTATACGTAGCCTTTTAAGTATGCACTTACTTACCAAGAATTTGTAAAACAAGGCAACATGAAAAAAAGTACAGGAATTTTTCATTATCTCCTTTAAAAGAATGAGTCACTTCATGTATGAATCACGATACATTAACCGCTACCTTCTAACGTTTCACTGATAATATGATAACATTAATGTTACACCGATTGTGTGCGAAGAAAGGACCGTAACATATCCCATTTGACATAACCATTCGATCAAGCAATAACTAACTTTAATGTCATTCTGTTAAGGTTTCCAACGAATGCAAATACATCATTGTTAAAAATACATAAGTGTCCTTTTAGATGCCGCTGGCGCTAGCAGAACAATAGCGATTATCTAACTCGCAGACAAAAACACAAACAGCCCATCTTGAAATTATATCGGTTGTGAAAAAATATGACAACCGGCGTTAAGGGAAAGTTAACAGGTAACAGGTACACAATACCATCACACAAAGCTTTGAGATAACGCAAACATATATATTATTTGAAATACGGTACCTACCATTTTGTGGACGCGCATATTGTTCAAGCTCTTTTAAGAATGATGTCATTCCTCATATCAGTTTCTAATTATCAAAATGAAAATTGATACCAGATAATTGATATGCGACTTTTATTAATTATTTAGTGATCTTAGAAATTCAATATCTATTAAGTTTGAGAACGATGATATCATACAATTAAAGCTTATTTTATGGCATAATAAAAAGTATTAATTTTATTTAAATAAATTCGGCGTATTAATCATAGTTTACCTTGTCTCTATCAATACCTAAATTAAAAAATTGTAAAAAAATGTTTTTGTAATGCCAAGAGGGTGACGCATTGATTTACGATTTTTTTAAACCCTTAGAGGTATTCACAAGGGTAGTGAGCGGTGCTACAACCTCCATTACACATAAAGGCTTTGTTCAAAGTTAGCGCCACTATAAAAACTATCGACGGAAGTGAGTGTACAAAGACAAAATCAAACACAGCATAACAAAATATTCAAAAAAAAACTGCATAATGCGGTTCGACGCAGTGCGTGGCCATTCGACCGCTCTTGTTAAATTTATAACAGCTCTATTTTGTTTACCTGCTTGACTCCACTTTATATTGTTCGGTTAATTGGAGGCATTTGACAATGACTTATTAATTTATTAGTGTAGTTTCGCTTTGCTTTTTATGGAGGTGCTAAAACGCCCGTCATATAAGGTTTTTGTTTTTGTAAGTCGCTCTGGGCTTATGCAAAGCAATATAAGAGTATATTATTATTACAGTCATTAATGTCCAATACAAAATATAGCAGAGATGCCATAAATGCTTTACAATACGTCAGCTATAAATTGCACAAACTTAAAAAAGAAAACAACGACGAGACGAAGAAGTCAATAGTAAATACAAGATGCCAAATAGTCAAAAAATATTTAGCCGATGTATCAAGGTAAATGAAGTTTCACTCAAGAAGAAAATTAAGCTAACAAGAGGTAAGTATTTGCAAGAACAAAATTGTAGTTAGTCGGTCAATATACCTAAGCCCATCTTGCTGTTGTACATGATATGAACAACGCTGCGCTCGCGCTATGTCGCCTGCGTGTCTCGTATTGCCTACACCTGTGACCTACACCAAAACGTACCCAAATATGTTCGCATTCCACGTCATCGTACTAATGGATGTTATATAACGCGAGTTGGTAAGGCCACGCGTGCTCACACACACTCGTCACTAAGCGATGGAAACGTTCAATGCGATACGTGTTATTCAAATGTGGTACTTGGTACTGGCACACGAATCAAGTTCTCTAGATACGGCACCTGTAGACGAATGTGCCATTTACATTGTAATGCACGCGCACTGTTTCAAACCAGTTCGATTAGGAGGGGAATGCTGTCCACATACCAGCTCCGTTTACAAATAAACTATTGTTAGAGCTGTTTACCCGCTCTTTGCATCTACAAAATGTTGCAGCACGTCCGAAACTCAAATAGATTAGCGGTGATATTGCATTGCTACATTGTTGTAAACATAAAATTAATTTTATTCATTTCTCGTAATTAGTTTCATAAATTGTAAAGAAATATTTCACCATTATCCTCCATGGAAGCTGTTCCTCCTGATCATAAAAATCTCAGCGGAGCGCCGACTTTTTCTTTACTACTACAAAACGCGTTGGCCGAGAGCGAGCGCGAGTTTAATGAATTATTTTTATAACCAAATTCTCGAAAATGTGAGTTTTATCACAGGAAAGAGAAATTGTAATAAAATTTAAATGATCTCTCTCAAACTGCACTTTTCATTTAGGACTAGATAATTATAGACATATCCCGTTCAATATTACAGATATTATGATATAGACAAGTGCGTAAGAAGTAAGTGATTGATCCCGGCATTGTGGGGGGTGGGGGGATGGAGGCTGCGCGGGCGCAGTGACCGCCGCAGCCAGGTGCGCCCGGCCATCGACACCATAAAATTAATAACCCGTCGTCGTGCCTCCTAACCAATGCACTTTTGAGCATCATGCACACTCTATATGCGAACCAAGTATTGTACAAAAATAAATAATCTCATACAATTTCATATCACTGTTACGGAGCATCGGTAAAAGCTTATTTTTAAGCCGAAGTTGGTATTCCGAGTTATTCAAATACTTATCTAATTCCTACCATAAAAAACATAAAACGATTGAAACTCTTCGGATTGAGTAACAAGTTTGATTGTAATTATTAGATAACTATTGAATGATATGGTCTCTTGGCTATAAAAGTAATTTATCTGCAATAAAATATTAACCTGTTTACAATAAGTGTGCTTGATATTTGATCAAGAAAAGACGTACTTACAATACCTACAAGTACATAAACGTTAATAGAGATTTTCCTGTATGAACGGTCTCTTACCACTTATTACATTGCGTTACAGCAATTCTTAGAGATATGTCTGGCAACTGTATTTTTTCCTACATTCATCCAACTGCAATTGTTTTTAATAAAAACTACCGATAGGAATCAATTAAAAATTCTTATTGGAAAGACATCCTGAAGAAACAAATACCCATAAAAACTTACATTCATGTCCGTTTTATTGCAAATAGAAATAATCAATCTATACTTAATATGTAGTATAAAGCGGTAAAGTTTTAAAACCTTTTGTCTGAATAAACCGGAAGATCTCACAAAAACTTGATATGGATAAATTTGTTTTTGTTAGATGAGCCGCGGTTTTTGCTGCCAAATTGAATTAT
This sequence comes from Idaea straminata, assembly GCA_951213275.1. Classification (NCBI taxonomy): domain Eukaryota; kingdom Metazoa; phylum Arthropoda; class Insecta; order Lepidoptera; family Geometridae; genus Idaea; species Idaea straminata. The sequence goes on from OX577850.1 coordinate 7,107,920, forward strand.
CATATTTGATCCTTCCAACGGACAAAGGTTCATTCAGGTTTTATATTAGATTCATATTTAATGAGGGTCTTAGGCGGTTGTCGAGGAAGTGCGGGCGGTACGGGCGCGGGCGTTGTCGGACAGACGACGTGGCTCTACGAGGGGCGCGCCGCACCGCCATCGGTGCGCGGGCAGCGCCCCGGAGGACTCCACTCAGCGCGAGACGGTGAGTCTGCCTGATAAAAGAGGATTTTATCCGCTCGATTTAGCATGAAATTGGAACACAAAGTGAATAAAGCCACAAGATTGTAAACATTACGAGCTGCCCTTTTTACTGCGGGTATTCGGCTTATTTACGGGTTATTTTTATTGGTCACTGCGATGTCCGCTTCGAGCCCTCTATTTATTACCTTGTTAAAGTCTAGTTAACGAAGTAGGTAGGTACTCAGTAGAGTACTTACTAAAGTACCTATAGGGCATGCGATGCACTTAATTGGATATTTATCGCTTGCTCCAACGGAGCTTAATTGATTCGCGCAGTAACTGACAGTTAAAAGTACGATTCAGGTTCGCTGTAAATTGAATTGGTATAAAAAAACAGAAATGTTATTGTATCGTTTTCAAGGCGGCTAGTGTGATTGGTAGATGTATTCATCTATATCCACGTTTACAGACGGTCTCACGCAATCCTGTCGCACAACATAGTGTAAAACGCGTAGGTTGCACGTTCCCACGCGAGAGGGAACGTCGATTCCTCCAGAATGAATGACTCACTAATCTCAAAGCTCAATTTCCACAAGTCATAGTGCAATTAATAATATGCGGCATCCTGTCGAATTATCTCTCGTCGAGGCAGGGGTCCGGGCGGCTTTAATTTACCACAATGGAAGTGGGTTCTGAGAAGCGTTCACCAGCGAGGCGGGCCGATTCTTCGACGAAAACAAACAGAAAATAATTATCATAAAGATGAAGAGCGACCGCTCGACTCGCTCGCTGCTAATGGGAGCCCACCTGGCCGCACCATACCGCGCTGTGCTCGCTACCCCACCGCCCTCATACATTCCATACCACACCAAACCAACACACACTAATCAACAACTTCTAATAAGGATATGATTGGTTTTTGATTGCGATTCATAAAATCTGGTCATTAAAACACAACTTCGTTTATTTACATCTGACCATTCAAATATTGTATTTTTCGTTTTAAGAACCTACGATGGTAGATTTATATTCCATTTTAAGATTTACATATATGCAAGGAAGGCCCTTATGCCATGGAAAATTGCCTACCTATAATGCATTTCCTCCATACTTAATGCGACCTACCAGTTAACAGACCTTCTCCATCCTAAGGTTGCCTGAAAGAAATCACTTTAAGCGATAAGGCCTGTTTGTACAATTTAGTAGTTAATAAGCTTTCTCGTCCTTTTTGTTATTTTCAATGTTTTCGTGTGTTGTACAAATAAAGTGTTTATCTATCTATTTCAATGCGTGGTCAATTTTCATATTTCATGTTTTTTTTATTTTAACCAATGTAATGTTGCTACGACATTTAATCTAAAATTTCGTAGCGTAGCACATTTTTTATTATATTGCCTACCTACCTGAAATTAAGAAAGAGTTCCCACGGTAATACAAATAGGTAATCTTCCTTTACCGTCTGTATTATGAAAGTATAATCCCTTTCAACTACATTTAACAAAACAAAGACTTTTGCAATTTTAACAAAGCAATTGACCACAGATAAGTAAAGATAGTCCCATTCACTTTGTTAGTTAACAGAATTAACTGTTACGGATCCTACTTGTTCAAACTACTTCAAACTAATTACTATAATGACGGTTCCTTTATTGCTGCCGTTTCATACTTCCAGGGATCCTCACCTAAATTCAATGTTAACTATTTACCGATCTCACTTATTATCTTCGTACTTCTAACACGGTGAGAGAGTCCCCTTATCTCAACTATGCGAGCTTACGGTATTCTAAACAAAACTATTTGCTATTCCTAAATGAAATTCAAAGAATGTATGAACAAATTGTTTTTTTAATTGAACGCGTTATCAGGATGGTTTTGTCCGGTAAAGTAGACCGCCATCGAACTGTGAAAGGAGAAAGATAAAATACTTTGACGAATTCTTTGACTGCCTATCTCAGTAGTGGAATATGTTGTTTTTAGTGTACTTTTTTAGTCGGCATTCGAATGGAGTTTTTGCAATGCCGCCGCACATCGCCCGGTGGTCCATTAACTTCGAACAATGGTCCACTCGGTGACTCGATTTCTATTAGCAGTTTTATCTAACTTTGACGCAGTTTATGTGATTTTTTTATCGGAGTTTCATTTTCTCGTTTACTTTTAACAACTAATTAGTGTTTATAGTACCAGGAATATTTCTGGTGGGTCTTTCGTTTGGCAGAAACATGGGCCAATTCAGATTTAATGGAAATATTGAGAATTACACAGAGAACAATTTAATATGTAGCTTAAGGGCAGGTGCTAATAAAGCTACCAAAATCTACCTTTGTTTTAAGCAACTATAAGTAATCAAATACTCTTTTTTTGTTATTTGGATATGAATGAATATTGTAGTTTAATAACCATATTTTTGTTTATTCTGGTTGAAAACATGATATGAACAACTTCGTTCGATAAAAAAGTGTTAGAAAACAGAGAATTATTAGATCGTTTATCGAGTTTTATTCAAAAATAGTTAACGTTTGTTTCTAAAAATGAATCAAGTGATGTTTTGACCTCTAAGAACTATATTTGTGGATAATAATGCTAAAATGTTTTGCATATCGATCAAATATAACAGTTAGCACGCAGCACGCTACGTCTTTGAGAACGCGGGCTAAGGTAATGTGAATACCTATACACGGTACTGGAAGAGCGCCTTAAGTAGGTATTATAACATAAATATTTCGGGCATAAATATTTATGTATTTATGCATAAAAACCTACCGTAAAAACTTACCAAGGAACAAATTCGTTTTATATTTAATAAAAAGATACTAGCACTAACATAAGACATAAAACTGTACAAAGAATTTTATCAATTACATAGATAAAGACAAGGGAGGCTGCCCCCCGCGGTTCCATGACCATTTCAAAGAATTTAATATTAATGTGGAGAAGGTCTTTAAAAATTATTGAATCAAGAATTTAATAAGGTTTTATTAAATACAAAATAGGGAGCTTAAGAGCTACAATGTAGTAAGTAGGCTTGAAGTCAGCGCGCTCAATTTTATCTGTAGGTAGGCTCAATTTTAATTAGTCGCATACTTGAAACACTTAATTAACCTACATAAAACTCCATAATATTTTATACATTTTAAACGAACGAATCTCCTTAAAACGTACTCGTAAACACTCGGAAAAGCTTTCTTTAATTGGAGTTTATTGTCGGAATACAGAACGTAAAAAACACCTAAAAATCTTTTTAAGATACCTAAGGACGCTTCTACATGGTACTTTTTACAAGTTAAGTGTTCATAAACAGTTTAGGTTCTTACGAAAACTTGAAAAGTACGCACAAATATTCGATTTAATTTGATTTTGAAAAATTAATGACGCAGATAAGCAAGTTAACGTTGGTACTTAGGTGCTTAATTTAGACTTTTTTACTACCTGTTTCACTAAAAATAAGGAGCTTCTGGTTTTCACTGTTAGATTTGCATTTTGAAAGTTAATAACTTAGTTTGTTCTTTGCTCGAAAACTAGTTAATAAACAAAAATATATAGGTACTCACCTATTTATCTGCATATTAAATAGAAGAGCAATAGAAGAATTCTGAAAAATCTACATTTATGTTACAAAAGTAAATACTTCTTCCATATTTCATATCCATTTAAAAGTCCAAGGAAAATTTTACGATTTCTTAACATTCCAAAAGGCGGTTAATGAATCCCCGTATCTGCCTTTTAATAGACATTTTATACTATGTTTAACTAGTAATAACTACACATTACTATAGGTACTTAGTCAAGCTTAAGTAATTACAACGCAGGTCATGGATAGGTATTATAAATAGAAAGATGATGTAGAAAAGGAGTAGGTATAATAGTAGTTCTGCATTTAGAAAGTTTTTCCTATGAATAGCTGTACTATAAAAGTTACTAGAAGTCCCGATAAAAATAAAAATAAATCTACCTATTTGTGAATTTAAACCATCCAGGACGTCACCCAAACGCATACAAAAAAAAACATTTAAATCCGTCCAGCCGTTTAGGAGGAGATCAGTGACATACACACGTACAGTAGAATTGTATTAAATTAAATAAATAAAATAAATTATTAACCAACTTCAAAAATAAAGTTGTCCATTCGTTGCTGAAAGGAATTGCGTGCCCGATTCTATACTTAATCATACAGTTAAAAAAAAAATACCTTGTCTAGTTAAGGTAATTAAAATTACTTAATTATTTATTAATTAGACTTTAGGTCTTACCACACACTGTTGTTTAGCACTCTCGAAGAGGAAGGTTTATATGTATAATAAATGGCTAATATAGCCGTACGAAACAGAGGCGGATCGCTAGTTGTAGATAAACGAATAACTTAATTTAGGTCAACGAAAATGCTATAGCTACGAGCATTACCTATAGGTAAGTAAAGTAGATATTGCCTCGTAAAATAGTTATAACAATAACTAATAAGAAATCATAGCTCTGTAATTCCTGAAAGAGATCAACAATAACACTAAATTTCAATAACATTGTTCGCAAGATAGGTAGGTTAGTAGATTTCCAACGAAAATTATTTAATCTTACAACGTTTAAGAAAAACAGCACGCTTCTGTTTGTAAACGAACATGGGCCTTGGAAACTGCAACTAAAATGTTTCAACCTTTATTCATACGCAAGAAAAAACTCTATTCCTTAAGTCTTAAGAATTATTTTCGATAAGCACCCGGTTCCTGTTTTCAGTCAATCATCGCCCAATTAATTTGAATCTGTATCAGCTGTTAATAAGGCATGTTTTACATCAAAATATGAATCGGTCCGAGTCCAAAAAGTGTTTACTAGTAAATCACGATCGTTTTGTGTTGAGTAAAGTTCTATTTAGACGGTTTACTGGGAAGCGTTTGCCGAGATTCGAGAACGATACTTCCATGGTAATTGACTGGAATAACAAATACTGTAGGTATAATAATTGGGTCTAGAAGTTGTGGTAAATCTATAGATTAGGGACCTACTTAGACACAGATTCCGCTGATAAGATCGATTCTTTATCCTAATCTATACCTCTCTACTAATCTTTCCACGGTAATTGACTGGAATAACAAATACTGTAGGTATAATAATTGGGTCTAGAAGTTTTGGTAAATCTATAGATTAGGTACCTACTTAAACACAGATTCCGGTAATAAGATCAATTCTTTATCCTAATCTATACCTCTCTACTAATCTTTCCACGGTAATTGACTGGAATAACAAATACTGTAGGTATAATAATTGGGTCTAGAAGTTTTGGTAAATCTATAGATTAGGTACCTACTTAAACACAGATTCCGGTAATAAGATCGATTCTTTATCCTAATCTATACCTCTCTACTAATCTTTCCACGGTAATTGACTGGAATAACAAATACTGTAGGTATAATAATTGGGTCTAGAAGTTTTGGTAAATCTATAGATTAGGTACCTACTTAAACACAGATTCCGGTAATAAGATCGATTCTTTATCCTTATCTATACCTCTCTACTAATCTTTCCACGGTAATTGACTGGAATAACAAATACTGTAGGTATAATAATTGGGTCTAGAAGTTTTGGTAAATCTATAGATTAGGTACTTAAACACAGATTCCGCTGATAAGATAGATTCTTTATCCTAATCTATACGTCTCTACTAATCTATAATCTGTGTTTATTTTCTATACATATAAAATTTTGTCCTGACTGACAGATCAACGCACAGCCTATACCGCTGATCGTAGAGACCTGGAACTTGGAGGGTGTGTTCTTTGTATGACGTAGGCATCCGATAAGAAAGGATTTTCCAAAATTCTACCCCTTAGGTGGTGAAAAAGAGGGTCAAAGTTTGTATGGGACAAGGTGATTCCTTGGTCTATTTTCGACATCTACGCGGACCAAGTCGCGGACAAAAGCTAGTCAGTCTTTAAAATAAAATTCTCGTGTCGCGGTGTTAGTTGCCATACTCCACCTAAACGGCTGAACCGATTTAGATGGAAATTTAAGTGTTTATTCGTTAGGTCTGAGAATCAAACGTTTGCCGGGACAGCTAGGCTTTTATAAAGAAGAACGATTTGATTGCTTTTTTGTTTGAATTGAAGAGGCTCCGAAACGACTGGACCGATTTTAATGAAATTTGGTATGAAGATACATTGATCTATTGGAAGTGACATAGGCAATTTTTTATTTCGATATATCCCACGGGAGTTACGCGGGTCAAACCGCGCAGCGCTGCTAGTTTATTATAAATCCGTAAGGTTATTTATTTGTTTGTTCCCACTTCACGGTCAAACGACTGAACCGATTTCGATGAAAATCGGCATAGAGGTAGTTTAGGGGATACAGGACATAAGATATTAATATGCCCGCGGCATCGGAACTAACGGGGGTAAAGCCGCGGGGCGCAGCTTGTTAGTAACATAGGTTAAAATAAATAGGTCATAAACTAATCAAATTTATTTTCACTAAAATTAGATAATATTATTTAACAAGTTTATCATTCATCAATTAGAAATTCCTTTACTGATTTATTGTATTTATCTGGTAAGATATCTGTCATTTCCTTCCGCGTTAGCCAATTTGCTTTCGAATTTGTGATCCTTCCGCTCTCATAACTAGCATAGTAAAAGAAAACCTGAAAAAAGGAAAAATACATATACATATTATCTATACTAATATTATAAAGCTGAAGAGTATGTTTGTTTGAACGCGCTAATCTCAGGAAATAGTGGTTCAAATAGAATCCATTTGATTGAAATCCATTTGTCGAGGGAGGCTATTAGACCAGGGTTGATAATTTTTGAAACCAAAAAAAATTGTAGTAGGATGAAGTGGGAAGTGGGGGGTTTTTAAGAACTTCCCGAACTCGGATCAACCGTAATTTATTTTTCCTTTCATTTTGATCATATTCCCCTCCTTTTCTAATGGGTTTCATCGTACTGTAATTTTTTTTTATTTTTTACCATTTTTGAAGGCTTCGGCACTGGTCTATATAGGCTATTTTATATTTCGATATTCCCACGAAAAGATTTCCATTTTCCGTCAAACCAACATTTAAAAAAAATATTGGTAAGTGCTATCCTTTATTTTATGCACAAACTACTGAACCGATTGCGATGAAACTTTTTATGTAGGTACCTCGGGTCCTGGAATGGGCTACTTATAATCCCAATATCCCTACAAGCATCGAGATTTATGTGGGTAAAACTGCAGGGTGCAGCTAGTCAAAAAACTTGTCAATACGTCTGGACCCTACTAAGCCGCGGGTTTCAAGCAAAATTCAAAAAATCACTGGCTGGCCGGAATTCGAATGCACGCCTTTCAAAATGAAACTCGAGGTATCTACCACTAGCACATGAGTAAGGAATAGAATCAGAGACTAAGATTATTCGGAGCTGTCAAAATTGATTACGTAATCATGTAGGGTTGGCACAGGTGGATTATACTATATAAAAAAAATGTGTATCAGTGTCTTTTATTATGGGCGTTTATTTTGAAGCGGTGACAATGTAATCTGAATTTTGATGAATAATAAATAAATAAATGATGAACATAATACCTATATCAGAATTTTTATGGCTTTCCGGAAAGCTTTACTGTCACAGAACCAAACGTTAAATACATTTACGTTGCGTATTCACAAGTAGTGTATTAAACATGTACAATACTATCCGTCGCGTCTAGTCACCACAAGACAAGCTTAGTTGCTTATATTGAAGCACTCACTCACTTACTCAATGGTTCCCACCCTTCCCCCCTCCCTCCCAAAAGAAAGAAAAGTATAAGAACCACTGTAACGTCATTTCCATGAAATTATATTTCAATACGAGGGCGGCACTGAAAATTTCGGGAATCAAGGAAGTGACACAACATTACTATTTAAAAATGTATTTATTGCTTTTCGAAGTATTCTCCGCGAAATTTGACACTTTTTCCATACGATGGAACCAATCATTAAAGCAACCATTCCATTCGGAAGTTGGGGTCTCCAAAATGGCCGTTTTGTAGGCGTCCACAGCTTCTTCAGGTGATGAAAATCTCTGACCACGCAATTTATTCTTTATTTTAGGGAAAGTATAGAAATCATTAGGGCTTAGGTCGGGGCTGTACGGCGGATGGTCTAATAATTCTATGTTTTCTTGCTCTAAAAACTCTTTTGTTCTGTTCGCGGTGTGAGAACTCGCATTGTCGTGATGGAGATGAGCGGCGGCTGCAGTTCTCTTTACGGAGTTCAGAAACGACCTGTGGCAAACAAATGCTAGCATACCATTCTGCATTAACCGTTCTTTGTCCCTCAAGAGGAATAGTCACAACATGGCCGGTTTTGGAGACAAACGTGGCCACCATTTTTTATTGCAACACTCCGTGAACGAACAATTTTTGTTGGCTTTAACTCATTTTCGAACACCCAAACTCGTGACTGGTTTTTTGTTTCGGGTTCGTACGCGTATATCCAGGATTCGTCACCTGATACGATGTTGTATACAGCATTTGAGGATCGTGCGTGGAATCTTTCGAGAGTTCTGACGCACCAAGTAACGCGAGCCACTTTTTGCTCTTCACAGAGCGAATGCGGTATCCATCGGGAAAACAACTTTTTTTACACCTAATTGTTCATGCAAGATTATTTGTATTTGACTCATGCCAATGTCTAAAATTGCCTGAATTTCGAGGTATGTTACATGTCGATCTTCCTCAATCAGCTTACGCACAGCATCAACGTTTTCTTGGGTGAGTGCAGTTTTTGGACGACCTTGACGGGGATCATCACTGAGCTTGACACGTCCACGTTGAAATTCAGCAAACCAGCGATAAATTGTGGTTTTGGATGGGGCTTCATTACCAAATGCAGAAATCATCCGGTCAACACACTGTTTTTGTGATAAACCACTTCGAAAGTCATAATAAATCATCGCTCTTGAATTTTCTCGCGTCAATTCCATTTTCTCAACGACTAAACAAGTTTGACAAAACCTTGTGACAAGACCGAGATTCTTTTTTTTAAATAAATGGTATTCGATTCTTAAAACCAAGGAGTTTTCAATTAAAAAGATTTAAATATGACAGGAACAGTGGAAATATTCCATTCCCGATACTTTTAGTGCAGCCTATGTAAAACATAATTTTGTTAAAACAAAACATATTTTTTTTTAATATTTGGCTAGACGACGCTGTACAGACAAAATGTCTGTGCCTCGCTCGCCTAATATGAAACAAAAAAAAATTGTTTTGAAAAAATAAGATGTCATAATTATTGTTTTTAAAAAGTTATAAGATTTAGTATTTTAGGAAAAAGACATTCGATGTAGTTGGGCACCGGGTTGTGACCGGGTTATTTCGAGGATAAGGTATGATGACATGTATTATAATGTGTACGTACGTACCAATACACGGACCAAATGAAAAATAATAAATGTTACTACTTACCTAGTGGAGTCCTTAGGATAATTAAAAAACGATATATTTTCTATTATTATTCATACAAACAGTGCAGTACACCATTTTTACTATTTTTTAAATACGCTACAATAATATGAAGCTTGTAAAAAACACGCGACGCGTGACGTTTACCACACGCATGCGAGTGTCACAGCCTTGTACTCGGGCACTGGCCGAGCTAGTATAGACCGGTTTCTCTCCGTACATGACGGGCCGCCAGTGCTCACGCACGCACGCGCGTTATGCTTGTAGTAGTGTACTTATCATAGAGCCTTGTATGACACCTTAGTCTCTGATTCTATCTCTACTCATGTGCCACTAGTCCAACACTAATCATTGTAGGTATTAGTTTTAAGGACGCATTTACGATTTGACGCGCCTGAAGTATCTACACTGACGTTTTATTCAAAATATTCGTTACTTTATACATCTGAGGCAAAGACAAATAAAGTCAACCTTTTTTATTTTCTATGACAATAAGCTTTACGTGAATTAGCAAAACATGGTGGCAAAAGATTGATGATCTATTTTTGTGGTTTATGGAGTAATTGTAAATATTTTTTTCGTTTCATTTTTAAACGAATTAATGTTTAATATTCCTATTTTATCGTAGTATAGTTTTTATTTTTTGAAATCTTCTAGTTATTAAGATCTTAGTACCGAAAGTCGGCCTATTTTCATAGTTTTTGCGGGAAGAGGCTACGGAAAACTTTTATTTTTTGTATTAAACGTATATTATTTTGAAATTTATTTTTACACATTCTACAGATAAGTGGTGTCTAATTCATTTTGTATCTTTAAAATATGTAAAACTTTGATAGATAAACCGGAAAATGAACCGGAACCAGCTATACTTTGCTAATATTTTGACACTTTCCGTAAATGCATCCTTAATTAATACTTAAAATGATAATAACAAAATATTTACATTATCTTACTGATATTATAAATGTGAAAGTTTGTGTGTGTGTATGTTTGTTACTCCTTCACACAAAAACTACTGGACCGATTGAGATGAAACTCCGTAAATAGATACCTGGAGACCTGGATTAACACAAAGACTACTTTTTTTCCCCGATATTTCCACGGGATCGGGACTTACGCAGGTGAAACCGCTGGACGGAGCTTATACATATACAAAGTTAAAATAAATGAATATCCTTGATTAGTTAAAAAACTCTAACTCGGTAGATAAACCGTGAATATAGGAAAAAAACGATAGTTTTTTTCTTCTATAAACAGTTTACTTTATAGTTTAAAAACAAATGTAACAGTTCGCTTTAGAGTAAATAATGTTTACCTTGGCACCGATTCTTCCATCGATTACCGAAGGATACTTGTACTTATAGAAACCACATGGAGCGTTCGATAAGAACTTCACCTTCAGTTCCGGGCCGCATTGCTCTTCGACTATTCTTTCGGCAGTCTGAAATATAAGCGTAGAAGAAGAACATTGGAGTATTTAAATATTTTATTTTAAAACTAGCTTATGCCTGCGACTTCGTCCGTGTAGAAGTCCCACAAACTCTGCTACTTAAGGCTTAGAATTTTGGAAAATTCTTTCTTATCGGATGCCTACGTCAAATAAAGAACAAACCCTCCAAGTTTCAGGGATCTACGAACTACAAAAATTTGCTATTTCTTTTGATTTACCATACTGTTTGTTTCCAAGAATTTATGTCTATCAGCAACACTATCCATTGTTATAAAAATATAACCTGATTATTTTTTTGGAATTTCAACAGGTTCGATTTGGTAATGAATTTTTCAAAAATCGAATGATTCAGTTTTAGTCTTTGTCAAAATCGAGCACGAAAGGAGTTTCAGCATTTTTCGCGTTCTCTTATAGTTGAGGCCCTAAAGGCCCAAGTAAAAAAGATACCCTGTATATCAAATTCTCATGTCGCGGTCTTAGTTACCAAACTCCACCTAAAGGGCTGAACCGATTAATATGATTTTTTTTGTGTAAGTATATTCGTTAGGTCTGAGAATCGAACATCTGTTTTATTTCTCTATTTTTCCTTTATATATTTTTTTGTAAATGGCAAACCAACATTTGCCGGGACAGCTAGTTTTAGATAAAACTAGAGGTGTTTTCCTAGCTTAAGTGTTATAAACCTTGTAGACAAGTACACTGCCTAATATTTGTGAAGATTTGGTCTCTTTACAAAACCTAAAATACAACATCAAAATGAAAGCAAATAAAATAAATATAAAAGTTAATTATACCTGTCGTAAAGTCTCTCCTTCTTTCCATTTAGCCTGAGGAAGTAGGGTCTTCAAGTCACTGCCAAGTTTGAGAGGTGTTACGAGAACTAGGTGTTGCTGTAGGCAGCGATCTGTTGATGACTTGTCACCTTTCTTATCTGCTTCTGAAAACGGAAACGATTATACATGAAATCATTTGGACAAGATCACATCGAAATACCTAAAAACTATGTTTTTTATGATTTTTTAGTTACTAATTGGAGAACTGGATGGAGGTCAGCAGTTGCAGTAACCAACTATTGTGCAGGAAAACATTTAACTGGTCAAGAGTGACTTGAAAAGAAGAACTGTAATTTAATTAATTTTCTATTAATTTAGTTAAATAATGTAATTTTTTAAGTGATAAACCACATGAAGCAAAAAATAAGACTAGTTCCATAATGCCTAGACTATCTCGATAGATTGCAATACTACTAGCAAACCACTAGATACTGGATTGTTTTACACATAGTAAACAGTTGATTGTAGCATATGAGGTTCAACGTTGTCCGATTGATTGGACTATGCGAACGAAAAGTAAAATAAAGTTCACGTCATCCATCACACGTCAAGTTGGACCACATGTTCAATGGGTAAAATAATACTTTTTATGTGAGTGCTGCTTTGAATCTCTCACTGCGTTTAGGACTGTATACAAGAATCCCTTGCAAAGTTTATTGATTCTAGGTCAAGGTTTACCTGTAACAATGTCAGCAAATTTGAATTTTGCCAACTCTTCATTGACAGCATCTTCGAAGTCTTGAGCAGTTATTTTACTAACAACATCCACATCTATATCTCCCATGTCTTTCTTTAACAGTTCTGCTTGGATTCTGAAACATAGGAATAAAAGAAAAAAACAATGACAAAAAATCTTTACTTTTTTAATATAAGTGTAGATAGAGAGCCCAGAACCGAAACAAATATTCATTTGAGGCAGGAATAAAACCCGCTACCTTTTGTTGAAATCAATACAGGAAAGGCTATAATAATCATGTCTAGAGGCATCTTACAACAGGTGTTATCTGTTATATGCTTGTAAATGGTGAATTCATTAGTATTTTCTCATATGTGATTAGCTAATCATTGTCTAAGTAATGTTTATTTATAGTACGTAATAAGTTCTATAGATTAAGCTTTCATAAGGATTTCACCAATGTAGATGATTGTAGTATGGATATTTTCAATGAGATCAACATAGATCCATCAGTTACGGCTCTGCGGTGGTTGTTAATTTTAAAAATGTACATAGAGCTCCCAAACACTTATCATCCTAGACTAGCATTAGTACACCATTCAATTTATTTACAAAAATTGTATCTTACTTGTCTTGTTCATGCCTTAGTTCATGATCAGACTTCAGGCTTTTTTCAACTTCAACGGTTTCCAGGTATTTCTTAAATTTACTCTGTATTTCATTTAAAGGTGGCGTGACGACTGGCATGCGTTCTACACATACTCCCGTTACTATATCCCATGCCGCTTTAGTACTTACACCTGAAATTATAGTCAAAATAGACACAGAATTCATGTTTTGGCAATTTATCGTTTTTTTAGGTTATCTTTGTTACCTCTTGCTGAAATTCTACTAGAAATACATCTTTCAGCGCTTGTTATAGTTCGTAATAACATTGTGGCGAAAATATTAAAAGTCTTTTGCTCAAGTTTGATTATTTTTACAATAAAAAATAGTAAAAATTGAAATCGACTCAATCAAAACAAATCTCAATGAATTTTGACATTGACTGATTATTTAATTTTGGCATTGACACTGACAGTAACATTAAAATTTATTTCTAATGTTGCCATGCCAAAAAATGTATTTTAAGGTTCGCACAGATCAGATTGTATGAATTGTATTTTGTTTTTTCTGTGTTTTCAGCCATGGGGTATTTCCGCGGTGTAGACTCCATGGGTATTTTGTATCTTGCCTTGAATACTTTCACGGTTCAGCTTAGAAGTGGACCAATGAATGACTATTATAACAACATAATAATTATATGAAAGTGTTTCAAGTATTAGCAATGGTTTCAGTTCAGTCAGATCACAGGATTAGGTTGCACCCGGTTATCACCGGTGAAACCGAAAATGTGCGGTAACCTTTTATATTCTTACTGATTGCAACACTGATATCAACTGTCAAATCCTTTTTCCGGTTCTAGTGTCAAAGAACGTAGGTGAATTTGATTTTATTCGTAAAAATCCAAATAAATCTTGAGAAATACTGATAATAATAGTGTTTTAGTGAATGTGCACTTAGTGTTATGCGGTCTAATTTATAGTTTCGCTTATATTTCATAGAAATTTCGGCTTTCCAAATGTGAGCACCATCTCTTGTCAACAATGATTGTATAGGTTATGAATTCGGTTTGTTTCTTGTTTTAGGCCTAGACATGAAGCAAATCGTTGCTAATCAAAAGGTGAAGATCCCTGACGGTCTCACAGTTTATGTGAAATCGCGGCTAGTTACTGTGAAGGGACCGCGAGGAATTTTGAAAAGGAACTTCAAACACTTAGCTGTCGACATTCGCATGGTAAACCCTCGCCTGCTGAAGGTGGAAAAATGGTTCGGTTCCAAGAAGGAGTTGGCTGCAGTCAGAACAGTGTGCTCACACGTTGAAAATATGATCAAAGGTATGGATTTATTGATTAGAATATGTATTTTGTTTATATTATGTACCCACCTGCCTCCTTTCTCTGTATGAAAGCTTTATTTTATAATAATAATTAACACAAAGTGTCTGTTATTTATACACTGTCCAATTATAATTACAAAACAATTTGTATGTATCACCTGAATTATAGCATATCCTTAAAAAATTGAAGTCCTGACTGATAATATGCAAAGCTTTAATCGCTTGTCATAGAGACTTGAAACTTGAGAGGTATGTTCTCCACTAAGAAAGGGTTTTTTTAAATAACAAACAGAAACTAGTTTTTACCCGACAACGGCGAAGCTAAAAGGGAGTTATTTCATAAAACAAAATATCTTTGATTTTCAGGTGTGACAAAGGGATTCCAATACAAGATGCGTGCTGTATACGCTCATTTCCCCATCAACTGTGTTACCACAGAGGGCAACAGTGTAATTGAAATCCGTAACTTCCTCGGTGAAAAGTACATCAGGAGAGTAAAGATGGCACCCGGTGTGACTGTTATCAACTCGCCTAAGCAAAAAGACGAGCTGATCATTGAAGGAAACTCCCTGGAGGATGTATCCAGCTCAGCAGCCCTGATCCAACAATCCACAACAGTTAAAAACAAGGACATCAGAAAGTTCTTGGACGGTCTTTATGTATCAGAGAAGACCACTGTTCTATTAGATGAGATATAAGGACATAAAGTAATTTACAGATACTATTCTGTATTATTTATTCCCCCATAGTTTTATTTTAAGAAACCAATGCATCTAGCTTGTGGATACAGGGCACAGTGATGATCAAATGACCATCCACAAAATGTCTTTCTTTCATAATATTGACTGACAAATAGTTTTTAAAACTGCAACAGTGGATGCAATGGTTTTAATAGCTTTTAGATTAGATGTAATAGACAGGGAGATTAATTTTAGTGGGTCAGTAAGGTAGATCCTAGAACCAACCCCATTACTAAAGTTTCACTGTCCATCTGTCTGTTCTCAGGCTGTATCTCATGAACTGTGATAGAGAAAAGCCTTTGGACATTTTGGCATAGTAACTTAAAATGCCGCGGTACATTTTGAGACCCATGCTAATTGATAGTGGGTATTCCAACGAATAAATAACGTCTTCACACCGAACCTCTAAAGCGTCTCAGAAACGGAATATTTAACCAAACGTGTTGTTGTCCTATGATTTTCCAAAAATTCGCGGTGCATTTTGAGACCCATACCTATCGATAGAGTAATATGGTGAACATATACCTAATGCCTTCACATTGAACCTCGGTAGCGTCTCGGAAACCGGAAAGTTGAACGAATCACGTTTCTTTCCTGTTTCCGATATACCATAAAGGTTCGATGTGAAGGTATTATTTGTTCACCGTAATGCCCTCTATCGTTGGGTGTCAAAATGCACCGCGCATTTATGGAAAATCATAGGACAACAACACGTTTGGTTAAATATCCTGTTTGAGATCTATATTAGTTCGACTCGCCCTTGGCCAGATTTTTGCAAATATTAAAGACCAGTCGCTTGCGCATTGCGCTTTTCTTCACTTCGTTTTTCAATTATATAGCTTTGCTTTAAAGAATTAACTTTGGATTAGCTGTTGGAACTATGGCGAAGTGAGAAAAGCGAAATGGCGCCCGCAGAATATTATGGTGCTGCCTGGTCTATGGCTAGATACCTATGTTTAGTCTAATCTACACTAATCCTACTAATATTATAAATGTGATAGTTGTGTGCGTGTGTGTATGTTTGTTACTCCTTCACGCAAAAACTACTAGACCGATTGCGACGAAACTCGGTATCGAGATAGCTGAAGACCTGGATTGACACGTAGGCTACTTTTTATTCCGATATTCCCACGGGATCAGGACTTATGCGGGTGAAACCGCGGGGCTCATATTATATAGAAGTAACGTTGGTAACAAGTTTGTATGTATGTTGGTAATAAATAAATAAGACTGCGGGTTCGATTCCCGCCTCAAACCATTTTTTATGCTATAGATATTTGTTTCTGGTCTGGGTGTCTTTATGTATTTCTATGAAGTATATATTTATTTACAATAAATATAGAAAAAAGTTAATAAATTCTTTACGTTGTTAAGCACACATAACTCAAGCCTAATTGCTTAGCTTGGGGCTAGATGGCGCTTTGTAAAATATTCTACAATATCTATTTATTTAGGTAAAACTTTAGCTACTAAATAGATTTTACCACTGGCGGGGTTGATTTTGCTTTGTATGACATTTAAATGGGCCTTCGGCCAATTTTTAAAATATCGTAAAATAGTGAAAGGAGCTGCGTGCTCGATTAAGACATAAACTAAACTGATTTATTAGATTTTTTGAAAAGTTCCCTAACCAGGAATCGAACCTGATAATTTTACAAAAACAATAAGCACCTATTTTTTTGTATCAATCAAGTGTTGCTGATAGAGATAAATTAGACTATGGTGACTCAAACCTAAATTACGAACTTGGATGATTTACTCATCATTATGAGAGGAGGCTCACAGCTAAGCGACGCCTGGCGCGGTCATTACTTCGATGGGTGGTCAATTAGTAGTGTGGCAAAAATGTGTTCTCGTGAGCCCCTACGTGCGTCTCGGTTGCTACCTCTAGTAGCAGTCGTTAAATCAAGTTAGAGGCCTTAAGGCGATCTGAAAACTCTTGAGCCACACCACTATACGAGAAGAATCTTATTCTTCTAGAGAGCATTTTTTTATTGTTATGGTAAGGTATACTGAAACACTGTATTGCTAAAATAAGGTATTGGCCAACTGGGTGTTTCAGAAAAACAACATTCGATTTTTCAACGTAAATAATTTTATTCAAACTATTCTATTGAACATCACTAACTCATAAACATTTTTCATCTGCAAATATGGTTTCTAAAAATTAAAATGTCATATTAAATGATAATTAATTACACTTAATTTACAAATTATAACACACAATTAAATAAAATGACTACTTATTAAAATAAATAGGTACCTAAAATAAAATAAAACATTTTCTTATTATTATAAATTGTTAATACATCGGTACAGCTTAAAAAATAAATTAAATTCCTCACCATCGATTTATTTACAGAACAACCACATTGTTTATAAAGGAATTAAGACAAATATGGCGTTTAACATAAGAATCTTTGAGACATTTCATGCACCCATATTGCCTAATGTTGCTTATTTTGTAAAAAGGCAGTTCATGTTTCTTTGGTAGTCATTCAATAAAACACTACAGTATAAAAATATTTATTATTTGTCGTAATTCCTTTAATATTAGCGGAAATTAACCTTGTCATGAATTTGTAAATTAATACTCTGCACATTAAAAATAATATTTATTTAAGTACTATACAGTAAGTGTCGATGAGTGTATTTGTTTATTTATTATGTATTTCATATTTAATAATAATATAGATTTACTAACATTAAAACAATATGATTAGAACATTTCGCCCGCCAAAATATTATAAAGATAGCATCATACAAAAAGCTATCAGATATAATATCGACAAGCTTCTCTCCATATTTGCAGATGGTCATTCATTAAATTTCGTAAGAAAATAAAATTTTCAATAAATAAATGTCAAACACTATTTAATTGGTGAGACATTTCACACCGTATAACACAATTGCTTACTATAAAAATGATCAACAAACAACTTTGCACCTCGCCTAAAATACGTGAAAGAGAACATTGGTGTGCATAAAAAGGGTTATGTATGAGATTCAATGTTTATACGATTAAAGATTGCCGCTTGAGCAAATAATCCTGATTATGTCCTAGCCTAGCCATGCGTGAGGTGGGTTCATTTCATCTACGATGCGTCAATACAATAGTAACTTTATCATAACTAAATGTTTACACCATTTATTTCATTACATTATTATAATATAGCACTTCATAATCACCGGTTGCGGCCGCGGTGTTCGCGGAACTTCCACCTACGATCGATTCACTATTCGAATATTGTTTATTAATTATAAAGACTAAAATCCTGAAGAAAACGATTCAATTGTCTCTAGCAACCTGACAAAAATAACACGTTAATTTATACATTACTATTTTGTATCATTTAATTTAAAAATTTATAAAATATACAATGAATGTACATAGTTAAATAGAAGCACGAATTTTACTTGGCTTGTCAAATAATTAAAAATACTTAAGTACCGAATAATAATGCATTCGACAAAAATGTAATAGCTGTTATAATAAATTTGCACAATAACATAAGCGTATATAGTGATCTAGAGCGACTGCTATACAAAAAGAGTTCTTGGTCAACAATTTATGCACAGGTGAATTTACATTATTTATTAATAAAATTTACGCTATAACAACTCGGATAGGGTTGTGACTATCAAGCGGTGACGATAACTGTTCATAAATCTACAAACGACGACGCCATGAGGCAACCTCGGGCCCATCATAGCGGGACACGCACGTATCTAGATGATTTATTGCTTATTTCACCCAACGCACTTTCACCTTTTGTGACCAAGAAATACTGCGAGATTCCGTTCGTCTTACCTAAATTCGGCGGCGGCGAGTGATCGCAGGCACTATGATAGGTACTAAGGAGGAGGGGGGTATGCGTGTTAGTCAGCTCACAGAGGCTCACGGCGTGGCACCCACACGCTGGGCCCGCTCTCTGCCGTTATCACTGCCTTCACCTTGCTGTATATCTCTTCGGGCGTGTCGCCTGTCACTACGGCTGGAATTTAAACGTATTTATTACATCAACTGTACAATATTAATCAAACAAAAAGAGAATTTGCTTCAATTACTACCCTTAGCTAAGTGGTTACCCAGAAATAAAAAATAGCACTTATTATCCTGTCGGAGATTCATTATCATCATATCATCACTAAAACGAGTACACTGCTGAACATAGGCCTACCCCAGACTTCCAGAGCGATCGGTCGCATGCTCTCTGCATCCGACGACTTCGCGCGACTTAAATCGTCCATCCGTCTATTCGGAGATTTGCCTAATTATATTTTATCTGAACAATAAAAGCTTGCAACAGCAAAGGCATCATCATCAGCCTTATAAATCGAATAGTATACGAAACATACTACATTAAAGTTATAGACTTTTTGCGTTAAATACATACCAGTAAAATATTCAGCGAACTCTTGTTCCATCTTCAAGGCTCGTTCGTAAGTTTTCTTCGCTTGTTCTTCAGTCATTCGTTTATTCATCTCCCTGTAACACATACAAGGTGTTGTTAAACAAGAACCTAACATAAAGGATGTTTCAAAATAACTATTAGGCGCCGTCCTAATTGCGCATCACCGCGCGATCGATGTGTTGAAAATGGTCGTACGATTGTGTGATCACACTGGTATAGTGAATGTCCTAATTGACTGTCGCACAATCATGCGATGCGGCCAAATTGTTCTATACAAATTGCATCGCATCGGATGCGCAATTAGGGCGGCGCCTTATACGTTGAAGCAACAACTTACATTATAGATTCTACACTCTTTGGTTTTATAAATATGGCAATTGGATAAAGTTGAGCCACTTGTAATCTTTTTATCGCGTTCCCGCTCACGTCTAAAATGCAGTGTTTACCCTGAAACAACAAAATATATACAAAAATCTTTATTTGGTTAACATTAAAGAAATGTAGAAAACAAAATATAGGTACTCAAAAGTAAACAAAAACCGAATAGTTCCAGACATATATATAGTTCTATATATATGTCTGGAACCGAATAGTTCTGGACAAAAAGCTTGGAAGTTTTAGTTGTTCAAATGAGCGGCCTAATAGCTGATCAATCTTTAAATAGAGAAGACTATTTGAGCCTAATTTTATCTTATATTATGGTGTTTTGTGAATTTATGCATGTTACCATTAAACATTTTTACTTCTAAAAACAAGTATACCGTAAACCCAATCCTAAACAGTAAACCATTCATCAACGTCACATCAGCCATAGGACGTCCACTGCTGAATAGTTAATCAACTAGCAGACAGATGGCGCCATATTAAAAATGTATGAAGTAGCCGCCGGGCGGTTTTTCTGCCAGCTGAGAGCAGCAGCATAGTAACCATTAATACCCCATTATATGGCAACACCCTAATTTGGATTATCACTTTAACTGAGAGACCATCCTGAAGCGTGGTATACATAGTATAAAACAAAGTCGCTTCCCGCTGTCTGTCCCTATGTATCTTCAAAACTATGCAACGGATTTTGATGCGGTTTTTTTAAATAGATAAAGTGATTAAAGAGGAAGACTTTAGAATATAAACTACTATGCGTACGACGTCGCGGGTAATAGATAGTTAAAGTATAAAAATAACTGTTACCTTCTCAGCCACCTCTCTAACAGAAGCGACAGATGTCCCGTACAGGTTGTCGTTGTACTGTCCAGCCTCTATAAAGAGATGGTTCTGTATGTCGCGCTCCATTTGTTCCCGGCTCGCGACGAAGTGGTAGTCGCGACCGTCTACCTCGTAGTCGCGACGCGGTCGGGTCGTATCTGAAACGTTCAAACAAAAGATCATCCAATATCATTTTAATAGTTTTTTACACAGCTGCACTATCTGACCATAATCTGTGCCCTAACTAAAGGATGATTTACATTCGACCGGTTGGGGCACGGATTTGAAACGTTTGTATGAAACAATTTATATTCGTATATTGCTCCGTCCGGGACACGACCCGGTCTAATGTAATTCATCCCTCAATCCTCGAACTGTTGGAACGAACTAGGTTAACAACGACTTATGAAAATTGTTGTAAGTAGTAGTATATTTTTTGTAGTAGTATATTTTTATACACCTGAGACACACTCATAGCCAATACAAATACATATGTCTCTTGGCTAATTCATTTTTATTATAATTACAGGTCGCAAACTATGCCCGTTCTTAACGAGGAACTATTCCCGAAAGTTGAAGCCAATAGCCGTGAGTCACTACCTAGGTCAAAACCCGGCCAAGTGCGCACGCGCAAAGTAGGGTTCCAAAGGTGTTTTATTATACAATGTTACATGGCTCATAAACTTATATTTACAGCCTGTTTTCAACTACATCTAACAAATTTTCAATAGAACATCTGTTTTGGCTTCGAGTGTGCAAATCATGCAAAGTTCCTGCACATGTTAATAAAACCTGTAATTTCTTCCGTCTCAAATGTAAGCTAAAGTTCAGAAATTTACTCACGAGGCACGCAACTTCCAAACTTCTCTGGAAACTCTGAGATGAGGTCATCGTTTATTCTATCCTTGAGAGGTCCCAGGATAATGACGGGCCGAGTGTACGTTATAGTTAACTGCTGAACCGTTTCGTATGATAGCACCGTTTCATCTTGACCTGTAACATTACCCGATTCCAAAATTCAACTACTTTTTAAACTATGAGTTTAACCTATAAATAACTATAGGACCGGCTTAACGCCATGTTAGTCGTGACGTCACAGCGCACAAATAACCTGATTCTAACCAGATTTGGTACAATACAACCCGTATGAAGTTCTATTTAATGTATAGCGTCACAAAATGGTGCTAGACCGGTCCTATTGTTACTAAAATCGTATAATAAAATAAACTAAGTACTCTAAACTCATGACTGAAATTAGTAATGTTTTTTACAATCCTTTGAACATCTAGTGATTGATAAACATCGTAAGTCGAAAGATGTTTAGAACGGTGCTAAACACGTGCGTTTTAGATTGAAAACTATTGACTTGTGAAGTGATGCCAAAGTAAAGTTTGCTTGGAAAAATTGAATTAGTCTTCACAATGCTACCAGGCATACATTATACAACACCCATGACAATTGGAGCACAGAAATAATCAATCAAAAGTTCTATTCGTATACCAAAAGTATGAAAGTAAATCAAACCAGAGTTTAAAATTAGGTACAATTGTTCTGAAAATGACAATGTTTTTGTACGTGTCGCAAGTATCGTTTCCGACTGTGAAACTCAAACATAGTAACCTAATGAAAGTCTGAATTATTGATAGATAACATTCATATGTCCATAGGTACTTACAAATCTATAAGTCAAAAGCATAGATAGTGTTCAATTAAAGAAAAATTAATTGTGTTAACTGTACAAGGCAACTACGTAAGTGAATATTACTCTAAAACTTATTACTGGACTGTTAACCAGTAAATAATCGTTTTTAAACTATTAAACTAAGAACTATTATTCTACAAATTAAATTTTACAAATGTATTCAGTTTAACATAACCGAAGCATATCAGCAGCGCATAAAATCATACTACATACTACCTAACTACATTCGACGCCTAAATCTAAATCACATATTTTTCTGATTGACTAAATTACATGCTTAAACAACCAGAATCAAAGACCAATATGCTAAACTTATACTTTACTGTCTTTAATTCTGGCAGTGTCTAACTGACAATAGGCCGATAGAAGTGTCGATTTACTATAACCAACGGCTGGAATGCTATAATTACAGTGCCCTTAAATATCCAGAAGCGAAAACTAATTCTAGAGGTAGTAAAGTTTTTTTTCATTGCACAAATTAAGATGTTTTCCGTATATACTCAGAGTTATATAGTCTGTTTATATGTTTCAAACAAAACAACAAAATGTATGGACACACTCAGTCTTCGCAGCCAGGATTCACTTGAACTAATATCTACCTAAGTATCCACACTGACAACAAAAAATAATGTGAAATTATGGAATATTTTTCTCATTTCTTTCTAGGCCTTAAAAATCTACTTTTCTTTTTTTACAGAAAGGCCGACACAATAATGTTAAGTAAAAAAGTGTGCACTGTAAAAAAACTTATATTCTTATAAAGTAAATCAGCACAGCGTAACTTTAAAATCGTAAAAACAAGCTCGTATGAGGATGTCGTGAATGTACATATTTGTATAAAGATATATACATGCCAGTGACGTGTGTGTATGGGGTGTAACTAAAGGCAAAGCACGTATCGAGTGCGGGCATGCGCGGCGCGCGGACGCAGCCGGCGCGGGCGCAGGCGGCGCGAGCGCGGGCACCTCGTGTGTTGTGTGCTTCCAGTGGCCCCACACTCCCTTCACTAACTATGTATGTACGAGCCGAGCCTCGTCGCGTGGTTGCGTATGTCGCTTCACAAAGTAATACTAACGCTCGCTCGGTACGTGAGTCGACGGCGAATATTGTCAATACGATATTATGATTTCGATATTTTCGTGAGCACGATGGTAACTTTTCGAGTGCATTGATTGAGGCTATTAGAGTAATCGCGTTGTATGAATCGAAATCAAATCAACAAAAGGAAATGACAAAATAATAACGAAAAGATTGGAGTGTTATTGAAATGAAAACTACGTTTCTAATTGATGATCATAACCAGAATGCGGGAGGTAAGGTATCGGCTACGGCACTCGCAAGCTACGCCTCACTCCCAAAACTTACTCTCGTCCTCGAGATAAATGAGCGTTATCTCCTCCATCATGGGAAGTTCCACTCGGTACAAGATTTCCCCTACACGTAGAAAAATTAACGTTACATATATTTATAAAATGTTGATCATATTGCATCTGTCCGTCGACGGACTTGGGACCGAGGGGTGGTAGGGGGGGGCATCTCCCGTCGACGTTCGTGTAGCTCGGATATATATTAGCAGCTTTCTACAAATTCATGAATAGCGGCTTAGGAAAAAAGGAGCAAATAATAAAAATACGTATCAGACCAGATGAATGTTAACATGTAGATATATGTATCGCTTCGGTTAGGCAACTAGAAGCACGGGACACACACCGACCCGTGTGTTGTGGCGATCGCGACCCACTCTCAGTACCGACATTAACTACATGTGGAACACCAACCAACAATATTCTATTAGCTCCGTTTACTGTGCCCACTAGCGACTTATCAACTTTACTCGTCTACATCGATCCTCGTCGCTCGCTCGCATTACTACAACATACATAGCACAATAAACGAAACTTTATATCTAACACATAGGTAATGAGTACATAGCTCGGCCGAGTCGCTTACAACATATTGACCGACAAGCGACAAAATACGTCGATATACTGAATAAATACCGCTAATTACCTTTAGATAATTTAAATCGAATTTAGGCGTCACCATGCTTGTCCATACACACTACAAGCGATAAAATTTACTCACATAGATCCGACATAATTTGAATAACAATTTTATAGGTACAAAGTAAAATAGCCAATCACAAATTACACATTCTTTCGAATCACTAATATTGATTTAATCCAATTTCTTAAAAAAAAAACTAAAAAAAAAACAATTTGTTGATTACAATTTATCGCGCTATTCAACTTGAAGTAATACTTACCGAACGATTTCTACTGAATAGGATGATGTGTGTTCATTCAATAAAGTGCTCATATTAGTTTTCTAATCGGTAAGTATTAGCGGCCTAAGCCGTTAGCGGCATTACTACCAATCTTATACTTACAACTCGTCCTTAAACGTCCCAATTTAAAGTGAGCAATATTCACTTCCCAAACATCGAACTTAGTTCTATGGTTAGAAAAAGCGAATAGCTCATAATTAAACTCTTATAATTATAATGTTATTTGCTTGAAATAAAAACAGCGCAATGATTTCAATAGACAGATGATAGTATGTTGTATGATATAATGTGCACTTACCATCGGCATTCGCATCCTCCTGTGTGTAACAAAGCATGAAAGCTGTAACAAAATTGTTAACTTAGTATTTGGCTTTGTCTTAAATACCCCTTTTTATCAGAAGTCCTCAAACTTCAAACCATGAAAATGGTATGAAATATGAATATGATTGGATTATACTTCCTAAAAGTTGAAGGCTATATTTACATATCTTTAGTGTTTATTATACATTTTATTGCACGTAAGGTATCATGCAAGGTGTTAAGAGTAAGAATAAAGGTCGCTGCATACGTGACGCTATTTTTCCCATGGCGGACAGAACGTGATATTTTTATATGAAACGCTGTCAAGAAATTGTCACGTCCCGTTCGGCACGGGAAAGATCACGTTACGTATGTTTAAAGTCCATGAACACTTTATGAACAATGCACGTCACGTCCCCGTCCTGTCCGAGGTATTATCCCGTTCCGTATGCAGCGACCTTAAGCTATGAACATCTTCTGGTCTCCAGAATGAAAGAATGAACCAAGTTGCGTGACTGTGCATTCAATTCTTTACCATATTTATTTATAGCATATTATCTATGTGTTACAATAATTAGGGATATTAAGTATTAAAATACTTACGTTCTTGATCGGAACCGTCTTCCGATTTGCCATCTTCTCGACTCTTCATGAAGGGGAACCTTCTACTAAATGACAGCGTTTTCTTTTTCCTCTCGAGTGTTGATTGGCTCTGTAATAAAATTATATATTTTTTACTAATCTGCAAGGAAAGGTTTACGTTTATAAAATGCGATACTAGGCAAACTATGGCAAACTTCACACTGCTATTTATTGCCACGCAAATGAATTGCAAAATTCCCTTTTACCATTTGCATTGATTACTAAATTTAATAATAATGCATTCCTGACCTTTGTGAAACTGACCATAGGAGATAAGGCACGATAGGTTTCTTTAAATTTCTCATTGATGGCGCGTTTCGAAGCCACACATCCTAGCTTAGTTTTTAAACATGACAAATCTACTATAGACAATACCTTGAATTCGAATTTGACTTCGTAACTAGTAAGTGAGGGAACTGGGAATAGTCTTCCTGTAAAACATATTTCAAGGAGTGCAAGAGTGTTCCTGTAAAACATATTTCAAGGATTGCAAGAGTGTTCCTGTAAAACATATTTCAAGGATTGCAAGAGTGTTCCTGTAAAACATATTACCAGGAGTGTGAGCGTTCCTGTAAACATATTTCAAGGAGTGCAAGAGTGTTCCTGTAAAACATATTTCAAGGATTGCAAGAGTGTTCCTGTAAAACATATTACAAGAAGTGCAAGAGTGTTCCTGTAAAACATATTTCAAGGAGTGCAAGAGTGTTCCAGTAAAACATGACTGCAAGAGTGTTCCTGTAAGACATATTTCAAGGACTGCAAGAGTGTTCCTATAAGACATATTTCAAGGAGTGCAAATATTATATAGTTAAACTTACAGTGCTCACCGGCGTGCCCTGCCCTTGAAACTTGACTTGTCTGTCTCTCGCGCGCTGTTTACGTTCCCAGCGACGTTTAGACGGAATGATGCCCATCGAGTCCGCGTCGGTTCTATCTAGTCGTCTGTAGAACGGTAACGAAATACAATAAGCTACACATATTTCAACTCGAGTGAGATGCAAATATGATGTTGGAGTGAGATGCAAATATGCTGCTTTGATTTGTGTAATTCAGACAATGGCTGTCGCGTTACAAATCGCGGGTGATTAGAGGATACCAAAATAATAATTTGTAATAACTGGAAAAAAATTCCAGTAATTATTTTGTATTTGAAAAACAAAAGGTTCATTCCGCTTTTTTTAAATAAACTCTATGCGAATATGTTTTGCGGTTTTCATAAATAGGATGTAGGATTTAGCGATCTAAACCTATAGATGACAAATTCCTACATACTACTGTACTTATCGCATTATCGTATTTATATCATATTTGACGACCCAGTTGGCACAATGGTTACCACGCCGGACTGCCAAACACAAGGTTGCGGGTTCGATTCCCACCTCAGACAAGTATTTATGCTTAGATATTTGTCTGTGGTCTGGTTGTTTCTATGTATTATAAGTATATATTTACAAAAGAAAAGTATATAAGTAGTATATCCTTTGCCTAGCACCAATAACACAAGTCTAGTTACTTAAGGCGCTCTTCCAGTACCGTGTGTAGGTATTCACATTACCTTAGCCCGCGCTCTCAAAAACGTAGCGTGCTGCGTGCTTACTGTTATATTTGATCGATATGCAAAACATTTTAGCATTATTATATACAAATATAGATCCTAGAGGTCAAAACCTATCATTTGATTCGATTTGATTTTTAGAAACAAACGTTAACTATTTTTGAATAAAACCCGATAAACGATCTAATAATTCTCTGTTTTCTAACATTTTTTTTATCGAACGAAGTTGTTCATATTATGTTTTCAACCACAATAAACAAAAATATGGTTATTAAACTACAATATCCATTTATATCCAAATAACAAAAAAAGACTATTTGATTACTTAGAGTTGCTTAAAACAAAGGTCGATTTTGGTAGCTTTATTAGCACCTGCCCTTAACTTGGGGCTAGATGGCGATTTGTGGAATGTCCTGTAATATTATATTATAATATTAAAATATTATTATTATCCTTACCTCGCTTGCCACCATTCGTCGTCCGAAGCATTTGTAACGTGTAATATATCGCCGTACCGGAATGGAAGCCCGCGGGACGGCAGGCCGTCGTCACGTATTGGATCGTAGTCAAATAGTGCCCTAAAATACAATACATTTTAATTTATATGGACGTAGAAATAACTAAGACAGATGTATTACCAGTCGGCAACATAATTGCAGACAAATCGTAGATTTCTAAAATCTAGAATTTCTTCATTAATTCCAATAATGTTTGTCTTATAATTTGAAAGACTTTAAACCTCAACACAAACGGCACCTTACAATCTTTGTTGGGTCTAAAATATTCCAATAGTAGCAGTTTTGGAGCTGTACAGTGGGTATGTACTTCTATGGTCAGATTGCACAGAACATCAGGCGGGGGAACTATCAGCAATATAGCTATTATATCAGTTAATCGCTGACTCATGATCTCTTTTTATAAAGAAAGTATGAAAAAAAATATGTCAACTTACCGCACGTATAGAGACCGTTTCTGCGAAGTTCTAAGCAGTGTATGATGTTGCTTCAACTCATTGATTCTCGCTTCGAACTTGTTGTATTCTTGAGGTCTATACACAACTGTTAACTTCACGTTTTGTCCCGTACTCTGTAAATTATTTCTTAATTTGATAGGCAGCAAATAAATATGTATGGACAAAGAGCTAAATAAAGATTAATTATTTGTTACTGAACATGATACCAAGATTAAGTTTTTACCCCTTATTACGTAATTGTTGTAGACGATTTTGATGTAGTGTTTATTGTGACTTGAAGCTATTTAGTAACGTGTTTCACTTTGTATCAATTATGTAGCTATAATAAAAAAAAGCAATCAACTTGGTAGTACACCGAAATAACCTTGACTTAGAATTTTTGTCAAACCATGTTTATTTTATAATTATATTATTTTATTAACAAAAAGAAGACTAACGCAGACCACTGAACACGTAAGTCCCGATCTCGTGGGAATATCAAAATGAAAAGTAGCGTATAGCCTTCCTCGCTAAATGGACTAATCAACACAAAAAAATATTTTTTCAATTCGAACCAGTAGTTCCTGAGATTAGCGGGTTCAAACAAACAAACTGTTCAGCTGTATAATATTAGTATAGGTACGCTGAATCATGAATAAAGCTCGTGTTGATTTCATCGCACGTCAGAATCTTTAGAGGTTCATGGTCACAGGCAAATTGAGTTGCAATTACAATAAAAAAATAATGCTTGATAGCAGGTAAACAATAATTTCATTTATAGAAATAGAAAAAAAAACTATTTTATAACGTTATTAAACGATTTTTTCGTCATCTAGTGAGTTCTAGGACCCTAAGTTAGTTTTTTAAATTCCTTGCACAGACATCATTTTTACGCTCTCATGATATAAAATAGGTTTTTCTCACTGCCCATCTTTCAATTTATTTGTGTTATCTTTCTATCCCTTCTTTATTATTTTGTTGACTTGTGTTGAAAGAGGTCTGAGAAGGTGTCGAAATCCGTAAAGGTAAAACGACAGGAATCGGGTTGCATGGAACCCTCGTTACTGCTACTTATCAACACCCATGGAGTGGCATCGGCGCCAGACGTCTTCTACTTTGTACTGGGATGATTTGTTACCATTTTAAAAACGGCTGCCCCTTCAGAAATGCTGTTATTATATTGCGGAAGGATTATTACAGTCACCACGCGAGAGACCCAAGGTATGATGATCAGCATAAGAATCCCCAATTTTAGTCAGTAGGTATACATACAATAAAGCGATAAAGCGCTGAGCACACTTAAGGCGGTACCAGAGGCGTTCTAGGGCGGTACATTATTGTATTGATCGAGATTCTATGCACAATGCCACATAGAGACCGAATGATCCCTATGTGGCATGATGCATATAAACGCTTCCTTTCCCGTTTCATTATGCTTTATTGCTAAGTCATACCTTTAATGCCTTAGCTGCTTGTTCGTGTGTAGCGTGCGTGATATCGACCTCATTGACAGCCAACAGTCTGTCGCCTCGCCTCAACTCGCCGGACCGCTCGGCTGGGCCGCCAGCCAGCAAGAACGACACGTAGATACCGTGACCATCTTCACCGCCTACTATGTTGAAACCGAGACCTGAAAAAAACACAACAAAATAATGTTGCCAGCCTTCTGGAAACGATGCCACGGGGAGACGCGCTCGAGGATTTTTTTATTTTTTGCTGTATAATAACATAAAACAAAATTATTTAAAAAAAAATCGGTGGTGACTCACGGACGGATGGACAAGTGAGTGATACGGGTTCCTTTTTTTATTTTTTTTTTGTATTTGTGTCTATGTATTTGAAGTCTCTGTTCAATGCCGTCATGCAGATTTTTCGGAAACAAATATCAGGATATTGGTATCGAATATTTCTTCTCCATGTCGAAACATGTTCCTACTTATTTTTGGCTTAGTATTTTATTTACCTTGTTGTCCTTTCTCTAAATCGACCACTCGAGGCTCTTCCGTGCTGTCTGTCACATCTTCGCGACGAAGCGAATTTGCTGTGCTTGATGCTGCTAAAACAACATTACATTGTTTTTTATTACAATTTACATTAACAGATGTAAGACGAATGACGAGGGCCTGGCGGGGCGTCCTAATGCGGCGTTCGGGGGAACGGAGGGCTGGCGGCTTCTTCATTCAAAGAGCGAGGCTGGCTATCCAGAGGGAATGCCGCCAGCCTTTTGGGGAAGATGCCGCGTGGAGACGCTCTGGACACGGTATTTTATTGATATATGATTCATATGTATTTATTTTAAATATTTTTTATTTTAAGACGAATTCAGAACCTCCTCGAAGTCGGTTAAATAAGTTAAATATTAAATCCAGATATTTTGAAACAATATCGATTCGAATTTTTAATCAAGATGCAAACATTTGTTCCTAATATAGTAACAGATGTTCAAATATAGTGTACTATCGGTGCCAATAAATGAATAAGCATGTTTGCTTAAGCTATTGTGTTATTTAAGGACAGTTTATATAACAGTAGTATTTTTCAATCGGGGATTAATAGATATTTCAACTCAACCTGGCTCGGCCTTTGTTATAAAGACGTGTCGCGCTAGTATTACACAAATCAAACTTGCATTGTATAAGGCAAGCAGACATTCCTCTTATGGTAAAGGAAAACATCGTGATGAAACCCGCGGCTTAGTTGGCTCCAGAAGTATTGACAAGTTCTTTCCTCTGGACACAGTCGAAACTGAGAAGGTAGTGGGGATGGAGTAGGTGCTGGGTAAGCCTACTCCATCCTCACGCAAAAAGGACTCACTAAAGAGGTATAATGGCGGAAAAACATTCCATACCATATCTATGCATATAAAATGCTTTGTCCTGAATGACTGACTGACGGATCAACGCACGGCCTAAACCGCTGATCGTAAAGACCTGAAACTTGGAGGGTGTGTTCTTTGTCTGACGTAGGCATCCGATAAGAAAGGATTTTCGGAAATTCTACCCCTTAGGGGGTGAAAAAGGGGGGCAAAGTTTGTACGAGATAACGTGATTACTTAGTCTATTTTCGACTTCTTCGTGGACGAAGTCGAGGGCAAAAGCTAGTCATACAATAAGGCCTAACCAGTTGAGTTTTAATATCTGTACTTACGTGTGTTAGCTCTCGATGTTCTAGGTGAGGGTTGTCCATGTCTTGGTCCGGGCACAAGAACAAGTTGCACTCGCTCTCCAGTCGCCTTCAGGGCAGCTACAGCATCTTCATGGGTCACATTGTCTAAGTTCACGTCACCATTCTGTAAAATAAAAGTAATGTGAGGTGTTAGCAAGTACTTTTATTGGAAAAACTTCATTAGCTACAGGTTTTGAGTGGTTTTATTAGTGTAATTATAGTTTTTAGATATATTATTGCTGCAGTTCAAATATTATTTATTCTAAAATGATGGTAGTTTAGTACAGTGTAAATTTTATGGTCTCAAAAAACATAGATGGTAATAAATAATAACTTAATAACACACCAAAATAATATGCCACATATTTATAAGTGTTTTGGAAAAATAATAGGTATTAGATGTTTCTACCTTGCTTTTAAAACTACACAGTTAATTATCCAAATTAATTAATACCTAAATTGAAAACTTGTTTTATTTACATCTAATAGGGATATCCTTTATGGCACATTAATAATAGCTATTAGAAAATATAAGTACATACTTATCTAAGTTATTGCATTGATATTTGTATGCTTAACAGTTATTTGTAACTTTTTGACATATAAAATCAAAATAAATAAATATTGCAGGTAATTCCACACATCGCCATCTAGCCTCAAGCTAAGTAACTAGACTTGTGTTATGGGTGCTAGACAACGGATATACTACCTATATAGTTTTCTTTTGTAAATATTATGCTTATAATACATAGAAACAACCAGACCACAGACAAATATCCAGCATAAATACTTGTTTTAGGGCGGAATCGAACCCGCAACCCTGTGTTTGGCAGTCCGGCGCAGTGAACATTGTGCCAACTGGGTCGTGAAATATGAATGAATAGTAATACTTACTGAAGTATTTTTAACCATAAGCAGTTTGTCCCCAACTCGAAGCCTGCCATCCCTA
Source organism: Idaea straminata (assembly GCA_951213275.1). Taxonomy (NCBI): domain Eukaryota; kingdom Metazoa; phylum Arthropoda; class Insecta; order Lepidoptera; family Geometridae; genus Idaea; species Idaea straminata. The sequence continues at coordinate 7,140,328 of OX577850.1, forward strand.
TGCGCCGCACCGCCAGCCATAATCTTGGTGACGTATATCCCGTTGTCTCCCGGTATGTGCTGGTTGCCGAGACCGCCGGCTATACTGAACCCGAGTCCGGAACCACCCTTCACTAGTTCGATCTCTACAGACTCCTCTGGTTTCAATACTGTTGATACATTCAAAGTGTCTGTTTCGACTGCTCGACGCCGTACTTTCTGTAATAGAGAACGCTTTTTGTTATTGAAGGCTCTTGAAGCCCTTGAAGAAGTTCTATGTAACTTTTCTCAAACATGCATGGAAATATTGTCATTATTTTCGATAAAGAACATGCGAAGTATCGAACACTTTTTTTTTCTTTTATTATGGCTTCGTACGTGTGCATTTAGCCAGTGTCAAGTTATATTTTGCATCAAATTATGACCCGATTTTTCATAAATCGGGCCTAAAGTGTTTCAATACAGTCAAAGTCGTCATAGTCCGTCAAGTCAGGGGTAGTATAGTAAAGCGGTGGCAAGTTTACCATAACCTTAATAGGAGATTTGGAGGCAACGAGAAAACTGCATGTTTGACACTGATTTTTACTTTCACTACACTTGTGCACTTTCACAGAACTAAATTGAATAACATTCCACCAGAATTATACAATTCAACTCGGGTTACATCTAAGTTTCATGAAAATAAAACTGCAGCACGACATGTTGTTAACTCGTTCCCGCCAAAACTCTATCGAACACTTACGGACAAAGAAAATCAAATTCATTGCAGGAGCGTTATTTAAATTTGGAACATTACAACTCTCAGCAATGTTGTATGAAATGGCGAGCTGGGGTTATTAAATACTCTTTGATTAGATCTCTTTTATCAAAGTAAACCTCTTTGCCTAATATCTGTATATGGTATATGCGTTTGCCTTTCGGCACAGATGATAAATCAAAAATGAGAAGAAAATTAGCGACAAAGCTAAAATGTCGCCTTGATTTATTATTTATATACTGTAGTTATGAAAATAATTAAAAAAGTTCAAACGGTTCAGAGAGTGTAATGGAGATTCACCAGATCTAAGATCAGAAGCCAAATTGGCAATGGAAGCCCTGCTTCCAGCGAAGTCAAAAGAGTCATGTATTTGCATAGTGTATTTATGAAAGTATAACAATATTTTATGAGTTGGAAAGACGAGAAAAAGGTATGTTGTATTTCCCAGCATTCTTTTGACAAAAGCACTATATATGCCTCGGCGGAAATGGCAATTGCCTGTCTCGTATTAGTGAAATCCTCGCCTAAGGCTCGGCCTTCAAACTCATACTCGACCTGCAATTGTCTATTTCGCGGCCTTTGCAATAATGTACTATTATTGATTGTTAAAATGAGTATAAACTATAAACCTCACCTTTAAAAATTAAAGATCAAATAAGATAAGTTCCTGCTTGAAATAGCTATCTAAAAATAACACTTAAATTAGAATAAACACATCACATTTATTCAACTCTAATTAAACAACACGACTGTCTTACAAGACGTCGTAATAAAATGACTGGCATCATTGGTATACAAGCATAGTGATCTTGAAACAACTTATTTACATATTATTAATATGCAGGGTGTGTGTGTGGTAGCACATTTTATCCTTAGTAAATCATCTAAAGCATACTCAAACTTATAGACCCTGGAACACTCCAGCTACAGATACAAACTATAATAGTAGTTCCCTTACATAAAAAATTCAAAAAATAAATACGATTTTTAATAAAAAGAGTATATAGGCACCTTTGTATTGCCACTGTCTTGTGTTGTATTAAGATAAGGTGCATGTCATTTTAAAGGTCCCGAAAGTTGTTGAGTTTTGTGCTAAAATGTTGAGGATTTCAGTCTGCCGTCACGATGTAAATATCGCGAACCCCTGACGTTCTATCGTCAAACCCAAGTTTGAGTAACTCTGCTTTAAAGTATGTGATCGTGGAATTACTCACCAATCTCACTGTGCTGCCAGCCTTCTTCAGTGCATCCACTGCTTCTGCATGCGTTACATTTTCAACATTCGTTTCGTTTACCTGCAATCGCATTTTACATAGATTTTAATTTGTATACCAGAGTCCAAAAACAACGACGGACAGCGCGCACGACGTAATGTGCACTGTAAATCACTTAAATAAATACGAATACGAAAAACTTTATATTGTAAAGAGGCAGTTCGGATGTCTATAATGAGTACTCAAATATCTGATATACTAAACCGAATTTAATGAAGAACGAACAACTTAATGCGGAACTATTGCGAGTAATATCGCGGGACGCTGTTATATGATATATTACAACTGTAATGTATGCAGTACTAATAAGGCACGTAAGTAGGTGCGTGTAACATACTCGTGTGATGATTCAAGGTCCTAACTCAATGGTTATGGAATAATTAAAGTACATATTTACAACCTTTCAAGTATTACTCAATAGTATTTAAAATACAATGGAGTATTTTGTGTTTGCGAGAGCGGTCGATCGTTGATAAGCGTTGATTCGTCCGCATTTAATGTGTTGTGCCAATTTACTGTTTTCATGTATGCTAGGCAAAAAGCGGCCAAGTATAATAAGAATTATTTTATACCTAGTTGTTGTTGAGAAAAATACTGCTTATTTTGTTATTTGAATATAATATTGGCCTTTATACAGCGCCAGCAACTTTAATCCTTGCGACTTAGGACGCCTGGGACATGTATAAGATGAAGTAGGTTTGGCCAGAGCCTGTACCACCCTCTCAGCTTAGGCGACCATGTCCAGGGGAAGAACTCGTCAATACTTCTGGAGCTAACTAAGCCGCGGGTTTCATCACGATGTTTTCCTTCACCGTAAGAGCAATTGGTGCTCGGCCGGCCGGGATTCGAACTTACGATCTTCGGAATTTAAGTGGTGTTGGCCCAGTGGTGGATACCTCGACTTATTTGAATACATTTATTTAAATACATTCAATAAAATTAGCAGTAATTACCATAATATATTGGCCGAAAGTTTTACTTGACCTAATTTTATAGCTAGTAAGTGAAATCACAGAATTTTAAGAAATTCGTCATTGTTTCCCAAAATTAGATATTAGTCATTTTTGTTGAGTAATGTATAGTTGTACACCTGGTAGCAAGCAGACTGTCTGCTTCGTGTTTACATAGGTATGGCTAAACCGATTTTCATAAAATTTAGAAACTATGAGAAAGGAAATCACGCGTACAACAAATTACATCCAGTGGTATGAGCTTGCGAGGACGATTCTGTTAGGTTTATTTAACTAGCTACCTAGGCAAAATTAAAAGCTCTTAAGATCATTTTCTTAAGAGCTTTTAATTTTGCCTTTTAAGTCTGCACTGTAGTTTCGAATTCCAATCTTGCCACGGTGAATTCTTTGGTTATGCTATATTTTTCTTTGATAGCTATCCTTTTAATTCTGTTAAAATTAAAAGCTCTTAAAATCATTTTCTTAAGAGCTTTTAATTTTGCCTTTTAATTCTGTTAGGTTTATTTAACTAGCTACCTAGGCAAAATTAAAAGCTCTTAAGAAAATGATCTTAAGAGCTTTTAATTTTGCCCAGGAATAGCTATCCAAGAAAAATATAGCATATCCAAAGAATTCACCGTGGCAAGATTGGAATTCGAAACCTGCTTACAGTGCAGACTTGCAGCGACTTAACATGCGGGCTTACGCACTTAAAAATTATAGTAGTTTTGCATCTATCTACAGTTTTAATAAAAGGACAAAGTCTTATAGCGAATTCTTAGACAGAGCAGAACTAAAATTTAGAGATTCTTATGCATATAAATAAGCATCTAATTATATCGAAACATATTTAAAAACTACTGAACCAATTGAAATCTTGTGTTCACTGCTAGATCTATTTTCTGGAAGGTTGTGGTTAACTTTTCATCATGAGTAATCAATGAAAAACTACCGCTGAAATTCAGTGAACGAGCGCGCGCTACGGGAATGCGCTCTGCGGCTACTATTTATTTTGATTTTCCCACAATATCGGGACTATGACAGAGCACACCTAGTCTAGTATATTAATTTAACATACCTGCAGTATAGCATCATTAATGAGTAGCTGACTGGCCGCGGCGGCTCCCCCCGGGATAAGCTTTGTTACATAGATATGTGGATCTTCAGCTACATGTGGGTTGTCTGAGCCCCCGGCGATGCTGAACCCGAGTCCGGCGCCTCCGGCCCTCGATAACACTACTGTCATGTATATGTAGCCATCTTCTCTTGTCTCGGCACCACCACCTTCGATACCATTCACCTGCAACTTTTATAGTGTTAACATAACTCCCGATCCCGTGGGAATATCGGGATAAGGAGTAGCCTATATTATTTCCAATTAATCAATGTATCCTCATACCAAGTTTAATCAAAATCAGTTGAATCGTTTCGGAGCCTATTCGTTACAAACAAACAAAAAATCTTTCCTCTTTTTATTAATTTAGATAAACATAATGACAGCGGCCTTGAATACTAAAAGATCATAGATCACATTAAATGGAATTATATTGATAGTGATTTGATTATTGAGTATAATTGATCTATCTATTACCAAAAATGTTTTTATTAGGTTTTAGGGTGACTGTAGACTTGTGATTAGACAATAATAGTGTGACAGAGCTAAATGATTGTTAACTACTTTTGATTTGCCATCAAATGTGACATCAGGTTTAGTCTAAAGTCTGTCTAACATAGAAAAAATTATATTTTAATTAATTGTAGGGTAATAATAGATTTCAATCTCGTTAAAATATTAATGGTACCTGCTTCATTTCCGGGGATCCCACGTGAACCTGAAAATAAAAACATATAATAATTTGGTTATTAATATTTTTTTTCTTAAGACATCAATATTAATTGTTCCCACATATCTTACTAAGTGTAAAAAACTGTTAGTTGTGTTTTGATTTAATTTAATTTACATTTTACAATATTATGTTAGTTTATTAGTATTTTATCTGTCAAGGTAGATACTACATCATTAACCTATAGAGAAGAGATAAACAAGTATAGGTATGCAGGTATTACATAACTGTTTGTAGTTGCTAACATCATAAAAGGTACACAAGTAAGAATGGGTGTATTGTTGTGTTGATAAACACTGAAATTAGAAGTATTTTCATAAATATTTCTATATTAAAAGCAAGTTAAAACATATAGTAAATAAAGATCTGCTGCTCAGTCATTTTTCTCCAGTCTCAATATGATAAGATATTGAGTTATTGATTGCCAATTTAGATCCTACTCACCGTGTCGAGATTAAACAAGGATGACACTTTCCGTAGGAATCCATTATGTGACTTTTTCTTCCGTCTCTCAGTCATTTTTGTAACCCGATGTGCATAGCCCTTGTGGCACACTTTTCTTGCACTATACTATGTACACTGCATGCATTGTTAGTTACACACTTGTGTCCACTTTCAGCACCTTACTTGATGATGTTCAGCATGCATCATTACCTAGAACCCACAACTAGCTTACACCAAAACATTTCAAAGGTATGTGACCTCCTTTAGAATGTGTATGTGGACCTTTTTCGTGATTACTGATACTTAGATAATCCCTGTAATGTTGAAGCTCATTATCATTGTTAGCTGTGTTTAAAACTGCAGAAGTTCTTATCTAATGAATGTAGGTAACCAATTCGAACCGAGCCCTTTTTTGATAGCGTTTAGTAGATATGTAGGTATGGCTGGGTAATTATTAGGCGTGTTTCGATGATAGGATGGCATGAATGTCAAAGCGATGAACCTTAATTAGAATGTCCGTGTTACGTTATTAGTGTGCAATTCATGAGCACTTAACTATTTACCATTGATAGGTACAAACATCAGCGAGTAACATTGAATTTGTTACGAGAAAAATGAACTCTGAAATCGCATTATTCTCACCAAGAATCACAAATGTTCCCAGAGTGTAAAGAAATTACTAAACGTTTAAAAATAGATTAGTGTTTATTATATGGCCTTACTTGCAACGAATACGAAATATCAGCAGAGTGAATGTCAAAATTTTGTGTACAATATCATTTCACTGATTTTATCATAGGCAATACATAAATTTTCAGTCCATGTAGTGTTCGGACGTCATTGGCACAATTGTGAAATTTAACGGCACCAATCCACAGAACGAAGAAACATTAGCGCACATATCGCCGAAAACCTGTAGTTTAATTTAGGTTATAAATAGTACTACGAGACGCGAAACACCAACCAATCCGCCATTACCCACTTGTTGTAATAACGTTCCGTTTAGCAGGTTATCACTAAGTCACGCAGACGTCACGTCATCACCTTGAAACAATACAGTGTGGAACGGAACGTAATAGCTTTATCGATCGAACGCGAAGATCGATCAACCAAAATTAAATACATACCTATCTATATGTAGGTATGTAACTATGTATCCAATAAATTTACTTAAATTAAATTATTTAATGACGTATCGAACAAGCAACAAAATAATATGTTAAATAAAATGCTTAGAGCTTGCTTTGAATAATGGTTTTGAAAGCTGTACCAATGTTTGTTTACCCTCGTACTCACCAGGTGGCGTTACTATTCAACCAAAAAAAAATAATGTCTAATAAAAAAATGCTTTTGTGTTACCTATTTTCTATTTTGTGTACCTTTTATGACTTTCTTTATGTATCTTTATTTATTAATAATTAAAAATACCTAATTAATTTTAATAATTTGTGTTATGTAAAAGTAATTAAATTAACAACGAATCCCAGCATAGGGTAGAGTGGGGCTTAATCGTCATTTTGCATCAAAAATTTGTGATATTTTGGTATTTTATTATGGATCCATTTATTTACGTTTACATACATACCTACACGTTTTTATTACCTAATTAGTATAATTCTTACCTTTTTTTCTTCACCATCTCCATTTGGAGGAGGCGGTGAAACGATAGAGCGGATCTGAAGAGAAAAAAAAAAACAGGCAGGTAAAGGTATCTATCTATGAAAGCTAGATGCTCAATGCTCATGTTATCACTTCCTAATCACTTCCTAAAATAGATTTTCATGTACCTAACTATTAACACATAGGTACCTATATCGAAAAATGAAATAGCGTCGGTAGTATCGTTTCACATACGATCGTTAATTAAAGGAGCTTTTAAAATAATGTAGAAAATTTTGATTAAATCTACATAAGTAGGTACTTACTTCGTGTTCATCACACTGCTTTAGAATTCGGCATCTTGTTGAAGAAGTTATTAATCTTCCTTTAGTAACAGGAGCCCTTGCCCATACAACTAACATTTTCAAATTTCGAATATACCACGTAAAGAATATCTATCTCAACAATAAGAACCAGAATTTGCCAGTTAAAAACAAATATCTAAACAGCGATCGATCTGCAACGAGCGATGGAATACGTCTAGGTACTATAAGTACATTGCCTATCTATAGAATGTGAAAATCTGTTTACGAAAACTGCCATTCTTGTTCTTGCGCGGAATATTTGAATGGACGCAAGTTGGATACAAAGAATACTAGTACTATACCTACTAGCTGCCACAAATATTTGAGACATTTCTACATAGTACAAAATTATTACCTTTGTGGAGTCAGGGGTCTCATTGCGCGATTCCGCCTTTCTATTGCTATCTTGTAGGAATGCATTTGACACCAATCTGTAGTCAGTCTCTTCTGTGGGTATCTGAAAGAGTAAATACGAAAAATTAAAAAAGATCTTGTCTGGAATAACTGAAAACGTTAATTTTGTAAACATTTCAGTAGTTGGCGCATTCGATTCGTCTGGTCTGGATTGTTTGATGAAACAACAAAAGTATTCACTAATTGGGAAATCTACCTAGACTACGAATTTCTACCTACATTTTTGCTTTTGTTTACTTACTTCACGTCGAGTTCCATCAGCTTCCCATTTATTCGCGATGCGGATTGTCTCTACAGTTTTCTGTTGTACCGTTTTTGTTTCATCAAGAAGGGTTAATTCGTAAAATTCTTGAATATCTGGAAACAAAAACTGTTTTATAGTAATGCTAAAATACATCAGCAGTTCAGCATCTATAAAGTTTACATCAATTAGTGATTAAACAACAACTTGTAGGTAGGTAATTAAATGTATACCTCCTGGTCTCTGTTTTTTTAATCTACCGAAGTACCTAGAGCTACTGAGGTAAATAAAAAGTTTTTATCTAGTACCTATAGGTATACCAATTTGTGTGTGGGTAAGTAGGAATATCGCGTGAGTCGTGTCAGAAATCGATATCGAACGAGACGGCAGCGTACGCCGACCCCAGTCTGTTATAGTAGATGAACTTACTTATGGTGTTAAGTTCATTGGTCATTAAACAAGAAAACTATAACAAAGAAATACTAAAATAGACGTTGTTGAATCTCATGTACTAAATTATCTATTTTACATTGTTAACAAATTTCAAAAATATCTTAAGTTTTACCACCTACGCTCAAAATTTTTAAAAACTTATTGGTTTTTATGTACAAAAATACCTAAACTAAAACCGAAGTTGTCGGATACTAAACGTTGATTTACTGCTTACAGAAACAGCTTGTAGCGATAAGAAATTTATCTTCACGGTCTCTGACGTTATTAAGTTATTCTACACATCAAATGTAGGTAAGTAGAGCAAACAAGATTCCATTATTTGCTAATGAAATTCTCTGCGTGATCAAGATAAAAGAAATGAACAAACATTGTCATGTCAAAGTTCATCGTCACTGGATCGATCGATATTTTGTTATGATTGCCTTTGTTTACGATCTTAGAACATGGATATCTATTTTTAATTATTAAATTTTAATTAAAGCACGTTGAAATGGGGAATGTGACCACGGCTTTGCTATAACCTACTCAGTGACCTGTATCATGGATCTAGGTCAAACGGTTCATCTCACAATTCTCACATGATTATCGTTGAGTTCGCAAACGCATCACTTCCGTAGTGCTTAACAGTTATTATAATTTAACAACACGATGACTCCCGATATTGAGCGCCAGTATATGAAATCAGTATCGGAATCAAAAACTTTCTGATATTCTATGCTTGAAATTACCTACGCATTAAGCGTTAGAGAGCCATAGGTTCTTGAGGTATTAGTCTATTGACGTGACAGATATTTTTTGCAGTAGGTGCAGTTTTATTTTAAACATAAGGTTCATAAGTTTATAAGTTCATTTTTTCATCACATTGATAGATTCTTAATAACACGTTCAAGTAAAAAAGTAAAGTTTTCTGTGATAAAAGAAATTGGCACTTAGGTACCTTTACCTTTAATTTTTTATGCTTCATAATAATATTATTATCCTCCCGAAGTAATAAAAATTACTGCTAGATACGTGTTTTCATTTGATTTTCGAATATTATTTCTATTTAATATATTTTCTATTATTGCCGTTTCTTGACAGCATTGTGAAATCAGATTATTTATAGGCCTAGAGTAAGCCTGTCTATCCATATTAAAGCTCAGCTTAGGGTCAACTACAAGCAAGTACCTAACCATTGTACGCACCAAATATAGTTAGAACAAGGTTAATTCGATGAGTGCTTATAATGCAGTTTCCATAGCATACTTTGTAAATTAATTGTAGTATCTATTTAGAGTAAGTGGACTTATTTTATAACCTCATTGGAAAAAAATATGTAAATTCAAAATATTACTTGCTCCATGCCAGACTATTGGCTATCAAATCACATGAAAACGTTGAAACGAAATCCCAGATCTAATGTAGATCTATTGATTAAATTGACTGGCGTTCTTACACTATCCAAGAATTTTGTTCTGTAGTTGCAACTGGCTAAATATAATGTAGATCACAATAGCAGTGTCGTGGTCAAGGAAGACTCAAGAGCGTTAATGACGTATGCAGCGATCACGCGCGTGTTGCATTTATTTATAGAACAGTGTGCCGGCTGATTGAACTGAATCCCTTCGATCGTCCAACGAACTTCGTACCTACATAATTTATTATTGTTTTGTTGATAACCAGAATTTTTATTTGTATTTAGGTGTTACCCAAAAAAAATTAATGGAACCAACAATGTAAAACACTTTTAAATTGTATAATTTTTGTATTATCGTGTTTTGTAATTTAAATTTTAAGACTTGTATAGAATAGTTAAATGATATTTTTATTAAAAATTTAATAAATAATAATACTAAACTACCTGCTTATTTCAAACTATTAAACATTTGATTGGATGCATTCGTCAAGAATCGACTTCTTATACACTGCAAGATCTACTACATTACAAATAAAAAAAATATCGCGAAAGATTTATCGTAAAAATTTATCGTTATATAATTTAAGAAAAGAAAAACCTTATTTACGCAAATTGTATTTGTTTCAAGTTACCTTGGGGTATTTATGCTCCTCCTTATATATATCTATATCTATAGTAATATTAAAAGAGGAACTATTTGTTTGTTTGTTTGCATTGAATAGGCTCTAAAACTACTAGACCGACTTGGTTCATACCAAGTCGGTCTAGTAGTTTTGGAGCCTATTCAATTCTATTCTATCAATGTATCCTCATGGATACATTGATTCATTGGGAGTGTCATAGGCTACTTTTTATCCCGAAGTTCTTACGGGATCGGGAGTTACGTGGGCGCAACCATGAAATTGTCGTGCTGTTTGGGTCCTATTATTTTTATTATCAGTTATTGGTAGGTACCTAAATAATCACTTAATTAGGACTTACCAAGAAGAGCTTGGAAGAGCCTTGATTTGAAAATTCTGATGACTCTTTCAATAGCAAGACGAAGTTGCCGGTCCTGAGGCTTTGTGAGCTTGCTGTGATAGTCTTCCAGCAATTCCAATGCACGGTGGGCCTCTAATAAAAGAACGAAATCGTTAAAAATATTTAAATAAAAATCAAAATAGTTTATACGTACCCAAAAGGTTTGTTTGGGTATTAATTAATTTATTTTTATTTAATTATTAAATTCAGTACACAAGAAACAAACAAAAAATATAATATTATATTATCACTTTATTATTTTAAAAGTCTCATGGCCGTATCCAGGCCGGGCCATGTACGGTCGGCTGCATAATTGCAGACCCACCGTAGAGCTCCAAAACGGCTGTTATAAGAATGTTTTCAACACAAGCAAGATTCTAGACACCTTTAGGTGAAGTTTAAAGTCTTCTAACTCATCAATTTATCAAACAAAAATTATTAGAATGCAAACATTCCAATAATGGTAATTTTCGAACTCTACCGAGGGCTGCAATTATGCAGCCGACTGTACGTAGCCCGGAGGAGGCACGGATTTGAAGTGTTTCATACATTTTGTATGAAGCAATTTATATTGCATTGTGCATGATCCGTGTCCCGTCCGGACCCGGATACAGATCCATTCCGTCTCCTCAGCGGTTGTTAGCCTGCTGTAATATAAACGTGCAGCACACAAGGGCTCCTCCCCGAATTCGGCCCGGTCTAATGGGTCATCTAAATTTTAACTTTCTAGGATTCTAATAGTTTTGGCTTTTCCTTGATCTTCAATTAGGACAAATAATTTTAAACATAGAAGATTCCAACTAGAGTTTTATTCATAGAAAGCTTTCCTTTCCTTAACAGGAAGCTCTAGTTAGAATATAGGTCACTCAGTAAACCTACATTATTATGATTGTCATAGTAAAGTAGAACGTGGTAGAACAACCTAAACAACCTACTATCTAACGACTACGGCAATCAACAACAAAAAAGAAACACGAGTACGTGGGCGTATTGATATTGTTTCACCCATCAATTACACCATAAAATACCTGCTCCTGTAAGTTTTAGCTATATGTGTCAATTAAAATGAAAATAGAACAAGGTACATCGCTTCGTTGAGAACGCGGTACATGTTCTGTCAACCCTACACCGTCGATATGTATCTATACCTACATATATGACTAGAGGGTGCTATTATGCGTGGAACCAACCCCTTCTGCAAATTAAATAATAAGCCAATGACAATACAGTTGTGTTACTATGAGTAAGAATAGACTAATAGTATACGATAAATAACGTAGGTTAAATGATAATACTATCGGGAATATTATTTCACCTTGCTTACGAACTGGCATCACGGCACCACCCCCTAATATAATTTTAGAAACTTAACACACTCAATACAAAAAATAAAACAATTTTTTTGTTTTACAATATTTACAGTACGATTATGTTCATTTTAAACGATTTTAATCACCAACATGGACATCGTGGAATTGCACATTTTTGTCGCACAACGAAAACATTTAAAAACGATGGCACATACTGATGCGCGGTAGTGATGCTGCTTATGAGGGCCATCGAACACTGCGTCTGATGGGATTGGTCGATTTTCACGGTGACGTCAGGGGGTGGAAGCATAGACAAAGGAAATGTAGAGGGTTGGGGTTGGAATAGCATGAGAATACCATTTCGTTTGGAAGCATAGACATCTTTAATTTTTCAACTAGTTCCAATTCGGTATTTTGTCATTCTTTACTAACGTTGATATGATTGATTAAAATGAAAAAATGTCTAGGATTATTAGGCATACATATTATAGGGTATATGCATACAATTATTTTAAAAATGACTTAATAAAAAATACCTACTTAGCCTAGGTATAGTTATTAATTATTATTGTTTTTGAGTATTTTAACAATGGTAGGTAATTAAAGTTTAGGGTCGCGCAATATTACAATATTATGTGACCTCAAACTTTCATTACAATAAACAATTTCCAAAGTAACAGTTAAAAGTCTATTATAAAATAATATTATGCTATTATTCATAAAACTCCCCGATTATAAATAAGAGGGCCACTTCTCCTAACCTTACTCTAATATCAAAAAATACCTTCAGGTACTAACGTAACCGGAAACGGAATATGCAAGAGACATTATTATATGATTTTGAGCTATAATCCAGCAAGTATTTTTTACATTCCATGCACGTTTTTTTTTTCTTTTATTATGGCTTCGCACGTGTGCATTTAGCCAGTGTCAAGTTATATTTTGCATCAAATTATGACCCGATTTTTCATAAATCGGGCCTAAAGTGTTTCAATACAGTCAAAGTCGTCATAGTCCGTCAAGTCAGGGGTTATAGTAAAGCGGTGGCAAGTTTACCATAACCTTAATATGAGATTTGGAGGCAACGTGAAAACTGCATGTTTGACACTGATTTTTACTTTCACTACACTTGTGCACTTTCACAGAACTAAATTGAATAACATTCCACCAGAATTATACAATTCAACTCGGGTTACATCTAAGTATCATGAAAATAAAACTGCAGCACGACATGTTGTTAACTCGTTCCCGCCAAAACTCCTTTTTTACATTCAATATTTTTCAAATCTGTAGGGTTGGACCACGGTTGGATGAACAATTTTGGAATTAGAATTTTCAATAATAATAAGAATAAGATTTTGTATTGCATAAATTGTGTACAATGGATGTTAGGTGGTTTTAAAATTAAGTAACAACAATTTACCGATTGCGGGCATGCAATAAGTACTTATTAAAAGTACTAAAATAAAATTTCAGAAGATAATTATAGTCTACAGTGCAGCTGTGGTGCGAAAAAAGTGTACGATCCATGACCATCTCAAAGTTTTAATTAAATGGCTAGAATAATAATTCCAAAATAACGTTTAAATTCAGTTAAAAAACAAGCAATTTTCATCATCAAAGATTTTCATTCATATTTCTTAGCTTACTAATAAAGTAAGATCAAATATTAAACCGATACGATTTTGGATCGATTATCTTTTATCATTCGCTGCACATTAGTTGACATCCCTATTATGCTATTAATACTCTGCCTAGTGTTACCGTTTTTTAAAATTTCAACAAATTTTGAAGTTTTTATTACGAAGCATGCCATCAATCTATTGTTTTGTTTTATAAAGCGTTGCCCCTGCATAAAACCAACACAAAACAGTTATAATGAGTTTTTTTGTTATAACTTATAAGGGGCGAACTTAAGCGAGACAAACTCGCTTTCGCTACACATCCTGTCAATAAACGGAATGCGAAGTAGAATTAGGTAATTTAAACATTTACAGTTTCACTTAGCGTTTTTCATTTAACTTTTCGCGTAACGCGAAATATTTTTTCTGGACTAGGTAGCCAACTCGCAATAAGGAACTTCGTTCCAATAATTTTGTGGTATTAATGCCTGCCAGTGAACTGGCAGATCGACATAATATTCATACATTTTTATTATGGCGCCAGTTGATGAAATAAATTACCTGTCGATGAGAGATTAATAAGTGTAACTCACTATCTGCCTATGTTATGACGATTATTTTCTTTTAATAACTGTTGAAGAATAACTGTGGAACTTTTGTTCCTTTTTTTATAGCAATACTTGACAAAAAAGTTTCCGACTGAAGTCTGCCGCAAGTTGAGCGAATGGCGACGAACCCGCGCGACGATAGAGAATACAGCTGGCTGGCTGCCATAGTTTGTCTACTTGCTGTGTTGTGTGTACGTAGATTTTTTAGTTAAGGTAGTAGTGTAGTTATAGTCAGTGAAAGTGGAGTGCAAAAATGCCTCTTTTTGGAAAAAAGGACTTCGGCAGGAAGTCTAAAAAGGAAGGGAAAGATTCTGAAAAACAACCATCCATTGAAGATAAGTACACCGTCAAAGATCTCCTCGGAACGGGTGCATTTTCCGAGGTGCGTTTGATAGAAAGCAAAGAGAATGGACAAATGTACGCATGTAAAATTATTGATAAGAAAGCTCTCAAGGGTAAAGAGGACTCATTGGAGAATGAAATCAGAGTTCTGAAAAGATTTAGCGAGCAAGCTAAGGTTGAGGGTGGAGAAAAGAAGATGTTTTCACATCCCAACATCGTCCAGCTGTTGGAGACTTACGAAGACAAAAATAAAGTGTACCTCATAATGGAACTCGTCACTGGTGGCGAATTGTTCGACAGGATCGTTGAAAAGGGTTCCTACACGGAGAAAGACGCGTCAAACCTGATACGGCAAGTGTTAGAAGCCGTCGACTACATGCACTGCCAAGGAGTCGTCCACAGAGACTTGAAACCGGAGAATCTGCTGTACTACAGTGCCGATGAGGACAGTAAAATTATGATAAGCGATTTTGGTTTGTCTAAGATTGAAGATTCAGGTATAATGGCAACAGCATGTGGCACTCCTGGGTATGTAGCGCCTGAAGTGCTGGCTCAGAAGCCTTACGGCAAGGCAGTCGACGTTTGGAGTATAGGAGTTATATCATACATATTGCTGTGTGGTTATCCTCCATTTTACGATGAAAATGATGCAAATCTCTTTGCCCAGATCCTGAAAGGAGATTTTGAATTTGATTCCCCTTATTGGGATGATATCAGTGAATCGGCAAAAGACTTTATTCGTCATTTAATGTGTGTTGATGTAGACAAGAGATATACTTGCAAGTAAGTCCATTTTTTAACAATAAAAACCATTCCGGGTTTCATACCCAAAGGGTAAACACGGGACCCTATTACTAGGACTCCACTGTCCATATGTCACCGGGCATCCATGTATCTCATGAACCATGATAGTTGAAATTTTCACAAATACTGAAAACAGAATATAATGGTTTGGAACTCTTCATGCGAGAGTCCGACTTGCACTTGGCCTTTTTTTGTCATTCATATACATACTAAGGTTTGTAACTTATGATCGGGTGAGACAAAGGTCAAATGTTGGCCTTCTAACCTAAAAAAAAGGGTCAGGTCAGGTCTCTTGGGATAATTAAGAACAATGGAAAAATATATTCGAATTAGCCAATATTTGATCGACATTGACCCATTTTATTTAAAACCCCCCCCAAACATAATGTCTACCTGCTACACATGACAGGGACACATGATTAAACCGGGAACAGGTAAAGAAAGGCCTTTGCCTTGCAGTGGGACAAAATTGGCTTTAAATAATAAATAATACCACATAATTATAATGTAGGTATGTACTTGTATACATACGGGCTGTTTTCCGCAATCAGACCCTTTTTAATTGGGTTTTTTTCACGTGAGGATGGAGTAAGCTTGTCCAGTACCTACTACCCTCTCAGCTTAGTCGACCATGTCCAGAGGAAAGAACTTGTAAATACTTCTGGAGCCAACTAAGCCGTGGGTTTCATCACGTCGTTTTCCTCCGGGCGATGTCAATTAGCGCACATACATTTTTCTTATGAAAAATTCATCGGTGCACGGCCGGCCTGGATTTGAATCCATGACCTTCAGAATGAAAGTCGAAGTATCTATATAATGTTTAAGTGTCATAGTAAATATTTTGTTGTGGTACCATTATTCTCCCAATAAGAAGAGATAAACATAGGTTATCTGATTCAAAGAATAGGTATTTTCTGACATCCAAGATAATAACTAAACATTAATGTATGTACCTATATGGTTTTAACTATCTTACATAAATACCTACTTAATTAGAATTCCAACAGCATGAACAATAATTTCATAAGCTTAGGTTAAAACTACCTAGGTTCATAAAATTTATAGGTACAATTCAATGCTGTTCATTAAGGAAATTGTTTTAAATACCTAATTATATATTAAACTCAATATATATTCAAATCTAGTATAAATATTACATATGTATTTAGTATGTCTTATTAATATCCTTGTCTATCTGTCTGTTACGCTTTCACTAAAGTGTTCAACCAATTAGGTATGATGAATTTTGGTAATAATGTGATCTTGGTTTTCATTCCGATCCCAGATTTACGCGGGTGAAGCTGCAGGGCGCAGCTATTACTTTATAATTGACTAGCTTTTGCCCGAGACTTCGTCCACGTAGAAGTCGGGAATGGACCGAGGAATCACGTTGTCCTATACAGAATTTGTCCCGCTTTTTCACCCCCTTAGGAGGAAAATCCTTTCTTATCAGGTGCCTACGTCACACAAAGAATACACGCTCCACGTTTTAGGTCTCTACGAGCAGCGGTTTAGGCTGTGCGTTGATCCCTCAGTCAGTCATTCAGAACCAAGAATTTTATATGTATAGAAGTACTACTATTGCACCCGCGGTTTCTTTAACATTAGTTGTTGGAGTTTTACCTACCCAAGATCCCAATTCTGTTGTTTTTTTTATTAATCCCTTCAGCCTAAGCATAACTAGCTGCGCCCCGCCCTATCATCTGCATAAGTCCCGATGCCATGGCAATAAAGAGTTAAAAACTTAACCCTTTTCTTGTAGTTGGGTAAAAATAAGTCTAGATATGTTTTTAAAAGGGAATACTGTTTTTATTCATTCCTTAAAGTAATATAAACAATGTTAATTAAAGAAACGGTAAATTATAGTGATTATGATAATTATGATATGGACATTAGACAATAACTTTAACTCTATAAACAGTGGCTATTGTTAACTTTCTCCTGCAATTTTCTTATACAAATATGCCAGAAATATTCTTTATGTAGTGACATTCAAGGAGGTTACATAAGATAATTTACGTCTATCTTATTGTACTTTCAGCATCATTCAGCACTTTTTAAGTAACCATTTTTTTACTCAAATAGTTACATAAAATATGAATTGTTTAAAAGTAAAAAAAGTACTTATAAATACCGAAATGATCAAACAAAACGGTGTTCGTGCTTTAAATATGAGGGTGTGTTCTTTGTATGATGTAGGCATTCGATACGAAAGGATTTCCGAAATTATACCCCTAAAAAAGGGGGCCAAAGACTGTATTGGACAACATGTTGCCTTGGTCCAATCTACTAATTCTAAGCGGACGAAGTCGCGGGCAAAAGCTAGTTAGGTATATTAAATTGGAAATAATATGAACGACTTCTAAAATGACGTCTCTCAGCCAAATACGTTTGGAAATTGGGGATAAAATGATTGTTTTAATTACAGGCAAGCTTTGGCTCACCCATGGATTTCCGGCAATGCGGCCAGCAACAAGAACATCCACGGCACTGTCTCTGAGCAACTCAAGAAAAACTTCGCAAAGTCTCGTTGGAAACAGGCGTACCACGCGACGACGGTCATCAGACAGATGCAGAAGATGGCGTTAAACAGCAGCAGTTCAAGTCGCCATAACGCACAGGCTAAGCAATAGTGTTTACACTTAGTCTTGCCCCTACCCACACCCACCTCGTCATTGTTGATCTGTTTTATGAGGTACTTAACCACTGTACAACAAAACAAAATGAATGTAGCTTGACCCAACTATACCTATTTACTTACAGAAGTTTGTTGGTGAGACACTTGTTAAATTGGTTGATGTCTCTCACATTAATTGAAGTTCATTGTAGTTGCTAGGAGTTGCAAGAGATTTGTGTCATCGCTTTTCATTCATTACTCTTAATGATACAGTTTAAATTATGAAAGTGCTTCTAATAATGCATAATATGAAGCAGTGCTTAGCTTTTAGATGAAAATAATAATCAACGAACTTATTAAAGACGTTATAACTAGTCATTTTATCACTGCTTCTGTAGAATGGAATACGTCATATTTATTTTCCATTCTTTCTTTATTCGATTAGGCGCGCTAACTATGCCGAAAGATTTGTAATGTCTCTTTATAGACTGTTTATGTAGTACGATTTTTCAAGTAGGATAAAAATGCTAAATTGGCTTTGAATTGCTTATTTGAAATGTGTGTTAGCGCGCAATAAATTATACCTCTGCCACGTTAAGACGTATAAAACGCGGCAGACATAAGTACTTGCTCTACAGTCTCTCTCTTACTTCGTAGTTACTTCGAATCTCATGCTTACGATCTGTCCTATTAGAGTACGATAAATCTATCAGCTTAATGACGATGTACAAAATGTATCATAATCCCAATTTTCCTCAACTTATACATATACACATATAACTTCGTTTTTGAAATATACCTTATTATTATAGTTAGGTCTAAAATATTATATTCTCTGAATAGTTATAAATTTAGAAATATCACCTTGAAGAAGGTCTGTTGCGAAGATTAGTGACTAAATTAATGGATTGACAGTTAAATTACGATTTTTCATAAAAAAATATTGAAAAACGGAGTCTATTTCGACACATAAAAATGACTAATTATAATTATGACCACTAGTAGTTGGTCTTCGAAAGTTTCGCCGTTGCGGTCGCGTGTCTTTGTGATTATAAACAATAAAATATTTAACCCTTTATAATTGTAGCGGTTTTAAATTCGTTAATGAACTACCCATGTTATTCTTAGTATAAGATTTGTGATTTCTAAAGTTAAACCTACCTATATTATGTGCACTATCATAATAAAAAATCCTAATATAGCGTAACTATCCATTCATTTCAATGTTTAACTATCTATTGCGATTTAAATCTAACGACTATGAATTCGTAAAAACGCAAACATAAAAAATGTGACATTGACTTGAAAATATATTTATCTCGAAATAGATTAGGATCACCTTACTTACGCACCGTTTCCTTTTTCATTATGCGTATCCCACTTCTGATATTGGCGAAGATCTGTCAAGAAGACTGAAGTATGTTGAGTTGTTACTTTGACATGATGCAGAAGTGCAAATAAAATCAACATATTTAATAAACTTAATTTGGTATTAAGTTTGCTATAGATCTTAAAAGCTCTCCATTACTTTTGTTCTCGAATTATCGACACAACTATACGAATCTCGTATGAATCATGACGAATTATACATTTATTTTGTAGTAGCTGTCTCTCTTCCTGTTAAACAGGGTTCTATATATCTAGAGTACATACCCACTGAATTACTTTTGTTTTATTTAACGGTATTTGGTTTTAAAGTATTTCGTTTAAGACCCTTATTAAAATAATTACATTCCTTTTTTAAATTGAAATGAATCAATTGAAATTAATTGCCTACATTCTATGATTTCCATTGTAATTTCTCACATTCCAGATTTCAGTATTCTTTTCTTTACCTACACAAAATTGTTTAGTTTAGGAATTATTAAAATTAATTATAGTACTTATGAATTTCGTAAATATTAATTGTATTGGATGCGTTAAATTGATACATTCCAAATTGGCTATTGTCATGCTGTTGATTTCTTTCAAGCTTCAGTGATTTTGAATTACATATAATATTTAATATATACTTACATATTTGTATTTATGTATAGTGTAAGTACGTATATTTGCCGACAAATATTTTGTCCGTCCATATTTACATTTAATTTTATACAGGTTCTCTATTTTTGTTTGGCTTTTATCTAACTTCCTCTACTAATGAACTATATTTCCACTGATCCTACTAACAAAAAGTTACTAATATTTCATGTATTTTATCCATCTATGGAATTGATATCACCTATAATAATAACGTTTCATGTTTACTTTGTAAAAATGCTTTGGAGCCCCAAATGGAAACATTTAATCCTAGTTATTATACAAATAATTATATTGAATAATCTTTAAAATGTTTGCTTCTCTCTATTCATCCTACTAATACCTAGAATTGTTGAAACTGCTTTAGTATAGACATTTATTGCTTATTGTTGAGCATTGCACTGCTGTATTTTAATGTCTAATACTTTAAGGTGTAGTAAATTCAATAAAATATTATCTAAATGCGCCTTAATGATCTGTAATATTAAATAATATTTTATGTGCTCCTTGTCGTAGCTGCTATCTTATAGTATGTTAAGAGAAATAACGGCTTCTTCATATCAGTTGACAAATGGATACTTACTGATTTTAACGATTTACATTCATAGTATTAAGTGTAGTTTTTTGATAATGATTTTTGAACCACAATTTTAATATTATTGTAATACTAGACGTCCACTTTAGTGTACGTAGTATAATTTATACGAAGCGCAGATTTTTTATTGACAAAATTTTCAACAATTCTCTATAAAAGCTCTTTTGGACATGTTATGTTAATTTATCTTATGTATTTATAACTATTAACTCGTTTTGTCGCGAGTCATGTTGAAGATTGTATGCCGTCGTTTCTCCTGTTACTGTCCATTAAATAGGACATCATTTTACATCGTTTATCGCATGAAGGGGATAGAGTGGGTGATTTTCTTTATCATTTTATTTACGCCCTGCGGTTTTACCCGTGTAAGTCTTACGTATATTATACGTAGTCGATGTTAATTTCAGGATTCGATGAAAAATTTCACTACGATAATCCGGAGATTACAAACATATCTAACATGCAAACTTTACTTTTTAATTATTAGTATAGATTACCAATGTTAAATTATTGAAGTGCCATCATTTGTTATTGCTTATAATTTTATAGATTTTTATACTACGCACAATATGATTTTCTTTTTATATCTTAAACTTATAGTCACGATTTTTTGTTTTTACGTTCTGTTACAGTTTGTTTTTATTGTTTTGCCGAACCGGACGTAATTCGCATGTTTGCTAAAAATGCACATTTGTAACGTTATAATATGAAATATAAATTGTTTGTTATTGCACAAAATGTAGTCATACATAACCACTATATGCAAGTAAGGTTTGTTTAATCCGAGACACGGTCTTGCCTTTGTTGCACTGGTTTGTAAAATTTGCACCTACCTAGTTAACTATTTTGCTCTCTAAATATATTATGTTTTAACGTTCAGTTTTCATTGTGCCAAAACCATATCATGATCAGTGATAAAGTTAACGTAAGGTTTATATTTGTTAGACTGTTGCAAATTGATTATATTATCTACAACAGCTAGTGGGGGTTTTGAAGAGTTGAGCGATATTTCTTCGATTTCCTCTTGAGGCCTTGGATCACAATAATCGCCATACGCCAGTCACGTATATCTAAAATTTGAATTATTGCAAGTAAAATTTAAAAAATCAGGTAAAATGTTTTGACTAGCTTCGAAATAATAGAGTTTTCGCCTTGAAATTATACCAAAATTAGGGTATAGATTTCACCTATAAACGGCTTAAAATTAGAAAAAAATAAAGATTTTTTTTTTCAGTATTTTTTCAATTATAGGTGATTGACGTGATCCATGTCCATATACTTCTGTTTTGTTCATTAATGTTTAGTCTAAGTGTAATGTTACACATACATATTTGCTATTTTTCGACAATTATTGACTATGTTTCAAATAAACATACACATTTTAGTTTCTATATTAATTATTATTAAGCACAATAGATTTTAAGGGTTGGGAATATAAATTCAACAAGTTTGTTTCAATTGGTTATATATTTTATTTTTGGTTGTGAGTTTATTTTCTGTTTCATATTAAATCTCAATGGAAATGTTTATTAGAGTGGGGTTAAGATCTGACTAAAGTTGAATTACTAATCTTGTGATTTAGATTTTATACTTCTTGTTTAAAACAATCAAAATTATTAGTAGACTATTAGATGTTAGCTATATTTTCAATGTCATTGTAAATAAAAACGCCAACTTGTTGAATTGATTGTTTCATTGAGTTCAAACCAGATAGATAGATATTTCCATAATTTAATTATGCCTCGATAAATATATTACATAAAAAGTTAATATAAATAATATTTTTAATAAGAATGTTGTGGGAATGTTCACTGAATTTCCTCTCCTAGAAGTGACAGCTGTTTGAGAAATTGTGAAGCGTTGGGCAGAGTCGTCGCACCGTAGATTATTTTCCTTTGTATACCATTTGCAGCTTGTTGCTGTGAAAATGAAAAAAATATCTCATTGGACGGATGATATTCTAAAACCAGAGTCCAAACAGGGTTGAAAAGGGTCGACCAGGTAATTAACTAAAAATAAAACTGGCGAGGCGTTACATTTGTAAAAGCCTAGCCGTCTCGTAATTAAGGAGAGGGACTTGCTCTGCCAAAAACCGTTCAATACGAATGCGGTCAAAACTGAACTTCAACCTTGAGAGTCACAGAATATAGAATGAATATAGATGATATAGAAGTATAGAATGAATATGCGAGCATGCTTCTATTGGCCACTTTGGAACTCGTAAACCAGTATGTGTATGAACTTAAGTAGGTACCTATACCTTTTTCTAGCCGATGACTACGGGCGAGCGGACGCAAATACATGCATACTCAAGATCCGATATTACTCACCAAACTAAAATGAAGGTGCTACACACTACATCATCAGTATACATATTACATAGTATAAAACAAAGTAGCTTCCCGCCGTCTGTCCCTATGTATCTTTCTTACCTCCTTGCTATGTATGCTTAGATCTTTAAACTACGCAACAGATTTTGATGCGGTTTTTAAAGAGTTATTCAAGAGGAAGTTTTTAGTATAAAAAGCAAACTACCACGCGTACGAAGTCGATGTACGACACGAGTTGACGATAGTATTATATACATGGACTTTAGTACAATGAGTGATTCTTACTTTAGCGAAATCAATAAGATTATGATATTCAATATAGTTTCCGCCGCCGACGATGAAAACTACAGCATCAGTGGGTGGTGGGTTCCTCGCAGCTCGGTTCCTTGCCGCGGCGTCGGTGCGAGCGGCCTTGGGGTCCAACCAGTCCAAGTCGGTGTTACCATCGCCGCTACCTCCGCCTAGCGCGGCCTCCACTGTACGGCTTACAGGCAATTTCTGATAATTAAAACACCACACTCAGCATGCTTTCATTTATTATTTATAGCACAGCTGGCAGTTAGATTTAAAGACCTAGGTGCGTCCCGTTGTTTAATTCGTATAAAATAACTAAAACGAATAAATATAAATATTGCAGGTCATTCCACACATCGCCATCTAGCCCCAAGCTAAGTAACTAGACTTGTGTTATAGGTGCTAGACAACGGATATACTACAAAGATAATTTTCTTTTGTAAATATATACATAGAATACAAAGAAACAACCAGACCACAGGTAAATATCTAAGCATAAATACTTGTATGAGGCGGGAATCGAACCCGCAACCCTGTAATCTTGCGGTATTAGTTACTAAAACTCCTCCGAAACGGCTGAACCGATTTGTATGATATTTTTTGTATATATTCGTTAGGTCTGAGAATCGAACAACATATATTTCTTTTTGTATATGGTAAAACAACGTTTGCCGGTACAGCTTTTTTCATAAAAATCTAAGTGCCGCTTGTACACAGAAGACAAAACTTAGCAAAGTTTTATATAAATATATTACGCTATACTTACATGTTTCTTAACAACCAAGTTTTTAACTCCCTCCATAACAAACGAGGATCCTTGAGAGACGAGTTTGGAGAACATCGATACAGTTTTCGTACCGCCACCTTCGTACTGACTTGACATTTTTGTGAAGCCTCTAAAGAAAATATCATAGAATTAAAAAAAAACAGACTAACTAGGTCCCATCCTAAAATTCCCGAAATTAAACATCCAGTGAAAAAGCAATTCATAAACGAAGTAAATTTGAAAACGCCTGACTTGAATCCCTCATAACTTTCAGACGGGTGAACTGATTTGGATCAAACTAGCTATGTTTGATTTGGATCAAACTAGCTAGAACACTCCCGACTAATTCACCTTTCAAACAAAAGAAACAACATCAAAATCTGTTCATCCGTTCGGGAACTAAAATGCCATATACAGACACACACACCCCGTTGTTTTTCCGTCGGGTTAAATATCGAGTAGGCTATATTGACGCAGGCTCTATTTGTTAAACGTCTCATCTCTACATCAAATCGACAAGAGTTGTGACGGATGTAACTAATCCTAATAAAGGTTAGATAAGCTATATCTATTTTTATATCCGTTACAAATCATGACGTTATATAAGCATTTGGTTTTTTTTACGTGTTAAAAGAAACATACATAATATTTATTTCAAGTCAGTAAAAAAGGTTAAGCCGGCACTACACTACTCGTAAAGTTGATCGAAGTAACGCGAATTAGATAGATAGGAGAGGTACTTCACTACACTAGTCAAAAAGCGCGAGGTGACGCGGAGTTCTAATACGAACGCGCGAACGTTTCCCGCGAAGTTGCACGAGTGTGTAGACACGTACTTCGGACCCCGGTCAACCTCGTCGAACACTTCGTCGAGTAACTTCGCGAATAGTGTAGTGGAGGCTTTAGGTAATATACTTACTTCCACCGTTTCATATAAGCCATAGGTTTAACGTCACAGTTGGCGCCCATTAGAGCTCCCTCATACTTTTTATATTCCTCCTCAGATATATCAGTACAAAGATAGTAAATGACAAACAGACGCATCTTGTCTTCCTCAGTCCCGGCGCTCGGATCCGATATTAGATCGAGAACTGCTTTACTTTCAACATGGCTGCTTTTACTCATTATTTTCTCTTCTAACTCAAAGAATGAATCTAGCCGTCTAGATTTGATTGCGTTTAGGATTGCTGTTGATAAAATAATAACATATTATTATATTTTTTTAAATCACGTTGTCACATGCCGCGGCAGCTATCGTCGTCCGAGCCAAACACAAAAATCTAGGCTATTTAAAATATCGATAAACATTATTTAAAAAAAAAAAACTGGACAAGTGCGAGTCGGACTCGCGTACGAAGGGTTCCGTACCTTTATATTAGGGTTTTAGTATTTGTTGTTATAACGGCAACAGAAATACATTATCTTGTGAAAATTTCAACTGTCTAGCTATCAAGGTTCATGAGATACAGCCTGGCGACACAAAGATGGACGGACGAAATCTCTCGGGAACGAGTTGTTAGCAAAATGCAGATTCTGTTGTCAATTATTAGAATGTTTTCTCGTGGCTACAGCATTTTTAGTATGTGACATTTCAGAATGATTTTAAACAAGCAACTTCTAAAGATTAGCCTGTCAATAGGTATATAATACTAGCTGTTGCCGGTGACTTCGTACGCGTGGTAGTTTTGTTTTTTGTACCAATACCTTCCTCTTAAATCACTCAATCTGTAAAAATTACTGCATCAAAATCCGATGCGTAGTTTTAAAGATCTAAGCATACATAGGGACAGACAGCGGGAAGCGACTTTATTTTATACTATGAAGTGATACTGATGCAAAAGTTACTGTGTTAGTAAGTATGTATATAAGTTTCTTACTCCTTCATGCAAGAACTACTGAACCGTTTCCGATGAAACTTATTATGTTGCTGATAGCTTGAGTCCTGAAATTTATCCTGAGATTTTTTACGCATGTTGTTTGTTACCTGTAGCTATAGTTGTATGCATATCAATAAGTCGTTTCTTCTCCATCAACTGAGGCAAGGAGTTGACTGCGTTCGTCAGTCGCTGCGTGTTATCGCTCACTAAACTCAGAGCTAGGTCACTCTCAGCGTCCAAACCCATTGAACTCTTCAGTTTCTTTACTTCTGCTTCTGAACTCCTGGTAAAAAATAATATATTAAGTATATGTGAACCGGAATTGCGAGTTTTAACGCATAAACCTTCATCGCGTGAGCTTTTTTTATCAAGTCAAGTCAGTGTTTGATCATTGTCTCAATTTTAGGTAAGTGACAATGCGGTTTAAGATATTACTAGAATACACAAATCATACAACGCACTCAAAACCACGTCATACAATTTGATATTGGTCATATATTCCTTATGGAATGACGAAGCAAAACGCTTAGTGCGGGTGGATTTCAGCATAGTTAGAGCACATTTAGGACTTAGTTGTGCTTTAATAGGTAGGTATTAAGTCAAACAAACTAAAAGAATTAGGAAACCAATCAAATACATTAATGATATTACAATAAAATTATACAATACCTGTATTTGTCTAAATCTTCTTGTATGGCTTCAGCGACTGTAGGAAATGGACTACCCTTATGTTCCGTCCATAAAGGATCTCTAGAGTCTAGATCACACAATCGTGTTTTCATTTTTTGACCAACAACAGGCAATTCAGGGTTTTCGGGAACTACTGCTCTGAAATCAAAATGTATAAAATATTTAATACTATAGCGCCTCGTTTCACCCACGTAGGTCTCGATCTCGTGGGATTATCGGGATAAAAAGTAGCCTATGTGTTATGTGAGGTCTCCAGCTATTATACATACCAGTTATATCGCCATCGGTCCAGAAGTTTTTGTATGAAAGAGCAACAAACATACACACATACTAACAGACAAACTTTCACATTTATATAGCCAAAGAGTTTGTTTGTTGTGGGATAGTCCATTTGTCGAGGAAGGCTATTTATATTTCGAAATTCCTACGGGATCGGGAGTTACGCGGAGTGCTGCTAGTTTATAATATTAGTGGGAAGTAGGATAGGATAATTTATTGATTTAGGATAATTTATTAGAAAGTGTAATACTATTAAAAAGTATTCTGTTTTATCTTCTTTCTTTCTTTAAACTATTCCTTGTCTGTTTTAATAGTCATATTTAATTAAACTATCCTGGTAATAATCAAATTACTAGGCTACTAATTTTGGTACTAGAAAGAATTAAAAACTTTTATAATAGAAAGACCCAGACCATAAACAAATATCTGTAAACAAAGATCTCATTGTGTAGAACATACAAATATTTGGTCTATGGGAAAATTTAACCTGCGACCTTCTGTCACCGGTATATATTCGCCAACTTCGCTACAGACAAGTCAGAATTAACTAGTTATGTATGAAGGACAAATTTTGAATTACCTATTTAATGAAAGATCTAACACATCATGCGCCAAGGCCTGGTAAGTCCATGTGTGGTGTAAAGGTGTTGCCATATCAATATTCCTGTCCAGCAATATGAGCATTGGCCGGGTAAAACTGAAGCTGCCAACCTGGCCAGTGTTGCCGTGGAAGAGATTGTTTCTAGCATCCCATAGGTTTTCTCTTAGTTTCTTATCAAGTTTCTTTGCAACCATTTCTGCTGCATTGCCTTTACTGGTTCTTATGATCGGAACATTTCCTGAAATCATATAGAAAGTTGGATAATTTTTTTATAGACGAGCTAGTAAAAGAAATCATAGGTTCTAGCGTTCACTCCATTGTGTCTGCTACAAAGAACGAGGTTCAATGACAGAGTTTGTCAACACAACTTATTGAATTTACAATTTTTTGATGATCCGCCTTCAAATGTAGAGCAGTATATTCATGACTTTTTAGACTTTTACTGATTTAATTGTTGTAGTGTGTTTAAATAGAAATTATAAAAATATAAGTAACACAGAGAAGCATCTCAATCATTGTTAAGATAAGAAATACTTACCTAAAGTAACAAATACAGAGAATAGACTTTCAACAATATTGTCCATGATTGCCTCCATTTCAGTGTCCTTTGTGTCCCCTTTGTTAATAGCTAAAATATGACATTCAATTCAGTATGTATGTGGGCTTAAATTAAGGATAATCATCCTCTAATAAGTAGTGATTCAATACTAACTGTTAAGATTTCTCTGATAAGTGAACAAAATAATGAGATATATCAACTTGTCAACAACAGTTTTAATAGGTAATTTAAGGTAGCAAAAACTATTTTATTGTTTTTTGATTTGAAGAAACTTCTTTATTATATCAGAATTAATTTTTAAAAAGACTTTTTTTAAAGCAGATTTCGTATGGCATAACACCCATTGCCTTGGGACGATATAATTAAAAACTAAATGGTAACTTTATATAGTTAATGAAATGGTTTCGAGACAATACCAACATAGAAAAAAATGTCTGAGCCCATTATGCTACATTTTAAATTGTGCAGAATATTATTTACATACCATAATAAGACAAGGAATCAGATTGCTGATGCTTCATGATAAACAGGTCATCTTCCAAACAAATGAAGTTCAAATACTGATCAAAAACTTTATGTATGTTAATCGCAGCATTAGACTGTATAGCTGAGGCAGCTAAATCTTCTAACTTCTGTCTGGTTATAGGTGATATGAAGTTCAAGTGATATTGGTCATATACTCCATTATCCAGGTCTTGACAGATACGGCCCAGGTTCTCTTCTGTTGGTGAACAGAAATATACAGCGGGGACCTCTGGGATTGGGTCTCGATCTGAATGTAGCTGACTGGAAAAGTTATAACATTATTTCACTGATTATTTTGGTAAATACAATCTTCGCACTATAAATTATAAAAAATCCGGTCAAGTGCGAGTCGGACTCACGCTTGAAGGGTTCCGTACCATTATATTCTGTTTCAGTATTTGTTGTTATAGCGGCAACAGAAATATATCATCTGTGAATATTTCAACTGTCTAGCAATCACGGTCCATGAGATAGTCTGATGACAGATAGACGGATAACGGAGTCCTAGTAATAGGGTCTCGTTTTTTAACCTTTAAAAGCAACTAAGTTATGCTGAACTCATGCAAAATTGTCACACAGTTAAAAGCTACTTTCTAGTCTAGGGTGAAAACTAACTGAGATAGCTAGTTGACAGTTGGTTTAGCATCAGAAACTTACACATGCAAAGTGACTCCCAGCTCCCTAAGTTCCTTCACAGAAACCAATGGGGAAATAATATCTTGGCCAACTCTGTCGTAAATTAGCACTTTCCATGTCGGTTCCGTAGCCACACTCTTGGTTATTGGTTGATTTAAGTTGAGCATCTGCTTCAGAGCATCTGTAGTGGACCAAACAACAATTAAAACGAGTTACAACAACTCCTATGGGTGCAGTTTCTTACTATTATTTAATAACAAAACGAGTCACTCACTGAGTTGACGTTCACGTAATGTAGTCATTGTATTCACTACTGTTTATTTTAGTCTCATTTAAATAATTTTAAACTAAATTGTTTACTATTTTTCCGAAATAATTCAGAATTCAGCGATTTCATTTCACGTATTACACATCTGTCAAATGAGATTGACGTTTGTCCCTTCGTTCAGAAACAGATTTTTGACACGTCTTCAAAGAAAAGATAATTTCGTTCAAAAACTGCCCGAAGCCAAAGCGAGTGCTTGGTGTTGAGGTCAATTTCAATTAGAGATGGCGGGAGATTCAACATTTCTTTTTTAACTGACCGTTAAATTCAAACTAATAATGCCAAATTCATCAATCATCAACCAATCATTACATCGATGCAGCTTTTTGGCGTACAGAAGTTATTTATTCAGGAGCAGACCCACACGAAAAAACTTTCACCAACTACCTACCCAGGAGGTAAATGTCTATAAAGGTCATCTATGGAGGTACCGGAGGTGGGTTGCGGAGCTGAATATTATGGTTAACACTAACGAGTCCATATATTGTACGGCCACGTATTGTACGACCTGATAATTGGAAGCCAAAAGGACTTCCAAATATCTGGCTGTACAATCCATGGTTGCGAATTACTGGTCGCGAAATACATGGCTGTACTTTATCTGTACAAGGTGATAATTCAGAGACAGTTATTTGACGAACTTATATTGTACGACCAGATAATTCGCGACCACGTTTTTCGAAACCGGCTTCGAATTAACTGGCTGTGCAATATCGGTACGGTCACGTATTTCGTGTACACGGCTTCGCTGCTATTGGTCGAATTATCTAACTCCCATTGGTCGACTATTTTTGTTTCTTGTTTTGGAGCCTCGTTTACTTCTTCCTCCGGACCATAGACATCGGACCAACTTCATACTCCATTTTTTAACGATGTGTACATGTGGCCAGTGTTGACTATTTCTTGGCCAAGTCTTGCAAATTTGAGATGACATTGACGTTTAGCGTTTGTTTGACATTGATTTAAAAATTCGTCCTGATTTGTTTTATCCCTACTTGATGTTATTTATGCAAAAGTCACAATCTGTTCGTCTGTCTGTTGACTGTGGTTATACTATTAGGCTTTAACCGTTGAACCGATTTTCTTGAATTTTGGTACAGAGATAGACCGGACCTTGTAGAAGGACATAGGCCACTTTTTATCATGAAAAATTATAAAAAATTGTGATTTTGGAGAAGGGTATCGGCTATGAGGGTTTTGAGAGTGCTGTTTTCGATTCCAAGGTTCATTTTTAAATCCACTCTGACAAAATTCGCTCGCTTTATAATAGACTGACCGAAATCAAAAAAGGTGTTTCTTGGGAAATGAGATGAAACATTTTGACAATCCTGACTTATCGCCCAAAATTACTTATAAGTTTATGAAAAAT
Organism: Idaea straminata; assembly: GCA_951213275.1. NCBI lineage: Eukaryota > Metazoa > Arthropoda > Insecta > Lepidoptera > Geometridae > Idaea > Idaea straminata. Next base: position 7,171,234 of record OX577850.1, read on the forward strand.
GCAGTTAACAAAAAGTAGTATTATGCCAAAAATAGGTCGTGAAGTGAAGTGTGTAACAAGACTTAATTGCATATTTGCAGAAATTATGGAAATAAAATAGAGTTTAAAAGGTTTAAAAATATCATCGAAATAGGTCTGTATACTATGAAAAATTATAGGATATTGTTCTAGCACTGGTGACAAATGTTGAAATGAGTCTGGGTTTTATTAAATGTAAAACTGTAGAATATGACATTTTTAGGTAAAATCTATATTGGAGAAAATCAAAAATTAATTTTAGTATTTTATGTCTTTTTATTGGTAAAATTAAATAGAAAAATATCAAAACCAATGCAAAACAATTAATTTTAGTACAAATTACTGAAATTCAGCTTAGTATAAGTTATAGCAAGTAGCAACAGTGATTGAAGCTTATATCCATCTAACTAATTTCCTATGTATTTATGTTCGAGATTTTACTTTTCACTTCTCAAAGTACATTTTATAAGTTACTCGTCTATTACTAACTAACTATAAAAGCCTATTTAGCCGTGATATATTTTTTAAATTCGATAGATATTTTATACTATATTTAAAAACAACCAATGAACCAAGCTGGAAGAAGCCATTTAGCTAGTGTAGGGTCCTTCCTATAGGGAGCTATTTCGGTCAACTATTTTTTTTATCTAGATGATGTAAACATCATAAAAGTTTTGGCATGAGTAATAAATTATGATAAGCATAGTGTTATAAACGCATAATGGTTTATTTGGCATAATTATAACATACAATTTTTTTTTTAACATATTATTGTAATCACCATAAATGTAAAAGACATTACTTTTATACTTTTAAATATATTTTATCATAAAAACGAAACGCATAATGGAGTATCCATAACTGTGGTATCCCATAGTTATGGATACTCCATTATGCGCTCCGTTATGCGTAGGATGTAGCAATTTATAAATTTTTTTGAACTTAGTTTTTTTTCGGCGAGTGTCAGAACCGAATTTTGGACTGTCACAAAACCGACATGGATTCGATAGGTCAGGTTAGAACTGCGACATGACGCAAAAAATCATTTAATATTTTAATTTCATAACCCCACACATTGATTCATAGTTAAGTTTATAAACTACAACAATCATATTTAATTATATTCTAAATGGTGTTCTAATAAAATATTCTAAAAAAAATAGCATGAACATTTTATGCTGATATAATATCATAAAAAGAAATTATTGCGGAAAAATTCATGCTTAATTATTTGTGCTTTATGAACATTATACAAAATGAATAGTATGCCCAAAAACGTTATGCAAATTTAATTTAAGTATGCCTTTTTAATGTATGCAAACTTTTTAAAACTCCCCCCTGTACCAGCTAAATGGTTGCTTCCAGCTTGACTTTAACAAAAAAAATCACTCAAAAAAAGCTTAATATTTTGGAAACAGATTCCAGGATCAAAAAAAAGGTTTTCCCATACTCATAATATTTGAAATTCAATACAAGACATTCCTGAAAGTACTTATATTGAGAAGTTAGTCTGCTTTATTCAGTTTCCTTTTCGTAAAATTATCGACACAATAAAAAATTGTTGAAATACAATTTTAAACACAGTGCTTAATAGAACTCAAAAATATGTCTACCTCGTTTTTGGACACAAACAGACGGTAATTTGTGTTTAAAATACAAGCCCGTTTATCCTAAGTTCCAATTTAGATAGTTTCGGAGAAAACAATTTTCAAATTTGAGACTTTTTTCCGAAAAAAATATTTTAGCTCAAAAAGTATTTGGGGATTAAAACATTTTTAAAGTGGCTAAAACAGCGCATTTAATGCAATCATTTGCTTCTAGCTTTTATGAAGACGTATTTATTAATGTTTTTCTGAATTTCACGTTTTATTTTTTCTTCGGAATGCCGCCGAATGGGGTTTTTCAAATTTTTTATTTCATCCTTTTTGAATGGAAGGACTTTTTAATAAGCTATTTGTAATGTGCAAATGATGCCCTTTCATTTTATACCCCACTCGAGTATATCTACTTACATTCGGTTTTTAATCCTGACTTTTGTCCCTCATAACTTTCAGACAACTAAACCGATTTCGATCAAACATAGCTAAGAACACTCCCGACTAATTTACCTTTCATGCAAAAAAAAATTAAAATCGGTCATCCGTTCGGGAGCTACGATGCCACAGACAGACACACACACACACACACACACACACTCACAGACACGTCAAGCTTATAATACCCCGTCGTTTTTGCGTCGGGGGCTAAAAATTGAATTTCTTATAATAACAAACCTTACGGGATAACGTCACAATTATTTTGAAAAAACAAGCTTAATACTAAATTTGTCACACAAATGTTTATATCATTTTATAGAAAATAAATCTTAAAATTTACACGACTAATGTTAAACTTTTTGTATTAAACAACCCTATTTCACAGCAGGTCCCTTTTTTATGAATAATTTTAATTAACTTACCGTCACACTCATTAATCTATCACTATTTAATAAAATACGATAAACTTGCTATACCAGTGGCGGGCGCTTGATGAGATCTGCCTTTGTCGGATAATAACCCTAGTAAAAGTCGACGAGAATGAAACAGACAGATGCATTTCAAATGTCAGCTAATTTTGGAATAAGATGTTGTTTAATACGTTTTTGGAGGTGCTGATTCCGAATCCAGGGTCCATTTTTAGATCAGAGTTGACATCTGTCAAATGTCACTCTTGGACAATACGTTTAATACATTTTCTAGTTTCATACATTAGTCTGTCTGATGATAGGTACTTAAAAAATGCAAAAAAAATCTTCAAAGGGTTATTTTATAAAAATGACATAATTAATAAAGATTTGTGGAAATACTTAAAATATAGGGACTATGCAAATGAAAAAAGGCTTTGCAGTCCAAGTCTCTCTCTTTTTTGCAAACATATCAAATCTGCAAGATATTCATTATGCAATAATAAAAGAAAACTACGAAAAGCACAAATTTGGACAATTCATAAAAACTATGATTTTATTGTAAATCGATTTCGATTTTATAAGTTGTGAGTTTCACAAAGAAGGCATAACTAACTACTTTCACATCTGCAGCACTTTGATCACGGATTAAAGCCTAATTAATCTCGACTAAGAGCAAAACATTATTCCCAAGGGAGATAATGTTGTATAAAACTCCCAAGGGATTAAAGTGATTTGAAAGTCTCAGCAAATAAGTTTCATTTATATTTTTAGTCATTTGATTGGTCTACAAAAATCTAGCAGACTACGATTTTTTTAAATTTTGATTGTTACGATAAGTCTACGCAAATAGGTTTTGCATGAAATACCTACCAAATATCTAAAATCTTGCTGCTACCTCATTGCAATTGACCCAAAAAAAATAAAGTGGTTTTTTCCAATATTCTATGCGCGTTCCTGATTCGAAAATATTAATATTCAGACATTGCGTTCGATAATTTCTCAAATACATCAATTTTGTTTTAGAAGCATTGACTTTTAAGTTTATCAGCCAATCCAGACTCAACCTGTTCCATTGTTTTAATATTATTGTTATATGTATCAATGATAGTCACTTGTTTTCTATCTGACAAATAACTTTTAAATAATTTTAAAGCAACACCCCTAATACCTGCACTTTCTTATTAGGTTAACAAAATTTCGTGTGAGGTGTATGACGGACACGATAACGAATGTTTATAATAAGAAAATTAAAATTGTATTTTATGAAGATCAATACGACACACGATGACAGATGTTTATAGTAAAGAAAAATAATATTGTATTTTACACAAATCAAAACGATAACACACTATGTAATTCTTAGATAAGGCAATACTATAAAAACCCTGTTTCCCATCAATAAAGAATCAATTGAAAACCGTTAGTACAAGTGTTATTTACTCCGCTATATCCTAACATTACACGTGGACGACGGAGTCAAATGCCTTAGACATGTCCAAGAATAAAGCCACGGAGGACACCTTCTTGATAATACTCTCCCAGACATCCCTAAGTAATATAAATATAGCTGAAGTTTTGGATTTAATTTTTTATGTATAACATTATGTTAACTAACCTCTCAACTGGCAGACAAAATTTATTAAATGTAAAATCCCAAATTTACATAATATTGATGAATTAAGGGATTTTAGCAACCTATTGTAAATTACCATCTCGATAATTACATTACACAGTGCCAACACGTGCCATACTGTAATGTATTCATACGATACGTTTCTGAACTGGATACGGCACTATGCTGTCACTGTTGTGTGCGGATCAGCCATAAAGGTCTATCCGTACACAACAGTACCGGCACGTGACCGTCAGTTCCGTACCGTACTGTTCCGTAACGTGCTATTCATACATCTCAGTGTCAGTACCGACATGCGTGCAGTGATTTTTAGTACTCTATCGCTAGGGTCACCATAACTTTCGGGCGCGAGTCCAAATCGCACTTGGCCGGTTTTATATTATTTATGTAAAAAAACGAGAGCGAGCAAAGATATGACTGCGGTTATATGGAAAAGGAATGCACCTAGGAGTCGATCGTCAAAAAACGTGATAAATACGGGCAATATACGGACCACTTTCGTTTCTATAAAATGTAAATTCATTTTGATAGAAGTAAATCCATTATTGTCACAAAAACAATATGGCGCAAAAAAAACTTCCACACACTCACTCAGACAGCACAGTTCATAGAGAAGTTTGATACACTCTGTGGTTTGATAGGTCTATGACAAGCAAGTTGCAAGCAAGTACAACTAAAGGAAGCACACTGGCACGTGATTGGTCATAATCGTTCAAGGTCATGTGTACACGAAATACGTGGTTGTACAATATTTGTACAATGAGATATTGCACGGCCTGTTAATTCGCGACCCGATATTGTACGACCCTTATTTCCATGCCAAGCTGCGTAATACGTGGTCGCGGAATATAGGGTCGTACAATATTTGCACGGACCGTTAATTCGGGACCTGTACACGAAATATCAGGCCGTACAATACCAGGTCGCCAAATATCAGGTTGTGCATTATCATGGTCGCGTATTATTGGCTCCCAACACTAACACCGAGCCGAGCTTTTGTTCTACGACTTTTGGAAATTCGATTCGACATTCGAGACGATTATTTCTTGCTTCGAGAAACCTTTTTTTTGTGTACCAAGTACTTATAGGTACCTACTAACGCACATTCACATCTGTATATTTAAAAATCTTGTGTCACGATTTAAGTTGCCAATAAACTTCAAAGCTACTGTTTTCAATCAAATTTCACATGTATGTATTTTGGTCTAACTTACTGGATAGGATAGTTATCATCTCAATTATTCGCTTACGTCATGAGTCATGAATGTAAACGAATAAAATGTATCAATTAATGGTTTCATATGCAAGTGTTTATTTACTGTTTAGTTTTATGAAGTTCTCATAGATGTACGTGTACGTTGATTCATCGATAAAATTCTTCAATATTGTTTGACATCTAGATTGCAAATACACCCAATAGATGGCGCTGTGTTCGGGACTTACGCGGGTGAAATCGCGGGGCGCAGCTAGTTTATAATAAGTATAGTAGGAAGGATTGGATAGGAAGTAGGAATGATAGGAAAGGATAGCAGGATACGAAGGCAAAATGTAGTTGTACCTATAAATGTATAGACTAGCTTTTGCTCGCGACTTCGTCCGCGTTAAAGTCGAAAATGGACCAAAGAGTCACGTAGTATACAAACTTTGCCTCCCTAATTCACCCCCTTAGGGGTAGAATATCGGCAAATCCCTTCTTATCGGATGCCTATGTCATACAAAGAACACTCCCTCCAAGTTTCAGGTCTGTACGGGCATTGATCCGTCAGTCAGTCATTCAGGACAAAGCATTTTATATGTATAGATAGATTAGGTAGTTATAGGTAAGATAATTTATTAACCGTTCTTGGAGTAGGTACATAATAAATGACATACATATTTAGTATATGTATGAAGGTAGGAGAAGTGCTAACTATATTTTGTGCACATTTTTGCACTGGTTCACGTCGCTAACCTTTATTGGTCGGACCGGGTGTCAGGGGTCTAATGAGAAAGTCGTCTGTGGAGGTCGGTTGGCCGATGCCACTTCGCCGTCTCCGCAGTCAGCGCTCAGCAGTGAAAGGGACCATGAGAATTGCGTGTGCGCGTACAAACCGAACGCGAACGTTCGCAACCATGGCCGGTTCCAATACGCGAATTTTAATAATTTGTGCTCTTTTTATAAACGGTTAGTGCTTTTTTTTTATATTTTTGGCGGTCTACCTATTAGGTACTATAGGTGATTTGATTACTTACGTATGGATGTGTGAAATATGCTACGCGTAATCTGTTGGTAATATTATGCAAGCGATCATCGATTTAACGTAACTGTTACGGCTAAATAATTCAGTGAAAGCGATTTGCATCAGTGTTTAGATATGTTTTTTTTTAAATCTGATACTTTTATGCGTGCTAATTAACAATAGTGATCTGTTAGTTATGCACATTAACACTGTTTCTGAGATGTTAAAAAGTGTGGGTATTACATAAGCTAGAGTAGGTAAAACAAGCACCCTACATGTTGATTTACTAGTTTGTTAGAAAGTTGATGCAGCTTACTTTATCTATAATTATAATTTCCTGGCACGTCCTATCTTTCACTTGACATTGAGGCCTGTGACCGGTTGTGCGCGTATGAGGATATTGACACTTTACTTGCTTGAGTACTGTGCTTGAATTCTAAAAATAAAGGTCATTTTTAAGCAGGTAGGTACCTACAAAAGTAGAATACTTAATTTTGTTAAAGATCCTACTTGCCTATATTTTTCCATATGCAGGTAGGTAATACATACTACTTCCATTGCTTTAATTTAACTAGTAATTTAGTGTAGGATATAATCTAAACGAGATCAATGAGAAAATAATTGATTTACTTAAATTTATTGGAATAACTTATCATGAATTAAGTAGGTATCTGAATGACTAGCTTCTGCTCGTGGCTTTACCCGCCATTTCACCGTCTTCTTTTCAGTTCCTACTTGCTTATATTTCTTTCATATGCAGGTAAGTACATATTAATCGTCTTTTGGTTTTTTTTTGATCGTTTTGTTTATTTTTTCGATCGTCTTTTGTTTCCGTTTTGATCGCCTTTTGTTTCCATTTCGATCGTCTTTTTTCCGTTTCGATCGCCTTTTGTTAACCACTTAGTTGAGTAGCTTGACTACGAGGAACTTTATTCCTTCTGGACAAACTATTTTGACCAGAAAGTTTGATCAGCGGGAACGTACCACTTCCATTGCTCTAATTTAACTGGCAATTTAGCTGATAATAAAATCTAAACGAGATCAATGAGGAAATAATTTATTTAATGTTATTCGAATTACTAATCATGAATTAGGTTTATGAATGACTAGTTCACCCGCCATTTCGCACCTTTTTAGGGGTGGAATTAAAAAAAAACCCTTTCCTAATGGAAATCTACACAAAGAATACACTCTCCAAATTTCATCTCTCTATAGCCGTTTAGGCTGTGCGTTGATGTATTAGTTAGTCAGTCAGTTAGGCAGGACTAACAATTTATGCTACTAACAAAAAAAAACATAGAAACATTCGAATTGAAAACCCTCCTTAGACTGCGCGTGGAGGCCTTTACAATAACAAGTTTATTAGCAAGTATGATGTGGACACCAAACCGGCGATTATCCCTGTCTGCACTATAAAATGCAGCCAAGGACAACCTCCGATTTGAATAGAACTATTGATAAACTACAGGAGAAAACTACTCAGGCTACTGTGATGGGATGGGATCTGGATACTGGGGAACTATGGATACTATGGCTACGCAATAAAAACTGGTCAAGTGCGAGTTGGACTCGAGTATATAGGGTTGTGTACCATGTTATATGAGGGCCTCTACTTTTTTGTTTCGTTTTTCGTATATGTTGTAATAATGGCAATAGAAATACTGAATCTGTGAAAATTTGTCTAGCTATCACGGTTCATGAGATACAGCCTGGTGAGAGACAGACAGACGGATGGACAGTGAAGTCTTAGTAATACGGTTTTTGCCCTTTAGATACGGAACCCTAAAATACCGGTATTATTATTACGTTATATTTATAAAGTGTTAAATCTAAAGTTATGTATGTTAATCTAAAAGAAGGTGCAGTAAATATAAAAGTTATGATTTATGACTACTTATTGCATTATGACTGCACATAAAGTAAGTGAGTAGCGGCTTGGTAATGGATATGTTCGTCAATTAACTTACCAAATAGTTTTATATGCAATAGCTTTCACTTTTTAATAACAATACAATTAAATTGTTTGCTTTGGATGGTTTTAGAAAGCGAATGAAGATTTTACAATTTTGGAAAACGCATAATGGGTGGGTGTTACTTAGGAAGGAATCGACGCCAGTCGTCCCATTCGCATCTCGTTCAATTCGCAACTTGTCCTATTTGCAACTCCTCCTATTACTATAGCCCGAAACGTCCAATAGAAACTGTGTCTCCAAAAAATTCGTTATTACGGCATAATATTAAGATATGGAGATATTCTCAGCACAAATATATTTAAGTACTTAATAATAATAAGTCATGGTTCTCCAGTATCCAGTCCACTACCATCCCATCATAGCCCAAGTAGTTTTTTTCAGTAGTTTATCAGTAGTTCTACCCAAACCGGAGGTTGTCCTTGGCTGCATTTTATAGAACAGACAGGGATAATCGCCGGTGTCCACATCATACTTTGCTATTAAACTTGTTACTGTAAAGGGCCTTTACGCTTTAAAGCTTTGGCGCTTTCCAAAGGCTCGGGGGTGCTCGGGGCTCCATAGCCCCTTTATATGGGATACATAAGTTGGTATTAGAGGTGTGCGCCGATGGTTTTGTGATCGGTGGCGGCGTCTGTCGTATAATTAGTCGGCGGCGGCGGCGTAATTGGCGCGGTAGGTGGAAATGAAAATGAAAATGAAAAAATAATGAAAAATAATTTATTCAAAAGCGAACATTGCCAAAAAAACACAAGGTGTGGGAGCCCCTCTGTTAAGTTCATAGAACTTGTGTTAGAGGAGTCCCCTCTTTGCCGTAGCCCACAGTATGCACAGCAATGCATTTACAATATTATTATCTTAATATTAATTATATCTAATAGTAACCTTAATTCTTAACCTAACTCACAGATTTAAGTAAAACAGGAAATTAAATTCCTTACACAAATACGTTGTTGATAAAAAAATGTGACAATCATAGGTAAGTTGGTAGGCACATTTACATTTTATTTTAATAAGGTAGGTAGTTAGAAAAAATCTTCCAATATCATACTTGTTTTGAGTATAATAAATGTAAAATGGACAAACAAGGAAGAGTATTGTGTTTTCGAATTATGAGTTTAAATGTGATTTAAGTGTACTAATACAAGTTTTAATAAGTACGGAAAAAAATAAAATATCGCAAAAAATAATTGTTAGTGGGTAAGTACGGGTCATCGTTGGTTGGCCGTATCTATAGACGGAGTTCATGTTACGCCAGTACTGTTTACGTGTATAAGATTTTAGTATATAGAGGAAGTTTTTGGATGCTTACGTGTTAAGTTAGCGTGTAACTTATATGTCTTAATTTTTTTTTTAATTTTTTTTTTAATTTTTTATTTTTATTTTAGTATCTCTTCGGTCTGTTCATACGAAAGTGATTTTAACCACTCTGTAAGTTTAGTTTTACATCGGTGGTTACTCAAAGTGTGTAACTTCAATTTACTGTTAATTTCATTGTACATTTTTATTGATTTGTTTTTAAACTGGTTAGAGGCAAATACGGTTTTGATAGAAGGTCTAGATATAAGGGGAGGTCGTTGATTACGCTTGTTAGTCGTTTTTGAGTCTATTGTAGTCGTTTTATGAATTTTGAGGATACATTTGAGAATATACAATTGCCTAACAGTTAAAACATTTGCTTCAGTATATAATTTATTGGTGCTAAATATTTTACGTTTTCGCAACATTACCTTTAATATAAGTCTTTGTGCCCGTTCAAGGCTTAAGAATTTGGTTTTGAGAGCCCCACCCCAGATCGGTAAGCAGTACAGAAGTATTGATTGCACAAGAGTAATGTAAATGTAGGTTAAAAGTTGTGTATCAGCTATGTTTCGTAGGTATTTAAAGACCCATATCAATCGCCTGGCTCTATTCGACACTAGTTCTAAGTGTGGGTACCAAGTTAGATTCTGGTCAACCATGACTCCTAGGTACTTTGTGGTACTGACCCTCTCAAGGTTCGTACAGTCACAATTATTTAGATTGGTTTCATCGCAAAAATGAGCAGTTAAAGTTTTTTTAGGGTCAGGTTGTTGTGCGTTTCTTATGGAAAATGTGATATAATTTGTTTTTTCAGTGTTAAGAGAAAGCAGATTTTCGTTTAGCCAAGAAATAACTTTACGAAGTCCTTTTTCTGCAGTATTGTATACTTCTTCCCAAGTTCTACCATGAAACAGAATGGCTGTGTCGTCGGCATAACAAACTACTTTCCCGTTTACGAGTTTTATGTTAGTTAAATCATTTATGTAAGCAAGGAAGAGGGTAGGACCGAGGACACTACCTTGAGGTACTCCATAATTAGAGGTCGATACATCGGTACTAACCACATCCTTGTCAAGTTTAACCCTCTGTCTACGGTCACGTAGGTAATCAGTGATCAGCGTAAGAAAGGTTCCTCTGACACCTAGTTTTTCAAGTTTTATTAAGAGGTTAGGAACGGATACGGTGTCAAAGGCTTTTCTTAGGTCGAGAAAGATGCATAATGTTTTCTTTTTATCATCCAGTAGCCTAGTTATATTACTCGTCAGGTCTAATATTGCATCTTCGGTGCTGATCCCCCCACGAAACCCATACTGTGAACCAGATAGGATGTCATATTTGTCAAAAAAATTTACTAAGCGAACATTAATAATCTTTTCGAGAATCTTAGACAGAACGGTGAGAACGGATATAGGTCTGTAATTATTTAAGTCCTCTCTACTACCATTCTTGAAGATGGGATGTATAATTGAGCGCTTTAGTTCAAGAGGAAAGACGCCTTGTTGCAAGCACAACTTGCTCAGGTAGGTTATAATGGGAACTAGTGTGGATTTTGCCATTTTTATAAATTTAGTGGGAATGTTATCCCAGCCGGCCGCAGAGTGAGCCTTCAAATTACTAATGATTGAATCAATTTCATGGGGGACTGGTTCAACTACACCTATAGAGTTGACCTGTCTCGACAATGAAGCAAAATTCGTTGCACTCATAATGCTATTTCGATTGGTGATTTTTTCGGCTAGAGTTTTTCCTATATTATTAAAGTGAGTGTTTATATGTATTGCCGACTCAGTAGGATTAGTTTTAAGATTTAGAAGTTCTTTATTATTATTGTCTTTTTTATTTGTATGGGTTAATGTTTTAATACATTTCCATAAGGTTTTATTGTCAGACTTTGAATTATTTAGCAGATCTCTTTCATATTGTATTTTTAATTTCTTAATAAGGTTTGTGCAATAATTACGATATCTTCGATATGTAATTATTAGAATCTCATTAGTTGGGTCATTACGAAGTTGTTTATACAGTTTATTTCTATTTTGTATACACTTTAGAGCACCAAGTGTTATCCACGGTTTAATAATTCGTTTACTGCATGGAACAGCAATAGTCACCGTGTGGTTTTGAATGCTGTCAGAGATAATTGCAATAAGCTTTTCACTTAATATATTAGGATCAGTTAATTCAAACAGTTCAGAAAAATTAGAGTTTTTAAGAGTTGTTAGTGCTTTATTAAAGTCTGTCGAAGTTCTGATCGGTTTTTTTGAAGTGAAATTAGAATTGCTATAAAAATAAATAAGTCCCATTTTGTGGTCAGTAATCGTAGTGTCTAAAATTGCAATGAAGGCTGTAAATTTTGAATAGTCAATATTGGTTAAAATATGATCCAGGCAGCTATCTTTTCTGGTATCAAAACGATGTCCCGGAAACAGACTGTGCGAAGCTAGCATATCCAAGTATGTGTCACAATGTTTAGCATTTAGAGTATTGGACCCCTGCAAGATGTTGATATTGATATCTCCCAAAAGCGCAGTATTGGTTTTTAAATGTGGCGATTTTAGATACCTGTCTAGAGAGTCGATAAACTTTGTGGGGTCTTTTTCTGCTGGAGAACGATAGATGCAAATTAGTGTACTAACTGGAGTTTTTACTTCTAAGCATGAAGCTCGGAAAAGACTAATTTCTTTAACAGAGTGTTTGATAGAGTTTTTTATAAAAACTACAACACCATCGTTCTGGTTGACTTTTTTAGTTGTGCTGTAGGTAGTGTAATCTGGTTTTTGTGGCAAAGGTTTTTTTAGATCAATTCTACTCTCAGTTAGTACGACAACATCAATTTGGTGTTCTAGCATGCTAATATTAATTTCCAAGTCATCAATGTTAGTACGTTTATGCACACTTCTAATATTTTGTACTATCACTGACAACTTCGGAACATCTGATGGAAGATGATTTTTAATATAACTAATCGAACAACTCACAGATTTTGCATTATTAATATCGTCTAATTCTTGTAAAACTGTAATTTGACTATCCATTTTGGAGTATGTAAAGAGACAGAGTGTAATATTTAGTAGTTGTGTTGTGTTTGTTATGAATAGTCATTATGTATGTAACTGTTTTCTCCGGATTTGTATTTCTCATTATTCGTGTCAAGCTATTATAAAATGTTACCTCTATGTATCTGTATAATTGTAGATCACTTTTACTAGTATATAAATAAGTAAGATTGCCTTTAGTGTTTTTTAGAGAAAAATGAAGTAAATGACGCAAATATATCGTTAATGAGTTAAGTAACCTATTAAATTGAATCCTATCCACAAACCTACTCACATTTGTTTCATAAATATAAGTCCCAAATAAACATAGTCACATTTTCATTAATTGCTGGAATTGTGCTTCATTTGAGACAGTTATGATCGGTGTATTATCATCCTGGCGTAAATACACTTTGCTATAGCTGGTCCAGCAATATTTGTATTTGTTGGTAACTCTGAATTCTCTTGCTAGGAAGAATAGCCGGGACGCCTTAGGAGTTAAATGTTCTGATATAAATATGGGTGTGTCACCGTGTTTGTTGAGTCCAAGAAACCGAGCACTGAGCTTATTGTTTTTGTTTTTATTGTTGTACGTCTTTGCCGCTTTCAATAAGTCTGCTTTTATAAAAGTATTACTGAGCTCAACAATTAATGTGCTTCGTTCGGTATTTGGCTTTTTTGTACGGATTATGTCCTTGACGTCTGATCTCTCTATTTGTATATCAAGGTTTTTAGATAAGGTAGACACCATTTGCAGAAAATCTCTCTTATTTTCATCTCCCTTAAGGGGCACATTTTTTATTTCTATATTTGTTTTTCTTTCCATTTTTTGTACATCCTCAAGTTTGTGTTCTAAGAGTACAATCCGTTCATTGTCCTTTTTTGCTTGAATATCCATCTGTTCAATAATCTTAACTCTGAATTTTCTTCTGTAAGATGATTAACCGAAGCTTGTACTTGAATTGTGGTACTTTGCAGTTCTGACATCGTCGTTAAAATTTTATCTATTTGAGAATTTTGTGTCTCAAAAAGTTCTTTCATTTCTTTTTTCAGGTTTAAAACCACATCTTCAAACTGCAATAAAACTTCATCACTTCTTTTTCGTTTTAGAACAGAAGACCGAGTATTAAAGTTCGGTGGCGTTGCATCGTCGAGTAGACCCCTCATGTCAGGGAACGAACTTGATTTTTCTTTATCTGGTGTTCTCATGGTTGACATTTTAATACACCGCTTTCGCGTTGTTCGCGGGACTATAGATACGGCCAAGGTGGAACGAGATAGCAAATGACCGGTCTCTTTTTCGCGTAGCAGCTCAAGTACGCGGGCGATAAGCTCGGGTTGACCACACGTCTACACACGACGAGACCACAGGCGAAAAAAGAGGAAAAAGAGGAAATGAAAGTAACATGAGAATTTATTTTTTGTGTTTTTTATTTTTTTATGAAACTGACCTAAGCCAACGTGGTCTTCCGTTAGAGAAAAAGATTCAGAAGGACATGGCATACTCAACAGCATGTACTATACTATCTAGCATGGTAAATATATTTGAATATGAAAAATAGAATACTTAATAGGTATTGAGGTTATATTAGATAGTCATGAACAAATATGCATACTTTAACTCTCATACAAGTGGGGAGTATTTAATTATAACCGAAATGAAGACTTACCACAGTTCGGAACACAGCACTTTTTTTCAGACATTGCAAATCCAAAATAAGCACAATATCGAAGTCCGAGTTTAGTTGCCGGGGTCCACTGATATAATGTCGTTGTCAAGTCCAAGGGATAGCCGAAGTTGATTATAAAAGAATAGATCACCAAAGTCCATGAAACGTAAGCAGGTCGTCGTATAAATCCAAAAATCAATCGAAAGTAACGCATCTAGGGTCCGAAAAACACAAAGAATGACAATGGCTACCAAAAACGTTCCTGTTCACACACAATAATAAAAGGTTTCCTCATAGAGACTAATTTTATAATTTTACATTTTTCTTTTATAATCGTTTAAAATGAATATATGTTGATTATTTATTTAACGTGTTTTTCGACGGTGTACACTATAGTTCACTCCAGGGATCACACACTAATAAAAACCACTTACTTTTACGATAGCACTGTTTAATTAACCACTTTCACATATACAAATAAAACTCACACAAGTATGGTCTACCACCTAGGGTCATTATTCGATGTGCAACAACGATAGCGCGATTCAGAAAAATGTTACAATTTGAGTGGCGCCATCTGTTGGCGTTTATTGTAAACTCACACTAGTATGATTGGACATTCCGCCCACCAAGAACTCTGTTCTTAATACAATAATAATAATTGTTTAAAGAAAACAAAAACAATCTAAGTATCAATCTCACATAAATCAAACATAAATTTATGCAGCAATCTGTGAAACAAAGTTAATCAAAAATAATAATCTCAAAGTGTACTTGAGTGATTAATACAACCAGTTAAACAAGAGTATAGGTAATCATTAATCATACAAAAGTAGATGTCTTGTGACAATACGATAGTAATATAATGCCGCCCACCGTGCTAAGCGGGGAAGTGTGAAAAAAAATTCTTACAGACTAAACAGTATTATAACTAAATAGTTATACAAAACTCTCATTAATGCTTACAGTCTAAACAGTATTTAACTAAATAGTTAAACAAAACTCATAATAAAAAGCTCTGAAACATTTAACAAAATAAAAATAACTCAAGATTAACTCAAATCGCATCATTTGTAGGAACATAACATAGTTTAATACAAGGTCGTTTCAATACACCTTTATGCGTTTTAATGGTTACGACTCTTACAATATTGTCGTTACCAGGGTGAGTATCAATAATTTTACCTAACAGCCATTTGGCAGGAGGCAAATTCTCCTCTTTTATTAGCACAATATCTCCTATCTTTAGTTCACTTTGTCGTGTTGACCATTTATATCTGTTATTTAACGTAACTAAATATTCTGTACTCCAACGAGTCCAAAAATGTTTAACCATTTTAGTACATAATTGCCATCGATCTTGTAAATTAACATTAGTACATTTGTCAGTAGTAACGTTTAATAACGATTCACCTACCAAAAAATGGCCTGGTGTCAGAGGAAGTGGGTCATTCGGATCGTTACTCAAAACCGATAGTGGACGCGAATTAACGCATGCTTCAACCTCTGCTAACACAGTAGATAGTTCCTCGTATGTAAGTGTACTCTCTCCAATGACTTTACGTAGGTGTGTCTTAACCGAGCGAACTCCGGCTTCCCATAGCCCTCCAAAGTTTGGTGCTTGTGGGGGTATGAAGTGCCAAGTAGTATTTTTCAGTGCAAGCGCCTGTGCTGTGTCTTGTGTAAATTGTGATTTGGCACTGTTGAACATGTCTCTCAGTATTTTATCAGCTCCAACAAAGTTTGTGCCATTGTCACTGTAGATATCCTGGCAATGGCCTCTTCTAGCAGTGAAACGCTTGAATGCGGCAAGAAATCCTTTTGATGTTAAGTCTGAAACTGCTTCAATATGCATAGCTTTCGTTACCATGCATACGAAAATGCATATGTATCCCTTGTAGGATTTTGAACCTCTACCAGGCGAAAATCTCATATTAATGGGCCCTGCATAGTCAACACCAGATGATTTGAACGGTTTGCTAGGCGTGATCCTCACTTCGGGTAGTTGACCCATCAATTGTGTGCTGTTGGTGTTCGAATATCTACGGCATGTTAAGCATGTCCTATAGTATTTTTTGACTCGTTCTCTGCCGCGTAAAATCCAGTATTTAGAACGAAGATGATTGAGCATAATTTGTGGTCCACCATGCAAGGTTCTGTAATGTGCATCTCTTATTAATAATTCTGTAAGATGACTCTTAGCAGGAATAATAATAGGATGACGTTCGTCGTAGCTAATGTTTGCATGTTCGATTCGGCCACCTACTCTTAATATGCCAGTTATATCTAAAATTGGATAAAGAGTGTGAAGCACGCTTTTCTTGGGGACAGTTTGTTTATTTCGTAAATGCTCGATCTCTGTTCCAAACTCAAACTCTTGTGCTTGCTTTATGCATGTTTGAAGTATATAGTTAGTCTCCTCTGTAGTAATGAACTTAAGTAAGTTGTGACGCTCATTTTCTGATTTTCTCCATAAATACACTCTTTTGCAATACGAAAGAACTCTTAACATTCTCGTTAAATTTGAAAATCTAGTCCATATAAACTCTTCTTTCTTGTCTTGTATTATGTTCATTGACTTAATACGTATTTCTTCTTGTGTTTCAGGTATCTCTTCGTGTTTCCTTTTCAGGTTTATGTCGTGTATCCAGCAGGGTCCATGCCACCATAACTTATAGATTTGTAACTCTGCAGGCCGTAATCCGCGTGATGCGCAATCTGCAGGATTTGTCTCAGTTGATACATGATCCCATTGCTCGTAATCTAATATTGTTAGAATTTCAGACACTCTGTTACTCACAAAAGTCGACCATCTCGAAGCTCCTCCCTTAAGCCACGCAAGAACAATTGTAGAATCAGTCCATGCAAATAATTGTTGTTTAGGAATACTCATCACCTGTGAAATTTCAGATAATAATTTTGCAGCTAATGCCGCACCACATAGTTCAAGTCTGGGGATTGAGAGTTCCTTTTCTATTGGAGCTACCTTAGTCTTCGCTGATACAATTGCTACATGTATCTTGTTAGTGTTGTCTATGACTCGAAGATAAACCACTGCGGCGTATCCAGTAGTAGAAGCGTCAGAAAATGCGTGTAGTTGCAGTCTGCAACCACGCGTGCAGTTCAACCATCTCGGTATAGTGATTGTTCGTATCTCACTCAGTTCTGTTCTGAAGTTCAGCCACTCTTGTAATAGTTCATCAGTTAATTTATCGTCCCAACCCAAATGTTCTTTCCAAACCTTTTGTAAAATTAATTTAGCACGAATCACTATAGGAGCAATCCAGCCCAACGGGTCATATAGTCTAGCGATGTCAGATAGCATTTGCCGCTTTGTTACCTGATCTCTCTCTTTAGGTAAGTTAATGTTGTACTCAAAACAGTCCGTTTGTCTATTCCAGCAAATCCCTAATACCTTTAACATGTTGTCACTCTTGATTGGTACTGATGTCTCTGTGCTGTGTTTGTCTTGTCCTATATAGTTAAGTAAACTCTTACTGTTGCTGCTCCATTTCTGTAATTGAAATCCTCCGCTGTTCATCAATAGATTCATCTCGTCGTAAAGGTGTATAGCTTCGCTCTCAGTCTCACATCCGGTCATTAAGTCATCTACGTAATAATCCGTCCTCGTTATCGCAGCAGCAGTTGGATACTTTGTTTGTTCTTCGTTCGCTAGTCTCTGCAGTGTCTTAACCGCAAGGTAAGGAGCACATGCTGTCCCAAAAGTGAGTGTAATCAATTTGTAATGTTGAATAGGCATTTCTAACTTTGATCTCCATAGTATTCGTTGGAAGTTAACATCATCCTTGTGCACTAGTACTTGGCGGTACATTTTAACCAAATCTGCAACAATACATATTGGATGTGTACGCCACCTCATTAGTATATGTCTCAGATCCTGTTGAACTTTAGGTCCAACTAGTAAGTCATCATTTAGTGTAACACCATTTGTGCCCTTCGACGAAGCATTCATAACGACGCGTACCTTAGTTGTTTCTTTATCGTCTCTGACAACAGCATGATGTGGAAGATAGTTCGCACGTGAATTATCAAGCTCTTCAGGTGGAACAATTTCCATGTGGTTTAAAGTTAGGTATTCTTCCATTACTATTTCGTATTCTTTTCTCAAAGTAGTATCTTTCTGTAGTCTTTTCTCTAAAAATAATAGTTTTCTTTCAGCTATCATTTCTGTATCTCCGTATAGACACTTCGGTTCTTCATCTTTAAAAGGTAATCGCACAATAAATCTTCCGTTCTCGTTTCTAGTTGTAGTTTTTTCGTAAAATCTCTCACATTGTTCTTCCTCTCTCGTCAATCTTCTCGTAATTAAGTCTGGTTCTGCTTCGATCTCCCAAAATTTCTTTAGTATGTCATCGGTTCTCACTTGTATGTGTGTGCTTATGTGATGTATCTCTCCCTGTGTATCGCTAGTTACTCGTCCAGACAAGATCCATCCAAAAGCGGTAAGTTGTGCAATTAGGTTTCCAGAAGGATGTTTTATCATGTCGTTGTTTAAAATTTCACTGTAAACCTCTGCTCCTAAAAGAACGTCAATTTTACCGGGTGTTGCGTAGTTTGGATCAGCCAATTGTAGATGTTCTAATTCTATCCATTCAAATGAACCTAACTGGTCACTTGGAAGCATTGAAGTTAGAGTACTCAATACATACGCGTTGATTCTGTATATAGCGTTTGGATTATGACGTGATTCTAATACTAACGAAACCGAATATTTAATTCTCGTTTGACCATCACCTAAACCAGACACCACACCATTTATTGGGGTTCGCTTAAGATTAAGTAATTGTACAGTAGATTCGCTTATAAAGGAAGCTTGCGAGCCTTGATCCAAAAGTGCCCTTATGACGTATTTTTCTCCGTTTCTTGCGTGTGCGTTGACAGTAGCTGTAGCCAGTAATACACTGTGGCGTTGTAGTCCTTTTGCAAAATTAGACACAATTCTCATCTCGTTTGTTTTTCTCTCACTATTGTTCTTTGTATCTAACTCTCCTTCTCTTGTGAAACTGTCGTTGTATGTAGATTCGTCTCTCTCATTGTGTAACATCGTATGATGTCTCTTGCCACATTTTCTGCAGCACGTAGGTTGACGACACTTGTGAACTACATGATTTGGACACATGCAGTTGAAACATAATCTTTTGTTTTGTACAAAATCGATTCTTTCTTTTGTAGGTTTTTGTGCAAACTTCTGGCAGTGATAGATGTAATGCTGACCGTTACATAATGCGCAATCGCCTTTGATCTCTCCGACTGCTGCATGAAATGATTTCTTGGTGTATTGAGTTGTTCTATTATTATAAGTTGACGGCTTCAATTGTTTGTTACAATCAATCATTTCTAAGCTATGAAATTTGTTTTCTAGAAACTCGGTCAATTGTTCCCATGTGGGTAAGTCATTTGTTGAGTGTAAATTCTGTTCCCATTCTTTATGTGTACTGGTATCTAGTTTTGACACTACCAAATAAACGATGAAAGTATCGCATGATTTTGTATCAACTCCGAGGTTCCCTAGTGATTTTAAGCATGAAGTCGTCGTATCGAGTAGTTGTTTCAGTGCGTTTGCTGACTCAGTAGTAATTGGTCTTTGTGCGAACAAAGTCTTTAACACCGCGTTAGCGTTGTATCTCTTGTTGTTGTATCGTCTCACTAGTTGGTTCCAAGCTTCTTCGTAGTTCTGATCGGTAGTAGGAAAATTACGTATTAGTTTCTCTGGCTCGTCGGTTAAGTTTCCCTTCAAGTAGTGTAGTTTTTGTACGTTGGATAACCCTGCATTGTTGTGTATAAGTGAAACGAACATGTCGTAAAAACTTTGCCATTCCTCATATTTGCCGTTAAATGTAGGTATTTGTATTCGTGGAAGTGGAGTCTCTGTAGGTTTCGTCGTCTCATGTGCTATCGCGTTAGTATTCGTAGTTTTAGTTTCTTTTGCATGCAGTGCTGTTCTTAAGTTGCTTTTGTAAGTGGTGTAGTGTTCGACAAATGTCTCATATAAATCATCTGTGAAGTATTTTAAGGTATCTTGAGTAGTCTTTGGTACGACCGATATTAATTTCTTATGACCTTCCTTAAAATCATTCCAAAGCTCATCTACAGTCTGCAACTTTGTTTCTATGTATGTTTTTGTCAATCTCTCTTTTGGTGTTTTCTTGTAGTTTATTTCCGCCTTTCGTAGTCTCTCATATAAGTCACTTTGTACTATAAGTAGTTCGTTAGCCATTGCTTTGTAGTAGAAACTTCAGATATGACAACGTTGAAAATTCTTCAAAGTTAATGTGGTAGGTATAAGCGTAAAATTTTACAAGTCCAGAATGACACGAAAATTTTTCTAAGTCGATGTTTTATAAGTTGAAAAAATTTTACAAGTCCGTGATTCGACCGAAATTTTTCTAAGTCGATGTAGTATAATTTGAAAAATTTTACAAGTCCAAGATTCAACCGAATTTTTTCTAAGTCGATGTAGTATAATTTGAAAAATTTTACAAGTCCAAGATTCAACCAAAATTTTTCTAAGTCGATGTAGTATGATCACGAAAATTTTACAAGTCCACAATATTACTTCACTAAATTTTTATAAGTTCCGCATTCCACTGAATTTAGTCTATCTTAATATTTCACTCACTGCACTATGTCCATTACTCACGATTTTACCAATGTCCAATAAATCCATCCCTGGTTTCGGCACCATGTACACTATAGTTCACTCCAGGGATCACACACTAATAAAAACCACTTACTTTTACGATAGCACTGTTTAATTAACCACTTTCACATATACAAATAAAACTCACACAAGTATGGTCTACCACCTAGGGTCATTATTCGATGTGCAACAACGATAGCGCGATTCAGAAAAATGTTACAATTTGAGTGGCGCCATCTGTTGGCGTTTATTGTAAACTCACACTAGTATGATTGGACAGACGGTATGCAATATAAAGTGATAGTAAAAGTTATTTTTATATCTTTTTGAAAAATACAAAAAATATGCGTGAAATGGAAAATAAAAATATCAACATCTGTGGTCGGTAATATTAGGTGTTGCAATTGCACTATAATAAATGTTTTAATTTGATTTTTTCTTTGTATTCTGTAAATTTATATAAATTATTTCGAGTTAGTTAGATCCTCTATAAATCTTAAAGATTTGAAATTTGTTGTTTTTTATTATGGTAATTAAAAGTAAACAAGCGCCATCTCTTGACTAACGACAGACATTTTTCTCCCGTACATTGACAAAAATGTACTAGCTGTTAGGACCCTGACGTCTTACGCTTTTTCGTATCCTGACGCGAGTTTAAGATTTTATACCCATTACAGAAAAAGTGCTCAACGCCGCTAAAGAAGTTTTCACTTCAAAAAAAATGGTAGAATAACTCTCAGACTGAGGGAATAACTTCATCTTACGCCAATGTCATACAATGATTAATGTCAATTTCATACAAAAAATCTGTCGATTGTAGATATCGCTTATGGAAAGTAATCTTGTCTAAGGGGGCTGTACGGAGTTCGCCCATATTGTCAGAAAAGCACGCAATTTTGAAACTAGGACTCAAGATTATTTTTTTTATCCTCGCGCCGATTACGCCGACACATAAGCCGGCGGCGGCAGCGTGCGCCGCGCCGATCGGCGCACATCTCTAGTAGGCACCTATCGCCAAAGAGGATTTAAAATACTACGTAAGACCTATCGCATTTGAATGCGTGACTTTCCGAATGTACGAAAGCTCTAAGACATAGTTCAAGTGATGTAAGCCGCTCACCCTCATTACCTTAACTTGGACAGGATTGAGACGGACGGAAAAATACATAGGTACTTGAAATATTTTCGTCCCAATATGGGTATTCATTCACATTTGTTGCCGCTGCCTAGCCTGTCTACGTCCTCAGGGGTGACATCTTGGGATTTTTATTTGAAAATTCTCCCTAAAGGTGACATTGGACTACAAAAGTTCCTTGCTAAAACTACAATAGTTTTATGTACAAGTCTTACAAAGCCAAACAAAAAATATAGGTAAGTTTTATTTAAAAAAAACGAAGAACCTTTATCGTGGGTTCGATTTTGGCCGGCCGTTGCTCTTACGGTGTAGGAAAACATGATGAAAGGTGATGAAACCAAGTTCTTGCCTCTGGATACGGTCTACTAAGCTAAGAGGGTAGTTGAGGCTGTTGGGACCTAACTAAAAATATCTAGTTTTGGAAAAACAGCCTGCTGTAAATAAACCTAGAAACAAGGACATTCTAAGTAATTACTACGGCCGTTTATTGTTATAGGCATAGAACCATGAAATAAATTGAGATATTTGTCTAGTTTAAATAAAATAAACAAATAAATAAATATTGCAGGACATTTTACACATCGCCATTTAGCCCCAAGCTAAGTAACTAGACTTGTATAAATGGGTGCTACACAACGGATATACTACTTATATACTTTTCTTTTGTAAATTTATACTTATAATACATAGTAACAACCAGACCACAGACAAATATCTAAGCATAAATACTTGTCTGAGACGGGAATCGAACCCGCAACCCTGTGTTTGGCAATCCGGCATGGTGACTATTGTGCCAACTTGGTCTACGAGTTTATAAAGTCGAGTGACGTTTCGTTTCAAACTAGATCAAGTGCAGTTTAATAATTTACTACTTTGCGTTGTATTTTAATTTATAAATCAATTTAATTACTGAAACCATTAGCTTCTGTATTTTATCTGCATAAATAAAGATTTATGAATATGCAATAAGGGTCTGGAAATTATCCCGGTCTTATTTTTCTCTTTTACACTGAACTAATCCGGAGACAGCATTTATTTAATTAAAAAAAGATTAACGGGAAATGAAAAACATTTAATATCCCATTTTAATGCACTATCTATAGAAATAAGTTTTCGCGATGACAATTCATTGATTAACGAAATGTCAAATTTTTCTTTTTTCAACGCCCTTTTGTCCGAAATTGATTGACTGAAGTTACAGTTCAAATCCATTCGTTGTATCGAAAACACCTAAAACTGAAAGGTAGATCCCAGATAGTATATTAAATTCTTCTTCTTCTCGTATAGTGATGTGGCTCACCTATTGTTAGAGTTTTCAGATCGCCTTAAAGCCTCTAACTTGACCTAACGACTGCTACTAGAGGTAGCAACCTGGACCAACTGTTCAACGTACCATGCAAAGCACGGAGGGGCTCACGAAAATACATTTTTGCCATACTGTTAATTGGTCTCCCATCAAAGTAATGACCGCGTCACTTAACCCGCACGACCGTAAATGATCTACGAGCGTCGCTTCGCTGCGAGCCTCCTCATACTTGTTCGTCATTAATTGATTTGTCTTATTATAGGCTATACGTATATTAAAAATATATGCGACAGTTTGTTCGTGTGTTTGATTATGTTAGATTTACCTATGTGTTATTCAGGGGCTTCAACTATTTACATACTAAGTTTCGCAGTATTTTTTTGCCTGACAAAAGTAATACACTTTGTTATTTCTCAATCAAAAAAACTACTGAATCGATTACGACCTGTTAAAATAGCTGTAGCTCTGGAATAGTTCATGAGCTAGTCGAGATTTTCGAGTCTCACCAATGTGTGAATCTATACTAATATTATAAAGAGGAAAACTTTGAAATTTATTTGTTTGAATTGAATAGGCTCCGAAACTACTAGACCGATTTTGATAAAACTTGGGATAACGATATATTGTTTAATTGCGAGTGTGTTGGGAGTAATTAGTTTTCATTGTCATGTTCATTTCTTTCTTCCTGTGTTTGTATTCAATAATGCTTTCTGTCTAGGTTTTTTATTTTTATATACGGGATCGAAAGTTAAGAGGGTGAAACCGCGGAGCGCTGCTAGTGTTTTTATATAGTGGTAGGGCGTCCATTTTTAGACTGAATGATATAATTTTTGTCTTTGTTTTTAGGAAGTTATCAACAAAAAGACAAAGAGGAAGATTTTGTCTGTCCTGAAGGTACTCAAGGAAATGGAAACTTTGCTGATCCCGCCACTTGCAGGCGGTTTTATCAGGTAAGAATATTTTTTGCTAATAGAATGTAATCTAGTATACAATCCCTACTTCTCTATCCCTACTAATATACCAATTTCTCTACTAATCCTACCTTCCCTAATAATATTATAAAGGAGGAAGTTTGTAATCGGTTTTGATTCATGCGGGAGTTTTTTAAGCTGATAAAAACGCAGAACTATTGACATGAAATAGAGAGGTAATCGTCCTCCGTCGTTCCCTCAATGCTGAGGATCGTGACTCTGCTGGTGCAGTCGATTTACCGTCTTCCTCCATTGGACTCTGTCCGACGTCCGGTGTAGAGCTGTGCTGAGCGGTATATCCAGCTGTTCGGAAACTTGGTCGGTTCACCGTTTGGGGCTTCGTTCTTGTGGTCTTTTGCCCTCAACCTTCCCCGTCACCATTAGGCGTTCGAGATTGTCAGAGCCCCTGCGCGCGATATAGCCAAAGTATAATATATATGTAATAATATAATCTTTAACTGGCCCACAGGTAAAAAAATCACCATCTATTCAATTCAATACACGGGTAATTCCACAAAAAAGATAATTAGAAACCTGTGTTTTAACCGTGGTTCCACTACAATGTCCTATTTAACAGAAAATGAAATAAAAACAAAACTATAAGTACTTACAAAAAGTTCTTTACAAACCTAATTTTTATGGGTATTTTTAGGACAATATTCTGTTAGACACGTTTACGTGATATCTTGTCGTAGCTCCCAATTTTCCTCAGTAGGTTCTTTGTAGAACTTCTTTTGTAGTTTACTAGCGACATTTAATAGTTGGAGAATATATTTTCTCTAGATATATAATTCTACTGTACGTGTGTATGTCACTGAACTCCTCCTAAACAGCTAAACCGATTTAAATGAATTTTTTGTATTTTTTTTTGTCTGAGGAGTTTGTTTGTTTGAACACGCTAATCTCAGGAACTAATGGTTCGTAAATTATTTTTGTGTTGGATAGTCCATTTATCGAGGAAGGCTTTAGGCTACTTTTTATTTTGATATTCCTACGGGATTGGGACTGACGTGGGTGAAACCACGGGACGCAGCTAGTAAATATATAAATCAAAGTCCTGACTAGCTAATATAAAAACGCACAGCTCAAATCAATGGATGGATCAGGCAAATATTTGGAACACAGATAACTGTTATGACGTAGGAAGGCATCCACTAAGAATTTTTGGAATAATAAACTCCTACGCCGACGAAATCGCGAGTAAAAAATATGATATTGGAGTAACAAATGTTGTAAGAATTTTAAAAGTAACATTTGTAATATTTGACATTTTCGTATCTAGATCAACCGGTTTATTACAACTGGATCTTCTAAAGATAATTCGATTCATGATTCATGACTATCGCACAGACAAGAGCCTTTTAAGGGCAGGTGCTAATAAAGCTACCAAAATCGACCTTTGTTTTAAGCAACTCTAAGTAATCAAATACTCTTTTTTTGTTATTTGGATATAAATGGATTTTGTAGTTTAATAATTGAAAACATGATATAAACAACTTCGTTCGATTAAAAAAAATGTTAGAAAACAGAGAATTATTAGATCGTTTATCGGGTTTTATTCAAAAATAGTTAACGTTTGTTTTTAAAAATGAATCATATGATAGGTTTTGACCTCTAAGAACTATATTTGTGGATAATAATGCTAAAATGTTTTGCATATCGATCAAATATAACAGTTAGCACGCAGCCCGCTACGTTTTTGAGAGCGGGGGCTAAGGTAATGTGAATACCTACACACGGTACTGGAAGAGTGCCTTAATAACAAGTTGATACTTTGTCTCTCTTCACTGTCAAACGGCATGACCTATTTTGATGAAAATTTTACTAAGTATGAAGAACATATGATAATTTTCATACTGATATTTCTACGAGATCTGAATTTACGCGAGTAAAACCACAGGGCGCTAGTAAACGTCAAACCTAATTGAAAATATTGAAATATCAACCTACTGCTTTACCGTACGTGCCACGAATAATGTGCTTATAAAAAAACAAAAACAAGAAAAAAATGTCTACCCAATTTTCATTTTATTATTCATTCAGATGAGCGTATTTATTAGGCAGTAATGCTATTTGAATATTAATGATGGATTTATTATGAAACATACGTAAGTCAGTAAGGAATTATTGTAAAATACAAATTGTATTTTACAATAATTCCTTACTTATAGGGAAATAAATACGTCCAATAATTCGAATTACATATTTTTTATTGTTTTCATTTTTGTTATTTGGTTCACACATTTTTATTACATTTTTCTTGTCCATCGAAAGGTTGCCTGGAAGAGATCGCTTTGAGCGATAAGGCCGCCCTTTGTATAACTAAGACTTAAGCTTTGTTTTTATTTAATTTGAAAATGGTGTTTACAATAAAGAATTTATCTATCTATCTTTTATATTTTTTTATGTAAGTAAAATATTTAAACATACTTATGATAGGTGTTAGGTAAAAGTTGTAAAAGTATCTAATAAGTTGATATTAACAAAACAAAGTATCTGCACAGTGTCTAGGAATAAAGTGGATATTTCAGTGCAGAATGATCCATCAATGAATCTTTACAGTGGATTTTAGTGACGACCCAGTTGGCACAAATGGTAACCACCATGCCGGACTGCCAAACACAGGGTTGCGGGTTCGATTCCCGCCTCAGACAAGTATTTATGCTTAGATATTTGTCTGGGGTCTGGTTGTTTCTCTGATTATAAGTATACTAGCGACCTACCCCGACTTCGAACGGCTATATTATGCAAAACTTCCACCCCCCATTTGCCCCCTTAGGGGTTGAATTTCGCAAAATCCCGTCTTAGTGAGCACCTACGTCATAAAAAAACCTCCATGCAAAATTTGAGACTCCTAGCACTTGTAGTTTTTGAGATTTCGTGATGAGTGAGTGAGTCAGTGATTTTCCCTTTTATATACATAGATTTACAAAAAAAATATGTATACAAGTAGCAAGTAGTATATCCATTGTCTAGCACCCATAACACAAGTCTAGTGACTTAGCTTGGGACTAGATAGCGACGTGTAGAATGTCCTGTAATATTTATTTATTTATTTAGTGGTTAGAGGGATTCTAAAAAAACAACTTTGCAAAAATCTTGGATTAGGTAATAAAGTGCAAAAAGATATTATATTGATGGATTTTAAATTTTCAATTCAAATATTCTATTCTCACAAAAGTTGCAACAAAAGGTGATGTACAATCAACGTAATAAACATTTAGAGAAATTGCAAGTTATTATTTTAAGTAGGTAAGGTAATTCTTATTATAAACTAACTGCACTCCGCGGTTTCACTCGCGTAAGCCCTGATCCCGTGGGAATATCAAAATGAAATGTAGCCTATAGCCTTCCTTGATAAATGGATTATTCAACACAGAAATATTTTTTCAATTCGAACCAGTCGTTCCTGAGATTCATCATATCAGCCACAGGACGTCCACTGCTGAACATAGGCCTCCCCCAAAGACTTCCAGAGCGATCGGTCGCATGCTCTCTGCGTCCAACGACTTCCCGCGACCTTAATCAAGTCGTCCGTGCATCTAGTCGGAGGCCGTTCCTGAGATTAGCGCGTTCAAACAAACTCTTTAGCTTTATTGGTATAGATATCTGGTATAGGTATTATAGCTATGTTACAACTAGCTTTACTTCATTATTTAATAGACATTCCGGTTAGGTATGTATTCAACAACACTTATTTGCGTAGCCGTGTTACCTACTTACCGATTCTTGGTGTTCATTACGATTCTTAGAATAACGTACAGTCAGCAAAAGACTGAGGGTACTGTTACCTCAGTCCTCAATAAAATAAAATAAAAATGGACCTGTGTGCATACTTTAAAGTTTAAATATTTTTAATGACGTTTCAATATTTTTTGGTTATTCTGCGTGAAATAACCAACACTTCGAAAGCTTTAGTAATAGCAAAACAATTAACAATTACTAAACCGTTAATTAAAAAAAAATAAACTTTATATAATATTAAAAATATGCTTCAAAAATATGCATGTACAGCTTATCGGATGTCTACGTCATACAAAGAACACACCCTGCTAGTTTCAGGTCTTTATGATCAGCGGTTTAGGCCGTGCGTTGATCCGTCAGTTAATTATAATTGCAGCCCCCGGTAGAGTTCTAAAATTACTATTATGGGCATGTTTTCATTCTAATAATTTTTGTTTGATAAATTGATAACTTAGAAGACTTAACTTCAACTAAAGCAGGTGTCTAGAATCTTGCTTCTGTTGAAAACATTCTTATAGCAGGCGTTTAAGAGCTCTACGGTGGATCTGCAATTATGCAGCCGACCGTACATGTAAAAATACGCCCTCAGTCCTTTGCTGACTGTACCAAACAAGAACACCTCACCTAACCACAACACGCATTTTTTATGAACACCCACTGAACGTTTTTGTTATAAAAAAGTGAGGTTTCTTTGTACCTATATCTAATATCGTAACCCCACGTGACTACCCTTCCAGGGATTACCCAGTACAGTTTATGTTATGTCTGCGAAATTGGGAGGATTCAAAAATAAAAACGGTGACACGACCATTATCTGAGTCTGGACTTAAGTACCAACCTTATTTAAATAAGCCCCGAGTTTTTATTTGAGCTAAAATGGGCCTTTTATTATTTTGCTGGGTTCTTTTTTTAAAATATACCTACTTATTTTGCTTAGATGTTTTCCTTATTTTATTTTGGAATAAATTATGCTTAACTGAGCCGAGATCGGTAATAAAGTAAAGAGGATATTAAGTTATGTAAAAATAAATAAAATGTAGTTAAGTAAAATTATATCCAAAAGGTTTAGTAGGATAGGTTCTAAAGATAGGTGTGTCGATCTACCTTACACTATAATATAAGTAGATAGGTATTAGTACATTGCGATACAAGTGTGGTAAATTGATCATTTCATCGAGGCGGGCGAGTGCGTCTATAGATCGCCGAGATTAAATCGATCAAGCCACACGTGTATCGTACGACGTATTTTATCAAATTATTAAAAAGAAAAGAAAATAATAACTGTGATAAAAAATATATTACCTATCTATTTATTAAATAAACAATATTATGTCTCTAAAAGTTCAATTTACTCTAGAGTAATATAGTGATACCTTAGTGATAGTAGAGATGCTTTAAAAATAAATGTGCCCAAATTTATTTGGTTAGACGTATTAAATAAGGTCAAACTAAAACCGAATAGCATCACATTAAGGATGAAAGTATTCTACAGACTTTTCAGAAAGGATTTTAAAATTGAACGTTGGGGCGACGTCTCCAATTTTGTGTTAAGGTGAAAGGGAACCGACGCTCTCTCCATAGTCGTAGTCGACTGTTTTCTCCCTGGATAATGACACTAGAGCAAATATTTTTGTTACATAAAACCTATTTTAGCCATGACTATGCCCCTAAATCTTGTTTTTTTTTAATTTTCATAGAAATTAAACTTTAAAAAACAAAGCATAGGGGCATGGTCATGGCAGTTATAAGTTTTATGCAATAAAAATATTTGCTCTAGTGTCAGTATTAAGAGAGGAAACAGTCGACTACGTTTGTATAAAGAGAGCGATCGGCACCCTTTTCTCTTAAGAGATTTAGTATTAGTGTTATTTGCAAGTCTAGTATCAATCTCATATGAATTTTATTTGATTACAGTGTGTCGACGGTTACCCTTATTTAAATAGATGTCCATCTGGACTCTACTTCGACGATATTAACAAGTACTGTACATTTAAAGTAGAGGCCAGATGCGGTCCCATTCCAACGAGTAAGTACTTACATTTTTATATTATACTTTTATGTTAACTTATTCTTTTTGAATGAAGGTCTTTCTTTATGAAAGTATAAATAAATAAATATTGCAGGACATTTCACACATCGCCATCTAAGCCCAAGCTAAGTAACTAGACTTGTGTTATGGGTGCTATAGACAACGGATATACTACTTAAAAACTTTTTTTTGTAAATATATACTTATAATACATAGAAACAACCAGACCACAGACAAATATCTGTACAGAAATACATGTCTGAGGCGGGAATCGAACCCGCAACCCTAGGTTTGGCAGTCCGGCATGGTGACCGTTGTGCCAACTGGGTCGTCGTATTAGATATGTATTGGATTTGTATCTTTAAAATACTAGATTTTAGAGGTATTCCATAATCTATATATTTAAAAATGTTATGTTGGTTTGTGTACGCTTCAAAAACTCAAAAAGTTCTGCACCGATCGAGCTGAAATTTTAGGATGATATATAATTCGCATCAAGGATTGTTTTTATCTAATTTTTGCATCAGTCACATATCCGCGACATGTGCCACAGCGAAGCGTGGCAGGGTACAGCTAGTATTTGAATTTTTTTTTAGATTATGTTATTCACTTCAGTCTCTCACTATAGTTACCTGAGTACTTAGTATTAAGGTAGGTGAAAACTGAATTTCCACTGTAACAAAATTATTACTAAAACTACTTTAACAGTTGCCAACTACCCTGTCTTCTAAAGTGACACATAGAAGCTTTACTTGTTAATTAGTGAATGCATTGTGCATCCGACAGCACCTGCCCCAATAACCGAAGCTCCTACAGACTTGGCTACCAAATGCGACCTCTCCGAGTGCACACTGCCATATTGCTTCTGCTCCAAAGACGGCACGCTCATCCCAGGGGGACTCGACCCCGAAGAGGTATTCATAACTCAAATTTTGATCTTCAACAATTTCTGATTAAAACGAATAACTTTCCCCGAATTGCGACGAACAAAAATGTCATTACAGTCAATAAAGAACACTGAAGAAATATTTTCCCTAGAACCCAATTTATTAAATTTTGTTGGACATTTCCCAGATTATTTAACTCTTCAAACAACGTTACAAAAGGGAGAATAAACGTTAGGATCCTTTCTGAATTTTTATGACGATATATTTTAAGGCTGTCCCACATTTTTTCCTGCTAATAAAGTCGGTATTTCCGCAGACACCGCAAATGATAATGCTCACATTTGACGGCGCTGTTAATTTGAACAACTTCGATTTGTACAAGAAAGTGTTCAATGGAAAAATCAAGAATCCCAACGGATGTCCCATCCGGGGTACTTTCTTCTTATCGCACGAATACAGGTAAGTTAGTTCCATTGTGTGAAATCGCCTTATAATGTTTGTTGTTCGAATGTACTTCCATACACGCCGATTCCCGTGGGTCGGACCTTTTCTTATCGAATTTTAATACGAGATATTCCTTTCATTATATTCCCTCGTGTTCATTTCAGTTAGAACGCCATATGAAAAAAAAAAAGTTCGCACAATTTATTTTAAAAACAAATTGTGCGAACGATCCCTTTTATCGCAATCATAAAAACATTAGAAAACAAATATCAAAAGTTTTTCGTCAGTATGAAGCTCACGTTCGGGCAATTATATGAGGGTTATCCCTTTTGAAGCTGTCTAGAATGGATCGTTTTAGTTTTGTTGGCCAAAAATCGACTAGTCTAAGCTAGGGTCGGGAGTGGATCCTTTGAATGAATTATGAGTAAAATATTTGCCCAGATGCGAACTTATATTTACGGCTTGATCTGTGTTTAATATTGTACAGATGACGGGGCGGATACTTTGTGAACAAAGAGATAAAACTACAGTTAAATAGAGAGAACATAACAATATTTTCGAACAGTTTCCTGATGATACTGCTGAGGCGTTAGTGACTTTTACATTGTAGTCAAAGTTTCATTGACATGTTCAGATGTTCCTCTGGTTTAATAAATATTTTATTTTATCCCTGCACTTAATTTCATTGATTATTTTATGTACCTACGTTTAAAACTTATTATTTTCAGCAATTACGTGATGGTTCAAACTCTCGCCCACGACGGACACGAGGTAAGTTGTTATTAGAATTTGTATTCAATTTAAAAAATGAAGACATAGCTTCAACCGAGAATTATTAGTCGGTATAAAACGGCCAAACGAAATACTTGCCTGATACTTGCCTTCAAAAGTAATAGTCGACGAGCTGGTAGGCCGACAGCTTAGTCCATAGTCGGAATCGGCATTTTTTAACGTAAAAATAAATGCTTCATATCATATTGACGATTATTTA
This sequence comes from Idaea straminata, assembly GCA_951213275.1. Taxonomy (NCBI): domain Eukaryota; kingdom Metazoa; phylum Arthropoda; class Insecta; order Lepidoptera; family Geometridae; genus Idaea; species Idaea straminata. Next base: position 7,203,695 of record OX577850.1, read on the forward strand.
AAACCTATAGGTACGAGTTTAAATAAATCACTTACAGAGAGCAAATATAATTAATGTTTCGTTCAAAAATATTAAAAATCAAATCATAAAATACAGCCGCAAAGGGCGTGTTATTTTTTGCTCGAAACGCTTTCATTAACAGAAGTCCATTTCAATTCGGATTTAATTAAATGCTTGCGCATGTATGAAATGAATCCTCAGTGAAGCCAGTGTTCAGAGGTTTTTTCAATCAACATTCAAATTACTAATTAATATATTTTTTTTAACTCTTTTCACAAGTAATTAATATTTGTATTTAAATAAATTAATAACTATGTTATGTGGTAAATACATTCTGCCCATATCAATAACAATTATGATTTCAAGTCAAACGTACCCATTGATAGTTAAAGATGGTCTCCCAGTAATAGTTTTTGACTTGTTGAATATTTTATAGACTTTTTTTTATAAAAAATATAGCATGCAATATTGTTAGATTTTAGTACCCTGAACAATGTGTTATGACTAAGAATCTGAAAGAACTGAAATAGTGTTGTTTATAGCTACTATAGCTGCGGCCAAGTTTACCCACGTAAGTCCCGATCACGTGGGAATATCGGAATAAAATTAGACTATATGTTAATCCAGGTTTCTAGCTATCTGCATACCATTAAGTTTCATTGCAATCGGTTAAGAAGTTTTTACATGATGGCGTAACAAACATACAGACACACACACTAGCATACAAACTTACACATTTATACTTTACTAGCAGCGCTCCGAGGTTTCACCCCCGTAACTCCTGATCCCGTGGAATTTCAGGATAAAAAGTAGCCTATAGCCTTCCTCGATAAATGGACTATCCAACATAAAAATATTTTTTCAATTCGAACCAGTAGTTCCTGAGATTAGCGCGTTCAAACAAACAAACTCTTCAGCTTTATAATATAAGTATAGATAAAGTAGCCTATATGTTCATCCAGGCCTTCAGCTGTCTACATACCGAGTTTCATTGCAATCGTTTCAGTAGTTTTTGCGTGAAGGAGTACCAAACATACACACTAACACATAAACTTTCACATTTATAATATTAGTAGGATTAGTAGGATAATTGTATATAGCTCCTAGCTTTTGCCCGTAATTGCAACGGCGTAAGATTTGAATTTTTTTAAAATCTTTTCTTGTCGGATGCCTACATCATACAAAGAACACACTCACACAGCTGTCCGAGCTATCTACAGGATGGGCCCCAGGGAATCACTTAGGGAAAAATTTAAAGAGATCAATATATTAACGCTCTATTCTCAATATATTTACGAAAACTTGCTATACGTTCACAAAAATCCTGATATTTTTCGTAAAAATAGCGATATTCATAATTTCAACTTAAGAAATAAGGATGAACTTACCGTGCCCGGTAGTAGGCTCCGGAAAATAAACAGGTCGTTTAATAATACATGTGTGCTCTATTATAATAAATTACCTAAAGATGTATATGATATGTCCATTAACAGGTTCAAAACTTTTATAAAGCATAAATTGTGCAGTAAGGCGTACTATGATACTTCGTCTTACCTTAATGATAACAACCCTTGGACGTGACTTTAATTGCTCTATTTCAAATAATACTTTCAAATAATTGTAATATTGACCTTTGTGAGCGTGATCACATGAAAAAAAAAAAAACCCCATGAGTTTCTTGTGCCTTCTTCTCATTGGTGGGCGCGTTCCGAAGGCACACATCCTAACTTAGTTTTTAAGACGTGTCTATGTGATCTTATACCTAGGTATTAAGCATTGAAAGGAATAAAGATTTTTGACTTTGACTTTGACTTTGAAACTCTCCAAGTTTCAGGTCTCTACGATCAGCGCTTTAGGCTATGCGTTTAAACGTATACATCAGTTAGTCATTCAGGACAAATTATTATGTACCTTTAGATAATTGTTTCTTTTTTTTAATTTAGCTCGCAACAGGCACAGTATCCCAACAGCAAGGCCTACAAGACAAGGGCTACGAAGAATGGGCGGGAGAAATGATTGGTATGAGAGAGATACTCAAGAAATTCGCTAACGTTTCGCGGGCGGAAATCGTTGGCACACGCGCACCTTTCCTCAAACCAGGGAGGAATACACAGTTTAAAGTAAGTTCATTTATTTCAATAACAAAAAGGTTTTTTTAATTTAATAACGTTTATTTTTTGACGTGATAACGTCTAATAAATTGATGAAACACCTGCATTCACACAAGAGTGTTTTGTTACCGTAATATGACGCGTCCCGTTCCCGATGTGTGACGTCATGCGTCATGGTAACATGAGACTGTTTAATAATAATTTCGCTCATCTGGGCTTGTGTTATGGTGATGAGTGATGAATAGAAGACATATAAAGGAAAAAAGAACAAAAAAATATATAAAGAAATAACAAAACAAAATCTCAATTTTTCATAGTTTTCTTATGACGTTATCTCGTAAAATTATAGACCATAATCTGCTTTACAGAGAACCATTTGTTTTTTTTGTATTTATTAATCTGATGTTTCGGAAGCTTTAAGTACAAAATGTACAATTTTTTTTAGCAATGGACTTATCTAGCCTCTAAGAGAAACACAGATTTTTTATAGCGGATTCGCATCATAAAATTCGACAGAAATTACTTTCTAAGATGTTTGTAAGTGTACACCGTAGTAGTCACAAAATTTGTCACACCTTTCAGTCTCAGGAGAAAACTCCGATAGTTCAAGCGGAGATAATTTATTTCGACGTGTTTTTTATAACAATTTAATTTGTCGTCGGTAATTTGAGTAACGCTCGTCTTAACTTCTCACTTCAAACCCTCACTCAGAGCTCGAGTTGGCGGCTTTCCCGGTCTTTTGAAATCTGAAGAATTTTATTCATTTAAAAAAACCTCAGTTTCACTCGAGATTACTTAAATTGTAACTTCGCAACTTCAAGAAAGAAAGAAAGAAAAGGCGATTATTTAGACAAGCATACGCACCAAGTAATAAAACTAAGTATATGACATTACCTTTTCGTCAAATGATACAGGTTCGGTGAAGCGACTTGTCTAAAAAGTTGAAAATTAAAGTAATTTTTTTTACTTACTAGTTTTCGCGAAAATGTAAATTTGCCCATATCTTTTTACAGTGTTGACTTAGATCTTGATTTTTATACACTTAATAGGGACTATAGAACTATATTTTAACTAGCTAGGTCCCCCGTTTCTGAGAAAATCGTTGGTGACATACCGGACAGATAGACGGACAAGAAAGCGATCTTTTTACTTTTTGAGGAATGGAACCCTAAAAAGATCTATAAAGTAATTCACCTTTCGTCTGTATTATGGGCTGTGATCTTTAAACGTAATATATTTTATTTGCTTCCTCCAGTTTAACTGGTAAATATGATTTAATGAACTTCTGGGGTTCCATGTTTAAGCTCGGTCCATATACACAAACTACACAAACCCTTTTAAGGTATTTGCACAATAAATCATTTTGCGTGCGTCAAGGGAGATCGTAACTCAGATATATTTTACAAAATGCGATGCAAGCATTTCACTGACTACAGAGAGATCAATAAATACTACAGTAGAATAAACATCAGAATGTTAAAAAAACATAACTTTGTTTAATCCTGATTTTAGTGTCAGTTACGTTAAGTTTCAATAGTATCATATTTGACCGATTTTAATAAGTTGTTACATGAAAAAACTGTTAAAAAGAGTTTTAAAGGTAATGAAAAGAAAAACAACGTGGTCTTTAAATTGCGTATGTTTCGTGGAACTTAATCCAATTAAGGTCAGGGAAGATGCTCTCAGAATGCCTAGAATGGTGCATCTTCAGGAGAAATTGAAATGTAGGATGCAATATTTTTCTTCTTGACTCAAAACTCCTCGATTCATTTCTGCCCCCTAATTTACGATTAGCGATATCACTAATCGACAGATTTTTTGTATGAAATTGACTTATCCACCATAGTTTTTCTATTACGCAAGACCACGTGACTTTTTGTTGACTTATGTCAATTTTATACAAAAAAAGAAAAAAAAAATTAGTGAAGGAATTGTAATCTTTTTATTAAGTTAAATTTTTTTTTTATTAACAAATATAATGGGAGTTTTGGCAGGAACGAGTTAACAACATGTCGTGCTGCAGTTTTATTTTCATGAAACTTAGTTGTAACCCGAGTTGAATTGTATAATTCTGGTGGAATGTTATTCAATTTAGTTCTGTGAAAGTGCACAAGTGTAGTGATAGTAAAAATCAGTGTCAAACATGAAGTTTTCTCGTTGCCTCTAAATCTCCTATTAAGGTTATGGTAAACTTGCCACCGATTTACTATAGCCCCTGACTTGACGGACTATGACGACTTTGACTGTTTTGAAACACTTTAGGCCCGATTTGTGAAAAATCGGGTCATAATTTGATGCAAAATATAACTTGACACTGGCTAAATGCACAAGCCGTGCGAAACCATAATTAATAGAAAGAAAAAAAAATGTAATATAAACTAGGCCAGTAGGCTCAATTTTAATAAACTGGCTTGCTTTCTATGAAAGAGAGAAAGAGACAGACAGAGAAACACGCGCACGCCGCACGCCTTACAACTATAGCAAAAAGTGTCGTTACAACTTTTGGTCTTAATTTTTTCGTCTAGCCCCCTTTCACATCGCGCGATAAGGAACTTCGTTCCAAAAAATCTGTCGATTGGCGATATCGACAATAGAAAGCAACCTTGTCTAAGGGGGCAGGTAATGCTACTCGAGAAGCCATTTACCTACGCTGACTCGAGAAGATTTGGGACAACAAGGAAAATCTCAACACTACCTGAACCCTATACATGTTTGACAGACGGACCATTAAACTAATGTGACTTATTTTCCCCCTTTTGGGCGAAATTGCATCCAAATATTACACACTAGCAAAAATCGTTCAAAAAACTTAATACTTGAATAGCCATTACAAGAAAACTCTTTTAAAAAGTTGTGATGTTATCTCTAATCCACTATATTTAAAATATCTTTGAACGAATATTTTAACAAAATATCTATACTAGCTGCGCTCCGCGGTTTCACCCGCGTAGGTCTCGATTCCGTGGGAATATCAAAATAAAAAGTAGCTCATAACATTCCTCGATAATGGACGCAAAAAAAGCAAAAAAGATTTTTTCAATTTGAACCAGTAGTTTCTGAGATTAGAGCGTTCAAACAAAAAAAATCTTCAGCTTTAACATACTAGCTGCGCTCCGCGGTTTCACCCACGTAAGTCTCGATCCCGAAAATGAAAAGTAGCCTTTAGTCTTCTTCGATAAATGAATTATCCAACACAAAAATAATTTTAAAATTGGAACCAGTGGTTCCTGAGAGAGCGGGTTCAAACAAATAAACAAACAATCAAACAAACAAACTCTTCAGCTTTATAACATAAAAGTATAGATTAAGTATTCCCATTCGTACGTCAGTCATAACAGAACAATAAATAGGCATCCAACACTTCCAACTGTGTTTTCCGTTATTTCTGAATCAATATTTTATTCAACAAAAATAAAATTTAAATTAGTTGTGTCAGTCACTCGCGTACGCGGTTTGTGCATTTCGTTGTTTGCAAGCCGTTAATGTTTAATGGTGTTTGCTCTGATATAAATAAATTTTGTATTGTGTATGATGATTTAAAATGTCGGTAATTCATCATATATTAATAAAAAAAATATATAATTTACAATGCTAATTTCATTGATTGAGTCAGGCGGTATTTTTCGGAACTCCATAACAATTACTGTAGTAAATTAGTAATTATTTTCTCTGGTCTTAATTGTGGATTTTTTGTGTCCTCGCGACCATGACAATTGTAACATAGTCGAAAAGACGAGGTAAGAGAAACAAAAATAATACGCGATTAAGACCCGGGAAAAGAATCACTATTAATTCGTGTGAATTTAAAAAGTTTAATGTCGTGAGTATTAATGTTTGGTTTTAAGTTCCGAAAAAGCGAAGCCCGTGTCGAGTTAGTTATGAATGGTGTCACTTTGCATTGCCTCATTGCATGCCTCATTAGTGGGCAATAAGGCGGTGCACATTGCATATTGTGTTTTGGCACTAGGTTCGGCACATAAAACATTCTTCTTCTTCTCGTGTAGTGGTGTGGCTCACCTATTGTTAGAGTTTTCAGATCGCCCTAAGCCCTCTAACTTGACCTAACGACTGCTACTAGGGGTAGCAACCGGGACCAACGGCTTAACGTGCCTTCCGAAGCACGGAGGGGCTCTAGAAAATACATTTTTGCCACACTACTAATTGGTCACCCATCAATGATGACCGCGCCAGACGTCGCTTAACCCGCACGACCGTAAAGGATCAGCGAGCTTCACTTAGCTGTGAGCCTCCTCTAATACTGCCGTAATTGATGTTCATGTAGTTCTATGGATGTTTTATTAATTGTATATTTTTAATTCTTGCGGTATGTCTCGTAACGTCTTGCAATTGTCTGTATACAGCTTAATAGTTAAAAGTCTATGATACGAACACAATAGGTAACCCATTATTGCCCTAGATTTCTAGATTTATTACCGCGTAAAATTGTCCAATTCAAGACAAATCCCTAAAGAGAATTAAATCCAATATACTATCTTGAGAAAAGGTGTCCTTACTGTAGAATCGTGTAAAGTTTATGATCAGGATATCGCATAAAAACGTAACAAGATTTTTTTATAACTGTAACATTGGGTATTGTGTTTCGGATAGAGGTTCCCAAACGAGAGTTTGATGCCATAAAATCAAGTAATATATAAGGCTTCCTCTGATATTGACTTTTAATGCTTTAATAACAATCTCTTGAGTATCTTTTTGCTATGAAATATTGTGTTAGACACGTAATCATGAATTTATTGGTTATAAAACTGAAGTAGTACGGTATAAAAACTAGTAATTTTGACTAAAATTTGATTTTATATTAGTAAGTTTCTTAATTAGGAAGTTAATAACAGTTAATGATAATAAAATGTACCATAGATACTTGTACCTTAAATCGTTGGGTATAATAAGCTACCTACTTATCTATAAGCTGAATAGTTTGTTTGTTTTAACGCGCTAATCTCAGGAACAACTGATTCGAATTGTAAAATTATTTTTGTGTTGGATAGTCCATTTATCGAGGAGGGCTATTGGCTACTTTTTATTGGAATGAAGTTCCTTATGGCACGTTGCGAAAGTGGGCTAGACTGAAAAAATTAAGATCAAAAGTTGTAACGACACTTTTTGATTTTATTACAATTCCTTCACTAATGAATCGAACGAAACTTCGTTTCATCCGGGTGCCCTTTGTCACCTCTCAAGTTTTTTGATATTCCCACGGGATCGGGACTTACGCGGGTAAACCCGCGGGGCGCAGCTAGTCTTATATACAGCTTAAACTATTAAAAACACTTGCGCCTTAAAAAAACTCTCTAGTCAGTTTTACCTCAAATGAAAATGTTTTTATTCAATAAGTAAAATCTTCATTGACGTGAATACGAAAATACTTAACTTTTTTACTAAGATATGTGAAATAAATGGAACTTGGATAACGTATTACTCTGTAGGAGAACGTAATGATTTTTTAAAATCACTCTGGATTTCTTTTATAAAAATCCCTTTATTTTTGTAGAAAAAAAGGTAAATTTGTTGGTGTGACACAGATTTAGGGCGTAATTTTAAGTAGGCAGACGAAAATGAGGCTTTTTAATTTAAAATTAAGTGCGCGTTAAAGTATGTACTTACTTCTATTTCATCATCATCGTATCAAGCACAGGACGTCCACTGCTGAACATAGGCCTCCCCTAAAGACTTCCAGAGCGATCGGTCGCATGCTCTCTGCGTCCAACGGCTTCCCGCGACCTTAATTAAGCCGTTCGTCCATTTAGTCCGAGGTCATACCGCGCTGCGCTTTCCGGTACTTGGTCTCCAATCTAGGACTTTTAGGTTCCAACGGTTCAGTTCGACGCACCATATGCTCCATTCAATTCTGCAATCTTAAAAGAAATCGGCCAAGTGCGAATCAAATCCAACCATTATATTATGCAAGTCATCTCATGTTTTTAATATTTTATATTATCTGTAAAAATTGCAACTGTATAGCTATTACGGTTCATGAGATACAGCCTGGTGACAGACAAACAGACAGATAGTGAAGTCTTAGTACTTGTATTTGTATACAGGCTGTTTTCCGCCATTGGACCCTTTTTAATTGGGTCCTTTTTGCGTGAGTAGTAGGCTTGCCCAGCACCTACTACCCTCTCAGCTTAGTCGACCATGTCCAGAGTAGAGAACTTGTCAATACTTCTGGAGCCCACTAAGCCGCGGGTTTCATCACGATGTTTTCCTTCACCGTAAGAGCAATGTCAATTAGCGCACATGAAGTCTTAGTAATACGGTCTTAAATTTTTTTTTTACAATTTCATTACTTGCTACTGAAACTTTAACTATCTGACGGAACTATTGAATATATTCTACTGTTCAGCCTATTATAATCAAACTAATAAAGAAATTCTTCGTTCAACATACAGCTATAATGGGTAACTTAATTAAAACAGACACCGATGCAAGTAAAACCTCGCAACGGGAACAGAGAAAAAGACACTTTAATTTAAATTTCCTGTGGCTGGTATTTTTTACAACTTTTGGAAACATGCTTTGGCAGAAATCAAGTTTAGAATTTAAAACAAATGTAACGCTTTCATACTCTTCGGTTACAGATACTACCTCTTTATGCAGCGTTTTTAACTTACTATTATTGGAATATTGTCATGGAATATTTTCATTCCATAATGATTGTGCAATACATTCATGAGTTGAAGAATTATGCTTGAGTTAAAATTCTAACAATAGCGGTTCAAGGGATCTAGGGTGCGTCTGCATTTTTCTTCCTGATTGTAAATGTAGGTCGGACCATAACCAAAAGACCAAAAATAACCAAAAAATCTAGAGTTATAATGAAAGAAGAGAGGACAAAATGTCTGTAATGGAATCCATGAGTGAAAGCAAATAAAAAAAAAGCATATTTTGGACTTAGAAAAAGTAATAGAACAAAAATGATAGTTTTTAAAATTCGTGTCTGTTTGTTGTTGGTTCGAATTTCGAATCCGAATACAAGTCATGTACCAATGGATTATTCTATTCAAAAAAAAAAAAGGATACTTTTTGTAATTATATCCCTACGTTGAACAAGTCGTGGTGAAACTGTCATGCCCTACAACTTGCCACGGTTCATGCGGTTTAAACATTTAGAATGAAAGACAGTGTGTTAACAAATGTTCTCTCGATAAGCTTGATTTAATCCTCCGCAGGTATTAGAAGACTTCGGCTACATCTACGACAGTTCAGTGGGCGTGCCTCCTCTACCGATGCCGGTATGGCCTTACACGCTCGACTACAAGATTGCACACGAGTGCAAGTCAGGCACTTGCCCGACTAAATCATTCCCTGGTAAGTTAGATAGATAACTTTATTTGGACAACACAGTAAGGAACATAGAACGCAACATAAGGCAAAGTAAAGTAATAGCTATAAAGTACAAGTTGCATAAATGGGCGGCCTTAGCAATATATGTATTACTAGCTGCGGCCCGCGGTTTCACCCGCGTAAGTCCCGATCCCGTGGGAGTATCGGGATAAAAAGTAGCCTATATGTTAATCCAGGTCTCCAGCTATCTACATACCGAGTTTCATCCCAATCGGTCCAGTGGTTTTAGCGTGAAGGAGTAACAAACACACACACAAACTTTCACATTTATAATATTAGTAGGACTAGCTGCGGCCCGCGGTTTCACTTGCGTAAGTCCCGATCCCGTGGGAATATCGGGATATAAAGTAGCCTATGTGTTAATCCAGGTCTCCAGCTATCTAGATACCGAGTTTCATCGCAATCACATTTATAATATTAGTAGGATTAAGTTATAGATAACTTAATAATATTTTGCTAACAAAGAATTTTATATGTATAGAAGATAGATCTTCTATACTGACGGATCAACGCACAGCCTAAACCGCTGATCGTAGAGACCTGAAACTTGAAGGGTGTGTTCTTTGTGTGACGTAGGCATTCGATAAGAAAGGATTTTCCGAAATTTTACTCCTAAGGGGGTGAAAAAGGGGGCAAAGTTAGTATGGGACAACGTGATTCCTGGGTCTATTTTCGACTTTTACGCGGACGAAGTCGCGGGCAAAAGCTAGTTGGTGTATAAACTACAAATTCTTTAAATAATTTGTAATTTGATTCCATAGGCCTAAGTCAAATAATTCCAGAGTACATCGCTGGCCGCTCGCTATGAATTATGTCGAAAAAAAAGCAAAAAAAGACTAACCTAATTAAGTGTTGTATAATATTTAGATAGACCTAATTTAGACCTAAAAAACTCTAAAATGAGTTTTCTAATATTACATGATCACTCGCTAAGTACAGACACACAGTAATTTGGGCATTAGGTCTGGCATGAATAATATTTTTTAATCTTAAATTGCTTTTATTGCCTACGCTGTAATCTATACTAATATTATAAAGAGGTAAAGTTCGTGAGTTTGAGAGGTTGTAGGGAGTAATTTCTGAAACCAGTGGACCGATTTGGATGAAATTTTGCATAGATATAGCTGAGGCTATTTCTTATCCCGGAATTCCCACGGGATTGGAACTTACGCGGGTGAAACCGTGTGTCGCAGTTAGTGTCTTAAATAACAGCGTTTTCGAGTGCTTAGTTTATTATGTAAAATGAGTATTAACAAAAATATTTGTATTTTGTATACTTAATATTATAAAGTTGAAGAGTTTGTTTGTTTGAACGCGCTAATCTCAGGAATTACTGGTTCGAATTGAAAAAATATTTTTGTGCTGGATAGTCCATTTATTGAGGAAGGCTATAGGCTACTTTTAATTAATATTCCAACGGGATCCGGACTTACGCGGGTGAAACCGCGGAGCGCAACTATGTTGGATAGTCCATTTATTGAGGAAGGCTATAGGCTACTTTTAATTAATATTCCCACGGGATCCGGACTTACGCGGGTGAAACCGCAGAGCGCAGCTAGTAACATATATACCTATTAATTCGTTAATTAATTGTGTAAATATATTATATTGAGTTCTTTCTACGATACTTTTTCTTTAGGTACTGATTTCCTTTGACGGTTTTACCTGAGGAGTCACTTATTAGTTTTACCATTAAGTGCCTCTAAGTAATTAATAGTATTTTCTAAAGAAACACAGTTTTCTCGGAAAAAATAATTAGAAGAAAACAATATTCCTGATAGAATTTGCGCAAAGTTGCAATTAATGAGCAATCTTCCTGTTAAAAGAATTTCCTTACAGACGATCGTTTTTAAAAGAACTGCGAAGAAATAAGAAACGATGGGAAAAAATCCTTTTTACATCATACTTATTATTATTTTTATTTCCTTTGTATTTGTGAACCAATCAACCCTTAGTCCCTTTGTAGAAAAATAGGAGTGGCAATAAGTATTGATTTCGTCTTTATGAAATATAAATTTTCACACAGGGTTGTACCTATTTATCTTTTCTTACATATCGTAATTTCTACAATCCTTTGGGGTTTTGTTTTTACTGCGAAGGAAGACAATAAGATACTTACAAAATTCATGTGTAGATTATTTTTACCTACTTACAACTTCAATGGACGGGGGTGGCGGCTGACGTGACTATTTGACACAGACTGCCTCAACCTAGCCCAGGACAGAGCTGGAAAGAGGCCTTTGTCCAGCAATGGGACAATATATATAAAATACTAGCTGCGCCCCGCGGTTTCAACCGCGTAAGTTCCGATCCCGTGGGAATATTAGGATAAAAAGTAGCCTATATGTTAATCCAGGCCTCCAGCTATCTACATACCGAATTTCATTGCAATCGGTTAAGTGGTTTTAGCGTGAAGGAGTAACAAACACACACACACGCACACACAAACTTTCACATTTATAATATTAGTAGCATACAAATCTACAAAAATGTCTGCCATCACAAGAAATAATGTATCTTTTTGTTGTTTTCCATAAAAATTACTCTGTTAAAAAAGTTATTTTATTTTTATTTTATTTGTATGGAAAACAATGTTATGTGTCCTCCTACGTTTTTTGGTCGGTTAAAAACTGATCTAAACGTTTTATGTATACTACCTATACTAATATTATAAAGCTGAAGAGTTTGTTTGTTTGACCGCGCTAATCTCAGGAACGACTGCTTCGAATTGAAAAAATATTTTTGTGTTGGATAGTCCATTTATCGAGGAAGGCTATAGGGTGCTTTTTATGTTGATATTCCCACGGGATCGGGACTTATGCGGGTGAAACCGCGGGGCGCAGCTAGTATTGTAATATACGACATTCTTATCTAACTTACAAGTGTTATGTTACTTCACAGGTCTATGGGAAGTGCCGTTCAATGCGCACTACGTGGAAACATTCGAAGGCGGCCATTGCCCATATTTGGACCAATGTGTGTTGCACAATCACGACTCGGATGAGGTTAGTCAACTTAATTACCTAATTAACAGATTCATTAAAGGTGAAAGCAGATTAAATACTTCTATCGGCCGATGTTCAATTTAAACGGTCTATCTATACTAATATTATAAAGCTTAAGAGTTTGTTTGTTTGAACGCGCTAATCTCAGAAACTTCTGGTTCGAATTGAAAAATTATTTTTGTGTTGGATAGTCCATTTATCGAGGAAGGCTATAGGCTACTTTTCATTTTGATATTCCCACGGGATCGGGACTTATGCGGGTGAAACCGCGGAGCGCAGCTAGTTCCACTATAAGGACCTGGATGATATCAACCGGGTGGTTACAGGCGATAATTTAGTGTCCTTTGAGCACTTTAGAAAATATGCATCCAGGTCCATAAAGTGATTCCAATAAAATTATAAGTTTAGGTAACCTAAAATCACCTGAAGGCCAGTTATTGTAAAAGCAGCACTCAGCGGTTTTACCCGCTTAACTCCCGATCCTGTGAGAATATCGGGATAAAAAGTAGCCTATAGCCTTCCTCGATAAATGGCCTATCCAACACAAAACGAATTTTTCAATTCGAACCAGTAGTTCCTAAAATTAGCGCGTTCAAACAAACAAACAAACAGTATATATAACATTGTTCAAATTACATTTCAATATTATATGTAATTAAATTACATTTCAGTATTTTATAATGAATTATATTTCAGTATTTTATAATGAATTACATTTCAGTATTTTATAATGAATTACATTTCAGTATTTTATAATGAATTACATTTCAGTATTTTATAATGAATTACATTTCAGTATTTTATAATGAATTACATTTCAAATCATTTCGATTGCATTTCAATCACAAAAAATATCCTTAAAGTAGCTCAAAATATGCTCAAAGTCCGTTATTTGTAAAAAAAACTGATTTTTATTTTTTGGTACAGTTACTTTTGCAATAAATGTTATATACGAGAATTGGTCATCTGTGAATTTACATTAGCCCTCAAATCAAACGGATAATCGACAGATCATTTTGTATTTAAGAACATCGTATGATGATCGATCGACTGACAGAATAGTATCTAGTCTACTTTATCTCTCATTGCAAATGATTCAAAACGGTTGTGATGCAAAACGATGGAGTAGTGTTATATGCACCTGATTTGTATTATCCAGGTGTATTAATTCTACTTTTTTGACGACCCAGTTGGCACAATGGTCACCATGCCGGACTGCCAAACAATTTATTTATCGACCGATTCATTGATACGAAACTGTTAATTGGTCTGACAGACTGTCTGTTATCTGCGAGAGTTCTAAGGTATTACTCAATTTTGGTCCAAACTTTATGACTTTCGCTGTTGAAAACGCAAAAATTATTTTCTATGTATATTTTTAATTCAAAAAGTTGTTGATCTCTAAACATTATAAGTCTACGTATCTACTGCTTGTAGTGAAACGCAGCCAGTTAGTTCAACACTGATTTATTGAAAACATGTGGGTAGTAACAGTACCGACAATAAACTTAAATAATAATATACTACATCTTCCTCCTTTTAAATAAGCAAAAACAAATTAGAAAATATTTTAGTATAAGTAAGAAAAGATAAATAAACTAAAATCTAGAATGTACCTCAGTACTAAAACTAACTGGTAAATAATCCCTTTACTATCCCATCATCCGAAAAAGAAATATTTATAAAATATTTAAAAAAAAAAAAAACCTTAAATAAAAACACAATCAAGTATAACTAATGATACTCCCTATTAGGTACATTAAAGATATCGTCAATTTGCTGATGTCATTGTAGTGTCGGAAGTAAAAGTTCTTACATTGCTTGATAGCTATGTAGGTATAGAACATTATACCTTTACAATTTGCGTGTATCATTTACCTATTGTATGCAGTACTTTACTTTATTTGGTATTATTTGCACTACTTTAGCATAGGTGGTAGAATTAATCCATCCTTGCTAAGTTAATATAAAAATAATATACTACATCTAGGTAAGTTCATGCTATCATTTGATCGATTGGTAAAGTGGAACTTGAATCATCTGACTTAGGTACGGTGGGCACTCCTACTCCGGGTGACCGGAGGTACAGTAATACCCTGCTTTTTTGCCTTTTTAGTTGCCTTATTCGGTTTCTCAGTATGCTGAACGGTCGTAGTGGTTGTATATGATTCAGTCACGTGTGACTGCTCGGGCGCGATTGGGTTCACCTGTGCAGATGTCGATGCGGACGGGTCACAGCTGATAGTGACGTCACCGGTTCCCGCACCGTTGCTGCTACCTGCTGCGGCTGTGCTCTCACCTTTTATTTCTTGCTGCCTATTTATGATGTATCGTCTGTTTCTTCTATACTTACGACCTATTATATCTCTCAATACATACGACCTTGGTTCATCACACTTGCGCACTACTTCCATAAATTCTCGCTTTTGTCCATCCGCTATTACCACTCTAGCACCAGTCTTTAACAGTGGAAGTGGTTTTGCAGATCTATCATAAACATCTTTAGTGAGTTTTTGTTGAGATATTATGCGGCCAAAATTTTTTTCATTATTAACAGCCTCTTTTAGCAATTGTTTATGTATTGGTAATCTAGTATTTAATCGTCTACCCATTAATATTTGTGCTGGAGAATCCAATCCATTTCTGGGTGTGGCTCGAAAATTTAATAAACTCAGATAAGGATCCTGACCCGATTTTATACATTTCTTAAAAAGTTCCTTAATTGTTCGAATGGTCCTCTCACTTTTGCCATTTGATTGTGCATATCGTGGTGAAGATGTTATATGAACGATATCCCATTCGCGCATAAAATTCTCAAATTCTAATGATCTGTACGCTGGTCCATTATCCGTTATTAATTCGTGTGGAATACCATGTCGTGAGAATTGTTCTTTCATTGCTTTTATAACGGATTTGCTATTTATTGACTTTAATTCATTTACTTCTACAAAATTAGAAAAATAATCTACTAACACTAAATAATATTTTTTATGTAACTCAAAAATGTCTGAGCCAAGTTTAGACCAAGGTACGTCCGGAATGTCGTGGGGACGCAACGGCTCCCGTTGTGGTCGCGGCGCATGCTGTGCACACGCCTCGCACCCGCGCACCCGCTCCTCTATGTCGCCTGACATACCCGGCCAAAACATTATGTCTCGCGCTCGTCTTTTACACCTATCTATTCCTAAATGTCCTTCATGCACTCGTAACAACATTTCGCCTCTTAAAGTTTTAGGTATATACACACAGTTATTCTTTAAAATAATTCCATCTACAAATTGTAAACATTCACGATATGACCAAAACTTTCTGATTAATTCACTCACTTCATATCTACTCCTCGGCCAACCTTTCATTATATAATCTTTTAACATCAAACATTCATCATCTTTGTCAGTGTGTTGTCTGACTAAACTTAGCTTAGCATCACTGAACTGAACCTGAGCAATCACCGCACACATCTGAGCATCAACATCTTTAGTAATCCTTTCATTCATTAGTTGGGGAAGCGCCGCCCGAGATAATGTGTCAGCTATATACATATATTTGCCCGGCGTGTATATCACATTTATGTCATAACTTTGAATACGCAGCATCATTCTTTGTAATCTAGCTGGTACTGATATTAATGATTTTTTGAAAATTGACTCTAATGGTTTATGATCGCTTTGAATTGTTACGTCATTTCTCCCAAAAATGTATTGATGGAAACGTTCGCACGAAAATACAATTGCCAGCATTTCTTTTTCGATCTGAGCATACCGACACTGCGTGTCAGTTAGCGTGAGCGAGGCAAACTCGACCGGCCGTCCATCTTGCAACAACACTGCTCCCAGCGCGCTCGAGCTTGCGTCTACCGATATAACTATAGGTAAAGTATTTGAATACAATGCTAAAACGGGTGCTGCTGACAGTTTATTTTTTAATCTATTTATGGCGATTGAATGTTGATCGTCCCAAACCCAGTCCATTCCTTTCTTCAAAAGACTTCTGAGTACGGCTACCGACTCAGAATAATTTGGTATAAATTTTGATAGGTAGTTAACCATACCTAAAAATCTTTCCAATGCTTTCCTATCCTTAGGGTTTGGCATCTCTAAAATAGCCCTTACTTTATTGCTATCTGCTTTCATTCCCTCCTCATTAAAAACGTGTCCTAAATAAGTAATCTCATTCACTCCAAACTTGCACTTTTCCTTATTAAATCTTAATCCTATTTCCTTCGCTCTTTGTAATAGCCTCTTCAGTCTTTCATCGTGCTCCTTCCTACTAGATCCCCATACAATAATATCGTCCGAGAATGAGTCTGTTCCTTCGAGGTCTTCTATGTGTTGTCTCACTTTCGCATGGAACATTTCCGGTGCACAATTAACACCGTATGGTAAACGTAAAAATTGATACCTACCAAAAGGGGTGCTGAACGTGCAGAGGTCCGCA
This sequence comes from Idaea straminata, assembly GCA_951213275.1. NCBI lineage: Eukaryota > Metazoa > Arthropoda > Insecta > Lepidoptera > Geometridae > Idaea > Idaea straminata. The sequence continues at coordinate 7,220,610 of OX577850.1, forward strand.
CTGGCCGCGTCCATTTCTAGCATCCAAAATCCACATCTAGCGTCCAGCACACTGTAAAACCGAGCCCCCCTCAGTCGCGAAGCTATTTCACTAACTGTCGGCAACGAAAAATGAGCCCTACGTACAGCTCGATTCAAAATACGAGGATCTAAACAAATTCTAATGTCACCACTTTTCTTAGATACTATTACTATCGGATTGACCCAATCAGTCGGATGATTCACTTTTCGCACGACACCTAAAGTTTCCATTCTCTGTAATTCTGCTAATAACTTATCACGTAATCCTAATGGAACTTTACGAGCAGGACAGATAACGGGTTCAACCGAATGTTTTATCATTATCTTATGTATACCTGGCAATTTACCTATCCCTTGAAACAATTCTGCATAGTTATTCATGTTCAGTGTACCAATTCGTTGTATAAAACCTAATTTTACACAATCCTCTAAACCTATTAAATTTTGAACACACATCTCAGTTATTGCAAATTTTAATTTGTATATTACACTTTTATGTACGATTGTTAAATAGCATTCGCCAATTATTGGTAATTTATTGCCAGTATAAGAAAACACTTTGTTTTTAAAAGTTGTTAGCATGTTCACATTGTACCCTAACGATTCATAAGTTATTTTAGACATTACATTCAGTGGTGCCCCACTATCCAATTTGAAACTGATACTCTTACCGTTAATGTCCATATTTACGATCCATTCTTTCACAGACGGCGAAGTGAAATAGCTCTTTAGCGCGCTGATAAATAACGAGGAGTCCTCCGTGTCGTAATCATTGTCCTCCGATTGATTCGACGATATATTTAAATTATTCACTTGTTTTGACGCACTCTTATGCGGACACATTTTGGCAAAATGACCCCGGCGGTCACACACAAAGCACGTAGCACTCACTGCAGGGCACCGTTGCCCATTATCACAATAAAAACTACCACAACGGCTACAGGGCTGGCGTGGCCCCCGCTGCCGCGACGGATGCCCCTGCCGGACGGCGGCACCGCCGCCGCTGCAACCGGCACGGCTGCCAGCGAAGCGGCCGCGCCCGCGTCCTCGGAATGGTCCACGACCGCGTCCGTACCCCGACGGACCCGCTACTGCGTCCACCTGAATACTCGTTGTCACCTCCTCTATTTTTTTACTTTCCTGCCGCGATAATTCCTCTGCTTCACATATCTCCACCGCTTTTTCTAACGTCAATGTAGTCGTACGTAACATTCTATCCCTGACCACCGTATTAGAAACTCCACACACTATTCTGTCCCGGATCAGTCCATCTCTCAAATGCTCGAATTCACAATTCTTACTAAGCGTTTTTAATGCTGTCACGTATTGACTGATCGTTTCGCCTGGATGTTGATTACGGGTAAAAAACTTGAATCGGACCGCTGTAATATTGGACTTTGTGCCAAAATGTTCGTCGAATTTTTTTTTCAAACATTCGATGTCTTCAGCGTCATCCTCTTTCACAAACGTAAAATTGGAGAAGACCTCGTAACCTTCAGGCCCAATGAGGTTGACTAACAAGCTGGCCTGTATACCTTTCTCTTCTTTATTGACGCCGGACGCCTTTAAAAACACTGAGAATTGTTTCCACCATTTTTGCCACGCGGCCGCTCGCGCGACTGGACTTTCCTCAATTTGCAACTCTGGTGGTGGGCGAGCGTGTTCCATATTTTAGTAACGTCTTTTTGCTTTATTTTCACCGAAAAATCACTTGAAAACCGATAAAAACCAATTACTTTAATGAAAATAACGCGCACCGCTGTCACCATGTAGTGAAACGCAGCCAGTTAGTTCAACACTGATTTATTGAAAACATGTGGGTAGTAACAGTACCGACAATAAACTTAAATAATAATATACTACACTGCTTATGGAAGTTTTGTGAATTCACTGAAATTATAATTAGTTAAAATCTACTTCCGAACAAAGCATTAATTTATTATCCATATTAACTAATTTTGGTCGAGTTTAAACTAACTACATACTTATTTACTAATTGCATTATTAAAACAAGAAGCACGATTGAATCGAATTAATATTAGATGCGCTCGGAATACAATTTTATATTACTTAATTTAGAAATCAAAATGCTTTGTTTTGTGATATTATCACATTATTTCGTGTTTAATTCGATACGTAGGCACAAAAGGACAATGGGTTGGCAAAGTTTTTGTTCCACTGCTATCTTCTTAGGCCCCCGTTTACCTACTTGGGGGTCTTTGAGTCACGAGTGTAGGTAAGGTATCTTCTAGGAAAGCATGCTACATCTTAGACTGTCGTCTCCTACCATCGTGTGAGATAGTGGTCAAACGCTGACCTATTTTTTATAAATAAAAAAAACTTTATTCCCCCTTATTTCAAAACGAGGTTTAAGGATAGTTCGAGATGTGGATTTAAACCTTAGATTTAGACACGGATTTACCCTCAAACTATAGTCTAAACACTATCCCTACCTATAGATTATTTATGGAACTATAGTTCACGAGTAAATCCGTGTCTAAATCTAAGGTCCATCCACATCTCGGACTATCCTTAAACCTCGTTTTGGAATAAGGGGGAATCAAATCTTTAATTTTAATAAATACGTTTTCTCAGTTCTATTACGAATATTTCTAAACTAGAGCTTAAGAGCGGTGTTGGCTTAGTGGTAGATACCTCGACTTTCATTCTGAAGGTCGTGGGTTCGAATCCCGGCCGGCCGTGCACCAATGTATTTTTCTTAAGAAAAATTTATGTGCGCTAATTGACATTACTCTTACGGTGAAGGAAAACATCGTGATGAAACCCGCGGCTTAGTTGGCTCCAGAAGTATTGACAAGTTCTCTCCTCTGGTTATTGTCGACTAAACTGAGAGGGTAGTAGGTGTTGGGCAAGCCTACTCCATCCTCACACAAAAAGGACTCAATTAAAAAGGGTTCAATGGCGGAAAACAGCCTGTATACAAGTACACTAGAGCTTCAAAAACCCAGTACAAGCTGTAGGACTCTTATCTATTTTGTATTACAAGTGTTCCATCCGTTACATTTAGATTCCTAACTACGTCATTATTTTTTAATAAATCAGCTATATCTGAAATTGCAACATCGATGGGAAAAATTCTTACGAGTCTCAATGTAACACTTTGATGTGACTGGTTGGGAACTCATAAAAATACATTAATTCATTAAATTCTTTTTAAATTGTAATAGGATCACATAATCACATACCAATGGGTTTTTTTGATGGAATTTCCGTTCCGGGGTATAACAATTTCCATCCCTTAAATTGCAACAAAATGTTACGCTATTGATGTCCATCGCTAGAATAGTGTATTCTAGACTATCTGAGAGGTAGACGAAATGCTTTTAAGAAGAGTTCCCGGTTGCGTCTTATACGAGTTGCGTTTTAGACGAGATGACTGAGTTTGCGACGATTCGATACTAACTTTTTTAACATGTTTTATTATTTCAAAAAACTTAAGAAGTGTCAAGGGACACCCAGATGAAACGAAGTTCCTTTCGATTAATTAGTGAAGGAATTGTTTTTATTTTTTTAAAGTTATAATAATATTTTTTTATTTTTAACAAATATAATGTAATATTAACTTAATCAGTAGGCTCAACTTTAGTAATTGCTTTCTATGAGAGAGAGAGAGAGAGAGAGATAGAGAGAGAGAGAGAGATAGAGAGAGAGAGAGAGACAGAGAGACAGACAGAGCACGGCTCATAACTATAGCAAAAAGTGTCGTTACAACTTTTGGTCTTAATTTTTTCCGTCTAGCCCCCTTTCGCAACGCGCGATAAGGAACTTCGTTCCAAAACTTCGTTCCAATATTGTTATAAACTTTAAATTATACCTTTTATGCCATTGAAAAAAAAAAGAAAAACAAGCTTAGTTTGTAAAGAATTTATCACACAGTAGAAATAAACACCGAAATTGGACAATAAAGGGGAGAAAAGAGCTATTTCTTTTTGAATACAGGATATAAACTCTCTTACCATCCACGTTTAATTTTATCTCGTTCAATACTTTGTTGGTATTATAGCTTGTGGAGAGAATATTAAAAACTAGACCGGCTCTAGTGGTCTATATGAGTTTTTATTTAATTTAAAACTACGTAGAAACTGAGGAAAGCTATGCCAATATTGAAATTAAAAATGCTTATAGCTGCGGTAGCGTGCCATTAAACAAATATATGGTGCAAGTAGGTTTAATACAAGAGTTTCTTGTGAATTATTCTTGGAAGTTAAAAACAATGTATTACCTAGTGGTTTGACCTATATTATTCTCATAATGAAATGAAATAACAGCCTATATACAGGGTTATTGGTAATTATATTAGCAAGCGATTGAGAGCTACTTCTGTGCACCTAAACAAACAACTTTAGTTCTACAAATTTTGGAAATTCGCTCGTTTTTTTAAATTTTGAGGGTAGGTTTACCTGAAAATCAGCTGTTCCATACACGGGGAGGTCATTAACCTTAAAAATATACTTATTTTTTAAGTTTAAGCATTTGACATTTGTTTTAAAAAATCTGCTGTTTTTCGAATTAACATAATCTCAAAAATTCATATTGTTTTTTCGAATTTCCAAAAGTCGTAGAACTAAAATTGTTTGTTAATGTGCACAGAATTAGCCCATAACGGATTGCTAGTATAATTACCAATGACCCTGTATATTACCCAAATATGACCTACTAGCTTCGCCACGCGGTTTTACCTGCGTTAGTGTCTCTCTTAAAATCATACAAACAGAGAACACATTTTTACCCTTGTAGAGGTCGAATTTCGAAAAATCCTTTTTTAGTGCTCGTCTACGGCCCAAAGGAAAAACCCATGCGAACTTTTAAAGTCTCTTGTAGTTTAAGAGATTTCTTGATGAGTCTTTTTTTTCTTTCATATCCCTATCCTTACTCTTTATATCTCCACCAAAACGGCTTAACCGATTTGTATGAAATTTTCTGTGTATATTCGTTAGGTCTGAGAATCGAACAACATCTATTTTTTCCCCCATTTTTTCCTTAGCATTTTTTTAATTTGTTTTTTATTTTTTTTTAATAAAACAACGTTTGCCGGGACAGCTAGTTAGGTATATACCTAAAGATTTCTAAAAAATACGTAACTACTATGAAAAGATCGGTTGACAATTATTGGAAAAAAGTAAAAGTCGGAAAAAAAATTGAGAATCGGAAAAGTCGAAATAAGTTTAAAGAATGCTTACTAGTAATACTTACTACTAGCACATGAGTAAAGAATATTAGAGTAGTGACACGGAAAAACAATAAAAAAAGGTTGATTAAAAATTAACTAATACTCTAACTGAAAACGAGAAGAAGCCGTCGCGTTGGCGAAATCCTTTCGAGGCATTGTCCATAAAAATCTGGCAGCACTCCCTTGCTTAATAGCGAAACTGACTCGCTGGGACAAGAAACCGCCAGCTCTTGGATCGCCAATATCCGAGCTGTCGTAGTACTTTGCTACGAGAAACTGCTACGACTACATTTTTTTAAATATTAGATTTGCACGTATTTAGCCAGTGTCAATAAAATACAGGGTTATTGGTAATTATGCTAGCAAGCCGTTGAGGGCTACTTCTGTGCACCTAAACAAACAACTTTTGTTCTACGACTTTAGGAAATTCGAACAATTTTTTTTTGAAAATTTTGAGCTAGGTTTACCAGAAAAACAGCTACTCCATACACGGAGAGGTTATTAACCTTGAAATTTAACTTTTTTTCGAATTCGTAAAAGTCGTAGAACAAAAGTTGTTTGTTGACGTGTACAGAAGTAGCCCTCAACGGTTTGCTAGTTGCCAATAACCCTGTATAATGTTAATAATGTTCCGCGGATTTATTATCATTTTTCAATATATCTTTCGTTCCAGGTCTTGCAATGGTTACAAGAAGACTTCAGTCGGCACTACGACCAAAACCGGGCGCCTTACATGATGCCGTTCCATACAAACTGGTTCCAGATCAAAGAGTTGGAGCAAGGTCTTCATAAGTTCTTGAAATGGGCTTCTGAATTGTAATTATCCATTGATTTATTTTATTTCGGATACTATCGCATATCATATCAGGGTTAAGCAACTTTTATTGCACTAATATAATTTTAATTAATAGCACTAACTTCTAATTTTCTCCAGTTTCGTGGATGCTTTTTTAATCAGAAACCTAATTTTTATTCACTTGAAGGGTTTTATTATTATAAAGAGATTTTTTTGTAATAGAAATTCTCAGAAACTACTGGACCAATTTTAACAAAACTCGGTATAATGATGTAATTAAACTTGGAATGAAGGTCATTTACTTTTTATCCCGGGATTTCTACAAGATCGGAACCGATGCATGTGAAACCGTGGGCTCCCGCAGTGTTTCTGATAAAAATCCGTTGAAGTGACATTTTATGTAATACTCCTACGTTTTTTTTTCAGAAATGACGTATATTTTGTAACAGTGACGCAAGCTCTAACTTGGATGACAGATCCTCGTCCAGCAAAATCTCTAGCCAACTACGAAGCATGGCGGTGTGACAAGAAGGACTTGCCTCCCGCGCCCTGCAATATACCGAACAAGTGCGCTCTTTCCTTCAAACATCCGGACAACAACTTCACAGATACTAGATATATGGAGACTTGTAGCGAGTGTCCCAAAATGTAAGTACATATTTCTTTAATCTCTAGCCAACTACGAAGCATGGCGGTGTGACAAAAAGGACTTGCCACCCGCGCCTTGCAATATACCGAACAAACGCATTTCGCGTGTTAAGTATGTACGGTCGGAGTCAGAATTGAAGACCCATCGTGGAGTTCTAAAACTACTATTGTTGAAACGTTTTAATTCTAATAAATACATGCGTTTAAAGACTTGAACTCGAGCAAGACCTTAGAATCTTGCTTGAGTTGAAAACATTCTAATAATAAGGTTTGGAACTATACAATTCTGCAATTCTGACTCCGACCGTACCTTCATACCTCTTGCATTTAAACATTTTGACGTGATAACGTCTTGTAAATTAATGGAACACCTGAATTCACACAAAACTGTCATGTTCCGGTAACATGACGCGGCCCGTTCCCGGAACAAGATGCATGACGTCATCGTAACATAAGAGTATTTAATAATAATATCGCTTATCTGGGCTTGTGTTATGTAGACGAGTGACGCATAGAAGACAAAAAAAAGAAATATAAATAACCAAAAAATCTCAATTTTTCATCGTTTTCATATGACGTTATCACGTAAAATTATCATCCGTAAACCGACTTTACAGACAACCATTTTTTTCCAGATATCCATGGTTAGGAGATTCAGGCGGCACGGGAGTACCCGGTACGGATAACTACATACCTGATAACCTCAAACGAAAATAGTTTTAATATAAATACTAAGCGGGGTTTACTTACACTATACGAGTACACTCCAAGTGCGCTTAGATGACCCGTTACAATCTCCGAGTGGTGTCAGTGTTGCCAGTCGTACGAGAAATCCGTAAGTGTACAGGACTTAGCAGTCCATATAAAAAATTAGTACTACTGCTATTGCTAACCTCATTTGACAGCGCCAAGACTATCTAACTATGTAATGTTTATTAATAAAAAAGATCAATTTGACAGGAAAATCTGTCAATTTTATATCGTATTTGGGTCGATTTAAAAAAGAAATGTAAATCCATTTGATAAAAAAATGAAAATAATAACGTGTGAATTATGAATTAAATAGAAAGAATTTAAGATTTTTACGTGTAAATGATCATTATGTACAGAATTTTACTACTAGTAGATACGAGATTTTGACAACCCTGGTCGGAAAAAAAGCAATCTGACACCTGGAAACACTGAGTAGTGTTCAAGTGAACTCGGTCCTAGTGCACTCATTAGTGTAAACCCCACTTTAGTCATATCTCGATATAATCTATTCAAAGTTTTGAGAATTTTAACATTTAGACCAATAACGAAAGAAATATTAATTTTCAAATATTGAACAGAGAGTCCCATTGAATAGATTCATCGATTTTGTATATATTTTGTACTTAATTTAGTTGTAACAGTGACTAGTCGTCGCACATAATGTTTAGTTAAGTACGTAATGTTTGAATAGTTACGGTTGTATGGTGCAAAACTAAAATTATAAGACTTGACGATGTTTTTTTTTAGTTTAAGACAATTATTTTAGAGAAAAAAAATTAAATTGATCGCGACTTAAAAATCCCTTATAATTACTGACTGCAAAAGTCGTGCGAAGCCATTACTCGAAAAAATAACCATTTTAAATACCTACCCAACTTCAAAATACGTAGACAGATTTACAGGAAAGCCATTAAATCTATAAGTTGGGATTTTACAATACGTGTACTGTATAAAAAGTGCAGATCCACAGTAGAGCTTCAAAACTGTCATTATTAGAATGGTTTCAACTCCAGTAAGATTCTAAGCTCCTGCTCGAGTTGAGGTTTAAAACGTCTTTCAACTCATGAATTTATTGGCTAAATATTTTTAGAATTTTATTAGAACTCTACGGTGGGTCTGCAATTATGTTGCGGACTGTACGTAAGGCGATAATAAAGCTACTTTCATTTCCAAAAAAAAAACTGAATTTAAAAGCATTTTTTCCTCATACCGTAACAAATAAACATTGTTATAATATCACCGTAATGTGAATTCATTGTTTCATACAAACAAATGCTAAATGAATTCGGTGGTGTTCGTAATAAATAAGATGTTATACCAGACATTGTTAACGAATAAATTTGTATTTTTATATTCTTTGTTTTATTATCTAACATGGAAACACCTTTAACGCAGCATCTTCAATTCTTCAGGGTATGAAAACAGATTAGAGTGCGTGCCAGATAATTCTGCGTGCACTGGTGGCGGTGTTAAGTAATTTAGAAAAACGTTGTTAACCTATATCCATATTTATAATAAGGAAGTGAGCATAAAAAGTTTATACTTAAAGGAAATTTAAAAAAAATAGTCTAGGGGACTTAGTAAAACAAGTAGCATTATAGATATTCAAAACAGAAATTTCTGAAACTACAAGAGCTATCAGTCTAAAATTTCGCGTAGTGGTTCCTCATTGGACGTAAGCGAGCAGTGAGAAATGATTTTTGGAAATTCAACTTAAGGGCAGGTGCTAATAAAGCTACCAAAATCGACCTTTGTTTTAAGCAACTCTAAGTAATCAAATACTCTATTTTTGTTATTTGGATATAAATGGATATTGTAGTTTAATAACCATATTTTTGTTTATTGTGGTTGAAAACATGATATGAACAACTTCGTTCGATAAAAAAAATGTTAGAAAACTGAGAATTATTAGATCGTTTATCGGGTTTTATTCCAAAATAGTTAACGTTTGTTTCTAAAAATGAATCAAATGATAGGTTTTGACATCTAGGATCTATATTTGTGGATAATAATGCTAAAATGTTTTGCATATCGATCAAATATAACAGTTAGCACGCAGCACGCTACGTTTTTGAGAGCGGGGGCTAAGGTAATGTGAATACCTACACACGGTACTGGAAGAGCGTCTTAAAGGGGTAATAAAAAGTGCTCTTTAAGTAAATTCGTAGTATTTATTATTAGAACGCAAAATTATTATGTACCTATTCATTGTTTGTAGGAAATCAATAGTAAGGGTAAACAAGCAGGGCGCAACATTTTTAATAAGAGAATTTAATTTGTGTACATACATGTTACAAACACACAAATGGGTGCCGATTTCGACTGCGTGACAACTTATTTGATGCTCTCTTTATATTACTAACTTTATATCCTTAAAAGGAAGTCTGTTTAAATCCTTATGATTACAAGTTCGTAGTGAAACGAGAAATTCTTGGAAAATAAAGCTTTTTGCCCATTCCTTCGGGGGTGTAAAGAAAAAAAAACATTGATTAAATTGTGACTGAGTCCAAGTCTATTTCCTTTTTAAACTAAGTGTAACGGAAAATCCCAACAACCTAACCTGTATTTAAGTTTGAAACAAGTTTTATCCGCGTTTAAGTTTCTTACCTGGATATTTAGTGAAATTTAGCTTCGTTCTAATTCTAGAGTTCCAAGGAAATAGGTTGTTAAACCAAAGAGCGTCAAATATTAAAATTCGTTTAAAAACCCTCGTTCGTTACCTAATAAAAGTTCCGAAAAAGTATACTATGTACATATTTTATAAGTAGAGGTAACAGCGAGGCGCGATCGTCTGAGGGCCGTCGGTGGAGATTTAATTTGAGATTGTGCGCCGAGAATGGCTCTTCAGAAACTTTCTCCATATTCACATGCATTAGCTGCTATTACTTTAACTTTTTGTTATATATAGCTATATCTGAATTGCTTTCACCTCATTTCCAACGAATACTATCAAGAATCAATATTATTAAAGTAACGTGTACCTTATAGGTGCGTGCAGGCATGTAGAAACGGTGTTAGATAGTACCTACGTAAGTAACTTTTGCGCGTTTGATATCGACTTTATATGGTAATATCGCGTGAAAATTGCAGGGATACGATTCAACGAAATCGAATTTTACTTTTCATTTTGTCAAATGTTCGAGATTGTTTTAGTTGACGATCTCAAATTGTCTCTCCAATTATGCTTCTCTGGATTGGTATATCTGTATATATACGTAATAACTTTTGCAATGGTTTAATGGATTATTTATATTACGCTTTGCTTTAACTGTGCAGGAACGTAATGTTTGAGAGCGGTGTTGACTTAGTGGTAGATACCTAGACTTTCATTCTGAAGGTCGTGGTTTCGAATACCGGCCGCCCGTGCACCAATGGATCTTTCTTAATAAAAATTTATGTGCGCTAATTGACATTGCTCTTACGGTGAAGGAAAATATCGTGATGAAACCCGCGGCTTAGTTGACTCCAGAAGTATTGACAAGTTCTCTCCTCTGGACATGTTCGACTAAGCTGAGAGGGTAGTAGGTGCTGGGCAAGCCTACTCCATCCTCACGCAAAAAGAACGCAATTAAAAAGGGTCTAATGGCGATAAACAACCCGTATATAGTACAAGTAAGTACAAGAAGTAAAGAATAGTATTTTTTTTCATCTATTGATGTATTTTTAATAAATTAGTCTTTAATTTGTAGGTACTTATATAATTTAGAATTTTGTAACTATTGGTATATTTTATAAAGCAGTTCAATACAAAAAAAAACAAATCTTTTCTCAGTAGGTACCTATAACAGGTACAAATTTTCTATTTCTTTATTGTAGGTAAAAAAAGGTATTTCTTTATGGTAGGTTGTAGTTAGACTAGCTTTTGCCCGCGACTTCGTCCGCGTAGAAGTTGAAAATGGACCAAGGAATCACGTTGTCCCATACAAACTTTGCCCCCCTTTTTCATCCCCTTAGGGGTAGAATTTCGGAAAATCCTTTCTTATCCGATGCCCACGTCACACAAAAAACACACCCTCCAAGTTTCAGGTCTCTACGATCAGCGGTTTAAGCTGTGCGTTGATCCGTCAGTCAGTCAGTCAGTCAGTCAGTAATTCAGGACAAAGCATTTTATATGTATAGATACGTAGGTAAATATCTGAAGCTGTTAGGGACATGGTAATAAGATCCGGACACATTTTCTACGAGTGTTGAACATTACAGGGGACTTGAAGCACGTCAGACTGATCCATAAAATATAATGAGACTGCTACACCGTCCATAGTAATAGGCTGACCTAGAAAAACTAACGAAAACATCCATTACCTTATTACCGAATAAAATACATTGGGAAAATGATAACAAAAACAAAACCCGTAACTATAGTTACCTTCCGACCTAATATCTTCGAATTACCATTAAAATAATGGTGTTCTTATTTATGTGCGTCGACAACGTACCTTTGTTCATAAAACAATGTTTCTCGGCTTATTTCGGTGTCTGATATATCTGAAACGGAAATATTTCATGCGAAAATTATCCGCAGTTTCATCTGTCGACTATAAACTCTGCCGTGAATCATCTCAAAATAGGTATGTAAATGGAAACATTGGAAACGGAGTGGCAGATTATATGGTACGTGACATACTAGTATTTGTAGACCTCTGTTTATTACATTATTTCCTTCGTAAATAGACAAAGTCGAATCGAATAAAGGCAAATATCCAATTGGCAGACTTAGTTAACTCGACCACAACAACAGTGTAATTGGTATCGATTCGCATAAGTATTCTCATTATTTTTCCCTTATCAACGTACTTATAAAGATAAAAGCTAGAAGTTATTCATACAGACGACGTTTTTATGTCGTCAGAATAGGGAAATAACGAAGTCATAAATGGGAGTTGGACGATAAACAAGCCGTAGCCTTTGAGATAAGAGTCTGCTCTCTACGATGTAATGCGACTGCGAAAACAGATAATAACTATATATACCTACTTAAGATACGTACATATATGTATAACAGTATACTTTAGGAAAGTCCTATCTTATGCGCCATGCAGAAAGAGTCCATCTCGTTGTCAACTCATCGTAAACTCAAGTGTTATCGCTTTACTAAACTATGTTTATTTTGTTACGTGCTAAAGCAAAACAACCTTCGCTCGAATATATCTTGTTATTTTTTATTGTCTGAGTTTTCTTCGTCCATATATTATGCCACTAAAGTGACCAAGTAAATAAACAACATTCAAACAATAGTTTGAGGTAATCAGAAAATTGGTTAGTGAGCAATAGTGAGCATATCGTGTACATTCTGACGTTTTTGCTCTGAGGTCGAACAAGACGGAGATTGAGAGACGGCAGTAAAGCAATGAGACAGAATATTCACGAAGAAGTGAATTGAAAATGAGATTTGGAGTTGTACCAGTCGCATCCAGAAATGTTTGTAGAAATAAGATTTTTATTATCTCTGAGTTATGGCTATTTATATTTCAAAACTGATCCTTCAGGGTAAGCTGGATGAGCATCGGTGCATAAATAGAACTAGTTTAAAGTGAACACGGAACTGGAGATGTCAAGATACTCGTAGCAACTTCAAAGGAACTCGTGTTTCGCTCGCTCAGCTATAAACATTGAAGTCGGCAAAAACTGACTTCCACAAACAGAACTAACTTTAATAAACTAATGGTCGACTGAATATTGTTTTGTAAAATATTAAAAAAAACTAATTTAATTATAATGATAATTAATAATTAATTCCATTCGCGCCTTACGAACCTTTTGTGTATGTTTAAAAGTATGTGATGAAACCATGAAGATGAACTTCTCAATTTGGCAATTTAGCAAGTGGTTAAAAATGATTGTGTCTATTTGCAATGTTTACGTTAAGTGGCTTTTGGCTTGCATCTGAGGCATCTCGTATTCCTAAACAGTTCGTTTCGCTTTGAGCTAGCTGTCCAAGCGAAGGCATTTTGGCTGAATTCGTATTTTCCTCAAGACAAATAGCATGTTTCATCTGATAAGCGGCTGTCGTCGGTTCGTCTGTCTACAACCAATCGTTTTGCGGACATTCTGCGCTATTTCATCTTGTTTTTATTGCGCCATCCCTTAACATTTATCTTGGAAGACTATTTACGAAAATATAATTATAGAGGTTATTTTCTGTACGTTCGGACTCTATTATAAGTATTCTTATTATTATTTAATATTAAAAATGTGACAGTTTGTGGTATTAGACGACCCAGTTGGCACAATGGTCACCATGCCGGACTGCCAAACACAGGGTTGCGGGTTCGATTCCTGCCTCAGACAAGTATTTATGCTTAGATATTTGTCTGTGGTCTGGTTGTTTCTATGTATTATAAGTATATATTTACAAAAGAAAAGTATATAAGTAGTATATCCGTTGTCTAGCACCCATTACACAAGTCTAGTAACTTAATTTGGGGCTAGATGGCGATGTGTGGAATGTCCTGCAATATTTATTTATTTATTTATTTATTTATTAGTATATTTATCATGCGTCTTCACGCAAAAACTTTAAATTTAAACTGATTGCGGTGAAAATTAGTACTTATATAAACAGCTAAAGTCCTGCAATAACAATCGTTATATTTCTACGGGATTGAAACTTACACAGTTAAAACCGCGAGGCGCAGCTAGCTTATATAAAGCTTTACCATGCCACTCTGATTTATATCTCTGAAGCCAGAATAATTTCGTTTTGACTTTGATACATTGAATTTTTTGGCTATTTCAGGAGGTCATTTAGCATTCTTTCAGAGGCATTGTATTGTTTCAGTAGTGGTTGCAGGGTAAGTGGGATAATCACATACCGAGTCAGGTGCTGTACGAACGCAACGGGCTTTACCTATACTAAACAAGTGATTGTGGCCGGTTGTGGTTGCTGGCTGCATTATGAATTTGTACTCTTTTGTCCGCAGTTTTTAATTCTACCGGTAAAATGTATTGTTCATGGAACAAAAGTCTCTAGTGTCATTGTTGTTGGCCAAAGTTCATTTAAATTCTGTACCGGTGAGAGGGAACAGTAGCAAATATGAATTCCTTTTACTTCTATTGTCAAACTGCTTGTGCTCGCTTTGGTACAATGCTTCTGAAAGCCACATTGTGTGTTATGTAACATACCACGCGCCAGTGAATACTTTTAGTAAGTAAAGGACATTTTAACAATTAATTTATCTTGAAATTTTATACCAAGCCGGTTTATAACATCCAAGAGATAAAACTTTTGTTACAAAGTAAACTGAAGTCAGTCATTCGTGGTCGGTAATTGTAGGTAGACAACTACTGGGTAGTTTAATTGTCTGCAAGCAAGCACTATCAACTCTCAGTGAATTACTTTACGTTGCTGTAGAAAATAAAAATACATACTATCCTTAAAAAAGAACAGAAAGCGAAATTATTCATTTCAAAAAGACTAGACGAAATGAAAAACTTTATTCAGAAGATTCGAATAAAATGGGGACAATAGACACTTATGAATAACAGCCAGAAACTGGACATTCACATTCGGGATAAAGCGACACAAATGTGTTTTTAAATCGTAGGAGGCGCCACGCATTCTCAATAATCAAAGAGCGTCGAAGTTTGAATGGTTGGCAAGGGGAAGGCTGACCGCTATGCTCTGGCGCGGTTCCAAAGCCGCCACTTTTCGTCACGTTTTACCCGCCTTGCAACAAGTTATGGACCAGTTTTTGGAACTGTTGTGAAATTCACGAACTTCGGTAACTGCGTAGTATTATAATGATAAATATAATGTTGATTTAAGTTTTTCTTAAAATCGGCCTCAGTGTTTTTGCTATCTCATAGTTTCTATCGACCACTAAACCAATTATCTATTTATGTACAGATCTTTTTTTCTGGTCTGGATCTGTCTGTATGTATATTAAGTATATGAGGAACTTACGGGTAATAAAGGCCACTGAAAGGTTTTTTAAAACCTTGATATTAGTGATAAAATAATAAGAAAATGAACAAATGAATTTTTTTTCAGATTGACATTAAGCAAACATTTAATGACTTATTTTAAGCAGTTTTCTCTAAAAAAATTTTAAAATATTTAGATTTTAATTAAGGTGACAGGTGTCCTTATTACCCGCAAGTACCTTATTTGCAAAGAAATGTATACAAGTATTCACACAGGCCTAGTTGCTTAGCTTGGGGCTAGATGGCGCTGGTAAAGTGTCCTACAATATTTATTTATATTATAACTGTCCTCTTTTATCCGAAATTGGGGTCGGCATCGCTAGCAGTACAGGCAGATTAGTAATATCCGCCACACTTAATTACACAATATGTTTAATAACGAAATATGAAATGGGGAACGTCGGGTAGGCTAAACCGTGTACAGTGTAAGCCTTGATGAGATTGGCACGATACCAACAAAAATGTTGCTATAATGAAGCAGAGGCGCCCCCTACACATCCCAAGCCGGAGTACCTCTAATAAAATGCAAATATGGAAAACTTTAAACAAGAATAGTTTGACTTTCAGTTCAAGTACCTAACGTACCCAGCCACAATGTCATTCCACAATAATGTGTAGTGTAGCTGTAGACGCAATTAAATTAGGTGCTCAACTTTGTTCAAACTTCAAAACGAATATAGTTACTAGCTACGACCTTGTGGTTACATCTGTGTAAGTTCCAATCCTCTGGGAATATTAAGGTAATTTACATTATAATCTTTACATTACAAACTTCATCTTGCTTATTTTACAGTTTATTTGGGGTCAGTACAGTGTTTCCCCTCCCTACCCTCTTAGACGTATCCTTTTATTTGGTCTTCCCAAAACTAGTCTATAATTTTGTTAATACGAATAATTTAATCTAAAGAAAACGTCGAAAGACAGTATAATTTAGTTTTGATTTTCTTTTTACGTTGAATGAATAATTTGATTCGTTTAATTATTAAAGTCTATTTTCATCAGTCGGTCGTCCCTAAATGGCGGGTTGCGAGGGTGAAGTAATTTTGTCCGGGGCGAACAGAAACTTGAAAAAGGAAAATTACACAATTTGCTAATGGGCACGGCAGGGATAATAATTTGTTGCTCGGTTTTTATTACTCAAGAAAAATATTAATGAGAATTGAATTAGGGTGGTGACTTCAATCAATATTTGATTATTGTCTGTGAGACTGACTACGCAGTACTTACTGAATGGGGTTTTAATGGTTCTCAACCAAGTTAATGTCATGAATCTAATTATGATTTTATTATTATGCTGTTATTAAATTTAAAGTATATTGTGGTTTTTATACCTCTACCTATTAAATCAAATTTACTTAATCTTCATAGATGTGGGCAAGCTAACCAAAGTTCGTATTATTTTGTCTTTTACTGATAATGCTGATATAAGCTTTTTTATTTCTAAGATAACTATCTACTGGTCTCTTCCAAAATGTTCGATAGAGGCATCAAGAATGCGGGACTTTATTAAAACTGTCTGCAGGTACATTCACCAGGCGAGTTCAATTCACAACGGGTCGGATTACGGAGCGGTAAAGGCGCTTGAGGTCAGTCGGGTTGTATAAACGCGCGATTTGGCGGGAAATTTACAACTTTTTCTCCACTCCCTGTCTCTAGCGAAGGTAGTAAACTGGGAAGCAATCTCGCCACACCGGCTACAGAGTTATTTTGTAGAATATTGCGAGGCGCGCGACTAATAAAATGACAAATAGCTGACGGTCCTGCGCGAAGCCATACGAACGGATGGAATGTATAGCAAGTACTTAAATTAAACGAGGTAGAGGGGACCGGTACAAATTGAAAAATTTCAATGGAAACTTATTGGAGTATGTTTATGTATGCTGTTCTATATTGCTTCAGTACATCGTATACTGCTCGAGCTCTACATAACAGGTAGGTATGACATAACAAAAATATGACATCACGGTATTGTCATTATAATAATAGGTAAATCTTTTAGGGTTGTGTATTAGTACTGGCATATTTCGGTCACGTTATGCGGAGGGGCGATGAGAACCTGGAGAAACTCATCGTAGTTGGGAACACAGATGGAAAACGCTCTCGAGGCCGATCCCCAACCAGATGGATGGATCACATTAGGGACTCATCAGCCGTCAAGTTTCATAACACTGTAAGAGATGCGATGGACAGAAGCCGTTGGAGACAGATCATCCGATCCAAATGCAGACCACCCAATGATGACCACGATCCTCAGTCATGAGGGGCCGACTACAGAGAGAGATTAGTAACAAAATCAAAGATAGATAGATACCTAAATTATTATGCTTTTACACAATATAACTAATGTAATTATAATTAAGTCTTCTCTTATCTTATTTATGAAATATATATCACTAATTTATTGGATAAATAATATTATAAAAAATCTAAATAAGTGCCCCGAGGTACAGTTGCCCAAAAGGCTGACTGCATTGCCTCTTTGGATGATCCGATGGCCTAAGTACCAGACCAGCCAAAGTTATATTAATTTAAGTAAAAAGGGAGACCTTATCGCTCCAAGCGATATCTTCCGACAACCTTTGATTGCACAGTAACAATTTATAGATTAAGTTTACTATATCTAAAAAAACCAAAACAAAATCGGTTTATCCGTTCAAGAGCTACGATGCCACACACACACACACAGAGACGTCAAACTTATAACACCCCGTCGTTTTTGAGTCGGTCTTAAGAAGAATTCTTTACAAAAGTACCCACATAATTTAAAGATAGTCGATGTGTAGGTTATGGAATTCAATACGCTTGCAGACTTGCACGTTATACTTAACTCAAATTTCAATTGAAGTGCACTTGCTCTACAAATTTCGGGAGTCGAACGAATAGCGGTGGATGTCGACGTTTTGATACACCAAGTGCACTATACAATAGACATGTCAGAACATTCTTACTATCTGTAGTGCGGTTTTAATTCAATCCTTTAGTGATAGGTATTTCGATTCTGGTAGAATAACTTTCTATAAAATTAGTTTCTAGTGATGTACAACAACGTGGATTTTATTTATTTTATACCTTACTTTTGTTGTAATACCTAGATACAATTTTTTGTGTTTTTGCAAGTAGTTAATTTAATATATAAAATATATAGCTAATTATTTAAGTCCCTTTTCGCCTGAAACACAGGATTTTCCTAGTCTAGGCAAATGTATTATTTATCGTTTTTAAAATGTGATTTAGCTATAGTATAATATTTTGTAAAAGTTTTATTCATTAAATTATTCTTATTCTTATTTATAATATCGTCATGTTTATTTCGCAAAGACGTATCTCTGGTTGACATTATCACTGGATTTACCATAGATCCTTACAAGAGATTACTTAATTATAACCATTCATACATAGAAATATATTTTATATCTTTGCTTAGAAAGGCACATACATACATATACAAGTACTTACATCTCGTAGCGTTATATCGTTCGCGAAATTCTAACCAATAAAACGAAACAACGAGGCTATCAAAAACAGAGGCAACCGTCACAGTTGCCCTGACATTGACAAATAAGCCATTCCGAAAAAGATCCCATTTTTTCCACAAAACCCCTACTACAGACTATTAATTTCAATTAAAAATGTGAGAATGAATATTAGGTTGGAAATTAAATGGAAAAGTTAATTAGTAAAAATGGAGCTATGAAAATATTACTTACTGAAATTAATTGAAGGGTTTGTTTGGTCATCATTTTTCTCCACTACGAAATAGTGATTATAAGAGAGTATATTATAATGGCAAGTGTCACGTCACGATACTTTTGACTGCGTATTTAATTTAGATGTGCTGAAAAAAAAAATTACAACTCGAAATTCAATAGACACCAACTCAGATCATAAAATACAAGCTAGTCTTAGTTTAGGAATCGGTTATTTTGTCACAATTTACATATAGATACTGAGATTTAATTAACTACCTACCTAAGATATATAAGCCTTTGTTTATGTGTAAGTTAATATTCTATTCATTTTACTGTATTAAATATAAATAAATATTGCAGGACATTCCACACATCGCCATCTAGCCCCAAGTTAAGTAACTAGACTTATGCTATGGGTGCTAGACAACGGATATACTACTTATAATATACTTTTCTTTTGTAAATATATACTTATAATACATAGAAGCAACCAGACGCAGACAAATATCTAAGCATAAATACTTGTCTGAGGCGGGAATCGAACCCGCAACCCTGTGATTGGCAGTCCGGCATGGTGACCATTGTGCCAACTGGGTCGTCAACAAAACATTTATTTGTTATTTATTATCAAGGGACACCTACCTAGGCTTGCACTTTGCTGTAAGCTTATTCAAGCATAAAAATACTTCAAACGCCGCTTAGATTTATTTTGATTTAAAGATATTCATTGAAAATTGGTTGGTAGTAGAAGTATAAATGACTAGCTGCGCCCCGCGGGTTAACCCGCGTAAGTCCCGATTCCGTGGGAATGCCGGGATAAAAAGTAATGTGTTAATCCAGGTCGCAATCGGTCCAGTGATTTTTGAGTGAAGGACTAACAAACATTGACACACACACACACTTTCACATTTATTATATTAAATAAATCAATAATAAATAAATATTGCAGGACATTTGACACATCTATGTAACTAGACTTGTGTTATGAGTGCTAGACAACGGATACACTACTTATATATTTTTCTTTTGTAAATACATACTTAAAATGCATAGTGACCACAGACAAATATCTAAGCATAAAAACATTTCTGAGGCGGGAATCGAACCCGCAACCCTGTGTTTGGCAGTCCGGCATGGTGACCATTGTGCCAACCGAGTCGTCAAAGTTAGTAGGAGTAGGGGAGGTAGGTACTTATTAGTTCGGCCCGAGTCGGTCCTGACAACAACGCTTACGCAAACACCTATAGTAGGCGCACTGAATACGGAACCGAGCCAAACGGAAGCCGTATTACGAATTTAATCTCGCAGAAATGTGGTATCGTGGAAATTGCAGCAACAAAGCCTCTGTTTACGACAAATGTCTAGAGGCAATATTACCTACGGGAAAAATTTTAGAACAACAGGATAATAATATTTTCTACATGTTGGTGTACAGTATTTCAAACTTTTTTTTGGTGATTTTCTCGTAAAAACAAGCAAGTACTTTGTTCTTGCTGCTTTTTTGGGATTAGTTCGTTTTGTAAGTGCACTTTAAGCACTGATTAAAAGTTGCTGAACTTTGTAGCGATACGGTGCCTCGTTTTATAAATAACGACAACCGGAAAAATGTTGCTATTCGTTTGACAGGATGTTATTGACATGAGAAAATAGATGTGTCAATCAATTTACTCATTTTGCGAAAAAAAAGTAATAACCTGGTAAGTAATGGCTTTATGCAAAATATTGCGGAAGCCGGAAACCAAAACTTGAAAAAGTATATTAATGTATTTCGTGTCTCTTTGCGTTGCCTGCTTGCTTAAATGTTTAAAAAAACCTTCAGTACTAGTAGTCTACCCCGAACTGAGACTTCACGAGTTTTCAGTTTGACCGATTTTTACTTTTCAGCGTAAAGTAGGCACTAAAAGTTAGATTTAAAGCCCATATAATCCAAATACGCCATTATCAGACCCCAGGGTCTCATTCATTCAGGGAGTTCGTGAATCATCCGTTGTCCAGACATCGAATGATTCACGAACTCATACACTATAAGCCTATATTGCTGACTTTTAATAGCCTACTTCCACTCCAATCATCAGACCCTGGACATCATCTGACTCTTTAATAATTACTAAAGGCAATGTTAACGTGTCGAAACACGATATCTTGCCTAAAAGATGAGTTCCTATAGCATTTTTTCGGCTCTATCACCAGAAACCAGATATCAGTCTACTAGTTTATCAAAAATGTAGAGCAGATCAACAGTGCCCAAGTTATCTTCGAACAAACACACAGACATACAAACGACTGAGAGTCTCGCCACTAGAACTCACCCGCTTCGCTCGTTCAGTTAATTAATACAATTTCACAATTATCTCAAATATTAGACGCTGTTGTTAAATAAGCGCTTTTAAAATAGACTTTGTAAATAAAGAACAAAACACGTAGGTAGGTTCAGCTCGCATTTCTTATTTAACTAAGATGAAACGTTGCACAAAGCACAGGTCTAAATCTAGGTTAAGTTCGTAGGTGGACTAGAGTGGTCCATTAGTTTAAAATGGCAGTGATTTAGCAATGGGTCTTGGAGGCAAGGCGTTAACGCTACAATTGTGCGATTTCTGCACCATGTCCGTAAGCCATTTGATTAAGTGAGTGTTTGATTAGAAACACAGCCACGTACCGAATTAACTATAGGTATATCGGAAGACGTGTACGCCGATCAATTCGAGTTCTGGTTTACTGGTGGCAAATAAAGAGCCATCTATTTTACCGAGAACTAAGACCCCTGCAGTGGTACAAATAAATTCGATTAGCAATCAACCTTTGATTGAAACCGTGATAGCTCGATGTTACGCCGTCGTTCCATCAGAGCGGGTATTATATCATCCGAAATAAAACGATTCCCCTTCCCGTACATTATGCAAAGAAATGGAACGCATTCCAAACATCTGTGTTTCTCTATTACCTACTATAATCTGGCCGTCTTTAGGGAGAGTGAATTGGCGGCATCGGGAGGGACTTTATGTCACAGCGGTCGTATGTTTCGGTGTAAGTAATATTTGGACGGCAAAAAGAAAAGACATGTAATCGTAAATCGTAGAACCTACGTCAAAGAGTGGGCAGCGAGCTGTAAAAGGGTGGTCAGAAGCGTGCTGGTCATTATTAAATCATTAATCAACATTTTGGCTAAAACTCTGTTTATGATAAAGTTCATACCAATTTTTTGTACTGCACTGATCATAGTTTTAAAAATAAATGTATTAATTGAAATCAGCTGTCTGTAAATTTTCATTAATTTAGCAGACACTACCACCCGGGGAGTTTGTAATTACGTGGTCACCACTTCTGAAGTTCAATTGGGCACAATCGAGAGCCTGGAGGCTATCAGTTTTGTGAACAATACTTCCTGCCCAATGCCACTTCACTTCAACTTGTCCGTACGATTAGCTGTGTTAGTTTGTTCTCACAGATAATTTATTAGTATCAGTTATAAGTTAGAAGTTTGAACTAGATTAGATTAACATCTGTAATAGAATATAGTATCAGAAATTGTATGAATTTATGCATGGGCGTATTCTCTCTATACATATAAAATGCTTTGTCATGATTGACTACTAACTGACTGACGAATCAACGCACAGCCTAAACCGCTGATCGTAGAGACCTTGGAGGATATGTTCTTTGTACGACGTAAGCAATCAAAAAGAAAGGATTTTCTGGAATGGTTTGGGACAACGTGATTCCTAGGTGCATTTTCGACTTCTACGCGGACGAAGTCGCGGGCAAAAGTTAGTATACCTATATAATTTTATAACATGTTTATAGACTGAAACAGCAGAGCAATACCACAGTGCAGTATGAGAAGTTTTCCAATCTAACTTCATAGTAAGTATATCAGGAATTGCTGGCTTCTTACGTGCCGTTCTAAATGTAATTTGTGTTTATACCTCCGGTTCGGTATCTATTCAGAAATCGTATGGTATGTTACCATATAAAATCATTTTTACCGAAATACTTTCCGAAACTAAAAGCACTCAACGATTTCAATAAGGCTTTTCATATGTGGGTCGTTTTATTTGTGAATAAGTCATTAGGCATACGAGAGTGTTCACACACTGGTCAAAATCAATGGACGGTGTTATTCAGCGTGTCAAGTTATAAATGAACTATTCTGTATAAATATTCCTGAATAGATTTGTAGGTCGAGTACATTAGTGGGAAGAAAATAAATTTATCATTCTGAATCTAATCTCTGCGGATGGCGAAAATTGGAGTTTTCTACAAAAAAAAATCTTAATTCTAATGTTGAGACGAGTCTGTAGACAATTCCCCGCTGTCTGCTAAGAACTCATTTATTCGAGATGCTTGGCGTTTAAAAGTATGACCTTTTAAACCAGCTAATAATAAACCTAATAGTATTAGTTTCTCAGATAAACTATTTTTTCTTTATTATTCATGTTACCATACTGTCATTGTGCTCTTAAACAAACGAGTTGGCCCTACGTTAAACAAAACTTTTAAGAAATTCTAAAGTAGGGCAAAGTAAAGTATCGGTAGAATTTGCTTACTCTGCAACATAATTTACAGGCGGTACACAACATAGATCAGGTTAATGATGATTTTGACAAAATAAAAAGTAAAAATAAATGAATAAAAAGTTTATTTACTAATTGTGAAAATTGTTTTAATTTTTAAACAGGTTACCTTTGGTCCCTACACAAGGATATGCGAGAAGATTGTATTTGTAATCGACAAATACGATTTATCTACAGTTTAGAGAAGCCAAAAACAAGAATACAAATATTTTAGAAATAACTTTTACCAACATTTAGATTTTTTTAAATATTTTCTTATTCAAACTATGGGTGTTTTGTGTAGTGTTGTGTTGTTACATGAACTATAGGACCAAGAGAGCCCTTGTGATTCCAGGGTCCAGGGCCTTAAGACTCTGGGTCCAAGGGGACTCTATCGTATTAGTGTGATAGAGTAGTATAAGAGGTTATCAAATATAAAAATGAAACAAAAAATGTGTGTAAATTCTAAAGTTAACGGGTCGGTTTACTGTTCCTAGATGTAAAAATACACTCGATTATCTATCTGTTCACAGTTGAGCGATTCGAAAACGGGGATAAAATTGATGAGGAAAATTTGTTCGAGCATCTTGGATTCAATATAAACTTGCTTTTCCGGTGATTTACTAGGTCTTCGTAAATATTTCGTTAAAAGTTTTGATTAGGAACGAGGAAAATATAGAAATCTACGGTAGAAATTACCGAGAATTATATAATGATACTTAAGGTTCAACAAAACGAAGTTTCAATATTTGCTCTTAAGTATTTAAGTATAAAGCAAGCAGTATTATTCTATTTTGAACGCCATTGTTCTCTATCATTCCGTCTGCGCCGTATAAGTTCTTCAAATAAGGTTAATAAATATTCACAAGAGCTTGAGGTATAATTTATTTATTTTATTTCCCTATATAACTAAGTAGGTAAGTAAGTCAAAGATCGTATTGAACTAAAACATCCACCTGATTTATTCAGTCACGTAATCCGCGGTCCGAAAGCTCCTTTCCGTACACACTAATATGCTATCAAACTAACTTTTTTTATTAGTTGGTAACTAGTAAACAACGCACAGGGAAAATTTGTACGCCGTACATGAGTTGAATATACAAGATGGGACTTCGAAATAGTGTTTGAAATTGGTTTCAGTTTCGCAAAGTAACCTCTGTATTTTGCGGGATATAAAGCCTATTTTGTGATACCCACTTAATATTGTGGTTTGTTAAGTTTATCTTTCAGTAAACAGGCTGAGATTAAAGTGAACAAGCTTTCATACATCTATAAACTTTCGTGTTAGGTTTTTGGGAAAAAAGTTTTTTAGAAACTTTTTTCTGACAGATCTGCTTTTCGAACAGAATATAATTTTACAATAATTTTAACATTTAAAAAAAAAATTAACAAGTTTGTAATAAAATAAAACAAACGCATTTGTCATAAAAAATACCGGTTTTGGTGAGGTATTTTTTTTAAATTTGTATGTTAATTCATCAAAATTATTAGGAACATTTTCCGTGTAAGTTGTGTCAAAGAAAGAAATAGAATAATTGAAAATATAACGCTTTCCATTTTAATCAACATTTTCTCAAGGGGTGCGATAAAAAATTGTGAAATCAAATCACGGTTGCGGACGTGAGAAAGTAATCAAAATTTATATTCTTCTCTACAATGCCAATAATATTACAGCGAGTGTTTTGAAATCGAAATTATATTGGTTTTGTCGAGGTTTATACATCGACGGGTACTTACATAAAATATTTTCTCGATAGGTTCTATCAATTTTATACTCTCCAGTGTTTTGATTATTTTTCGAGATTATAAACTCTGCTACTTCCTACGAATACAAACACTGAATTTACTTCGTTTACATAGTAAGTGTAGTGTCAATGCTGAATCATCATGAAACATTTCGATAACTAAAACATAACTCTTACCTTTACTTCTCATATGTACAGTACCTTTCAAAGGGTTATTAAACACGCCGGGTTCGGTTGAGTAAACATCGTAAATCACTCAAAACTAGAGCCTCTGCACACAGAATTTGCGTTTCTAATTTCATTGATAAGTATTATTATTGCGGGGGCGGGAAGCTTGATAAAATAAACATTACCTACGTTCCTTTTCGACTTTATAAGTCACGTTCGAGATACGATAGCCGTGTATTTATAATAAATAAATTGGGTTATTAGTAGGAAGTAAAACACGTGTCAACAATTGGTAGGTACGTCGTGCCTATTTTGATAGGATGAAAGCCTCGTTTTTCGTTCTCCCAAATGGATGAAAATCTGTCTGTGTACGTGTCATGATAGCTCCGAAACGATTGAACCTATTTGCAGTTGTTTTGCAATAAAAAAAACTAAATTGAAATCGGTTCATCCGTTCGGTAGCTACGATGCCACAGACAGATACACACACACACGTCAAACTTATAACACCCAGTCGCGTCGTTTTTGCGTTTCTTTTTCATTTGGAATTATACAATTTGTATTAAATCACATTTAAACGTCTTAAAACTATGTAATATTATAAAGTAAACGGATATACGGACAAGAGAGTGATCTTATAAGGGTTCCTTTGTATTCATCAACTGGCACACAGATGGCGTCATATTAAAAATGTATGAAGAAACCGCCGGGCGGATTTTCTGCCAGCTGAGAGGTGCTTTTCAGCTACGGAACCCTAAAAACCGACTTCAAAATAATAGGTAAATGGGCTGCACGCTATCCCCAAGCGAAATCCTCTAAATTTGAATTTTCGTGACATCTTCTTCCAAATTCATAGTTACGAATTTGGGGGATAATAATAGGTAGGTAGCAAATATTGCATTTGCTTCGTGGTAATTTTTCTTTTAACTAGAAGTATTCCTTAAAATCGTGTAGTTTTACGCAGTTTGCAATTCAATTTTTTTTAAATGGTTTTTTTTTATTTAAGTTAATTTCACGACGTAATTATTTAAAGTAATTTCGCGACATCAATCTGTTGGTATCAATTACTTCAAGGGTTAATAACAATTCTACCGCTAAAAAATATTAAACAGCAATTAGAACTTTCTTTTCTAAAGTCGGTTAAAACAGGTACTACCTACGTTGTAAACATTTTTAACTTATCGGGGTTTATTTAATTTGTCTGCAAAATTCTGTTAATCGAGCTGTTTATAAAGATAAAATTAATAAACAGTAGGTAAATATTTTGTTACAAAGAAAACAACAACTTTTACAACATGACCAGATGTTACTTCTGTATTAAGTTAAATTAATTACGGCGACAGGGTTTGCCATAATAATACCCTAGGAAGTTGCCATTCCCTTTTTTCCTGTCCAATTCTGTGTTCATAAAGATAATGCTTTGTAAATTGGATTAAGTTGAAAGGACAAATCCCGCAAGGCCTCGTCAAATACAGTACTTAATAAAAAATACTGGGCGACAGTCATAATTAAAATTCCTAAGTAATTGTTTTGTGAGAATATAAGAGTATCAAACTCTGGAGTTTCAAGTTCTGCCCCCTTAGATAAGATTACTAAGTGGTCATTTCTAGAAGAAATCATTTTTAGAAGTGGTAGTTACGAGAGATGGTTGTTTCAAGAAGAGGTCATTTTAAATTGTGGTAAATTTCAATTCTGGACATTAAACGCCGAAACGTTTCTATTATCGCTAAAGCTTATCGACAGATTTTTTTGGATGCAATTGACATAATAAGATGAAACTTGTCTACCGTTTTTTTTTCTCTAGGGCAAAACCACGCGTAAGTTTTCTTTGTTTTATGTCAATTCCATTTAAAAAAAGAATAACTCATTGGCGATATCGATAATTGATACTTTATTTAGTTTATTGTTAAATCAACATACATATTTTTTAAATTACTTACATATCTTATTATTACTACTCACAACCGTATACTATTTTTGTGGTTACCATTTTAAAATTAGAAATGAGTATTTCTATTAATTTCTCCAACCTCCTTTCAAACTCCTTTTTCAAACATTCCTAATAACTTTGTAATAGACTTTTACTAATTATAAATTAATCCGTTAAGATATGAAGACTTTAATTACCGAATTAAAGTTCGGCAAAACAGAAATTTTCTTAAAAACAAAAGCGTAACGAGCGTCTTTAATGTCGATATTTACTTTAAATTCGCAGATAAAAGGATCAAAAAGTTCTTAAAGGTTGTACTTGATGAAAATTAATATAATTAGGAATTGGTTTGGGAATATACAGGGTTATTGTTAACTATACTAGCAAGCCGTTGAGTGCTACTTCTGTGCACCTTAGCAATCAAAATTTGTTCTACGATTTTTTAAAATACGAACATTTTTTTGAAAATTTTGAGGTGTATGGAACAGCTGATTTTCAGGTACACCTTACCTGAAAATCAGTTGTTCCATACACAGAGAGGTCATAACCCTAAAATTTTACTTATTTTTTTTGTTTTACCTACTGTTCTTAGTTTGAATGACATTTTTTTTTTAAATCTGCCGTTTTTCGAATTAACATAACCTCAAAAAATTCTTTTTTTTTAAATTTCAAAAGTCGTAGAACAAAAGTTGTTTGTTAAGGTGCACAGAAGTAGCCCTCAACGACTTGCTAGTATAATTACCAATAACCCTGTATATTATATGTGGTGCCAGGCTGGTTGATAATACTAAGGTTATTATTGGATACACAATGGGGCCACTTACGGCGCAGCTCTTATCTCGTCAACCACGTCGTTTGTATGGTGCGGCAGACTCACCTGCAACGTTGCGATACTATATCGGTAGCCATTAGTGTACAAACACCGAGAGCAAGAACAAAGGCATGCCTTTGACAGCTTCAAGAACGGTACCCACCTATCATTGACTTATATCAATATTATGGATGGTAGTGGTTATATTAGAACACAGGAACACGAGTATATAGAGTAGGACATACCAGTGGCAAGGGGTGATATTACTTTGCCATCCGATAAAAAAATTTGGGTTACAAGTTGTCTGGAAGAGATCGCTTTGAGCGATAAGCCCGCCCTTATAACACTTAGACTTAAGCTTTGTTTTTTATTAATAATGTTATTTGAAATATTTACAACTCGCTTTTTCCCCAGTCAATGTTTTATTTTATTTTATTTCCTATTTATAATTTAGGTATATTATGACATAATAGAAAGAAAATTACATTACATTAAAAACAATAAACTTCAATAAAAAAAACTAAACAAAAAAATAAATAATAATATTTTAAATTGATGTTTACAATAAAGAACTTATCTATCTATCTATAAAACACCAATAGGAACAAAAATATTTTATAGTGCCTGTGACGAACCACTATTATGCTACACCACAGGTACCTATGCCTAAAACAGTAACGTAAAACAGGGATCGGGTTGTATGGACCCGTCGCTACTGTTACATACAATAGAAAGAATGTTACAATGTACATTATGCACAAACGCGAATATTATTTTGTTTACAAAGTTACGGATAAGTTGCAAAGCGAGCTCAAACTATTTCTTCTAAATTAGCATACCTGTAATATAATATTACATATTCTACGATATTTTAACTTTCTTTGTCATCGTCATAAACTTAAGTAAAGAGGTATTTAAAAGTTTCAAAAGAAGAATATGAACAAAAGGTTTTCTGAAATTGGTTTCAGATAGAAAGAAAATTAAAACCGCTTGGTAAAAAAAACGTATTATTTTTTTATGTCTTGATAACTTATAAATTGGAACTTATAAGTTAAAAACTTAAATATCTATAAATCCTTATAGTATTATATAAAAATTACAGATCGTCTAGAAGTTTGTTTTGTCATAGGTACTTATTTTATGTGTTTCATCTTGTCCGTCAAGGAGACCCTTTTTACAGATGGTGTTTGCACTCTGTAACAAAGTTTAAATAATTTTATTATGAGTTTAAATAGCGAAAACCCAAGGAAATACTGACTTAATATACTAGGTAGCCGTTGAGGGTAACTTCTATGCACCCTAACAAACAACTTTTGTTCTACGACTTTTAGAAATTCGTAACCTTAATTAAGTCATTTTAATTGTGACATCATTTAGTTAGTTACATGCTTAGTTAAATTTTCAATTCGATTAATTTCAAAAAATGTTTAAGACTTATAATATTTTGTACACCAGACAGAAGACTGGTAGAATGTAAGGACGCACTAACCAATTATACTAACACCAATTGTAAACTGCATTCTGGACAAAATAAAGATTCAATTTCTGATTCTGATTCTGAAAAAAAATAGAAAATTTTGAGTTTATGTAAATTCGTAAAACAGCAGATTTTTTAAAACAAAGGTCATTCAGACTAAAAAAGTAAATAAAACTTAAAAAATAAGTAAAATTTCGAGGTTAATATTATCGTCTTTCCAAAAGTCGTAGAACAAAAGTTGTTTGTTTAGTTGCACAGAAGTAGCCCTCAAAGGCTTGCTATATAAGTGTGGTAAATTGATCTTTGCATAGAGGCGGTTTATGACGCGCGAGCGGCAGCGAGTGTGTTAAGAAGCCAAGATGCAAAGATCAATTCCACACGTATATCGTACGACGTTTTTTATCACAGTTGCAAATAAAAGAAAAGACTTGAAAAGAAAACAAAATAATAATTAACAAAATATTTGTGATAAGTCTATGTTTAAATTTTTTTAAGGCAATATTTTTTTGTTAATTATGCTCCGGAAAGGCCAGGCTAAAGGCTTTTAACCTATACAGCCTCGTCTGACATACAATATTTTTTAGGGTTTTTTTCTATTTGTTTTTGCGCCGGGGGTTAAGAACAAAATACAATGGTACGGAAAAACAATACATATATTTAAGTAAAGAAAAAACAAAAAATAAACTTAACTCAATTTTTAATCGTTTTCTAAGTCATTATCACGTAAAATTTTCGTTCGTAAACCGACTTTAGAGACATCCTTTTTTTGCTAGCTAAAAAACTCTTTAGTACCTACCTTTTTTATACATCAAAACAGTATAACCCAGATAAATTAAGAATGTTTCACCTACCTAACATGTAATTAGCAGCAAGATACGTATTTAACTTATCGGAACTTATCGGGATAACTTTATAGCACTAGGTTGGTAATGTAAAACGCACGCGTGCATAATATGTTGGATTATGAGCCTAAAAGCCGTTGAATAAGATCCACTTTATGAGCAACTGTGATAAAAAACACATTTTCGGATTTATAATACTAGTTAGGATATGTATACGTACTCAAATATCTTCGGACAGACTACAATGCAGTGGAAGAAACAAAAAGCATCGTGTACAGAACAAAATGCACAAAGCACCATATTCAAATGCAAAGTCCGCGCGCGTTAATTGAAAGCACTAAGTGCTAAGTAAGTAAGTGTGTATAAACAAAACAAGTCTGTTAAAGTGTTGAATGGAACTCTCGTGATCGGACACAGGGTTTGTCCATTAGCCTGATTACGGTCAAAATGTGCGCCCCCAGGGAGGTTGCGGCGAACCGTTTCCCTTTCCTTTGAATAGAACGTACGAACTATTAAATTGTGCCTTGGGGCTGACAGGATACACATTGTTGCTACCTTGTTGACATACGTGTATCCTAGATAACAACGGATTTATTAAACACCTTACCCGATATTGATGTGGCTTGTAAACACATCGATAAAGCGGACGTCACTAATGTTCTTTTAAGCTTCCGTAGCCAAAGGGTAAAAAACGGGACCTTTTTACTAAGATTCCACTGTCCGTCTGTCTGTCTGTCACCAGGCTGTATCTCATAAACCGTTAGCTAGTAGTTGAAATTTTCGTCCGACTTGTACTTTGCCGGTTTTTAACGGTTCCGTTTTTTCGTCTTGAAGTAGGTACGTAATTCTAATAACAGAACTTTGCAACTCTGGATTTTGAATATCTGCGTGGTTAAACCTATGCTCGAGGAACACAGAAAAACACAATATAATGGTAAGAAACACTTTGTAGGCGAGTCGACTCCCAATTAGCCTTTTTTAAAGTGTTAATAAATAAACCAACAACTATAGTTTTTACAGTGTCTTCAAATTAAACTATCGTCGGGCTGTTGGTCGATGAAAAAGTCTATTGTCTGCATTTACCCTAACTTGTTAACATAAAGTCGAGAAAACAATCGGCCATTATAAAGATCGATCTTAAGCTGAAAGGGTACCGGCGCTCTCTCCGTACAAACGTAGTCGACTGTTTCCTCCCTTGATAATGACACTAACACAAATATTTTTGTGCCATAATAAATTCGAAATTTTACTTATTATGATTGGTTTTTTTCATTTTCTAATTATCATAGAAATTAAGATTTAAAAAACAAAAAAAGCATGGTCATGGCTGTTATAAGTTTTATGCAATAAAAATATTTACTCTAGTGTCCAGGATATCCAGGGAGAAAACAGTCGACTACGTTTGTATGGAAAGAGCCCCCGGTACCCTTCCTCTTAAAGTCCGAAAAATTGTTATTATTATCAAAGTTTAAAAAAAGCAGTAGGTACTTACTTACCGAAATAAATATATATTTCAGTATACAACTAAATAAATATTGTACGACACTTTACAAAGCGCCATCTAGCCCCAAGCTAAGCAACTAAGCTTGTGTTATGGTGGTCAGACAAGATTTAGAATACTTGTATACTTAACTTGGGCGCGTTCCGAAGGCACACATCCTAACTTAGTTTTTAAGACGTTACCGTGTTTTTAAGACGTTGTCTTGTACCTAGGTATTAAGTATCCAAAGGAAATAAAGAATTTTGACTTTGACTTTATGTAATAATTTACTTAACTAGCTGCGCCCCGCGGTTTTACCAGCGTAAATCCGATCCCATGGAAATATTGGAATAAAAAGCAGCTTAGGCGTCATTCCCTTCAGCTATCTTCTTGCTATCTACATATCGAGATACATCGCAATCGGTTCAATAGTTTTTGCGTGAGGTTTCACAAAGACATGCCTACACACAAAGGTTCACATTTATAATATTCGTACGAAGTAGGATTAACATACAAACACTTAGACCAGAAACAAATATCTATCTACTAAATGGGCCCCAGGGATTCACTCATAGAGAAAAATTTAAAGAGATAAATATATTAACGTTCTATTCACAATATATTTACGAAAATATGCTTTACGTTCACAAAAATCCTAATATTTTTCTCAAAAACAGCGATATTCATAATTTCAACGAAGAAAGATGAACTGACCGTGCCCGGCAGTAGGCTCCGGAAAATAAACAGGTCGTTCACATGTGTGGTCTATTATAATAAGTTAAATAAAGATGTATATGATGTCATATAAAATTTTATGAAGCAAAAATTGTGCGGTAACACTTATTACGATACTTTGTCGTACCCTAATGATAATTATACCCATGAACTAAACTTTGATTGCTCCATTTCAAATATATCTTCAAAAACATTTGTTATCTTGACCTTTGTGAGTATAATCACAAAAAAAACCCGTGAGTTTCTTGTGCCTTCTTTTCATTGGTGGGCGCGTTCCGAAGGCACTCATCCTAACTTAATTTTTAAGACGTGATCAAAGTTCAAAGATATAACTACATAACTCCTATTGAATATTTTTTTGGTTTGATTTGTTCAAAAATAATTGTTACTGTGATAATTGTGATGTTGCCGTTGACTTTTGACCTAAATACTTCTACTCAGATATTAAATGACCCTTTTGATCATTTGGGATAAAATTACGCTTAATGACGTCGGTTAATGAATTTGTGAACTATTTCAATTTAACATCAAAGAGAAACGACCTATTGAACTGTAAAAGTTTATATTATATTTGATGTGTAGGTGTTTCATGGAAATACCTTTAAGTGAAATATGTATTATACAAATACATTTGTTAGGTATGTATTTAAGTTTATATAAATGTTGCGTCCTTATTTACAAGAGAATAATTGAAATGTTTGAATAATTGAATGGCTTCTTAACCCTCGGGTCGACGTTGTCCGCCTAGATCTACATTCAAATGGAAACTTATTTTTTCAATTTCTCTACTCTTTTAAAAACTAGATGTGCCCTGCGATTTCACCCACAGAAGTCCTAATCTCGTAAGAATATCAAAATGTAAAGTAGCCTACCTCGATAAATGGACTATCCAACACAAAAATATTTTTTCAATTCGATCCAGCAAGTCCTGAGATTAGCGCTTTCAAACAAATAAACTCTTCAGCTTTATAATATTATAGTATAGATAGCTGCGCTCCACGGTTTCACCAGCGTAAGTCCCGATCCCGTGGAAACATCAAAATAAAAAGTACCCTTCCTTGATAAATGGACTATCCAACACAAGACGAATATTTTGATTAAAACCAGTAGTTCCTAAGATTAGCACGTTCAAACAAACAAATTCTTCAGCTTTATAATATAACTAGCTGCGCCCCACGGTTTCACCCGCGTAAGTCCCGATCCCGTGTGAATATCGGAATAAAAAGTAGCCTATATGTTAATCCAGGCCTCTAGCTATCTACATACCGAATTTCATTGCAATTGGTTCAGTAGTTTTAGCGTGAAGGAGTAACAAACACACACACACACACACACAAACTTTCACATTTATAATATTAAGTAGGATAGGATACTCTTCAAAGATAGAAGATACTTACAATCATATACAAATATATTTCGAAACAGATTATTACAGGATTTTATGTTGATAAAAAACTCTATGGCCCATAACTCATTAATAGGTACCAACTCTTAACATCTTACACACGTGATAACTCTTAAACGAAATATCCGATTGAGATGAAACAAAAAGTATTTTACTTCTACATAAATACTCTTGATAACATAATGCTTAATTTTGATAAAGATTTAATATTACAATACACATTTAACGTAGTTTTGTTCTTCAGACGATTTAATAATTATTTTGAACACAAAATCGGTTATTGTGATTAAACCATGATAGCTAGATATATGTTCTCGCGGACTTTTTTGTAGGTCTTAATGGGATCTACAAACCCGTAGTACATCATTTTGTTCTATTGTCAATAGTTTTTGCAGCGCACGCAAAAATAGGTTTTCAATTTTACACCTTGTGTTACAAAATAGCTATTTTATTACGGATCCCTAATTTTGAAGAAAAAAAACATAGCCTATAGCCTTCCTCGATAAATGGACTACCCAACACTGAAAGAATCATTCAAATCGGACCAGTAGTTCCAGAGATTAGCGCGTTCAAACAAACAAACAAACAAACTCTTCAGCTTTATAATATTAGTATAGATATTAGCATAGATACCTGCGCTCCGCGGTTTCAGCCGCGCAAGTCCCGATCCCGTGGAAATTTCATAATAAAAAGTAGCCTTTCTTGATAAATGGACTATCCAACACAAAAAGATTCGATTTTCGAAATAGAGATTTAGAATAGAATAGAATAAATGTTTATTGGAATAGCACACAGACAGCACACAGATTTCCGATTCGAACCAGTAGTTCCTGAGATTAGCACGTTCAAACAAACAAACAACCTCTTCTATATCTGCGTGGTTAAACCTTTGCTCGAGGAATGTCCGTTTTTAAACGCCTCGAATTCTGACTTGGAGAAATTCAAAAACTGTAACCGGGCGACTTGAAGCACTACCAATAATGATATTTCATGGCAAGCAGACGCTACTAACAAATCGAATGAGAAGCTTCCTAACTATAATTCTAGAGTTACAACCATTATAGATAGATAGATAGATAGATAAACACTTTATTTGTACAATACACAAAACATTGAAAAACAAAAAAGACGAGAAAGCTTATTAACTACGAAATTGTACAAACAGGCGACCTTATCGCTTAAAGCGATTTCTTCCAGGCAACCTTAGGATGGAGAAGGTCTGTTTAGCTTAACTGGTAGGTCGTGTGGTGTAAGAACACATAATATAATAATAAATTATAGGCCAATAAAGAAAGCAGATACCTACAATACCTAGACTATGTCTTGTCATTACACTACTCAAGTTCCTCCTTTAGCATCAGGTTGTGCATCGCCAACTACATGTCTAAACCAAGTAAATTAGTACCTACTTAATCACGCTCCAGTTGCTAATGTTGCTGAGAGTAGGCATGCCTATTTACTTTACCTCAGTATCTTAATATGTAGGTATATACAGGGTTATTGGTAATTATACTAACAAGCCGTTGAGGGCTACTTCTGTGGACCTTATACGACGAAAGCGCTACCACTCATATATATATATACCCCTAATAACCCTGTATATACCTATATATATATATATATATATATATATAGGTATATACAGGGCTATTGTTAATTATACTAGTTGAGGACTACTTTAGTGCACATAAACAAGCAACTTTTGATCTACGACTTTTGGTTATTCGAAAAAGAATATGAAAATTTTGGGCTTATGCAAATTCGAAAAAACAGCACTTTTTTAAATCAAATGTCATTCAGACTAAGAACAGTAGATAAAACTAAAAAAATAAGTAAAAATTTAATGACCTCTCCGCGTATGGAACAGCTGATTTTCAGGTAGGTAAACTTAACCTCAAAATTTACAAAAAATGTTCGAATTTCCAAAAGTCGTAGATCAAATGTTGTTTGTTTAGGTGCACAGAAGTAGCCCTCAACGGGTTGCTAGTATAATTACCAATAACCCTGTATATGTATGCTTTTGTATGTATAATGCTCGAGCTCTACATAGGTAGGTTGACAATATGGCATCAAGCTATTGTCATTTTAAAAGATAAATCATTTAAAGTTTATAAATTAAATAATATTAGGTAATTGTAATTTAAATAATATTAATATTGCTAAAAAGAGTGGCTTTATCATGCGATGGTCAGTAATAATTTATATACTAAATATTTTTATATATTAGATTTATTCTTTACACAAAAGTATCTACTACGTTTAAGATAGTCGATGGTAGTAGCCCTCAACTAGTATAATTACCAATAACCCTGTATAACCCTATATGTATATTAGTGGTAGCGCTTTCGTCGCACTTCATTTACTCTATGCAGATTTACGTATAAGTAGGTTTACTTGCTTGAGGTTAATTTTCTTGAGTTTAGAGAAAATGCCTATAGTGTATATTTTAATATAGTATGATTGAGCTACTTTAGGAAAAAAGAAAATAACTGTAGATTTTTAAAGTTTCTTTAGTATTTTCAGTGTTTTATAGCTACATTATACAATGAAAATAAATTAATATTTTATTAAGTACCTTTCACCACAATATATATTTATGAAGACGATAAGGTTCGACAAAAAACTCAATTTCCTATGAATAAAAAACAATAGTCTTAATAGCGCTGCGAATAAAAACATGTTTCTGACTTCAATGAATTCGTGATTACATTGGTTTTTTTTTGCAAAAGGCTCTGCTATTTTAATTAAAGCCTTGAATAGCAAGGTTGCCAACTTCGGTTTGGGTTGCTTTAATAAGAAAGACGATGAAGAATCAGGTCATCGTGATTTTAAACCTGTATGGCTTTCTCTGCTAAAATTTTCCAATGAAAGTCTGTAAGCTTAGGATAAAGTTTTAAATATACATATTAAAATGTAAAAAATGTTTTAAAATTATATGTAGGTAAGTTCGGCTGCATAATTGCAGACCCAACTTAGAGCTCCAAAACGTGGCAAAAATGTATTTTCGTGAGCCCCGCCGTTGGTCCCGGTTACTACCTCTAGTAGCAGTTGTTAGGTCAAGTTGGAGGCCTTAAGGCGATCTGAAAACTCTAACAATAGGTGAGCCACACCACTATAAAAGAAGAAGAAGAATCTCGATATGACTAGGTAGCAGGTACGACTGGATCGCTATAAGACTAAATGTAGTTACTCGTAAGTAGGTACTCATGAAAAACAAAGATACAAGCAAGTTAAAAGCACCTCAAAGCTTCTTAGAAAAGAATTTATACAGAAACATTGTTTTTAAACATTCAGCTAGAGAGCACTTTATACTTACTTATTTGCCTCGAGATATTTCAACAAAAGACAATATAGTCGGAGATCCCTTTAAGAACGACTTTCATCGAGCTGTTTAATGGATGAACAGTATTTTATATCAAATCAAATAGATCAATAAATAGATTGCAAATGGGTTGCCTAAAAAATTCAGTCCAGAATATGATTAACTAACAATTTAATGTTTTAATTTGTTTTTCAAACACTGTTGCACTAAACCGATTGCTATGAAACTCGGTATGTAGATAGTTAGAGATGCAACACCGTCAATAAAAAAACTTCGATGTCGAAAACATCATTCTTTTTGAATGACGATGTATTGATATTTTTCGGATATTCGTTTTTTCTTGAAAAAGTTGATTAAAAACTCAAATAAAACTCGAATCGAGTTCATAATGTATTTGTACAAAAAAGGAATTCTTATATACGATGTATCGTTCATGAACATCGACATTTATGAACGATACGTTGGTGTTTTATGTCTAGGGTTCCGTACCCAAAGTAACCCCCAAAAATAAAAGGGTCCCCCCCTATTACTAAGACTTTACTGTCCGTCTGTCTATCTGTCTGTCTGTCACTATGCTATATCTTATGAACCGTGATAGCGAGGCAGTTGAAATTTTCACAGATTATGTATTTCTGTTGCCGCTTAAGGTGAAAGGGTACCGGCGCTCTCTCCATACAAATGTAGTCGATTGTTTCCTCCCTGGATAATGACACTAGCGCAAATATTTTTGTGCCTTAAACCTATAACTTCCATGACTTTGCCCTTAAGATTTGTGTTTTTTTTTCATTTTAAAATATCATAGAAATTAAGATTTAAAAAACAAAAAAAAGGCATGGTCATGGCAGTTAAAAGTTTTATGCAACAAAAAGATTTGCTGTAGTGGCATTATCCAGGGAGAAAACAGTGGACTACGTTTGGATGGAGAGAGCCCCCGGTACCCTTGTACTTGTACTTGTATACAGGCTGTTTTCCGCCATTGGACCTTTTTAATTGGGTCCTTTTTGCGTGAGGATGGAGTAGGCTTGCCCAGCACCTACTACCCTCTCAGCTTAGTCGACCGTGTCCAGAGGAGAGAACTTGTCAATACATCTGGAGCCAACTAAGCCGCGGGTTTCATCACGATGTTTTCCTTCACCGTAAGAGCAATGTCAATTAGCGCACATACATTTTTCTTAAGAAAAATACATTGGTGCACGGCGGGCCGGGATTCGAACCCACGACCTTCAGAATGAAAGTCGAGGTATCTACCACTAAGCCAACACTGCTCCCCCCGGTACCCTCCTCTTATTCCTCTTAGATTTATTATGGGGCTCCCATACAACATTGTACGGAACCCTTCGAGCGCGAGTCACACTCGACATTTGGCTGGTTGTTTTTGGATTCCTACCTGTAAACCAGACTGATGTATAAATGAGTCGTAAGGGTAGGTACGCTTCTCTATATATGTTTTTATCAAAGTAACTTGAAAAGACTTCCTGGCGATCAAAATATCTGTAGTCAGCTTTCACCTTAAGCTCAAACCTAGTGAACGAAATATGAAGTTCAGAACATCATTCTTGTAGAACTAATAACTTGAGCATTTTCTCCTTGTCAAGCCCTCTATAAAACAAGTGTAACACAAGTGAAATTTTGTTCGACATGGATTTACTGCAGTTCATAAGGAACAGAAGAGTGATAGCTGCCATTATTCATTGTGCCTTGAGAAAATTCTTTGTACCTACTCTGGAGAGGCTGTTACCACGTTCCTACCCTGATTTGTATTGAAATTTTCATGTTAATATTTTTATATTTTGAATTATTGCTCTCGATAGATGGATTTGCCTATCAAGAAAAGATTCTGAGTGCTTCGATGGTTCTTAAAAATTTTGCTACTTTATTTCTTTTTCATATAAGTATCTGTTTACTCAAAAATATATTATTATTGTTGTTAGAGAAGGCGATTATTTAATGGAATGGAAATACTATAGGTATACGTGCTGCTGTACCTATTTCTTTATGCAAACAATTTTAATAGATAAGTATCTATTTACCTACTTAAAATATATTGTTTAAAAAGATGATTATTTAATGGAATGAAAATACTGTGTATGTGCTGTATTTGTTTATGTAAATAATTTTTAAAATACGTAGAGTTTTATCTCATAGAAACCAGCGGACAGAATGAAATGTGTTTAAAGTCGAGCTTAACACACTCAGCGGAAAATATAGGTACCTCTATGAATTACCTATTTCCACGCGTTTCGCAAACAAATTCATGACCACCTAGTCCTGCTTACTATGAAGCTTTTGCGCAACGCGATGTTTATTTTCTGACAAAGGAACTTTTTAGTGAAAAATATAACACGGCAAATGAAGCTGTATTGAAAGTACTTTTATAATGAATACCTAACAAACATTTTTCTAAAACAAATTAAAACATTCTTTGATAAGATAATAACTTCTGCAGGAAAAATCCTCACAAATATGGTATTTTGTAGATTTTATCAATACCTACATAAAAATCTAGTTATAAAACGTTAGATATATTCCTAGTTATGTTCGAATAAGATTTAACCTAGTCTGTGTTTGAGAAAAACGTACGTACCAAATCGAAGCAATACAAAATCAAAACGTCTTTCAATATTAAAATAGAGAACCACGATCGCATTAGCCGCATGTGCATCCGAGCGGTTGTTCATAAAATATTTTGAACAAAATCACGGGTAAAGTAAGCGATACGATTGTAGCTGGAACTCTATGAATAAAATTATCATTTTGCTGAATTGATTCTGGTACCTACCAGTAAAACATTCGTACCACAGCCTGCTTATGTGATGTGTAGATAGGTTCCCAAGTTTCAATTTCACTATACAATTGAAAATCATTGGATTAGGTAGACCTAGAAATTGTGCTTCCATATGAGTGTAGGAATGGGTAAGAATATTATCGTTACTCATTGATTTACTATAAAAAAAAGTACCGTAGATCTAGTTTTAACCTACTTCATACTATTTATTTATTAAAATAATGGAACATAACAGAAATTAAGATAATAATTATAGGGTTAAATAGTATACAAAAGAAAACTAAAACCTAATATACACAAAATAAAATATATGTTCTTACAAATGCCTATAATAAATCTAATATTTAAATAAACCTATATTTCACACTTTACAATAAAATAAATAAAGAGATAAGGGTTTTAAGTTTTAACCTACTTGATACTATTTATTTATTAAAGTAATAGAAAATAACAGAAATTAAGATAATAATTATAGGGTTAAATAGTATACAAAAGAAAACTAAAACCTAATAAACATAAAACAAAATATATGTTCGTACAAATACCTAAAATAAATATAATATTTAAATAAACCTATATTTCACACTTTACAATAAAATAAATAAAGAGATAAGGGTTTTAAGTTTTAACCTACTTGATACTATTTATTTATTAAAGTAATAGAAAATAACAGAAATTAAGATAATAATTATAGGGTTAAATAGTATACAAAAGAAAACTAAAACCTAATAAACATAAAACAAAATATATGTTCGTACAAATACCTAAAATAAATATAATATTTAAATAAACCTATATTTCACACTTTACAATAAAATAAATAAAGAGATAAGGGTTTTAAGTTTTAACCTACTTGATACTATTTATTTATTAAAGTAATAGAAAATAACAGAAATTAAGATAATAATTATAGGGTTAAATAGTATACAAAAGAAAACTAAAAACCTAATAAACATAAAACAAAATATATGTTCGTACAAATACCTAAAATAAATATAATATTTAAATAAACCTATATTTCACACTTTACAATAAAATAAATAAAGAGATAAGGGACAACCTACTTATAGCCAAAACCATCAATAAGTCACATAATAAATTAAATAAAAATATAAATTAATATTGCAAGACATTCCACACATCGCCATCTAGCCCCAAGTTAAGTAACTACATAATTACTTAATTCAACTACGTTTATATAAACATATTACTTAAGAAAGTGCATCAAACACCTGGCGACACTATATCAGCTAGGTATATTTGGCAGCTTCAAAATTGCCTTAATATTTCAGTGTCAAGCCCGTCGAGCCAAATAACTTCCTTTGGTTCTCATACTCAAAGTTTGTTTGCTGAAATCACTCACGAATGTACACAAAGGTTCTTGACACACTCCCTTCTTTACCTATTCATATAATTTGTAGGTAGAATTTCATCGAATTGAAAAAGTATTTCTTGTTTTTGGTGGCGGTTGTCGAACTATTTTTTGCTGCTTTAGATGCCGATTAACCTTTGGATGACGACTCCTTTTGAATGAGAATGTGGTAATAATTAACGAGGAGGTACTTAATAATTTCCTTTGAATTTCTAAATGCCAAGAAAATTTCAATTTTTAGGGTTCCGTAGTCCTGACAAACTAATATTGTAATATGTATATTAATATTTATTTTATTCTCCTCATTATATTCCTATCACGTTACGAACAACCCACCCACCCCCTTCTTTAATTCTTGTCCATCCAAAGGTTGCCTGGAAGAGATCGCTTTTAGCGATAAGGCCGCCCATTATGCCATATTGTTAGATTTAATATTGTTTTTGTAACAGGAGTTTATGTTAGAATTAAGGTTTAATGTGGTTCAATAAAGAGTTAATCTATCTATCTTACAAGAAATCCTTATAGTTTCACTATGTCCCTCCGTCCACAGCTTAGCTCAGATACTATTAGTCCTAAAGAGCTGTAAATTAGTATGAATATACATATGAATCACGCCGACAAAATCTATACTTATATTATAAAGCTGAAGAGTTTGTTTCTTTGTTTGTTTGTTTGAACGCGCTAATCTCAGGAACTACTGGTTCGAATTGAAAAAATATTTTTGTGTTGGATAGTCCATTTATCGAGGAAGGCTATAGGCTACTTTTTATCCTGATATTCCCACGGGATCGGGAGTTACGCGGGTGAAACAGCGGAGCGCTGCTAGTCTATACTAATATTATAAAGCTGAAGAGTTTGTTTGTTTGTTTGTTTGAACGCGCTCATCTTAGGAACTACTGGTTCAAATCGAAAATCTCTTTTTGTGTTGGATAGTTCATTTATCGAGGAAGGCTATAGGATACTTTTTATCCCGATATTCCCACGGGATCAGGAGTTACGCGGGTGAAACCACGGAGCACTGTTAGTGGTAAAATAATGTTTTATCAAATCGTAAAGATTTTACTACCAGCTAAATAATTTCTCCCAGCTGAATGATTTATAAAAGATAACTATGACGGCTATCAGCATTAATGGTTTAGTGAGTAAGAGACGACTCTCTTATAAAATGCACTTTGTTAAATATCATTATTCAGAATAAAGATGTTTTAATAAATCTTGATTAAGAGGAAGGGTACCGGGGGCTCTCTCCATACAAACGTAGTCGACTGTTTTCTCCCTGGATAATGATACTAGAGCAAATATTTTTGCAGCATAAAACGTATAACTGCCATGATCATGCCCCCTGTTTTGTTTTGTTTTGATCTTAATTTTTATGATAATTAGAAAATTAAAAAAACCAAAATATAGGGGCATAGTCATGGCAGTTAAAGGTTTTATGGCACAAAAATATTTGTGCTAGTGTCATTGTCCAGGGAGGAAACAGTCGACTACGTTTGTATGGAGAGAGCGCCGGTACCCTTTCACCTTAAGGTAGCTTAGTTTTTCCAG
Organism: Idaea straminata; assembly: GCA_951213275.1. NCBI lineage: Eukaryota > Metazoa > Arthropoda > Insecta > Lepidoptera > Geometridae > Idaea > Idaea straminata. Next base: position 7,263,800 of record OX577850.1, read on the forward strand.
CATCATTTAGCATAACTCAGCTCGTTTATAATTTTCTAAGCGTTCGCGCTGCTCAAAGTATGAGCAAAGATATGAGTTTACGGTGAACGCAATATTTCGCTTAAGAGCGTACTTGTTCTTCATTTTGTCTGTGAAAAACGGTTTAATAAGGAGCAAGGACTACGTTGTTTCAAATTAAGAAACTTAAATAAGTTATGTAGGTAAGTTATTTGATCACCAGCTATATACCTATACTAGCGATTTCATTTTAGGTAAATATTAACTTAAATACCTGTGTGGGGTTATTGGTAATTATACAATGTGTTTCCGCGAAGGGGGCTTAATACGAAAGGGGGTTGTCCTAGACACGTCTAGGCGAACAACTTTTGTTCTACGACTTTTGAAAATTAGAACTTTTTTTTCGATAATTCTGAGGGAATTTTTACTTGAAAATCAGCTGTTTCATACTAAAACTTCGAACGAAATGTTCGAATTTCCAAAAGTCGTAAAACAAAAGTTATTCGCCTAGACGTCTAGAATAACCCCCTTTCATATTAAATCCCGTTCGCTGAACCACATTGTATAAGAAACCGATTGAGTGCTCCTTCTGTGCACCTTAACAATCAACTTTTGTTCTACGCCTTTTGGAAATTCAAACTTTTTTTGGTAATTTTTGAGGTTATGTTAGTAAAAAATCAGCAGGATTTTATTAAAACAGTCAAAAAACTCAAAAATAAGTTTCTTGAAGTTAATAGCTGATTTAAACATTCGATAGAACTTTCGTAAAAATATTCGAATTTTCGAAAGTCGTAGAACAAAAGTTGATTGTAGAGTTGCACAGAAATAGCTCTCAATCGCTTACCAATAACCCTGTATAGGTAAATTCTCTCATTCTCATATCAGAGAGTTTAATTTTAAACTCTTTGAGTGGGCATTTATGACAAAAGTTATTACATACTTCAACGGGTCTGTTTTCATGATTTACACCCAGTGCTTTATAAATTAGGGTCTGTTATGGATGATTGGTCACCTATTTTGATTTTACCTTTGATTTTCTCAACTATTCTCTATTTCTTTAGTATAAAAATGAATCCCTATTTTCCTTGGTTACACGAGAACGGCTGGACTTGCTAATTCTGTTTTTGTTGTGTTTGTAAAAATCAGAAAAAGGATCTTATGAAAAACAGGCGGAGCCCCCACTCCACCTATTTTTTCGCCTAACCGTGTTAGGTTTTATTTTCGTTACGGAATTTCTTGATTCGGTCGCCGCGCTCAAAGCCCGCGATTAAAACTATGCAATAGCTTAAAAATTAAGAAAGTTGCTCAGACAGTTTTCCGCGGGTGACACCGCAGGGCGCAGCTAGTAAAATAAAAAGCATAAGGTCTACAGCATACTTATTTATAGGTAAATATTTTAGTTATTCAGAGAAGATAAACAAAGCTCTTGAGAAAATAAATGCAAAATATTTCAGGGAACTTCAAAAGATATTGTTGGGATTCAGAATTCCATCGTTGTTTATCCTTAATGAAGATCATGTTTAGTGGTATAACCATTAATAAATATTTGGCTCCGGAGCATGGTCGTCATTTCGTTCATAATGAGTACTTGCTTGCCATTCAAACAAAACACATTTTAGACAACGCCCGCCTTTGTTTTCTGACAATGAAATACCTACTTGAATACAAACTGAACCTTATCATAGAACCCTTATTTGTTAGGTACCTACTCAAATTGTTGTTGTATTCTATTTGGTATCATTTTGTTTGGGGTTAAAATGACATCATGAACATTATTAGCGTCCGGTTAGTCTGCCCTACTAGGCAGACTCTACTATCGGAATTTATAACGTACAATCAACGGTCAAAAGTCTCTGCCAAACGTAACGTTTACAATCCTGTGCAGCACTATTTACGTAACCTGTGGACCGAACCCCGTCGGTTGGTGTAGCGGGTGGTGGCTTATACTACTCGGCCAACTAAAGACATAATTTAAATAATTCAAGTATTAGAAGGTCATTAGTAACGTCTATTAGAAGGTCATTAGTCCAATACTTGTTGATAGTATTACTGTAGCAAACTGATAATTTACTTATAACCCATACTGTAGGTACAGTCGGCTGCATAATTGCAGCCCTCGGTAGAGTTCAAAAATTACTATTATTGGAATGTTTGCATTCTAATAATTTTTGTTTGATTAATTGATGAGTTAGAAGACTTTAAGACAGCCGACCGTACCTTTACTCGCCACGAGATTTATCCACGTTTTTACCCGACTATGGCGACGAAAAAAGGGAGGGTTATGTTTTGGGTGTGTGTGTACCTATATGGGTATATGTGTATGTACCTACATTCATGTTCTGTTCCCATACAACTTCTCAACTACTTAGAGAATATCTATTTGTGTTATACAAAAGCTTCTAAAGAATTCCAAGCCTTTGCTTAGTACCTACATCTTTACAATCTTTGAGCAAAGGTATGTTAGCCTTAACTTTAAACATAATGTTCATAAAATATTGTATTGTAAACATTATCAAATTTCGCGCATTTTTTCCTTACCACACCATTCCGTTTCGCATATTTGGTTTATTGTTGTAAAAGTTAAGAGCCTTAATAAATATGTAAAATTAAGGGTGAACCCCGCCTGCAGGCGTGACCAATAGTTGAATCGGCAGATCGAATAGTCTATTGGCAGGGTTCGCCCTTATCTTGATTTGTCTGTGCATCGTTAATCGAATACTAAACCTGCTGTTGACTGAACGTTGTATCAGAGAATTGAATAACGGCTTTGTTCAATATTCACATCTACAGACTACAGGTAAAATTACGTAAGGGCTATGAAATTTTCCAATTGAAACGGACTGGAACGTAGACTTCGTAGTAATATATACCTCTGCTACATCAACTATTATAAATAAGTGACATAAATATAAAAGATTTATTTTAAATACTAATAAAACACACGACGACCCAGTTGGCACAATGGTTACCACGTCGGACTGCCAAACACAGGGTTGCGGGTTCGATTCCTGCCTCAGACAAGTATTTATGCTAAGATATTTGTCTGTGGTCTGGTTGTATTATGTATTATAAGTATATATTTACAAAAGAAAAGTATTTATGTAGTATATCCGTTGCCTAGCACCCATAACACAAGTCTAGTTACTTAACTTGGGGCTAGATGGCGATGTGTGGAATGTCCTGTAATATTTATTTATTATTTTTTTTTATATACAAAATTAAACTTTACAATAAAACTCAAACAATTTGCATATCCTAAATTAAAATGACCTAATATAAATAAATTTATATTCCAACCTAAAATAAGAGGAAGCCGTCGGCAACACCTCGAAGCATTGTCCCCAAGATGCTGCCAACATTCCCTCGCTGAATGGCAAGACTTGCGCAAAGACAAGGAGCCTGTGGCAGCTCTGAGATCACCAGTAGCCTCGAAAAGACGTGCCGATTTCACGTTATCTTCCTTAAAGGTCCTAGGGTTCCCAATAGCCTACGGTCTCGAAACCCAGGGTTGTGAAAATGTAGTAACCAGGAATATCTAAAAATATACATAGTCATAGCCATAGTGGGGATTTTACGTTTTTATTTGGTGTTTTATACCTCGCCCTCAAAACCCGCATTCTAAATTTCATTAAAATCGTTGGAGCTATTTCAGAGATCCTGATTACACATATAATATACAAGATTTACTCGTTTAAATGTATTAGATATTTACAGACTTTCAAACCTTCCTCACCTGCAGCTGAAGCAAACACTCGAGTAGCGTGCACGACTATAAATATTATTAATACATATCGCTACCTAGCCCCAAACGAATCAACTAGGCTTACAATATCATGACCAGATAACAGATCAACTAAAATTGTGTATAGAATTTCCTACAGTAAACCGAACTCCCAAAAAAAGAAGTTAACAAGCTTTACTGTAGATACTCTGTGTCATCTCTTACATATCGCATATCTTGAGAAACAATGGCACATCTACTAAATATGCGAAAATGACTTTTTTGTTCTAACTGTTAAAAAATGCATAATCTATCGTGTGACAAAATGGAAAACAAAACGTGTGACAAAACCAAAACGAATAAAATGTAAATATATTTTAAATATATGTCCTATATGTAGAAAACGCAAAATAACGTAAAATAAACTAATTACTATAATTATGGACCCCTTAAATCTTTAAACCTTGCTCCTTTAAAATTCACTAAATGTAAGTTGTGCCATTGTTTCTCCAGATGTGCGATATACATACATTTACGGAACTAGCAGTCGACCAGCAGTGTAATCTTTGCTCATTATGTGGAGCGCATAGGTAGTCGATATACGACGACCCAGTTGGCACAATGGTCACCATGCCGGACTGCCAAACACAGGGTTGCGGGTTCGATTCCCGCCTTAGACAAGTATTTATGCTTAGATTCTGGTTGTTTCTATGTTTTTAAGTATATATTTACAAAAGAAAAAGTATTTATGTAGTTTGTCCGTTGTCTAGCACACAGAACACAAGTCTAGTTACTTAGCTTGGGGCTAGATGGCGATGTGTCTACAATAGTGATTATTGTTTATTTATTTATATCAGGCGTTTTATGGTCTCTGGTGCCTATAATGAGATCTACCTGGCATACGTATTTCAGTAAGGCAAAGCCGGCAATTGATTTATTAGGACTATTGATAGAATGTTCTGTGTTCACATGCGGGTAAATGTCACTTTCAAATATACCCAGTTACAATCAGAACAGAGAACGTTATATGTATACCCCATGCGAATTATGACCTCTGGGGTAAGTGGAAACTTTGCGCATAACTCGATATCTATGTGAAAGTTGAGTTCTGTGCATACCCCTTCTACTTTCCATCAGGTCATTATTTGCCGGGGTATAATTGTCCGTAATAAATAAATAAATAAATATTTCAGGACATTCCACACATCGCCATCTAGCCCCAAGCTAAGTAACTAGACTTGTGTTATGGGTGCTAGATAACGGATATACTACTTTTATACTTTTCTTTTGTAAATATATACTTATAATACATAGAAACAACCAGACCACAGACATATATCTAAGCATAAATACTTGTCTGAGGCGGGAATCGAACCCTGTGTTGGCAGTCCGGCATGGTGACCATTGTGCCAACTGGGTCGTCAGTGTCGTAATGTGATAAGGCATGGTATAGCTCAATATTATACTATTGTTAAAGCAAATGTTAGAAGCTCTTTACTAGCAAATTGTTACACTACGTCTAGCTAGATGCAGTCTGCAGTAGTTAATAGATAATAAGTTCATTTATGCACGTCGTTTTCACTTGGGTCCATCGACTTTTGTTTTTCCGGGTTGTTTAAAACTTTATTATTTAGTTTCATAGCGAAGTTATTTTCTCCTTGAAGTACCTTATAATAACTTATTAGGTACTTAATTAGATCTACGACGTCATTTTAAATTAAACATGTTTCAGTAAATCTATCATAATCTTATTATAAGTATAAACAAATCTAACCTAATTGGTTACCCAATTAAAGCGAGTTTCATCGATATTATCAAACTATTTGCCTAATTCAAACAATTCTCTAATATTCAATGTTACTAAGTTGATATTGTAACAAGTTGGTCGAAATAGTTATAACTTTAACCAAGAACAATATGTCTAACTATCTCTTTGAAGGCTTCGAGGGCGTTATCATGTCTTTACGGGTATTTGAGAGCTCCCAATCTAACCGTTTAGCCCTGGAACGGACATTCTTATCAGCTGAGAGAAAACGGTTTCTGAACGTGCGTTTCGTATAAATATTAATCCCTAGACTCGCGGCTTTTCGATCGAAATGAGTCTTTGTAAGACATTGATTTGGAAACAAAGAGTTTTTGGGAAATACAGACGGGGGTGCTAACCTTTAATGTTTCTTTCAATGGTTTATAAGTTATGATAAGAATAATTTAGTTACATAACCAATATGGGGACAGAGGAAATACTTTACAAAGAAAAAGACGGAAATCTCAACTCTTATTGCATTTCACTTTAGCCTTTACACGGCTTTACCATATTGTAGTTTCCAATATTGAATCCAAGAGTCTGAATCCAAGACGGATGGAGCGCTTTGGGCTAGAAATAACGTTATTTTGAGAGGTAAATAGAATGGAATATTGCGATATAGACTGGCTGATCTAAACTTTTCGTCGATCATAATCTATACCTACTAATATTATGAAGTATTCTTTCTCTACTTACTAATAAAAACCCTACATTAGAGGTAGCGATTGGTTTAAAAATAAATATTTTTCATATTACTTTACTGAACAGTTCAATTCAATTATTCCCAGAATGTAGTTATACATGGTGTTCTAATAATAGAAAACTCCTAATCAGTCATAGTCATAGGTAGGTCAGTAATTAAGTAGGACAAATTCATCCATATTTAAAGGAATAGTTCTGCAATTTCGATTTGTATTCTATCTCTTTTTATTATAAATATTACGGAAAAGCGGACCAGAAAATAGTTTTATCCTTTCAAATTCAATCAGCATTCTTGCACAGATGGGTCCAGTATCTCGCTACCCTATTTGGTGTAAACTCATCATATGTTTGCCAAGTCCTAGCAACTGGCGGTTCGTGGTCAACTTAACAACTTTCTGATAGGATCTTTCCACGGACTTATTTAACAGAGTTTGCTTCTTTTGTGTTCTCTGTTCTTTTATTTTATCTATGTACTTGCAACACAAACACTTTTATATTTTTAGCTTCGACTGAGACGTAAAATTAGTAAAATTATTAAGATAAATATTTCAAAAATATGTGGAAATGTGATGAGATAAATATGTAGACATGTGATGAGAAGATAAGAGATACATGTAACTAGAACAGTGATGAGTATGAATGTAGAGGGATGCAGAGGAAGATGACGACCTAAGAAAAGATGGATGGACTGCGTGAGACAAGTCATGAGAGAGAAGAATGTGAACGATGAGAAAACGACTAATAAGAGTGAATGGAAGAAGAAGACATACTGCGCCGACCCCAAATAAATTGGGATAAGGGCAGGAAGATGATGAAATACTTCAAAAATAAACCATAATATCTTTTCTGATAACTCAGAAAACCAATAAGCCAACGTGTTACATATTATGGTACCAACATCGTATGAATCAGACAATACATTTTAAAGCCAATTGATAGCGGTATTGTTAGCCTACGCATAGAGCACAATCTAGATGGCTCCCATGCGTCCCCTCTATTCAGCCGAACGCGTATTGCAGTCATTGATAAAATAGCTTTACTGACATCACGGGAATTATACCCTGAAATATTACAGCTGCATGAACATGAAACATCAAAAAGGCTATTGTGGAACAAACTCGATTGAACCTAACAATTTTTAACAAAGTTGAACGAATTTTTTAAAGAATTTCGTCTGCAATTCGAAACTGTTTTTGCAGTCAATATCTCAAAACCAAAAGGATGAAAGGGTAAGTTTTAGAAAACAATTGCTTGTTTTGAAAATTAGGTTTGGTAAAAGTTTAGTAAGCTTTATGAAGTTTGGTATTAATCGTTACTGGAAATAATTAAGCAGGTAAAAGCTGTTGCTCTATGATAATTTAGGGTTTTATCTACTTATAGTTCCAGATTTATAACAAAACTAGAATTGGTCAGCGGTTTCATTTGCAGAAGTCCGGTGGGAATATCGGTGTAAAAAGTAGCCTATATTAATCGAAAGGATTTTATGTACACCTACTCCTATCCTCATACCAAGTTTCATGATTTATTTATTCATTACTTTTAGAATAGAAAAACTTCGGTTATGTTTTACGTATGAATAAAATTACTTAGAGCTTTAATGAGACTTAGAGCTTAGAGCTTAAATTAGGGTTATCTTAGATTGCTTAAATTGTTAAATCTAAATAATATTAGGTAGATAGTCATTAGCCATTTTACACAATGAGAAAAAGACTTATCGATTAATCTCTAAAACTACAAGAGCTACGAGTCTGAAAATTTGCATGGGGGTTCTTTTTGGTAAGTGAGATTTAAAGAAATTCAACCTCAGTAAAAAAAGCCGATCAAGTTCGTTCGTAGTAACTATTATAGTATTCTGTTTTTGTAGGAAATCAATATAAGTTTTAAACATAGTAGCGCAGTGGTTGTTTCTATGTATTATAAGTATATATTTACAAAAGAAAAATATATAAGTATTATATCCGTTGTCTAGCACCCATAACACAAGTCTAGATACTTAGCTTGGGGCTAGATGGCGATGTGTAGAATGGCCTGCAATATTTATTTATTTATTTAGTTCCAATAACTAAAGATGAAAGTTTCTATCAATAAAATAGAAATTAGTGATCTATATCGAGCCTATTTTAGTTACTTTATTAACAACAAGCTTCGTTATTAGCTCTCTCGAAACTAGAACGAGAACGTGGATATAAAGTTGAATAGGTAATTTAAAATTCCTATTTCCATTAGGGATAACACATGGCTTCTTTTCTTTTATGTATTTATAATTACAGTTGCTCATACAGTCTTTTTTTTTTGTTTTTTCTTAACTTAAATATATTTTTTTCCGTATCATTATATCGGTGTTTAAGCCCCGACGCGAAAACAAATGGAAAATATTGTATGTCAGAAGAGGCTGTATTGGTTAAAAGTATTTTGCGTGCCCTTTCGAAAGTATAATTAACAAAAAAATATTGCCTAAAAATACTTAAAAAATATTGTATGTCAGAAGAGGCTGTATAGGTTAAAAGTCTTTTGCCTGCCCTTTCGGGAGTATAACAAAAAAAATATTGCGTAAAATTACGGAAAAATATTAACTTTTTCTATTTTAAACACAAATATTTTGTTAACTTTTTACTATTTTAACAAGTCTTTTTTATACGCAACTGTGATAAAAAACGTCGTATGATACGCGTGTGTGGATTTGAACACGCTTGCGTTCCGCTCGCGTATCATAAACCGCCTCTATGCTATGATCAATTTACCACACAATTTTATATCATAATGTACTACGAGTATTACTATAACTAGTACCCTTTTCTCTTAACAAGCAACTTTTGTTCTAAGACTTTTTTAAATTCGAACATTTTTTGGAACTTTTTTGACCTGAATAAGTCAGTTGATTTTTAAAAAAAGGTCAATCATACTAATATTTATGCTGGTGTCATTATCCAGGGAGGAAACAGTGACTACGTGAGAGTGCACCTTAAGGTGCACAGGATTTATAGGTAATCATATTAACAAGCGGTAGAGGGCCACCCTGTACATATAGATACACTGTTTATAATTAAGTAGGTAGCGCTCAAAAACGAAAAAAATCGATTGTACCTACCTCCCACTAAAGTTGTTACAGGAAACACTCAAAAACAAAAATTACTAGTTCCACCTGTACTTATCTGATCAAATACAACAACTGCCTCGGGAATCGCTTCCAGTAGCACTACGTATTCGTTTTAAGGGATAGATCGCGTGCGGCTAGAGATTTATAACTCAATCCAACAATCAGCGAAACGCTTAACTAGCTGACGATAAGGTGCCGACAGTGATTGCAACGTCTATCCAACGATGATTTCGGAAAATTACTCCTTAGATAAGATTTATAAGGTTTCTTTTAGTTGTTGTTAATATAGAGGATGTATAAAATGATCCTAATTTATAACAAACTAGCAGCGCTCCGCGGTTTGCCCGCATAACTCCCGATCGTGTGGAAATATAAATAAATAAATATTGCAGAACATTCCACACATCGCCATCTAGCCCCAAGCTAAGGAACTTGACTTGTGTAATGGGTAATAGATAGCGGATATACTACTTTATTTATACTATTCTTTTGTGAATATATACTTATAATACTCGTACATAGAAACAACCAGGTCACAGACAAATATCTAAGCATAAATACTTGTCTGAGGTGGGAATCGAACCCGCAACCCTGTATTTGGCAGTCCGGCATGGTGACCATTGTGGGTCGTCCGGACAATATCTGGACAAAAAGTGGCCTATAACACTTCCAATGGATAGTAAGACATTTTTACACGCACAAACGAAGAGGCTGAGTGCGGAAACAGCCCCGTAAAACTAAACGAAACACTCCCAATGAATCAACTTATCTTATGAGAATACATTTCATCAAAATCGGTCCAGTAGTTTCGGAGCCTATTCAATACAAACAAACAATCAATCAAATCGTTTCTCTTTATAATATTAGTATAGATATGATCATAATATAGAAGAGGTACCGAATGCGTATTTTCTACTTAAATTCGAATGCGGGTAAGAATGTGTTAAGTACTTTATCCTATCACCGAAACGCCACAGCCAAAACATACAATTCTACTAAAACTTTAAAATACCTACTTAAGTCTAATTTTCCTTAGACGTTAATATGGAACCGTATAAATTAAAGTAGCTGAGCTTACTTTGAACATGTTACGTTACTCGTAAGTATTCAGTCGGGCGAACAAAATCCTTCTTTGTCATGAAAGTTCCCAAACCGTATGTTTAGTGAACTGTAGAGTCAATAAATGTTAATAATTACATTTTATCAGCTTCGGCCAGGACACAAGTGTGTTGAAGACTAGCCATTTGTAGTTTAGTGGTATGATTTAGATAAGTCGACCGCTCTGTGATTTAGGTTTCTTACTCGTTGCTCCTGTTTGCTGAAATCTTCTTTCTTTCTCTTTTCCTTTTCACACTTTAGGTGGGATCGGCTCTAATAATCATTTGACGACCCAGTTGGCACAATGGTCACCATGCCGGACTGCCAAACACAGGGTTGCGGGTTCGATTCCCGCCTCAGACAAGTATTTATGCTTAGATATTTGTCTGTGGTCTGGTTGTTTCTATGTATTATAAGTATATATTTACAAAAAAAAGTATATAAGTAGTATATCCGTTATCTAGCACCCATAACACAAGTCTAGTTACGTAGCTTGGGGCTAGATGGCGATGTGTGGAATGTCCTGAAATATTTATTTTATTTATTTATTTCGCACCAGGCAGTTCAATCCTGGATTGTTCATATATGACTGTTTGATGAAATAGATAGATAAGTTTATTTGTACAACACAGTAAGGAACATAGAACACAACATAGAACATACACAAAGCAAAGCAAAGTAATAGCTATAAAGTACCGCGTTATCGCAGAAAGCGATTTCTTCCAGACAACTCTACTAAATAAAAGTAAGAGTGAGCGTCAGATAAGTTGAGTGCAGGCCCAACTAGTTAGACTATGGAACTCCAAAAAGGTCAAACTATAAAAAAGACAATGCACACCACTTTCGATTAAACAAAAGACGATCAGAACTAAAATAAAGACAAAAAAATCAACAAAAGACGATCGAAACAGAAACATAAGTTTGGGGTATAATAGTCAAAATTGGAAATTCCTAGTTTCTTCTTCGTTGAATGTTTTCATTCGCTATCGTCATGCCAAAAGTAAACGACGAAAGCCTCTTGTATCAAGCATATAGACACATGTACTCTCCTTCAAAAATCAATCTATAGGTACAAAAACAATAGCCAAATCCACTGGGTCTTTTACCTAAAAACATATTTATCACGGAAGTCCTTTTTTCACCCGACTGTGCGACTCAAAGTAGTGGTTTATAATGATGGTAACCAACAAGCGTCAATTAATAAATAAATAATAATAAATAAATATTGCAGGACATTTCACACATCGCCATCTAGCCCCAAGCTAAGTAACTAGACTTGTGTTATGGGTGCTAGACAACGGGTATACTAAGTACTTATATACTTTTCTTTTGTAAATATATACTTATAATACATAGAAACAACCAGACCACTGACAAATATCTAATCATAAATACTTGTCTGAGGCGGGAATCGAACCCGCAACCCTGTCTTTGGCAGGCCGGCATGGTGACCATTGTGCCAACTGGGTCGTCAATTTGTATGTAAATAGATGGTCACACTACAAAAAATACCGTTTTAAGTTAGCAAACGCTCTGTAACAATCACTAACATCCATTCTGTCAACAGTACAATGAGCACAATGACAAATGAAACCCTCCATACAATATGATCCATATTCACAAGTCCCACTCGCACCGAATCAGCATTGCGTATTAATGAAAACCGGGAACAATATCAGAGAGCGCCAACGGGCACACAGCAGCCGCAGCTGAATTTCTGGTCCAACAACTCCTCATACGGTGCATTACCCTCGTCGACCGCGTTTGAGAGCTATTCGCTGCCGGGATCAGATTAATGTTGCCACTTTTCTACTTGTCCTAACCACGTAGCTAACCAACCGCCTTGGCTTTATTGTTTTCGAACTAGTCTGTTCGACTTTATTCAGTTCTATGTCTAGGTTTGTTCAGTTTTTGTCTAAAATGGAGTTGGTATTTCACTTATTTCATTTCTATTTAAAGGTACTTATGGTCACAGAATATGGACGCATTTTATTGTATGCAGAACTAGATGCGCTACTCAGTGTCACTTGCGTTCGTCGCAAACCTGTGTAAAAGTCGGAATGAATAATGAAAGGGCCTGGACCGTAGAGCACAGTCCTGTAAAACGTCCTCGCAGGAACGCTGCGCGGCGCGTGCACAGCGTTTGCTCGGGAGGGCTCTTATCTATTCTGAGTTCTAGTTTATGCTCTTCTTTTTGGATTATGATGATGAGTGTCACTATATCCTTTTCAGAAAATAAAGCTATTAAAAAAATAGTTGTGTGTAGAGTCGGTTTACGGACGAAAATTTTACGTGATTACGTCATAAGAAAACTTTGATAAAATAATTGGGACTAGAGATTTGAGACTTGACAAATGGATGTCTGTGAATTACATTGTCAATAACGGAACGTGGGCGGCACGTTAGCGGTAACGTGACCGATGACGTCACCTTTTGTGTGAATGCTCATCAGTGTTCATCGATTTAATGGACGTTATCACGTGAAAAACATTGTAATAGATTCAGTAGTTTTCAATCGCAACAGAAAGACAAACAGACAGATGGTGGTGGATAAGTATTCTTGTGAACTGATACTTTCTATGTAAGAATAAGACTAGCTCCATTCACATATTTAACGACCCAGTTGGCAAAATGGTCACCATGCCGGACTACCAAACACAGGGTTGCGGGTTCGATTCCCGCCTCAGACAAGTATTTATGCTTAGATATTTGTCTGTGGTCTGGTTGTTTCTATGTATTATAAGTATATATTTACAAAAGAAAAGTATAAAAGTAGTATATCCGTTGTCTAGCACCCATAACACAAGTCTAGTTACTTAGCTTGTGACTAGATGGCGATGTGTGGAATGTTGTGTTATAGTTATATCTATACTAATATTATAAATCTGAAGAGTTTGTTTGTTTGTTTGTTTGAACGCGCTAATCTCAGGAACTACTGGTCCGAATTGAAAAAAATATTTTTGTGTTGGAAAGTCCATTTATCGAGGAAGGTTATAGGCTACTTTTATCCCGATATTCCTACGGGATTGGGAGTTACGCGGGTGAAACCGCAGAGCGCTGCTAGTTTATTTATATTTTATCCGTAACGGCTACCGGAAGTGTGCTTCAATGCCCCCACACCAACGTCAAGGTGAATATTTTCAAATTCACCAGACAATATCTGTATCGCAGCATAAAGTCGCGCACAACTGGTAACTTTTCTACGTATAAAACGGGCTTTAACCCGCGTTATAAAAATGTGGCCGATAAGGGTGAAAATAGACTACTTACAGACTAGTGTTTTTATTAGGATTTCGCGATTTGAATAAGACTATTTTTATACCAGTTTTTCAAACCTGTACCTAGTTAAATAAATAAAAATTGCAGGACATTCCACACATCGCCATCTAGCCCCAAGCTAAGTAACTAGACTTGTGTTATGGGTGCTAGACAACGGATGTACTACTTATATACTTTTCTTTTGTACATATATACTTATAATACATAGAACAACCATATCACAGACAAATATTTAAGCATAAAGACTTTTCTGGGGCGGGAATCGAACCCGCAACCCTGTGTTTGGCAGTCCGGCATGGTGACCATTGTGCCAACTGGGTCGTCAAGTTTCCATAATAGTCACAGACAGACTGAGGTCACCATTACGAAATATTTGTATTATTAGTGAACTGGTGTGTAATCATTACATAGTATAAAACAAAGTCACTTTCCACTGTCAGTCCCTATGGATGCTTATATCTTTAAAACTACGCAACGAATTTTGATGCGGTTTTTTTAATAGATAGAGTGAGTCAAGAGGTAGGTTTATATGTATAATACATGCATAATATAGCCGTGCGAAGCCGGAGCGGGTCGCTAGTTTTAAATAATTTGTAATTGTCACCTCAGTCTGTCTGTGACTATTATGAAAACTAGGTACAGGTTTAAAAAACGTGGTTTATCCGGTAAAAATTGTGTAATTTTAAAATAATTAATAGAAACGAACCGGTTTCGAGAAAAAAATGATCCGAACCGGTTTAGAGAAAAAAAAAAGAATTTGCGAATCTTCAAATTCGAATATTCAAAAAAAGAACATCTCCTTCGCACGACTTACCAAAAAGAAAAATGACCAACGGTTTAAAAATGTCTAATCAAACCTTTTACCCAATCATAAATATGTCCAAATGTAGAAACTCTGGGAGCTTGGAGCCCTAGTGCTCATTTATTTTTTAAGGACCTGGTGGGGCGTTTTAATGCGGCGTCAGGTGACCGAAGGGCTGGCGGCTTCTGGAGGGCTGGTGATCCTGGCTATCCAGAGAGGGAATGCTGCCAGTCTCTTGGGGACGACGCTGCATGGAGACACTCTGGACGGTGTTTATTTGTGATGTATATGTATGTTTTGGAAGTTGGAACGAAGTTACTTATCGCGCGTTGCGAAAGGGGGCTAGACGGAAGAAATTAAGACCAAAAATTGTAACGACATTTTTTGATATTATTAAAATCCCTTGACCAATTAATCGAAAGAAACTTCTTTCCGTCCCTCGACAACTCTCAAATTTTTTTTATTTTCATTTGTATCATTTAATTTTTATTTAAAATAAATAATATATTATACTGTAGAAATGTCCAACCAGATTCATGACCAACTATGTATACAGGTAACTTTGGATTTATTCCATACACCATTTACGGTTTCAGGTTTTAAGGTCAAGAGAAAATCTGTAATCTGTTTTCACCCTTAAAGCTACGTTATATAAAAACGTAAATGTAAATAGGTACATTCCTTTTACTTTCTGGTTCCGTTCACGCGCAGGTGGAAATATAAGGCGGGGTGTAAACGAACCCCCAGCGACTGTTATTACTGTCGTTAAGTTAAAATTTTCTCTCTTAAATAGCGACGCGAATGTGGAACATAAACACGACCGTTTATATTGTTTGTAAGCAAATATTGATATAAGTAGAAAGGTTAGGAGGTACTAGGTATTTGTAGGATTCGTAGTTCGTAGTTCTTATTAATTTTTAAGCTATTGCTTATATGTAGCTTTTATCGCAGGCTTTGAGCGCGGCGACCGAATTAAGAAATTCCGTAACGAAAATTAAACCTAACACCCCCCACTCCGCCTACCATGTAGCTCGGCCGAGCGTTCGCTTAACGTGTATGTATTATTTATACCTAAGTTGTATACATTACATGCTGTAGCTATTGTATACAGTGTGAATTTATTTAATTAATTATTAAGCCAAAATCCTGAAATTAAAGAAAGTCGTCGATTTAAGCTTTGTACGTAGTTTAACGTAGTTTAAAATCGAACCTAAGACCAAGAAAGGTTGAATAGATACCAAAATTGAATGCATTGTTGACTTTACATTTTGTATACTTTAATACGTTGCTATGGTTCTTGTTAATAACGATAACATGACATGACGTCACACTTTTTTGTGAGTGCAGGTGTTCATCGATTTTGAAGACGTTATAAACTTCGTCAATAAAGTTACGTAACGACTAATACGGCAATATAATAATACGTAACAGCACGACATTCACGAATATTAAATTTGCAACGGATGTTCAATTTATTGGTTTCAAAATAAATGAACAATACACAGAAATGTAATTTACGTGAACTAAAGCGGGCAAACGTCAGTCGTACAAAACAAACAGGCTATACAACAAATTTCCCCTGAGAGCGCTATATTACGACTTTCCATAGATGTATTGTAGCTATGTTTGTTTATACCTACCAACAATTTACTTATTATATTTACTAGCCGGGCCCGAGGTTTCAACCGCGTAAGTCTTGATCCCGGGGGAATATCGTAATACTACCCTTATTGTAAAATTTTCATAGAAATCTGTCGAGCTATTGACCGTGAACAGGGAAAAATCAGACAAAAATATTTTCAAATTTATTCAATAACTAGCTATGTCCCCGGCACACGTAAATCCTTGGTTCAAAAATCTATGAGCCAATTATCCTTGCTTAGTCTTAACTTACGACACAGAATAAACATTCAAGTTTCTTGATAAAGCGATTTAGGTTGTGCGTGTGATCGATCAGTCCAATTAGCTAAATCGATTAAATTAAAAATATTTAAACTCTCAAAGCATAATTAGGCTTTTGAAAGGTTGAAAATGATGCTCTTTACAAATAGTCCACAAGGAAAAGATTTACATTTCGATCTCTAATTGAGTATTTATAATGCTTTTATTTTGTTTTGCCAAATTAGTCCCTGCGCAGTGATTAAATAATGATTTATTAATTATTTTAGATTATTTTGCTTCTTTCTTACTGAAAAAATATCGACTATGTTGGATAAATAATTCTATATGAGATGTTGGTTCATTGTTTGAGGTCCAACATTTAATATCCGTACTGGCTTACCTACCTACGTATATATATATATATGCATATTTACTTTGTTACATAGTAGACATATACGTGTTGTTTGCTTTGTACTCAGTTTGCTCACTGACCGGCCATAGCCTAGCTGAGACCAAAACATAATAATACATACATATCGTCTCACGAGTCGTATAAAAAATCAATTAAAACATTCAAATGAAAAGTCTTCTACAAATAGTGACAAAAAAGCGGCCAAGTGCGAGTCTGATACGCGTAGGTACGAAAGGTTCTGTATTTTTTTCTGTTTTTAGTATTTGTTGTTAAAACAGAAATAATAAATGAGAAAATTTCAACTGTCTAGCTATCACGGTTCAGAGCGGTGTTGGCTTAGTGGTAGATACCTCCGCTTTCATTCTGAAGGTCGTGGGTTCGAATCCCGGCCAGCCGTGCACCAATGTATTTTTCTTAAGAAAAATTTATGTGCGCTAATTGACATTGATGCTCTTACGGTGAAGGAAAACATCGTGATGAAACCCGCGGCTTAGTTGGCTCTAGAAGTATTGACAAGTTTTCTACTCTGGACATGGTCGACTAAACTGAGAGGGTAGTAGGTGCTGGGCAAGCCTACTCCATCCTCACGCAAAAAGGACCCAATTAAAAAGGGTCCAATGGCGGAAAACAGCCTGTATACAAGTACAAGAGATACAGTCTGGTGACAGACATATGGACGGACAGCGATAGGGTCGCGTTTTTACCCTTTGGGTACGGAACCCTGAAAACTGTAAACACTTAATTTTAAGTATTTATATATATTATTTATATATATATTTATATTGTATATATATTTACGTGTCTTCCTGCCCTTAACCAAATTTATTCAGTGCAGTATGTCTTATTCTTCCATTCACTTCTATTAGTTGTCATCTCATCGTTCACATTCATCTCTCTCATGTCTCTTAACACAGTCCATCCCTCTACATTCATACTCTTCCAGTCACAAGCGTGTCTCCTCATCACATGTCCATATCAACTCAAACGGTTCCCATAAACTTACGCAATAAGAATATACTAGTATATACGGTCGGAGTCACAATTACAGACCCATCGTAGAGCGCCAAAACTCCTATTACTAGAAAGTTTTTTTTTCAAGCAAGATTCTGAGGTCTTCAGTTCAAGTCTTTCAATTTATGAGTTTAGATAAATATTATTAGAATTAAAATAATTCAATAAAAGTAATTTAAGAACTCTACGGTGGGTCTACAATTTTGAGTCCGACCGTACCTATTTTGTGTGAAAATAATAATTGTAAAATGTGATAAAATATGCTGCTTTTCGTTGCTAAGGGTTGGTTCCAACTAAAAAGCAAAGAAGCAGCAAAAGAGGTACTTGTGATATTTTCAAGGAAGATGACATGGTACTCTAGTTAATGGAAGTACCTAGAGTTCGTTGCAGCTTCAAAAATTCATTGAAAATTCATGATCCGTATATTTTATAGCATTAGAAGGAATATCGTCTTACCGGAAAAAGTTACATGAAATTGGTATTTTTTGTTTATAGGTATTTTTTAATTTAGTCTTTTATGTATGTCCTAGAAAATAAAATAATCGTAAACATTTATTTTAATAAATAATTATCATAAAAACCATAATTATTTTAGTTTATATTCATACATATGGGGTCTACTACGGGTTATATTTATAATCATTTCTTTTTATTAAATATGGTACAAAGAATGGTCTTACATATTAGTATACAATATGTTCCAACGAAGGGTTAGTAATACGAAACGAGGTTGCTATAGATATCTAGGAGAACAATTTTTGCTATGAATTTATGCTTCACGACTTTTGAAAATTCAAACTCTTTTTGACGTAAAGACCTTATATATCTATATATATAAAAGAAAGTCGTGTTAGTTACACCATTTATAACTCGGGAACGGCTAAACCGATTTGGCTGAAAATTGGTGGGGAGGTAGCTTACAATCATAAGACGGACATAGGATATTTTTTTCGATATTCCCACGGGATCGGGACTTACGCAGGTGAAACCGCGGGGCGCAGCTAGTTTCATATATTTTTTTAAATTTTTTAAATTTGAACTTTATATTTGACATTTAGTCATTTGTTTTGAATGTTATGAATTTAAATTGCATTTTATGTTTACCTACTTTTTAAAATGAAATTCAACGAGCCAAATATTCGGTCAAAGACCGATTGAAAAAAAATGAAATTCTGACATCTGTATAATTGTATAATTATAATTTTAAGTGAATTTGGATATGGGTTTTGCCTGAAATAAAAATCATTTTTTTTCATAAATTAGTCTAAATTCAATAAATAAATAAGACCCCATCACCTCAAAAAAAAGTTCGATCTTTTAAAAGTCGTAGAACATCAAAATTACGCCTAGACGTCTTTTCGTATAATAAACCGGGATTTACGTTGGTAAAACCGCGGGGCTCAGCTAGTGACCAATAAAATATAGAATAAAATACTAAGTTTACCCCGCGCTCTTGTTTGCGCACAAATATTATCTAACATAAGTATCCGTGAGTGCGTAAGTACTCGCTTACATAAAAATCAAATAATTTTTCTCTTACCTATTATAGAAAACCATTCTCGTTCACAGCGTAGGTAGCTTTCATAAACAAACTGTTTGCTTTCATTTCTTGTTTACATAGACGAATATCTAGCGACAAGGCACCCGCGTATAAACGGCGCAAACGTGGCGCAAGCACCGCCAAGCCTTCGCCAGATGTGGCGATGAATAATAAAAATTTTGGCATAAAGCTAAGGGAGAAATACTTCTGAAACGTTAAATGTGGTGCGAATTTTCACATTGATCTGCAGAAGAAATTATATTATTTTTTGCAGAAGAAATTATGTAGGTAGTACATTTTTTATTATACGGGCAGTTTTTCCACAATTAGACCTTCATAGTTGAGTCCATTTTGCGAGAAGATAGAGAAGAAGTAGGGTTGCCCAGCTATACTACCCTCTCAGCTTAGTTGATCGTGTCCATCGAAAATAACTTATCAAGACGTCTGGAGCCACCTAATCTGCGAATGACATCACGTTTTTCTTCACTGTAAGAGCAATTAATGTAAGAGAACTGTAAGAGTAATTAAAAATGTTGATTAGCAAAATACATTTTTCGTAAAAAAAATCGATTGTTGCACGGCTGGTCAGGGTTCAGCAATTTTTGATGAAAGTCGAGATCAACACCGCTCTGCTAGCAAAAGTGATGAATTTTTATAAATGAAATAATGCTTAGAAAAATATTATAAAATATGACACTAACTTAATAATTCCACTTGCCAAAGAAAGTTATTTAAGTTAATTTAAATAATTAATCGGATAGTACAATCCATTTGTAAGTAAAGTGTTACTTATCTATGTTAGTTATCCTAAAATAATGTTCAAAAGTAATTATAAAAATAATTAAATTCAAATTTTCTATTAAATTTGTGATCTTTGTAGTAGTAACGTATTAACAAACATATTAGGTATGCATTCTATTCCAATGTCTAATTATAGGACAGTCTAGAGTGTAGACTTCATCCCACTCTAGACTGGCCTATAATTAATTCTGTTCTATAACTATTTCCGCAAAAAAAACAACAAAAAAGTTTATCTTTTAAAATAATTTACATTACCTTTTTTTGCATGATATACTACTCCATATACTTGTTTTTCTTTTGTAAATATATACTTATAATACATAGAAACAAGTAGATCACAGACAAAAATCTAAGCATAAATACATGTCTGAGGCATGTATTTATGCTTAATGATCGGCGTTTTGTTGACGGGTTTTGTTGATTAATGACAGGAATCGATCCCGCAACCCTGTGTTTGGCAGTCCGGCATGGTGACCATTGTGCCAAATGGGTCTATTGGACTTGAAAAAATATAAAAAGTCAACTTGACCTGACCTTTGTTACCTTTCAGTTTAAGTTCAACTGCAGAGCCTGCACAAGTGGCTGTGGCACTTAAACTTAATTACGGTTGAGTTACTTAAAAAATGAAACTTAAAACATTTTCAGGTGCTTAATCGCTTTAGGGCCTTACAGCTTAACGACCAACTGTGTTATGTAAGTCTGTCCAGATTTTAATTACTTAAGTGGGTACTATAGAAAAAAATGTTTAAGTAAGTTTCGTATTTCTTAAGAGAGTTACATACCGCGCTATGCTATAATTATTCTGCTATGGAACGAAAATTCCATTAAAAACGTAGTTGGAATGTGATCGTCTTAATTGGTACATATCTTATTTGTTACTTTAAGTATTACTAAAATATATAATTGTTGAACTGATTCCTCCACATCGTTGTTGAAAGGACGCGAGCCTAAAACGCTTGCAGCAGTATCATGCTACGAATGGCAATGCCTATCCTATGGGCCCAACAGCTACCCAGTCTTTTCTCTACCAGACACACAGATAACAAAAATAATTAAGTAAGTATTTTGACTTAAGTTTATTTTTCTGTAAATATTATGATTTCCGACTCGGTGAATTTCTATAAATACATCTATAACAAATTGTCAAAAGTTATACGCCAAGTTGGTCAACTTTTTACTTAGTAGGTATACCTAAAAATACAATCAAAGTTTCCATTTTCTTTCGTAAACAAGGTTAAATTTACCTTTCAATTTTGATAAACACGGCTGGATAAGATTCCTGGAACACAAATAGAAACACAACTCTTAAATCAAGTGCCCATTCAAGTGATAATTTAAATTGAAACCACTGTAATATTGCTTTTGATTATTCCATTAGCAAACAGTAAATCATTGGAAATTTATGTAAAATCCCCAACTCTGTTTCAAATCGGTATTAATACTCGTGAGAAAAAGATGATTTGCGCGACTTCGTTTCCCCACTAAGCTCATTGAATTTCTCTTTTTCATGTAACATCATTTTAAAAGCGGTCGTTGATTGAAAAAATATCTTTTAATTTGTTCGGGATCTTAATTTTTAGGCTCAGTATCTATCAATTAAAGTGAAACGTAGTGAAAAAATTCGAATTCTCAAATATAATTTACTGTAACTTATTTAATTTGCGCAAAGATGCCTGATCAGATGCAGAAAATGATGATGAAATTCTTTGAAATTTTCTTAATTTATCTACATATACAATTTGCAACAAAAACTCTGTAATACCTTACCTGTTACTATGTAGGTATCACCACCGGACCTTACAAAAAATATTGAGAACAATCAAGGGAATAGGCTCTAATTTACACAGAGTTTTGTAATGTTTTGAAAATGTGACAACACCAATTTTATTTATTGCATTAATGACCCGCTGTAAATCATGGTACTACCACATCTCACACAAATCTCTAAATTTTCAGTCAATAAGAGATTTTTCCGTAACTTTAGGTTTAAATAATTACTATTAACATCCTACTATCCTACTAATATTATATATGTGAAAGTTTGTGTGTGTGTGTGTGTATGTATGTTTGTTACTCCTTCACACAAAAACTACTGGACCGATTGCGATGAAACTCGGTATGTAAATAGCTGGAGCTAAATTAACATATAAGCTAACGTCTAAGGCAATACTAAGAAAAATATAAGATACTAGCTGCGCCCCGCGGTTTTACCCGTGTAAGTCCCGATCTCGTAAGAACATGGGGTATGCTCGCGTTCCGCTCGTGCGTCATAAACCGCCTCTATGCAATAATCAATTTACCACACTTGTATCCTAATGTACTATACATTATGGAAAGTTGAGTTTAACAAAACCGAGAAAGTAGAACATAAAATTATATTTGTACCATTTTACAAATAGCGAAATGTTCCCGGTACTGTCAGTTGACAGGAATTAATGTCACTCGCGAACTGCTCGCGAAACTAAATGCAGGCAGGAGATAGCTGTATCCTTCCTATTACGTTGTTATATTTATATCCAGTTGAAAATAATATTTATTTTTAACATTATCGTCCTTTAATGTCCCCATATCACACCCATATAATGGGGACAGAGTCAATGGGGACAGCAGGCACCCTCTAATATCGTCAATGTAGGTAAATAAGTTCGACGAAAACCTTACTTTATAAGAATTCCAAATTGAGAAACAGTTTAAAAATGTCTACTTAGTGCTCTTCCCAAAATTATGCCGTCTTTGTTACAAACATTAGAAAACTCCTCATTTCAGTAATTCAAATAAAATTTCGAGTATGTTACCCTATGTAATTTAGCTTTGTACAACAGTAACAGACAGAAGGCCAGTTATTATTTTATCTCGTGCATGACAAAGGTACGAAAATTAATGTGCTGTTACAGAGACCTATCTCACCAGCCGCAATCCCAAGGTATCCATAATTAAAATCTAGTTAGCCAACGAAAGGCAGTACGGGAACTATCGCCTTCCACCACCTAACTTCACAAATGGAATTTAACAATTCACAGCATAAGTTGAACAAGAGACGTGAAAACATAACTGCGTATGAGAAAGCCATGTAGGAATAATACGACAACTTTGTCGCGGTACCCATTGTTTCACATTGTATCTCCAACTGTAACCGGAGAAATTCCTATTTCGTATATGAGAATTTGGAAAATTAACATTATATGGATTGTTCTAAGAAACTTTTGTATAATTGCTCGTATAACGGGAAAAGGGCTGCGAAATACGGAGAATTTAGATACTATACTCAAACAATTGCAATATTTACTAAGGTAGATACCAGATCATAATTAAAAACTCTCTAAATTGTTTTATTAAAAAAATAGCTTTTGCCCGCGACTTCGTCCGCGTAGACGACTTCTACGCAGATAAAGTCGCGGCCTTACAAACTTTGCCCTCCTTTTTCACCCCCTTATTTCAGAAAATCCTTTCTTATGATTTTCTGAAATACTGCCTACGTCATACAAAGAATACACCCTCCAAGTTTCAGGTCTCTACGATCAGTGGTTTAGGCTGTGCGTTGATCCGTCAGTCAGTCATTCAGGACAAAGCATTTTTTTAGAAGATATGCAATTTTAAGGTAAGTTTTTAGTTCTAAAGATTGTTTAGTAAATGTTTGGCGAACTATATTTAAATTACTGTCTCCGAAATATGAAATTCAAATCTAGCGGAGATGCATGCACCTCAAGTAAGTCGTTACAAACTCGTTTAGTTACCTACAGTGCAATGCAAGCAAGTGCCTTCACTCGGCTTCGTTTATTTACTACTCACCAGAGCGCTAGTGCCTTCATGTGGTGTATAACTTGCATGTTTGTGAGATAAGGAAGCACATAAAGCGCAGGCAGCTAGCTAGTTACATCTTCATGTTATATAACTACATTGTCACTTACTTATATTAAATTCTTGATGTAAGTAATTTTGCTTATCTATCACTTTTATTTTAATTAAATACACAAATGTCATAATTAAAGTACTCACAAGTTACAAACACTAAATTAATATATTATACGAACTAAAATAAAATCTATCTATATATATAAAAGGGAAAATCACTGACTCACTCACTCACTCATCACGAAATCTCAGAAACTACAAGTGCTAGGAGTCTCAAATTTTGCATGGGAGTTCCTTTTGTGACGTAGGTGCTCACTAAGACGGGATTTTGCGAAATTCAACCCCTAAGGGGGGCAAATGGGGGGTGGAAGTTTGTATGAATGTTTGATTTTTTTAATGTAGAATATAGCCTTGCGAAGCCGGGGCGGGTCACTATAACAAATAAAAGACATCCTCAAGCGCGTCTCCCCGAGGCATCGTTCAGAGGGTTGGCCACATATACCTAATAATTATCTAGATTTTTGGAGATCTATTTTATGTATTTCTTTTCAGTGGATTATGATTATTCGTTATGTTTTCAAGTGCTTTTCTTATTTTTTAGAACGAGGGTGTAGAAGTATTGTTTAATTTAATATTATTCTTAGTACGGTCAGCAAAGGACTGAGGGTAGCAGGTGCATATTTTAAAGTTTAATTTAATTAATAACGGTTTAGTAATTGTTGATTATTTTGCATGATATCACTAAAGCTTTCGAAGTGTTAGTTATTTCAAGCTGGATAACCAAAAATTATTGAACCGTCATTAAGAAAATTAAAACTTTAAAATATGCACCTGGTCCCCCCCCCTCAGTCCTTTGCTGATTGTACAAATATTTTTATTTAAGGTTCTAAGTATAATTTTTCTTCCTTTTAATTCATACATATTAAATATAGCTGCGCCCCGCAGTTTTACCCACGTAAGTCTCGATCCCGTGGGACTATCGGGATAAAAAGTAGCTTATGTGTTAATCTAGGTCTCCAGCTATCTAGATACCGAGTCATCGCAATCGGTCCAGTAGTTTTAGCGTGAAGGAGTAACAAACATACACACACACACACACACGCACACACAAACTTTCACATTTATAATATTAGTAGGATAGTATGTGTTGCGCTTTGAAATGCTGGATGGAGCCAATATGGGTCGTCAATAGAAAAATATTTTCGTAGAAGTGAATTATTTTTCGACTTTTTTCATGCTATTTGTATCATCATTTTCCGTCAAATATCAGAAACGATTTCCTTTATAGGCACGAACAACTATATTTCCATTTTGAAATGTCGGCCTGGAGCAGGCTCAAGTGTTCTGTCAGAATATTTGAATATTTTAACATCGACGCCGAAGCAAAAATAAAATATGAATTTTTATTTTGGCGATGAGCGTTTCGATAGAAAGTCATTCGATTCGGGTTAAAGGGGATATTACAAAGAAAAGATTTATTGGTAACTAGCTGTTGCCCGCGACTTCGTTTGCGATGTGGTTTTGGGTTATATAGAATACCTAGTATTTTTCGGCATAGATACAATTTATCATTCGGTGTAAGTTATAAAACAAAATAGGTAGTTACATTGTTTTTAAACTATATTTTTAATTGATTTGGCGAAGGCACTTTACTTACTCATACTCCGAAAGTAGGTCTAAAGATGCCTGAAGAGCGTGTAGAAAGAAAAACTTTCAGCCCTAGGGAAAATCGCTTTCACTGACAGCTGTCATGTCAAATTATGGCTTCGCACGGCTCATCCATACTGCCAGAGTACTGACAGAGAGTACATAATAGGTTTTTTCTTAGTAATCGAATTCAGGTAGATATATTTAGTTCAAGATATCTTATTTAATAGCGACGTATGACCATGCTGCGCCTCTGCCGGCGCCCTGTCAAGATGTTGCAGATGTGGCTTTATGCGACCGTGCGGTCAGTGTTGTTCCTTGAGTAAAAAAATACTGGCAGGAAATGCTTGCATTTTGAATGATTTTAATTAGTATTATCTTTTGTTATTTTATTATGTTTTTGTGTTAAGTTTAATCTGGTTTTTCATTTATGATTGTGTATTTTGTGTAAATAACATTTTCTAGACAAACCGTGTTACAAAAACTGTAATTTAAATCTACGGACTTCGCGTCATTACTCAGTGTTGGATAAACTAATTAATAAAAATCACTTCGGTAAGTACCGACGTATTTGAGTATTGAAAACATATTGAAAACAAACAGCAAAAACAAAAAAATCTACATAATCTATAACCTCTTTGGTCCCAACCTTGTAAGAGGATCAGGTAGTATGGAGTCTCTCATTCACTCTCGTTATTAGGAAGAATTTTATGTTTATTCGTAATGAAAAGCACAGTGTTTACCTCGGGTTTGTTTTGTTTACCCAAGGTGTGAAAGTCACTCATTTAGTCCCTCGAACTATTAGCGCCCTCGCTACGCTCGGGCGCCAAACTCCGTCTCGGGACTCAATGAGTGACTTTCACACCTTGGGTAACAATGTACTATTTTTGTTAATTTTTCACAAATAAAACATAATACACAACAATATGATAAGCTAAAACTAAGTCCAATTTCTATTCGCACAAATTTTTCAAAATACTTTGTCTTCCTAGTTATCTTTAGATTTTTGTAAATTAAAGAAAAAATAATTATCAACTACCTTTGTGTCTCGATTCATATTCTTCAATTAATCATATAAGAGGTTATTATAGTATTTATTACACCAACATCATGCAAATAATAATCTATTTTGGTGCAAATAATAATATACATTGTTTTTATTATCAAATAATAATATTAATGATTAAAAAGAAAGGCCATTGGACAGAACAAATACTAATATTTAAAATAACGCGATGCACATTGAGATCCTTACATATTGATAGCAGGCATTACGTTGAACAAAAAATGCTTTCACACCAAACATCTAAAGCATCTCGGAAACGGAGTATTTGAAGAAACGTGATGTCCTATGATTTCACAAAAGTGCACGGTGCTCTTTGAGACTCATACCTATCGATAGAGGGCATCGAACAAAAAAAACAAATAATAAAAACACCAACCCTCTAAAGCGTTTTCGATACAGAGTTTTTGAAGAAACGTGATGTTCCTTGATTTTCTAAGAGTGCGCGGTGACTTTATGCCAAAAATAATTGTGTAAAATTATGTTATGCCTAGTTTAGGTTTTTATGTCAAAACCGATTATTCCAAAACCTTTATGCCAAACTACAAAAGGACATTCAACTTCTAAAGCGAGACGTTTCGGAAATGGAATATTTAAAGAAAAATGATAACCTATAATTTTTCAAAAGTTTGCGGTTCACTTTGAGTCCCATACCTATCGAATATGACAAATAATGCCATCAAACAAAACCTATAAAGCGTTGGGCATAATTTATTCATCGGGTCTAAAATCACAGCGCAAAAAACATAACATAACATATATATAACCACGCTACCATACTGAATGTCCGGACCCCTTTTCCAATTTTCTAAATTCTTGACCAAAATACCCAGTTTTTTTATTAGGTAGCTGGCAGGCCTACGTAATTTTGGGAAAAAAATGATTTTTACAAATAACTACCTGTATATTTTTTAACCGACATCAAAAAAGGAGGAGGTTCTCAATTCGTCACGTATATATTTATTTTTTTATGTATGCTCGCTGATTACTCGTAAACTCTTGGAGCGATTTGGAAAATTCTTTTTTTGTTTTTACTATTTAAGGTTTCCGCTACTTGAACTCATAATTCAAACTATAGCAGGAGAAAAGCGCGATAGAAGTGTACCATCGGAGGTCTTCGGTAAAGGAGATCGGTAATATTATGTAGTAGTACCTCTTTGTACTAACCTCATTTTCAGTTTCACGTAGGTAGTATTAAATGCAAACTATTTGGTTTTATGACAGCTGTCATCTTGAGCGGAGGCATGTACTGCAGCCCTACCATGACTTTTTGAAGAACTCGAAAAAAAGAAACACTTTTTCGATCACTCTCTTGTCCGTTTGTCTGTCAGTGTGTCACTACCGATATTCTCAGAGACGGGTGGACCTAGTAAGTTGATTTTTAGGAAGTTTCATAGTAAATACTCAATATATTATGTTTAATCGAATACGTAAAAAACCCGTGGTAAGGGTACTGTTCCCTTCTGACGTTCGATTACGTTTTACCACGGAAAAATATTTCGATTTCACATTTTTTAAATGTTTTTTATCAAATATCTTAATTATTGTATTAAAGTTAAATTAAAACATACCCTAAATGTTATTCTGATATATTCTGAACATATTCGTGTGGACCTTGTTAAAATCTGTTCTGTAGTTTATGAGATTACCTGGTTCAAACAAACAAACAGACAGACAAACAGACAAACAGACAAACAGACAAACAGACAAACAGACAAACAGACAAAAATTCTAAAAACTACCCTATCGTGTTCAGCTTACGATTTTAAGGCGACCTGTGTATTTTTTTTCTGGATATCTTACAATTACAGATTTTTTGATGTCTAAAGATTTATTATATGTATAGATGTGTTTTATTTATAACAAATTGGTAGTCGATTCGTCGTGTTAAGTGTAGCGTGTGAGTTTGCGGGACGAAAACAATTTGAGCGCGCGCCCGCCACGTTGTTGGTCGGCCGTGCCTGCCGTCAGGGCTCGACCACTTTTATGGTGACCTCTGTACGTGGACTGAATCCAAACCGCAGAACATTAAAGCTGCAATAGGCATATTGCGCCAGCGTCCGTTACGTACTAAATTTGCAAACTTAACAACTTTTCTTTATTTAGAACCTTATTTAATTGAAGTTCACAATTTTATTACACTATTAATTAACGCGGGTGCGAGTTTGTAGAGCTGTGCTTGCTTATGTCATAACAGAGGTCTGTATAAACTAAAGAAAAATATGGTGAGAGTTAGTAATCCAAATTGTGGGACTGAGTGAGTGTATTAGGAGTTTATTCTTTAAAGCTTCTGGTATGGAAAATTGTATTCATATCGAGTGGTATCTAGGAACACGATTCATGAATTCAGCATTGTCAGTTGATGAGAAAATACATATACCTTTTTTTAGCTTAAGATGTTTGGAGCTTGTTTGACTCTTAAAATAATTGAATGGAATTATAAATAGGTAGATATTCGCATAGATTTCCAGCGTGCCAGTGACTTAATAATCCATATATTTACGAAATTTCAAAAATATTCAACTGCACTTTGCAAATTTCAAACAGACTACTGTTTTAATTAAAGGGAAAGGTGCATGTTGTTGACCGGACTATTTTACGATGGGGAGTTAACACCCACTGATTCGCCCATAGTTCATTTAAAAATCTTTTTTTGCTTTTAAAACCCTTTTAACCTTTTTTGCTGGGGGAAAACGTACTCAATTGTCCGCGAAAACGAATAAAAAAGTTATGCAATGCCACGCAAAACGGTAACTTTTGAAGGCTTTCGACAAACCGAAATTATTAAGGTTGCGACGTTTATCATCGTACGATCGATAGGTATAGTTTAAGAAACATTAGCAGTGAGTTAATTAACTAGGGTTTTCAGGGCCAATGGCAAATTCATGGGATATGGCTCTCCCCGCGGAACTACGCTCTCTCTCAATTGAAATGCGTCCAAGCAACGTTGCTATTTGTTGCTTTACGTAATATGTAAACAATTTTGCTTTACTTATAATATTTTATTAAGCATAAATATAGTTACTCAGGCAAAATAGCCACTTTAAAAGTAGCCACGGCTCCATTTATCGGCTCTACAGAGTTAAAACTGCCTTGAAGAATATGGGAGCTAATGAGCCATTTTATTAATTTTATTCTAAACAAATTTATTAACCGACAAAAAAATTCATGAAAATGAATAAAAAAATATAAAAACCAGTGATAAATATAGCAGCAGTTTCCGTGATAAAAATAATTTTTGATGTTGATTGATTATTAATTATTAAATTTGTTGATTTATAATATTTTTATTACGTCTATGGCCTTCTCAAACTAGGGCCGTCTCAGGCCAAAGCCCGTGGCATTTTGCCATTTAAATTACCTTTAGTTACGCTACTATACATTATGTATGTTGTAAATAGAGTATCGTGTCAATTGTTCGACTTACCTTCTTTACCGCACAAACGCGAAGGAAGCACTTAATTGCAATTCCAAGCTCGGAAACTACCTTCATCGACTGTAAACATATCAACAGTTCTTAAGTCATCGGATTAGAGTCACTTTTGCAATAAATAAGCGTAAAATGGACTTGTTTCTGAGACCAGAACGTTGCAGAGTTAAAATTGAACACATGGTGCCTGTCGTGCGCTTCGGTGACTTGATGGATGAAATGCCAATTGGAAGGAAATTTTAATGCATTTCTTGATGGGGAAAACATAGGTATCCATTTATAAATTGCTCGGTTTTGTTGTAAGTTGTTATTCGTGAATGGATATCTAAACGCTGCTAGTGCTGTTATTTTCATAGACACATGAAAATAGCAGCATTGTAGTGCGAATATGAGACGTATACTATAAATGTTTGATTTGTCAAATTGATACTAGTCGCGTCACTTGGTTCGCGCGACTAGGGCCTTCAATGGTGCAGAGCTTAATGTATGACGTGATAATAACTTTCCCGCTTAAAGTATCGTATGTGCGATGATGTTCCGATTTTTGTCGTGTACTTTCGTTGTTTTAATACGCTCTATACATTAAAATATGCTATCGTTGTGGCTAAATTAATTAAGAAAATTGTTATCATTAACAAATATCTATTTTTTCATATAATACTTTAAAATATTTGTAATATTGACCTTTGTGAGAGTGATGGAAAAAAACCCCATGAGTTTCTTGTGCCTTCTTCTCATTGGTGAGCGTGTTTCGCAGGCACACATCCTAACTTAGTTTTTAAGTCGTTTTTATGTGATCTGTGTACAAATGTATTAAGCATCGATATAAATATAAAAAAAATGACTTTGACTTACCCGACCACGCCGAAGCCAAAAGAAAAAATAAGTTTAAAAGTTAATACCCGATAAACCCAAAACGGGAACGACCCGACTAAATATCGTGCTCTTAAAAGTATGAATCAAGAAAATATTTAGTGGGCATAATATTTAGTCGTATGCCACCTGCTTATAATTAGTTAGCGATCCTTTGTGCAAGGTGGCATACGATCACGGCTAATTTCTATTCGTTAATTATGAAAAGTTTGTGCCACCGGTGATTAGTTTTGATCCGTTTAGTTTTCGACCATTTTACACTTATTTTCTTGTTACTGCTTAGAGTGCTATTGAAACGAAGTTCCTTATCGCGCGTTGCAAAAGGGGGCTAGACGGAAAAAATTAAGACCAAAAGTTGTAACGACACTTTTTGATTTTATTACAATTCCTTCACTAATTAATCGAAACGAACTTTGTTCCATCCGGGTGCCGGACACCTCTCAAGTTTGTTTTTTAAAAATTATTTTTTTAACTACTTATTGTGTCGTTTGAACGTAAGCCTAAAACGCAAGCTTATAAAAGCTTTTTGCGTGGTCGCTTAACTCCGACCAACATGCGTTGTATTACTCATCCATTTTCTTATTTTGACGTTTAGAATTTTGTATTTTGAATGTAAATCATGTTTCAGTCACTCATTTATCTCAATAAGGATTTTGTGTTGATCGTCTTTAGTAGGTACCTTGTAAAAGGGGAATTTGACAGCGTTTTGTTTAACAAATGTCTTTTACTCTCCCTCTTAAACTTCGATCAATAATGGAATCAAAATACAGAAACAATTGAGTACCTTATACTTCAAGACTTATACTTTGACCATGTTAATAAAATGATTTGCACGACTAATGTCAAAAAAGAAAAATGTCCAAAGCCAATTTCCTGAAGTCCCATTATAAAATGTCTAATTATATGCCTTCTTAAGGGGATCCTGCGGTCTGTCCATACAAACGAAGTCTACTGTTTCCTCCCTGGATAATGACACTAGCACAAATATTTTCGTGCCATAAAACCTATAACCATGACAATGCCCCTATGTTTTAGTTTTTTTCATTTTCTAAATATCATAGAAATTAAAATTAAAAAAAAAAACAAAAATAAATAAAAAACAAAACATTGGGGCATGGTCATGGCAGTTATAAGTTTTATGCAATAAAATTATTTGCTCTAGTGTCATTACCCAGGGAGAAAACAGTCGTCTACGTTTGTATGGAGAGAGCCCCCGGTACTCTTTCCTCTTACATTTTCGTGATAGTAAAACTATTTTTAAAGAGTTCTGTACCTCAAAAGGTAAAAAGGAACCCTTATAAGATCATTTTCTTGTCCGTCTGTCTGTCTGTCCGTGTGTCACCACCGATTTTCTCAGGAACGGCTAGGTCCACCCGTTGAAATTAATACCAGATACTGAGGTCTATAGTCCCTATTAGTTGTATAAAAATCAAGGATCCTAAATCAACAGGATGAAACGATATGGGTAAATTTACATTTTATTTAAAGAGATTAAATTCTGTAGAAAGAGTTATTGAAGAGAACATTTCAGAGGTCACATATCTACTTAATATAACAAATAAAGAATTCGGACACTACATTCAATTTCACATTTTAAAATTTACACACACACACATACCTACTTTACTTCTTGGGATAAGATTGGTTTTATATTATTATATTAATCATAGATCTTTTTGTTGCATACCTACCTACTTTGGCTGAGGCGACTGCAATAGATTGTTGTACATACGTATTTTTTGTAAAATCAAGGAAAGAGGTGCAACAGAATACCAGCGCTGTCCTTGTGCTGCACGGACAGCATAAAGCTGAGTTGCATCTCGTTCAAAAACCTTAAGTTAAAGTTTATAGTTTAATTTAGCTGTTTATTATTTTAAATATTTAGTTTTAATTTTAATAATGTACTTAGTAATGTAATTATATAGAAACTTGTTATTATTTTTAAGGGTTGTTGAATAAATCAGTTTTCTTTCTTCTTTCTTTTCTTTCTTAATCGAAAGAACGATTGCATGCAGCGCCATTTTGCAAGCCGGCTTGTGTTGAAACCATTTGACAATGGATACAAGAAGTATACAAGTTAGTTAAGTAGATTTTTTTAAATGGTTTTTATATATCGAATCCATAAGATGTTGTGATTCAGTACATCTATACTTATATTATAAAGCTGAAGAGTTTGTTTGTTTGTTTGAACGCGCTAATCTCAGGAACTACTGGTTCGAATTGAAATAATTATTTTTGTGTTGGATAGTCCATTTATCGAGGAAGGCTATAGGCTACTTTTTATCCTGATATTCCCACGGGCTCGGAATATATTATAAAGCTGAAGAGTTTGTTGGTTTGTTTGAACGCGCTAATCTCAGGAACTACTAGTTCGAATTGAAAAATTATTTTTGTGTTGGATAGTCCATTTATCGAGGAAGGCTATAGGCTACTTTTTATCCCGATATTCCCACGGGATCGGGAGTTACGCGGGTGTAACTGCGGAGCGCTACTAGTATACTAATATTCGTATATCTTTTGTCAATACATACACAAACAAATATCAAATATTTGTACATAAATATTTATTTAAGGTATGAATCAAACCTATAACCTTCTGCGTCACATGAAACAAGGTGAATGAAGAATCGAAGTTAACTCATTGAATAAAACTCACACACAACTCTGAAAACCTTTAAAGCAACAATCACCGAACATATTTCTTTTTTATGCGACCGTTATATTTTTATTCGTGACGAGAGCTCCGCTGTGCTGTAATGCAATTTTGCATAGCAGAGTGTTTTAGAAGTTATTGCTGTTTTAAGAGTAAAGCTTTGAACATTTTCTGAGTGATTTCGTGTTTTTTGGGCTTGTCACCGAGTTATGATTTTGTTTTAAAATTTCGAACTAAAAGTTGAAAGTACAATTCAGCTAATCGATTGTTAATTTGCCTAACCTAACATTTAGTATAAAGTAAGTACAAAGTTTCGGAAATTACCACTAAAATCGACTTAAAAAAATCCATCGTTAGATCTTTTTGCACTTTAAAGTCCATTTTATCCCTTGCTAAGAGTAAAGCTTTGTACATTTTCTGAGTGATTTCGTGTTTTTTTGGTCTTGTCACCCAGTTCTAATTTTGTTTTAAAATTTCGAACTATAAGTTGAGAGTACAATTTAGCTAATCGATTGTTAATTTGCCTTCAAACGTAACGGAGTATAATCATTTAGTCTCCAAGTACAAAGATTCGCCAAAATCCACTAAAAATCCTACCGTAAAAAATCTATCGATGGATTTTTTCCACTTTTATGCCGATTTTATTTTTTGATTTGCAATGTTTTCACTTAGGTATAGGCAAATATTTTACGTCAAAAATAAGTTCATATTTTGGGCATTACCCACTAAGATCTATCGATGGATCTAGTTACACGTTTATGCCGATTTTATTCAACAAATAGACTATAAGTACATCTACCTACCCTGCACCTGAGTGAGTAAATGAGGGATGTACACCTAAGATAAACCTCGTGTGGTTTAATAGGTGTTTATATTTTGTATTTATGTTTATTCTTATTTAATTAAATAAAAAAAAACCTTGATTCGCAAAAGTTTCACTTAGATATAGGAAAATATTTTATGTCAAAAATAAGTACAAAGTTTCGAAAAGATCTAGTTGCACTTTTATGCCGATTTTATTCCTTGATTCGCAAAGTTTTCACTTAGCTATAGGCAAATATTTTACGTCAAAAATAAGTACAAAGTTTCTGCAAGATCCACGTTAGATTTTTACAGTAGATTTTATCCACTGTAAAAATCTATCGATAAATCTTTTTGCACTTTAAAGTTCATTTTATTCCAAATAGTTTATATAAAAATATTTTATGTCAAAAATCACGTGCAACAACTTTCAGCAACCTATTTTAAGGTGTATTTCAAATATTACAGAGCTTTCACGTCGCAGAGTCAACTGAAAAGAATTATCTGCCCCTGTCTTATAAAAGTAATCGCAGTAAGAGCCCAGATACACTTCTAGCTGGAGTAATAAACAAAAAATGTCGAAATAAAACCAGAAACTATACGCACTACTGAACTGAAAACTGGATTCGAGTGAAGTGTTCGTACTTATACCATTAAACTCGTACTGCTGGAAATTAAAAATGTTTTTAATTCAAACCGGGATCACACACTATTAACTATGAAAGTTAAAAGCTACATTATATACATATAATATGGAGCGATGTTGACCTAGTGGTAGATACCTCGACTTTCATCCCGAAAGTACTGAATCCCAGCCGGCCACCAATGGATTTTTGTAAGGAAATTTTTTTGTTGGCTAATATGACGTTAATTGACACTCCTCTTACGGTGAAGGAAAACGCCGTGATGAAACGAGCTGCTTAGTTGGCTCCAGACGTATGGACCAGTTCTTTCCTCGCGTGTACAAGTATAAGTAATGCAAGTACTTAGGTTCAACGCAACTATACCTACTAAAAACTAATTACACTAAAAATGCTATAAAGTTTTTATATTATAAACAAAACATCTTTGCGTAAATCAAAACTGTTCCTGAAACTTTAAACATCGCACTTAACGTGCATATTAAATTTATTAATCATCTAATTAAATCTGCTAAAGTCATTAGCTGTGAGTTATATCCCACAATATCAATACAGTTTCAATTAAAGGACTTTGTTTACGAGCAACGAGACGCTTTGTAAATCACGACTGCGTCTGGTGATCCTTGGCTCTCTCATTAATAAACAAAATAGGGACAACCAGGGAATGGCAACCTCTTCATTTTACGACCTACGTTACTAAGTAATAAGTTTGCGCAAACTTGGATGTTATGCTTCAAATTTGTATGACAGTGTTTCTTGTGAAGTTTTTTAATCAGAGTCAGTTTATGATATTGCTCGTAGATCTGGACTTTGTCAGAGTATCAGTGGTAGGGCTTTTGGAGCTATTCGGTTTAAATGAGAGGTTATTACAGTGCGAGGCGATAGTAATATAAAAAGTTAAATTAAATTTGTTTTACGATCAACCATCTTGTTTTTTTTCGAATGTTCTGTACCTACGAATGTTTGATGAAAAGTTGCGACATTTACAACGTTTGTTTTATTAATATTGTCCCAGCATACGGCTGCTGTGATTTCAGTAAGAATCGTAAACTGCAAATTGCGATCTAAACAAGGGGTTAATAGTTCGTTTTCGAGACAAAATTGTGAATACATTGTTAAGTGAGCTTATAAAATTGTAATGCAGTCGAATTCGTTTTGGCGCACGCGGGTCGACTTCGTGAAACGGCGGGAAACTTCGGCGCGTGAATTTTTATGAGTGTCGCCATCGCATGAGTCACGGGGGAACCGTGGCTTTTGAAACGACTGCTAGTCAAAGAGAAATGGAGATTTCCCAGTTACAAATGTAGAAGCAGTAGCTGGCTGTATTTCTTCGCGGATTACTTTCTCGAAAGCACACTTGTAACGCCACGCCGGAATTTTTATTACCCACGACTCCCAAAGGTACAGTTTTGTGACAGAGATACATTGGAATCATTACGTTTTGTGGCGACCGTACGCGTTACTCCGAAATATGAGTTTAAATAAAGCTCCGACCATAGAGCATGTCCTCGTACAGGATCCATAGTACCACCTTCACGCATAACAAATTTTTACTACATGTTAATATGACGATATGTTAACATTGTTCTGACGGTTTACGACACCGGCTCGACTCGACATTGTGTCATATTTTATTTCTTGTATTAACTGTTTGTTCTATTTAAATACTTCATTGTATTTTGTTTAAAATTAGTGAAATTTTATTAGTCATTTCGTAGACACCCACGTTAGGTACGAAACGG
Organism: Idaea straminata; assembly: GCA_951213275.1. Lineage (NCBI taxonomy): Eukaryota > Metazoa > Arthropoda > Insecta > Lepidoptera > Geometridae > Idaea > Idaea straminata. The sequence goes on from OX577850.1 coordinate 7,300,647, forward strand.
TTATAATTAGAGGCCCATACCCGGTTAATTCACTCTCGGGTCAGGTTCAGAATAATCCCTTACGTTTGATATACAGTGTTACAAAAACTTTGTAATCCCTCTTAGGTACTCTTACTAGAATATCTATACATATAAAACGACTGACTGACAGATCAACGCACAGCCTAAACCGCTGATCGTAGAGACCTAAAATTTGGAAGGTGTGTTCTTTGTGTGACTTAGGCTTCCGATAAGAAAGGATTTTCCGAAATTTTCCCTTATGGTGTGAAAAAGGGGGCAATTTTTGTATGAGACAACGAGATTTCTTGGTCCATTTTCGACTTCTACGCGGATGAAGTCGCGGGCAACAGCTAGTCTATACATATAAAATGCTTTGTTCTGACTGACTAACTGACGGTTCAACGCATAGCTAAAGCCGCTGATCATAGAGACCTGAAACTCGGAGGGTCTGTTTTTTTTATGATGTAGGCATCCGATTAGAAAGGTTTTCCGATATTCTACCCCTTAAGGTGTGAAAAAGGAGGGCAAAGTTTGTATGAGACAACTTATTTCCTTAGTCCAATCTAATTATACGCGTGCAAAGTCGTGGGCAAATGCTAGTTAACAATCTATAGAACAACAACACAACATACTTGGCTACAGAGGTTGTCAGTACTTTACTGATTTCTTCTCTTGTCGCAACCTTTTTAAACTTTTGTTTGTACAGTATGCGTCATAAATCCATTAATAATAATACTATAAACAAGTATTGTACTTATGACCTTCTTCTAACAGACGTTACACACAAACATAAATACTTGAATTAAAAGTAAGTACTCAGCGTGATTTTTATTTTTAACATGTTATCTATATAAGGTATAAGCCGCCACCCGCCACACCAACCGACGTGGGTTCGATGCGCAGGTTACGTTGTTATAATGTTCAACTAGTGCTGCACGGGATTGTAAACGTTACGGTGCGGTGCTAGTGTAGTTTTAAACGTTGATTGTACAAGCGTATAGATTTAAAAAAATTGTAAATTGTTGATTCCTTTGTCAATTACGAAAACTAATATTCACGTATGTATTTCTATGTTTTTACTCATTAAAGTAAGTAAGAATTGTTTTAGGTAGATAGCAACAGCATCATCCAATTGGCTATCAATCAAACCATAACGTAAACAAAGTTTCACGAAGTTCCCATTATAAATTTGAGTCCATCGTTTATATCAAGTAGGTGTATCTGAGTTACTATATTCTACTGTATGTGACAAGATGAAGAAAAAGTTCACATCCGATCCAGGAGTCCGGGATGCATGCGTATACGTCAAATGTTGGGGGTTTTTCTGACCATAAACTGCAAAAATTGCTACAAGCTTTTCTTTGTCTTGTCATTTTCAGGGGAACATAGAACTGTTTACCGGTCCGGCAGCGCCATGTGTTAATATCTGTCAAATGTAGTTGGTTTTGCTGTCCATCATGAATCAAGATTGGAACAAGCTTTTTCTTTTGTCTTGAAATTTCCAGAGGAACATAAAGCATATAATTGCACCGGTCTGTAACTCCGGGGTGCGTATATAATGTCAAATGTTGTTGATTTTATTGACCACGCGTAGAAGTCGAAAATAGACGAAGTAATCACTTGTCCTATACAAACTTTGCCCCCCTTTTTTACACCATAAGGGGTAATATTTCGGAAAATCCTTTCTAATCGGATGCCTAAGTCACAAAAAGAACACACCTTGAAAATTTTAGGTATCTACGATCAGCGGTTTAGGCTGTGCGTTGATCCGTTAGTCAGTCAGGACAAAGCATTTTATATGTATAGAAGAAGATGAACCGCAAAAATTGCTACAAATATTTTCTTTGTCTTGTCACCTCCATTGAAACATGTATCTCACTGTTATAAGTACCTACGTAGTAACAGCCAACCGGCTCTTGTTTTATTAAGGCCTGATGAAAACTTTACATCATCATATTTTCTGGATCGTTCAACTAAATTAAAGGTAATTTATATCCCTTAACAGACGGTGCCTCACTTTATTAAACAAATAAAGTAATGAATTGGTCCGCTCTCATAAACAAAACGTGCTTGAATTTGAAACTTTATCGTTTGACTGTTTAAAGACACGGCACGCTCGTAAATTTTATATTCCTAGTTTCAATTTTCATATTTCAACGGTGAGTGGTTATATATTTTTGCAAAGATTGGAAACGAATTTGGAAAATGTAGATGGAAACGGGTAATAGTTCTATTTTAAACTTTAAGTATTCGTCTTTGTAATTTACTATCCGTTTTTTCAACAATCAAGGATTTGAGGAAACCATGCGGTTTAAAGTAGGTGTGTAAACTTGATATTCAAAGACCTTTACACGTATCGTATTGAGTTTCCAAAAAACTAAGAGATATAACTGGAACGTGCACAAGTAGCCAATACATGAGCTACGGTCCTTATGTAGGACGCTTTCCTAGAAGATACCTATATGCTCGTGAATCAAATACCTCCAAATAAACGGGGGAAGACAGCAGTGGAACAACCGACCCGTCCTCCTTTTGTGGCTGCACCGGCCCTACGTAATGGAACACTGACTAGATAATCTGTTAGGAAGCTGAAACATGAATCTAGACGTATTAAATTACAATTCGTACAAACAAATCATTGTTAAAGTGCTCTAAAATGTGTAACGTCGTGATGAAAACCACAACGGGTGTATATGACTGATATACTGTCGAGTGATGAGATTTGATTTGTAGCGTAGCATTATGTGACATGCCTTTTAGACGAAGATTTAGAAATTAAACTAGATAAGATTCATCCTACTTTCTTCTAATATAGCTGGAGATCTGGATTAACACATAGACTTTTTTATCCCAATATTCCCACGGGATCGGGACTTACGCAGGTGATACCGCGGGGCGCTCTCTCTCTCTCTGTAGTCGGCCCCTCATGACTGAGGATCGTGGTCATCATTAGGTGGTCTGCATTTGGATCGGATGATCTGTCTCCAACGGCTTCTGTCCATCGCATCTCTTACAGTGTTATGATACTTGACGGCTGATGAGTCCCTAATGTGATCCATCCATCTGGTTGGGGATCGGCCTCGAGAGCGTTTTCCATCTGTGTTCCCAACCACGATGAGTTTCTCCAGGTTCTCATCGCCCCTCCGCATAACGTGACTGAAATATGCCAGTATGCGTTGGCGGCAACGCGTGGCAAAACGTGGACAGGCGCGTCTTCACTTTGAGCTCGATACGTTGGTGCGTTTGGCGGGCCCCGGTATTCTCAACATTCGCCTCCAGCACCACATCTCGAACGCATCGATCTTTGCTCTGTCTCGAGCCAGTATGGTCCAGGTTTCCACTCCATATAGGAAAATAGGGAATATCAACGCTCTATGCCTACGTCTGTCTTTCCTGACGTGTACAATCTGGGGGTCTTCAAGTCACGAGTGAATAGGTATCTTCTAGGAAAGCGTGCTACATCTTAGGCCGCATCGTCACCACCCACATCGGGCTCGTGTAATAGTGGTCAAACGCTGACCTGTTCTGTAAAATCTGTAAAAAAAAAGAATATATAATAGTGATTTTTTTAGCAATTTTTTGGATTCAACAGTGTTTTTTTCATAAGTTAATGAGGTAAAAACAGATAGATCGATGAATGCCTATTGATTTATTTAGATAAATATTATGTCTTATACTTCCCTGGTTTATATTCGGTAGCTACCTAAATGCACCTTACTACATAATTTGACGCTCCTGTGCTTTTTATGAGCACTTAAACATGATTCAGCTAGGGTGCAACAAAATTTAATACTTTAAACTTTACACTTGGAACTGCTGCAATCAATCTACAACTAGGTAAATAACGATATAAATTACCTTTATTTTAAATTGATGAACTAATTTATAAAGAATAGGTGAAACCTATAGTAAAACTATAATTTTTAGAGAATAGGTTATACCTATTCTTTATAAATTAGTTCATTGGCTGGTTTATTTAAAAAAAAGCTATTGCATCGTGCGAGCTTCGTATAGTCGTACCATATACATACACGTTAAGCGAACGCTCGGCCGAGCTACATTGTAGGCAGAGTGGGGGGTGTTAGGTTTTATTTTCGTTACGGATTTTTTTGATTCGGTCGCCGCGCTCAAAGCCCGCTATAAAAGCTTAATAAACCAGCCAAGTGCGAGTCGGACTCGCTCACGAAGGGTACCATATTGTATGGAAGCTCCACTTAATTTTTGTTTTGTTTTAAGAATCTTTTGTAATTGTGTGTTAACACGTGTGCTTTGATCATTACATCTCGGCGCGCTATAGACGCACTCGCGTTCCATAAACCGCCTCTATGCAATGATCAATTTACCACACTTGTATCGCAATGTACTATGTATTTTTCTAATTTAATTTGAATTTATAACTGACTAGTTGCGCCCCGCGGTTTCATCCGCGTTAGTCCCGATCCCGTGGGAATATCGGGATAAAAAGTAAAAAGCCTTTGTGTTAATCCAGGTCTCCAGCTATCTATATACCAAGTTTGAACGCAATCGGTCCAGTAGTTTTTGCGGAAAGGAGTAACAAACATTTACACACACACATTAGTAGGATTGTTTTATTGAGAATGACTTTTTTCTTTCTGATGTAAAAAAATGCAATTATAATCAAGCTTTTTATGTACCTCTAATGTGAACGGTCGGTGAGTCTGTACTCTGTTTTCACACCCTAAATAAATTCACGGACTAAAATAACAAATTTATATTAAAATCGTGTTCATAGTAGCGTGAAATTAAAAATATAAATATCGTGAGACAGCACAGCTGTTTGTAATCCGAAGCATCGAAAGTATGTAGGTATAGCCACCGACACTGTCAAAGTTAACCGCGAAACATTGTCACTTTTATAAACAAAATAAAGTAGTTAGCTCGCTAGTGGCTCGCTACAAGCCAAGGACCCACTGGTTCTATGCTTTAAGCCTTATACTATAAGCTTTTTTAATATCCTTTTTTCCTTATAGTACTTATAAGGGAAAAAAGCACTTTAACTTTGTTTGTGAATAGTCACAAGCAAAGTAAAAAAGCACTTACGTACGTACTTAATTTTCGTCTTATTGTCTATCTGTCTACTGAAGTAAGAATATTCATATAAAGTAAAACCTAAACCTCTAAACATATGCACTGAATTCAACTAAATTAATTAAAAAAAATTAAAAAATGGGCATCATTTTTAAGCTATTGCATAGCTTTTATCGCGGGCTTTGAGCGCGGCGACCGAATTATGAAATTTCGTAACGAAAATAGAACCTAACACCCCCCGCTCCGCCTATCATGTAGCTCGGCCGAGTGTTCGCTTAACGTGTATGTATATGGTACGACTGTACGAAGCTCGCACGATGCAATAGCTTTACCGCGGCAGTCCCCGAGTGCCACACGTTTTTTAAGCTATTGCATTGCTTTTTTATTTTATTTATACTTATCGCAAATCACTAGTAGGTCTCCATACTTCTTTTGATGTTTAAAAGATTGTTTTACTATTTGTGAATGGAATAATTTAGTAAATGTTAATTGGTATCAGTATTTGGTATTTTTTACCAACAATAATATAAAATATATATATTTAAGTACCATCAATTATTATAATTTCGGTCTGTATAAAAGTCTGGGTTCGCTCTTTGAGGTATCGAAAGTAATTAATTATACTGACCTTTACGGGGTTCATACCAACGATCCCGAAGATTTGAATACAAAATGAATCAATGTGAATAAAGATCATTAATTACTGCAAGCTCCTTTCATAATATTTAGTCCGGAGTTAATAGTTAGAAAAAATCTAACGATCTCCATCATCATCAACATGATTTCACCATCATGCCACATACTTAGTATATCTGTACCAATTTTCGTAATATTGTCGTAAGGAAAAGGCAAAAAGCAATGGATTCAAGATATTATATTAGTTTCTATTGACGTCTGTCAGTTATTTCTGTCCCTGACATCATGCTGGCATCCAATAATAATATAGAAAGCTTTTACGAGTACTATTGTATTAGAAAAGTTATCATCTTTTCAGATAAATTATTCACGGTGATCCATTTATCAGACAAAGAACGAAATCATAGCTCGCGCGCGACAATATTTTTTTATCGAATTTTTCTAACTATTTCATTATTCTACTCAATTTAGTAGGTAATATCGCTTTCCACCCATTTGTGCAACTAATACTTTCTAGCTATTCCGCGTATTACTATACGCTTTGTGTATATTGTTGAAAGGGCAGTGTTCCATCAATAGTTATTAAAAAAATAAGTCTAGCAGTCTATGGTTCCTGGAAAAATTAATGTACCTACTGTGTGTAAAGATGTTTTGAATACAATATTTAAGTGGATTACAAGGATATTTTAATGAATAGATAAATACTAATTTAAATAGTATTCTATGTTCCTTGTTCGTTCTATTCCATTACAATAACCAAATAAATATCTCTACATTAAATATTTGGCTGAGACGGGAATCGAAACCGCACCTTCTGTTTCATAAATGCAATGTGCGTCAGTCCAATGCTCCACATAGCATCGACGGTCTAGTTCATTCGGTATCTATCACAGTATGGAACTTCACCCTGCTTCTGACTGGGACCTCTATATTTTAATATTTGATTAGGGATAGAGGCCGAATGTCCAAGATATTGTTTCAAACGATATTGAATTATCAAACAAATCTACAGATTGGGAATAATGCCAGTTGGCACTACGTCGAATTGAGTGGAAACTGAATAGTAGGTGGTTAGGCACTGTACGTAGGCAAATGTCTATCTATTGCCTATACTATATCAAATCATCATCTTTATACCCTTATCCCAATTTATTTGGGGTCGGTGCAGTATGTCCTCTTCTTCCATTCACTCCTATTAGTCGTCATCTCATCGTTAACATTCATCTCTCTCATGTCTTGTCTCACGCAGTCCATCCATCTTTTCTTAGGTCGTCCTCTTCCTCTCCATCCCTGTATATTCATACTCATCACTCTTTTAGTTACATGCGTCTCTTCTCATATATCGTGTTTAATCAAAAACTCTTGTTACACGCAGTTTCGTTCTCAGAATGACACTGTAATAAAAATTAACAGTATACTTTGCACTTATCACAGATATTAATTCAAAATAATTAGCTTTCTCTCGACCTTAAGCTTACACAATCTCAACTCATGAATCATTAAGCGGAGAGCACAACAAACCCGCGTTAACAATAACATTAACCTCGTTGAATAAATCATTGCATATTAATAGAACACCTTATGTAGTACGGGCTAATAAATGACACAATATATCAAGATGCATTAACGGTGCTGTGCCGCTGCAGGTATGGCGAGATTAAGTCTTGCGATGTATAGAACATCCCCACGTCTTGATTTATACTATGCACTATCCTAGGAACACACAGTGTAGTGTGTATGCTACTTTATTATGAATCATGAAACACAGTGCTCGTGTCACAGGCTTTATTGTGGAAATTTTAGCTTTAACTTGAACAGGATGATAAAAGATACCTACGTTGGTTATTAAGATTTGTTAAGGATAACATGCGTTTCATTTCAAGAATTTCTTGTTGTATTTCTAGGCTTTTGCGACTGACGACTTTAACGTAGGCATGCTAGACGTTCTGCAACATTCCTTATTGTTTTTGTGTTAGACCACTAATGTTCTGATATGATAAAATGTACAAAAAAAAAAGGCACGGGTCGGAAAAGTTTTTCTTCCATTGCCGTCTTTACTCGCAAGCCTCGAAGATCCTGTTTATTTGGGGATCTTTGAGTAACAAGCGTATCTTCTTGGAAAACATGCCCGCATAGACCGCATTGTCACTTACCATTGTGTAAATACGGTGATTAAACGCTGAACTATTTATTACTAAAAAAAAAACATTATAATATCCGTATTGCTCTCTCATCGCGATACGCTTATCTATACATATAATAAATCTGTAGACATAAAAAAATCTGTAATTGTAAGATATCCAGAAAAAAAAATACACAGGTCGTCTTAAAATCGTTAGCTGAACACGATAGGGTAGTTTTTAGAATTTTTGTCTGTTTGTTTGTCTGTTTGTCTGTTTGTCTGTTTGTTTGAACCAGGTAATCTCATAAACTACAGAACAGATTTTAACAAGGTCCACATGAATATGTTCAGAAAATATCAGATTAACATTTAGGGTATGTTTCAATTTAACTTTAATACAATAATTATGATATTAGATGAAAAAATATTAAAAAAATGTGAAATCGAAATATTTTTCCGTGGTAAAACTTAATCGAACGTCAGAAGGAAACAGTACTCTTACCACGACTTTTTTACGTATTCGATCTAACATACTATATTGAGTATTTACTATGAAACTTCCTAAAAATCAACTTACTAGGTCCACCCGTCTCTGAGAATATCGGTAGTGAAACACTGATAGACAGACGGACAAAAGAGTGATCTTATAAGGGTTTATATTTTCGAGTGCTTCAAAAAGTCATAGTAGGGGTACAGTACATGCCTCCGCTCAAGATGACAGCTGTCATGAAACCAAATAGTTTGCATTTAATACTACCTACGTCAAACTGAAAATGAGGTTAGTACAAAGAGATACTACTACATAATATTACCGATCTCCTTTACCGAAGACCTCTTCGATGTTACATTTCTATCGCGCTTTTCTCCTGCTATAGTTTGAATTATGAGTTCAAGTAGCGGAAACCTTAGATAGTAAAAACAAAAAAAGAATTTTACAAATCGCTCCAAGAGTTTACGAGTAATCAGCGAACATACATAAAATATATATATATACGTGACGAATTGAGAACCTCCTGCTTTTTTGATGTCGGTTAAAAATATACAGGTAGTTATTTGTAAAAATCTTTTTTTTTACCAAAATTACGTAGCCCTGCTAGCTACCTAATAAAAAAACTGGGTATTTTGGTCAAGAATTCAGAAAATTGGAAAAGATATGTTATGTGTTATGTTATGTTTTTTGCGCTGTGATTTTAGACCCGATAAATAAATAATGCCCAACGCTTTATAGGTTTTGTTTAATGGCATTATTTGTCATTTTCGATGGCTATGGCACTCAAAGTGAACCGCACACTTTTGAAAAATTATAGGTTATCATTTTTCTTTAAATATTCCGTTTCCAAAACGTCTCGCTTTAGAAGTTGAATGTCCTTTTGTAGTTTGGTATAAAGGTTTTGGAAAAATCGGTTTTGACATAAAAACCCTAAGCATAACATAATTTTACACAATTATTTTTGGCATAAAGTCACCGCGCACTCTTAGAAAATCAAGGAACATCACGTTTCTTTAAAAACCCTGTATCGAAATCGCTTTAGAGGGTTGGTTTTTTATTATTGGTTTTTTTTTTTCGATGCCCTCTATCGATAGGTATAAGTCTCAAAGGGAACCGTGCACTTTTGTGAAATCATAGGACATCACGTTCCTTTAAATACCCCGTTTCCGAGACGCTTTAGATGTTTGGTGTGAAAGCATTTTTTGTTCAACGTGATGCCTGATCTCAATGTGCATCGGGTTATTTTAAGTATTAGTATTTGTTCTGTCCAATGGCCTTTCTTTTTAGTCATTAATATTATTATTTGATAATAAAAACAATGTAAAATATTATCTGCACCAAAATAGATTATTATTTGCATGATGTTGGTGTAAATACTATAATCTCTTATATTATTAATTGAAGAATATGAATCGAGACACAAAGGTAGTTGATAATTATTTTTTCTTTAATTTACAAAAATCTAAAGATAACTAGGAAGACAAAGTGTGTTGAAAGTTTTGTGCGAATAGAAATTGGACTTAGTTTTAGCTTATCATATTGTTGTGTATCTATTATGTTTTATTTGTGAAAAATTTAAAAAATAGTACATTGTTACCCAAGGTGTGAAAGTCACTCACTGAGTCCCGAGACGGAGTTTGGCGCCCGAGAGTAGCGAGGGCGCTAATAGTTCGAGGGACTAAATGAGTGACTTTCACACCTTGGGTAACAAGTGCTTTTCATTACGAATAAACATAAAATTCTTCCTAATAACGAGAGTGAATGAGAGACTCCATACCACCTGATCCTCTTACAAGGTTGGGACCAAAGAGGTTATACATTATGTAGATTTTTTGTTTTTGCTATTTGTTTTCAACATGTTTTCAATACTCAAATACGTCGGTACTTACCGAAGAGATTTTTATAAATTAGTTTATCCAACACTGAGTAATGACGCGAAGTCCGTAGATTTCAATTACAGTTTTTCATCCTTACATTTATTTTATTAAATAAGATATCTTGAACTAAATATAACTACCTGAATTCGATTACTGAGAAAAAACCTATTATGTACTAAACTCTGGCAGTATGGATGAGCCGTGCGAAGCCATAATTGTTATTCTTTGGTGTTACCTAAAGCAAGAAGGTTAGGTTTTTATAGTTTCTAATGCGTAATGATACTGATACTAGCTACAAACACATTGCACAAGCCGCGCGAAGCCATAATTTGACATGACAGCTGTCAGTGAAAGCGATCTTTCCTAGGGCTGAAAGTTTTTCTTTCTACACACTCTTCAGGCATCTTTAGACCTACTTTCAGAGTATGAGTAAGTAAAGTGCCTTTGCCAAATCAATAAAAAATATAGTTTAAAAACAATGTAACTACCTATTTTGTTTTTATAACTTACACCGAATGATAAATTGTATCTATGCAGAAAAATGCTGAGTATTCTAAATAACCCAAAACCACATCGCGAACGAAGTCGCGGGCAACAGCTAGTATAGTTAATAAATACTTTTGAAAGAACTTTAAAAAGAATACCCTAGTAGTTTAAGATAGGTACTGCTGCAAATTTATTTCAGGAATCTTTATTTATTTAGTTAAGACGTTGTGAATAGCAACGTTAAGTGGTCGAACTCAACAAGGGAATACAACAATGGCAGTGCAGAATACACTTTCTTCCCGAGATCAGATACCTCATGAAATACGTGCCGAAGCCGCACAGACTACCTCTAAGGTTCTATTCAGAATATTTTATTTTTACAAACTTTCGGTATCTCAGTATAAGTTTTTAATATTGCTCTGGAAATACCGAGTTTCGAGTCTTTGCTCGATTCACAATAAGTTTCAGAAAGTTTGCAACGTTTTTAAGATTTCCGTGGTTAAATTACATCGTAGAATTCCGTAGACGCGATTCTTCGTGATTGTGATGAAATAAAAACTCATGTTGACCTATTTGAAGTTTAAGAACTAATATTATTTTTAGTTTCAATAACTTTTCTATAGCACATACTGACTACTTTTATTTTCTGACTATATAACAGATAACTCTTAAAACCCTAAACCCCAAATAGGGGAAGGGGGACCCTAATAGTCCAATACGTGACCCCTGAGTGTTAAAAAAGCAATTTTCTTGTAGGACATTTCTAATGTTGTTACTCACCGGCTTAAATCATTCAAATCATTCATATGGTTGGTACAATAGATGTTACAATAGGCATACAAGTTCACATATGAGCCCTGTCGGGCATTGCAATTGCGTGCGGTGACGGGCCGAGGCTTTCCTTACTGTACGTAGGTATACAAATAAACTGAAACCCGCGGCCTTAGTTTGGCTCCAGAAGTATTGCTTAGTTCTCTCCTCTGGACATGGTCGACTAAGCTGAGAGGGTAGTAGGTGCTGGGCAAGCCTACTCCATCCTCACGCAAAAAGGACCCAATTAAAAAGGTCCAATGGCGGAAACAGCCTGTATACAAGTACAAGTACAAGGGGGACGGGTCCTAAAAAATCTCATTTCTCTGCCGTATTCCTACCTATACTCGCATCTCTCAAAGGATCCCACATATTTGGGGGTCTTCAAGTCACGAGTGTTTCGGTAACGTCTAGGAGCGTGCTTCATCTTAGACCCGTCACTTACCATCGGGTAAGATTAAGGTGAAAGGGTACTGACGCTCTCTCCATACAAACGTAGTCGACTGTTTCCTCCCTGGATAATGACACTAGCACAAATATTTTTGTGCCATAAAACCTATAACTGTCATGACTATGCCCCTATATTTTGGTTTTTTTCATTTTCTAATTATCATAGAAATTAAGATTTAAAAACAAAAAAAAACGAAACATAGGGGCATGTTCATGGCAGTTTTATGTTTCATGCAACAATAATATTTGCTCTAGTGTCATTATCCAGGGAGAAAACAGTCGACTACGTTTGTATAGAGAGCCCCCGGTACCCTTTCCTCTTAAGGTCAAACACTGACCTACCATAAAAAAAGTATTAATAAATAAAACTCAATTTTTTGCAGATTTTAAGTATTTTGTATAATTAAGACAATTGTACCTACAAATTCCTACTGATTGGTATAACCAGGTGAACTTATTCCAAGAACTTCGATACAAATACCCGTGAAACCCAATTCGTATGTTGTATCATCGAATGTCTAATTACAAAACAAAGTTTTTAAAATAAATATACAGTGTGTAATAAAAAGCCAGTAATCTCTCTAGGATACATGTAGTATATGTATTTATTGAAAGAATAATTTTGATTTAAGTTCGGGAAAATTACTTTATTATTAAGGAATTTCAAAGATGGCAACACCATGTTTGGCAACGACGCCTTAGATGGTGTCGTCACATTTTAAAAATTCCGTAAACTATGGGTAAATAAAAGTAAATTTACCAATTAAAAGATCTTTTAATTTTTTTTAAGTATATTATTTTGAGTAAGGTGTATGGAGATTATGTGCATAGGAGGACTTGTAAGGGTATTACACGTTTTTATTACACGCTGTTTACAGTTGGTAGGTACCTACTCGTTTAATCATCCTCACAGCGTTTAATTAGAAGTTGCTTTACCAGTTTATGTTTATATAACATAGCGAACGAACGGTCGGAATGGCAAGATGGGAAACAAGAGCACTGTCTGTAATTAACATAGTAATTATAGGCGTCTAATTGCCTCGCTGTTCATGCCTTGAGTATCAAACGGGCGTGACAGGACTCGAGAGAACTTGGACCCTTCCTCTCATAGAATAATATCACATTTAATTAACTTAACGTTGACGGTACACGGAGTCTGATCGATTCTCTTCAAAGTCAATGTTTCTTTACGCATGATATCAAACAGTTAAGATGTGTGTCTTCGGAAGTCGAATCAATGAGAAGAAGGCACAGGAAACTTATGGAGTTGTATTTTTTTTTTGATCAAGCTCGCAAAGGTCAAAATTACAAATATTATTGAAAGTATATTAGAAAGCAATTACTTAAAGTCGTGTTCATGGGTGCGCACAATAATTTTTTGCTCCAAAAGTGGATCTTATTAACGGCTTTTAGGCTCATAATCCAACGTATTATGCACGCTTGCGTTTTACATTACCATGATACAACTAGTGCTGTAATAAGTTATCCTGATAAGTAAAATACGTACTTGTACTTGTATACAGGCTGTTTCCGCCATTGGACCCTATTTGATTGGGTCCTTTTTGCGTGAGGATGGAGTAGGCTTGCCCAGCACCTACTACCCTCTCGGCTTAGTCGACCATGTCCAGAGGAGAGCACTTGTCAATACTTCTGGAGCCAACTAAGCCGCGGGTTTCATCACGATGTTTTCCTTCACCGTAAGAGCAATGTCAATTAGCGCACATAATTTATTCTTAAGAACATACATTGGTGCACGGCCCGCCGGGATTCGAACCCACGACCTTCAGAATGAAAGTTGAGGTATCTACCACTAAGCCAACACCGCTCTTCAGTTAAATACGTATCTTTGTGCTAATTACATGTTATGTAGATGAAACATTCTTTATTTAAGTGGTTTATACTGTTTTGATGTATAAAAAATGGTTGGTACCAACAAAGAGTTTTTAAGCCAGCAAAAATGGTTCTCTGTAAAATTGATTTACGAATGATAACTTTACGTGATAAAGTCTTAGAAACCAATCGGTTTCTAAGACTTCACACGGAAAAACAAAAAATATCAATTTATAATCATAAATTGTCATTTTTTTGTTTTTCCGTATTATGATATTGTGTTTTTAAACCCCGATGCAAAAACAAATTGAAAAAAAAAACCCTAAAAAATATTGTATGTCCGACGAGGCTTAAAGGACCAAAAAAAAATATTGCCTAAAAAATACTTACTCAAAAAAGATTTACTATTTTCTGTTTTTAAACACAAATATTTTGTTAACATTTTATCATTTTAACAAGTCTTTTCTTTTATTCTCAACAATATAAACATCGTACGATACGCGTGTGGATATTGATCATTGCATAGAGGCTTTCTATGACGCGCGATCGGAACGCGAGCGGATTTATCTTATCTTGGTCTTGAATTATTCGTGGAGGTCTAGGGAAGGTTTAAAAGGTGAGAAAAAAACGAATAACGGGATCGGGACTTACGCGAGTGAAACCGCGGGGCGCAGCTAGTTATTTAAAAAAAATCTGGACTTTTCAAGGTAACTTATTACAATTAGCAAACATGTGCTATTGTTTATTTTCCGGCTCACCATTGATGTCTGCTAATTTGGGTGGCTTAAGTTGATTTGTTATTAAATATTACCGTTAATAATTTTAAAAAATCTCGCTTCTGATAATACAAATTTATTTCCGGTTTTTTTTTAAATTTTTTTTGTCAGCTCCACTTATATTTGTTTGCATTGAATAGGCTCCATAACGACTTGACCAATTTTGTTGAAACGTTGTTACGTGAATACATTGATTCATTGGGAGTGTCATAAGCTAAGTTTGATCCCGATATAAACACAGAATAGGAAGTTACGAGGGTGAAACCGTGAGGTAATGCTATATTAAAATAAGAAATATTTTTTTTGCTTAACAACAAAAGGTCCCTAATTTAGAACTAAAATGTTATTACGTATTTACACAAAAGCTCATAAAACTTTGTACGTTTCAATTTGCAAGTTTCATAAACGTTTATGAGGCTTAATACATTTTTATTTAAAACCAGCAGCGCTCCGCGGTTTCACCCGCGAATTAGTATCGAAAAGTTAGGCAAAGTATTAAACTAACATTATTACGAAAAGGGGGCAAATCTCTATAATTTTTAAGAAGTGGACAATTTGTGTACAAATGGGTAAAAAATTTCACTTTTGTAGACGAATTAATAGCATTAATTCACTTTTTTGACGACCCAGTTGGCACAATGGTCACTATGCCGGACTGCCAAACACAGGGTTCGATCCCCGCCGCAGACATGTATTTATGCTTTGATATTTGTCTGTGTTCTGGTTGTTTCTATGTATTATAAGTTTATATTTAAAAAAGAAAAGTATATAAGTAGTATATCCGTTGTCTAGTACCCTTCACACAAGTCTAGTTACATAGCTTGGGGCTAGATGGCGATGTGTGAAAATGTCCTGCAATATTTCTTTATATACTGATTGTTATTAATTTTCATGAGAATTTTGAATATATTATTTATTTATTTAAATAAGTAACAAATGAAATATGTAGGTAAAAACTAATAACAATCTTCAAACAAGAATCGTGTTTGAAAAATCGTTTCTTCGTATAAATACGAATTTACGTGTTCCATATCTTTCAAATCGACGATATTCTAATAAACTTCCACGTTATTATGCAATTTTGTTGTCAGAGCGGATAAAAAAGCTATTACGTTCCATGTGGACGTCGCTGTATCAGCTTAGTTCACTGGAGAATGGCAGTGTGTATGTAGATAGACGACATAAAGATGAATAGCCTTTCATATTAAATTGAATGCTGTGGTCCATTGATTTTCAATTTGCATGGAACGTGCAATATTTGGAGAGCAAGCAGGCCTCAGAATCGAGTGCACATGAAGTAAATTGGACCTAATACTGACGAGTAGGTAGTACCTATTTTAACCAACCTATGCCACCCGCTCATACAAGGGTAGGTAATTCTATGTAGGTATATACATTGTATGTGTATATACATTTACCTATAAGATAGCAGTATCTTTAAACATTTATATATACAGGTAAATGTAAATTTATTTGTTTAAAATTGAAAGAAAATTAACTTAAATAAGCAGTTATTTAACAATTTTCTTTTAATTTTAAATGATATAAAATGGGATGAGTTTTAATTCAAGCTAATTAAAATGACGTTCAATAGTACATTGTTACCCTAGGTGTGAAAGTCACTCATTGAGTCCCGAGACGGAGTTTGGTGCCCGAGCGTAGCGAGGGCTCTAATAGTTCGAGGGACTTAATGAGTCTTTTACCCGAGGTAAACACTGTGCTTTTCATTACGAATAATACATAAAAAAATTTATAATAACGAGAGTGAATGAGAGACTCCACACTACCTCTGGCAGTATGCATGGGCCGTGTGAAGCCATAATTGTTATTCTTTGGTGTTACCTTAAGCAAGGAGGTTAGGTTTTTGAAGTTCCTAATGCGTAATGATACTGATACTGGCTACAAGCACATTGCACAAGCCGCACGAAGCCATAATTTGACATGACAGCTGTCAGTGAAAGCGATTTTCCCTAGGGCTGAAAGTTTTTCTTTTTACACGCTCGTCAGGCATTTTTAGACCTACTTTCGGAGTATGAGTAATGAAAAATAATTTTTATCACAGTTGCTCAGAAAGTGGATCTTATTAAACCGCTTTTAGGCTCATAATTCATCGTATTATGCACGCGTGCATTTTACATTACCTTATCTCACTAGTGCTGTAAAGTTATCGATAAGTTGATTTCGTATCTTACTGCACATGTCACATGTTATGTAGATGAAATACTCTTAATTTTTTTAACTGTCTGTACAACTTTACAACAAGTATTTTCTTTTACTCACAACTGTGACAAAAACATCGTACGATACGCATATGGCTTTTTGATCATTGCATCTCGGCATTTAAACACACTCGCGTTTTGCTCGCAGCGTCATAAACTGCCTATGCAATAATCAATTTACCACACTTATATCGTAATGTACTATTAGTTAATTCGTGAAGGTTGAATCTATTTCTCCTAAGCTCATATATCTTAAAAGTCGCACAACAAAAGTTTATTGTTAAGGTGCACAGTACCCAGCCCTCAACTAATCTATAATATAAAAATAAATCGCAAAATGTGTTGGTAAGCGCATAACTCAACAACGCCTGGACCAATTTGGCCAATTCTTTTTTTGTTGTCTTTGATATTGTCAAGAGAAGGTTTTTATGAAAGAAAATATTAAGAAAGTTGCGCAGAAAATGATTACGCAGGTGAAGCCGCGGGGCGCAGCTAGTTTCTTATATAATTACCAATAACCCTGTATACGTTAATACAATTTCAATTCTACCATAATAGAAAAATAAACATTATCAAGTTTTTTTTAAGTAAACGAGCAACGGCAAAGCAATATTAGAGCTGTAGTATAGCCGTAGAGAGAATAATTGTGAACGCGTGCACGTATCTAGTCGTTTGGTGCGCTCGCTCGCACGGCGCACCGGCCGATGTATTGGAAACCTAACAGGATGTCTCGCAAATAGAATGCTAGCTGCATACTCAACATAATGGTCACCGAGCCACCCCTTACCTTATTAAGAGGGATACACACCGAGAACAAAAATAAACATCTATACAAAAATAAATTGCTCTTTTCTATCCTCAATATCGTCAGACTTTGGTGTTAAGTATTATTATTTCGTTTTACGTAAAGAATATATATTAGAGTCTTTTTTAGGGGGTTTTTAGAAAGCACGGGCCAAAGCTAGGACTGTATTACTTCATTTGTTTTAATCACTTAAAACTTATAATAAAACGTGTAAGTGTATAAAGTATTCAAGATATTGGCATAATGGTAATATAACATTTTGTTAGATAAAACAGGGGCACACCTCTGGAACGAAAATTCTATCAAAAAATCTCATTTTATCTAAGCTTAAATACAACCGGTCAGTTCAGGCTGAATACTGTCCAGCTTATTTTTGCGTTCTTTTGTTTTTTATGTCCGATTGAAGAATGTTAACTAATTTTGAATATTAGCTGTCCATATTCATTGTCGAAAATAAAAAATATAAGTGCAAGAATTACTTCGATACGTCAATAAAATTAGTTTACGATTTACAGCAGAAGGCCATAAAGAAGAAATTGAATTAGTTTCCGATTTAAAGAAGTAAACGTGCGACGCGGACTCATACTCGATGCGTTACTAAGCGGAGCGGTGTAAATTGACGTCACGTGCGGTCACGTAAGTTTAATAGCCTGTAAAATCAAAACTAATAGTTACTTTTGACTACAACAAAAACTAGTGTTTTTGTATACATACAAGCTTTACTTTAACAAACTTTCAACCGATTTGGCACACCTAGTAACATTCTTCGTAAAATTCATAAAAAATAGTTTGTATGGATACGTCATTGACATATTACCAAACCATCAAATCAAATGGATGACCCTCTATGATTCGGTGCGATGGGCATTACTCATTTATTCAAATGGTGCCCGTTTATTAATTCAAATTAGTTGTATGCCATCCTCAAACAGTCATCAGAACGCATTCATACGGGTCAAAGGACACACTCTAAGCAAATAGGGGTGAGCATACTGAGCATTGAGCATGTCATATGAATTTTCACACTATTTGTATGCATTTGAAGGCGCTACCATTTTAAAAAAGAATTATTGAATGGAGAAATTGGTTTTAGATCAAAACAGATGCAGACTTTTTGATAGCTCACAGACTGTTCAATTTGAAAACAGATATACTTAAGCACTTGTTATTTTAGGGTTCCATGCCTCAAGAGGAAAAACGAGATATAAGATTTAAAAGATCACTAGATTGCCCGTCTGTTTGTCTGTCAAGATTTCTTCATAGCTCTTATGGTAGAGACGAGAGTTAAAAATATTATAGAATACCAGCTACGCGCCTACTAGCTCCGGTTAAAAAATAGCCTATGTGTTAATCCAGGTCTCCAGCTATCTACACACCGAATTTCATTGCAATCGGTTTAGTAGTTTTAACGTGAATGAGTAACAAACATACATATACACACACAAACTTTCATATTTATAATATTAGTAGGATTTCTTTGAAATAATGGAATTAAAGAATAACAAAGCAACAATAAAAATTTATGATAGAGCTTCGAAAATAAATTTTTAAGTAAAAATCTTCTCGATTTTATTTAAATTGTATTTTGCAACGTCAGCTGGGTAGTGACGACTAATTTGATTAAAATATCAAAAGTTGGCTAAGCTAAATGGAACAGATAGAACTCCAACGATAATTTTAAAATTTCTGTTTTAATATTCTTGTGACAATGTTAAAGTAAGATTATTTTTGAGGTCTCCGTCCACTACGCCGGAGTATAGTAAGACACGTGTAACCGGGCCGGCACATAAATAAATATTGCAGGACATTTTTTCACAGCGACATCTAGCCCCAAGCAAGCTGTATTACAACGTCGCAGATGTGTGTTTGTCGGCTTGTGTTTTGCGAGGCTGTTGAGCGACCAATGCAAAATTGTGGAGACTGTTATTTATATGATAGGCACCTACAAAATGTTGAGAAAATATCTAATTGCAATTAAATCAAATCGTACATCCATAAAGCTCCACATTTCCGGGAACCTTTTGTGTAATTCATAACCCGAACAGTCCCGCAATAACGTGTATATCGAAATAGTTTCGAAACGTATTAAATTCAAACTCACTTCCGTCGTTTTCAACGACAGTGTTACTCGGTAAAGTTACAAGGCTTTCAGACGAAGTCGTTTTACGTCTAAAGTTACCACTGTAATGTTTTTCTAGATTAAATAAATTACAAGCACATCCATTCTTTTACGTTTTGCATTTTCAAAATGTTTTCGCTTGAATATTCACAAAGCAAATTTTAACAAAGCCAGATAAAAGGAAAATAACTACACAGCAGCTCCACGTGAGTAATTAACGCGGGAAAAACGCGAGAAAAGGGTATCTAATAACAGACGTCATCTACATACTAATTTACTTTAAACATCGCTGCACGTTTCGCAAATTACGACGCCGGTATACCTAAAGCATTATACCATATGAGTTCCTACTTCTTCCTTGAGTTTGGTTACAATCTATACTAATATTATAAAGCTGAAGAGCTTGTTTGTTCGAATTGAAAAAATCTTTTTGTGTTGGATAGTCCATTTATCGAGGAAGGCTATAGGCTTTTTATCCCGAAATTCCCACGGGATCAGGAGTAACGGGGGTGAAACCGGAGCGCTGCTAGTAGATAGATAATAGTACATTACGATATAAGTGTGGTAAATTGATCCTTGCATAGAGGCGGTTTCTGACGCGCGAGCGGTAGCGAGCGTGTTAAAGAAGCCAAGATGCAAATATCAATTCCACACGTATATCGTACGACGTTTTTTATCACAGTTGCGAATAAAAGAAAAGACTTGAAAAGAAAACAAAATAATTATTAACAAAATATTTGTGATAAGTCTATGTTTACATTTTTTTAAGGCAATATTTTTTTGTTAATTATGCTCCGGAAAGGCCAGGCTAAAGACTTTTAACCTATACAGCCTCGTCTGACATAATATATTTTTTAGGGTTTTGTCTATTTGTTTTTGCGTCGGGGGTTAAGAACAAAATACAATGGTACGGAAAAACAATATATTTAAGTAAAGAAAAAACAAAAATAAACAACTCAATTTTTAATCGTTTTCTAAGTCATTATCACGTAAAATTTTCATTCGTAAACCGACTTTAGAGACAACCATTTTTTGCCAGCTAAAAAACTCTTTGGTGCCTACCTTTTTTATACATCAAAACAGTATAACCCACATAAATTAAGAATGTTTCACCTACCTTACATGTAATTAGCAGTAAGATACGTATTTAACTTATCGGGATAACTTTATAGCACTAGGTTGGCAATGTAAAACGCACGCGTGCATAATATGTTGGATTAAGAGCCTAAAAGCCGTTGAATAAGATCCACTTTATGAGCATTGAGCAACTGTGATAAAAATTCTTTATTGTAAACACCAATTTCAAATAACATTAATAATAAATCCAAAGGTTGCCTGGAAGAGATCGCTTTGAGCGATAAGGATAGCGATTATTCAAAAAAAATAGAAAACATACACATTTATTTTATTTATAAAGTTGCTAGATTGACTATTTCAGCGACTTGTTTACCAAATCAATTCGACTACTTTTATTTTACGTTTTAATGTTTTTAAATGTTTAAAAATTCATTAACTCCCATCAATGTTTTTGGAATAATTTATTATTAATTTTAAAAGTGTATTAATCACTATTGAGCTCTTAATTAATTATTTAGATTTTAGAGGAAGTGCTTAGACTGTGAACGTTACCGATCCCCACTACCGCCTATAAAAGCGAGCGCTCAAGCTATTTGGGATCTCTGTTATTGCTAAGCCGTCAGTCGGTAAGGTGGTTGGGTTCGACGACGCATACAGTAAGACCACTCCATATTTTTGATAGTGTATTCTTGTCTAGTTGATTTTATAATAAAAGGTGAAATGTGGTTCACTTCACCGTCCACGTCAGTGGTTCATATTGGAACCTTTTTATCATGTTATTTACTAGTTATTTGTGTTCCAAAACTATTACCTTCAAACTAAACTACCTACTAGCCCTATCCACCAGGAAGGCCTTTAATTTCCAACATGTATATATATATATATATATAATTGTATATATAATATATATATTTGAAATCTCGGAATCGGCTCCAACGATTTTCATGAAATTTGGTTTCGGGGGCGATAAATCGATCTAGCTAGGAATCATTTTTTTAAAATGTCATTTTATTCGTGTTTTATCGAAACTTACTTTTTTTTTATCTGAAAAATATGACTCTTCCTGACACCTATTGGCGAACTACTAATACTATTTTTTGTAAGCAATAAAGTTATTCCAGCAGATGGCGTTGTTAAGTAACACGAAGTCAATGAGTGTTTGCTTTGAGGTTAGACTTAGTAAAAAAAAAAAATACCGAGCAAAGCTCGGTCATCCAGGTACTTATATTAAAATCTGCACTTACTTTTGATAATTAAAATTATATCCAGCCTGATATTTTACACTGATCATTTAGATCGTCTTTTTTAATTAAGTCTTTAAAGTTTTCATATTATAATCTTTGAAATTATGTAGCTTGATTCCTCTTTAATATTATAAAGCTGAAAAGTTTGTTTGCGTGCATGTGCTAATCTCAGGAACTACTGGTTCGAATTGAACAATTATTTTTGTGCGGATTCGGATATTCAATTAATCGAGGAAGGCTTTAGACTACTTTTTATTTTGATATTCCTACGGGATTGGGGCTCAATCGGGTAAAACCGCGGGGAGCAGCTAGTTATCAATAATTATACATTTTACCGAAATAAAAGATAAAAGTGCGAATTTTTTTTGACGTGCTCGTGATGACAGTTGTCTAAAGAATGAAGCTATATTTGAAGCACTGTAGGTAGGTATGTCTTAGGACTTCATAAGGCATTGTGAGAGTTATCTCTTAGATAATCGAAATGTACACCCTACCCTTCACCTTCCTCAACTTCTTGTCCATCCAAAGGTTGCCTGGAAGAGATCGCTTTGAGCGATAAGGCCGGCTTTTGTAACACTTAAGTCTAAGTGTTACAAAGGCCGGCCTTATAGTTGTCTAAAGAATGAAGCTATATTTGAAGCACTGTAGGTAGGCATGTCTTAGGACTTCATAAGGCACTGTGACAGTTACCTCTTAGATAATCGAATTGTACACCCTACCCTTCACCTTCCTCAACTTCTTGTCCATCCAAAGGTTGCCTGGAAGAGATCGATTTATCGCCCCCGAAACCCCCTATATACCAAATTTCATGAAAATCGTTGGAGCCGATTCCGAGATTCCATTTATATATATATATATATATAATTGTATATATAATATATATAATTGGAATCGGCTCCAATATGTATATATATATATATATATACAAGAATTGCTCATTTAAAGATATAAGATAAGATAAAGATTAATTGTCGATTTGTTTTATGTACCTAGCTCTAAAAGTAATGCTGAAAACCATAAAAATGTAACAGATAAACAAAACTTCCGCACGATTTATATTTATATTTGATAAGCAAAATCATTCAGCGTACCAAGAGGTATTTTTTTTGCTATATGTTTTCCTGTCCAACAAGACGTGAATAATATTTACTTGAATATTATGAGGTTAAAATCAGGCTTTAATTTATTTTTAAATATTGAATGAACGACGAGACGGAGGACATAATACTACTTACCAGAGCTTTAACGCAACTTTGGTTTCACGAACGTTACCGCTCGTGGGAAGTTCCTTATGTTACTATGTGGGTATTATATACAATATAATAGGTACCCACATTAATTTTTTTTCCATTAATTATGCCTTCGCACGGCTTGTGCATTTAGCCATTGTATATTTTGCATCAAATTATGACCCGATTTTTCATAAATCGGGCCTAAAGTGTTTCAAAACAGTCAAAGTCGTCATAGTCCGTCAAGTCAGGGGCTATAGCAAAGCGGTGGCAAGTTTACCATAACCTTAATAGGAGATTTGGAGTCAACGAGAAAACTTCATGTTTGACACTGATTTTTACTTTCACTACACTTGTGAACTTTCACAGAACTAAATTGAATAACATTCCACCAGAATTATACAATTCAACTCGGGTTACAACTAAGTTTCATGAAAATAAACTGCAGCACGACGTCATGTTGTTAACTCGTTCCCGCCAAAACTCCCCACATTATATATCATTTTATACATATAATACCAGAAATAAAAATTGAGAATATGTATAGAGCTCGAATGCTGGGCATCTCCCCGGACGGTAATTTCGTCCCAGCATCTGAAAATTGTCACCTCACCACCGTCTTCATTTGCAACAAATATAGGGCTCAAGGCTCAGCAATAAATTGTTGATTTTACTTTCTCTAGTTCCCTCAGATGTGCTATTTTTCACGCTCTTTGTTACAACACGAAAAGAACGTTTAGTATATGTCCTCCAATTTACTTTAAACGCATTGAATATAGATAGAATTTTAAACGAACTCAACATAACTACGAGTTGTGCGTATGTAACAATTTTTAAATATAAGCAAGAAAAAATATACATAAGTATAATTTTTTTGACGAAAGTATTGTAAAATTAGTTATTATGCCCGTTCAAATATATCAGGAACCATAAGTACAATAACGAAAGGAAACATTCAGTTTTAATGTCGAAATTTTCTGAATACAACGTATTTTCCTTAATGATTTAAAATAGAATGTTTTATTAATTCAGAACAATGTGGTAAAAAGTAAAATAATGTCGGCTGAAATGAGGGGTCCGGTTTGATGGACGGGCAAGGGCGACCCTCCAAAGAGTTTTCGTATTATTGTATGCTACTCTACGTCAACGGACATATTTTTAATCCCATACAAAAGAAATATATTTAAAAATTAATGTAGGTCTACTTTAATTTACGAAATATCTACAAAGCCCTTTGTTCTCGGCAGACAAATACCTTTTGAATTGAAATAGCTATTCAAGATAATGTTACAAAATTAGGTCTTAAATTTGCGAGTAGGAGATTAAATAGGTAATATTATAATAAATTCATTTGGCTAGCTGAAAGCCGTCTCAGGTCAAACGTGCCCTAAAACTCTCTGAACGCAAAAGACGTATACGTCTCCCATCGACACGATGATGACAACGACATGGTGGACCAGCATGACTCATCCACTATGGAAGGAAGGCCTATCACCCGATAACCCAGGATAAGATGTCCTGGTGGCGATAATGCTGACTTACAAAAAGATCCGACCCCACCTGAGGTGGGAAGTGGCAAAGAAGAATATAATAAATCTATTTAGGTCTAAATACAAATAAATCAATACGATAACAGCTAGTTATCTATCTAAAGCAAACTGCTGTACAATCTATACATATAAAATGCTTTGTCCTGAATGACTGACTGACTTGCACGCACAGCCTAAACCGCTGATCGTAGAAACCTTAAATTTGAGGGGTGTGTTCTTTGTGTGACTTAGGTATCTGATAAGAAAGGGTTTTCTAAAATTCTACCCCTTAGGGGGTGAAAAAGTGGGACAACGCGATTCCTTGGTCCATTTTCGACTTCTACACGGACGAAGTCGCGGGCAACAGCTAGTTAAAGTATATATTACGTTACTACCGTATTTTTTCGCAAGCACATAATTCTCGAAAACCGATCGATTTTGGACGTCAATTACTTAATTGTCAGATTAAACGACGTAATTTATCAAGGAAATACATCGATATAAAAACCGGTTCAGTAGTTCTGAATATTACTCATTTCATTACAAACGTCGACTCGACTCGCAAAGAAGATTACAAACATAATATCTAGTAGGTATCTAAATATATAAACTTTACCCCTTTATAATATTAGTAGGTATAGATCTTAGAGCGGTGTTGGCTTAGTGGTTGATACCTCGACTTTCATTCTGAAGGTCGTGGGTTCGAAACCCGGCCGGCCGTGCATCAATGCATTTTTCTTAAGAAACATTTATTTGCGCTAATTGACGGAGAAGGAAAACCTCGTGATGAAACCCGCGGCTTAGTAGGCTCGAGAAGTATTGACAAGTTCTCTCCTCTGGAAATAGTCGACTAAGCTGAGAGGGTAGTAGGTGCTGGGCCATCCTCCCAATTAAAAAGGGTCTAATCGCGGAAAAACAGCCCGTTCAAGTAAAAGTACAAGGTACAGATCTTGTTTGTTTCACTAAAGACGATTGTTTTATTAATGGACTAGCTGTTGCCCGCGACTTCGTTCGCGATGTGGTTTTGGTATATTTAGAATACCTAGCATTTTCCCGCATAGATACTATTTATCGTTCGGTGTAAGTTATAATAACAAAATAGGTAGTTATAATGTTTTTAAACTATATTTTTCAATTGATTTGGCGAAGGCACTTATGTGTTAGTAATATTTTTTTTAATAATTTCACACAAATAAAGCATAATACACAACAATATAATAAGCTAAAACTAAGTCTAAGTCCTATTCACACAAAACTTTCAACATACTTTGTCTTCCTAGTTATATTTGGTTTTTTATAAATTAAAGAAAAAATTAAAAATTAACTACTTTTGTCCCTGAATTAATATTCTTCCATTCATAATTTATGAGGGAATAGTATTTTTAACACCAACATCATGCAAATAATAATCTATTTTCGTGCAAATAATATTTTGTATTATTTTTATTTTTAAATATTAATAATTATTAAAAAGAATGGCCATTGGACAGAACAGATACTCGTACTTAAAATAACGCGATGCACATTGAAATCCTTACATATTGATAGCAGGCATTACGTTGAACAAAAAACACTTTCACACCAAACATTTAAAGCGTCTCGGAATCGGGGTAGGTATTTGAAGGAATGTGATGTCCTATGATTTTACAAAAGTGCACGGTGCCCTTTGAGTCTCATACCTATCGATAGAGGACATCGAAAAAAAAACAAATAATAAATAACACCAAACCCTTAAAACGTCTTGGAGACAGGGTTTTTGAAGAAACGTGATGTTCCATGATTTTCCAAAGAGCGCGGTGACTTAATGCCAAAAATAATTGTGTAAAATTATGTTATGCCTAGGGTTATTATGCCGAAACCAATTATGACAAATCCTTTATGCCAACTACAAAAGGACGTCCAACTTCTAAAGCGTATCGTAAATGTAATAATTAAAGAAAAAATAAAAATTAAAAAAACCCCAGACCCTAAATAATAAAAATAATATGAACGTAAAAAGCCTAAAAAAAGCAAAAAAAAAACTATGAATAAAACCCTACAAAAAGAAAAAAAATAACCCCGAAATGATGACCCTACGTAAGTAGGTAGGTACATCTGAATTTTTTTTATTAAATATTGTCGCGTCGGTAACCGCTCTTATTTTAGAGTCAATTTAATATAACGTAAGAGTCGTCGTTGAAATTTTTGTTTAAGCATTTATTTGGACAGCATTTGGATAGTTAAGTTGTGTAAGTATTTAGTTTTTAAGTAGTTTCACTTGTAATTCTTAATACTTACTTTTTCTTTGAAATTTTAATATTATCATTTAATATTATCATCATTCAAGGTGTTTTATAGGTAAAAATCGGCCCCCGACACGACAATATTTTCAAAAAAATTCAGATGTACTACCTACTTACGTAGGGTCATCATTTCGGGGTTATTTTTTTTCTTGTTGGAGGGGTTTATTCATAGTTTTTTTTTGCTTTTTTTAGGCTTTTTACGTTCATACTATTTTTATTATTTTGTGTCGGGGGTTTTTAAATTTTTTATTTCATCCTTCTTGTAGGGAGGGACTTTTTAATTAGCTATTTGTAATGTGCAAGTCATGCCCTTTCATTTGATACCCCACTCGGGCATATCTACTTACATTCGGTTGTTAATCTTGACTTTTCCCCCATAACTTTCAGATGGCTAAACGGATTTCGATAAAACATAGCTATTTGTAACGTACAAATTATGCCCTTACATTTGATACCCCACTCGAGCCTATCTACTCACTCAGATTCGGTTTTTAATCCTGATTTTTATCCCTCATAACCCTCAAACGGCTGAACCGATTTCAATCAAACATAGCTAAAAACACTCTCGACTAATTCATCTTTCAAACAAAAAAAAAACTAAATTAAAATCGGTTCACCCGTTCGGGAGCTAAGATGTCACAGACAGACACACACACACACAGACACGTCAAACTTATAACACCCCGTCGTTTTTACGTCGGGGGTTAAAAATGATGTCCTATGATTTTTCAAAAGTGTGCGGTTCACTTTGAGTACCATACCCATCGAAATGAACAAATAATGCCCTCAAACAAAACCTATAAAGCGTAAGTGCATTATTTATTCATCGGGTCTAAAATCACAGCGCAAAAAACATAACACATAATATACCACGCTCCCATACTGAATGGCAGGACCCCTTTTGCAATTTTCAGAATTTTTGACCAAATTGTCCAATTTTTTTATGAGGTAGCTGGCAGGGCTACGTAATTTTCGGGAAAACAAAATGAAAAATTGATTTTTACAAATATCTATTTTTTAACCGACTTCAAAGAAGGAGGAGGTTCTCAATTCTCAATACTCGTAAAAGCTTGGACCGATTTGGAAAATTCTTTTTTGTTATTATTTTCTAAGGTTTCCGGGACTTGAACTCATAATTCAATCTATTTCATTAGAGATAAGCAGGAAATAAGCGCGATAGAAATGTAACATCGAAGAGGTCTTCGGTAAAGGAGATCGGTAACATTATGTAGTAGTATCTCTTTGTACTAACCTCATTTTCAGTTTGACGTAGGTAGTATTAAATGCAAACTATTTGGTTTCATGACAGCTGTCATCTTGAGCGGAGGCATGTACTGTACCGCTACCATAACTTTTTGAAGTACTCGAAAAATAGAAACCCTTATAAGATCACTCTTTTGTCCGTCTGTCTGTCAGTGTTTCACTACCGATATTCTCAGAGACGGGTGGACCTAGTAAGTTGATTTTTAGGAAGTTTCATAGTAAATACTCAATATAGTATGTTAGATCGAATACGTAAAAAAGTCGTGCTAAGGGTACTGTTTCCTTCTGACGTTCGATTAAGTTTTACCACGGAAAAATATTTTGATTTCACATTTTTTTAATGTTTTTTCATCAAATTTCATAATTATTGTATTAAAGTTAAATTGAAATATACCCTAAATGTTAATCTGATATTTTCTGAACATATTCATGTGGACCTCGTTAAAATCTGTTCTGTAATTTATAAGATTACCTGGTTCAAACAAACAGACAAACAGACAAACAGACAAACAGACAAACAAACAGACAAAAATTCTAAAAACTACCCTATCGTGATCAGCTAACGATTTTAAGACGACCTGTGTATTTTTTTTCTGGATATCTTACAATTACAGATTTTTTGATGTCTACAGATTTATTATATGTATAGATGACTTCACGTATTGATAAAATCTAATCTTAATCTGATTTTTGATGATCTCATTTATCCTTATTTTATTTATTTACTAGCTGCGCCCCGCGGTTTCACCCGCGTAAGTTCCGATCCCGTGGGAATATCGGGATAAAAAGTAGCCTATGTGTTAATCCATGTGGAGACATGAAACTCGGTATCTAGATAGCTGGAGAGCTATCTAGATACCGAGTTTCATCGCAATCGGTCTAGTAGATTTTGCGTGAAGGAGTAACAAACACACACACGCACACACAAACTTTCACATTTATAATATTAGTAGGATTCTCATTAGCGTGGAATCGTACTACATGCCAATTGGAGTTAACAAGTGTATTTTTAAGGTTCTGTTACACAAGATACTCACTTTCTCTGGTCGATCCTGCTCATCGATTTATTTCGGTCTGTCGCTTCCTCAAACCTGGATGAGCTGTTTCAGCTAGCCCAGCGTTGTCACACGAGAAATATTTAGCAATCCTCTAGACGCCAATCGCAAGAAAATGTGCGAGATTTTTACAATTTTGTGCTAAAAATGAACAATAAATGACGTCCTTGTCACAAACAATCAACACAGTACATCACTAGATTCACTACCTCATAATATTTTTAAGCTATTGAAAAGCTTTTATCGCGGGCTTTGAGCACGGCGACCAAGTCAAGAAATTTCTTAACGAAAATAAAACCTAACACCCCCACGCTCGTAGCTCGGCCGAGCGTTCGCTTAACGTGTATGTATATGGTACGACGTACCATATACATACACGTTAATGCAATAGCTTTACCGCGGCAGTCCCCGAGTGCCACACGTTTTTT
Source organism: Idaea straminata (assembly GCA_951213275.1). Classification (NCBI taxonomy): domain Eukaryota; kingdom Metazoa; phylum Arthropoda; class Insecta; order Lepidoptera; family Geometridae; genus Idaea; species Idaea straminata. The sequence goes on from OX577850.1 coordinate 7,330,423, forward strand.
TAGTAAGTTTTGTCAATTTGATCAGAAAATGTCACGTTTATCTACCTAAATAGTAAATTATTAATTTCGTGGTTTAAAAATAATTCACGTGTACGAGATTTTGTACTGAATTGTACTACTGAAAGTATGAGATTTTGACAACCTTGGTACGAGAAAGAAAAAACCGGCGTCTGGCAACACTGAGACCGATTCATCAGGGATGTACCACGATAATCAAATCATCGAGTATTTGATAAGAGGTAAATAAATTACAAGTGAGAACATACTTAATTTGTGCACTATCAAAGTACTTACCTGTCTATCTTATCAAATGTATGTTGATAAAATGGTAAAGAAGGATATGAGGGAAGTTTTCTTTTATATAAGTAGGTATTTTAATACGTATACGATATTGTGGCTGTTTTGTTTGTTTGTACTTTTTTCAAACTGTAGTAGCCTTAATTCAACATGAAGTCGCAAACTGAAATTTGTTTTCTTTGATTGTTTTTAAACATCTGGCATCTTTTGATGGCATATAAATTAATAACCTAGGTATATTTTACCTATACATGGAGAAAAAATATATAATCATTGAAAATAATATGAAAGATGAGGAGCACTGTAGTCTGAGATACAGACTTACTGCTTAGTTCAGACACAGATGTAAATAAATATTGTAAATATTTTTATATAATTTAAGTATTTTTATATTAAACTGCGTAAGTCCCGACCCCGTGCGAATATCGGGATAAAAAGTAACCTATGTGTTAATCCAAGTTTCCAGCTATCTACATACTGAGTTTTTTCGCAATCGATCGAGAAGTTTTTTAACATACATACACACAAACTTTCACATTTATAATAATTCAATTCAATTCAATACATTTATTTCAGATAATTAAAATCCATACATGATCCATAAATTAACATAAGTCAAGAACAAAATATACAAAATCAAGAACAAAATCAAATCCGAATATAAAATAAAATATCATCATACGTAAATGTCAACTAAATTTAGTAATGTCAAAAAATAAACACAAAACAATAAAACAAAATAATAGTAGGATTGAAAATAATATGAAAGATGAGGAGCACTGTAGTCTGAGATACAGGCTTACCGCTTAGTTCAGACACAGATAAAATATTGTAAATATTTTATTAATTTAATTGTAAATATTTTATTTTATTGATAAGATATTGTAAATATTTTTATATAATTTAAGTATTTTTATATTAAACTGCGTAAGTCCCGACCCCGTGGGAATATCGGGACAAAAAGTAGCCTATGTGTTAATTCAGGCCTCCAGCTATCTACATACCGAGTTTTATCGCAATCGGTCCAGTAGTTTTTGCGTGAAGGAGTAACAAACTTCACATTTATTATAATAGTAGGATTGAAAATAATATGAAAGATGAGGAGCACTGTAGTCTGAGATACATGCTTAGTTCAGACATAGATGTAACTAAATACTGTAAATATTTGCTTAATAAATAATTTGTCATATCTACTGGATGGCTATACTGGTATTATTTTCTTTGTGCGACCAAAGTCGCGGGTTGCATGCTAAAGCTAAAAATTAATTGAGATTGTAGCATGAATGATATCGAATACCTAAGTACATATAGGTATAAAAACAAAATCAACGCTAATCATAATTCATTGTGTATCATTATCAATTTTAATTTTGTGTTCTAAACATTTTTACTTTACTACTGAAGTTTTATTTTTATGTAATAAAACTATAATAACGTTAATGTAAGTACATAATTTATGTCGTTACAGGTTGTTTTTATATATGGGCAATCAGACATCTTTGGTTGGGTGCTTTTTACGTAAGGTTGTCATCTTTACTACCCTCTCAACTTAGTCGACCGTGTCCGGTGGAAATAACTTGTCAGTGCGTTGGGGGAGCAAGTCGCAGGTTTCATCGTATGTTTTCCTTCACCGTAAGAGCAATAGAGGTAACAAGTAATATAAAAAATCTGCTGGGTTCTCCCTATTTTTTTCCAAGTGTCATCACGCTTTTGTTTTACTGAAATATCACCTTGCAAAATCTGCTGGGTTCTCCCTATTTTTTTCCAAGTGTCATCACGCTTTTGTTTTACTGAAATATCACCTTGCAAAATCTGCTGGGTTCTCCCTATTTTTTTCCAAGTGTCATCACGCTTTTGTTTTACTGAAATATCACCTTGCAAAATCTGCTGGGTTCTCCCTATTTTTTTCCAAGTGTCATCACGCTTTTGTTTTACTGAAATATCACCTTGCAAAATCTGCTGGGTTCTCCCTATTTTTTTCCAAGTGTCATCACGCTTTTGTTTTACTGAAATATCACCTTGCAAAATCTGCTGGGTTCTCCCTATTTTTTTCCAAGTGTCATCACGCTTTTGTTTTACTGAAATATCACCTTGCAAAATCTGATGGGTTCTCCCTATTTTTTTCCAAGTGTCATCACGCTTTTGTTTTACTGAAATATCACCTTGCAAAATCTGATGGGTTCTCCCTATTTTTTTCCAAGTGTCATCACGCTTTTGTTTTACTGAAATATCACCTTGCAAAATCTGCTGGGTTCTCCCTATTTTTTTCCAAGTGTCATCACGCTTTTGTTTTACTGAAATATCACCTTGCAAAATCTGCTGGGTTCTCCCTATTTTTTTCCAAGTGTCATCACGCTTTTGTTTTACTGAAATATCACCTTGCAATGCCTGCATATGACTAGATATATTTTTTTAAATTTCAGATGAAAATGATACTCAGTCTTTTGATGCTGGCAGCTGTGGCAGCTGTCAGCAACAGTTCAGTCATCAAACAGAATCCTCAGAGATTCATTATGGTTTCGGGCAGCATTCGCCCTGGAGACACATTACTCACCAAGTAAGTAAAATAATGACTGAATTTAGCTACGTACTAAGAATGAGAGCAACTGGTACAAAAATAATTATATTTTATGAATTATCAAAAATAACACCACTTTAGTAAATATTATAAGATTACATAAAAGGGAATTTGAATGACATTATAACATTTTTCAAATTAAATGCTAATAGAGTAAGATCCCGCCTACCACTGAACTTTCGTGTTTTTATAAAAACTGAGAATTTCTCAGCGCATGCCCCGCCAACACTCAGGTAGCAAAGCCAAGAATCGAACCTGTATATTTTTTGTACCAATAAATAATGTCGCTAGTAGTGATTAATTCTTAGAAACAAACATAGTTTGGCAGATGAAAGAAAATAGCTCATTTTTATAGGTTTTTATTTTTTATTTAATTTAAAGAGTTTTGTCGCTGGGCGACCACATTACTCTATTAGTTATTTTTATAGGTAAACCTATACCTTTGTGGATCCTCTTTCGGTGGTCTGGAAAGTGTTGAAACTATTGAAACTGTCTGGCTATTATCAACATAATCAATCGGTTCAAAAATATAGGCGATTCCTTTTTTTTTTGCAAAATTCATAGGTTCAGGCTTTGCTACCTGATAACTATACAAGCCACTATGGTATGAACTTCGTAATTGCATATAGTTCATAATTATGTTGGGGACTCTGAGAAATTCTCAGCTTTTATACAATCACGAAAGTTTCGTGGTATCTTGGTCTATGGTGTGTTTAATGTGACGTTATTAAACAGGGTTTTTTTGTACTAGTAAGTAAATTTTTTTCAGGATGGAATCCACATACATTCCAACACCTGGGTTGATTCTCCACTATGCCGAAGTAGGTTTCTCGATGCCGACTGTTAAACTTTATATCTCATATGTCCAAATAATAGAAAAAACTAACTCGTTTGCAACTGCGAGGATTACAAGCGGTGGCGTTGGGCATGACCATTTGATGGTTCGGTTGACGCCGTACAACAATCAAGGTTATGATTTCGAAATAATTGTGTGGGGCACTTATGTTCCACTTGGTAAAATGACAGCAGAACCCGAAGTTGTTACATATGAAATTCGCAACACTTCACCTGTTTTCGGATAACAAAGATAAAGAAAAAGTATATTCTGTGATAGTAGATCTGTATTATAGAAACGGGCAAGCCTTCAAGCATGACTTAGCTGCGCAAGCCTGAAAAGCGCTTATTTTTGGCAAAATAAATCGTTTGGTCTCAAAATAACAAAGTATTCAAATTACCTATATAGATAAATTATCAACAAAAATATTTGAATACCTACTGAAAAACTAGTTCAAAATAGCAAAAACAAAAACAGAAGACAGTTGGAAAAACAAATGAATTTTGGAAAAACAAATGAATTTAGGAAAAACAATTATTGTGCATCTGGAAAATGGAGAGCTCAGAAAAAGGGTTGCACTTTAGGCCGTGCTTGAGATTTTATACCTACTCGAACTTACTTCTTACATAAATTTACCTTGCCCAGTCTATAATACATAATTTCATCAAGAAAATAATACCAATAATTGCTTCCGCAATGTATTCAAGGTCTTTAAAAATTTTTGGAATTTTAATAAAAATGGAGTTTGATGTCATAAATGGCCAAAATTGAATCGACCTTTGCAATTTTATCGCCTGTTTCGCTTACATCGTGATGAATAAACTATTAAATTTATAAGCAGACTTCTGTGTTTTAATTATTTTGAAAATTGTATTCCTAGAGTCCTGTACGAACCGCTACTTTTATTACATACTTATTTGTATATAGCTCTTGGAGCAGTTTAATTATTTGTCCGTATTTTCCTATGTAAGTATGTGTTACAAAATGCTTTCTACCTAAAATTAATTAGTGTTCTAGAGCATTGGTGAAAGAGTCGTTTAGCCACCGGCGTTATAAGTAGATAGGTAGTTAAATAATGGGAGGACCGGTGAAAGGACTTTTATCAAACCAAGGGTCGCCGGTCGGTACTAAATCGAAGTGTCACTAACAGCGGCATTGTACTTGACAATAAAGAGAAATATATACAGTCGCTTTGTTTTCCTTCTGAACTTTATGTCACGTAAAAATAACTGCTAAGTACTTTTGCTTGGTTTTTAATAATATTTTATTTAAGAAACTTTTCATAACAAAAACTTATACTAACTCAGTATGAATATGGAGAAAATGTAGAGCTTCAAGAAGCCATCGATTCTGAAATAGTGGTGAAGGCGAAAAAGTCGTAAAACTTGGAATAGGGTAAGGTGTAATATTAAGATCTTTATTTGAAGCAGAAAAGATACGGTTAGAGAAATATTTTACGACTCTCATATTTTACGATTTTTGTTCCTCACCTTATTAAAGGTAGAGCAAAATTATTAATCAAAATTCCGCCTACAATAAATCTAGCCAATAAATTTGTTCAACGTAACGCCTCCACCGAAATCAAGAATATCTGGCGAAAACATATTGTTTCCCCTACTAACGGAAACCGAAAAACTGTAATAGTCGTGTATAATTTCAGTAGGATCGAGTTGGCATCGCTCCAATTGTTAAACTGCCTATAATTATGTATGTTAATACGCGCTAGGTGGTTCAGATATCGTCTAACGACTTCCTTTGATAAAAATAAAGTTGCGTTGAAATTTTAGTTCCGTTGCTGCAAGTTTATTGCCAAATTGCGTGCAAAGTCATGCAATCAGGAGTTTACCATCGCCCTTTATACAGACATTGATTTAATTTACATGTCGATGTGATCATAACAGTAGTATGGTAGATACAATTCGAGATGTTTCAATTTGTTACGCAATGACAACTCGGTTGTTTCTAAATTACAATAATAGCGCGTATGTTTTACTCCACTTTAATCAAATCATCCATTTCAGAGTCGGTGACACGCAATAGATATCAAAGACAGAATGGGGCGGATCATTCTCTGTTAATTAAGGGATCTTTCAGTGAATATATGTAGGTACCTATAATTTGTACTTATTTCATCAGATGGAAATTATTAGAACTGAGCGCGTTTGACATCTAACTTTACGCCGTAAAACAACTGAAATATAATTAATATTGGAATCTAGACAGAAGACGTCAAAACCACTTCAAAAGGTTCTTAATTACATTAGGTTACGGTATGAAATAAGGAATATAATGTATTTTATATCATAGCATAGCGTTGATTCTAAATAATTTATCGTATATTTATAATAATAAAAATCTATACTGTATTATAATATTGTTTGGTTGTTTGAACGCGCTGATCTCAGGAACTACACTGGTTCGAATTGAAAAATTATTTAAGTGTTGGATAGTCTATTTATCGAGGAAGGCTATAGGCTACTTTTCATTTTGATATTCTCACGGGATCGGTACTTACGCGGGTGAAACCGCGGGCCCATCTAGCCCATACTAATATTATAAAGACGACGAGCTTGTTTGTTTGTTTCAAAGCGCTAATCTCAGGAACTACACTGGTTTGAATTGAAAAATTATTTTTGTGTTGGATAGTCCATTTATCAAGAAAGGCTATAGTCTACTTTTCATTTTGATATTCCCACGGGATCGGGACTTACGCGGGTAAAACCGCGGAGCGCAGCAAGTAACAGATAAAAATTAAAGTAGGTATTTACAAATTGTTTTAATTTGTGTTTGCCCAACTAACTTATTTTACTCGTAACAAAAATAATATATATACACACTAAAAAGGAAAAGGAAAAGTAAACTAAAAAGAGAAAATAAAAATAAAACTCCCTTCCTATGTTAGCCATTTTTTGTGCAATGTACCGGGATACAATGAAATCTAGTAGCGCTTGTTATTATTTTTTTTTAGTCACCTATCTAAGAACATTAAAAATACCTTAATTTTATAGAAATCCATCGGAATTAAGGATATCACAAACAAACGTAAAAAGATAAAGGCGCGAAAAACACAACCCTTTCCTTGCAGTCGGGTATAAAGATAAAGTACCTATCTATAAAAACCTACATAATTAATGATCAAATGAACTTACCATGTGAAGTTCGATCCTTATTATGTGAGTAGTTTTCTTCTTAGCGATTTACTTGTTTACATAATGTAGTAACACTTTCTGCACTCAAAGCCTTCCTCGAATTTTTAAAGTAGGGAAAATAAAATTTGTGAACTGGCCACACTCCCGAACTCCCGGTACCTGCGGTACCTATCTATAAAAGAGCGGTGTTGGCTTAGTGGTAGATACCTTGACTTTCATTCTGAAGGTTGTGGGTTCGAATCCCGGCCGGCCGTGCACCAATGTATTTTTCTTAAGAAAAAATATGTGCACTAATTGACATTGCTCTTATGGTGAAGGAAAACATCGTGATGAAACCCGCGGCTTAGTTGGCTCTAGAAGTATTGACAAGTTCTCTCCTCTGGACATGGTCGACTAAACTGAGAGGGTAGTACCTAGGTGCTGGGCAAGCCCTTTCCAAGGTCTTGCCCAATTAAAAAGGGTTCAATGGCGGAAAATAGCCTGTATACATGTACAAGTACCTATCTATAAAAACCAACATAATGATAGCATTACTTGCCAAAGTTTTCAACGTAAAACTTGAAAGCGTATGTTACCATTGCCACGTCAGTACATACAAATGGCCCCAGATAAGTGGTAACTTTTGGTACAAATTAGGTAACATTCCCACGACTTGATTGCAAATACTTACTATGAACAACTTCGAGACAATACAATAATATGTTACGTAATTGTTCACTAACTTTACTAATAAGGTTTTCGAAGCAATTTTAATATAAGTTTCAATATTATCTAAGTAATTGTTATATGTTCGTTCGAGCATTTATTAACGACTTATTATTGTTACACAAGAAGTTAGTTACTTATTCTTTATATCAATGATTTTATTATTAATTATTATGCTTTGTAACAAAACTATTATCAGCATTATTATAGTTCAGGTTTACTTTTGGACACTATTCTATGTAGAAAGTAAGTAGGTATCAGTGGCGAGGACTGAAATTTCTTTACAGGTAAACCGATAAAACACCGTGATAACGCCGGTGAATACCACCCACTAACCCACTTGAATCCCTAAAAGTAAGCGGATAGGAACCGGATTCTAAGGATCGCTCTACTAGTAGGTACCACATAGAATAGTGTCAAAAAGTGCAAAAAACTAAAATAGAAGCTTTATAAAAAAAACACTTAAGAATCGTATGCATAAGTTTTTCAACTAGGTACGGTCAGCTGCATAATTGCAGACCCATCGTAGAGCTCCAAAACGGCTGTTATAAGAATGTTTTCAACACGAGCAAGATTCTAGGCACCTGCTTTAAGTGAAGTTTAATAAGGTCTTCTAACTCATCAATTAATCAAACAAAAATTATTAGAATGCAAATATTCCAATAATAGTAATTTTTGAACTCTACTGAGGGCTGAAATTATGCAGGCGACTGTTTATAGGTACTTTTGTATAGGCTGTATTAATTAGCTGACAGTTCACTTTTCAGCAAGGCTTATCAAAACTGTAGTCGTCGAGCAATCAACCCATAGAAAGAGCCTGAAATTCAATGCCACTTAACACAATACACGTACAAAAAATGAAAAAGAATATAGTATAAAAAGCTACGAGTTAGCCTGCTTAAGTAGATACTTGACATTGTAACCCAAAGGTTATTTCTGCTTAAACTTTAATCTCAGTACTTTATTTTCATAATATTGGTAATTATAATGTTTGACGACCCATTTGGCAAAATGGTCACCATGCCGGACTGCTAAACATTGGTTCACGGGTTCGATTCCCGCCTCAGACAAGTATTTATGCTTAGATTTTTGTCTGTGGTCTGGTTGTTTCTATGTATTACAGGTATATATTTACAAAAGGAAAGTATATAAGTAGTATATCCGTTGTCTAGCACCCATAACAAAAGTCTAGATATTTAGCCTGGGGCTAGATGACGATGAATTTATTGTTATTCAAGTCGCCTTCACATTATTCTTGGGATCTTCTTACTATTATCCTACGGATCTTCCTACTATTAGCCTTTACTTTTATCAATACTTTTCATGTAATTAATTTTGATTTTATTTCTTCTATTTATTATTATTTTATTTGACATTTAATATTGTCATTTTTTCCAATAATATGAATTCTTGTGCAGATGTTCATAATCTGTTGCGAGCTCTCTAAATATTATCCTTGCTCTAAGGTCAGATTATTATTATTTTTCAGGTCTTTTTACATTTTGAGTCATTTTTTATTATTAGTTTTGATTTAAATTTGTTCATTTTTAGTATTTTAGATTATTTATTTTAATTTATTGTAATGTATGGATTTGATTATCTGAAATAAATGAATTGAATTCATCTCAATAGTTATTCTTTACGTTATAATTTTACCTAGCTTCGTCCATGCAATAAAATTATATGAATAAATATTTTTTTCTCTCACATCAATATAAATGATGGGCAATTTATTTGTAGTCCGTTTGTACATTGTCGCCAGTTGAGCTTGACAGATGACAACGCCGCGCCACCGTGTTGTTGCACACCAACAACAAACAAATATGGACGCGTCACGCTTTCATAAACGAGCTTAAATATTATCCTTTAACAAATTACCTACCACATTGTCTGCATGCAAAAGTAAACACCATTAAAATATAAAATGTTTCGTTGTCCGCCACGGAATCTTTGTTAATGATCCTTGGAAGATCTCTCTGAGCACCTCTCAAGTTCACCTTCGCATATTAATCGCAATTTTGCCGAAGGAAATGGGTCCCTGTACTTATCGAAAAATCTCAAATTAATACAAAATCCACGGTCATTATTTACGACTTGTAAACTAATTGTAATTGTTATTTATTGAAGTGTTTGTGATTTTTTTGTATGATGTTTATATTATACTAGCTGCGCCCCGCGGTTTCACCCACGTAAGTCCCGATCCCGTGGGAATATTAAAATTAAAAGTAGCCTATAAGCCTAAGTAGTCCCCGATAAATGGACTATCTAAAACAAAAAAAAATCTATTCGAACTAATAGTTCCTGAGGTTATAGCGTTCAAACAAACTCTTCAGCTTTATAATATTAGTATAGATATAAACAATATGGCTATTGTCTTTAGAACATCTGTAGATTTTTTCACATTACACACTAATAACATAGGTAACCCTAATGTAAAGAAGTGGACCAAGTTCTTTCGGTAAAACTTGTATTCGAAGTTATCAACATCAAAAAGATTTGAGCTCTAAATGTTTTCCAAGTTCTATTAGGCCTACCTAATAAAACTTGGCAAAACATTGCTATCTATCTAACAGGAACTAAATACCTATATTTAGTTCCTGTTATATAGATAAATACCTATATTTAGTTCCTGTTATACTTGCACATAACAATAGAAATGTAAAAATGTAGAAAAGTGTATTAAGTTTATAAAGGGATTAGCTTTTGCCCGCGACTTCGTCCGCGTAGACGTCGAAAATGGTACTCTTAAGCAACTCACCCCCAAAATAACTTTCTACCCCTTAGTAACCCCGCTAAAAGGGATTAATTTAAATAAATACGAAACACGTGTTCCATCAATTCTGTTAAAGAATGTTTATGCAAAATTTGAAGTAGATTGTACCAAGGAATTATGTTGTCCCATACAAACTTAGCCCCCCTTTTTCACCCCCTTAGGGGTGGAATTTTGAAAAATCCTGTCTTATCCGGTGCCTACGTCATGCAAAGAACACATCCTCCACATTTCAGGTCTCTACGATCAGCGGTTTAGGCTGTGTGTTGATCCATCAGTCAGTCAGTCAGTAGTTCAGGACGAAGCATTTTATGTGTATAGATGTAATTCCAGCTTTTTGAATGTCGTTAATTGATCTAATATAGGTAATACTTAGCTTATTTTTGCGTTTCATCTGTTAAACACTTATAAAGTCTATGCAGAAATAATGTCTTAGGTTCTCTCTATGATCAGGCAAAATTGAATACTTAAAAGTACCTTCTTTTTCCTACAAGTAAATGTAAGGTTCTAAACCTACAAAATGCCAAAATAAAGAGAATTAAATGAACCCAATTCGGACTGATTAATTTTAAGGATATCTGCTACAACAAAAACACTAATGTAGTCAGACTGTCTTGTTTCTTCAAAAAGAAAAATAAAGCAGATTAATCGTGGGACCCTTATTAACAAAGCAATTGTTACTGAAGCTTAATTTTGAAAACCAACAATGGAAAATAAAAATGGAGTGGAGTGCGCTGCGTCCTCTCCTAATGAATGAGAAGTAATTTCAGTTAAATAAAAGGGAGAACAATAAAATACCCATTTTTAAAAACAGTACGAATGAGCAAATTGCCGCAGCATCCAATTTATAGACAACAATGAAAGAGCACTGTTAACATCGCTATTCCCATTAAGAACTACGATAACGATGCGCTCCCTCAAACAGTTACAAATATATGTATGTAAGTACAATACTCTCATTTACAATAACATGAACTGAAACAATCAGAAAGTACAATACATATTTATAATACATATTACTTTATATTCACAACGGATTTCTAATACTATATTTTTTATTAAAAAGGCCAATAAAATACTTAGCAGCAAATATGCGTCTCCCGTATGTGAGCGTTCTTACTGAATGAGAAAGGGGGATTTTTTCATTAAGTCGCTAGATTGGTACGAAATATTTCATTTCGATCGAATGATTGGCTCGGGCCCAACAGTGACGCGACGGATGCCGACAGACCTCCGACGTTCGCTATCAGATGTTAGAGGTATATCCTATTTTTCTCCTCAAGAATACGAATGTCTTGCCAAATTGTCTACCGCCGAACTAGTCCAATTTAGATAGCAATTTAGCAACCAATTCGTTTTGTAAGCGGATCAAGAGGGCAACCTTAAATATGGCCATTAAATCGTTTGCGCCGAACCCACATTCGTCTTTTTAATGCGAACTCCTAACGTTAACAAATAAGAAACTCTTATCGCCGCTGACTTATCTCTACTGCTTTACATTACTTAGATATTTGTTTTATTGAACACAAGGTAGGCTCTGAAAATGAAATAGGAAATAATTAATGAGAGAGAAAAACGTTTTATGTTATATACTCATAAGGAACATTAATTTTCCTTGAGACATTTCATTTTGTTTTTATAGCGATAAAAATTTATTTTTAAGATGTGACTTTGTTAAACGAGAGTCATTGAGTGAGTGAAAATTGGTAATAATCGAAATGAAATAAATAAACTTTTTAATTTAGTGGACACTTTATAATAATTTGTAGCGTCTGTGTTTGTACTAAGCAGTTAATTGAAAGTCAAATTTTAAATGTATTACCTACATACCTATTTAGCTCAAAAACGAAGTGTCATTATCATTAGGGTCGCTTACCTAACATAATAAATTGGCATTAATCAAAAGGTAGCACGCCTTTGCCACGGAATGATAGGAAACTTTAGAAACGACATCAAAGCTATCTGTATTACGTGGAACGCGTTGAATGGGTATTTTGTTGACATGTGTGCAGCTTAACGAGCGAAGTTGTGACGCGATTGAAACTGTCGGCTCCGATAGCCATCTTCACCCTTTCATCGAGTGACCTCTGCCCTCGCCTACATGTAAACCGAGTACCTACCGACCCCAAGTTCTGATAAAAGACCTTAATTAAAACATAGTTTCTGACCCAACGATGCGATGGATGGAGTTGTGTATCGTAAACTCTACGTTGAGAACCTTAATTACGACGAATTTATAGTTCATCTCGAGATAATTACTTTCGACACGAATGAACGTTTTATCCCTCTTATTTTAACAGAAAACTCATTACATGAAAATGATAAATGTTGAGTTAAATAGCCCATGTAAAGAATTTATTCGTTCTGCGTTGTATGACGACTTCGAGAAATTAATTTTTATTTTAAAAGAGATTCAGTGGAGAAATTGCTATTAAATGAACCTATTATTTAAATAAAAATAATACACATTCAATTGATGTTTTAAGAATTAATTAAAAGCAGCAGGAATATCAATAAAAATTGAATTATTCATGGGGGAAACTGAAATACTTAAACTAGACTATTTACAATTTAAAATAGATTCTTCTGGTTTCATTTGATTCAGGAAACCAATGTTTACTAACAGCATTACTTAGTAGGTATGTATGCATTTCCAGATCAAACTTAGATTTGATAGCACAAACCGTGCTCCGTTCGCAGTAAGCCAACTCAACCACGTTGGCAAAGCAAACTCGGTGTACGTGATGTACCTACATAAACTTTAGATCACCACTCCCTTACTCTCGCAGGACATATTGGTCACGTATTTCTACCAACTGCTTTTATTATCACTAGTCTGAGAGGTAATTGTTCAAAGGCCTATGTAAAAAATACTTATTACACTGATGACTTTGGAAATTCTGCAACACGATTTATTGCGTGCGAAGGCTAGTTGTCACTTGACTATATTCCGCAGTTGGAAATTTTGTAAAATTAAATAAATACGATTTTTAAGGGAAATAGTTTATTTGGACAATTATATAAATAAAATATAAACGTATTGCAGGACATTCCAAAAATCGCCATCTAGCCCCAAGCTAAGTAACTAGACTTGTGTTATGGGTGCTAGACAACGGATATACTACTTATAAACTTACTTTAAATTTGTAAATATATATTTATAAAACATAGAAACAACCAGACCACAGACATCTAAGCACAAATACTTGTCCGAACCCGCAACCCTGTGTTTGGCAGTCCGGCATGGTGACCATTGTGCCAACTGGGTCGTCAATATTTTTTTTTTAATTATCTTAATGGCATTAGTTTTCAATCTTGGGTCTTATTTTTGAGATTTGTCACTATTTTCATACGACTTGATATACCTAATCATAAACATAATTTATACTAGACTAGCTTTAGTAAAATTCAAAATTGGACCTAGGAATCACGTTGTCCCATACAAATTTTTCCCCCTTTTTCACCCCCTTAGAATTTTGAAAAATCCTTTCTTATCGGATGCCTACGTCATACAAAGAACACACCCTTCAAGTTTCAAGTCCCTACGATCAGCGGTTTAGGCTGTGGGTTGATCCGTCAGTCAGTCATTCATAAGGACAAAGCATTTTATATGTATAGAAAACTAGATCATCTATTTTCGTATTACCTAATAACCACTCATTTTAGATTAAGATCCTTATTATCATTGGCAAGTAGAGAAAGACGGGAATCTCATTCAATACACAGACATCGTGGCATTGTCCTCTGAGACTATAACAGTCGTCGGTTTTAATTTTCTGCCGTAGTTAATCGTCGGTAAGCCTACTGACTGTAGTATTATTCGATATTGCTTTTACGCTTCTGTAGTCTCGTCCAATGTTCATGTTAATTACTACTGGAAATGAGTGACAATTTTCACAATATTTATCCAGACTGGCTGTATAATATGATGGATAAATGACGTTATCGTACAGCGGTTCAATTTTACTAGGTAAGTTAATTTTAAGTAAAGCGGGAAGTCGTTGGATGCAGAGAGCATGTGAGCGATCGCTCTGGAAGTCTTTGGGGGATGCCTATGTTCAGCAGTGGACGTCTTGTGGCTGATATGATGATGATGATGAAGTATCTTTTAGACCAGTAGTAGGTATAGTTATTATCATGTCTGCAGCCAACTAATACTCTGAACACGACCGACTAAGCTGGGACCTCTCAGCTTAGTCGGTCGTGTTCAAAACCTAGTAGCATAATTAAAGTGGCTGACGATATAATCATCTATATTCGATTGGAAAAGAAGGTAAAACTAAGTTAAAGAAGTATTATCTTCTATCTATACATATAAAATTCTTTGTCCTGACTGACTGACGGATCAACGCACAGCCTAAACCGCTGATCGTAGAGACTTGGACTGAAACTTGGAGGGTGTGTCCTTTAAGTGACGTAGGCATCCGATAAGAAAGGATTTTTCAAAATTTTACTCCCAAGGGGGTGAAAAAGGGTAGGGGGGGAGTTTGTATGGGACAACTTGATTACTTGGTCCATTTTCGACTTTTACGCGAACGAAGTTGGGACAAATAAAATAATTCTAAAATTATTTACTTACGCAATTCTTGACATTGTTTCTACATACCTACATTTCACAGATTATAAGTTCAATTCAGATTAAAAAAAGTTTTAACTCTAGTTAAAAACGCGAAAACCAAAGAAAACAATAATATCTACTCTACCCTAAGTTTTGTATAACAAATTGTTATAATTAAGTTAATCGTATCAAATTTTCTACTAAGAACCACTTTTGAAGCAATTTGAAGATTAATTGATTTTCATAAAGAATCGTATTTGATCAGTCACGTAGTAGAGAAACAAATAATTTAATTCAATTAATTCAAGAAGACCCCAAGTTATACTCGAATGACGACGCACGCAACTGATTCTCAGACAAGTGTCAGTGTTGCTGTACGAATAAGGAATGACAAAGCAAAACGCTTAGTGCGAGTATCTGGGATTCTCTCTACACACTTCCTAAGGACCACCCCCATAAGGGACTTTTAGTTTTTAATAAATGTAAGTAGTTTATTTTATTAATTTAAGTTTTTATTTTTTACGACCCAGTTGGCACAATGGTCACCATGCCGAACTGCCATACACAGGGTTGCTGGTTTGATTCCCGCCTCAGATAAGTATTTATGCTAAGATATTTGTCTGTGGTCTGTTTGTTTCTATGTATTATAAGTATTTATTTACAAAAAACGTTTTCAATTAGTATATCCGTTGTCTAGCACCCATAAAACAAATCTAGTTACTTAGCTCCGGGTTAGATGGCAATGTGGAATGTCCTGCAATATCCTGCAATATTTATTTGTTATGAAGATTATTTTGTTCCTTTGCATAATACATTCTTAATTCATTTAGTCTCAATTACATGAAATCACATTGTCTTAAAATCTAAGTTAGTACCAACATTCACATACAGCAGACGTTTGACGATTAGGTATTTTAGTTTTCTAAAGCTAAATTGTATTCCAGATAAAACTTACTTGTTAATTCGAACTGAGAACTAGACCGCCTGCCGAGAAACGTGGATTAATAAATAATTGTTGCGACCGACGTCAGAGACTGTCTGTGTCAAAGCCACGAGCTATAGAACTCTTTGCTTTTTCCACGTGATTACTGGTGTAAGACTGGTATACAATAGATACAGCAAACAATAATAAATGTTCTCTTTTCACCCATTGTTGTCTGTTAGACGTGTTGTGACAGATTATTATGGTGGTACGATTAAAGTTCTGCCTTAGTGACACCAAGAAGTAGGTACAATGGTCACCATGCCGTACTGCCAAACAGAGGGTTTCGGGTTCGATTCCCGACTCAGACAAGTATTTATGCTTAGATATTTGTCTTTGGTCTAGTTCTTTCTATGTATTATAAGTATATATTTACAAAAAAAAAGTATATAAGTAGTATATCCGTTGTCTAGCACCCATAACACAAGTCTAGTTGCTTAGCTTGGGGCTAGATGGCGATGTGTGGATTGTCCTGCAATATGTATATGTGTACAAGGGTAAACTAAGTATCCTAATTTTATGCATTGCGATACATTGTGCTTAAACCAATTTAGCTAAACTCTACCTAAATGCATTTAACAGGTAATCTTAAATTAAATTCGATTACAATAACCACAAGGTGGATTTTATTTACCAGTTTGACACTTTGACAGTTTGCTAATCATGTTTAAAATTAATTTATTTTTTGCTGTGCAGGTCAACCTAATGTATATAAGTTGAAAATAGTCAGTAAATAATAGGCCCTTTTTAGGCCCTCGATAAATAGACTATAAAACACAAAAATATTTTTCAATCCGAATCAGTAGTTCCTGAGATTAGCGCGTTCAAACAAACATACTCTTTAGCTTTATAGTATTAGTATATAGATACTTGTTTGAGGCGGGAATTGAAACCGTAACCTTTTGCGTCGCAATCGGGTGTTCGCCCGACAACGGTCGTCACAAAATTATCGTTTTACGTATTTACAGTTTTAATACCAATTAAATTAAATTTAATATGTCCAGTATAACAGTTTACAGCAACGTCTTAAAAGCTAGGGCATGGTGTAAGTGTCAATAAAAGAAAACAATTGTACGTGTAACATTTAACACATGTTAAAACGAGAACTGGTAGAATGACCATCGTAATATGTTTCAGGGTTGTAAAATTTTGCCATAAAATAAATTTAATATAAATCCAGAGGAGAAGCGACACATAAAATTGGAGTAAATCACCTAAAGTCAGCCGTTGGAGACGTTTACAGCCTCGGAGGCTTGTTAGCTACGGATGTGGAGGGTCGAGTTTACCACTCTACGCGACGATATCTACACATAACTGTAATTTACATTACAATAAAATAACCTAAATATGTGCACCTCTTTAAAAACCCGTCACAGACGTAGCTATATATATTAAAATACTAGCTGTTCCGGCGAACGTTGTTATCTATACATATATAAAAGAAAGTCGTGTAGTTACACCATTTATAACTCGGGAACGGCTAAACCGATTTGGCTGAAAATTGGTGGGGAGGTAGCTTACAATCATAAGACGGACATAGGATATTTTTTTCGATATTCCCATGGGATCGGGACTTACGCAGGTGAAACCGCGGGGCACAGCTAGTTACTAATAAAATAAAAACATCTTATATATATAAAAGAAAGTCGTGTTAGTTACACCATTTATAACTCGGGAACGGCTAAACCGATTTGGCTGAAAATTGGTGGGGAGGTAGCTTACAATCAGAAGACCGACATAGGATATTTTTTTCGATATTCCCACGGGATCGGGACTTACGCAGGTGAAACCGCGGGGCACAAATAGTTAAATATACAAAAAAAGGTATGGAAGAAAAACATAGAATAGTGTTTCTATTCTCAGACTTAGCGAATATACACAAAAAATTTCATACAAGTCGGTTCAGCCATTTAAGTGGAGTTTGGCAACTACTATACTAATATTATAAAGCTGAACAGTTTGTTTGTTTGAATGCGCTAATCTCAGGAACTATTGGTTCGAATTGAACATTTCTTTTTGTGTTGGATAGTCCATTTATCGAGGAGGGCTTTAGGCTAATTTTTATATTGATCTTCTCTTGGGATCGGTACTTACGCGGGACGCAGCTAGTTTTATACATATATAGGGATAGATTTCAAAGGAAGGCTATTACGGCGACCTATGATTTCTCTATGACGGCGACAGATGCAGCAATAATATTATATACATCAAATTGTAACACTAACCTCAAAACACGAAATACAGTTGAAGCTGTAGCTAAACTTGACCAAGCGCAGCCGTGATGTAGCTTTACTACCGAAGTACTATTAAAGCAACTTGTAATATGAACTACATTGTACCGGATGACGAACCTATTTCTTATTATGCTGGCTGGTATTCGACTGACAACATTTGAATTGAAGACGAAGATGTCGTGTGATATTCTCATTCGTTGATTTAGCTGCAATAGCTGGGAGATTGGAAAAAGCTGAAACTCGGTCCGTTGATAAATGATATAAATAATATTCAAGCCTTCTAAAATTACGTTATTACTTATATCTTCACCTTCAACGAAATATTGATACACATGTTCTAACAGTCTGTTGTAGGGATTTACCTAAATACTTTTTCTTAATTTTCACTTTGGTTCTTGGTAGACCTTGGCCGGCAGCTTCTGGACAAAGTTGTGGTGCCTTGTGATTCGTCGCGTTCCTCCATGTTGTCCCAGGCATGCCGTTATCTCTCAAAGTAAGCATGCTTCTTCTGCTCACTTCGCTTCTCATGAAGTGATATAAGGTTAAATTCAAGCCTATTTTGTGTAAAAATATATATTGACTAGCTGTCCTGGCAAACGTTGTTTTGCCATTTACAAAAAAAAAACTGAAAGAAACAAAATAAAAAATAGATAGTAGCCGATTCTCAGCCCTACGGAATATGCATATAAAATTTCATAAAAATCGGTCAAGCCGTTCTATTTATTAGATATATTTTCTATATAATTGTAAAATGTAAGTAGGTTTTATTACAAATTAATATTCCAATTTAACAGGAACAATAATGAATATCATGGATAATACACGAAACAGTTAAAAACAAAGAATTTAATCCCCCAGCAATCGGTAATTATTTTACGTAACGTGCAGAAAATTGGCAGTTAATTTTTGCTAGAGCGTCGTTTTATTTTCCGAAACAGCAATATATATTGTCATGTTATTATTTTGGATGTTTGCACCGCTAAGCTAGACATAATATGGTCCATTTGCTGACTGAATCGTGCGAAAATTGTAACATGTAATTCATGAGTCAAACATTAATAATGTTCATATGTGCAGTTGTTCCCAAAAATTAACGGAACATCAATTTTCGCTCGGATCTTTTGTATTCTAAATAATGAACGTATCAGCGAATTGTACGCTCGCATGGACGAATTGGTAAAACAATTTCGGGATTATACTTGTTCGAGCGAGTCACAAAAGAGCGAGGATAGTACAATACTGATCTGTTCTTTCCACGATGAGGCTCCATCGATCCATACCTATCGACTCTCACATTTAACAATTCTTGAGATTGAAGCAGAAATTCATTCGTTGTCCGATTTATTTAAGAGGGTCTCATAAAGATTAAGAATTTGCTATGACAGCGGAACAGTGAAAATGGGAAAAAAGCTGAATAGTTTATTTGAAGGTAGAATTATATTTATGTTCACGTTGAGCCCGTGCTGTTGTCCATTTTCATTCAACGGAGCTCCTATAGAAGTACGATATGACGTGATTAATTTCCAGACTGCATTACAAATTTGTATCCCATTGTTTCTTTTTCAGCACCCAACTGGAGCTACCTATTGTTGGGACGAACAATAGCCTGGGATATGTGATTTTTAAATGCAGCCTGCGGATTGTTCTTCAAGTGGGTTGCCTGTCTGAAAACTATTGAAAAATATAGTCAATAGCCAATTACGTTCACGGAAATCCAATTAATCCAATTCTTTCGTAGGTTGGTAAAACTTTTCTAGCCATTGTAATAACAATAAAAAGTTGTCAATATAATATAATGTATAAAAGTACACTTGTTACACGGTAACAGTGTTTATGGGTTGTCATAAACTTTGTCATAAATCTACCAGTTAGAAATTGTATTTTCTAAAGTTTTCGCAAATTGAACTCATAATTATATTTGAACGGATATATTCGATCTGCCTGTAACCATGGGATCTGAAAAGTTCCCGAAACGTCAGGTTTAAAACAAAAATAAAAAACTAAAAATAAAATCCGTTCAAATATAATTATAATTATGAGTCAAAAATTGTTTATCATGTGTCTATATAACGCTAAACAAAAATAATGATCTATATCGTATAGATACGGCAGGCCTTATTCTCTAGATAATTGCGTTTTATGAAGCAATTTGCCCTAGTGATGTCGTAAAAATGTTTATTTTATCACACCTCTTCCGTTTTAGCGTAATCTGTGGAAAAGTTTGATGGGAAGGTGTAGATATAATAATAAAACAGTCCAAGTACTATCATTGAGAATACTAGAAAAGAGAGTACATAATATGTATAGGAACATTGCGCATGCACCAAGACTCAATAATAAAATTGATTAGACGACGCGAAGTAGAGATTTAAAGCTACGACGAAGCTACGGCTACGAATGTAGCATTAATATACTGAGGCTACGAGCTGAAATAATTAGAAGCCATGAATTTACCGGGTACAAAAACCTTTTATTTCAACATAGATTTCGATAACAATTAAAAAAATCGCACATATTTTAAAAAACCTTGAGAGGTGTCAAGGGACACCCGGATGGAACGAAGTTTTTTTCGATTAATTAGTGAAGGAATTGTAATATTTTTTTTTGAAGTTATAATAATAGTTTTTTTATTATTGACAAATATAATGTAATATAAACTTAATCAGTAGGCTCAATTTTTAGTAATTGCTTTCTATGAGAGAGAGAGAGAGAGAGAGAGAGAGAGAGAGAGAGAGAGAGAGAGAGAGAAACATGCGCACGCCGCACGGCTTACAACCGTAGCAAAAAGTGTCGTTACAACATTTGGTCTTAATTTTTTCCGTCTAGCCCCCTTTCGCAACGCGCGATAAGGAACTTCATACGATCAATAATTATATTAGAGTACAACAAAATACTGATTGTATAAAGAACGTTATCGGATCATAAATAGGCGGTGTATTGCTCTCGTGTTGCGCGGTATGGGTGCTATATCTACTATAGGGACTCGCATTAATATATTTTATTGCGTCAGGTGAATGTTATTAGCTTCATATATCTATGTTTATGGTTACGGTTGGGTAGACTCTAGTGCGTGGGTAGAAACACTTTTATTACAGAAACTATGTTTGCCTGTATTAAAATCGTAAAGAAACAGAACCATAAGGATTTAGATAAGGCGAACAAAGACCGCAGACTTTTAGAACCGGCGATACAGCGCCGATATTTGATAGCACAAAACAAAGAAAGTAATTGTAATCGAGATATCGCCCGATCGAAAAGTCTTCGTGTTCGAGCTAACATTAGTGTTTTAAGAGCGGTGTTGGCCTATTGGTAGATACCTCGACTTTCATTCCGAAAGTCGTAGATTCGAATCCCGGCAGACCGTGCACCAATAAACTTTTCTTAACAAAAACTTGCATTGCTCTTACGGTGAAGGAAAACATCGTGATGAAACCCGTGGTTTAGTTAACTCCAGAAGTATTGACAAGTTCTTTCCTCTGGACACGGTCGACTAAGCTGAGAGGGCAGTAGGTGCTGAGAAAGCCCAATTAAAATTTAGTTGCGGAAAACAGCCCAAGTAGTGTTTTATGCAGGTGCATGTCCGCCCAGGAAGAAGAGGACGACCTAAGAAAAGATGGATGGACTGCGTGAGACAAGACATGAGACAGATTAATGTTAACGATGAGATGACGACTAATAGGAGTGAATGGAAGAAGAAGACATTCTGCGCCGAGCCCAAATAAATTGGTATAAGGGCAGGAAGATGATGATGTCCGCCCAGGAAACCAAATGAAACCTATTGTCATTTTAGATTTTACGTAGAGCTCTAATAAATATCTATAAACTTAAATTGGTAGGTAAATTATGCACAACAATGTGACTCTTACAATTGTACATCTTTCAATTAATTTCTTAGTACCTGGATGACCGAGATTTGCTCGGTTTTTTTTTACTTAGTCTAACCTCAAAGCAAACACTCATTGACTTCGTGTTACTTAACAACGCCATCTACTGGAATAACTTTATTGCTCACAAAAAATAGTATTAGTAGTTCGCCAATAGATGTCAGGAAGAGTCATATTTTTCAGATAAGTTTCGATAAAACACGAATAAAATGACATTTTCCAAAAATTGTTCCTAGCTAGATCGATTTATCGCCCCCGAAACCCCCTATATACCAAATTTCACGAAAATCGTTGGAGCCGATTCCGAGATTCCAATTATATATATATATATACAAGAATTGCTCATTTAAAGATATAAGATACAACCATCACAATTATTTGCCAAATAACTTTTAGTATGGTACGTGTGTCTTTTTGCAGAGTAAACGCTGAAATAATCAATGTTTTAATTTGTATTTTGCTAAAATATGGTCCATTTGACAGACTTTTAATTTTTAACAAATGTAAGTACTTAGTATGTAGTTTAATTTAAGTTTTTATTATGAATTGTTATTTCAGTATAGATTATCAATAAAGTAAATTAAACTAAAAAATATGGTCTAGTTAAGTTATATATCCAAGTTGTCAGCCTATGTAGAAAAAACGTAATAAGTTATTTAAATAGTACATTGTTACCCTAGGTGTGAAAGTCACTCATTGAGTCCCGAGACGAAGTTTGGCGCCCGAGCGTAGCGAGGGCGCTAATTCTTCGATGAACTTAATGAGTCTTTTGCCCGAGGTAAACACTGTGCTTTTCATTACGAATAATACATAAAATTCTTCATAATAACGAGAGTGAATGAGAGACTCCATACTACCTCTGGCAGTATGCATGAGCCGTGTGAAGCCATAATTTTTATTCTTTGGTGTTACCTACAGCAAGGAGGTTAGGTTTTTGAAGTTCCTAATGCGTAATGATACTGATACTGGCTACAAGCACATTGCACAAGCCGCGCGAAGCCATAATTTGACATGATAGCTGTCAGTGAAAGCGATTTTCCCTAGGGCTGAAAGATTTTCTTTCTACACGCTCTTCAGGCATCTTTAGACCTACTTTCGGAGTATGAGTAATGAAAAATCTTTTTCAGTTGAGTCTACGGCAAAAGTCTATCAAACGTAGAGGACCTAATTTCTAACGTTTCTCTCACATACATTTTTCTAATGTTATACTTTGATTAAATTTAGTTTTTTCGCCTACATCAACGATAATAATCGAAATACGTGTTTAGTTGTAAGATATTATAAACCAGTGATAAATAAATTGAATTGATCATATTTGAATACGTTTCAATTTTTCCATCGTTTGTAGCTGGCTAATAGGTATTTACGCAATAGGTACCAATTTCAAGCACGTAGCACAAAACTGAGCTAAATTAGATCTAGACTCGCTCGAGTCTTCATCAAGTTAAGTCGCGTACCTATTTCATTATTTGACACGTGCTGTTGATTAATTCATTTTTTCTTGTTTATTTGGGACGTTCCATCACAACATAGCTTCTTATAAAGAAACAAAGACTAACTATGTTGTAAAAAACTAGATTCTAGAACTAGTGCCGGCAATATTGAACTTTTTAAAATTAAACTCAAACAGTGGCCCTTTTAGGATAGCTACTGCAGTATTTACGAATTGTTAAATAATTGAAATTATAATGTTGTACTTAGTACCTAACTTGAAATCTGCGCCCTGCGTAAGTCCCGATCGCGTGGGAATATCGGGATCAAAAGTAGCCTATATTTTTCAATTCGATTTAGCAGTTCCTGAGATCAGCGCGTTCAAACAAAAACCGGAAGCCCTCAAAGATTAATTTTTTTACACGTTTTTCACATTTCCTACTGATTCTACGCTCCTATTGGTTGCAATGTGATGTTATATAGCCTAAAGCCTTCCTCGACAAATGGACTATCCAACACAAAAATAATTTTTCAATTCGAACCAGTAGTTCCTCAGATTAACGCGTTCAAACAAACAAACTTTATAATAAGCTTTATAATATTAGTATAGACTTGCGGACATCGTGTATTTTTTCCTTTTTATCATTATTTACTTTCAGTTGAAATTATTATTAATTATTAATATTACCTATTTACATACATAATGTATTTAATGATTGACGTATACCATTGACGTATAACTTCCTCCGAGACGTATACATAATGTGAAATTGATTTGACTACCTCCGTGGCGTATTGGGCGAACACCCGCGGGTTCGATTCCCGCCTCTTACGTGAAGTGTTTGTACATAAAGTGTTTGTTTCTGGTATGGGTATTTCTAATGTGAATTAAGAATATATTTACAAAAGAAAAATATATGGTTATTCTATCCGTTGTCTAGCTACTATAACACTAGCCTATTTGCCTAGCTTGTGGCTAGGTGGCGCTGTGTGGATTGTCCAATTTCAATATTTTTATATGAAAGAGAAACTGCCTTTAACATTTTTTCTACTACATATTTGTGTATGTAAGCTATCAGATAAAACCCAATTATTTTCATACATCTAACTAAACCCTTCATCGATACGCAAACATTTTACAAAAAAAAAAGAAAAAAAGAACGCAAAGCGATAAAACGGTAGCGTCAAACTCGACTGACTGAAACCACAAACACAATGCCGCATTTTAACATCAATATACAGCTGGACGTACGGTCCAAACTTCGTTAGCTACGTCACCACTAGGGTACTGGTGCCTCCACGCAGATTTAATAGTAGTTTAAACAATTTACGCGTGGCCGTATTACCATGAAGTTTTCAACGTTACATAGGTCAAAACGAATATTATCAAAAAGTTCAGTTTAAAGGGGCATATAGAACATTTTTTGAATGTAGAATTGTATCCATCCCATTTAGCGATTGAATTTCCTAACAACCCTTTTTAGTGCGCGCATAAGTCTTAAAAAGAATAATGCTAAGTTTGAGACTGAGTCTGTTTGAGTTGGAGTCAAAGTTTGAGTTTAGGCTCTTGTAATTTCATAGATTCCGTGATAAGTATTTTTCTCTTTTAATAGATATGGCCTCCTAATGAAAACGCACAAGTGACACAATATTAATAGGTGCAAACAAAACACAATCACGTGTACTTGTATACTGGCTGTTTTCCGCCATTTTAATTGGATCCTTTTCGCGTGAGGATGGAGTAGGCTTGCCCAGCACCTACTAAGCCGCGGGTTTCATCACGATGTTTTCCATCACCGTAAGAGCAATGTCAATTAGCGCACATAAACTTTTCTTAAGAAAAATCCATTGGTGCACGGCCGGCCGGGATTCGAAACCACGACCTTCAGAAAGAAAGTCGAGGTATCTACCACTAAGCCAACACAATCACTTTATAATACCTTACTGTATAAAAATGTTGTTTATGAAAGATCTTTTGGTTTCGAAAATGCCACGAACAAACAGACAGGCGTCAAGATAAAAATTTATAACAGTTTTCTTTTGGCTTTAAAAGTTAAAAATGACGCTAAAGATAAATCTAGATATGGCTATAATTTTCTTTGTTCCTGCACCTTTATCCAATTTTAATAACATAACCCAACTGTTTGTTAGAAATATTAAAATAAATAGAACAAACTAGAAACATGCTTCTAGCTAAATTTCAGAATACTAAATAGCTTTTGTTTGTACATCACGAAGTTGGAATGTTACTATTTAAATGTCCACTTTAGATTTTGGTACCACTTTCGTATTCTGTTAAATTAGTTTGTAAAATTTCAGGATCCAACCTTTCAAAGGTAGGTATTATAAAGTCGTCCCTATCACGATCAAAACAAGCCACAAGCTTTGACCATAATACTGTTCACTGGATAAAGTGACACTAGTGGACACTAGGACACTACTGCATTTACGCCTGGATACTTCATTTATACTTATGTAAAATTCAGGTCATAACGACCTGTGTAGCACTAATATTTGTGAAGAAATCTATTTCTGTAAATAGAATAAATTAGTATGCATTCTCAAAATAAAATCATAATGAGTTTCCAAAGTTTCATGTGTGCGGCTTGAGCTTGAGTCTGAAATTGATTGTGTCTTGGTCGTATTAGTAAGTAGGTACCTACAAACTTTCAAAATGAGTATTACACAAAAACTTAACAGACTTAATTTTAAACTGCAATCTACTTTTTAAGAACATAGACTAAATTAATTTAGAGGTTATTATTTTACTAGTGTATTCTTATTTACATTTAAACAAAATGCTTGAAGGAGAAGCAAAACATCCACATTATTTATCTAAATATTTTCCGAAAAGTTAAGCTAGTACAGAACAGAAGACGTAAGATAATAAATTATCTGCTTATAAACGTATAAGGTTTTAAAAGATCCTACATGTCTAACTGAGTTCGTATCCTCAACACAACGTGGTATCTGTTAATTCATATGAAAATTTGAATTTTTTTTGCTCTTACTAAACTCAGAGTTTTCTTTAAATACTTCAGAGAGCTATAATAACTTCACGTAATGGCATTTTTGACACAATGGCCACACTAAATCACAGGGCTCTTGGCGTTCTACTGGCCATGACGTAAAAATGACTCTCCAAAATTGGCTAAATCTTTTAAAGTACCTCAAAGTAAACTTAACGTCCTTTTATGGAGCAGATATACGAAAACAAATTACTTAATTTACTGGAATGCTATCTCTACATCTAGTTGTACATAGTCTCTTTTATTCAATTTATTTCTATCCTTAATTAATTTGGAACGGGTCCCGACATTTGTGTCCGTAATTCTTAAAAACTCTTCTTACAAAGTTGCTTATTACCTAAATCACCAGTTATACCTTGAAAAACTTGTGTTTGTTATAGACACCCCTATTCAGCGGTACGGGATATTGTCACAAAGCAGTAGGTAATAGTCGTCGTTTGACAACAACCATTCTGTTTCTGTCTAAAGGGGAGAACCTAGTTGCCAAGTAGGTAGGTATTTCGATTAACCTTCTTTCAAGTTATTGTAGTATTATCTAGGATTACAATTTAATATTTTTACACATGTTAGGTCAGCGTTTGACCACTGTCACTTCTGCCTGATAGATGTGCTATATAGTAAGTGACGGAGCTGTCTAAGATGTAGCAAGACTCCCAAATTGTACACTTCATGAAAGACAGATTTTTACGAAGATTTAACTATACTATAATATAAGAGCGGTGTTGGCTTAGTGGTAGATACCTGGAATTTCATTCTGAAGGTCGTGGGTTCGAATCCCAGCCGGCCGTGCACCAATGTATTTTTCTTAAGAAAAATTGATGTGCGTTAATTGACATTGCTCTTACTGTGAAGGAAAACATCGTGATGAAACCCGCGGCTTAGTTGGCTCCAGAAGTATTGACAAGTTCTCTCCTCTGGACATGGTCGATTAAGCTGAGAGGGTAGTAGGTGCTGGGCAAGCCTACTCCATCTTCACGCAAAAAGGACCCAATTAAAAAGGGTCCAATGTCGGAAAACAGCCTGTATACAAGTACAAGTAAGTACAAGTACTATAATATTTGTTAGAATTAAAAAAAACTAAAAAACACGCTTTTATAAAAAATGCAACTAAAAAACAGAAAATAATTTTTTTTACAATAATGTACATTTATTTTTTATTTACACTATTCTTAATCCAAATTTATTAAATTTTATTTTCTGTTTTTTAGTTGAATTTTTTAGGTGAATTTTCCATAAAAGCGTGTTTTTTTAGTTTTTGAAACTATTATTTATTTTACAAGTCTTTCCGAGGTTGTGCAAAACTGAGTGTACGACCAAAGACTAACTGTGTAGTTCGCGCACTAGCTCTATCTCTCTTACTCGCATGCAAAGGATGCGGAAAAGAATCCTGGCGAATATAATTGGGATACTCGGATTTTTTAATCGAATTATTGCATTGTCATCGGTCTTTGATAGGTGTGCAAAGTTTGAATTAAATCTGATCGTTCAAAGTAGGACAAAATCGAGCTCAAAGGAGTCGGTTACAAACATACAGGTGAAGCTAATAAAAGCGTGTTAAAAATTACAAAGTTAGATTTATTTCTAACTAGCTGCGTCCCGCGGTTTCACCCGCGTAAGTCACGATCCCGTAGGAATTGACTCTAGAAAACGTTTGTATGGGAAATAAAAAGGGCTGTTTTTAGGGTTTTCCCTGAAATTATTCGATTTTTTCTCGCCTTTTAAACCTTCCCTAGACCTCCACGAACATTTCAAGACTAAGATAAGATAAATCCGTTCAGCCGTTCTCGAGTTTTAGTGAGACTAACGAACAGCAATTCATTTTTATATATTTCTAATATATTTGCTATGTATATGGAACTAATACCGCAGTTTTTTTTACGTATTTCAAGTTATCTATTCATGTTATTTAATTCTCTATCCTTGTTTAATTTGTTACGGACTTGTGTCGAAACAAACTGGTTGTACAAGTATTTATGTCTTCGTTAAAAGATTTAATATAAACTTCTAATTCAAGCGAGTCTTCAGCTGACTGATGGAAGCCGGATTCATTAGGAAACAAAATTAAATGTTTTACATGTTTTTCGTTTCATTAAACAGAGTAAGTTAGGGTAAAAGAAAAGTTTCAATGAAAAGAGCATGAAAGTTTATTTTAAATACCTTTTAACATTTGTAATGACTATACCTATAGTGCCTAATACCTATTAATTGACTAAATTTTGACTTTATACGTTAACAGTATTCACTGCTCACTGTGCTCATTACTTTCTTATTCTATTTAACCACAAAAATTTTAGACTTACCCTCTTATTTTAACAAAAATTCTGGCATAGAATAAAGCAAACCAATGAATCGTATGCACATACTATATATTGCTTCAAAACGGAAGACGCCTTCTAAACAAGGCCGATGTCCAAGCAGTGAGAACAGGCAATAAAGAAGATTTACTATGCAACATTTTAAGATATACAAACGGTTAACAACCCCTGTCTACTGCACACATTGTTGTAATGTTGTTACATAAAGTAGGAACAGGAACGTCCGAGCAATCGTGCCGTTTATTGTCATGCTCATAACACAAAACTATGAAGCATAAATATCAGAGCTATATGCTGTGACGTCATTCTCGTATGTAGGAAGGAGTATGTATCATCTCGACGCTTTACCGTCGCGTTTGCAGCCGAAACGCCCCTCTTGGTTTGGCAAAACCGTTGACTGTGATTGCGTCTTGTAGATGTATTACTTGGCTCGTATTGTGTCATACTACACAATCGCAATATTCACATGAAGATTGGATTTTGCCTGCAATTTTATTGTTATGCAATGATTTTGTAGATGGCAAGGGCTCGGATAATTATTTATTAGGTATATTTTGACTTTCGACTTACTTTACCTCACCAGTGTGGGTAAAGATATTGGAAGGGCGTGCATTTTTAGACAGACAGACATATTTACCTATTAAATTTTGAATTTATTGATTCAATCTACGAGATCCTCAGCGGTCGAACGAGCAAAAAAGTGAATTCTCTCACAAAAAAGCCTTCACTTGATGTTGCTTTGGTGTCAAGATAAAAAACTAAACTTTCTTCAAGCCCTGAAATCTATTTGAATCTGAATAATAATTATCTTCTACCCCAATCCACTTAACTATTAACGCAATAAACCGGAGTTAAGCGACGACGGCAACCAGAATCGATAACTGGAATACCGAAACAATTTCATCTGAGTTCTTCAATTTTATATAATCCCGGGGTAAAGTCGCCGCGACCTGCGGGACTCAAGTAATTTCCTGAAGGGAGGGAGGAGGTGTGGGGTAGACAGCGACGCTTGAAAAACGAGAATTACACCATTCACTAATTGCTGCAATCAGTTTAATGTAGTCGACGAGACCGAACTCAATGGGATTCGACCGATGGCCGCCTTATAAACAACTGTCTGCTTTTAACTAAACTACACAGATACATTTTGTGCTTTTCTTTTTTTAATAGAATTAAAGTAAGCTTTTTTACAATATTAACAGACAAAGGGTCTTGATGAGCTTAAGCTTCTTGCTTTTCTGTCTCTTTTTTGCAGCTACTAGAGCTTAAGAATGTATTTCTCTAGAAAGCATTCAAAGGTTTTATTTTTCATTAGTGTGATTATACTCGATTTGGTATCATAAGTTTTTTTTAAACATTTTCAACAAAAAGTGCTCAAACAATCTTCGTTTCGTTTTCGAAAGACTACAAAACCTTTAAAAGGAAATTAATAAAGGGTTTTTAAATAAATTACATGCGACTGGTCCATTTG
This sequence comes from Idaea straminata, assembly GCA_951213275.1. Lineage (NCBI taxonomy): Eukaryota > Metazoa > Arthropoda > Insecta > Lepidoptera > Geometridae > Idaea > Idaea straminata. Next base: position 7,360,661 of record OX577850.1, read on the forward strand.
CGGCGGATGTCCTTTGATGAACGTTTACACCGACCGCTCTCCAATTTCCGCCTTCAGTTCTTTGAAATGGAGTCGCGCAGGAAACTGATTTAGTCGCATACATCGATAACGTACGTAACGCTAACCTACCATATAAAAAAACACGAATGTTATTTTCAAGTTGAGTGACTCGGTTTTAAGGATTATTTACGTGAACGAAGAATTTTTCCATTAGATACGAAATAATTTCCAATAAACCTACCTATAGCCGAAAATATTTTTTTGAAGTTATAGGTAAGTAGGTACTTCTTTCGGCGATTTATGAAAAAATGATGTGAGTGAAATTTTAATCACTGTAACACTAAAGTAACAGGTTGAAGCTGCCCGCAAAATTAATATCGGACGGACGGACAGACAGACAGACGGACGTATAACTTCTCACACGCGCCCTTTTGTTTTATTTTTATTACCAAATTTTGTCCTACTGGAGGGTGAAGGCCTTTCTTCCTTCTTTCCATTCCCTTCCGCCTAGGTTGAGGGTGGGCCAGTCGTTCGTGTATTAGTACTATCTGCACTTGCGACTCAATCTGCCTTTAGGACACGGGGCTGGCAGGACATTCCACACATCGCCACCTAGCCCCAAGCTAAGTAACTAGACTTATGTTATGGGTGCTAGACAACGGATATACTACATATATATGAAAAGCCAGGATAGCCTTCATCTTTACTCATCTTGTACCAATTTAGAGAGTGGACAAAGTAAGGGTTAAGAACAATGTCATCCAATGACAACCAGTATTATTCATACACTACAAGTAGCTAGATTCACGTAGTTTTTAAAGAAACACATAGTTAATCATCACAATAACTCAAACTAAACATAAAATAGTATTATTGTACAACTCATAGCAATTCGTGAACGAACACGGTTCGCGGACGCTCGTTCTGTTCGCCAAGCGTACTAAGATGGCGGTCCCCGATCCATTGACATATCACGCTTCGCTAGATTGACTGATTACCATAGTCAATCTGACGTATGACGGGTAGCTACGCGGTAGTATTTAGTTGTTTATCTATGGATACGCCTTCATATACTTTTCTTTTGTAAATATAAACATAGAAACAACTAGACCACAGGGTGGGTGGGGCTTAAATTAATGCTTTTAGGGTTGTGCTGATCCCCCCGCTTACACGCTGTGCATCCTTTCACTGCTTAGCTGTAGGTGTAGCTTGTAGTTTAAGCCTTTCCTTGGATATCTTTTCCGATATCCTAGGAAGCAGAATGGTCTTAGGGGAGAGTGCTACGGTCATGTTGATCCCTAAGACAAGTCAAAGAGATTATCCTTCACGTGGTGCCACCTGTTCTTGGTCTAATTCCCTCAGAAATAGACGTAACTGAAATCTCCTGGCGTAAATGACTCACTCCAACCTTCATCCCATCCCAAAATCCCATGACCAATCCCGCAGAGCCGAACCGTGGCGGCGCAAAACCACACCAGGCCTGCAAGACCTTGGGGCACTAAATCCCCCCAAAAAGCAGCACCATACATGCCCAGGGCAGGCAGTATGGAAAAATATCCTCAGCTCAAATAATGGCTGCACAAAAGAAAAGAAACGTACCCCAGGAGGGTACCACTACCGACGGTAGTGGAGAATCCCTCACCGAGCCTAGCTCGGTCTGTCCCTCGTATTCTGGGGGGGACAATTTGTGCTCAGGACCAGGCTCCAGCCTGGACCTGTCTGACCTCGCCGAGGCCATCCCAAATTTGACCACAGTGTCACACTGGACCGTAGTCGCGCGAAATCGCAGCGACAAACGAAAACCAATGACACCTGTGGTCACAAAAGAACCTAAAAACCCGAAGGGCCAACCGGAACGCAGTCGCCCCACCCGGCGCGCGAGAAAGGAAGCCCCGAGGAATAAAAAACCCAAATCCATGACAGCCGACGCAGCAGCGGAAACGCAGCGCGAACCCGACGCAGCAGCAAAAACGCAGCGCGAATCAAACGCAGCAGCGAAAACGCAGCGCGAATGTGACGCAGCAGCGGAAACGCAGCGCGAAGGGCAGGCAACGTCATTACCACCACCCACCTCAACACCACCACCTCAACCTCAGCCAAGGTGGAAACGAAAATCGAGAGGTTCTCGGGGTAAGCGGACCGCAGCGTCGGCTCCCACTGTTCCTGAAAAGGAACAGCCTGAAGGGAAAGGGCAAGCTTCGTCAAAGCGTTCTCGCCTAGACGACACCCAATCTCCCAGGGGGGATGCCAAACGCGCGAAAACTGACCCCAAGCGGGCGATGTGCTACGCAGATGCGGCCCAGTCGCATCTGAGAGTGGCAATTGTCACCAACCCGCTAAAGGACCTTTCGATGGAACAAGCAGATCGGCTTAAGGAGACTATCGATGATAGCATCCTGAAGGCCGCCCTGTCTCCATCGTCTTCAAGCGCGCAGGCTCCATCTTTCCGCGGCAACCCCTTCCTTATGGATGGGGCTCTTGCGATGTGGTGTGAAGACGCGAACGCACTCACTTGGCTGACTGAGGAGGTGAAAAAAATGGTATCACCGATACCGGGCACCAATCTGACTGTTATCAAACAGTCAGAGATGCAAAAGAGGATCAAGGCAGGACTCCTCCTTTTCACTCGCATCACCGACTCTGACACACTGCATAGGCTCCTTTGTGCACAGAATCCCTGGTACAAGGTTGAGACTTGGCAGTGCTACAGTTTAACGGTGAGCGACAACGTCAAGGATCCCGAATCCAAGGTGAAGGCAGTCCACCTGGTCCTCGGAATTCCCGAAGATCAAAAAGTAAGTATAGATCAAAGAGAACGCCGTGTAGCCCACATGTCCGGTAGTGGTTACATCCGCTTTTTCTCCACGGAGGAAACGGAAACGGCCGAAAACGCGCAGCCTGCGACTCAAGGAACGGAACCTTCCGCTCCTGAGCCGTCCACCTCAGCTCCTCAATCGAGTTCGAGCAAGATGGAAACGAGCTCGCCGCGGCGCGCCGAGGGCACTACGAGCGACGAAGATGACGTCCTCCGTAGTCCATAGTTCCCTCAATATATATCAAAACAACCTCCAGCACAAACGAATAGCGGCGGCCACTCTTCGCAGAGTGCTGGAGGAAGATCAAAAAGCGGTCGCCCTGATCCAGGAACCCTGGATCAGAAACAACACAATCTGCGGCCTAAACAACATCAGTGGTAAGTTACTTCTGAACATCAACGCAGACAAACCGAGAACGTGTATTGTCATGCCAAAAACTATCACAAATACCATGCTTAATCAATTCTGTTCTAGAGACCTCACTGCAGTGAAAATTCTAACAGAAAATCAAAAAATCCTAGTTCTAGCCTCAGTGTACATGCCGAGCGAAGGCGAAGTTCCATCAAAAGAACTAGCCGACCTGGTGCAACACTGCGAGCAACACAGCTGGGAACTGATCATCTCCGCAGACTGCAACGCACATCACCCGCTGTGGGGAAGTAAGGACACAAATAAAAGGGGTGAGCTATTAATTGAATTTATTTTCCAAACAAACCTGAACATCATCAACAAGGGTACAAAACCCACCTTTGTAAGCTCCAGGTATCAAACTTTAGTAGACATTACACTGGCAACGCACGCGGCGGTCGACCTCATCGAAGGATGGCACGTATCGAGCGAGCCCTCCTTCTCTGATCACCGACGCGTGTGTTTCCAATTAAAATATAATTTACCAGACCCTGTTCCATATCGCAACCCCCGTAAAACCGATATAACAAGGTACACAAACTCAATAACAAAAACATTAAGTGACGCGCAATTAAACGATGTAATACTTAATACTGACAACATAGAATCAAATGTACAGTTCCTAACTGCAACACTTGTGCAAAGTTACGAACATGCATGTCCTCTTAAAACTCCAACGCGTCAGGAAAAGAGCACATGGTGGGGGCCAGAACTCGAAAGACTACGCAAGGAACTTAGGACACTTTTCAACCGAGCAAAAAACACCAGAACCACTGCGGACTGGGATAATTACAAAATAGCACAACAACACTACAAGAAGCGAATCAGATTCCGGAGAACGGAGGCCTGGCGCAATTTCTGTAGCAGCATAAACACCACTAACCAAGCCGCAAGAATAAAGAAAATTCTGTCAAAGGGTAACCTGAACCTACTAGGCTCCCTTAAAAAGGAAGACGGCACCTACACACAGACAGACGATGAAACTAGTGCAGTACTGCTGGGGACACACTTCCCTGGATGTCAAATCACACCAGACCAAGTGTGGACCGACGAGCACTACGGCACACCAACAACTCAAGAATGGGAAATTGCTAATAACATAGTAACCGAGGACAGGACCGTATGGGCCCTAAAAAGCTTTAAGCCGTTCAAATCCCCGGGGCTGGATGGAATCTTTCCAGCACTACTACAATGGCATTCCCACCAAATAATCAAACATCTAATACCAATCTATAGAGCCTGTATAGCATTCAAATATATACCAAAAATGTGGAGGGAAGCAAAGGTGGTCTTCCTACCAAAACCAGGCAAAGAGGACTACACCCACGCCAAATCTTTCAGACCCATCAGCCTAACGTCTTTCCTTCTTAAGACACTAGAAAGGCTAGTGGATCGACATCTAAGAGACGGGGCACTGAAAGATAAACCTCTACATCCCCAACAACATGCCTACCAGAAAGGCAGATCGACAGAGTCGGCCCTACATGCGGTAGTGCATAAAATAGAATCGGCGATCACAAATAAACTATCAACACTTGCGGCCTTCATAGACATAGAAGGAGCTTTTGACAAAACAATGCACAAAAGCATCAACCACGCCCTTCAAAAGTTCGAAGTGGAACCGGTTGTGAGAAACTGGATCACAGAACTAGTGAGCAAAAGGGCGGTTCAGATAGTGGTGAACACTACCACAAGAGCTAAAGTAGTCCGAGGATGCCCACAGGGGGGGGTCCTTTCACCACTCTTATGGAACATAGTAGTAGATAGCCTTCTAAATAGACTAAATGAAAGAGGATACACTACTATTGGTTATGCAGATGATCTAACAATACTAATAAACGGAAGTGCAGAGAACGTGTTATGTAAAGTAATGCGATCCTCCCTTCAAATCGTTGAAAAATGGTGCGACGAACATCAACTGTCAGTCAACCCTAAAAAGACGGAACTCATCCTTTTCACCAACAAAAGGAAGTTACCAGAACTAGAATTACCAAAACTTTTTAATACTGAACTCGCCCTATCGACACAAGTCAAGTATCTGGGCATCATACTTGACAACAAACTGAACTGGGCGAATCATATCGATGAAAAAATGAAAAAAGCCTGTATAGCTTTTGGTCAGTGCAGAAGACTTGTTGGTAAGAAATGGGGTCTTAACCCAAAGATCACACTCTGGCTGTACACATCAGTTATCAGACCGTCTTTAACATACGGTTCAGTTGTATGGTGGCCCAGGACACAACTGACCACAGTGAAAACGAAACTCCAAAGCCTACAACGCCTAGCGAATGTAGCAGCCACAGGATGCATGAAAACTACCCCATCAGCCGCACTAGAGTATCTCCTAAACCTGAGACCTCTAGATCTTATCATTCAGGAGGAGGCTAAACTAGCCGCCCTAAGATTAAGATCAAACGGACTATGGAAGCAAAACATAGAAACAACGCACACAAAAATTCTACCGAGGACCCTAAAAGAAATACCACTTTTAGAGGCACCTACAGACAAAATTTTATGTTATCACGTCTTCGATAGAAGTTACAATATCCAACTCATAGCGGAAGCGAAAGATAGCTCTGGAATCGATGAAGTTAGGATATATACCGACGGCTCCAAAACCACTGACGGTACCGGAGCCGGCGTCTTCTCGAACGACCTAAATATCAAAATATCAACCACTCTAGACAAACTAAACACAATCTTCCAAGCAGAGTGCATTGGAATTATCAGAGCAGCAGAAGCGGTTGCAGCCAGAGATGTCAGGGATCTCAACATCAAAATTGTCTCTGACAGTGCATCCGTACTTCAAGCGCTACAAAACAATACTCTAACATCTGCCCTAATAATGGAATGTCATAACAAACTCCAATCCATTGCAAATACGAACAGAGTAACGCTGCAATGGATAAAAGGGCATAGCAACTCTTTGGGAAACGACGCAGCAGATGAACTGGCCAAAAGGGGAGCCGCGGCAATAGTTTATGGTCCGGAACCTCTATTGCCCATACCCCAGGCCCAAATAAAAACATGGCTACGACAAAAAACTGAAGATGCACATAAAACAGAATGGAAAAACAGCGAAACCTGCAGGCAAACAAAGAGTGCAGTTCCGGAAGCAACCAAAAGATTTGCCCGCAGCATCATTAGACTAAAAAGAAACGAAATCCGGACGATCATAGGTGTCATAACCGGTCATTGTTCATTAAACAAACACTTATTTACCATAGGTGTCACAGATAGCCCCCTGTGCAGAGGATGCATGGAGGCAGAAGAAAACCCACAGCACGTGCTCATGGAGTGCAGTAGCGTGGCAGATCAACGGGCTCGGTCTCTTCAATCGCCGGCATCTCTTCCGGAGGCCTGTAGCAACCTGAAAAGGCTGCTAGCCTTCTGGAAGGACCTGGGATGGTTGGAGTGACAAGTAGGATATTCTCACACGCACAATGGCCCAAATAATGAGGCTAAGTGCGGAAACAGCCCCGTAAAACTAAACTAAACTAAACTAAACTAGACCACAGACAAATATCTAAGCATAAATACATGTTTGAGGCGGGATTCGAACCCGCAACCCTGTTTTTGGCAGTCCGGCTTGGTGACCATTTTGCCAACTGGGTCATTATGTAAAATATCTGATAAATGTTCATGTAATGGTGTTTACTTTTATAGGTTTTATCATTATGTTTTACCCATACGTCAATCAAACTGCTATCAATAAGAAACGGTCATGAAATACTGACCGTAATTTTTTTTGTGTACCTTTAAATGACCTTCCCAAGCCCTATTTAGTTCAAAGTTGCCTGACTTTTTAGTTCAAAGTCTGCGTTCGTCCTTAACTTCATTATTAATGTCTCCTATTTATCAACACCATTTCTCGCTCATATGATCATACCTAAACCTACGTAACTATAAATTTTTATGCACTAAAAGCAAAAAATATTCTTTCCTTTATAGTGTAGATAATGGAGGTAAAATACAGAAAATCTGGTGTTATACAAATTATTTGTATTATTTCTAACCATAGTTATATCAAATTTTTTTCTTGATCTTAGTTTGTTTTATGTAGAATCATTAAAGTCATAACTATATGCGGTTGTGTTCTCCCGCAAGCCTTGTTGTATTCTACATCCCAGATCAGCATGTATTATAGTTAAAAACTTGATAGCTTTATCCTGGAGCTCTTTTGCCGCACCTCCCAAGCTATATAAAAGATTCTCTACGACTCTACTGCGCTCGTCTTCCGACATCTCATTAGTGTACAGCTCCCTAGCTTGATCAAAGTTATAAGGGTCCTCCTCATGTACATTTATTAAATCAACTCTGTTTTCGTCAACGTAAGGTTCCGGACCGTTGTATGTATTTGGATAGTAATTAGGTATGTCTCTCATATTGTCTCTTACTGGCGGTACTCCATCACGATTGTATGTCAATACGTTTTTGACTCTTAGGGGGCAGTTCACATGTATCTTATTGAAGTTTGTACCCAGTCTGTAGTTCTGGGAGTTTCTATACACGAATCTCCGACCTTCAAACAGCTTGTCAGGTGCACCGAGAAACCCAGGTATTAAATTCGCTGGGCTAAACGCTATCTGCTCGACTTCAGCAAAGTAATTTATTGGATTCTTATTCAATACGTATCTTCCTACAGGACGTAGTGGGTATTTTTTTTCAGGCAGGACCCTTGTTACATCAAACACATCAAACCCTGCTGTTTTCACTTGTTCTAATGTTAATACTTGGAAATATAAAGTCCAACTAGGGAAATCTCCTCTCCCAATCGCGTTGTACAAGTCCCTTGTTGCGTAATCGGGATCGTCACTTGCTATCTTCTTTGCCTGATCTGAAGTTAAACCTTTAATGCCAGCGTCAGGTAGAAAGTGAAATCGGACAAAATGTATTTCATTATTTTTGTTGACGACTTGATAAGTATGGATAGAAAAGCCGGGCATGTGGCGATAACCATCAGGGATACCGCGATCACCGAAAATTAACAGAAACATGTATAGACCTTCAGGTCGCTGTGTAAGAAAGTCCCATAGAGTGTTTGCGTCGCGTATATTTGTTGATGGGTTTCGTTTTTGTGCTCTAACAAAGGTGGGGAATAAAAGTGGATCTTTGTAGACATACATTGGGGTATCGAAGCCAACGATATCGAAGTTGCCTTCTTCTGTGTAGAATTTGATCGCGTATCCTCTGGCGTCTCTGGGAGTGTCTACAGCTCCTCTTTCGACGATTACTGGGGAGAATCTGACCGCTACAGGAGTCTTCTTTCCGACTGCACTAAAGAGTGTCGCTTTGCAGATATCTGTTATATCGTGAGTGACTTCAAAGTAGCCGGAAGCACCAGCAGCTTTAGCATGTACTAATCGTTCTGGAATCCTCTCCCTCAGCAGGTGGGTCATTGTGTCCATAAAGAATTCATTGAATATCAGAGGTCTGTTCAGAGTGTTAGTATCTTTGTATTCGACCGGTGCACCAGCATCGGTGGTCATAATACCGATGGGCTTCTGAAAATAAGTCAAACACATATGTATTAAAATGTTCTTATTTTGGTACTAACTTATTTACTTGCTAAATGTACGGTCGGAGACAATATTGCAGACCCACCGTAACTGCTAATAATATAATGTTTTCAACTCAAGCAAGATTCTAGGGTCTTTAATTTTAGAATTTTACGTGATAAACTAAAAATACAAGAAATACCTGCCCACATCAAACAAATGTCATTATTATAAGTACTCACAATAAAACAAAATGAAAATTACAATTACCAAATTAAAATATACGAAAGGAAAACGAAAATAAAATAAAATTTAAATTTAAATCTAATTAAACGTATAGTGTTCTTTTTTATTACCTATTGATTTACATACAAACAATATCTGCCTACTTAATATTAATATATGCTTAAGCCAAAATAAATGTTTTACTTTGGCTTCTGTTCTTAGTTAAAAACATTTTTTTTTAGTTTAAATTCGCTTAAAATTACAATTAACCATTATATATATATTTATCTGTTTATTTAATTTTAACCTGTATAAAAAGTAGTAGAATCTATTTAAAATGACTTATAACTTTAAGAAATTTTGTGTCAATCTAACTATAGATTTATATTGAGGATGAATGTGGTTTTACTTTTCTACAAATTACAGGATTTTCACTCACTTTATGTTTTTCTTTGAAATCGAGGATTTGCGAAGCTACAGGACTCGAACACTTGGGTTCCGTTTTATTTTGCGTACCCATTACGATTCCCAAAAACAATATACCTAACAGCGTTTTCATATTTTTTCAAACGTCTTTGTTAAGTTGCAATGTTTATTTGTCTTTCCAATCTTCAATAATTAATTGCTATCTTTTTTTATTATGTACTTCTTGCTGGCGCCCGTTTGAGTTTTTTAATTTAGTTTTGTTAATTTATTGTTAAGAGAGGCAAAACTATAAGAGCGCCAACAATAGCTATTCCTTTTATACCAAGATTATTTCTCCCACACGGTGTCACCTCAGTGATAATATTTTGTTTATCATTTGGGGGAAATGGTACTAATTGATCATACGATGCTTACGTTTTTACTAGTGCATAAACAACTAAGGTTATTAAGCTATTACAAAGCTTTTATCGCGGGCTTTGAGCGCGGCGACTGAATCAAGAAATTCCGTAACGAAAATAAAACCTAACACCCCCCATTCCGCCTACAATGTAGCTCGGCCGAGCGTTCGCTTAATGTGTATGTATATAGTACGACTGTACAAAGCTCGCACGATGCAATAGCTTTACCGCGGAAGTCCCCAAGTGCCATACGTTTTTTATTTATTTTGTCTTCCACAAATTGTTAAGCTACTATATCGCATAACTTTTCATTTATGAAAGATCTAGGTGTCTCTTAGATTATGAACGTGGTGCGGTCACTTCATAGTCTAAAAATTACGTTGACTCTAATTTTGTATTACTTTCATAGAGATGCCTCTAAACTGAAGCCACAAATATTTTAATCATAGCAAATCTATTATGTGTTCCTTAACCGTTAGAGCAATGCAATAAGCAATTATTAAAAATTCATTGGTGCACCGCCGGCCGGAATTTGAACCCGCGCAGGACCTTCGGAATGAAAATCGACGTATCTACTATACGCCAAAATAGCTCTCTAGATTAAAACAGTATTTATATCTCTATAAAAAATATACCTATTGCTTTTTGATCAATTACAGTTTTAAAGTTTCATGGATTACGTAACTCGTGTAAAACTGAAAATGGACTCGAGTTGAATTTCTTATAGTGAAATAATATAGGACTGTGTTCGTATATTTTGTTGTTATTTTTTATGTTTATTCTAAAATAACTTAAGTACCATTGCATCAGTACCAGATTTTTAAATTTCAGATAGATTTAATATTTATTACTGAAATAACGAACATCATTCCATTTGGTACCAATTTCCCCTAGACATCTTATGAAAACATCAAAACATAAATTAAAATGGAAATAGATACAGTATATCGTAGACCTGTTTAAAAAAAATTTTACTTTCTATCTCATGTCAACGAACTGTTTGAAATACAGCTATTGAAGTGTGAATTAGGCCTACTGTCCACGGACGCGTAGCTTCATAGACGCTTCAAATACGCTAGCTTAACCAGCCCAGCGTTCTTAACTCTGTCCATGAGGCGTATTACACGCGTTGCAATCATTTGCGACAATGCCGTCGGCCGTCCTCGGCATTTTTACATAAAGTACCTGGGTGACCGAGCTTTGCTCGGATATTTTACGTTTTTTTTTACCTCGGCCTCGAAACCTAATACTTACTAAATTTCATGAAACTCGTTGGAGCCGTTTCCGAGGTCCTGCTTATTAATAAATACCTATTACATACTTACCGATAAACTTCGAAACCTACAACTTTTAGGGGCAGTTTTGACTTTGACAGTCAATGACAGCATTTTTTTTTCACGATACCGGCCAGTATTTATGGAAAGTATAGAGTAAAAGGAGATTTTTTAATTTTTTTACCCAGTGTTGCCCTCATCTGTCATGGCGCTGATAGTTTCTTACAACACGGTTTTTCAAATGCCTATATCTCGGCAATCGAGCTTTTTTCGGACCTGGAACCTTGATAAATCGATTCCTTGAGCCGAAAACCCCACATACTAAATTTCAAGAGTATCGTTGGAGCCGTTTCCGAGATCCTAATTATATATATATATATATACAAGAAATGCTCGTTTAAAGATATTAGATAAGACGGCTTCAAGAAACTTAGGTTGTGAGGTACGAACGTCAAATTCTAAGGACGGCGCTCACTCGATGTACGCTCTGGCGTATGACATGCTGTACTGCAGGCGTCATGAAACCTGCATGCAGTGATGCGAGCGTGACGTTGCCGCTCCGTCGACAGTTTCACAGTTTTATATGTAAGCTGTGAGCGGGCGTACACTAAACGTATAATGACGAATACGCGTCCATGATGCTACGCGTTCGTGGACAGTAGGCCTCACGCTTTACTACTCGATAGCTAAATCTAAATCTGAGTTTTGGCGGGAACGAGTTAACAACATGTCGTGCTGCAGTTTTATTTTCATGAAACTTAGATGTAACCCGAGTTGAATTGTATAATTCTGGTGGAATGTTATTCAATTTAGTTCTGTGAAAGTGCACAAGTGTAGTGAAAGTAAAAATCAGTGTCAAACATGCAGTTTTCTCGTTGCCTCCAAATCTCCTATTAAGGTTATGGTAAACTTGCCACCGCTTTACTATAACCCCTGACTTGACGAACTATGACGACTTTGACTGTATTGAAACACTTTAGGCCCGATTTATGAAAAATCGGGTCATAATTTGATGCAAAATATAACTTGACACTGGCTAAATGCACACGTGCGAAGCCATAATAAAAGAAAAAAAAATCTAAATCTCATATGTTCATTAAACCCTGGTAAGTAGAAATTTGAGAAAGACGCAAAAACATTCGAGATACACAGTTTTCGAAAAAGGGTTTAGACTTTGAAAGGTTTTTGGAGAAGATTTTCGACTTACAGAGGCTACCTAGATACCAAGTTTCAATGCAATCGGTCAAGTAGTTTTTGCGTGAAGGAGTAACAAACACACACACACACACACACACACACACACACATACAAACTTTCACATTTAAAATATTAGTAGGATAGGATTTTTAACTATTTTTTATTAGACGTTTTCACGTCAAAAAGTTTAAGGAAAATTCAATCCCTACGCGGACGAAGTCGCGGGCAAAAATGATTATATCATGAAATGAAAGTATAACTCATAGAATTAATACTAATATTATTTATCTTAGTTGTATCAGTAGGTAACAAATGATACATTTGTCATGGTCCGCGCCATTGAACAAATGAAACGTCGCTTATTAATGATAGCGTTTCATTAATGAAATATATTTACGATGTACCTACCTACGACATTTTGTTTATCATTCCCGATCGTGGTCGTTATGAAAATATGTCTGTTTATTATATGGTTGAATAGTGTGCCTTATATCAGTCAACTAGCTGCGCTCCGCGGTTTCACCCGCGTCACTCCCGATCCCGTGGGAATATCAAAATAAAAAGTAGCCTATAGCCTTCTTCGATAAATGGACTATCCAACACAAAAATATTTTTTCAAATCGAACCAGCAGTTCCTGAGATTAGCGCGTTCAAACAAACAAACTCTTCAGCTTTATAATATTAGTATAGATTGATAACATATTTTTATATTTTAGCAACTTAATGTTATAAGAGCGGTGTTGGCTTAGTGGTAGATACCTCGACTTTCATTATGAAGGTCGTGGGTTCGAATCCCGGCCGGCCGTGCACCAATGTATTTTTCTTAGGAAAAACTAGCTGCGCCCCGCGGTTTACCCGCGTAATAATTTTCTACGCAATTTTCTTAATTATTTCTTTCATAAGAAACTTAGCCTGACAATAACAAACACAACAAAAAAAAATTGGCCAAATTGGTCCTGGCGTTATTGAGTTATGCGCTTACCAACACATTTTGCGATTCATTTTTATATTATAGAAGATAGATAGATCTATGCGCGCTCATTGACATTGCTCTTACGGTGAAGGAAAACATCGTGATGAAACTCGTGGCTTAGTAGGATCTAGAAGTATTGATAAGTTCTCTCCTCTGGAAATAGTCGACTAGGCTGAGAGGGTAGTAGGTGCTGGGTAAGCCTACACCATCATCACGCAAAAAGAACCCAATTAAAAAGGGTCCAATGGCGGAAAACCGCATATATACAAGTACAACGTAATGATACCGCGATATTTGAGATTGCAATGCGTTATTCAAACGCTTACTAAACGTACGATTATCAGAATATTCAACGACTCAAAGTAACGTCTTACAAGGTAAACTTACATAATAATTAAACGTTCGAAATATCTATCTGTGAATCGAAGCAGTATTGAAACAGATTCTCCACAAGTTCAGTTTAATTCTCTCCGCGCGCAAAGTTACCTCCCTACTTCCCTAATTTATTGGAAGAATCGAACAGGGAAGCGTTCTATCGGTACAATAAATTTCAAATTTCATTATTTGAAGAGGAAGTCGCGAGTTGCCAATTGCGATTCGGTTTTCCGATCACGTCTCTATACTATTGGTGAGGATATTCGAGCCACCTGTGCCCGTACTCTATGACGCTTTAAACGCGCCTCGGTTCTTTCGATAAACCAACTGTGAAATATTCGCGGCGTAAGCTGAAGCCACATCTCCTTATGAATGATACATGTCAAGCACTAGTAGATACTTATACCACGAGCTCGGTATGAAATTTGCAGTTTCCCCTCCTATTTATACCACAACCGATGCATACATAAATCGAATCTTCCCTCTTTGACTTGGTTCACTCCCAAGTTGTTATTAACAAACATTATACATTCACAGGGTACAACCTACTTTAACAGAGACTCTATTCTGGGAACTGTCCGAACGTTTCAGCCGAAGCTTTAGTTCAGTTTTGGCCGACAGAGAATATTTTATAACAATAAATATTGCAGGACATTCCACACATCGCCATCTAGTCCCAAGCTTAGTAACTAGACTTGTGTTATGAGTGCTAGACAACGGATATACTACTCATATACTTTTCTTTTGCAAATATAATTATACTTATAATACATAGAAACAACCAGACCACAGACAAATTATCTAAGCATAAATACTTGTCTGAGGCGGGAATCCCGCAACCCTGTGTTTGGCAGTCCGGCATGGTGACCATTGTGCCAACTGGGTCGTCAAACAAAACGTCCAACATCTAATAAATGCCATTAAAACTATATTTTGCCCCAATATATAAGCTGACCAACTGGCCAATCTGGTGAATCACAAGTTTCCACTAAAATTAAGTCAAAACACAACCGAAAATTTACAGTGTAATCGAGTTTCGGCCTAGCCATAACTGAAACTGGGACAGCAACTAGATTTTTTGGCCAAAACAGGTCGAGACATTACTTTACAAATTAGGTACCAAAACCGATTTGAAATATATATGTAAGAAATACTGAAAGTCTTATAAAACGTTAGGTATATTTGGAGATTACGGGATCTACAGCTGCAGTCTCGGAGTTTTCTACTTAGTAGTTCATAGAATTTACAAAAGCAACATACTTCATAGATAAATACTTGCAAGTACAAAAACGACTAATGCATTTTTTTTTGTAAATTATGTAAATATGTATAACAATAAATGAATTCAATGTCTAGATCGTAGTTTTAAAAAACATATTTTTTCTTGTGAAGCAGGAAATTACTGGAGAAAGAAATAAAAAAATGCATAAAAACAAAATAACAATACCTTGTATCTTTTACATCTAGATTCTAGAATATGAATAGACAATAGACCTAAATTAAATCGGTTGCGATAGTTGATAAAATAACACGATTGTTCACTTAATGTTTTTAGTTTACTTTCAAATTAATCTGGAGCCTGCTTCACCCTAAATCCACATCAAAAGACTCAAAGTTTCAAATCATAAATTAACTGTGAACGAACGGTAAGAGTACAATGGCAGCTAATTCTGAGTGTAGTTACGTAAAAAGTTGGCGACGGCGGCGGGCGCGTGGTCGTGACCGTATCTCAAATTAAATCTCACCAACAAATCTTCGCGGGGGATGAACCGCGACAGACCCTACCATAAACCACTATACCGTTATTGTGAAATACGATCGTCTTCTTTATATTACAGTTGTAAATAAAAAGGTAGGAAAGAATTTGTATATTTCACGGTTAGAAAGCTTTACTGGGTCGCGTTGCAATTTGCCACACTAGGTGATATTACTTCTTTTGTAACATTTTAAGATATACGCAAAAAGTCACAAATAGAAAATCTCTCGTGAAGCGAAGTGATAAACAGATGTATTGAAATTATTTTAAAATTTAAAGATTATTTTATTGAGTTTTTAGTTTCATTGATTCCTAAGGAAGAATTAGAGTTTAAGGTTTAATGTGGTACAATAAAGAGTTTATCTATCTATCTATCTAAGGATGTGAATAAAACCAAAATGACGGTGTTTGTTATGTTGTTAACATATTTGGAGTTGTATGGCGTTTTAGTTTAAATCTCAATTTGATTAAAAAATCTTCTAAAATGGTTTGATGACCGTGGTAGGGGTAAGCAGGCTTCATCTCCTGACTGCAAAAGCTTCGTAGCAATTTGTTCTCATACAGCCTTAAAAATCCGTATTTTATTGTTCCGCCTCTCATTTCCAGTGGTACTGCGAAGGTCCGCGATGAGCTCGTCCATGCACAAGTTTTTGTTTATTTTATTTAAATAGTGCTCCCGTTATGATGGGCTTAATGGACGGTTTACCTCGCTTCCTTATATTTATTGTGTTTATGTTGCAAAAGGACGATTTGAATACCTACTAGGTATGGTGGTTCTGATAGAGGCACTACGTTTGGCCGATGTGTTAGCTAATAACTATTTAAAACTTATTTAAAATGTGTTAAAACACTGGAATGTATTTTTTTAAATGTTTTAATTTAACATTCTCTCAATTTTCATTGTAATAAATACCCTCCATTGCTGTTTTATATCCGATTTTTACTCAATTTCCGATAAAAATTCTGACTCGTTCGAAGCAATTTATCAAAATACATAATCTTTTAAGAGGAAGCATTAAACACTTTTAGGTGCTTGAAAATTGACAATATTTTATGACTCTCCGATACTCGAACACCATTCGGCTGTTAAAAGCTTTTTGGGCTATAAAAAGTTTTTTTTTCTTGGCAATATATTTAAAAATACAATTGTGAATTGCTGGAAAAAATATTTATTTAAAAGACAAGTTTGGAATATCAGCATCACCTCCATGTTAAAAATAGGTATTTACTTGGATTATTTAAGAAATAATAGAATAATAGAAAATGAAGATATAGAGGCACATAACCGCCCAATAACTATAAACTTACCTTCTAAATACCAAGCCAAAACGAGTTTAAAGATAAAAATCCTTACTTAAATAAAATATTTGCGTACCAAAAACATTTTCTTTTTTAAACTGGCTTTACTATAGTATAAACACAGTAGCACAGCTGCGTTAACTATAACCCAAATATAAAACAACATAAAAACTCCGGAACAGACTATTCAAAATCCTAGAATTAAGAGATAGCATCGCAACGCAATTAAATGAAAACTATACGCTGAGAATTATTACCGAGAATACAAAGAAGTTTAAATTAAAGTTCCCATTATTTTTCTTTGATGAGGTTTTTAATAAATCCCTTCATTACATATTTTTTGCATATTAAAACTATTTATTCGTTGAACTACGTCGTAATATAAAAGCATAATGAGCTTGAGTCTGTCTAGTTATTTACATAGCTTAGAGAGATTTAAAATACGTCTGATGTTTTATCATGTATAATAGATAGTTAAATTAACTTCTAATGTGGGAGGTTTTGAAATGGAGGTCAATAATGAACTATTTATATGGTTTTTAAGGCTGCTCATGCTGCCAAACGCAACGCGCCAGAAATACCCGTCGCTTACAACTAACATTGTTGATTTTAACTAATGTGTTTTGTTTTTCTCAAAAACGCTGAGATGGAATTGTAGGTGAAATCTTTACCGAAATTTTGGGGTAATTTGAGACGAAAATTTCTTGTCATTTTAAAGCTAGACTAGTTTTAATTTTTAATTTTAGCTTCAAAACTACAGAGAATTTTTGGCTCAACGTCACACCAAATCATCGGTAAAGATCCCACCGACAATTCCATCTCAGCACTTTTGAGAAAAACAAAACACATTAGTAACAATCAACAATTTTCACCAACGAAGGCAACAAGTGCCGGTAGTAACTATTTAGTAGGCTGTGTACCAAGGTCGTTGGCGTATGGACCCCCCTTAAGAAGGTAAAACGCATTTAGAAATAGACGTCAATTAAGACTAGGTGGACAGACGACTTTTATGGCCACAAAAAGCTGTCTGACGAAAAGTCCAATTGCTCTAGAAGTCGTCAAGGGAGGCCTTTGTTCACTAATGGACGTCCTGTGGCTGATGTGATGATAATGATGAAGATCATGACCATTACTAAAATATCCTAATATCCAGGGTAGATAAATAAATCATTTAAAGTGCAGGCAGGTATAATAATAGTAACAAAACATAATAATCATGAAAAGAAAGAAGTATAATATTACATTCGATATTAATACCAATTTCAGTTTGCAACACCGCAACTCTCTTGCTGGCAATAAACGTTTCGAGAAATATTTTCACATCGTTGGTGGAAGTTAAAATGAAACCAACTACACCCTGTAGGCCAATACCATACACACTCTGATAATGTTGAATATTTTGACAATTTTATTTATTTTATTCATGAAATTCAACGCTCGCTATCGTATTCCATACACTATTGTTTGAAACTACGTATTGTTATCTATATTTGGGATAGTGATAAACCCTTCTGCAATATACACAGGTACCTTATGAATACAGTTACTTTGTTTATTTTAATAATATTATTTTTATATGCGGAAATATTTATTTCAATAACCTAAATAAATATATATAGAGATATCTACTCGTATGTTCCCGAAATTGATTCACAATGTTTTGTTTTTACTTATGTAGTTGGCAGCATAATTGCAGACCCACCGTAGAACTCAAAAACGGCTGTTATAAGAATGTTTTCAACAGAAGCAAAATTCTAGACACCTGCTTTAGTTGAAGTTTAAAGTCTTCTAACTCATCAATTTATCAAACAAAAATTATTAGAATGAAAACATTCCATTAATTGTCATTTTCGAACTCTACCGGGGGCTGCAATTATACAGCCGACTGTACATAAAATACATCTATCTACTTAATTATTCTTATTTTGTATATTATTTAACATATCACCAAGGTCACGTCAGCTCTTCATATACAAAAAAACTTAATGCAAAAAAGAAACTATCCAAAATCTGATGTTAGCTCCATCCATCATCTGAAGCGACAGGGGGCGAAGGCTTGTCGACCCTAATCGAACCCCATAAAAATATAACAAGCTACAACCTTGTATCTGAGTGAGTACCTACCAATTTTTCATAACACTAGTTTGGGGGTTCGTATTGCTGGCGTCCGTGGGATTTAGCCCCTGGGTGGTGCTAAAGGAGCTCCTGGTGGGAGACTTCAGTGTCCGTGTCAGTGCAGTCACAAAAGGAGGAAGGGCTCAAAAAGTTTGTGCTCCACTGCCGTCTTTCTACTTTTACTCGCGTAGATCCCTGTTTATTTGGGGGTCTATGAATAAGGTACCTTCTAGGAAAGCGTGTTACTTACATCATTCAAAAATCAATAAATTATGTCATCCAACGACCAATGTTACCCGTCTATTAATGAACTCATCGTAATTACTATTTTTAGCTGCTCGGCAATCAATTTAACATAAATTCAATTTGTCTAAAAAGCATATTGCCTAAGAAGTAGCTTGTGTATATACATATCAAATCTCTACACTAACAACTAAGAAGCTGGAGTAAAAACAGATGGAATAATACAAAAACATACCTTGTTATTTTATAGGTAGGTAAGTACGTAAGTATTGTCGCAATATTATTAGCAAGGTATTGAAACTGTCTTGGAAAAATAATATTCAGTCTACCGTGTAAATATCTCCTAACTCATTAGTTTGTTTTGGAAAAAACAACGTTCCCGATAAAATTACGTAATGTTAAGACGGAGAAATTTCATGATATATTTTGAAAGAAATAATACCGGAGAGACAGATTTGTGCCTATGTCAATGATTACGTACGCCTAGACAACTAACAAAATCTGTCGGACACTTGTACAAAAAGCTCTATAAACTTTACATGTAAATATCACAGTTTTGACAACAAAAGATGCCTAAAATATAAAAAGAAAATTAACGACATGGAATGAGTAACCAGCTTTGTTCAGATTGTTATAGACGCTTATTTTAGTAAGCGTAATTACCTTACTACATTCAGTACGTATCTTTCGTGAATATATCAACAACATTACCCAACAAACAGCTGTCTAGGTAGCCCCTAATTATTCTCCCTCGTAATGTACATTTGATTACCAAAAACAAAGCCTTCACACACAACGCGCTGGCAATTACAATCGTTGTCCATTAGCGCAGGCACTCCTAAATATCAAACATGTATTACATGGTTATTCAAACGATCTCTACAGACTACCACCCAAAAGTTTAATTAAAACAGTCACTTCTATTTCTACCTGAACAAAACGTTGCTTTTAAATTTGTATTAACACGAAATAACATCATCCGCACCCCTATTCAGTAAGTTTTCGAATAAAGTTATGTTTAATGATAAAAATCTAAATAGGTCTGTTTGTATACAGCAATATATCCTTCGAATTTAACCGGTAGAGGTTTATCAATCTTCCGATTACTGGTCAAGTAGTAGCGGCTAGTAACCACGCCTCTGTACACGCGATTCTTTGCAAAACTTAACAAGTTTAGATTTAACATAAAACTTTGCCCGATCTTCGATTTAATTGCCACTTAAAAAAGATAGTAAAAATCTTTTTAAAGAAAATAAATAAAAGAATTTCAAACTTTTGTAACCAATTTACAGAAAGATAACATAACTCAAATCCGAATCAATCTTTCGCTGAATTTAGGGTTTTTCAGATGGTCAAATCCCCGATTTCGCGAACAGATATCAAGTTTTCCAACTTCTTACCGATGATAAATTATTGCAGATAGTATCCAATACCTTTCATCTATATCAAAATACGTAGTTAACAAACAGAAAGGGTCGTTTTACTAACTTTGGCTATTATAATTTCGTAACAATGGAAGCCTCCCAATCCAAATGGCGATGGGCGGCCAATACCTTTAATAAATAATAATGAATGGAATTGGAAACCTTTTACCCTCTTTAAATATTAAAACAATAGAACAGTAATAACTAAAGCATTTAGACGAACTAAAGGATTATTGAGTCTTCATCGATTCAATTGGAAAATTAATTTCAATGGACTGAATATATTAATGAATAATCAGAAAGTAAAAACTTTCATTACACATTTTAATTAAATAGAAATAATAAGATACCAGGTTCAGGTTGAGGGCTCCGATTTCCGCACTCAGGCATCAGTCTGCCCATTGCGCGTGATCTTCGAATGCTACTCCAGCCAGCCCAGCTCCTACCAGAAGCGCAGAATCCTTCTGGTGTTCTCGCACGCTTCTCGGAGTGTTACCAATTAGATACCAATTCGTATATACGAAAACATTACGATTGAAAATGGTTAAATCGGAAACGGATCACCAATCAACGTATATACGAGGAGCGTAAGCCTGAAATCTCATTTAGAGTGCATTCCATGCATCAGACGTGTGCTATACATACCTACAAAGATATATAGAGGTTCATGTTATAGGGTGTCTAGGGGACGTGCATACTGTCATGTGTCAAACTGACTGTCCCGATTGTTAAATGGATAGCCAGTGTCCGTTGACTCTGTCAATCCACCCTTTGGGACTCCCGCCGTTAAATCGGCTCTGCTAGTGATATGTACATAGTAATTGACTGATTACTGCAGTGAAAACTGCTAAAGGATTTATATAATTAGATACATAGTTGTAGACATACTTTACTTTACTAAAGTTATCTATTGAATGATAAGCGAGCTATAGGCCAATTGTAATCTGCTTTCACTTGTATTTTCGGTTTTTCAACACGTAAGAATATCTGACTAAAGAGAATTTTTAAACAAACGCTCTCTCTGACATTCAAATTGTAAGCGTGACTAAGTGAGCTCACTTTACAGCCGATTCATTTAAGGCTCCATTAAAAGGAAAAACATAACCTTCCTCCACAGTCGGGTAAAAAAGATAAAGTAACTATGTGCGACTGCATGCATCTCAGGGCATGGAGTGAAGGCTTCTTTTGTAAAACGTATTTTTACCCACCAGCAGGAGAGCTTCGTGTGTGTGTACACTTTTGAGACTAAGCGGACAGTTCAGTATGGAATAGCTAAGTATTTTATTGAAACTTAGAACAAAATAATCTACCTTATGAGCGATGTAGCCGATCAATAGCAATACTGTGAAATATGGCAGAGAGACAAAGGATTATAAGGATTTCGTTTTTTCCATTCATCGACTAAACCTTAAAAAGGGAGATTTTGTTAATTAGATGCCAAGGTGAAGATAACTCGTTTCAGCCAAATCGTCGGCACTCGCGTGACTTACCCACGATTTATGACTTAATAGCGAAGTCCGCACGTTAAGTAGGACTTAGATAAGGCGCTTCTAAGTGATTGTCGGCATTCACAACAAACGTAATTACTCCAAACTACTATCTGTGCTCGACCGCACGCGATCTATTTCATCGGCGAACTTGAATCGTGGTTAATTGCTTCCCAAAGCACATCAACATTATCGCGATGAGCGTTATCGCGCGATATATCGCCGAAAATGCTGCTTATTCTATCACAATTTGTATGAGAAATTAGTCAGTCTGAGCATGCTCGTGATAATATTAAGCATACAATCTGATACTCAGCGATGCAGCTTGTCCGCGAGACCGGCACGTGGCTACGCAATTCTTTATTGATATTTTCTTATACATATCGTAATACTTAATTAACGAGTTAAGTAGGTAGGTAGGTGTATGTCTAAAAAAGGATGCTAAATGGCATCGAGTCTACACTTTAATTTGTTTCCCCCTTTTTATTATTTTTGTATTAATATGTTATTAATGTTTTTTCACTCTAGATTTTAAAATAATTAAAACACAATTGGGTCTTACCTTATCTAATATGCGTTGAAATTAATAACAAAACTTTTTTGTGCAAATGTGCAAAAACCATACAAAAGAAAATCTCTCAAAAACATCTGGTATTGCAACTTAGAAACCAAAAACACAACCGGGCGAAAGACGGACAGTGAAGTCTTAGTTATAGAGTCCCGTTTTCACCCTTTGGGTACGGAACCCTAACAAGAAAGTGATCTTATAATCCTTTTTCCTTATCCTTTATTAAAACTAATATTAAAAATCTTTATTCATTTTATTAAAACAATTGATCCTTTTTTACCTTTTGAGGTATCTTAGAATTAAAAATTGGAAACAGTACAGAATATAAACATAAATTGTTTGTCTATAAAATAAAGCTGCAAAAAGTTTGACATAACCATTTGCTTAAATGCCCTAAGGAAAGGGGCATTCTTCTTATAACAGAGTTTACCTACCTTACCAACTCATTGTGAATAATTTACTTACTGAACTCAAACAAAGTACAAAGGAGTAGGTATTTGATTATAATAAAGCATTTATAAATCAACAGTCGGCCCGACATGACCAAATTCTCTGAATATAATGAAACGGAGAAAGTCGTTTGATCGTCCATGATTAATAAAGTCGCTGACAAAGTATCCAAATTTACATTTCGATTCGACATGAAGTTTTAACGAACACCCATCAGACAAGTCGAATGTCCGGAATGGAATACAATTTGACGGGTCCAATTAGAGAGTAACATGGCCGGACGGTAGTACATTTTCTCTCATTTCTATACTTTCAGTGGCGGATGAACAATTGTGTGCAAATTAGCAGTGACAAGCGCCGAGGGACTGCGGTCGGACACACGGCCGCAAAGCACACCCAGTCTTTCCGATCACTTCACAAAGCCACTGGAATTGGAAAATTTTGTGGAGAGAAATAGAATACTTAGATTTTTGTTAAACCAATGCGGTTCCTAACTGTTCCTATAGTTTTAAATTTACTAATCTATTTATAAGTAATTCAAAAATATGTATACGTAGAGTCGACTCAGTTTAAAACAATCAATTTTGAATTTATTTTACTTACCTAACTCTCGTTAAACAAGCAAAAAGTCCTTTCTCCAGTCACAATTAAAGTTCGTAACTCTTACGAATTGTGTGTAACTTTGAATATTAATAGTCCTTGGAAATAGTTGAGACCTCCATAATGAACTGTTGTTTTATCTGCCATTTTCTTTTTTAATTTCCTTTGTTTAAAACTTTACTGTTCATAAAGAATGAAGGTATATTTAATAGTATATTGCGATCCAAGTGTGGTAAATTTATCAATGCATAGAGGCGGTTTATGATGCGCAAGCGGAACGCGAGTGCGATTATAGAGCCGAGATGGAATGATCAAACCACACGTGTATCGTACGACGTTTTTATCACAGTTGCGAATAAAATAAAAGACTTAAAAAGAAAAGAAAATAATAAATAACAAAATATTTGTGATAAGTCTATGTTTACTATTTTTTAGGCAATATTTATTTGTTAATTATACTCCCAAAAGGCCATGCAAAAGACTTTTAACCTATACAGCCTCGTCTGACATATAATGTTTTTAGCGGGTTTACCATTTGTTTTTGCGTCGGGTGTTAAAAACAGAATACAAAAAAAAAAAAAAAAAAAGGAAAATAAAACTCAAGTTTTAATCGTTTTCTAAGACATTATCACGTAAAATTTTCGTTCGTAAAACGATTTAAAGACATTTTTGCTAGCTTAAAAACTGTTTGTTGGTACTTACCTTTTTTATACATCAAAATAGTATAATCCAGATAAATTAAGAATGTTTTATCAACCTAACATGTAATTAGCAAAAAGATACCAATTTAACTTATCTGGATAACTTTTTACACACTAGTGGCGACAAGGTAATGTAAAACGCACGCGTGCGTAATACGTTGGATTATGAGCCTAAAAGCGGTTGAGTAAGATCCACTTTATGAGCAACTTTGAAACTAAAAATTACCATTTGAAATTAGACTAAGCTTTATTTTGTACCTAACTTTGAGGTTAAAATGTTTAGGCTAGACGGGATTTTATAGTCTATTTAAATAAAATAGGTAATAAAAAACATTATAAATTTTGGAAACTATTATCTGAGTTTTCGATTTATTCTACGCAAAATGCGTCATAGATTTCAATTGTCCCTTCAGAAGATCGATCCTAAA
This sequence comes from Idaea straminata, assembly GCA_951213275.1. Lineage (NCBI taxonomy): Eukaryota > Metazoa > Arthropoda > Insecta > Lepidoptera > Geometridae > Idaea > Idaea straminata. Next base: position 7,385,322 of record OX577850.1, read on the forward strand.
ATAACGTAAAACTTGAAGATGGAAAACTTGACTTGAGGGTTGCCTGAATTTTACATTACTTATCAATCGAATGACGAAACTTCCATCCCATTTCAAAACAATGAAGGCTTATCTGGGTGAAATGAAAGAAACACAGTGCTTTCTGATTCCTGTAAAAACGTTATTTTTTGTGTCGTGTTAAGAGAATACTTGTAGGTACAAAAGTAAATACATAAAACAGTTTTATTAAAGGTTTGATTTTTGTCAAAATCGGTTCATTTTAAGGGGCTCCGTACCTCAAAAGGTAAAAAAGGAAACCTTATAAGATCACTCTCTTGTGCGTCTGTCCGTTTGTCACCACCGATTTTTCATCCCGTTAAGTAGGTTATTCACAAATAAATAAATAAATATTGCAAGAGATTCCACACATCGCCATCTAGCCCCAAGCTAAGTAACTAAGACTTGTGTTATGGATGCTAGACAACGAATATACTACTTACCTAAATACTTTTCTTTTGTAAATATATACTTATAATACATAGAAACCCCAGACTAGTAGTCTGGGGCTGGAATCGAATCCGCAACCCTGTGTTTGGCAGTCCGGCATGGTGACAAATAAAAATATTATTTTTGAAACCAATTTCACAGTAGGGAAGTAGGCACTTACGTAAATCATTAGATAAAGCTTATACTCCAAAATAATCAAGTTGGTAAACCTAGTTTATCCCTAAAATAACAATGTTAAAGGTAAAATTGCTTGAACAGTTTCGTTAAAGTCGATAGACAAACAAAACTGATCACATTAATTAAAGTGTTGAAGTTATAGTTTCTATAATAATAGCTGTGCCCCGCGGTTTCACCCGCGTAAGTATCGATTCCATGGGAATATCGGAAAACATAAATAAAAAAAACCAGTCTCCCGGTTATAAGCTACCTCCCCACCAATTTTCAGCCAAATCGGTTAAGCTGTTCTCGAGTTATAAATCGCGAGTGAATAGGTATCTTCTAGGAAAGCGTGCTTATATCTTAAGCCGCATCGCCCCTAGCATCAGGCAGGTATGATAGTGGTCTAACGTTGACCTACCATATTTAAAAAAAGGATAGGGCCAGCATGGCGGCCTTTTACAAAAAAAAAAACAAAAAAAACGAGACAACTCCACAAAAACATGCTTACCTGATTTTGTCAATTCTACTTACTACCATTGTTGAAACAATATTAATCTATCAATAATACTGAGCAATAATATAAAAATGAATCGCTGAATGTGTTGCTAAACGCAAATCTCGAGAACAGCTGAACAGCTTAAGAAAATTGCGAAGAACATTAATACGCGGGTGAAACCGTGGGGCGCAGCTAGTCTGTATTAATAAGTTCTGCGTGAAATTTATTTGTCGTGTTACGGAAAATTTCGTAAGAAAAATTACATATAAAAGACATGGCCACGGTTTTAAGGCATCGAATATTTGCTAATTCCAAGCAGACACACCTAATCTGCTGGAAGAAAGTCTTCACCTTAAATAATTATGCAATGTAAAAAAAATATTAATAGACAATTTTTTCTAGTCCTTTCAACTTTTTTGTACAATAAATACCATTAAGTAATATCTAAATACCATTTCGGTAGGTGTCAATTACGATTAAGTACCAATCTGGCCAGGCTTTCCGTACATCGATATTGTATCGGGTCTCGGATCTTATTCCCCTACGGCAATGACACCGTAATAGAACTTACCTTGCTTCTTATTAAGCCGCCTTATACGAAGTTACTGTATATTGTGTGTCAAGAAAATGGCTTACCGATATACAGACGTGACTAAGAAAAAGGAAAGAACACGGAAAATTAGATGTAAGAAATGTATTTGATACTTTTTGGGGTCGAAATGCGTAGGGGTCGAGACTGGCGAGATTGCGGGTGAAAGAAAGTTTTACTTATAGTGGTTGTATAAATACCTAGGTATATTAAATGAATTGAGGGTCGAGGCAGATTTTTTCTAATTGAATATATATTGTTGCTGTTAAATGGACAAATTGTTAACTCACTTTTTACAAAGAATAATAAACAAATCCAGAATAATATACCAGAATATACCTGGTTTTGTTTTTAACCCCCGCCCCGGCACAAAAAGCGGGGTGTTATTAGTTTGAAGTGTCAGTATGTGTCTGTGGTTCATCATTGTTCCCGAATGGATAAACCGATTTTGATTTTGTTTGACAGGTGAATTCTCTTCTAAGTTTATTCTTTGAATAAAATAATTTGCTTCACAAAGTGAAGGATATTTTAATTGTATAACACAGCTTAAATAGTGGTTTTCAAAATATCTTTAGAACATTTTGTGTAATTATTTTTCATCCTTTATATATTATTATTCTACTTTTGCAAATCCTGATCCATGATGATCCTGATTTAATTAGGCTCATTTTGCGAATTCAAACATTAGATTGACCTCAACTATTTATGTACCAAAAACCAAGTTATCGTCCTACAAACATATAAGTTACGTCTTCGCATTTCCCCACTAGACAATGACTCACTTCGCTCGCGTGGTCATAACTATTTTGTCGAATAAAATAATCTTAGAAAGAAAAGAAAGAAAGAAAGAAAAAGATTTATTTGGTACAAGCACACGACAACTTTAAAATTAAACACACACAAAGAAAAAGGTAACAAATTATACAACGAGTAAAGAAACATACATTAAACCTAAGAATATTTAAGAAGCCATGTGCTGCCCAAATGGGTCGACCTCAGCTGTAAGCCACAGTCAAGCGTAACTTGACTGCAGCGCTGGTCTTCCGGCCAAACCCGCTGCCGTCGTTCGTCGTCATACGCTCCCCACATACACACAATAAAACAATAAATAAATAAAATAGCAAAATAATATCTTATTATGCATATTAGCCGTAATTTTGAATTGCGTAGGTACTTGTACTTGAACGGGCTGTTTTTTCACAATTAGAACCTTTTTAATTGGGTCTTTTTTGCGTGAGGATGGAGTAGGCTTGCCCAGCACCTACTACCCTCTCAGCCAAGTCGACTATTTCCAGAGGAGAGAACTTGTCAATGCTTCTGGAGCCTACTAAGCTCACGATGTTTTCCTTCATCGTAAGAGCAATGTCAATTAGCGCACATAAATTTTTCTTAAGAAAAATACATTGGTCGGCCGGAATTCGAATCTACGACCTTCAGAATGAAAGTCGACTTATCTACCACTGAGCCAACACCGCTCTCCAATTGCGTAGGTATCAGCCACCTCTATTTATATTTCATAGTTAGGTATGTATCAAATTAGAAGTTAACCGCAAATTTTATAATGAAAAAGGGACGAAAATGGTCAAACAACAGTTGTCCTTCGGGACACGCTGTAGGTATTTAAACCCAGTTGAAATTATAAACCGAAACCACTCTGGATTCGTTACATTGTTTTAATATGGAATATCAATAGAAGTTTTTACTATATTATAATACCCATTATATCTAAACCTACTAATATTATAAAGAGGAAAGATTTGATTGTTTGCATTGAATAGGCTCCAAAACTGCTAGACCGATATTAATAAAAAGTATGAGGATACATTGATCGTTCGGAGAGTTATAAGCAACTTTTTATCTCGATATTTCCATGAAATCGGGAGTTACGCGGGTGACACCGCGGTGCGCTGCTAGTATTGCATATTTTTCCTACTAATCATACTAATATTATAAATGTGAAAGTTTGTGTGTTTGGTTAATATCGTATTTATCTATTATTAGTAATTAGTAAACAAAATAATAAGTGAATGAAATTAAATAGAACAGTCGTAGTTTACGTTAGTTCTAAAGAGACGCCGACGATAAACTTGTTTTGGGCCCTGTCCGTCAAAAACTACAGCCCCATTTGATTAGCTCGTCACCACCACCAAGTGATCAATAGACTTCGTCCTAAAAGGAACCCCATGGCACAATTTGAGACTCCTAGCACTTGTAGTTTCTGAGATTTCGTGATCAATGAGTGAGTCAGTGATTTACTCTTTTATCTATAGATTTTTTTGTAACGAATAGGCTCCGAAACTACTGAACCGATTTTGATGAAAATTGATATGAGGATGCATTGATTCATTGGAAATAACATAGGTTAATTTTTATCCCGATATTCCCACGAGTTACGCGGGTGAAACCGCGGAGCGCTGCTTGTAAATATAAATTGTCACCAATGCCGACCACACTATTCACCACACTTTTTAACACTATTAAGTTGCTTAAGTCGAGTAAGTTTGTAAGTACAGTGCGGTCACCATTATCCGTCTAATCTCCATCAACAATGCTCGGTCCGTTGCCTGAGAAACCTCTAAAGTACGTACGTGAAAGCGACGGTAGGTATAACCAAAGATTAAAAATTGTATATAGATAAACCACAGAAATGAGAAGATCTTTAAAGTGAAAGGGTACCGGCGCTCTCTCCATGTCTCCATGGTCATGGCAGTTATAAGTTTTATGCAACAAAAATATTTGTGCTAGTGTCATTATTCAGGGAGAAAACAGTTGACTACGTTTGTATGGAAAGAGCGCTCGGTACCCTTTGCTCTGTAGGTATAACCATAGATTAAAAATGGTATAAAGATAAACACACCCCATACCAAATTGGGTACGAGCATTTTAGTGACGCCATCTGTTACAAATCTTATGAAACTTTGAAAATGATGAAAATAAAAAGCGAATTTTATTCTCAATTTGAAACATTATTTAACCTTTACCTAATTTACATACTTTTAGAACATGAACATTATTTATGCTAAAACTATTACACTCCTAAACTATAAGGAAAAAAATGCGCTATCATCATCGAGTACGAGTTTATGCCGACTAAAGCGACATCTAAAACAATGGTTTTTTTTGTGTGACGTTTTTTTTTGTTCATGAGTAACAATCTATATACCATTGTTAATCTACGGTGTAACCTACACAATACACATCCATCATAAATTTTATTCAGCTTTTGATGTTAGAAACCAATAAAGATTTTATATTTCTATTTCCTTTACTTTCGAGGCGTTTGTTGCCAACAGTAAATATTACTATTATGATTCCCTTTTGTGAATTATTTTTGTAGTGGGATTGTGAGAAAGGGTCGCACGAAGCCGACTACAAAGAGACAATGTTAATTTGAACCTCAGTCCGTAACGAGACCATTTCGGCCATATTAATATTCAACAGCCTATCTTGCGGCCGTTAGCGTTAATTTAAATAGTAGCCCGCGATTTTCCACAGTGGTACACTGTTTGACACTATTCAAATTTCAACTGGGTATTTTAGGCGACAGTTTGCACTATGAAAATGATTCGAGAGTTTGTTTGGACAACATTGTATCGGTTATTTAAATGTTTGTAAGCAAAATGGCTAAAGTTATACCACTTTCAAAAGGGAGGGTTATGTGTTTGACCTGTATGTATGTATGTATGTTCATCTGTTCCCACCTAACTTCAAAATCACTTACTATAATACAACAAATGAGATATCGTTAGAAGCGTCTCAATAGACCGCTGGTGACAGGATATGTGACGTCACAATAAATTAAATGTGGCGCCCTCTAGAGGACATAGAGTCATGAATTAAAAAATAAAAATAATTAAATTATACCGTGTCAAATGAAAGGGCTTAATTAGCATATTTCAAAAATATATACTAAAAGAAATAAAAATATAATTGTACTAGCTGTTGCTCACTGATTTGCCTGCATTCACTCGATAATGGTGTTAGTATGTTTGTTTGTTACATCTTCATGCAAAAACTACTGACCGGATAACAATAAAACTCGGTAAGTAAATAACTGAGAACCTGGATTAGTACATGGACTACGTTTTATCCTGATATTCTCACGGGATCTGGACTTCCCTTGTTCCGGGTTCTGGTCTTCAAGGTGAAACAACTCACCCTATAGATGATTTTTTTTTGGGTAACATATGCTAAGTGAAGCGATCGAAGTGCGAAGTGGCATTGATTTTTATAGATAGGTATATATGTTTATATATGTAATGGAATATGTCATTCCCCCTTTCTAAATACTTATACGAGTTGTTGACTATTTGCTTTCTTTATAAGACTTAACCTTGTGGCAGAAATTTGGTTAGATAATATGAAATAAATCAAGAACTTAATTAATGAGCTCACACTAAGTAGGTGTGAGTACCCACGTATAACATTTTCTTTGATATATTTACTTAACATATCTTTAATTACATTTTACGTCGATATTCCTTAAGATGTTCATATTTCTTTCAAATAGTTAGTAAGCTAATTTAAACTTGATTCTGTAATGTTCAGGAATGAAAGTTAAGTTTCCAAGCAAAGATATCCACTACAAATCTAGATGTTGTTGACTTTATAATATTTGTAATTCAATCATCAATTATCTTAAAGATAATTTATAGACGGTATCACGATATATTTTTGTCGTTTTAAGAACAAAGCATTTTGCGAACAGATCCTTTTAAGAATAACGAATGTCCTATTTTAAGCGAAGGGCATTTTGCGAATAGGGCATTTATCGACTAAGCCATTTAAAGCGATAGTCTCGTATTTCAGTGTTAGGTTTTTTAGAGTACCTATTGCGACTTCTATCTCGTTCGATCCAAAAGAAAAAAAATGATGAAAAACAATTAAAGTCAAAATAAACATTATATATATCTGATAATAAATTATTTTTTACATCTTTGGGTAAGTTTACTTTTTGGCGTTTTTAATTTGGTTACGTAGACTTCAAATGTGCATTTAGATGTTGATTTTTTCTTTTGTTGCAGCGCAAAAACTTCCATTGGAATTAAAATACCTTCCTTGTCAACAATGCTTAGGTATGTCTCGTAAATTGACTAAGGCGTAAATCAAGTATTCATAAAGGTAATGCTAATAGTCGCGTCGTTTCATTTTGTAATTTGAAAATTCATTCTGGCAAATGAAAAGTCTTGAGAGGCTGTTGGAAAACTTTGCAACTACTTCGGTAATTGCTCCAAAAGTTGGAAAATGAAAAGAGCCCCGGGCCTGACTGAAACTGAAATGACGGATTCAATATACAGAAAAAGAAATGCAATGTTCTGGAAAATATTCGTTTTTGACAAAAGGAATAAGAATGAGATACACATTTATAAAAATATGATTTACTTGGTATTGACGCTAAACAAAACGTTGTTAAAAAAGCAGTCGGATTTAATGTTATACCTACTTCTTGTTTTCTCAAATGCCGTTAATATTTTTATGCGGGAAAATACGAGTGGGTACTCCTTATTCTCAAATCTCTTCGGAATCTTGTTATTACTAATTTAATTTTACATTAGCAGCTGTGACTTGAAGTCATAGGGGAACGCTGCAAGGAGCTTTTTGCGACAGCTTTTAATAAGCTCTGGGATTTTGCGGCGAAATATCATTCTCGGGAAATAACTTTATTTGATCCCTCATAAATAAACTTGAGTTTCCTAATTGTGTAATCGTGTCAAAATTTAGAGCTTTATGTGTAATATATACTTGCTTAAGTAATTCTCATATGAATCTCGTTATAAATTATTAATGATTCGTAATCTGATTTTGTTCTTAACTTTAAGAAAATGCTTCTAACATTAAAGTATTATGTCATGTCGTATATATGTAGCCTTTTATGTTAAGTTAATATTGTTTGTTATTTGTAATCCTTGTAGAAAATTTGAGTTTAATTTTCAGATCTTTGCTTTGCCGTAATACTTAAATAATCAAAATAGTCTAAAATATACAAATTACAAGAATTTTATATTTTATTGATAGAGTGAAAAGACAAATAATAGCTATTGGAAATGTAGATTTTTAATTTTTTTTATTACTCTGGCATGCATTTAAAGATAAAGTATGTAACTACATTATTTTTGTTACGTAAGTTTCATAGTATGGTTTCTTAATCAACCTAGATTTTTTCATTTAAAAAACAACTAGCGATACCTACTTTAGTGTTTTTCCGCATCTTTTACTTGTTGCTATTGAAAGTCTTTGGTTTCCACAACCAAAGACTTTCCAAAGAAAAAGTCGACCAGACAATACAAAATTTTGTCCCAAAATATTTTACTCACAAGTACAAAATCGCCATCGTGACGTTTTTGTATTTTGCGCTGAGGTTGTGCTCAGGTTTGAGGCTACACTCTGCGTAGGAAAAGCAAGAACAAATAGAACAACAAAAAAAGTCAAAATATCCACTGTATGGATTGATTTAATCTCGTTATTGGAGGAATTACCCATTTTTTTAAACATACCTACTATAGTCTCCAGTTAAATTAGATTTTTTTTTATTGAATAAGTTGTAACTGACTAGAAGCTTCAATGTTATTATTAATTTGATAAATCTCCAATATATTGTTAGTTGAATTTCAATTAAATAGGTAATTATTTCGCCTGAAACAAAGGATTTTCCTAGTTTAGGCAAATGTATTATTTATCGTTTTACAATGTGATTTAGCTCTAAAGTATAATATTTTGTAAAATATTTTATTCAATAAATTATTCTTAGGAATCTGGAGAATTGGAAATCTTTAGGATTGGGAATCTGTTTATCAAATCTGTAGAAATGGGAACAAACCCTTATTCTTATAATTCTGTATTTACACATAGCCTGCAGTGTAACTACACAACTTAAGCAATTAAAATTTTGCATGAAACTAAAGCTGAAATGAAATTATGCATGAAGCGAGAGCAGTAGGTAGATATCTAGCTGTCGGTCCTCACCCTTGACTATTAATATTAATGAACATTGCGATGGTACGGTGTTCAGCCGAGACTGTGTTAAGCCTCTGTTTCTTTTGATTGTAAATTCAGTTTTGTTTATGAACAGACTTGTTGCATTTTCAACATCTTTACCCCTGCTGTTGAGGTACGTTTTCTTTGAGCGTCATGTTTCATGGTAATGACGCGTAGTTTTGAGTAGAATATAAAATAAAATCATGTTATTTGATGCCTTAGTATTTTGCACCCGCTTTTTCATAACTTAGTCACGCCTTTTCATAACTTAGTTATTTATTTTATACCTTACTATAATCATATACGAAATTTTGTGTCTGCTATAATATACCTACCTGAATATAATTTTATTATTCTAAATACTAGGTGTGCCTATATGTTATTCCAGCTTCCAGCTCCATACCGAGTTTACAATCGGTACAGTATAGTTTTTCCGTGAAGGAGGAACAAACATACAAACACACACACCCACACAAATTTATAATATTAGAAGTATAGTACAATATGCTTATATTTTCTTTATTTAATTCGATAAAATCTTCAGCTTTAAAATTTAGTGTATTCGAATCACTCAGACGCATTAAAATGGCGTATTTATATTTTTCTCTTTTAAAAATGATTACTTTCTAACTAAAGAATGTCTTAACATAAACGAAGAAGATTGATGAGATTATTTCGATTCCATTACTTAAATAGTAGGTGTCCAATTTATCAGATCGTTTCCTTATTGATCACTTCTAACAAATACCTACATAACCGAAAACGATCGACAGCCTTTTAATAAGAGCCCATTTAAGCGAGTTGATAATAAATATCTCGTTTTAATCTACATACAGAACAAAACGGAATGTCTCGTCGGAGCACAATAAAGAAAGCTTAATGTGACATTTCTGTTTTCTTGTCACGTTTTTTCGCCGTTTAAACGTCCCTCCAACAAATGGCTCGGAACATAACTACATCGACACGGCCGTATACCTAATACGAGAAATAAAAATAGAGATAGGACATACATATTAACATGCGTACCCTTCCATCAGATTTTTTCAAGCATTGTTACAACATTATTGGGACATAACTTTAGAAAAAAATACGTTTTAAATAGTAGGTACAATGCAGTGGATAACTTTCATATATTTTCACTTAAAAATATGAAGCGCTACCTATTATAACCAAGGAATAAAATACCAAACTTCTGAAATTAGGAGTCTAAAGAGCTTCATTTTTTATTTTCATGATGAGGTTTTAATATAAATCTCAGAAAAATCCTTCATTCATAAATATTCCGAGAAGCCGGGATAGTAATGTATTCTTTCCAATCTCAACCTAAAGCCTTTTTGTTATTTCTGTCCCCGATCCAGACGTCATTCGAACGAGCAAACCTCCAAAATTGCAATCACGCAAATTGAAAATTAATGGACCGCGAAATCCAATTTTGCATTAAAGCTTTCTGGTAGGTAAGTAGGTCCTTGATTCTGCTTTTCTGGCACGCCGATATTAATAAAGACTCTCGTTGTGAGCATTTTGGTGACAACATCCTATTTTTTTCCTTATTTAATTTGACTTTGATGTATATTTCAGAGCGTTTTGTTTAAAATTTCGGAATTCGTTTTCTTAAAACACTAACATGGTATAAGCTTCCTTAATCATGTGGTACATTAAGGTGATAAGTAGATAGCTATAATAAAATATATTGTTACGGCAATGCTAAATAGCAGCAGTAAAATGTAAGTTGTCGCATGCTGCAATAATTCCAAAAATTACATTGGATAGATGTTGTTAGAGTAAAGATGGGTTGGTAATGTATGAATAACGTAATATGTAATTTTCTAAATACAGGCTTTGATGAAAGACACACCATTTTCACGGGCCATCAAAATAAATTGAACGTGACTTCAGGCGTTTTACCGTAACGCCACTCACAATAAAACACGTATTTTAATGCCTCCAGTGTGTACTTGGCTTAAAATAAATAAAACTTTTTTCAGTGTTGTACGGCTTTATAGAACAAAGAGCGACCTCGTACGGTTGTTTCAAAATTCAAAACCTGTTAGAGTCAGATCGGAACGAGAATGCTCGTGGGAAGTGCAGGAACTGCTGTGCTTATATTTCTCTAACAGTTTTTCGCCAATTTAAAATGAATATTCATAACTTTACTCAAATTGGCTTTTATCATTAGGTATATTTTAAAACTAATTTCATTTAATTGTAAAAATATAAAAAGATCATTTCAATGTGTTAGAAACCTATGTAAAAATGCAGATTTAATAGCCTTACAGGAAACATGGTTATTGCCGAATGATATACCTTTGCTCGGAGAAATTGATAAGGAGTTTAGTTATATTGGTAAATCTTCGATAGATGTGGCTAGCTCTTTATTGCTAGGAAGACCTTTTGGAGGGGTTGCACTGCTATGGCGAAATAATGTTTTTAATGCAGTATCTGTTATTCAGTGTCGGAGTGATCGGTTGGTTGCGGTTAAAATCTCCCTAGCTAATAAGGATATACTAGTATTTTCTATATATATGCCTACAAATAGCTCAGAAAATTTACCTGATTTTAGTAGCTGCCTTGCCGAGGTAGTCTCAATTATAGATAGTTACGACATCGAAACGGTATTTATGTTAGGCGATTTTAATGCGCACCCGGGCGAGCTCTTTGGTAATGAAATGATCAACTATTGTATTAGTCAGAAATGGGTATGTGCAGACTATGGGGTGCTGGGAGAGGGGTCGGACACGTACACGTTCGTAAGTGAATCGCATGGGACTAGAAGCTGGCTTGATCACTGCCTAGTGACGGAGGCGGGATGGAGCACAGTGGTCGGTGCGCGGGTGCTCCACGGCGTGTACTGGTCTGACCACCTTCCCTTGCTGATTGAGTGCAATATAGAGAGTGTTGTTTCTAAAAATAAGTTAAATGAAAGAATACCAAATCATGTTTTATGGGGAGACAGGAACAAAGAACAAATAGAAATTTATAAAGAAATTTGTAACAGAAAATTAAGATTGATAGACTTTCCTGATGAGCTTAGATTATGTGCCGACTCAATGTGTAATGATATTAGTCACCGAAATATTTTAAATAATTTGTATAATGATTTAATTTGTACATTATCTAATGCTGCTATAGAAAGTTGTCAAGCGAGAAAGGTTAGAAAGGGTAATTATGTTGTAGGCTGGAACAAATTTGTGAAAGATTCTCACCGGGAGGCTAAGCTTCGTTTTCAGACTTGGTTGTTGAATGGTAAACCGCGCTCGGGTCAATTTTATGAGGAAATGTCTGAGAGTAGAAAATGTTTTAAGAAAAATCTAAAATTTTGTCAAAATAACCAAGAGCAAATTCGTTTAGATAATTTAGCTTCAAATCATAAAAGTAAAAATTTTAAACAATTCTGGAATCAATGTAAGAAGATGAATCCTAGGTCTAGCGTCCCGGTGAGTATACAGGGCAAGACGGATGAAGCTGAGATTGCGAATATGTTCTGTGAGCATTTTAAAGTTGAGTCTCCCATATCTGTAAAAAGTAGGGTGCCCCATGAGGCCGTTATGACTTGTGAAAAACCGATCCTTGTTTCTGCTAAGGATATATCTATAGTACTAAAGAACATGAGAGGAGGTAAGTCTCCGGGTCATGACGGGCTAAGTGTGGAGCATCTGAAGAATGCAGGTCCCCACCTTTGTCGAGTGTTGGCATTGTTGCTATCTCTGTGTTGTAGTCATGGGTACTTGCCGAGTGATCTCGTTAAAACTATTGTGGTTCCAATCATTAAAAATAAAACGGGAGATGTCAGCAATGCTAACAACTACAGACCGATTGCCTTAGCAACCATAGTGGCCAAGGTATTTGACGGTGTGTTGAATAACCAATTGTTAAAAGTCGTATCTCTGGATGACGCTCAATTTGGTTTTAGGCCGGGGCTGTCTACGGAGAGTGCAATTTTGGTTTTGAAGCACACTGTCAGGTATTATACGGATCGCAATACTCCAGTTTATGCTGCGTTTTTAGACCTCTCTAAGGCGTTTGATTTGGTGTCATATGACAAACTTTGGATGAAGCTGAGGGAGACAGGTGTGCCGGAAGGTGTCATCACAATGTTCAAATATTGGTATGACAACCAGTCTAATCACGTGAGGTGGGCAGGATCTCTTTCTGACGCCTATAAACTGGAGTGCGGAGTAAGGCAAGGTGGTCTGAGCTCTTGTACCTTATTTAATTTGTATATGGATCAGCTGATTCGTGGGCTCAACGGCACCAATATAGGCTGTTCAATAGATAATCAAATTGTTAATAACATTAGTTACGCTGATGATATGGTGTTGTTGAGCCCATCTATCAGCGCCTTAAGGAAACTGATAGGGGTTTGTGAGTCGTATGCCGAGGTGCATGGACTGAGATACAATGTTCAGAAGAGTGAGGTATTGGTTTTTCGGGCAGGACGAAAATGTCCTGAAAATATACCGCCCCTCACTTTAAATGGGATACCGCTGAAACGTGTGACTCAGTTCAGGTACCTTGGTCATGTGGTTGACGAAAACCTGTCAGACGTGTTGGATGTAGAACGGGAGCGCAGGGCCTTGACGGTGCGCAGCAATATGTTGGCCCGCAGGTTTGGTAAATGTTCGATGGCAGTAAAAGTAAGTCTATTCAAAGCCTACTGCCAATCGTTCTACACCTGCTCTTTGTGGGCCAACTACACGCTGCGCGCCGTGAAGACCTTGCAAGTCCAATATAACAATGCTTTCAGGTTGCTGATGGGGCTGCCTCGTTTTTGCAGTGCCTCATTGATGTTTGCAGAAGCTCATGTGGACGGCTATAACGCCATTATTAGAAAGAGAGCAGCATCAATGATGGCAAGGGTGAGAGGCAGCGCCAACAGATACCTGAAAGCAATTGTTGATAGTATTGATAGCCCAATATGGGGACATTGGTTGAAGGTCCACATAAAAATGTAATTATTATTTTATTTTATTTTTGTTACTAACATAGTTTGTAAGCTTTTTGTATACTAACACATGGACAAAGTCTGAAAATAAATTCTTCTATTCTATTCTATATCAATTACATGACAGTCACTGCTGAACATGAACCTACACCAAAGACTTTCAGACCAGTCCTTTCCAGTTTCCATTTTCCTTTCCAGTTTAGGACTTTTGAGCTCCAGCGGCCATCAGTTCTACGAGCCACATGCCCCTTAAAAGCCTTTACGTTCTCGTTATTTAAAATTAAAATTAATAAACGACCGGCTAACTGCTTTGTTAAACGATTTGATTGAAAACGTGTAACTTTTAATTTCATTTTAAATATAGGTATGACATGTTGTCACTTCTTTCTACCTTCGTAGAGTCATATCAGAGTCAGATATCCAGGCAGATTTAAACTTAGATTTATTTTGAAAACGGTTTTGCAATAGTTGGTGATTTCGAAAACTTGAGTCAAGCTTCCGAATTATTAGGGCTTTCATGCAAAATCTTCTTCTTCTTCAGCAGCATGTACTAGCCCACTGCAGGGCATATGCCTCTCCAACGCCTCTTCACAACGTTCTGTCACCGGTCCTTCTGGACCACGCTGCCCCAGCATGAGCTTTTATGTCGTCGGACCATCTGGCTGGTGGTCTGCCCACACTTCTCTTCCCGATTCTTGGTCTCCATTCGAGAACAGCTTTGCTCCACCTTCCGTCTCCCCTTCGACACACATGTCCAGCCCACGCCCATTTTAATTTAGCGACGCGGTATTCTACGTCTATTACTTTCATGTAAAATAATCAACCATTATCTGCTGAACCTAACTGGATACCTAATTAGCAATTTGATTGTACTAGCAGGTAACAATTTATCAGTAGTCAGCCCTTTGTAAAAACTTAGGTACATTTATAATAACTTATTTATAAATTACTTAGTACAATTTAAACTAGAAAGATCCTTGTTTGACCTCTAAATATTAAACATAGTTTTAGAAATGCCCCGCCGTTTCACCAGTGTAAGAATCAATGTCCAATCCTGATACCTACTGAGAAATTTGATTTAAACTACTACTTAAAAAACACAATTTCAATTTCTTATTTATTATACTTATATATTTTATGTTTGTGCCTGTGGCGTTTAAATGTTAAAATTTTGTTTAAAGTATGACATTTGTACCTAATTTATTTTTTATTTTTGTTAATTTCGTGTTTTGTAATCAGATATATCCTTGTAATTTGCAATATTGACATTTAATTTTGCGTTTTAAATTGGAATAAATATACTTATTTACTTGTTTTTAGGGTTCTGTACCTCAAAAGGTAAAAAAAGGAACACTTATAAGATCACTTTCTTGTCCGTCTGTTTTTAAATTATGTTAATTATTAACACACTAGCTTTTGCCCGCGACTACATTCGCGTAGACGTCGAAAATTTGAAGTAGATTGAACCAAGGAATCACGTTGTCCCATAGAAACTTTGCCCCCCTTTTTCACACCCTAAGGGGTAGAATTTCGGAAAATCCATATCGGAAATTCTTATCGGATGCCTACGTCACACAAAGAACACACCCTTTAAGTTTCAGGTCTCTACGATCAGCGGTTTAGGCTGTGCGTTGATCCGTCAGTCAGTCATTCAGGACAAAGAATTTTATATGTATAGATTAAAACACGTCTCGTTTTGAGAGAATTTAAAAATTACGACTCGTAGTTATTTGTCTCTACGTTGTTTATCTGTGAAAATGACAAAACTTTGGTAACTAAAGCTCAATCTAATTTAAAGCTTTCTTGTCCATAAGAAAAGCAATATATTGAGTAATTTCTGTCCAATCCCTTGCACAAAACAGTTTGAAAGATATACGTATGCACGTACCCTCTTAAGCAAGTTGAGTGTCGACTTGGACCCGAATAAAATGTCGTTTACCGTCACGTTATCTTCGACTGCGAATGTCCAAATTCGTTTCAGTTCGTTACAAGTGAAATATAGTTAAAGTCTCACTAAAACGAACGAAGTCAAACGACACTTTCTACGGTGTTTGATCGCTTTTGAAATTCTCAGGCGAACAATGTTCAGTGGATTTAGAAGTACGATGCTGGACTCTGCAACTTCTGTTTGTAACGTATGAACTCGTAGGAAACTTTTTCAGTTGCACTAAAAGTAAGAACGATGAGACGCCAATATAATGGATAGCTTTATTTTTAACCTTTCATCAAAGAGGTAAACTCCAATTACAAGATCATTTAAATAAATAAATATTGTAGGACTTTTTACTTGTAGTAAAAATCATGTTTGTGAACTTAGCAGATCATTGTCCAGCAGATCAAAAATAAATGTGAGTTCTTATCGCATGCAGCTGAGTTCTACAGTTCCTGATACTTTTTAAGAATAGTTCTGGCGTTTTTGCCGAGATTTTTTTTTTTCAAAATGATCTGCTAACTTCCCGTGGCAGATCATTTTACAGCAAATCGAAAAAAATGTGAGTTCTTTTCGCATGCAGCTGTGTTCTATAGTTCCTGATACTTTTTAAGAATAGTTCTGGCGTTTTTGCCGTGAAAATGGTATATTTACTAAATTATCTGCTATAAAAGTTCATAAGGTCGACAAATACTAGTTTCATAGTTTCAAATTATTTAAAATGCTGGAACTCTTCTGTTTTCCACATAATCGTATTAGAACTGCAGCCTAGAACTCAATTTGACTCCAAAACTCTCGTCCAAGTGCCAGCATATCATGTCAGAACGTTTTAAATGAAAAAAAAAAAAAATATTTGAGTTTCAAATCAAATAAAACACTGGATCTCTTTCGTTTTTGTCAGATCAATATAAAAACTGAAGCCTAACACTCGATTCGACCCCAGAACTCTTATCCAAGTGCCAGCAGAGCATGGCAGAACATTTCAGAGTAAAAACTTTTTTTGCAGCGTTTCAAACCTCATGGGACGCTGGAACTCTTTCGTTTTTGTCAGACCAATATCAGAACTGCAGTCAAGAACTCGATTCAAACCCAGAACTCTCGTCCAAGTGCCAGCAGAGCATGGCAGAACATTTCAGCGTAAAAAAAAAAACTTTTTTTGCAGCGTTTTAAATCACATAGGACGCTAGAACTCTTTCGTTTTTGTCAGACCAATATCGGAACTAAAGCTAAGAAGTCGATTCGACCCCAGAACTCTCATCCAAGTGCCAGCAGAGCATGGCAGAACATTTCAGAGTAAAAAAATATTTTTTGCAGCGTTTTAAATCACATAGGACGCTGGAACTCTTTCGCTTTTGTCAGACCAATATCAGAACTGAAGCATAGAAGTCGATTCGACCCAAGAACTCTCATCCAAGTGCCAGCAGAGCATAGCAGAACATTTCAGCAGAAAAACTTTTTTTGCAGCGTTTTAAATCACATAGGACGCTGGAACTCTTTCGCTTTTGTCAGACCAATATCAGAACTGAAGCTTAGAAGTCGATTCGACCCAAGAACTCTCATCCAAGTGCCAGCAGAGCATAGCAGAACATTTCAGCGTAAAAAAAAAACTTATTTTGCAGCGTTTTAAATCATATAGGACGCTAGAACTCTTTCGTTTTTGTCAGACCAATATCGGAACTAAAGCTAAGAAGTCGATTCGACCCCAGAACTCTCATCAAAGTGCCAGCAGAGCATGACAGAACATTTCAGAGTAAAAAATATTTTTTGCAGCGTTTTAAATCACATAGGACGCTAGAACTCTTTCGTTTTTGTCAGACCAATATCAGACCTGAAGCTTAGAAGTCGATTCGACCCCAGAACTCTTATCCAAGTGCCAGCAGAGCATAGCAGAACATTTCAGCAGAAAAACTTTTTTTGCAGCGTTTTACACCACATGGGACGCTGGAACTCTTTCGTTTTTGTCAGACCAATATCAGAACTGCAGTCAAGAACTCGATTCAAACCCAGAACTCTCGTCCAAATGCCAGCAGAGCATGGCAGAACATGTCAGCGTAAAAAAAACTTTTTTGCAGCGTTTTAAATCACATAGGACGCTAGAACTCTTTCGTTTTTGTCAGACCAATATCGGAACTAAAGCTTAGAAGTCGATTCGACCCCAGAACTCTTATCCAAGTGCCAGCAGAGCATGGCAGAACATTTCAGCAGAAAAACTTTTTTTGCAGCGTTTCAAACCACATGGGACGCTGGAACTCTTTCGTTTTTGTCAGACCAATATCAGAACTGCAGTCAAGAACTCGATTTAAACCCAGAACTCTCGTCCAAGAGCCAGCAGAGCATGGCAGAACATATCAGCGTAAAAAAAAACTTTTTTTGCAGCGTTTTAAATAACATAGGACGCTGGAACTCTTTCGTTTTTGTCAGACTAATATCGGAACTAAAGCTTAGAAGTCGATTCGACCCCAGAACTCTTATCCAAGTACCAGCAGAGCATGGCAGAACATTTCAGCAGAAAAACTTTTTTTGCAGCGTTTCAAACCACATAGGACGCTGGAACTCTTTCGTTTTTGTCAGACCAATATCAGAACTGCAGTCAAGAACTCGATTTAAACCCAGAACTCTCGTCCAAGAGCCAGCAGAGCATGGCAGAACATATCAGCGTAAAAAAAAACTTTTTTTGCAGCGTTTTAAATAACATAGGACGCTGGAACTCTTTCGTTTTTGTCAGACTAATATCGGAACTAAAGCTTAGAAGTCGATTCGACCCCAGAACTCTCGTCCAAGTGCCAGCAGAGCATGGCAGAACATTTCAGCGTAAAAAAAACTTTTTTTGCAGCGTTTTAAATCGCATAGGACGCTAGAACTCTTTCGTTTTTGTCAGACCAATATCGGAACTAAAGCTTAGAAGTCGATTCGACCCCAGAACTCTCGTCCAATTGCCAGCAGAGCATGGCAGAACATTTCAGCGTAAAAAAAAACTTTTTTGCAGCGTTTTAAATCACATAGGACGCTAGAACTCTTTCGTTTTCGTCAGACCAATATCGGAACTAAAGCTTAGAAGTCGATTCGACCCCAGAACTCTTATCCAAGTGCCAGCAGAGCATGGCAGAACATTTCAGCAGAAAAACTTTTTTTGCAGCGTTTCAAACCTCATGGGACGCTGGAACTCTTTCGTTTTTGTCAGACCAATATCAGAACTGCAGTCAAGAACTCGATTCAAACCCAGAACTCTCGTCCAAGAGCCAGGAGAGCATGGCAGAACATATCAGCGTAAAAAAAAAACGTTTTTTGCAGCGTTTTAAATCACATAGGACGCTAGAACTCTTTCGTTTTTGTCAGACCAATATCAGAACTGCAGTCAAGAACTCGATTCAAACGCAGAACTCTCGTCCAAGTGCCAGGAGAGCATGGCAGAACTTTTCAGCGTAAAAAAAAAACTTTTTTGCAGCGTTTTAAATCACATAGGACGCTAGAACTCTTTCGTTTTTGTCAGACCAATATCGGAACTAAAGCTTAGAAGTCGATTCCACCCCAGAACTCTTATCCAAGTGCCAGCAGAGCATGGCAGAACATTTCAGCAGAAAAACTTTTTTGCAGCGTTTCAAACCACATGGGACGCTGGAACTCTTTCGTTTTTGTCAGACCAATATCAGAACTGCAGTCAAGAACTCGATTCAAACCCAGAACTCTCGTCCAAGTGCCAGCAGAGCATGGCAGAACATTTCAGAGTAAAAAAATATTTTTTGCAACGTTTTAAATCACATAGGACGCTGGAACTCTTTTGTTTTTGTCAGACCAATATCAGAACTGAAGCTTAGAAGTCGATTCGACCCAAGAACTCTCATCCAAGTGCCAGCAGAGCATAGCAGAACATTTCAGCAGAAAAACTTTTTTTGCAGCGTTTTACACCACATGGGACGCTGGAACTCTTTCGTTTTTGTCAGACCAATATCAGAACTGCAGTCAAGAACTCGATTCAAACCCAGAACTCTCGTTCAAATGCCAGCAGAGCATGGCAGAACATTTCAGCGTAAAAAAAAACTTTTTTTGCAGCGTTTTAAATCGCATAGGACGCTAGAACTCTTTCGTTTTTGTCAGACCAATATCGGAACTAAAGCTTAGAAGTCGATTCGACCCCAGAACTCTCATCCAAGTGCCAGCAGAGCATGGGAGAACATTTTAGAGTAAAAAAATATTTTTTACAGCGTTTATAATCACATAGGACGCTGGAACTCTTTCGTTTTCGTCAGACCAATATCAGAACTGAAGCTTAGAAGTCGATTCGACCCCAGAACTCTTATCCAAGTGCCAGCAGAGCATGGCAGAACATTTCAGCAGAAAAACTTTTTTGCAGCGTTTCAAACCTCATGGGACGCTGGAACTCTTTCGTTTTTGTCAGACCAATATCAGAACTGCAGTCAAGAACTCGATTCAAACCCAGAACTCTCGTCCAAGTGCCAGCAGAGCATGACAGAACATTTCAGCGTAAAAAAAAAACTTTTTTTGCAGCGTTTTAAATCACATAGGACGCTGGAACTCTTTCGTTTTTGTCAGACCAATATCAGAACTGAAGCTTAAAAGTCGATTCGACCCCAGAACTCTCATCCAAGTGCCAGCAGAGCATGGCAGAACATTTCAGCGTAAAAAAAAAACTTTTTTGCAGCGTTTTAAATCACATAGGACGCTAGAACTCTATCGTTTTTGTCAGACTAATATCGGAACTAAAGCTTAGAAGTCGATTCGACCCCAGAACTCTCGTCCAAGTGCCAGCAGAGCATGGGAGAACATTTCAGAGTAAAAAAATATTTTTTACAGCGTTTATAATCACATAGGACGCTGGAACTCTTTCGTTTTCGTCAGACCAATATCAGAACTGAAGCTTAGAAGTCGATTCGACCCCAGAACTCTTATCCAAGTGCCAGCAGAGCATGGCAGAACATTTCAGCAGAAAAACTTTTTTGCAGCGTTTCAAACCTCATGGGACGCTGGAACTCTTTCGTTTTAGTCAGACCAATATCAGAACTGCAGTCAAGAACTCGATTCAAACCCAGAACTCTCGTCCAAGTGCCAGCAGAGCATGGCAGAACATTTCAGCGTAAAAAAAAAACTTTTTTTGCAGCGTTTTAAATCACATAGGACGCTAGAACTCCTTCGTTTTTGTTAGACTAATATCAGAACTGCAGTCAAGAACTCGATTCAAACCCAGAACTCTCGTCCAAGTGCCAGCAGAGCATGGCAGAACATTTCAGCGTAAAAATATATTTTTTGCAGCGTTTTAAATCACATAGGACGCTGGAACTCTTTTGTTTTTGTCAGACCAATATCAGAACTGAAGCTTAGAAGTCGATTCGACCCCAGAACTCTCATCCAAGTGCCAGCAGAGCATTGCAGAACATTTCAGCAGAAAAACTTTTTTTGCAGCGTTTTACACCACATGGGACGCTGGAACTCTTTCGTTTTTGTCAGACCAATATCAGAACTGCAGTCAAGAACTCGATTCAATCCCAGAACTCTCGTTCAAATGCCAGCAGAGCATGGCAGAACATTTCAGCGTAAAAAAAAACTTTTTTTGCAGCGTTTTAAATCGCATAGGACGCTAGAACTCTTTCGTTTTTGTCAGACCAATATCGGAACTAAAGCTTAGAAGTCGATTCGACCCCAGAACTCTCATCCAAGTGCCAGCAGAGCATGGGAGAACATTTCAGAGTAAAAAAATATTTTTTACAGCGTTTATAATCACATAGGACGCTGGAACTCTTTCGTTTTCGTCAGACCAACATCGGAACTAAAGCTTAGAAGTCGATTCGACCCCAGAACTCTTATCCAAGTGCCAGCAGAGCATGGCAGAACATTTCAGCAGAAAAACTTTTTTGCAGCGTTTCAAACCTCATGGGACGCTGGAACTCTTTCGTTTTTGTCAGACCAATATCAGAACTGCAGTCAAGAACTCGATTCAAACCCAGAACTCTCATCCAAGTGCCAGCAGAGCATGGCAGAACATTTCAGGGTAAAAAAAAACTTTTTTGCAGCGTTTTAAATCACATAGGACGCTGGAACTCTATGGTTTTTGTCAGACCAATATCAGAACTGAAGCTTAGAAGTCGATTCGACCCCAGAACTCTTCTCCAAGTGCCAGCAGAGCATGGCAGAATATTTCAGCAGAAAAACTTTTTTTGCAGCGTTTCAAACCACATGGGACGCTGGAACTCTTTCGTTTTTGTCAGACCAATATCAGAACTGCAGACAAGAACTCAATTCGACCCCAGAACTCTCGTCCAAGTGCCAGCAGAGCATGGCAGAACATATCAGCTAAAAAAAAACCTTTTTTTGCAGCGTTTTAAATCACATAGGACGCTAGAACTCTTTCGTTTTTGTCAGATCAATATCGGAACTGCAGCCTTAAACTCGATTCGACCCCAGAACTCTCATCCAAGTGCCAGCAGAGCATGGCAGAACATTTCAGAGTAAAAAAATAGTTTTTGCAGCGTTTAAAATCACATAGGACGCTGGAACTCTTTCGTTTTTGTCAGACCAATATCAGAACTGAAGCTTAGAAGTCGATTCGACCCCAGAACTCTTATCCAAGTGCCAGCAGAGCATGGCAGAACATTTCAGCAGAAAAACTTTTTTTGCAGCGTTTCAAACCTCATGGGACGCTGGAACTCTTTCGTTTTTGTCAGACCAATATCAGAACTGCAGTAAAGAACTCGATTCAAACCCAGAACTCTCGTCCAAGTGCCAGCAGAGCATGGCAGAACATTTCAGCGTAAAAAAAACTTTTTTTGCAGCGTTTTAAATCACATAGGACGCTAGAACTCTTTCGTTTTTGTCAGATCAATATCGGAACTGCAGCCTTAAACTCGATTCGACCCCAGAACTCTCATCCAAGTGCCAGCAGAGCAAGGCAGAACATTTCATTTCATTTTGGATTCTCAATCTTTGCGTTACCCAAAGCCAACGGCGGGGACGTGTTGAGAACTGGCTTCGTTACTTTCCACATTTCATTTCTTTTTTGAAGTTTTTATTTTTTTATTTTTTTTAGGATTTTTGTTTTATATACGGATATTGTCTTGTTGTTTTTGACGTGACAACGTCTTATAATTCAGAGCCGGCTGCACGCACGAAAACACATGACGTCATCATGCGGCGTTACCTCGCTCTGAGGCGTTCCATGTAAGGCTTGGATTTTAAATTTTAAATGTAAGATTTATAAACAATAATTTAATCATTGTTTATTCTTATAATGGATTATTTAAAATTATTACTTTTTTATAATAAATTACTATTAATTTAATTGTGATTTCCAATTACCTCCTTCTCTATATACATACAAATCTATTAAACAAATGAAATTAAATTTTTTTTTTGAAAAATGCTACCATTCCATCAGTATTTTCTTAAGACGTTGTCGCGTTCAACTATCGTCAGTAAACCGACTTTACAGACAACCAATTTTTTTTTGTATTTTATGTATGTTTTTGTTTAATGGTTTTTTTGTAAAAAAAATTATACGTTTGAGAGAAAGAGGCTTTGACCACTTAACGACCACTGCGTATTGCGTATACTATTAAGGGACGTGTTGATAACTGGCTTCGTTTTTGTTCCATATTTCATTTTTTTTTTGTTTTGTTATATTATTTTTTACTTTCTTACGATTTTTGGTTTATATACGGATTTTGTCTTTGTGATTTTTTTTGTATTTTTTGTATTTTTTTTGTTTTATGGGATTTCTGTATTTTTTTTTAATACGCAAGAGTCCTGTTCCTTAATTTAAACATTTAACGACCACTGCATATTGCGTATACTATTGAATGCGGAGTTATTATTGTTTTTGAACTCTGCTGGCACTTGGACGAGAGTTCTGGGGTCGAATCGAGTTCTTGACTGCAGTTCTGATATTGGTCTGACAAAAACGAAAGAGTTCTAGCGTCCTATGTGATTTAAAACGCTGCAAAAAATAAGTTTTTTTTTTACGCTGAAATGTTCTGCCATGCTCTGCTGGCACTTGGATGAGAGTTCTGGGGTCGAATCGACTTCTTAGCTTTAGTTCCGATATTGGTCTGACAATAACGAAAGAGTTCTAGCGTCCTATGTGATTTAAAACGCTGCAAAAAAAGTTTTTTCTTTACGCTGAAATGTTCTGCTATGCTCTGCTGGCACTTCGATGAGAGTTCTTGGGTCGAATCGACTTCTAAGCTTCAGTTCTGATATTGGTCTGACAAAAGCGAAAGAGTTCCAGCGTCCTATGTGATTTAAAACGCTGCAAAAAAAGTTTTTCTGCTGAAATGTTCTGCTATGCTCTGCTGGCACTTGGATGAGAGTTCTTGGGTCGAATCGACTTCTATGCTTCAGTTCTGATATTGGTCTGACAAAAGCGAAAGAGTTCCAGCGTCCTATGTGATTTAAAACGCTGCAAAAAAAAGTTTTTTTTTACGCTGAAATGTTCTGTCATGCTCTGCTGGCACTTTGATGAGAGTTCTGGATTTGAATCGAGTTCTTGACTGCAGTTCTGATATTGGTCTGACAAAAACGAAAGAGTTCCAGCGTCCCATGAGGTTTGAAACGCTGCAAAAAAAGTTTTTACTCTGAAATGTTCTGCCATGCTCTGCTGGCACTTGGATAAGAGTTCTGGGGTCGAATCGACTTCTAAGCTTCAGTTCTGATATTGGTCTGACAAAAACGAAAGAGTTCCAGCGTCCTATGTGATTTAAAACGCTGCAAAAACTATTTTTTTACTCTGAAATGTTCTGCCATGCTCTGCTGGCACTTGGATGAGAGTTCTGGGGTCGAATCGACTTCTAAGCTTCAGTTCTGATATTGGTCTGACAAAAACGAAAGAGTTCCAGCGTCCTATGTGATTTAAAACGCTGCAAAAAATGTTTTTTTTTACGCTGAAATGTTCTGCCATGCTCTGCTGGCACTTGGACGAGAGTTCTGGGTTTGAATCGAGTTCTTGACTGCAGTTCTGATATTGGTCTGACAAAAACGAAAGAGTTCCAGCGTCCCATGTGGTTTGAAACGCTGCAAAAAAAGTTTTTCTGCTGAAATGTTCTGTCATGCTCTGCTGGCACTTGGATGAGAGTTCTGGGGTCGAATCGACTTCTAAGCTTTAGTTCCGATATTGGTCTAACAAAAACGAAAGAGTTCTAGCGTCCTATTTGCTTTAAAACGCTGCAAAAATAAGTTTTTTTTTTACGCTGAAATGTTCTGCCATGCTCTGCTGGCACTTGGATGAGAGTTCTGGGGTCGAATCGAGTTCTTGACTGCAGTTCTGATATTGGTCTGACAAAAACGAAAGAGTTCCAGCGTCCCATGTGGTGTAAAACGCTGCAAAAAAAGTTTTTCTGCTGAAATGTTCTGCTATGCTCTGCTGGCACTTGGATAAGAGTTCTGGGGTCGAATCGACTTCTAAGCTTCAGGTCTGATATTGGTCTGACAAAAACGAAAGAGTTCCAGCGTCCTATGTGATTTAAAACGCTGCAAAAAAAAGTTTTTCTGCTGCAATGTTCTGCCATGCTCTGCTGGCACTTGGATAAGAGTTCTGGGGTCGAATCGACTTCTAAGCTTTAGTTCCGATATTGGTCTGACAAAAACGATAGAGTTCTAGCGTCCTATGTGATTTAAAACGCTGCAAAAAATATTTTTTTACTCTGAAATGTTCTGCCATGCTCTGCTGGCACTTGGATGAGAGTTCTGGGGTCGAATCGACTTCTTAGCTTTAGTTCCGATATTGGTCTGACAAAAACGAAAGAGTTCTAGCGTCCTATGTGATTTAAAACGCTGCAAAAAAAAGTTTTTCTGCTGCAATGTTCTGCCATGCTCTGCTGGCACTTGGATAAGAGTTCTGGGGTCGAATCGACTTCTAAGCTTTAGTTCCGATATTGGTCTGACAAAAACGATAGAGTTCTAGCGTCCTATGTGATTTAAAACGCTGCAAAAAAGTTTTTTTTTTACGCTGAAATGTTCTGCCATGCTCTGCTGGCACTTGGATGAGAGTTCTGGGGTCGAATCGACTTCTAAGCTTCAGTTCTGATATTGGTCTGACAAAAACGAAAGAGTTCCAGCGTCCTATGTGATTTAAAACGCTGCAAAAAATGTTTTTTTTTTTACGCTGAAATGTTCTGCCATGCTCTGCTGGCACTTGGACGAGAGTTCTGGGTTTGAATCGAGTTCTTGACTGCAGTTCTGATATTGGTCTGACAAAAACGAAAGAGTTCCAGCGTCCCATGTGGTTTGAAACGCTGCAAAAAAAGTTTTTCTGCTGAAATGATCTGTCATGCTCTGCTGGCACTTGGATGAGAGTTCTGGGGTCGAATCGACTTCTTAGCTTTAGTTCCGATATTGGTCTAACAAAAACGAAAGAGTTCCGTCCTATGTGATTTAAAACGCAAAAAGTTTTTTTTTACGCTAAAATGTTCTGCTATGCTCTGCTGGCACTTGGATGAGAGTTCTTGGGTCGAATCGACTTCTAAGCTTCAGTTCTGATATTGGTCTGACAAAAGCGAAAGAGTTCCAGCGTCCTATGTGATTTAAAACGCTGCAAAAAAAGTTTTTCTGCTGAAATGTTCTGCTATGCTCTGCTGGCACTTGGATGAGAGTTCTTGGGTCGAATCGACTTATATGCTTCAGTTCTTATATTGGTCTGACAAAAGCGAAAGAGTTCCAGCGTCCTATGTGATTTAAAACGCTGCAAAAAATATTTTTTTACTCTGAAATGTTCTGCCATGCTCTGCTGGCACTTGGATGAGAGTTCTGGGGTCGAATCGACTTCTTAGCTTTAGTTCCGATATTGGTCTGACAAAAACGAAAGAGTTCTAGCGTCCTATGTGATTTAAAACGCTGCAAAAAAATGTTTTTTTTTTTACGCTGAAATGTTCTGCCATGCTCTGCTGGCACTTGGACGAGAGTTCTGGGTTTGAATCGAGTTCTTGACTGCAGTTCTGATATTGGTCTGACAAAAACGAAAGAGTTCCAGCGTCCCATGAGGTTTGAAACGCTGCAAAAAAAGTTTTTACTCTGAAATGTTCTGCCATGCTCTGCTGGCACTTGGATAAGAGTTCTGGGGTCGAATCGAGTGTTAGGCTTCAGTTTTTATATTGATCTGACAAAAACGAAAGAGATCCAGTGTTTTATTTGATTTGAAACTCAAATTATTATTTTTTTTTTTTCATTTAAAACGTTCTGACATGATATGCTGGCACTTGGACGAGAGTTTTGGAGTCAAATTGAGTTCTAGGCTGCAGTTCTAATACGATTATGTGGAAAACAGAAGAGTTCCAGCATTTTAAATAATTTGAAACTATGAAACTAGTATTTGTCGACCTTATGAACTTTTATAGCAGATAATTTAGTAAATATACCATTTTCACGGCAAAAACGCCAGAACTATTCTTAAAAAGTATCAGGAACTATAGAACACAGCTGCATGCGAAAAGAACTCACATTTTTTTCGATTTGCTGTAAAATGATCTGCCACGGGAAGTTAGCAGATCATTTTGAAAAAAAAAAATCTCGGCAAAAACGCCAGAACTATTCTTAAAAAGTATCAGGAACTGTAGAACTCAGCTGCATGCGATAAGAACTCACATTTATTTTTGATCTGCTGGACAATGATCTGCTAAGTTCACTAACATGTAAAAATCGATATAAATTAAACAAAATATCGAAATAAAATTTATTAATATGATCGCACATCAGGAGGGCGATTCTCGCTGAAATAGAGAAGATGTCGAGTTCGACAAAAAGTCGCTTATACAATGTCTAGCGAAAATGTCACTGAAATATCTATTATTCGTATTGCAAGTTAGGCGCTGGGTATAGACATTTCTCTAATGTGACATTTCGAGAATGATTCTGTCTCAATCGACATCCGCCATGTTTTGTCAAGATATCTCTAAATCGACATCATCTCACGGGCCCGAAAATTGCCCTCCTGGGCTTGTGTGATGGTGAGGAGTGACGCATAGATGACATATATGAAGGAAAAAATATATATAAAGAAAAAAAAGGAAAAAAATATACTTAGGTAAGTACCTAAAGCAAAAACAAAAAATTTGAAATTTTCTTATGACGTTATCACGTAAAATTATCTTCCGTAAACCGACTTAATAGACAACATTTTTTTTCCTTTTTTGTTGATATAATTACATGGTACAACCCTATGAACTAACCTCCGCTGGAGTCGCTTGTCTAGTTTTAACATTTCATCTAAAATCACTAAAGCTTCACAAACGGGTATTATGTATATGTATCTACATGACTTTCACGATTTAAATAGGTTTCTCTAATTTAAAACTTCGAAGCGTGTAGACGAGTTGGTGCCGTGAGATGGTTTGTAACTTTTCTAATAAATCGTCTTCTTGCTCACTTTTGACGTACATTTGTATGTACTCTACAGGGAGTAATTAAAACTCTTTGATACATCGGTAGAAGTAACCATTTTCCATTTGAAATTGCATTCTTAATATAATTTCAAAAGTTTGTTAAACACTAACACCTAATTGACATTGATTTATTAAAAAAAATATAAATAAAATATTGCCGGACATTCTACACATCGCCATCTAGCCCCAAGCTAAGTAACTAGACTTGTGTTATGGGTACTGGACGACGGATATACTACTTATATTTATATTTTTACTTATAATACATAGAAACAACCAGATCACAGACAAATAACTAAGCATAAATAATTGTCTGAGGCGGGAATCGAACCAACTGTGCCAACTAGGTCGCCTGATTCTTTTGTAATTCCTTAGGGTTTACGATAACAATTTTACTAATTTCATCTTGCTTTGTACAGCTAAACTGCTTGCCTGAAAGAAATTAATAGCTTTCAGTGATAGTCCATTTGTGCAACTTTTATTTCTTGGTCTGTGTGTTTTTACTTAAGTGTAATTATTTTTTGGGTTTTGTGTGTTGTATAAAAAGCATTTAACCATCAAGTTATTTGTTTTTTTTTTTACGTGGACATTGTGTAAAACGAATTTTAAATCATTGATCAAGATTTCTCTATTAGTTGATTCCAGATATTCAAATGTCATGGTTTTAAAAAACTTTACTTTCGCTTTGAGCGATAAGGCCGCCCTTTGTAACACTTAGACTTAAGCTTTGTTTTTATTTAACGTTATTTGAAATTAGTATTTACAATAAAGAATTTATCTATCTATCTATCTATCTACTTTTATTACCTAATTACAAGTTATGGTTTAAATCTATACTTAATATTATAAAGCTGAAGAGTTTGTTTGTTTGTTTGTTTGAACGCGCTAATCTCAGGAACTACTAGTTCGAATAGAAAAAAATCGTTTTGTGTTGGATAGGCCATTTATCGAGGAAGGCTATAGGCTACTTTTTATCCAGATATTCCCACGGAATCGGGAGTTACGCGGGTAAAACCGCGGAGCGCTGCTAGTAGGTAAATAAAAGTCACACGCACTCACACTACTAAACCAACTGATCACTGACCGGTTTGATGATGTCGACGTTTTTTTACACAAATCAGCGTTGTTGTTGTAATTGGCTGAGTTACAGCAATAATATTATTTAACTTAGACTAATTTATTTAAATAAAAATTAAATTTATCTACTTGTATGGCTCCTCAGGCGTTTTGGCGTGGGCTGTAAGCCTAAGAGCAACTGTTTTTAAATAAATAAATAAGTACCTAAGTAATATTGTAGGTTACCCAGGACAATAATGTATTATTAACTTACCTACGTTTAGTTTAGTGAATGTTTCAGTAGGTAACTTGCATAGTAAATAACTCTATGTATTGGTTGTATTGCCGTACGTCACGTTTGCTGCCATCAATTTGTCCGTCATTTGCCAAATCTGAACGCGGTGTGAATGTTCACCGAATATTCGCATTGAGCTTGCATATTGTGACATGAATTTTATTTCCTATTATAAAAATATTATTAAACATCTACTAAACATATTGAGCGGAATTTGTCATTTTTTTGACGACCCTGTTGGTCAAAGGTTACCATGCCGGACTGCCAAACATAGGGTTGCGGGTTCGATTCCCGCCGCAGACAAGTATTTATGCTTAGATATTTGTCTGTGGTCTGGTTGTTTCTATGTATTATATGTATATATTTACAAAAGAAAAGTATATAAATAGTATATCCGTTGTCTAGTACCCATAACACAAGTCTCGTTACTTAGGGCTAGATGGCGATATGTGGAATTTCCTGCAATATTGGAACGAAGTTTTGGAACGAAGTTCCTTATCGCGCGTTGCGAAAGGGGGCTAGATGAAAAAAATAAAGACCAAAAGTTGTAACGACGCTTTCTGATTTTATTACAATTCCTTCACTAATTAATAAAAAGGAACTTCGTTCCATCCGGGTGTCCTTTGACACCTCTCAAGTTTTTTCATTTATTATTTATTTATTTTTAGAAATCACATCTCTTTTTTAAAGAAGTTTTGGTTACATGTTGGTAAGATAAAAAAATCTGGTTGCGTAACATCAGGGAGATAAATATTCCAAGCTTTCTCTTAGGAGCTACTGGCTCGAAAAGAAAAACTATTTTTGTGTTATATAGTCAATGTATTGAGAAAGGCTATAGGCTACTTTTTATTCTGATATTTCCACAGGATCGCGACTTATGCGAGTGAAACCACGGAGCCCAGCTAGTTACTAAATAAACGTCATTAAACTTTACGTCGAACGGGCTATAACAATAAAAAACTCATTAATTAAAAAGTGTTAGGAATCACGATAATGTGAAAAAGTTGATGTTACAGTTTTAGTGCCCATAAAATGGCCCCTTACAGACTTTCTTGGGCACTTAGCATACCAAATAGGTAACAAATTTATAAAGTTAACTAATTAGGCGAGCGCTCTCAAGAGTTTCATGTTTACTCGAACATCGTAACTTCTTCTAACTTCCTAATTTGAAACGGCCGTAATTATTGTTTATCAGAATCATTTAAGAACTTCGTTCCCTTAAAATTTGGATTAAAAAACTTTAATTCTATTTTATTAAGGATGTTTTGATGACTTATAGTAAAATATAATGTTACCATCGTCCGTCATAAGCATTATTGAATGGGAAAAAGACATTATAGCGGTTGTTATTTAGAACTAGCTTTTGCCCGCGACTTCGTCCGAGTAGAAGTCGAAAATGGACCAAAGAATCACGTTGTCCCATACAAACTTTGCCCCCCATTTTCCACTCCCTTAGAATTTGGGTTAATCCTTTCTTATCGGATGCCTACGTCACACAAAGAATACACCCTCCAAGTTTCAGGTATCTACGATCAGCGGTTTAAGCTGTGCGTTGATCCGTCAGTCAGTCAGTCAGTCAATCAGGACAAAGGATTTTATATGTATAGATTTATCTGAGATACCTTTTCCATATCAGTATCAAAACGAGAACTACCGAAAATCCGTGAATTACACAAGCAAAATTGAAGGTCAAAGCGATATGACTTTAATCCTCAGAATACACACAGTTCCCTTTTGAATAACACAAATGAATTCTTTTTATAAATCAGAAACGGTTAGACGAGATTAATTTATGTGATATGGATACAAACAGCTACGCTCGACGTCTGAAAATTGACAAGGGTTCGTAATATTACACTAATTTAAGAACTTAATAAACGTAGATCCATTTCCAACCTACTGGATTAGTTTTTAAGAATAGGTAGCAATTCCAGTGCTATGTCAACTATATGCAATTCTTAGGAATGGGATGAGCTAATGAGGTGCGTGTCCACATCACATTAATGGAAGCAAAATTGTATTCAGATGTCAGTCGTAAGTCACATTCGACGAGGCAGCAATCTGTCATGCTGCGGTTTTATTTACATGAAACTTAATTTTGAAACTGTATAATTTTGGTGGAATATTATCCAATTTAGTTCCGTGAAAGTGTACAAGTATAGCAAAAGTGAAAATCAGTGTTAAACATGGACTTCTCCCGTTGCCTCCTAAATCTCCTTCGAGGTTATAGTAAAGTAGCACCCCTTTACTATATCCTCTGACTTGACAAACTGTGTCGATTTTGACTATCTTGAAATACTTTGAGACCGATTTCTGAAAATTGGGCCATAATTGCAATATAATACTTGATACTGGCTTATTGCACAAGCAGTGCGAAGGCATCATTTATTTAAAAAAAAAACGTGTGGCACTCGGGACTGCTGCGGTAAAGCTATTGCATCGTGCTAGCTTCGTACAGTCGTACCATATACATACACGTTAAGCGAACGCACGGCCGAGCTACATGGTAGGCGGAGTGGGGGGTGTTAGGTTTTATTTTTGTTACAGAATTTCTTGATTAGGTCGCCGCGCTCAAAGCCCGTGATAATAGCTATGCAATAGCCTCTCCTAAAACCTCTCCCATACACAGAAGTTACCCAACAAACTAGGTATATTAAGATTCTTAATAGACGTAAGATGAAAACGATAGACATTCTTTACTAAATGAATTGAGTATGGACACCAAGAAGCCATTTTCTAAAGAATTTTTAAATAACAAAGCACGACGAAGCAAAAATCGTGAAAATATCTACAACATTCCGTTTTATCGGATAGCTTTCCGCTAATACCTTTAAAGAAATAATTTTACACCTTTCCTTTTAAAATGTTCGTTTATTTCCTCTCTTCGTAATGGAATGTTTCTAAACAAATAGAAATATATGTTTTCGATGTTGCTGACTCTACCTACCCTTACAGCTTCATGTTGGCAGACAATTAATATCCCTATCTTTATACATATAAAATTCTGTGTCCTCACTGACTGACGCATCAACGCACAGCTAAACCGCTGATCGTAGAGACCTGAAACTTGAAGGGTGTGTTCTTTGTGTGACGTAGACATCCGATAAAGAAAGGATTTTCTGAAATTTGACTCCTAAGGGGATGAAAAGGGGGGGCAAAGTTTGTATGGGACAACGTTATTTTTTGGCCCATTTTCTACTTTTACGCGGACGAAGTCGCGGACAAAAGCTAGTCTTATATATAAAATTCTCGTGTCACAATGTTAGTTACCATAATTATACTCCTACGAAACGGCTTGACCGATTATTATCTATTTTTTATTTTGTTTAGTTTTTTTTTTGTAAATGGCAAAACAACTTTTGCTGGGTCAGCTAGAAAGAAATTGTTTAAAAATGAGCTAAAAATGTCTAAAAATAACACTTTTCTAAAACTTTTACAAACGATTCGTAATAATACTTTACATTCAATTTAAACTTTAATACCATACCATAAAGTTCAAGTGTTAGTGGAGAGGTTCCGGGATCATATAAATATTATTAATGTCAATTGTGTGGCTGAACAAATTTGAATGATTTTTTTAGTGTACTTATATTCGTTAGGTCTGAGAATCTCTGAGAATTTATTTTATCTGGCAAAACAATGTTTGCCGGGACAGCTAGTTTTCGATAAAAGAACAATATTCCATTGAAGGAGCGTTTTTTGAATTTGGAACATTACAAAACTCCAGCAATGTTGTATGAAATGTGTACATATTGCGTTCACGTGGCTGTATGGTAATAAATGCGTTTGCCTTTCGGCACAGATGATAAATAAAAAATAGCCAGAAAAATTCGTCTTGATTTGTTATAATAACATACCTACAAATTTAATAATTAAAATAAGTTCCAACGGTTCAGAGATTCACCAGATTTAAGATCAGAAATCAAATTGGCAATGGAAAACCTGCTTCCAGCAAAGCCAAAAGGAAAATAAGTAGGTACAAGATAGTATATAAAAAATTTATGAGTTGAAAAAACGAGAAAAAGCATAGAAAAAGGTATGTTCTATTTCCCCGCATTCTTTTGACAAAAGCACTATATATACCTCGGAAATGGCAATTGCCTGTCTCATATAAAAAAATAAGACCGCTTGTGATTGTGACGTTTTGGAATATGTACATAAATACAAATACTTAGGCTTAGTTATAGATAATAGCTTTCATTGGAGAGCGCATATTAATGATCTATGTACAAAACTGAGATCTACGCTAGGTAAGTTTTTCCAATTAAAATATGTAGTAAACAAACAAACACTCCGTATGGTATATTTTGCTTTAGTAGATTCATTGCTTAGCTACGCGGTCAGCGTATACGGTCGTACCTATCCCACCTACTTGGCTGAATTGTATAACCTACAAACAAGATTTCTTAAATTGTTAATAAGCAAAAAAGTTAAAAAGGATTGTGATGGAGACTATAGAAAACTTTATTATTTAACAAAAATATTACCAGTAGATCTAAAAGTAACTTATCAGATAGCCATCGAATTTTATCATAGTGACGACCTTAAGAAACCTTTTTTAAATAGATTTAATAAATAAACACAAGAAGAGGTAGGGATGGAATGTTAGATATACCTAAAGTTAAAAATTGTTATGGTAGAAGAACGAATGGGTACATGGTGCCTAAGGTGTACAATGACTTGTCGTGGCTAAGAAGTGAACCAGGGATGACAAAAAATATGTTGAAAAGTAAACTTAAGGATAATTTATTAAAAACAGTTAGTAGGTAGGTAATTCAATTGATTTTTTCTAAATCTATAAACTCTTAAACTACATTAAGTAAGTAAGTAGGTATATAAGATAGTGCACATGTAATGTAAATAAATAAGCGCGCGCTCGCCAACAAACTGCACTTTGCAGTTTGGCGGGAAATTAGTTTGTAAGAAATTGTGTACTTTTTTTAGTTAAATAAATAAAATAAAAAAATAAAATATAAGTGAAGTCCTCGCCTACGCCTCGGCCTTCGAACTCATACTCGACCTGCAATTGCTTATTTTGCGGCCTTTGCAATAATGTACTATTGTATAATAATTATGGTGTTCAATAATACATCACACATGCATCACACTGAAAATCTATTTTTTTTTTAATGACGAACATTTGAACTTCGAGAAAATATGATAAGCCTCAACAAAAGTCAACAACAAATAAATAGGTACGTTTTGTATCTATTTATTTTTTGTCTTAATTTTTGCTTACTATAGGTCCCTATATGAAGTAATTGGCATGACTAATTATAATAACTCGAACTACAAGTAAAGTTGGAGAAATCAAATCTAGCTTCTCTTTGATTGGTCAAAAGGAAACACTAACGAACCCTGATTCCGATGAACTTTGTAAATTGTTTGTGTTTTCTATGGAATTGGTCAGTTCTTTGATAGTCTGTTTGTTTGAGTACCTACCTATCCCATCCGACTTCCTGTGGGTTATTTACTTATTTATTAGCTGCGTATTGGCTACGTGTTAAAATTAATGTTAATTTAGTTGATACGTAGGTACGTACTACTTACGTGAAAGGGTGCATAAAAAATAGGTACAATCGACGCTCAAAAATACACCGCCACCGTAACGTTTACAATCCTGTGCAGCACTATTTAAATACTTCGATAGTGATAGGGATACATAGGTAAATAGGCATTATTTTTTATAACAATTAGCTTGAAGCTTTAACTAGGTACGGTCGGCTGCATAATTGCAGACACACCGTAGAGCTCCAAACCGGCTGTTATAAGAATGTTTTCAACACTAGCAAGATTAGGCACCTGCTATAGTTGAAGTTTAAAGTCTTCTAACTCTTGAATTTATCAAAAAAAAAATATTAGAAAGAAAACATTCCCATAATAGTAATTTTCGAATTCTACCGGGGGCTGCAATTATGCAGCCGACTATACGTACTACTCACGGATGTGAAAGGGTGCATAAAAAATAGGTACAATCGACGCTCAAAAATTAACCGCCACCGTAACGTTTACAATCCTGTGCAGCACTATTTGAATACTTTGATAGTGATAAGGATAAATAGGTAAATAGGCATTATTTTTTATAATAATTAGCTTGAAGCTTTAACTAGGTACAAGGTACCTCTATTGTAATAAAATTTTAAAAATAGAATAATAACAAACACTTTAATTTAATTATAGATTTATAAGTATAAGAAGTTATGCTTCTGAAATTTTATTTTAGTACTTTAATAAGTATTTATTGCATGCCCGCAATGGAATAATTGTTGTTATTTAATTTTAACTCTACCTATCATCCATTGTACACAATTTATGTAATAAAAATTCTTATTCTTATTCTAACATTATTACAACGTAACCTGTGGATCGAACCCACGTCGGTTGGTGTAGCTGGTGGCGGCTTATATCACTCGGCCAACTAAATACATAGCTAACATGTTGAAAATTATAATCACACTAGGTACTTTTAAATCAAGGACCTATTTATGTTTGTGTGTAACGTCTATTAGAAGAAGGTCGTAATTCCAATAATTGTTTATAGTATTATTGTAACAAACTGATAGTTTACTTATGACGCATACTGTACAGACCTATTTGTTTATTACAAAATTATTTTTACGAATCACTTTATTATTTTTAAAATTTAACAACTTTATGAACAAAAATGCATAATGTTTATTATTTTCAAGGAATTATTTTATAGGCTATTTTTTGTTACAAAAATATTTTTACAAACCTCTTTATTACTTTAATGAAAACATTAAAATAAAATAACTTTATGAACAATAATGTACAATGTTTATTATTTGCAACGAATGATTTTATAGGTAAATAAACACTTTTAATATGTCGACTATTTTTAATGACATTCATTTGGTGCTGCGGTTTCTACTAAACGAACAATTTGTATGCGAAATCTCTTTCAATATTTCACCGCAGCACAATGGATTTGCAATCATACAGAAATATCGCAATTATTTCGAATGTTCTGCCGTTCATGAGTTCGGTCAGGCTCACTGACTGATTAATATATTCGTAGTTTCATTATTATTTAAATTATTACTAATACATACCTTTTATATGTTTTTTTTATTTTTTTTTATTTTTTAAGGAACTAAATGCACAGGCCGTGCGAAGACTTTATTAATAGCAAAAAATACATGTCAGTTCCGTTGAGTCTAATACATACTTACCACATTAAAATAAAAACCGGTCAAGTGCGAGTCGTACTCGCGCGCCGAGGGTTCGGTATATTAGTTTCAACTCTCTTTCTCTATCTTTACCGTGGTATGGTAAGTACCAATTTAACTTGACCCCTATTTCGTTTGGGCACCCATACAATGTTAGGGTCAAGTTGGTTTAACTATGTATGTATGTATGGGGACACCAACATATTTCAAATTTTTTTATTTTTGGAATTTATCCTTTACCTTTAATTTATTTTACTTTATTATTAATTTATTTTACCTTATTTTATTTTATTAATTTGTTATTTAAGTGTTTTGATTTGATTTATTTGTTTTAATTTAATTTATATTATTGTAATCTGTACTTATGGAATTATTTCTGAAATAAAATTTAATTTATTTTTTTATTTAAGTATTTATTTCTCGAAATACAAGAGCTTTTTGCAAATACAGTCCATATTTTCTAGGCCAGGTCTCCTCACTAACCCGCGATAAGGAACTTCGTTCCAAAACATATACTTACCCATAGATAAGTCAGCACTAACTAAATAAAGCATGGACCCATTTCAAAGCCATGATTTGATATCAATTTTGTATCGTATATAATATGTCGTATATTCATATTCACGTTATGGATGAGTCAGCATGATCCTATTGAGTAAAGGGCTTGGGAGTAGGGCAAGTCACGTGCCGCGCGTGTCAATTTATCAACCATCAGAACATGGAAGGTGTGGTGCGATCCCGGCAGAACGCGGACAGAATCCACATAAACTAACATATAGGGATCTATATAATGCATGTAACACGATAAGTTGTATGGACGTTTCAATATATGTTAATTTTTAACGCATAAAAGGTAATGCCTTTTTTAGAAGTAAAACTTCTTTAGGCGCGTGAAGAGAGTAAAATTTTAAGATGCGCGCGCATCTGAAAACTTCACTCTCATCATTTTTTCATAAGAATGCGAATAATATCCACATAAACTAACATATAGGGATCTATATAAAACAATAAAGTCGTATGGACGTATCAATAGATGTAAATTTTTAACGCATAAAAGGTAATGACTTATTTTGAAGTTATACTTCTTTTGGCGCGTTATGAAAAAAATGATGAGAGTGAAATTTTAAGATGCGCGGGCATCTTAAAATTTCACTCTCATCAACAACGTCTTAGTATTCTTATATCTGCTCACTATCTTTACTTACATTTTAATTTTCACTGTAGAACTCTTGGTTCATTCTTAATTAAATGGAAATCACAAAGTATAAGAAAAAAGCGCAACCCAAGATAGCAAAGCGGTTAACAATACGAGTAAATTAACTCAAATAACATATTATGAAGAAATAATATGGTTAATATTCCTTGTTATTTTTACCAACAAAGCCATTTATCTGAAAAACAAAGTTCTTAGAAGCAAATCTGGAGATCTTAGCACTGACTGTAAGATGGCTTAAGCAGAACTTGAGTTTATCTAATCACAACCCAAGTTTGCGCTCGTATAAAAGTTTTGGAGGATCGCATAGCTATTAAAGTGATTACCTTTCTAATTTTCCCTGTATACTTGTGTTTTTGTTTGATCTTAACTAAGTTCTTAGCAAGAGCAAGGTAAAAAGCTTTCGTCTTAATGGAATTAGAAATTTTGGGAACGAAACGTTCTCGCTTATAATCGAATTGCAAATGTTTATAACATAAATTAATATTATAGTAAAAAAAATCCGTCAATGCTGTAGATACATACCCATTGAAGTAATAAGTACTTATCTATACTAATATTATAAAGCTGAAGAGTTTGTTTGTTTGTTTGTTTGTTTGAACGCGCTAATCTCAGGAACTAGTGGTTCGAATTGAAAAAATATTTTTGTGTTGGATAGTCCATTTATCGAGGAAGGCTATAGGCTACTTTTTATCCTGATATTCCCACGGGATCGGGAGTTACGCGGGTGAAACTGCGGAGCGCTGCTAGTTATTTATATGGATGTATGTTATTTTAAATTTAGAGAAGTTAATATTATTTTTTTTGTACAAAATACGACGCGATCAGGAATATTAAACCAATTTATAGCGTGGAGTGTGCATTATGACAATTTTCGTACAAAAACTTTTTTTTGGTAAAGACACTTTTAGTTTCTTATAATTTTCCGAGGTTCGAAAACAACATTTTACTTAAATAAAAAATCCATTCCGAGTGTGTCATTAAATATTAAAATATCAATAAAGAAAGTGGGTATATTGTGGTGTTATATTTGAAAGGTTCTCTCCCTGGTGGCTACAATCTGAAAGACACGTGACGTCTGACAATCCCAGCTGGACGAAGCCTGGTGTTGTTATGAAATGGAAGGGTCACTTTGAAAATAACTCAAATGGAACAGAAAATATATGGAAAAGATGTTTCTGCCTTTGTTAGCTACTGCAAAATAGTGCAGTTTTTACTTAACCCAAGAAAAATCTGTATTGTTTTATTTTGACTCTACAATTTTAATTATTTTCATAATATAACAACTCAGGTTATAGGTAATTTTAATTATTTTCATAAAATGACATCAACTCAGGTTAATAACTAATGAACTATTAAACGGTCGGCTAGAATCGACGATCGAAAAGTCTGGTTATCTACTCTGCATTGCAACCGGTCGTATGAAAAATGAAAAGTAAAAAAATGAAAAATATTTATTAACCTAAACCTAATGTTAACATGATTCATTGACTGTGGGCCCCACACTAATCAATGTTTGTATCGTGGGGTTCCAGAAAAAACGATAATAATATACAGTAAATAAACTTAAACATATTTTGTACTTTAAGCTTTTAGATATTTATATTATATAATAATAAATAATGTTATATAAAAGTAGCTATATAATTATAGTGTATAAGTTTGAATATGCTCCTGATAGGGGAATGTAGGGATAAGGGGTATGTACATAAATACAGAAGCCATGTACTATTTTCGAAGGAAAGCCGAATTCAATGAATGTATTAGTTTCACGATGCCGCCGGCGATGAATTTGTAGTAACGATGGACCCAAAAATTGGTATAGAGAGGCGGGCGGCAGCATTCGTGGTCGGCCGTATCGTTTATATATTGAGTCATGAAATCTAGGGATACTTTGAACAGTTGCTAACATTTAAACAAAAATAAATACCTAACGTCAAAAGATCTTAATTTACCATCCACCGGCCTAAGTCAAAATAATATCGCCAAGCAGACTTGTGCGTGTCAGATAAGTAAACCGGTGCAGCCACGAAGAGCTGAAAGTTTTTGTTCCACTGGTGTTCACCTTCACTTCAGTTCAGTTTATTTGGGGGTCTGTATGTACAAAGACTTCTACAGTGAAAATAAAAATGTAAGTAAAGAAAGTGAGCAGATACAAGAATACTAAGACGTTGTTCGTTAGTAGCAACTATACCGCAATCTTTAACACGGTTCCTTCTTCACTAAACTAAACATTGACGCCGACATAATTATCTACATCCCAATCATCGTCAATAGTTTTTAGGCAAGAAAAATAAAAAAATCGAAAAATGCTTTAAGAGGAATGCTTTAAGAGGAAAGGTTTTTCCATTTTCATATTATCATAGAAATTAAGATTAAAAAAAAAACAAAAAAAAAACTAAAACAAAGGGGCATGGTCATGGCAGTTATCAGTTTTATGCAACAAAAAGATTTGCTGTAGTGTCATTATCCAGGGAGGAAACAGTCAACTACGTTTGTATGGAGAGAGCGCCGGTACCCTTTCACCTAAAAACTGTTTACAATTTATCGTTTAATTAATTACAACACAATTAATCGCAATAGAAATCCATTCATTGAACAAACAAACAAATTCTTTTTTTCGGGAACTGTTTGTTTTGTTACTTTCATAACTCCACGAAATGTTGGATGTCTAACGCAAAGTTTGAAAATATCAAAGGCTTGTGAATTTGACGATGTTTTAAGCACGGCTGTGACAGCCCTGCTGGTGCAGTTTGTTGCCGAAATGATATAAACGCGAAATGAGTCTACAAATTAAACAATCGCTGACGATTCGAGCTCACTGTTTTCCAAAATTACACCTTTGGAACCACTTAGATTATTATATCATTTTTATCACAGTTGCTCATAAAGTGGATCTTATTCAACGGCTTTTAGGCTCATAATCCAACATATTATGCACGCGTCATCTTGGCTTCTATAACACGCTAGCTGCCGGTCGCGCGTCATAAACCGCCTCTATGCAAAGATCAATTTACCACACTTATATCGTAATGTACTATTACATATCTTGTTAATCTTTACAAAACTCTCTATTCAAAGATACATTAATACAAAAAGTTCTCACATTTTTTTAACACGGGCTTTGAGCGCGGCGACCGAATCAAGAAATTCCGTAACGAAAATAAAACCTAACACCCCCCACTCCGCCTACCATATAGCTCGGCCGAACGTTATGGCACGACGATGACGAAGCTCGCACGTTGCAATAGCTTTTTTTTACATATGATAGTTTACCGTTTGACCACTATCACACCTGCTTGATGGTAGGTGACGATGCGGCCTAAGATGTAACACGCCTTCCTAGAAGATACCTATTCACTCGCGACTTCAAGAATATTTATTAGAATAAAGGTAAAAATTAAATTAAATTCAAATTTTAGAAAAGCTCAAATCCTCCCCTATAATGGGTCCCGACTGTTATAGTCGTTACGTTTCGTTACGATTAGAATTTATTGTGTGATCATGAAAGTATTTCAATTGTGTAGGTTAGGTATTAAATATTAGGTATATTACAGAATTATAGATTACCTACTGGGCTTGTATTTTTCTTTAAGTTTTTATCATAATATTTTTCGTAAAAATAGCGATAATTTCAACTTAAGAAATAAGGATGAACTGACCGTGCCCGGTAGTAGGCTCCGGAAAATAAACAGGTCGCTTAACAGTACATGTGCGCTCTATTATAATAAATTACCTAAAGTTCATTAACAGGTTCAAAACTTTTATAAAGCATAAATTGTGCAGTAAGGCGTACTATGATACTACGTCTTACCTTAATGATAACAACCCATGGACGTGACTTTAATTGCTCCATTTCAGATAATATTTGTAATATTGACCTTTGTGAGCGTGATCACATGAAAAAAAAAACCCATGAGTTTCTTGTGCCTTCTTCTCATTGGTGGGCGCGTTCCGAAGGCACATATCCTAACTTAGTTTTTAAGACGTGTCCTTGTGATCTTGTACCTAGGCATTATCTAAACTTTATTTTTTATGACTTTTTTTTAAGTTATTTTTTTTGGATCAAAGATTATTTCATTGTAATCATTTACAATGAAATACGGTAAAAAATGCATCAGCAAAACTTCAATGCGCGCATCCAAACGTCTTATAAGCCGTTCCACACAACCAAACGACACGACGACGAAGGCTGTTAATAAAGCACGTGCTCGTATTGTGAAAGCTAGATGCATCGTGTACAAGCACCTTATGCCGCTGTTTGTGTGTTCAGTTGGATTGCAAAGGTCGTTACGTACAGATTGATGGAACCTGCGGTTCGGGTTACGGTAACCATTTAGATTGTTTCACATATACATTTACTTGTTTAAACGGAATATTTTAATGCGTAATTCAAGTGGGTTGTCGAACAAAGCTTTGAATGCTTTTGTTCTGCTATTTACTTTTATACCTACCTACAAAACCTACAGTTGGTAGCTGCCTATTTTTTTCTTCAATATTAATCAAAGTTCTAATGTACTTATAAGGCATAGGAAAAAGGGCAAAGTTTATTTATACTTTACTTATTTCTTTATTAATCCTATCAAAATTAAATGATTTATCAACTTGTTTTTGGATTTAATACAATAATAAGAAAAATATTTCATATTCCACCTACTGTGTAGCATCTATTATAGAAAAAATTAAATTTCACGTTTTACCAGGTAAATATCAAAACAGAAAGTCACGTTACGGGGGTTCTTGAAGTTATTTATCGTTAGACACCTCATTTATAAAATGATTTATAGATTCTGAAAGGCTTAAAAAATAGCTTTCACCAAGTGATTTATTAAACTTAAGGCTCCTATTTACTTGTTAAATGAAACAGAAAGGTACCTATTGAAACTGTCGACGATCAATATCTACCGAAGAAAAAAAATCAATTAGAATCCCTCTGAGGCTCATTGGATAAACGGGAAACATGAGAATTGAAAATTGTGTGAAAGGATTTTTTTTTCTATGCGTACCAATTCAAAGTGATGTTTTGTTACAGGATTCTTTTGAAATCATCGATTTTATAGGACAAAAGGTGATGATAAAAGCGTGAATTTTGATCGATTTTAGATACAATTTTCTATTGAGTTCACTGTCGATTCACATCCACCTCTCTCATGCGCACTGCTACAAAATGAAATTCTCTGGCCGCCTCACTGTTTCAACTTTGAAGTCTTCAAGTCTAGAATGAATAGGGTACCTTCTAGGCAAGCACACCACATCGTCGATCTTATCATCCTATCCCATCAGGTGATATGAGATGAAGTACAAGCATTTTTTTGTAAAAACTTCCTAGTTCCAGGGCCCATTATTTTAGGTAGTACCTTCTAAGTTTCAAAGGAGGTGCTGTAGATAGAGGTGTACCTGGATATTTAAAAAATATTAAACTTGAAAAATGTACTTTTATTTTTATAATCAGCGTTTGACCACTTGTGTGAATACCGATACGTATACGCTCGAGACTCAAATTTGAGTTAACAAGTTCAGTTATATAGTTCCTCAAAGTAAATGAAATAAATAAATATTGCAGAACATTTCACACATCGCTATCTAGCCCCAAGCTAAACTATAGTTTAGCTTGCGATAGCTGGACAAGTATTTATGCTTAGATATTTGTCTGTCGTCTGGTTGTCTCTAGGTATATATATTTACAAAAGAAAAGTATATAAGTAGTATATCCGTTGTCTAGCACCCATAACACAAGTCTAGTTTAACTAGACTTGTGTTATGGGAGCTAGACAATGGGTCTAGTTTAACTAGACTTGTGTTATGGGTGCATATATTTTCTTTTGTAAATATATATACCTAGAGACAACCAGACGACAGACAAATATCTAAGCATAAATACTTGTCTAAGGCGGGAATCGAACCCAACCACCCTGTGTTTGGCAGTCCGGCATGGTGACCATTGTGCCAACTGGGTAGTATTTGTAAAATTATCAA
This sequence comes from Idaea straminata, assembly GCA_951213275.1. Lineage (NCBI taxonomy): Eukaryota > Metazoa > Arthropoda > Insecta > Lepidoptera > Geometridae > Idaea > Idaea straminata. The sequence continues at coordinate 7,429,009 of OX577850.1, forward strand.
TTTAACTTTACTGTGTATTTTATAAAATGTCATTTATTGATTGGGAGGGATTGATTTTGTTATGTATATCTTTCTTATGTATCCGAATTTCTTTGTATCAAAAAATACTTATTCATCATTTATCGTAATCAATTATAGAGACAGATAAAAACATTTTGTCGCTTTGGTGTTTTTTTATCAAAATAATAAATATAATTCATCAATCATGATAAATTATCGAAGGCGATCAGATTTAGGTACATTTCGTTTAACAGTAATCAATAATTTATGATTAAGGTAAGCAGATTGAAAAATAATACCTACAATAATAAAAAAATATCTATGGCGATGGAATTGAACAATACAATATCGCAATTGTAGAACGTATAAATATATTATTTGAAGTAATATTACTAGAGAGTAGTTCGTTCTATATTTTTATTATTGTACTAGCTGCGTCCCGCGGTTTCACCCGCGTAAGTCCCGATCCCGTGGGAATATCGGGATAAAAAGTAGCCTTAGGATGGTACTGAAGCGAGTGTTGCTTCCTTCGTGCAAATGTATTCCCAATTTTTCATTGTTAAAAAGTGTCTCTAATACTTTTTTTTTTCAAAACTTAAGTTTGCTGTTTACAATTTTTTTATATAGGTTAGCGTTTGACCACTATCACAGCCTGTATGTGACGATGCGGTCTAAGATTTAGCACGCTTTTATGGAAGATTCACTCGCGACTTGAAAACCTAAAAATTCTACACATCAGGAAAGACAGGCGCACCAGAAACGCACGCCCCTTTGTTTTTCTTTTTTCTATTAATTACTAAAGGATTTTTTTATCATTAAATTCTGTATTTATTTAAAAAAAGAAAAACAGAGCGGCATGTGTACCTATCTACAGTAAACCTAGGTTTAAAAATGATTACTCTCATATTATTCAGGAAGGAAATCTATCTATCTTATATATAAAAATCAATTGCTGTTCGTTAGTCTCACTAAAACTCGAGAACGGCTGAACGGATTTATCTTATCTTAGTCTTGAAATGTTCGTGGAGGTCTAGGGAAGGTTTAAAAGGTGAGAAAAAATCGAACGGCATCGGGACTTACGCGGGTGAAACCGCGGGGCGCAGCTAGTCTATACATATAAAATGCTTTGTCCTGAATGACTGATTGACGGATCAACGCACAGCCTAAACCGCTGATCGTAGAGACCTAAAACTTAGAGGGTGCGTTCTTTGTACGACGTAAACATACGATAAGAAAGGATTTTCCGAAATTCTATCCCTTAGGGGGTGAAAAAGGGGGGTAAAGTATGTATGGGATCACGTGATTCTATGGTCCAATCTACCAATTATACGCGGACGAAGTCGCGGGCAAGAGCTAGTAGGGGAATAAATATGTATGGAGAAATAAATATCCCCGTACCCTCTTAACATATTCATATTGAGAAGCACTAAAGGTGTTTTCAAAAAATTACGATGAAAATTTAAATAATTATGTCCCATATATTTTCGGTACAGCCCGTGTCGGTCTAAAACAAACAATGTGTGTGTTTAGTACAAAGGGTACCAAACAATATCCCTTTACAGCACTCGTTGTGCTCATAAATCATTGTGGTGTACACAAACTTAAGTAAAATAAACATCGTCCAAACTAATTAGTGTAGAAAATTCACGTGGGACCAAACAGGGTTATATGGGCGAAGCACAGTTTGATGTTGCGCTCACAAAATTAGGGAAGTTTAGGACCAAGTAGCTCTAGTCTGGAACAAGTTAATTTAAACTGGCCGAGTAATTCGCACGGAACCGTGACACTAATTCAATTAGTAACAAGGTAAACACGACCTCCCAAATATTATGATTGCTGTTTTGTATCAACGAAAGTATTAAGGGAAATAAAGACAATGGAACTTAACTAATTGTATCTACGGTAACAAAAAATCCATTAATTTTTCTCTGTCACCAAGTGAAAAAAGGCGTCGGCATCGTCTTTATGTTTTATTTTTTTATGAAACTACATAGTATACCTTTCAGAAGACGAAAGAAACAAATATAAATATTTAAAACTGACAAACAAATCGTGTACGACTCGACGGATTTAGATGAAATCTACATTCGAAGCTCTGAAATAGCATGTAAGGACTTTTTATCCTGTTCTTGCCAAGAGATCGACCCTTACGCGGGTGTAACCAAGGGGTGCAGTTAGTGAATGTATAAATTCCAATATGTAGACAGATAGACTGAAAAACCTAGGAATTAAGTTTTATTTGACCTGCATCTTTTGGCATGATCTGAAGACCAATTCTCTTGAATAACATGGTACAAATTAAAGTCGGTGTACGGACGATAATTTTACGTAATAACGTCTACGTCATAAGAAAATGATGAAAAATTGAGATTTATTCCTTTTCTTTTTTTTCTTGTATTTTTTTCATTTTGTATAATTCTTCTATTTGTCACTCGTCACCAAAACACAAGCCCAGATGAGTGATATTATTATTAAATACTTTGTTTCCTAAGTTACCATGACGCGTCCAGACGCGTCATGGTAACTTAGGAAATGGTAATATGACCAGTAATATTACCATGGCGAATGACGTCACACAATATTACCGTGACACTTTTGCTGGTGTTCCACCAATTTATTATAGAAATAATAACATACGAGAATTGGCCATCTGACCCGTGTGTCCCTTGTGAGTGGGTGACACCTCAACAGTCATCCACCTTAATGAAATTTACGTAGTAAAATTATAAGTGCTGTCTGAATAGGTGAGCCTTTATCATTAGCTTTATGACCGGTGTTGACCTAGTGGCAGATCTCAACTTTTATATTAAACGGGTTCGAATCCCGGGCGGCAAATTTTTGTGGAAGAAATTCATGGCACACCGTGAATTTGCGTGTTTTGAATTTGTGTGCGCTTTTAACATGTTTTTACAGTGAAGGAAAATATTGTGATGAAACTCGCTCTTAGTTAGCTTAAGACGTATTGAAGAATATCGTCTTCTGGACAAACAAGCTTCAAGATGAGAGAAGGTGGTATATAGAGGGAAAGTTTACTCCATCTTATACATGTCCTAGGCCCTATTGCCCTGAATCGCTTGAATTAAAGTTGCTGAGTAAATATCACCCAGACTAGATCAGATACATGATTAGCTTTTGCGGTTTGGTCCTTAAAATTCAATGCAAATTAATAATTAATTTTCATAAGCATACTCTCTTTAAAGAACAAACACAGCTTTGTTACCTTTTCAGTATTCTTGAACTGAATAAATATCCTATAACTGCTGTTATGAAACAATGGAATATATTATTTTAGTGCAACACAACACGAAATATCTTTCACAGTGAAGTTTAAAATACGCTGAATTATCCGAGATTCAAAATAGAAGTGGGCCTCGTTTTGCGGTGGACGTAAAAGCGGTTTATAGTTAAACTTAGAGCATTCCAACGGCATGATAACCGCAGATGCAATGCTCTACATTATTCTCTACATAAAGAGTAGATACTTAGGTATATCTAAGTTAAAATAAAGTTTTAACAACTCTGCTATCTCGAGCGAGTAGGCTGCAGAACAACTTCCGTTTCGTATTGTTATGTTTTAAATGATGAAAATGTTTTACATTTTGGCATTTGAATTGCGGCTATAAGATTGTCTGAAAATGGGCTAGGTATTTTATTGCCGAAGATACTTCAATGTAAGATTTATATCACGGCTGTTGAGGTAGCATTAACGTGTTTAAATTAAGTGAGGTGTTGAATCATATAAGTTCATCTATATAAGCCAACATCTTGTGTTAATTTTATTTAATATGACTAAAAACGGCTAGCATTGTGCTAAATTCTAGCCAAATGCATTAAACGGGTACTTAATCTAATATTAAATTATATTTTAAGGTCGGTATTATCAGTTTGTCACTTTGACAGTTGGTTAATGTTTTTGTGCTAGTCAACCTAATGTAGATTATAAATACTAAACGTTTTACTTTATGACTACATTTTTTCGTTTAAACTCCATACATAAAAACAATAGGACGAGTTCTAGTTAAAAATATTCTAGGTACTTACCTATCAATAAATAGGTAAGTATCTAGAATATTTTTTTACTTGAACTCGCCCTATTGTTTTCCTCTATCTCGTCCCAAGGTGGCCGTAGATATACCTCCTAAAGGACGAGTAGAGGTTCTTATATATCTACACCACTTTTGCAATATTTACTTACCTAACATAATTAAAAGGTATCAAATTAAATTACACGAGTAGCACTAATTCACGTACAAAGCAGATCCACACAGAACGGGGCTGGTTTTGACAGTTTTCTATGTAATGACAACTAGGAAGGTTGTCGCCGATAGACGCCCAAGGTGGAGTGTAATGCGCTGTTACGCGCTAGTAATCTAGCACCCATCTAGTTATCTGTTTTCATATAAATGTGGTCTAAAACAGGACACTATAATTTGTTTCGATGAGGGTTTATGATACGAAAGAGGCCATCTAGATGAGTTCGTTAATCTCGGCCAATAACTTTTGATCGACGGCAATTTGATTTTTTTTAAAATAAATAATAAATAAATAAATATTAGCCCCAAGCTAAGTAACTAGACTTGTGTTATGGGTGCTAGACAACGGATATACTACTTATATACATTTATTTTGTAAATATATACTTATAATACATAGAAACAACCAGACCACAGACAAATATCTAAGCATAAATACTTGTCTGAGGCGGGAATCGAACCCGCAACCCTGTGTTTGGCAGTCCGTCATGGTGACCATTGTGCCAACTGGGTCGACATTCATGTTGTGTTTTGGGAAAAAACAACTATTTTTGCCATTGTTAAATACCATGTATAAAAAAGTAGTCCAAACGCAAAAAACAAATGAAACCACATGGTCTAACTACAAGTACATCCTAGCTAATTTTCAAGTAAACTTAACCCCAAAATTTTCAAAAAAAAAAAACGAAGTTTCAGAAGTGCGAAGAAAAACTTGGCAAAAACATTTTTATTTAATTTAATTTAAAGAGTTTTGTCGCTGGGCGACCACATAACTATTAGTTACAAAACAAAACAATAACAATCACATCTATGGTTACTTATTGACAAGTAACCATAGCAAAATGGTAATGTTAATGATACAAAAGATTTCGACGTTATCACGTAAAATTATCGTCCGTAAACCGACTTTACAGACCATTATTTTAGTATTTTTTTTACTAAAACTAAGAAATATTCTCTAGCGTCTATAGGGAGAGGATTATTTCTCGCTTCAAGAAACCTTTTTCCCTGTGTAGAACAACCTCCTTACAATACCATCGTCTAAACACATTTATATACGCACTTAGAGCAAGCCAGCAAAGGCCTCTACACTTACATAAACACAGGGAGTTTGGTCGCCTTACCCACTTACTGCATAGGTTAGCTTAATTTAGTTATCTGCGTTGTTCCTTTGTCAAATTACGGCACTTACACACCCCCGCACAATTCATTTGTTTGTTTATTCAATTTCCTTTTTTACCTTTATTTGTGGATTGTTCTTCCGAAAATTTAATCTAGCTACTAAACTTATGTGCAGAAAGTTTGTTTGACTGATTATTTTTAAATTAATATTTGCTTTACAAACAAATCGTATGTTTGCCGGGTTTGTTGTAGGAAAGTAATTTTTTATGTGTTGTTGATTGATAATGAGGATCAGTAAGGTTTTTAACTAAGAATGCAGATTTATAAAGCTAAGAAATCCTTAACATACAGTGCAAAAAATTTTGTTCTACGACAAAAATTGACGAAGTTATGAAGAAATTACTAGCGAAGTTCACTAACGTGCCGGCGCGGTAGGCTGTGACGTCACAGTGACGAACCACGCCAGTTAGCCGTTGGCAGCGATACGGCGCGCAAATTTTTTGATTGGTTAAACAAATTAAGTGTTCGATTTGTGTCTAATTCACTTTTCTAACTATGTATAAATATTGTATAGTGCCAAAATGTACAAATACTTCTTTTAAAACGTCCGAAAAACTGTTTTTTAACGTGCCGAAAGACCCAAAACTACGAAAAAAATGGTATGCAGTTGCGAAAAGAGATGATAAAACTCCACCTTCTGCCCAGGCTACAAGACATTGTTGCGAAGATCATTTCGATGTAAGTACCTACATAACTAAACATACGTGAGTACCTACTATTTAGTTGATATGGGAATAAGTTGGTACCTACGATTACGTGTATGTGTACTTAAGTATTCTCTTATTTTAAGCCGCTGTATTAATAAAACATAACTACCTACCTACCTACCTACTTACTTTTTCTGAGTTTTGTGGATAAACCTATGTATGTAGGTACCTACCTATTCGCTCATTCTGATTTCTATATCATATTTCAAGGTCAAAACAATGATACAGGGACGTACCTACTTGGGGAAAAAGCGAAGAGTAAAGGAAAACATTATTTTATCATTGACACATATCACTTTTTTTAAATAATTATTGCGAGACAATTAACACAACGCCATCTAGCCCCAAGGTAAACAACTAGGCTTGTGTTATGGTAGCCAGACAACGGATATAATATAGGATAAATAGATAGGTACTTTTCTTTTGTAAATACATACATAAACAAACACCCAGACCGTCACAAATATTTGTCGACGGCGGGAATCGAATCTGCAACCTCCTTCGTCATAGCCGGGTGTTCGCCCGACGCGCCACTGAGGTAGTCAAATCATATCATTGACGCGGTGCATTTATGAATCTGCCTCAGCTATGCCTTATATATAACAACAAGAAGTAAATAAACTAATAATATTTTTTATACCTATTTCAGTTGGAAGAAGATATGGAAAATTACATAAAGTTTAAGTTGGTTGGAGGAAGGCTTAAACTGAAGAAGGGAGTTTTGCCTCATAAGTTTGAATGTCAAAAGCTTCAAAAAAAGAAAATTGATAGACCCGGATTCAAGAAAAGACAAGATATAGAATATTTTGAAAGAGTTTTATCTAAAGATATTGGACACGAAGACCTGTTGTTGCATTCCATTGAAGTAGTAGAGTGTGAGAATCAAGACTCAACCATCATTCAAAACAGTGATCCCCTGAACATACTTGAAGAAATAGAAGTATTATCAAAAACCAATGAAATGGGTCAAAAAACACAAGCAGTGCAGGTTAATATGAAACCAAAAACCAAAAAACAAAAACCGTTTTATATTTAAATATTACAAAATTATACTTTAAAACAACACTTTATTTAAATAAATTGCAAATAAAATGACCTGCGGTTAGTTCCCGCGCACCGTCGATTTGTGTACTATGAGAAGACTATGAGTAGCTACCGACTGCCGCATGCCGACTCGCTCGGACCGTCACTGTGACGTCACACGCATCCGCGCACCTTGAATGTAGGCGGCAGAAACAGCGTATGTTTAATACTTAATATCTTCGTAAGTTATTGTCCGATTTGGATAATTCAAAAAGGAATATCATTATTATGTAATAGAGAATAACGTGGATACTAGTTCTATTGAATTTGCTATAACTTTACTGATCCTCATTAGAATATTTGGGTAGGTATAAAAGTTATTATGAACTGAGAAACGAAGCTGTGATTGTTGATTACTAAAAAACATAAAATAAGGCAGTTAGTCAAGTAGATAAGTCGCTTCTAAATCTAAAAATGTTTTAAATACAAAAAATACATAGGTATAAAAAAACAGAAAAAACTAGAATTTTATCATTAGTAGTGACAAACAATTGTGCTTTCAGTAATCTGAAATTACAGTATTGTTTTGTTTGTTTTACAAATTATTAAAAAAAAGACTTGAGAGGTGTCAAGGGACACCCGGATGGAACGAAGTTCCGTTCGATTAATTAGTGAAGGAATTGTAATGTTTTTTTTTCAAATAATATATATTTTTTTAATTATCAACAAACTTAATCAGTAGGCTCAATTTTAGTAAACAGGCTTGCTTTCTATGAGAGAGAGAGACAGAGAAACACGCGCACGCCGCACGGCTTACAACTATAGCAAAAAGTGTCGTTACAACCTAGCCCCCTTTAGCACGATAAGGTACTTAGTTCCAATATTTAAAAAAGGCGGTTAAAATTTTAATTTATTCGATTATTGCATTGTCATAATGAACCGAACGATGTATGACTAATCATGATCAGTTCAGCCGGTAATTGCATTCATAGCCAAACCCCCTCCACCTTCTACATTATCTTCGGCTTATTTCAATAACACTCAAACACTTCAAGCACGCGCACTTCACTTCAATCGGATGAGTTAATTGGAACCACCTAAAATCCTTGTTGTATTTTAACTTCACAAATATATTTAGCTACAGTAAGCTACGGTCCGGTAAATAAAGCAATTAAAATGAGTGGTAAATTAGTTAAACTGGACACTTGAAACTAATTAAAATGGTTTATTTTAAGGTTAAAGAACCGTGTTTAATATGGTTTTTTCGTTAATTAGGGAACAAATAGCACAAGAAACTCTTTATAGAGCTTTGTTTTTGGAAAGCTCTGCGTGAACGTGAACGTAATATATTATTAGCATCAGTTGTCAACGACAAAAGGAAATTCCATAACGTAAGTAAAAAAAACGATTCAATTGCGATCGTATAGGTTTCGAGGTTAAGAGTTTTTAGGTTTTCTATATTGGTAAAATTACAGTTTTACAGGTTCTATACAGGCAATTTTTTATGGTTGCAGTACAATAGGCGGAGACTTTATAATAAGACAAAAAGAGATTAAAGACATCGAATAAATGAACATCTGCCTTAAGGCCTTAAAATGTCAACGAGAATTTCTTAGAAGCACTTTCATAATTCCACTATAGAATACTTAAGAAAAAACAAGAGAAACCATTTGCTCGTTAAACTTGTTATGAACATAGAAAGAAATACCAACTTGTAAACTTCCGAGAAAGGCGTTGTATGAATTTTTAACGAAAGCCAGTTCCCGGTAGTATAGTTTGTTGTGCTTTTAGCGGTCAGTTTAGAGACCAAAATGTGACCCGGGAAAAGCTTGCCTAAGTAAATAAAAAGTTATGGACAAATAAACTTCTACCAAACAGTATAAATAATGTTATTCTGTATTCCAACAAGTATTGTGGTTTAGGTATATCGATTAAATAAAATATTCTTTTGATTGAAAGGTAAATACTGACAACAAAATGTTTGAATAACCCAATATTATTGGAAGGAAGTTGAAGAAGATTAAGTTTATATTAAATTATATTTGTTAATAATAATTATAGACTATCATTTTTTATTTAAATAGATTACATACAACTTTTGTGTATAACTATATCATAAAGGTACGAATCCTTTAGTATCTATTTTAGTATGTTTACAACGAAATCTCGTCAAGTCAAGTATTAAATATCAATAATTTTCATTTTGTTTTAATTGTAAGTAAATAAATTATATAATATAAATAATAAAAAATTAAAGTACCTACCTACTTTATTTTTTGTTGACTGTACCTTTAAAGTACTTGTAATTTAGAACAAAGCACAAGTTCAATAGCGATTATGAGTTTTTTTTAAATGTGGAACGAAATTTTAAGACTAACAAGGAATAAAATATTCTAATTCCGAAAAAAATATATCAATTATCATGCAATTAAACTATGCCTTCTGACTGACTAACTAACTGAAAAGGTATTCAACTTCATAGTTGTTATAATGTACAGTTCAAGCTTTCGTAGTATTCACGGCTGCATGATTTTGATCGTATTAGGGCGGCTCTTTAAAACAATTATAGCTGCTTTATACCTGGCTTTACCCAGATTATTCGAACAATATATCTTAGAAATATTCAATTCAAATATCCGGCTCTAGATACGGATCAATCCCCGATCAAATAATTCAATTTACCTTATCCTTTACCGTGGAAATAGCGATGATATTTTAACGGACTATCAAATTAATTTAGACGATAATATTATTTGATCAATGATAAAAGGATTTAGGTTCGCTTCCGCACCAAAAATTTTAGATAATAATGTTAAAACACAATCTCAAATGAGCCGTCGCTATTTGATTGAAATTGATAAATGAATTGACATGTAAAAAAAAAATACGCGACGAATTGAGAACCTCCTCCTTTTGTTTGAAGTCGGTTAAAAATAGTGAAGCCTGCAAATTTTTTAAAGCAATTATAAGTAATAGTATTTTCTAAGATTTCCGCGACTTGAACTCATAATTATAATTATGCCTGTGACCATGGGAACTGCGAAGTTCCCGAAACGTCAGGTTTAAAACAAAAAAAAAACGCCAATATATCCGTTCAAATAAAATTATAATTATGAATTATAAATAATTTAAAAAAAAAGTGCCAATATAAAATGCCTATGAAATTTCAAAATATTTTTAACGATAACGATTTTGTTTAACGTTACTTAGAATTATGCTATTTTTTATCAATAAGTAAAAGATATCTCAAAGTACAACAGTAATCATAATTGACATCCAACCCTCAAGGGCAGATATTCGTAAAAGGAAAATTGAAGGCGTACGCATGAAAAACAGGCTTGACATCTGCCAATCTCGGAGACCTACTAACTCTGAGAAAAATTGAATATTAAAGAAGCATGGGTGAAACAATCTTCGTAGGTACAAGACACAAAATATTAACAAATACTTAGGTATACATATTTAGTTTTATCAGTTATAATGTATCAAAATAGCACGGAGATGAATATAATTCTAAAACAGGGTCTTAGAGGCTTCAATAAAGCAAGAGAGTTATGCCGACTCTATTTTTAAAAGTTAAGTATTTTTTTTTCTTTTTATTATGGCTTCGCACGTGTGCATTTAGCCAGTGTCAAGTTATATTTTGCATCAAATTATGACCAGATTTTTCATAAATCGGGCCTAAAGTGTTTCAATACAGTCAAAGTCGTCATAGTCCGTCAAGTCAGGGGTTATAGTAAAGCGGTGGCAAGTTTACCATAACCTTAATAGGAGATTTGGAGGCAACGAGAAAACTGCATGTTTGACACTGATTTTTACTTTCACTACACTTGTGCACTTTCACAGAACTAAATTGAATAACATTCCACCAGAATTATACAATTCAACTCGGGTTACATCTAAGTTTCATGAAAATAAAACTGCAGCACGACATGTTGTTAACTCGTTCCCGCCAAAACTCCTTAAGTATTTCATTTAGCTCCTTTACTGCAGCACAGAGTATAAATGTTTTTCATAATTTTAATAAATAGATAAATTATTATCTAAAGATAATCTAACTGACAATAGGTAGTTAGGCTTTTCTGTGAACAATGTTCTCACAGAAAAGCCTAACTACCTATTGTCAGTTAAAAATCTTAAAAATGTTCTATCGATTTGTGGGCGCCACACCAAGAATCCATGAGACTAAAAGAACCTATATCTTTTTGATAGATATAGGTCTTGTGTTCGGTGAAGGGATATTATCTATCATTATTTTTATTGACGACCCAGTTGGCACAATGGTCACTATGCCGGACTGCCAAACACAGGGTTGCAGGTTCGATTCCCGCCTCAGACAAGTATTTATGTTTAGATATTTGTCTGTGGTTTGGTTGTTTCTATATTTACGAAAGAAAAGTATATAAGTAGTATATTCGTGGTCTAGCACCCATAACACAAGTCTATTTAGCTTGGGGCTAGATGGCGATGTGTGGAATGTCCTGCAATATTTATTTTTGGCACGAAGTTCCTTATCGCGCGTTGCGAAAGGGGCTAGACGGAAAAATGAAGACTAAAAGTTATAACGACACTTTTTGGTTTTATTACAATTCCTTCACTAATTAATCGAAAGAAACTTCGTTCCATCCAGGTCTCACTTGACACCTGGATGTTTATTTATTATTTTTCACTGTTTTTTACTAGCAGTGGTTACTGTAAAACCAGATTCGTACTTCACACTAAAACATATCGTTTCGAAAACGGCAACACGAGTTTATATCGAACTAAACATGTCAGAACCAATTTAAAAGTAATATAGCAACGCGGCTCTCACACTTGTGTATTCCATTTTACCTATCGGCTACAAAATATTGCCAGAAGCGAAATAATATCGAAGTTAATTTCTACGTTGTAGGTATTGGTACTGTTACAAAGCTACGTAATAAGGTTGATACTCCATTATTTACCAAACTAATAACTAAAGCAATTGACCAGATCATCCGTACGATTTGTCATCACAATATAATCTTACCTATTTATTTTCATTTTCAGCTAATATGCTTTTTTCTTATAAATTACAGCTACAAATTATTAAAATAATTGGACTTTTGTTATTTCGGTTTATTTGTAAGTAAGCACAAGTTAGTTTAAAGTCACTTTTTAATGAATGTAAACAAATTGACAATGACGTGCGACAAGCTCTGATCGAAGACAACTTTAATAATAAATCGTTGAGTTCTAAAAGATGACAGAATAATTACTTATTTAGTTTAAAGCTTAAGAGGAAAGGGTACCGGCGCTCTCTCCATACAAACGTAGTCGACTGTTTCCTCCCTGAATAATGACTAATGAGCAAATATTTTAGATTGCATAAAACCTATAACTGCCATGACTATGCCCCTATGTCTTGTTTTTTTTTTCATTTTCTGTTTTATGCATGGTCATGGCAGTTATTAAAACGTATAACTGCAATGACCATGCCCCTATGTCTTATTTTATATATATTTTGTTTTTTTAATTCTTTGCTGCAAAAATATTTGCTCTTGTGTCATTATCCAGGGAGAAAACAGTCGACTACCTTGGTATTAAGAGAGTGCCGGTACCCTTTCCTCTTAAGAAAAGTTTTATTTATACTCTACTAATCTAATTAACGGGCTTGTATTAAATTAAAGTATAGGTATTAAAGAAAAGTGTTTTAAACTTAAAATTAGTTTTACGTTCACAACAAACCCGCGTTTACAATACCAGTGAACATCTGCCATTGTTGAAAAAGCATTGAACGAAAATAAATTAACTGTAATTCATTCTAAGTAGCGAGCGTGCGTTGGGTTAGGTCTAACATGAAAATGTGATTACAATATTTTAAAGTTTTGAGAGTTTTTTACATAATTAAAATTTTTTTTTATTCGGGATATCATTGATATCATATATTTATTGTTTTTATAAGATATCTGCGGGTAAAAAGGCCATTTGCAAACTATGTTAAAACAGGTCATTAGATAAATATTTGCTTTATTGTAAATTAGCTGTTCATTCGGAATGTGATTTATTTGTTTTATTTAGAATACATTTTCCCGAATAGATACTATTTATCGTTCGGCTTAAGTTATAAAAACAAAATAGTTACATGTTTTTAAACTAATTTTTTTTTATTGATTTGGCGAAGTTACTTCCAAAACGAATTCCAATTCGCACAAAAAAACAATTCATTTGTTTATTTTCTAGGTCTTTTGCCATTGTTACCTTAGCTTTTTTTATAGGACTAACTTGTCATTCTAAATCTACATCTGCACTAATATAAGAGAAAAGATTATTTTGTTATTTTGTTTGTAGCGAATAGGCTTAGAAACTCGATCGATTTTGATGAAACTTAGTATTAAGATACATTAATTTATTGGGAACAACATATGCTACTTTGTATGTCGTTACACGGGTGAAACCGCGGAGCGCTACTAGTTTTAAATAAGTCAATGGTACACAGTGGATGTTCAACTTTATGGAGCATAAAACATTTCGATCTCGTAGCAATGGAAGGCAATTAGTGTGGCAATCAAGATCGACGACGATAATCCGCTAAACGTATTCCCTGGGTGACGGTTCCCTCAAATCTACTTTTGTAAATAGGTTTATATTGTGTTCCTTTTCCTATTACATTTATATTGATTTTGTATTGAACTAGAATTAAAATAACAGCTATACATATAAAAATCTTTGTCCTGAATGACTAATTGACGGATTAACGCACAGCCTAAACCGTTAATCGTAGAGACCTGAAATCGGAGTGTGTGTTCTTTGTATGACGAAGGCATTCGATAAGAAATAATTTTCAGAAGTTCTACTCCTTAGGGGGTGGAAAAGGGGGGCAAAGTTTGTATGGGACAACGTAATTCTTTGGTCCATTTTTGACTTCTATACGCGGACGAAGTCGCGGGCAAAAGCTAGTTCTAAATAACAACCGCTTTAATGTCTTTTGATTTTCCGAAGTTCTACTCCTTAGGGGGTGAAAAGGGGGGCAAAGTTTGTATGTGACGATGTCCTCGGTCCAATACTATTACAAACATTTTCGACTTCAACGCGGACGAAGTCGCGGGCAATAGCTAGTGATTTTATATGATTTTTTGTCCTGAATGACTCACTAACGGATCAACGCACAGCTTAAACCGCTGATAGTAAGAACCTGAAACTTGGAGGGTGTATTATTTGTATTCGTTATGAAAGGATTAGAAAAAACAAATCCTACGCTGACAAAGCCGTAAAAGCTAGTCTTCTAATACGTGGGTTCTAGATCGGTTCCACCCGCTTTGACTGGCCTCGTCTTAGGGCGGCTCGGATTTGATCTCGGCTCGACAACAAGTTTAAACGTTCTTTATTTAAGATTTGTTTCCAACACATATTTTGCTTACATCATATTTTTAGGGTTCATATTAAAGGGTAAAAACGGCACACTATAATGACTAAGATTACACTGTTTGCCCGTTCGTCTGTCTGTCACCAGTCTGTATCTCATGTACCGTGATAGCTAGACAGACGAAATTTTCACAGATAATATATTTCTATTGCCGCTATAACAGCAAATATTAAAAACAGAATACCTATAATGGTACGGAACCCTTCGTTCGTAAATTCGACTGTAACTTGGTCGGTTTTTTTAAATTATACAATTGACAAATTATACCTATTATAAGTACATAACATTTATTGCTATTCACTTCTCACGCCAAAATCTACCACGGAACTAAAAGTTTATAGTTTCCCCTTACCTTAAAATTACAAGAAAACGTTCGCCGAGATTATTGTGAGGGTATAGGGTCGTGTTAGCAATGAGTACCTTGTTTATTTTCTTTCTTAGTATGTTCTGTATAGAATGGCTTCAGCTTATCGCCTTCGGGCAGCCGGCTCGAGCGACCACCTCGCCCCTACTCGGGATATAAATCATGGGAAACACACATTTCCTTTTCGTAAAATGCTTACGGTAAAATCTATTTTCTTCGAGCTCTCCGTTATTGATAAGTTGAAATGAAAACTTCGTGGTTCCAACTTAATTTACTTTAGGATTTTTTTTCAGGAATTTATTTCTTTGTAAACAAGTTTTTGTTCATGCTTTATTCTGTAAGGTTTCTTTCAGACTGTTTCTCAGCGTTTTTTTAATGATCATTTACTGTAAATAGTTTTTAAAAATTATATTTTTTCAAATCAAAGATATAAAGTACTAAGGTTTATGTTTTAACATGAACTATCTGATGTTCAGTTCATATTTCACCTAATCTAATCTATATTCTAAAGTTTTACTTTCTAAACTAATATTATATAATAGATTTTTTTGTTTGTAATGAATGAGCTCCGAAACTACTGCTGCTGCTGGACCGATTTATATAAAACTTGTTATGATGCTACATTGATTCATTGGGAATAGCATAGGCTTCATCCCGATATTCTCACGAACACGTGAAACCGTGTAGCACTGCTAGTATAGTCTGATATTGAATTATCCGATGTCCGGTTCATCTTGCACTTAACCTAATATGGTACAAGAAGAAAAAAAACACCTACTTTAAAGATTTAATTACCTGCTTTTCCCGTAAATAAAATTAATGAAGCCTTTAATTAGGCAGTTCGTAATCTTCATTACGCTTGAAAGGTATAAGTAGGTAAACAAGCAAGTCTAAGATTACAGCAAATTACAGTAGCAGCAGTTTGTTAATTACATACCTACCTATATACTTACATAAACACGGGTAACTTTCTAACATAATTTGATATATCTCTAACAAAATGTTATGCTCACGACAAACCGTACTGACATGAATCTTTTACAGAAAACTGTATCTGAATCGGTCCAGTTGTTATGGAACTGGGAACATTAGAGTGCACAAACAAACAGCATCTCACCCTAAATGCATATACCTACCGTCCTCCCAAATATCAAAGTTTGATATTTGTTACGACTTTACACAAAAACTACTCGACCGTTTGTGATTAAATTAGGTATGTAGATAGCTGTAACATTGAAATAATATGTGAGTATGATGATGATACTTTTTACCCCGATATTTTCAACAGGATCGGGACTTACGCGAGTGACATCTTACGCGGTGCTTAGTAGTTTTATAAAAGAATAAATCGTTACATAGGTACGGCCGGCAGCATAATTGCCTTAGAGTTCTAAAATAACTGTCATTTAAATATTTTAATTCTAATAACTTTTGTTTGATAAATTCATGAGTTAGATTAAACTTCAATTTGTGTTGAAAACATTCTTATAACAACCGTTTTGGAGCTCTACGGTGGGTCGGCAATTATGCAGTCGACCGTACATCAGATAAACGTGTCCAGTCTATTTTGCATAATACCACATAATGCAAAACGTCCGCAAAGAGTGACAAGAGGCAATTATATTCAGGAAGTAATGGTTTTATTATGATGATGGAAATCACACTCAAAACCAGGATATAGCTTTGTACACAGCGGCAAATCGCATTCTGTCTTCAAAACGCGATTTATGAAAATTAATAAAACGTTAGAGATTTATTAATTGAAGCAAAATACGCCGCTTGGTTGTCTATAGCCTTAAAATCTATAGAGAGCTGCTTCAAAATTTTGCACAACCTGAAAACAAGTAAAAAGTTAAATTAACGTAGGTGTATACATTTTACAGTTATGAAATACGAATGTATATTTTTTAAATGATAACTTTTGAATAATATCTCAAGGTTTAGGGTTTGTTAGCAGAACTTTTAGGTAATTTTCGGGAGAAATTCAATTATATTTGGAAAGTTTAGGTTCAAATTGAGAAGAAAAATCTTCTCAGGTAGCCCTAAGTAGCACCATGTATTACTTACTTACTAAATATTTAAAAAAAAATAGACGATTAAATTCATGAACGATGTTCATTTCAAGAATTGTATTTCATTATAAAAATTTAATGTTACAAAAAACGTTGCCCGCGACTTCGTACGCGTGTAAATTTTGTTTTCAGAACTAAAACCTTCCTCATCTATTAAAAAAACCGCATCAAAATCGGTTGCGTAGTTTTAAAGATCTAAGCATACATAGGGACAGACAGATATCGGAAAGCGACTTTGTTTAATACTATGTAGTGATAAAAAGAATGATTGTCATTTATTTGCTCGAAATATAGTACAAAGATGTCACATAAAAATATAGTTCAACATATTTCACCAGCACTTGGCTTAGCATGCCAATATTAAAAGTTAAAAGTACTCTAATATAATGCCAAAATAATTAATCTAATGTCAATAAACTAAATATATAAAAAATGAATCCTTATTTTCCTTGGTCACGGCATCACGCGTGAACGGCTGGACCAATTTCGCTAATTCTTTTTTGTTGTATTTATTATTGTCAGGAGAAGGTTCTTATGAAATAAAAAAATAAGAAAGTCACGCAGAAAATTATGACGCGGGTAAAACCGCGGGAAGCAGCTAGTATAAAATAATTTTAAAGGTATAAAATAATTTTATTATCTAAGTACCTATATGTCATTATTATTGGCAAGAAAATGGTAAGGGATTTACAGCGGTCGGATCTCTAGTGTGTCTATGGTAAGCGATGAGAGTACTCCCTAACAAATTGAAAATCAATGAACCGCGGAATTCAATTTGATATTGAAAGCCATCTCTCACGTTACCCGCTAGGCAGCGCGGGCGGCGAGCGGCGTCACTGAACACTTCGATATCTACCTCTTTGACTCCGTTTCACACAAAATGGCCATGCATTCAAAAGACATCTAAGATATCTATATTTTATTACGTTCTCAGATCACAGGTAAGTGTAAATGTATTGTAGAAACTGAGAGAATAAAACAATATCGATTCAACGTCATCAAAATAAATACATAAGCATAATTTTTGTTTAAAAATATTTGTTTGGAAAATGATATTATTTTTTCTTTACCTTTTGAAAAAAAAGCCTTCTCCTTTTTTAGGCTATCCAAAAGGTAAAAACGGAACCCTATTACTAAGACTTCGCTGTCCGTCCGTCTGTCTGTCTGTCTCATGAACCATTATAGCTATAGAGTTAATTTTCACAGATGATGTATTTCTGTTGCCGCTTTAACAACAAATAAGTACTAAAACAGCAAAAAAATTAATATTTTTGAGTATGTTTTTAAGAATTTTAGGCAATATTAATGTTTACTATTAATAGGCAATATTTTTTTTGTTAATTATACTCCTAAAAGGGCAGGCAAAAGACTTTTAACCTATACAGCCTCGTCTGTTATATTTTTTTTTAAAGTTGTCTTAAAAGCACTCAGTACTCAATTTAGTTAGTAGGTACGATTTCTATCAAAGTAAATTTACAGTGTAAGTACGAATAGCACACCGCAAAGTTGCTAAGTAATTTTGCAAAGTAGCAAAGCTTAATAAGCTTACTCAATGGGTGTTAGATAACTTACGTGTATTATTGAGGCTTTATGAATGAGGCTTAACTACAAGTTCAAAACTCTGTCATTTCTGTATTTATATACTAATATTTTTTAACACAGTTGCTCATAGAGTGGATCTTATTGAACCGATTTTAGGCTCATAATCCAACGTATTACGCACGTGTGCGTTTTACTTTATCATAACACACAAGTGCTGTAAAGTTATTCCGATTAGTTAAATTCGTATCTTACATGTGTTGTAGATGAAACATTCTTAATTGAGCTGGGTTATACTATTCTGATGTATTAAAAAACGGTATGTGCCAACAAAGAGTTTTTAAGCTAGCAAATACAATTCGAATTTTAAAAAGACTTAAAGTAAATTGCATTATATGACTTGGACCCAGACAATGAGTAAAGCCCAAAATATAAAAAAAAATGTCTCGGCTTTATAACGCGCTTGCTTTCCGCTCGCGCGTCATAAACCGCCTCTATGCAATGATCAATTTACCACACTTGTATCGTAATGTAGTATTTAATTTTGTTTATAATACTAAGTAAGTAGGTAATTAAGATAATAATATAGATACCAACTAGTATACCTACTTCTTTTTAAGGTCGTATCTGCAGACCGGCAGCATTTCGTGGCGCACTTCATCTCTTTTTGTGTCGTTGAAAACTATTACGCTCACTCATATCGATGTAGACCAATGGTATAGAGACCCTTGACGACGCACCGGCAAACATTCGACCTTTTCACAGTAGTATATAGAGCTTTCCTATGTATTTGGATAACTTTTGAAACCTAACTATTTAAATGTTTCAACGTCAAACTAAGATACCTCTGGGCAAACTAGGGTTTAAAAAATCTTCTAATAAAGAACGAATAGTTTGCATATTTCCGTTGTAATGTTCTGGATACTTTTCCGTGAGGATCAACATCCAGTACCCGCCGGCTCTGGGCACTCGACCAACCTACTGAATTTATTTCCTAGACGTACATACTAGAGATGCCCAGACTGTTTAATTGAAGTGGTTCTGTAGTTTAATTGAGAAACTAGCGAGAGGCAGTTGAAACTAAGGGCAGCCTGTTTTGTACAGGTTTTGTGTCTGAAACACTATAAAACACACAGCACCTCAATTTTTTTTTACACATGTTCGAGTTTTTAAAAGTCGTGGAGCAAAAAATTGTTTGTTTAGGTGCACAGAAATGGCCGTCAGCCCCTCAGAAACTTGCTAATATGATTACCAATCATCCTGTATAAACCTATTATTACCTGACATAGCGCTTAAGCGAGAAAGCTCCTTGAATAATGGCTCAATGTGGTAGGAGAAAGACGATATCACGTCAACAAGCGTAAGATTAATTTAATATTTACTAATTTAGCAAACCATTAAATATATCGCTTGCAAATAGAAAATGGAACCCTAACTAAAATGTACGTATAAAAACTCTATTTATTACTCAACTAGAATTTACTGTGAAACAGCACACAGTGCAATTTCGTAATTAAAAACCTAGTTTATAATCAAGCAGGTACGAGTAGAAATATTGAGTGTATTCGACGAAATAATTTTTAAACTGCTAACTGTCGTTAAAGCGTAAGTGCTGCTAAGTTTCCATAGTTGCCGATAAGCCAGTATAAAGTTTCTGTTACTGTATAATTAAATGTAGGTACCTTATACTTTGACTGCTTGGTTTGGCGTGTGTTTACAGTGAGTTAACACGCGACTCTATCAAAAGAAAACAAGCTTTGAACTTCTAATACTGTCTTTGTTTGTATACCACGATACAGTCTAATTGATACGTGAAACTTAGACACTAGATAACGAGCTTACAAGCTTTACAAGTTAGCAGGTTTGTTTATTTTATACTTAGAACTATAGTTATGGTTTCATCTGCCTTGATTCTAAGAACACCTGTGAAGAAACAACTCTAATAACCATCTGTGGATGTATTTGCCACTAAATGCCACTTTGTGATCAATCATAATTTATTTGTGAACATGTATTGCTATTGTTGTTGAATTTTATTGTTATTGGAACAAAGTTCCTTATCGCGTGTTGCGAATGGGAGCTAGACGGAAAAAAATAAGACCAAAAGTTGTAACGACACTTTTTTATTTTATTATCATTCCTTTACTAATTAATCGAAAGGACCTTCGTTCCGTCCGGGTGTGCCTTGACACCTCTCAAGTTTTTAGTGTAGCTATATTAATTTTCTTATAAGTAGATGTCACTGACAAACTCATTGAATTTTATCCAGACTTCTTTTAATGATTTGTGATTAAATTAGACAAATTACTTGTCTAGACGATTTTCTGAATGTGCTCACTTATTACCAGCGACTGGCAACATTATATAGAATATCAATTGAGTTCAATGCCAGAGAATCTTGAAAGCTTTTTAATATTCCTTTCGGTAGGTATGCTAAATAATAGAAATGTTTGAAAAGAAAAGATTGGAGATGGTATCTTGTGAAAACAGACTACTGTTTTGTATTGGGTGACTGATTGGTTTTGGACAAATATTCACTGAAAAGTCAAATTCAAAAAATAATAAATATTGCAGGACATTCCACACATCGCCATCTAGCCCCAAGCTAAGTAACTAAACTTGTGTTGTGGGTGCTATAACGGATATTATACTACCTAAATACTTTTTTTTGTAAATATATACTTATAATACATAGAAACAACCAGATCACAGACAAAAACCTAAGCATAAATACTTGTCGGAGGCGGAAATCGAACCCGCAACCCTGTGTTTGGCGATATCGCTAATAGAAAGCCATCTTGTCTAAGGGGGCTGGGCCGTCGGCACAATAAACTCATGGGGGTTTTGAAAAGAGAAATTTGTTCCTGTATCATAACCATCGTATAATTGTTTTAAATTTTAAATATTCAATCTAGTACAAGTCAACTGGTAGGTTTAACCGCAACTAAAGAATGGGATTAGCATAAGATGGAACTTATCCACCATTTTTTTCTCTAACGCAAGACTACGTGACTTGTCGTTGGCTTGTGTCAATTTCATGCAAAAAAATAAAAAAAAGTCTGTCGATTGGCGATATCGCTAATAGACAGCCATCTTGTCTAAGGGGGCTGGGCCGTCGGCACAATAAACTCATGGGGGTTTTGAAACGAGAAATTTGTTCCTGTATCATAACCGTCGTATAATTGTTTTACATTTTAAATATTCAATCTAGTACAAGTCAACTGGTAGGTCTAACCGCAACTAAAGAATGGGAACATTTATCACTGGGACCGAATCGTTCAGAATAGGTGGAGTAGATAGGTACTCTCTCAGTCATGAACATTTTTCAGTAACACTATGCAATAACGTGGTTGTCACGGTGATTTGTGGACATACTTTGTCACAGATACCGTACTTGTATCTACTGGGGTACCCACTAATTTTGGTGCGAACTTTCTTGTTGGAACCAATTTCAGTCGAAATGGTTTTATTGATATGGTTTTATGATCTTGAAGTGGTCTCAGTTATAAAACAGTTAGAAGTTCGTTCATGATTGTGTTATTAAGAGGAAAGGGTACCGGGCGCTCTCTCCATACAAACGTAGTCAACTGTTTCCTCCCTGGATAATAACACTAGAACAAATATTTTTGTTGCATAAAACTTTTAACTGCCATGAACATGCCCCTTATGTCTTGGATTTTTAAGTATTATATCTATACTTATTTTGTATCTCATAATTATATTTTTCTATTTTTTAAGAAAAGTCCTGATTGACTGAGATATCAACGCCCACCTCCAATTGATAGTTGATTGGGGCTATAATTTGGTAGACAAAAATCTATTATGATGTAGACTTCCACTTAGATAATATTTTGAAAAAAATAACTAAAAGCTTTTCGAAATACCTACCTATATTATTATAACTAGCTGCGCCCCGCGGTTTCACCCGCGTAACTCCCGATCCCGTGGGAATATCGGGATAAAAAGCCTATATGTTAATCCAGGCCTCTAGCTATCTACATACCGAATTTCATTGCAATTGGTTCAGTAGTTTTAGCGTGAAGGAGTAACAAACACACACACACACACACACAAACTTTCACATTTATAATATTAGTAGGATAGTAGGATTAGGATAGGATACTCTTCAAAGATATAAGATACTTACAATCATCAACAAATATATTTCGAAAAAGATTATTACAGGATTTTATGTTGATAAAAAACTCTATGGCCCACAACTCATTAATAGGTACCAACTCTTAACATCTTACACACGTGATAACTTTTAAACGAAATATCTGATTGAGATGAAACAAAAAGTAGTTTACTTCTACATAAATACTCTTGATAGCATAATGCTTAATTTCGATAAAGATTTAATATTACGATACATATTTAACGTAGTTTTTTTCTACAGACGATTTAATCATTATTTTGAACACAAAATCGGTTATTGTGATTAAACCATGATAGCTAGATATATGTTCTCGCGGACTTTTTGTAGGTCTTAATAGGATCTACAAACCCGTACTACATCATTTTGTTCTATTGTCATTAGTTTTTGCAGCGCACGCAAAAATAGGTTTTCGATTTTACACCTTGTACAAAATAGCAATTTTATTACGGATCCCTAATTTTGAAAAAAAAACCTATAGCCTTCCTCGATAAATGGACTACCCAACACTGAAAGAATCATTCAAATCGGACCAGTAGTTCCAGAGATTAGCGCGTTCAAACAAACAAACAAACTCTTCAGCTTTATAATATTAGTATAGATGATTCAGGAGTTTTGTGATGAAAAGGTGATTCAGGGTGTTCCATTATACTTTATCCATTACATTATTGGAGAATTCAATTGAAGACGGTTGAAAATCGAGCATTTTGCTATACACGGCGGCATTGCAATGCAAGTTTATAGAATATCTTCCATCACCCCCACCACTGAAACCATGCTGAATTTCGGGATAAAAAGTTAATATGATATTACACCAGTATAAGGGCTATATTCATACCGAGTTTCATTTTAATCCATTCAGTAGTTTTGACTTGATGCGCGGCCAAGATATTTAACTTCATCACCCCCACCATGGAAACCATGGTGAATTTCAGGATAAAAAGTTAATATGATGTTACACCAGTATAAGGGCTATGTTCACACCAAATTTCAATTCAATCCATTCAGTAGTTTCGACGTGATGGGCGGCCAAGATATTTAACTTCATCACCCCCACCACGGAAACCATGATGAATTTCAGGATAAAAAGTTGATATGATGTTACATCAGTATAAGGGCTATATTCATACCGAGTTTCATTTGAATCCCTTTAGTAGTTTCGACGTGATGCGCGTCCAAGATACAGACAGACAGACAGACAAAAATGTTTTTTTCTACATTTTCTGGTTCATTATCGATAATAGACTGCCCTCCAGTTGAAATTTTCAAAATAACTTCAATGTACAGAATTCATCCACAAATGATTTTATTATAGTATAGATAGATGAGGGAAAAAATACTTTTCCAATAAATCTTTAAAACTACAAGAGCTATTTCGAAATTTCGCATGGGGGTTCCTTTGAGAACGTAGGGGAACAAAATAATGGATTTTTGGAAATTCGACCTTCAAAGGAGTAAAAAGAACTGACTTTGTAGTTAATAGTCACAATTATTTGCATTCTGCGTTTGTAGGAAATCAATTAAACTTTAAGAGACATAAACTCGGGTAAAGCTGCTGGGCGCAGCTAGTTGAATATAATTAACTAGCTGCGCTCCGCGGTTTGACCCACGTAAGTCTCGATCCCCTGGGAATGTCAAAATTAAAAATAGCCTATAGCCTTTCTTGATAAATGGACTATACAACCCAAAAATACTTTTTTCAATTCGAACCAGTCGTGCCTGAGATTAGCGCGTTCAAACAAACAAACTCTTCAGCTTTATAATATAAGTATAGATATATATATACTTGTTTGTGTTGAATGTGTACGTAATATTATCTTCTCGAATTTAAACCCAATGCTTAAAGTTTTTATAAATCACTGAGAGGGACCATCCCATTCTTAATATTTAACTCAAACACGTAAAGTAGATAACTTTGCATAATTTGGGCAAACGTAAACACATAAAATTATTTTGGTATCATAATATCATGGAATTTTCCCTATGGAGCGGTTGGTGGTTCAAATATTTGTGTAGGATTTGGTGGTCGAGTCCCGTAGTTACCGAAGAACCTTAACAAATTATCATCGTCTCCCATCTATGTGTATGGATGGACATTGGACAGTGGATATTCACTCTGGCTGGCTTTTTGAGGCAACGGAGACCATAATTTGGCGGGATCAAAATAAAAGATAAATTTAAGAAAAGATACAAAAGCTTATTGTATTTAACATCATATACAAAGGAATAAAATATTGGTCATAACAATTAAATAATATAAACCTAAGTATATTAATTATATAACCTACTTACTTATTTATTTATTTATTTATTTATTTTATTATCTTAGGAACACCCACAGCTAATACTACAAACTAGAAACAAAAATATAAATCAGATAGCCAATAACGGGTATCCACAACTAGAACTAAATTAAAGTAAAGAAGCAGTTATTACACGATATCAGAAGCAGAATAAAGATCTACATATTAGGTATAGAGAATCACATCTGTTCGAATGCAAAACCCAACATTGTATAAGTATCAAAGTTAAGGAGCAGCATCGATACATAACAAAATGAAAGTAACTTAATTATCACCAGTGAAAAATTGTTTGCTCAAAAACGCTCTTGCCGATCTGAAACTACTATAAAAGAGATCAAGTTCACTATCAGGATGTTTAGTAAGTTCATTGTATTTATCACTCGCTCGACACAAGTATGCATTGTGGCTATATTTGGTTCGCGAAATTGGTAGCCGCAATATAGAACTAAATCTGAGAGGTTTGGTAGTAGATAACCGGACTTTGGAAACTAAATCAGGGCAATCAATATGGCCATTTGCCAACTTAATTACTTAACTTAATACTTATATTTAATAAAAGTTATAAGTCCTAAGGGGTTTAAGAAAATAACCAATTACAGATCAAAATTTAAAATGTTGACGACGACTTTGTAATGAAAATAATTTACTATCTTTTTAAAGCTTGAATAAATTTTGAAAGTACCGAGTTTGAAGTGCCTATTGACTAATCGATTAAAGCATAATTAAACCTTAATACTACTCTAAATTATTTTCGTGGATTGGCCAAATCGAATAAGTTTAATCCTTTAGTTTTGGGATAGTTTAAAACATTATTAGAATTTAAAAAGGTTGGTTAAAAATGACGTTCTACATAAATAGGTACCTAGTTTACGAAGAAATATTAAACTTCGATCTCTAATTGGGTTATTTTGCAAAAATATATTATTTAACGCTTTTTTTCGTTCCCGCCAAATACGCTCAACACGGTTTAACATTTTCCAAGGGTTGATTTTAGGAAAAGAACATAGAATAAATTAAAAAATTACTTTATATTATTGTATTTTTTTTGAAAACTCTTTAATGGAAACATCCTCAGAATAAAATATTACTGATGGTTACTACTAAACTACTAATTTTTTTATTACTAAGTTATTAAAGTATTTTATAGATAATTTATGATATTTCTTACCTTTCGTCAACCCGTCGTCGTCGTTCGTCATCAAATCAGCTCATAGCAAATTCATCCTAACTGCATTAGCTTTAAGCTTAACAGATACGCTGTTGCCCATAATCTTATGCTGATAATGGAAGCTAGCGATGATGATATCAACGCCCTAGAGTATACAGATTGGATAATTGGTTGCAACGTTCTATTTGCCCGCCCCATTGCTATGTCAGGATAGCATTCAAGCATAATTTATGGTGATTACCTGCCGGAAAGGATGAGTGGCTGCTCCTATTTAATTCGTTGATGAACTCTATCTAGGAAAAGAGGATTAATCAGTACCAATTGGAAATTTCTGTCGGAATCTTTTTGTTATTTTTTTTTCTATCTTCTTTGTAGAAAATAAACGCTTTATTAGAATAAAGGTATCATCTTATTATGTTTTCTTATTGCTATTATCAATTCTCAATTCTCAATTTTAATTGCGTATTATTAATAAAACCAAAATGTAGTTTTCTAAATTTTTTCATCCTTATTTATTTTTTCGTATTTTTAAGGATCGATAACAATTAACTTATGTTGTTCGAAAATCAATGCTTTTAAAATTGTCAATTTTAAAGTTTGTCATTTATTCCTGACTGACTGACTGAGATATCAACGCACAGTTTAAACCAATAGATGGATCTATAGATAACAACATGACGCAGGTAGGTAGGTAGGTATATACCTATTGTCTTTTGAGTCTTTTACCCGAGGTAAACACTGTGCTATTCATTACGAATAATACATTAAATTCTTTATAATAACGAGAGTGAATGAGAGACTCCATACTACCTCTGACAGTATGAATGAGTCGTGTGAAGCCATAATTGTTATTCTTTGGTGTTACCTAAAGCAAGGAGGCTAGGTTTTTGAAGTTCCTAATGCGTAATGATACTGATACTGGCTACGAGCACATTGCACAAGCCGCGCGAAGCCATAATTTGACATTAAAGCGATTTTCCCTAGGGCTGAAAGTTTTTCTTTCTACACGCTCTTCAAGCATCTTTAGACCTACTGTCGGAGTATGAGTAATGAAAAATCCTTTATTAGGTATATCTAATAAAATATTTTGAAAAATTGAATTCCTACGTGGACGAGGTAACGAAAAAATCTGTTTAGGTGTAAATAAGCTTATACAGCGCGTTAGCTTCGCTGCCAGCGCTTTAATTTTGTTATTTTGTTAGTGTCACTTTTCGTCATCGGGTCAGATACGTAGAATATTTTTGTTTGTTTTTAGTTGAGTACCTTATTTAATAATCGTTGCGGAACGGTAACATCGGTGGACTCTTTTACCTAAAATAAGTAAAAGAGTCTCCGCCGATGTTACCTTAATGTTGTTAATTTTAATAGCTATATAGGATGGTTGGAGAGTACTACCGGTTTGGGACTCAGTACTACATTTGGTTAAGTCTCAAGCCCCGCAAGCAACAGCTGCAATACCTCGGGACACCGTCAATTCTGTGTTAGATCTTAAATTAAATAAATCTTAAATATTGCAGGACATTCCACACATCGTCATCTAGCCTCAAGCTAAGTAACTAGACTTGTGTTATGGGTGCTAGACAACGGATATACTACGTGTATACTTTTCTTTTGTATAAATATACTTATAATACATAGAAACAACCTGACCACAGACAAAAATACTTCTATCTAAGCATAAATACTTGGCCGAGGCGGGAATCGAACCTGCAACCCTGTGTTTGGCAGTCCGGCATGGTGACCATTGTGCCAACTGGGTCGTCCAGACGATGAAACCTTTTTATTAATTAAAATAGACGGTAGTTTGACAGCATTTCACATAATATTTTTTTGTGAGACGAATATCATTTCAGTCTGCCTGTGACCATGGGATCTGCACAGTTCCCGAAACGTCATGTTTAAATATACATTAAAACGCGAATATATCCCTTAAAATAAATATAATTATGAGTTCAAGTCGCGAAAACCTTAGAAAATACTTTGAAAAATACTACCTTAGAAAACCATAGAATAGGTAAATAAATATAATTTACTTTCTTTCCCTCCATTGTTACGGAAGTTATTGTACCTTAGTTTTGAAATAAGAAGAAACAAGTAGAACAAAAGTATTTATGAGTAAGAATAATACTTTCTGAATAAACATATAAATAAGTAATAGAAAATGTCAAAGTCGAAAGTTTCGGACGAGTTAGACAGTAACTATGTTAGCCCTTCCTTTCGCCTTCACGTAGGTACTTATTGTTTCTTTTATTCATACATACAGAAACAACACGGAAAATTCTTTATTCTATTACAAGAAAAAGTCACGAACGTAGGTTTAAGACGTACGGAGACAGCAGATTTTTACATCGGCTGATAGATCTACGACCATACCCTTGAATTTAGAGGCACAGAAATATAAGAAGTGAGTGTTAGCCGTTAAAAGAATCGACAAATTTGTGGTCTGCGGTCGTCTTAAGTCTGTGTCCAAGTTAGGTATGGTCGTGCCTTGTCTCAAGTCACGCGACATTCAGGTGCTGCCAAAGTTTTAGATGAATGCCCACTAAGTTTAGTCGTGAAGAGTTACTGAATACATTCAGCCTCGAGCCCAGTTGCCAGTTAGACCGTCGAAGTACCTACATACTGCAGTTTCAGAATCACCAACTATATTTCAAAGGCAAACTCTGAACAACTGTTTCCATAAAATTAAACTTAAGTTACTTTGTTTCGATGCCGAAAATGAACGCGCGTTCTTTAAGAATATCTAGTTGTACGTTTCTGTAGAAGTTATTGTTTAAGCTGTCTTATTAATTAACTATAACCTTTCTTTAAACAGCTTTTTATTAATTACTAGCTGCGCCCCGCGGTTTCACCCGCGTAAGTCCCGATCCCGTGGGAATATCGGGATAAAAAGTAGTCTATGTGTTAATCCAGGTCTCCAGTTATCCACATACCTAATACCGATTTTCATCGCAATCGGTCCAGTAGTTCTTGCGTGAAGGAGTAACAAACACACACACACAAACTTTCACATTTTTAATATTAATAGGACAATTTATTTTACTCGTATCAACTAATTTCTACATAAATGTACCTATGACTACACGTAGTCCAATATATCGCCTACAAAGAATTAAACTGATCTTTTTTAAAGTTTTGATATTTCAGATGTCAGAAAAATGCCATGTTAACTCTCGCCAGGTATCCGACAGATAGGTTATTATTGAACTGAGTCAGTTCAATAATAACCTACCTAGATGTCAGTTCAACTGATATCTTCCCTATACAAAAAAAAAACTGTTTAATCCTTGATAGGTGATAGATAGGTTTTTAATTTTAATCATAATCACAAATCACAACAATCACCTCTCATATTATTTGAACCTCGTGTCTTCCAAAACAAGATTATAGAGTGAAGTTTAATAATAATTTATTATAAAAGTTAGCAAAATTTAGCTTAAAAGTTTATCCATTTTAAAATTTAATTAGGCACACCAAAATGTTGAAAAAAAAAATCACAACAATGCTATATTCTGGTTCATTACTCTGAGTTACTGGAGAAAAAATATTAACAGATTACCCGCCTATGTATAGACTAACAGACCGAGCCTCCGAGCTATTCAGATAAATAAGTAAACATATTTTCGAAATGGCGTAAATTTTGAATCAAGGTTCGGTGGAGATTTCCTAGGGAACGACTCCGGCGAGGCATTACATTAAACTTTCAAGTTAGAAACCTGTCTCAGCTGCACAGCTTGTATCCGCAGTGAATTTTATCTCATATAATTTTACACTACAGATTTTCTTGAAACGATGTAATAATGTTACCCTTAGCTCTACTACGTTGGCTTAGATTGGAGCAGTTACTGCGGGGAAGGCGTTAACGCCCTACATTTTTAATGTGGCCTGTAGTGCATGTAGTAAATACGTCTGTTTAATATTTACCATTGGACGCAGAGAGCATGCGACCGATCGCTCCGGAAGTCTTTGGGGGAGGCCTATGTTCAGCAGTGGACGTCCTGTGGCTGATATGATGATGATGAATATTTACCATTGTCAGAACCACAGAGCAACCATACGTTTATACAAAAGTATAGGTATAATGTTTAATTAAGCCTGTGTTCTTCCGATTCAAATGCTTTACTTAATGTCACCTACTGCAGTACCATATTCTAAGGCATATAAGGTAGATAACAATAAATGTCATAATATGTTTGGTATTACTTATTTCTTTAACCGACTTCAAACAAAAGGAGTAGGCTCTCAACTCGTCGCGTATATATATTAGGGCGGGCCACGCATGTATGAAAAAATATTTTTTCCTTTTTTTTCGATTGTAATAGCGCTAAAAATTGGCTATGTGATAATAAAAAACCTATGATAAAGTTTCATAGCAATTCGAAAATATCTTCTGCCTCCGGATCGGCTTTGAGTTTTTGAAAAAATCATTTATATCGACGTTCCTAGAAACTCAAGTTACTTTTTCTATTAAAGTTAAATATGGGTTACAACTAATGAAAATAGATTTTCATGATCTATTTGACTGTATTAATTAAGAAAACTTGGAAAAAAACCTTAGTTTTTTCAATTATAGGTATCTTATTCTACATGAAAATCCTTCATATGGAAAAAATCTTCAAATTTTAGCATAAGTTTCCGAGCATTGTTAAAAGAAGATTTTCAGGATATGCGAAGTAACTTTAGCGTTTAATACCCGATATCTGTCGCAGGTTTGAACCAAAGCCGAAGAATTCAAGGAAGCAGAAGTTTCAAAGTTTTTTTCTATGTTTTTTACCTGTTCAAAACCTTTAACACTAACTATCAGACAAATTACTCTCTGAAGCTGAAGTTGAGAAAGAAGAGCTTTTACTAGGAGAAGCAGAAGTAGATGGAGCTTCAATACAACCTTCTACACGAAAACTAGATAACATTTCTCATTTTCTTGAACTCTTTGTTCATTTGTCTTCGTTTATCCAAGTCTACTTTTCCAATCAATTTTTTTTCTTTGATCATCAAGGAAAGCTTGCTCTTTAACTGGCACTTTCTGTCGGTTATAAGTTCTCACTTAAATCACTTGTGCTACCAAATATACGAGGAACGAGTATGATCCACAGTAAAGAATCACTACAACACAACTTTTGATCCAATTAGATGCATTACGAAAACAAGATTAAAGCTCTCGCGGTTCTATATATCTTCAAAGTTATAAATATCAACCTAAAAGTGTTTTTCTTAAAAACTCAATGTTGGTTGGTAATATAAATATAATAGTATTATAAAAATAAGCTTTAATCAAACTTACAGTGCATCTAATGTAACCCTAACAGCAGTTTGATAAGTTCTCAAATTCATCAAAAAGATATAAATTTGACCTCGATCCGGAGGCTGATGCACTTAACGGATTGTAATAATATTTTGCACACGTCATATTAGCTCCCAATAGCCAAATAATTTCGCTATTACAATATAAAAATCGAAAAAAAGTTTTTTCGGCCCGGCCTAATATATATATATTTTATGTATGTTCGCCGATTACTCGAAAACGCCTGGACCGATTTTGAAAATTCTTTTTTTATATAAAAATATCTGTAAAAAAGAGTACCTAATTCAAAGGTTTGTTAATTTTCCACCTCCTCAGTTGTCGATTAAAGACAAAGAGGTTTTTAATACCTCTCTTATTCCAACCTACCTACACAACGGCGTTGTTTTATGGTCATCACAGTGAAACCCAATCGAGATGGAAATTTGACCAGTAATTAAACCATGAATTTTAATTTAGATTCAGCCGTCGTCGCGCGTCGTCCGCTCCGTTTACAATATAGCTATGAACAGCAAGTTGGTCCATTTAATCTCACCGTATTAACAGGGTTTGCAGCAACGGCTATTTGTAACAACCGTGGACTGCACCAACCAAACCAACAATTGTTTTGTGTTAGTTTATGGCCGCTATCACAATGGAAACTTTACTCGTTCTGCATCATAATAGGTTACACAAGCCCTTTCATTCTGGTAAAGATGTGGTGATTTATTTTGTAATTAAATGACTCAGCAATATGTATATATAGTTATTTGAAATAAAAT
This sequence comes from Idaea straminata, assembly GCA_951213275.1. Classification (NCBI taxonomy): domain Eukaryota; kingdom Metazoa; phylum Arthropoda; class Insecta; order Lepidoptera; family Geometridae; genus Idaea; species Idaea straminata. The sequence goes on from OX577850.1 coordinate 7,461,223, forward strand.
GCTGAATATTTCTGTTTAATATTCATTGCAGATTATCTTGCGAATTTTTTAGCTAATATTACGATGGATTACAGCAAGTTCTTCATGGAAATTGTTTAATTTATAACAAACCTATTGTTCTCATTGTCTTTTCTTAAAGTCCACACAGCAACGCGTGACGATCTATCGGGCTAACGCGTAGTGACGAGCACTTACTCTGTTCTTGGTCACAATTGAGGCCAAATAGATTTTAACCACTACGTTTAGTTGCATCTCAATTTACGCCAGTCATTGAAATAGTATTATTGAGCATTTTCAACGTCCTTGACGCCAGTAACGGACTGTAATGTTTTATCGATAAAAGATGGATAAAATATAAGAGACAAAATGTTGACATTTGATTTTCTTATGTCAGTAGACACGTGACTTGTCAATATCATCATCACTCAATTGACTCAGTGAGCACCAGTGAGTTCTCGAAGCACAATATTTTTCCTTCAGTTAAATTCAATTAACTAACACTTTTTCAGTGTTCACCATGTATTCACAAAATCAAGGGACATTAGGTAACTCGATACGATATCTCGATGTGCAACACGTCGTCGTTTAGTCGGCTGGTTATATTCTGATTCGACTATTTACTTACCATCAATACTCCAACGTCGTAGGCGTACAGCATTTGAATTTTAAAACGAAGAGGTTTAAGGAGAAGGAATTTCTTGGTTACTTTACTCGTGGTAGACGTACATTTCTCAACTTATACAAAAGATCTTATCTTGGCTGTTTGTCAGTGTCTTTATTAATTATTATTTTCTGGCATTTTCAATCAAAGGTTATTAGTATTAATTATATTCGTTCCTCAATTAGGCAAAAACATAGAATATTTCCAGAAGAAGATCGGAAAATATGTAGAAACTTGGCCAAAAATCTTCTACTTTGTACTAAGTTTAAAATTTTAAGTCTAGTGCATAGAGAAAATTATCCAAACTTATATCTAGTGTGATGCTTGTGTTTTGCTCACAAAAACAAACAAAAGTAAAGTTTTAGCACAAACTGTGTCACTCTATAAATAGGTTTAATTCCTTTGTGCAAAAATTACTAAATCGATTCTATTGAATTTGGGTATGTGAGTATGGACGTATGAACTCAGTAAGAACATATAGGTATAAGTATATTAGCTACTTTTTATCACTATATTCCTACGGAATCAAGGTTTACGCGGATAAACACTCGACTTTTGTTATCTTGAAGATTACCATAATACTATATCACTTAGAACGTTTATCAGTGAAAGATGCCAAGCTCATATGACCTTCTATGGTAAAAGTAATCTAACGCAAATTGGCAACAAATCAATTTTAAGAAGGTTCACCCTTGAGGTATCCCCTTTCCAACAAAAAGGAATCACCTAAATCTTCTAAACGTATAAAATGCTTTGTCCTGAATGACTAACTGACTGACTGACGGATCAACGCATAGCCTAAACCGCTGATCGTAGAGACCTGAAACTTGGAAGGTGTGTTCTTTGTATGACGTAAGCATCCGATAAGAAAGGATTTTCTGAAATTCTACCCCTAAGGGGGTGAAAAATATTGGCAAAGTTTGTACGGAACAACGTGATTCCTTGGTCCAATCTTATTTTCAGAACCATTTTTAATTTCTACGCGGAAGAAGTCGGGGGCAAAAGCTAGTCGATTAATAAACAAAGAAGTTCTCACAAGCACAATGGCACAAATGAAGAGGCTAAGTGCGAGAACAGACCTGTAAAACTAAACTACACAAACAAGTCTGATCATTCATAAAAAAAAATCGAGCATGTATATCTTACATGCGATTTCTATGGATTTGAGACCCTCTGTTTAAAATCGGTTAAAAAAGAGTTTCCAAATCAAAAGTCAAGAAGAGTTTACGGTTGAGTTAGCTAATGCCGTATTAGAAACAGAGACAGTGCAAGAAAGGGCCTCTACTCTTGAAATAAAGTTGTTCGAAGCATCTGGCGTCTCGCGGACAGTTGTAATGGTAATACGATTCTACGATTATAGCTAGGCCCGATGTTCCTCGTGAATGTTTGGAATAATGAAAAGCTTAACGGTTTTGTGTCCCAAATTAATTCTAAGTATATGTATAATATTAATAAGCTTCTACAACAAAAACAAAAGGGGATCCTTGATAGAGCTTAGTTTCTTTGATCGTTATCTAAGTTTGTACGTTTGTAATTTTAGACTCTATCAGCTCAAAACATGTAAACAAATAGTTAATATAAAAAACGACACCATTTATCACCAAGACATGAAGATCACTAAAATCTTGCCTCATATTTTTACAAGGACAAAGAAATAAGTTCCTATTGCTTAGATCCTAAAACCGAGTAAGTGTATATAAGAAACTAGCAGCGCACCGCGGTTTTACTCGCGTAAGTCCCGATCCCGTGGGAATAACAGGATAAAAAGTAGCCTATAGCCTTCCTCTATAAATGGACTATCCAACACAAAAAGAATTTTTCAATTCGAACCAGTAGTTCCTGAGATTAGCGCGTTCAAACAAACAAACAAACTCTTCAGCTTTATAATATAAGTATAGATTATCTGAAATTTTGAAATAAGCTTTCTTTAATTATAGTCAATTTGTAAATCATTTTAAATAATTACGTATGAGCTAGTTATAATAAAGTGTTATATGTGTTTTCACTTTGATGACCCAGTTGGCACAATGGTGTCCATGCCGGACTGCCAAACACAAGTTTGCAGGTTCGATTCCCGCCTCAGACAAGTATTTATGCTTGGATATTTATCTGTAGTCTGGTTGTTTCTATGTATTATAAGCATATATTTACAAAAAAAGTATATAAGTAGTATATCCGTTGTCTAAGTACCCATAACACAAGTCTAGTTATGTTCAGTGTTGTGGCGATGTGTGGAATTATTATTATTTATTTACTTTATTTTGCTTTAAATCAAAGCTTGGAGTTTCAAACGTAGTTTCCTGTCCTTAAATATATAGCAGGCTTATGTATTAAATAATTTTCTTAATGTTCAAAATACTATCTGACATAATATATAATCCGATATGTAGGTTCATGTCTCCCTTCTTTCTATTTAAAGCACTGGTAAGTATAAATATATGATTAATATAGAAAACATTCATTTGGATTCATAGAAAAAATATAAAAGGCTTTCCATACACTTGTAACGATTTTTATTTCTCTTCCATGTTTTGAAGTAAGTCATGGTCTATTGTGTAACGCCGACACCTTGAGGGGGGACGGGGGTAAACGTCGTCGAGCGTTCCCTCCAACAAATTGAAAAGCAATGAACCGCGGAATTCAATTTCATATTGAAAGCCATTCATCTTTGCCGCTTCTTCGCGAACGGCTGAAAGCGTTACATCTCGACTTTACCACTCTGCTTCATCCCTTAAAAAGTTGGCGTCTTTTTGAGCTAGTATTGAGAAGTTGTGGCTTTTCTTGTCGTGAGCTGCTACAGCTATAATATGCCTAAAGCTGCTACACCTATAAAATGCTTTCATTCAGTTATTTGTTTCGCATAGCTACCTTTATTGCAGGCAAAGTTTCGTAGAATTGCTACATCTATGGTTTAATTGAGATATTTTGGAGTTTTCTTTGTATAATTTATCTTAGCAGATTTCCAAGCACCGAGGTCTATTACAAAAATTGAATCGGCTAATAACAAAAAACAAGAACGAGTACTTACCCATTAACAAAACGAATTCAAAGCAAACATTAAATGTAATGACATTAATTTGGGAAATTCTTCACAAAACATAATAGTGCCATTGAATCAAACCATTGTAGCATTTCTGAATATCCAAAAATAACAATTTATTATACCACAGGGTCATTTGTACCTTTATTACGGCGATAATGGATCAGTTGTTATTTTTTCACAGTACTCGGAGTTTCGGCGCAAGCATTAGTACTAATGTTTCACCGCAAAATGCCAGCTAGCTTTGTAAAATAATTACCTCCCTTACCTTTGCGTACCAAGAGTGGAAAGAGGTGTAACACATTAGAAGGTAAATGTTAAAACATGAGCCGACCGTGTTACTCTAAGTACATGTTTGTTTTGTTTCAATTAGGTAAATTACACCTATATTATACACAGTTTATATTTATGTCATATCGTAAAAGAGCTAAGGATTTCGATGACATTTCGACTTATATAATTTTGACTTATATCACGGATGAATGAGCTAGGTATGTTTGCACATAACACTGTTATCTACTACATTCAAACACAACATGACACTTTTATCCACATCAAACTACATTTTTTTTTAAATAACGGATGAATGAGCTATGTTTGCACATATCACTTTCTTCTATTACAATTAAACACAACATGGCACTTTTATACACTCCAAATTATTATTTTTTTAATTTCTATGACTTAAATAACGGATGAATGAGCTATGTTTGCACATAACACTTTTATCTATTACATTAAAATACAACATGGCACTTTTATACACTCCAAATTATTATTTTTTAATTTCTATGACTTAAATCACGGATGAAATGTTTGCACATAACACTTTCTTCTATTACAATTAAACACAACATGACACTTTTATACACTCCAACTTTTTTTTTTTAAATTTCTATGACTTAAATCACTGATGAATGAGCTATGTTTGCACATAACACATTCTTCTATTTCACAACTTTTATTTATACTAAATAGCGATCTTTTAATTTTTGACTAGTTGAAATTATGGATGAAGATGCAATGTTTGTACATCACACTTACTTCCAGTAAATGATTGTGTAACACAGTAAATGATTTTGTATAATAAAGTCGATCGTGATTTGCCCATGACACATTCTTTATCTAAGAAAATGGGTGTTACATGTACGTCGGCTGCATTATTGCAGCCCTTGGTAGAGTTCTAAAATTACTATTATTGGAATGTTTTCATTCTAATAATTTTTGTTTGATTATTTGATGAGTTAGAAGACTTAAAACTTCAACTAAAGCAGGTGTCTAGAATCTTGCTGGTGTTGAAAACATTCTTATAACAGCTGTTTTGGAGCTCTACGGTTGGTCTGCAATTATGCAGCCGACCGTACATAACACCTTCATACACAGATTTTACCCCTATTTAAGCTTAAATTAGGAAATCTGAGTATGCCAAGGCTTGGATATGGACATCCTACCTCCATTAATGCAAAAAAAATGAAAAAGTGCGACATAACACGTTCATCCATCCGACCCTTCATTTAATTAGAAAATGAAGAAATAGCTACGTATACAGAATTATTCGTAATTATATTAGCAAGCCGTTGAGGGCTACTTCTGTGCACCTAAACAATCAACTTTTGTTCTACGCCTTTTGGAAATTCGAAAAAAAAAGAAAATTTTGAGGTTATATAAATTCGAATAACCGCTGTTTTTTTAAAACTTAGGTCATTCAGACTAAGAACAGTAAATAAAACTTAAAAAATTTAGGTTAATGAACTCTCCGCGTATGAAACAGATGATTTTCAGGTAAAATAACCTCAGAGTTTTCTTAAAAATGTTCTAATTTCCAAAAGTCGTAGAACAAAAATTGTTTGTTTAGTTGCACAGACGTAGCCCTCAACGGCTTGCTAGTATAATTACCAATAACCCTGTATTGATATGACGCGTGTTGAACGCGTGCTCAAATGAAAAGATTATAAAAGCGTGAATGTCATATGAAAAACAGTATTATCCCTTATATTGCTTACTTATTACTCAGCAGGCAGTCGCTTATTAATAAACTCCATAGAATCTAAGCGGGGCGCGAGCACGAATGACCCATGAAAAGAGCTAGTGAATGCTATAATGTGTACACAAAGGCTTAAGGGTACAACATCTAACGTTTCCACCCATTAAAGCCGAGACCACCATTCAGGGGCTCAAATGAGTCTTAATGAAAGGTACGATACCATTATGAAGGCAATTGTGAGCTCATAAAGGAAATTAAAAAGAGACAAAAAGCACTGCTACTAGTTCCGTGAGCAAAAAGTGAAACAAAAAAGGTGTGCGCGTATTCGTTCACGAGTGGTTCTTTACTGGTGTACGATGAAAGGAACAGACTTTTTAATTTTATCACTTCTCTGCTACCTACCTACTTTGGTATGCCTTGAATGAAAAAATGTCAAAGGATTAAATGATATTTGATTCAATTGTGCAAATCGGATTACACTGTTCCAATACTGTGTTGGTTAATGTGTGCGGATTTTCAGATAAAATCGTTGTACTTTTTAAAAGGAAGGTAATAAATACCTTTGTTTTCAATTCCAATTGAATTGGTATTGGAAATCTACCTAGGTATTGATCTGATAAATATACCTACTAGTATAAATAAATAAATATTGCAGTACATTCCACACATCGCCATCTAGCCCCAAGGTAAGTAACTAGACTTGTGTTATGGGTGCTAGACAACGGATATACTACTAAATATACTTTTCTTTTTGTAATTATATATGTACTTATAATACATAGAGGCAACCAGACCACAGACAAATATCCAAGCATAAATACTTGTCTGAGGCGGGAATCGAACTCGCGACCCTGTGTTTGGCTGTCTGGCATGGTGACCATTGTGCCAACTGGGTCGTCAATATCTAGTATATCTTTCAATTACCAACTTCAATAGATTCCATAAAAACATTACTGTATGTAAATTACTTCAAATTTTTAATACTTTTTGTCTCTTAAACTTATAAGTACCTGGATGACCGAGCTTTGCTCGGTATTTTTTTTTTTACTTAGTCTAACCTCAAAGCAAACACTCATTGACTTCGTGTTACTTAACAACGCCATCTGCTGGATGACTTTATTGCTCACAAAAAATAATATTAGTAGTTCGCCAATAGATGTCAGGAAGAGTCATATTTTTTCAGATAAAAAAAAAGTTAGTTTCGATAAAACACGAATAAAATGACATTTTCTAAAAATGATTCCTAGCTAGATCGATTTATCGCCCCCGAAACCCCCAATATACCAAATCTCATGAAAATCATTGGAGCCGATTCCGAGATTCCAATTATATATATATAATTGGAATCTCGGAATCGGCTCCAATATCTTTAAATGAGCAATTCTTGTATATACAAGAATTGCTCATTTAAAGATATAAGATAAAGGTCAAAGTGAATGTGCCAATCTGCTTGTTACCTGTGAGTTTTTACCCCAATAAAAAACTTATAAACCTAATAAAATCTGTTTTAAACTATTGGATAGCTCTATTTTCTGAAAAGGCCGTGTTTTACTTTACATAAAAATTTACAAAGTAGAAATTGAATTATCAAAGAAAAATTGGTGAAACTATGGGGCGCAGCCAGTATTATAATTGTGTAAATGCATCTGTATTATACGAGTAAATGTCTAAGATTGGGACAAGATGAAGCTTTTTGCAATGTCCTGCGATATGTATTTATTTATTTTTATTAGAAATGTGTCAGATTCATAAACAAGTATCAACTGAAGCAAACTTTACCTTAATAAAAAATGACTTCTAAAAAACTTTTCGACAAGATAAAATTGTGGAAATGTCAGGAAACACGAATTTAATATATAAGTTTTCCATCTCGAATCCCATGGCCATTTAGAAATTGTAAAGTTTCGTATTGAATTTCGCTTTTCAGAAAGGTCTGACGTAATTTAATCTGCTGTTATTTGGTACTATTGTTGGTTATTGTTAGAAAATAGCGAAATTATGTTCGAAAACCACTTTAATATTGTACGCAACTCCCACGCGAGCAAAATTCAAAGTTATCACGGTCAATAGGTGAATTAGGTAGATAAATAATATAAAATCTTTTGTTTATTTCTATGAGGTATACTCTTAAGTATAGTTTTAGTGAAAATATGCTATAAGATTTGTTATTTGTTCAGCAGCAGCAAATAAATAAATATTGCAGGACTGTCAACACATCGCCATCTAGCCCCAAGCCTAAAGCCTAGCCTAAAGTCAAAGTGAAAGTCAAATTTCTTTATTCATTTGGATGCTTATGTATATTTTGTACAAAGATCACATAGACACGTCTTTAAAAAAACTAAGTTAGGATGTCTAAATAACTAGACTTGTGTTATGGATGCTAGACAACGGATATACTACTTACATTTTGTAAATATATAGTTATAATAAATAATAAATGAATAAAATAAAAAGACATACACATTTAACATTTTAAATACAAAAATGAAGTGACCAGTCAGTCAATAGTTTATTATTTAGTTTATTTATTTAGTTTATTATTTAAGTATTTTTATTTTGATGTATTTAATTTGTATGGTTATAATAAATAGAAATAACCAGACCACAGACAAATATCTAAGCATAAATACTTGTTTGAGGCGGGAATCGAACCCGCAACCCTGTGTTTGGCAGTCCGGTATGGTGACCATTGTGCCAACTGGGTCGTCAGCTAAAGATACGAGAAGGTATGAAATTTAAAACAATAAGCTAAAAATTAAACTGGATCAATTGTTTTAATCAGATTTCAGTAGGACCTAACACGTACGCTCATAAAATTGTAAAAGTTTTCCCCTTGTAATTCTATTGGATTCCTTTGTTAAATTTACAGTTCACTGAATTCGGTGAGAATTAAAAACTTCTCTGTAATTTTGCTTCGTAATGTCCGATCGTTATTTCTCAGGGTGGTTATGTTTTAAATTATCATTTCCTTTTGGAGTTCGTTAAGGTGATTATTTTAATGAAGTGCTGCTTAGTCGAAGAATAATGTTTTTCATTGAGAAGGTACATTTGTATACGTAGGTATATATAAAGGTAATCTGCTTGTGATGCAAATTATGGATCGATTTTATACGTCTTTTAACTTTGTGGTATTTGATTATTTTGTGTTAAAAACTTATTTATTATTGACGACCCATTTGGCACAATAGTCACTATGCCGAACTGCCAAACACTGGGGAGCGGGTTCGATTCCCGCCTTAGACAAGTATTTATTCTTTTTTTTTCTATAATCTGGTTATTTCTATGTATTATACGAGTAAGTATAATATATTTATCAAAGAAAAGTTTATAAGTAGTATATCCGTTGTCCAGCACATAACACAAGTCTTGTTACTTAGTTTGGGGCTAGATGGCGATGTGTGGATTGTCCTGCAATATTTATATACCGGTAGCAACGGGTCCATACAACCCGATCCCTGTCAGCTCTACCTATGTGGCAAGATTACAGTTGCCGACAAAGCTCGAAGCTTTAGCATTTATGTGTTCAATGTGTGTAAAATGTCAGTTTGAAATATTAAGATAAATTGGCCAACTGCATGTCGGAGCACGCATAAATTATTGTTCACACTACAATTTTGTGATCAAATGAGGCATCCAACGGGTGTCCAGCTATCGCATAATGGTTGAACCAGGATGGACGGAAAAACTTGAAGTAATCACTTATGTGTTTCCTATATTTGTTCGATGATTTCAAGCTAATAAAATTAAAAACCTGTTGTACGTAGGTTTTTCATTTTAATCTTGAACCAGGATGGACGGAAAAACTTGAAGTAATCACTTATGTGTTTCCTATATTTGTTCGATGATTTCAAGCTAATAAAATTAAAAACCTGTTGTACGTAGGTTTTTCATTTTAATCTTGAACCAGGATGGTCGGAAAAACTTGAAGTAATCACTTATGTGTTTACTATATTTGTTCGATGATTTCAAGCTAATAAAATTAAAAACCTGTTGTACGTAGGTTTTTCATTTTAATCTACTTTTAACATTAAAAATGTTTTTCAAATCAAGCGTGTCCAAATCGTGAAAATCAATCCAATTTTTCATGTAGACATATTTCATACTTTATTTTCTACGAATTTTTCCTAGGTACCTAGAGTACCTAATAAGAATCGTAATTTAAAATTTGTTTGGTTTCTATTATTTAAACCTACTATCTCTTAATTACGAATGGTTAAACCTACTACATATACCTAGTCGTTGGGCTTTCGAAATTGAACTCTATCTTGCCTTAATTATTCAACCTAATTGCTCCTCTAACAGAAGTAATTTACAAGGAAATTTGTAATTCTAATAACGTTTATAATGATAAATCAATAGTCGAATACGTCTACAACGAGGTATTAATAATGAAAATCCATCGAGGAACAACGAAATCGTAATGAAACACCAACATTCAATTATTTGGTTACCGATTCAACAGGGGAGCCCCAAATCTCCGTGCCTAGACCTGTTATTATTAAATCAATGGTGGCGTACGTTAATTCTGAAGTTACAAGAAGTTAACTTGATCGATCTGTTCTATGTTTGTCGTCTTACCGTAAACAAACTTCGTCCACACGACCTAATAACAATTTTTAATAACAAACAACCACAAAGCAAACAGAAATACAAAGGAGTGAATAATGATTCGACGACACCAGGTAAAAAGTGGGCAATAAGAGGGTTCGACTCAAATTGTCGGAACATTGTCGCATTAGTCATCACCACGTCGACTTGGTGACATTTGGACAGCGCTGACAAATGATGCCTTTTATTGAATAATTATCGCGAGGTTCTACTGTCACAAATCTAGTAAATGTTGAGGAAATAGCGGTTATGGAACACCGTGGTATTGTAGTACTAAATCGTTCTGAACAATCGGCTGCCTTACATTAGTGTTTTTGTCAAGACAATTTCGTGTTGCGTTGACTGACAGGCTTTTAATGTAAAACAAACACAAGTAATAAATAATAGCTTATATTTAGGTCTCACAGATGGTTAAGTTATGTCGATCTGTCGAGAAATGCTCTTGAGCGAAATACTCTGGAATAGTTTGGTATCGAACTACGCCTGTCTCGCGTCTCGTCTGTTAAATTACAAGCATCATGTCAATATGAGAACTCGGACGATGATTCGAAAACACACGTTCGAAAACAAACAAACACAATATATACCCTAGCATGAAGCGCACATAGTACACACGCATTCCTTAATTATAATCAAATTGAGAGAGTTGCTGCATGCAGTTGAAACATACAAACTAATTTATTAATATAACTAAACTAGACATTCAAATTATTCGAACAGTCTGGCGTTAGTTACTCTGCTAATAATAATATACTTTGTTAGAGTGGAACAAACATTAATTTCAGAAGCAAGTGACACAAATGTGTTGTATTAAAACCTAACTACGCCGCAAAACCAGTGGCAGTGAGTCCAAATTGCTTATTTTGACCGACAATATTAATTATGCATAAGGAGAAGAGCAGACGCGCTTGTCCTCGCCAACTCTCGACTCGTTGTGTAAGAGATTAGTACGAAAATAAAGTGACTAAACTATGGAAAAATAGATTTTGTGATAGTACTTACTAAAACGGGGTAGGTAGTGATTAGATAATTGATTTACGTAGCTATTTGTGCTTTAAAAAACAGGTAAACTTTACCGTTGGTAAGAATATATTAGTGCATGTAACGTGACTATTACGAATATATAGACGAAATGAAATGGCACTTGATTACTTTGAATATAATGACGAATTGCTCATTTTACGACTATATGGTCACGAATTGGTCATTCTATATGCAAACCATTTTACTGCTTTAAAAGACGTTTAAAATAAATAGACATTTAAAATTTAAAATATTATATGTAGTAGATGGATACTTATCTACCTACTTTACGTTGTGACTTAACCTACTCAGCAAAGTTAGGAGGTTGAGAGAAATAACATGATTAGCAGACCATTGTGGCGGTCGTTAGAGAAAATGACCGTAATTATGAAGATTAATCACAAAAAAGAGAGGCCATGCGGACATCGTACGTTTTTTGCAAACCGTTCTACGATACCTAAGGTGGGTTCATACGCCAACGACCTTGGTATACAGCCTACTAAGTAGTTACTACAGGCACCAGTCGCTTTCGTTGGTAAAAATTGTTGATTGTAACGAATGTGTTTTGTTTTTCTCAAAAGTACTGAGATGTAATTAAAGATGAGATTTTTAACGACATTTTGGTGTGACTTTGAGCCAAAATTCCTTTAAGTTTTGATGCTATCCTAAAATTAAAAATTAAAACTAGTACAACTTTGAAATGATTAGGGATTTTTTTCTCAAATTATCTCAAAATATCGGTAAAGATCTCACCTACAATTCCATCTCAGCACTTTTGAGAAAAACAAAACACATTCGTTACAATCAACAATGTTAGTTGTAAGCGACGGGTATTTCTGGTGCGTTACGTTTGGCAGAATGTTATATTTGAGCTTTATAATACAGGTATAAGGTACCCATTATGTAAAACTAAGTACCTAGGTATAATATTCAAAGTATTGACTGACTGACTGATCAAGGCCAAACCAATCGATGGATTGGACTAAAAAAATGGCATGTTATGACGTAGGCATCCGCTAAGAAAAAACTTTGTACTGGACTCGATTTCTACAAGGACGAAGGAGCGAGTTAAAGTAGTAATATTATGAAGAGGATTTTTTTTTGTAACGAATATCCTGCGAAACTACTTGATTGATTTTGAATAAACTTGAAACATGGAATCCTTGGGAGGAACATAGGCTACTTTTTATCTCGATATTCCTAAGGCATCGGCAAATATGCAGTGTAACTGCGGCTTACTCTAATTATAGACAGTAATTATATATGCAGAGTCTAATAGCAAACTGCATAGTAGGTACCTATACTACCGAAAGATTTGATTCACAATAGATTTATTGATTGTATTTCAAGTTTGAAATTCAAGTTTTCACTACCTTTGTTAGGCATTAAATAAGATTATTACATTTCTTGCCATTGCTACATGCTACCAAAGCTTTTCAATGCCGTAGTTATAAGCTTGTAGTAGCAAGACATGAGAGAGATGAATGTTAACGATGAGATGACGACTAATAGGAATGAATGGAAGAAGAAGACATACTGCGCCGACCCTAAATAAATTGGGGTAAGGGCAGGAAGATGATGATGATGTATGTAAGTATACGACGTAACATAATCCCAAGCTAAATTTTGTTTGCTCGAAAATAATCCTAAAAACAAATCTTAAATAAAATATGAAACATTCAAAATATATAACGGTCGTATACAAAAAACGTGACTAGTGACAGCTTACACTCAAAGAATATGAAAATATATTTTATGCAAAAGTTAGAAGAGAATTATTAATATCTACATAACCTTAATTCTGGCAATATGTCTTCATAAGTGAAGGATACACGATGGGCAATTTTTATCATGTCCCATACTGTCAAGCTAGGACCGTTCACTAAACAAGAAACTGCAATATCCTCTGACTAATTCTATGTTATTAATCATGTTGCTTTCTTGTTTTCTACAATGTTTTGCTACTAGCTGCGACCTGCGGTTTCACCCGCAATTAAAGTAGCAGCAATAACTTCACGACGGACTTCTCATATGTATATTTTCATGCGATTATTTCGAATTGTTTGACGCTAAAAGTGGAAAGAATAAACATTCACATTAGTAGGGATAATATTAGAAGAAGTAGGGATTCCTTTGATAACCCTTGGGTCAGAATTGCTGGTAAATACCCATCGCATTTCCTAGAACTACAAGTTGAACGAGATCCAATCACCGCTACACGATAGACGTCAATTAGCAAATGCCTATTTTATTGTTTCACGTTTTTAAATCATTTTGCTCTCGGAACTAGTCGTAGTCCTGTTGATTTGTTACTTGTATTTGCTAAACTACTGCCACTTTATAAACCATGTCATATAATAAAAGTAATCACACCATTTCTGGCCAAGTATCTAAATAATAGCAGTATCTGCCAAGATCTCTAACAAAAACCGTTAATATACCTTAGTAACTATCCTTAGCTATAATTCTACTTTTATATAACCTTATCTATTAATTTATTGCAAGGTGAGAACTTCGTAATTATCTACCATCGTCTAGCAAAGTTCTTTAACAAATAGATACCTACTTTCTTCCCATTTGAATCATATTCAATTGATCCCTGATAATTATTTATTGTTAAGGAAAAATCAGATTTTTTCCTCAAAATCTCTTATGTAACTATATTATGTGTACCTATTATATAATTGAAAACGTAAATAGAAAGGCACACTTTGTTTCTTCTAACTAATCTTTCGGAAAATCACAAGAAATCCTTTACCTTTACTGGTCACTGTAGTTAATTTACCTTGTGACACTGAATCGTACCCTCTAGTCGTGTCGCATCAGCTTTTATGATGTCCAAGATTCCTAATATCTTAGGGACGACCAAGGGGATTCGTGGATACGCGAGTATAGGCTTTGTTGCCCCAATAGTCCCGAAGGTTTCAAATTACCTTACACGGCTTTCTTATTGTCTACAACATCACGTACATTTGTAGAAATAGCCGCCTATTCTTATTACTTATCCGATCTAAACCTACCGTCTAACTGTTATGACTCTAATAAAATTTTATCTCTGGATTTTGGCGGAATAAGCTTATTTAATAATAAGTACGAACCTCGGTGCGAATGTGAATACATCATTTGTGATTTCACCAATTTATGTTTCGGGTCGATGAGGGTGATAAGGAGTGGAAGCGTAAAATATAAAGGTATTAGGAGACAAGGCGGTAAGTCCGATAAAGCCTTGCGGCTAAGGTTTGAAGGCCCCGGTCGCCTCACGCATCTACCCGCATTAGTTCTAATTGTGATTTAATGGCCCTCCGCGGCAGAACCCGCTTGACCTCAAAAATAAAATAATATTTCGCCATTTTCTCGCAAAAACTTTCAGATTTTCACAATTTCACTGATTAATGTAGACGGCTCTGATAATGAGCCCTCAGAGAAAACTGGTTTTGAAAGGTTAGAGATTTTAAATAATAACATTGTGAATTGTTAATGATTCTAAAGCTCCTCCTCAATTTTTAGAAAATCTTTTGTAAGCGTTCGCGTTCGAAACGTTTTGTATTTAAAACATTGCTTAATTAATAAAATATGTAAGTAAGTACAAATTTATGGCCATAAACAAAGGAGTAATACAAAAACGGCTCATTTAAGAGGAAACAACCATTAATTTGGTAGAACAACTGGAGTGGTATTTAAGTTAAAGTCGTCTTGTTAAGTATGTCGGATTTATTACTTTGCTAAGGTTTTTAGATGTCTTTACTTAAGTTTGCTTTTAAGTTCAATGGTTGTATATCTTGTGAGCTTAACAAGTAAGAAGTTGTAAGTTAGTACCTTTGTGGAAGTACTCAAATTTTGTAATTAAGTTTAATATAAAGTAGGTTATACATCTAATAGCTTAAAATTTTAAAGTAATTTATGATTATGATAAAGGAATCTCATTATCACGATCCCCGTAGACATCTTGACTTCAAAAGATTTAGTTCCCTGTCCTCTTGATTAATTTTAAAGAAATAAACTTGTACAATTTATTCTTATCGCCTTAAACTAAGTATTTTCTTTATTTTTCTTTATGCTTTGTTCTTGACTAATAACAGATTTTTTATGAATTTGATTTGAACAAAGGTAGCTCTAAAAAGAAATTGCTTCCCGAAACAGATTTCATTTTTACGAACAAAATACAATCAATACACGTAATTGAAAACCTAACTAGAGCTTTCGCGTTTGTTGGTTTTAAAAGAACTAACAGAAAGAGCTGCAACTCAATGAGTTTTTAACGTAAATAGTTTTGTGTTTTTGTGTTTCCTTGTTGTGGCAAATTCACCTTTAAATATAGATAATTAACATTGACATTTCAATGTTTACTAATCATATTTTTCGGCTTTATTACATGAAAAAATACATACAACCGAATTGAGAACCTCCTCCTGTTTTTAAGTCTGTTAAAAAGATAGATAGATAAACACTTTATTTGTACAACAAACAATACATTGAAAGTAACAAAATGGACGAGAAAGCGTATTAACTACGAAATTGTACAGTCGGCTGCATAATTGCAGCTCTCGGTAGAGTTCTAAAATTACTATTATTGGCATGTTTTCATTCTAATCATTTTTGTTTGATTAATTGATGAGTTAGAAGACTTTAAACTTCAACTAAAGCAGCTGTCTAGAATTTTGCTAGTGTTGAAAACATTCTTATAACAGCCGTATTGGAGCTCTACGATGGGTTTGCAATTATACAGCCGACCGTACAAACAGGCGACCTTAAAAAAGGGGATGGCAGAAGAATTTTCTTGCATATTTCTAGCCAACATGCATAGCTAAATGTAAAAAACATTTCTACGCCACTACATTTTTTCCAGGACAGAAAAAAATCTTTGAAGATTTATTTTTGTCGTTATTGACAGTGTATATCTTACTTTGCAGTTTGCGAAGAGTGCGGAATGCAAAGTTTTGGCTTCTCCTCATGAAATAGATCCCTTTCCTTGGTAAGTTGCTATTTTCTTTACAAATCGCACACAATATAACCCAACGGCTGATCTCGGAAACGTGCGACCTCGCGAGCTTTGAGCTCGAAAACATTTGTTTACATTTAGTTGAGCTCAAGTCAAATGGGATATAAGGTTACTGAAATAAAGTGTTCCATATCGTTATGTTAATAAATCCACCCAAAAGTAATGTGAGCCACACGCTACATAAATAAAATATTTTATACCCAACCTAAAATTAAACGATAGCAATTACATGGATAATACATGTTAGTGAACTTAGCAGATCATTGTCCAGCAGATCAAAAAAAAATGTGAGTTCTTATCGCATGCAGCTGAGTTCTACAGTTCCTGATACTTTTTAAGAATAGTTCTGGCGTTTTTGCCGAGATTTTTTTTTTTCAAAATGATCTGCTAACTTCCCGTGGCAGATCATTTTACAGCAAATCGAAAAAAAATGTGAGTTCTTTTCGCATGCAGCTGTGTTCTATAGTTCCTGATACTTTTTAAGAATAGTTCTGGCGTTTTTGCCGTGAAAATGGTATATTTACTAAATTATCTGCTATAAAAGTTCTTAAGGTCGACAAATACTATTTTCATAGTTTCAAATTATTTAAAATGCTGGAACTCTTCTGTTTTCCATATAATCGTATTAGAACTGCGGCCAAGAACTCAATTTGACTCCAAAACTCTCGTCCATGTGCCAGCATATCATGTCAGAACGTTTTAAATGTAAAAAAAAATTAGAGTTTCAAATCAAATAAAACACTGGATCTCTTTCGTTTTTGTCAGATCAATATAAAAACTGAAGCCTAACACTCGATTCGACCCCAGAACTCTCGTCCAAGTGCCAGCAGAGCATGGCAGAACATTTCAGCGTAAAAAAAACTTTTTTTGCAGCGTTTTAAATCACATAGGACGCTAGAACTCTTTCGTTTTTGTCAGACCAATATCGGAACTAAAGCTTAGAAGTCGATTCGACCCCAGAACTCTCGTCCAAGTGCCAGCAGAGCATGGCAGAACATTTCAGCAAAAAACTTTTTTTGCAGCGTTTTAAATCACATAGGACGCTAGAACTCTTTCGTTTTTGTCAGACCAATATCGGAACTAAAGCTTAGAAGTCGATTCGACCCCAGAACTCTCATCCAAGTGCCAGCAGAGCATGGCAGAACATTTCAGAGTAAAAAAATATTTTTTGCAGCGTTTTACACCACATGGGACGCTGGAACTCTTTCGTTTTTGTCAGACCAATATCAGAACTGCAGTCAAGAACTCGATTCGACCCCAGAACTCTCATCCAAGTGCCAGCAGAGCATGGCAGAACAATTCAGCGTAAAAAATATTTTTTGCAGCGTTTTAAATCACATAGGACGCTAGAACTCTTTCGTTTTTGTCAGACCAATATCGGAACTAAAGCTTAGAAGTCGATTCGACCCCAGAACTCTCATCCAAGTGCCAGCAGAGCATGGCAGAACATTTCAGCAGAAAAACTTTTTTTGCAGCGTTTTACACCACATGGGACGCTGGAACTCTTTCGTTTTTGTCAGACCAATATCAAAACTGAAGCTTAGAAGTCGATTCGACCCCAGAACTCTTATCCAAATGCCAGCAGAGCATGGCAGAACATTTCAGCAGAAAAACTTTTTATGCAGCGTTTCAAACCTCATGGGACGCTGGAACTCTTTCGTTTTTGTCAGATCAATATCAGAACTGCAGTCAAGAACTCAATTCGACCCCAGAACTCTCGTCCAAGTGCCAGCAGAGCATGGCAGAACATTTCAGCGTAAAAAAAAAAATTGTTTTGCAGCGTTTTAAATCACATAGGACGCTAGAACTCTTTCGTTTTTGTCAGACCAATATCGGAACTAAAGCTTAGAAGTCGATTCGACCCCAGAACTCTCATCCAAGTGCCAGCAGAGCATGGCAGAACATTTCAGCAGAAAAACTTTTTTTGCAGCGTTTTACACCACATGGGACGCTGGAACTCTTTCGTTTTTGTCAGACCAATATCAAAACTGAAGCTTAGAAGTCGATTCGACCCCAGAACTCTTATCCAAATGCCAGCAGAGCATGGCAGAACATTTCAGAGTAAAAAAATATTTTTTGCAGCGTTTTAAATCACATAGGACGCTGGAACTCTTTCGTTTTTGTCAGACCAATATCGAAACTAAAGCTTAAAAGTCGATTCGACCCCAGAACTCTCATCCAAGTGCCAGCAGAGCATGGCAGAACATTTCAGCGTAAAAAAAAAACATTTTTGCAGCGTTTTAAATCGCATAGGACGCTAGAACTCTTTCGTTTTTGTCAGACCAATATCGGAACTAAAGCTTAGAAGTCGATTCGACCCCAGAACTCTTATCCAAGTGCCAGCAGAGCATGGCAGAACATTTCAGCAGAAAAACTTTTTTTGCAGCGTTTCAAACCACATGGGACGCTGGAACTCTTTCGTTTTTGTCAGACCAATAACGGAACTGAAGCTTAGAAGTCGATTCGACCCCAGAACTCTTATCCAAGTGCCAGCAGAGCATGGCAGAACATTTCAGCAGAAAAACTTTTTTTGCAGCGTTTTACACCACATGGGACGCTGGAACTCTTTCGTTTTTGTCAGACCAATATCAGAACTGCAGTCAAGAACTCGATTCGACCCCAGAACTCTCATCCAAGTGCCAGCAGAGCATGGCAGAACATTTCAGCGTAAAAAAAAAAACATTTTTGCAGCGTTTTAAATCGCATAGGACGCTAGATTTCTTTCGTTTTTGTCAGACCAATATCGGAACTAAAGCTTAGAAGTCGATTCGACCCCAGAACTCTTATCCAAGTGCCAGCAGAGCATGGCAGAACATTTCAGCAGAAAAACTTTTTTTGCAGCGTTTCAAACCACATGGGACGCTGGAACTCTTTCGTTTTTGTCAGACCAATATCAGAACTGCAGTCAAGAACTCGATTCAAACGCAGAACTCTCGTCCAAGTGCCAGCAGAGCATGGCAGAACATTTCAGCGTAAAAAAAAAACTTTTTTGCAGCGTTTTAAATCACATAGGACGCTAGAACTCTATCGTTTTTGTCAGACCAATATCGGAACTAAAGCTTAGAAGTCGATTCGACCCCAGAACTCTCATCCAAGTGCCAGCAGAGCATTGCAGAACATTTCAGAGTAAAAAAATATTTTACAGCGTTTTAAATCACACAGGACGCTGGAACTCTTTCGTTTTTGTCAGACCAATATCAGAACTGAAGCTTAGAAGTCGATTCGACCCCAGAACTCTTATCCAAGTGCCAGCAGAGCATGGCAGAACATTTCAGCCCAAAAAACTTTTTTTGCAGCGTTTCACACCACATGGGACGTTGGAACTCTTTCGTTTTTGTCAGACCAATATCAGAACTGAAGTCAAGAACTCGATTCAAACCCAGAACTCACGTCCAAGTGCCAGCAGAGCATGGCAGAACATTTCAGCTTAAAAAAAAATCTTTTTTTGCAGCGTTTTAAATCACATAGAACGCTAGAACTCCTTCGTTTTTGTTAGACTAATATCGGAACTGCAGCCTAAAACTCGATTCGACCCGAGAACTCTCATCCAAGAGCCAGCAGAGATCAAAAACAATAATAACTCCGCATTTAATAGTATACGCAATGTGCAGTGGTCGTTAAATGGTTAAATTCTCTTGCGTAAAATGGACACTTGCGTATTAAAAAAAAATACAGAAATCCCATAAAACAACAAAATACAAAAAATACAAAAAAAATCACACAGACAAAATCCGTATATAAACCAAAAATTGTAAAAAAGTAAAAAAAATATAACAAAACAAAAAAAAAATGAAATATGGAACAAAAACGAAGCTAGTTATCAACACGTCCCTTAATAGTATACGCAATACGCAGTGGTCGTTAAGTGGTCAAAGCCTCTTACGTATAAAAAAAAATACAAAAAAACCATATAACAAAAAAATACATAAAATACAAAAAAAATTGGTTGTCTGTAAAGTCGGTTTACTGACGATAGTTGAACGTGACAACGTCTTAAGAAAATCCTGATGAAATGGTAGCATTTTTCAAAAGAAAATTTTAATTTCATTTGTTTAATAGATTTGTATGTAGAGAAGGAGGTAATTGGAAATCACAATTAAATTAATGGTAATTTGTTATAAAACAGTAATAATTTTAAATAATTCATTATAAGAATAAACAATGATTAAATTATTGTTTATAAATCTTACATTTAAAAATTAAAATCCAAGCCTTACATGGAACGCCTCAGAGCGAGGTAACGCCGCATGATGACGTCATGTGTTTTCGTGCGTGCAGCCGGCTCTGAATTATAAGACGTTGTCACGTCAAAAACAACAAGACAAAATCCGTATATAAAACAGAAATCCTAAAAAAAACAAAAAAATAAAAACTTAAAAAAAGAAATGAAATGTGGAAAGTAACGAAGCCAGTTCTCAACACGTCCCCGCCGTTGGCTTTGGGTAACGCAAAGATTGAGAATCCAAAATGAAATGAAATGTTCTGCCATGCTCTGCTGGCACTTGGATGAGAGTTCTGGGGTCGAATCGACTTCTAAGCTTTAGTTCCGATATTGGTCTGACAAAAACGAAAGAGTTCTAGCGTCCTATGTGATTTAAAACGCTGCAAAAAAGTTTTTTTTTTACGCTGAAATGTTCTGCCATGCTCTGCTGGCACTTGGACGAGAGTTCTGGGTTTGAATCGAGTTCTTGACTGCAGTTCTGATATTGGTATGACAAAAACGAAAGAGTTCTAGCGTCCCATGTGGTTTGAAACGCTGCAAAAAAAGTTTTTCTGCTGAAATGTTCTGCCATGCTCTGCTGGCACTTGGATAAGAGTTCTGGGGTCGAATAAACTTCTAAGCTTTAGTTCCGATATTGGTCTGACAAAAACGAAAGAGTTCCAGCGTCCTATGTGATTTAAAACGCTGCAAAAAAGTTTTTTTTACGCTGAAATGTTCTGCCATGCTCTGCTGGCACTTGGATAAGAGTTCTGGGGTGGAATCAACTTCTTAGCTTCAGTTCTGATATTGGTCTGACAAAAACGAAAGAGTTCCAGCGTCCCATGTGGTGTAAAACGCTGCAAAAAAAGTTTTTTTTTTTACGCTGAAATGTTCTGCCATGCTCTGCTGGCATTTGGACGAGAGTTCTGGGTTTGAATCGAGTTCTTGACTGCAGTTCTGATATTGGTCTGACAAAAACGAAAGAGTTCCAGCGTCCCATGTGGTGTAAAACGCTGCAAAAAAAGTTTTTCTGCTGAAATGTTCTGCCATGCTCTGCTGGCACTTGGATGAGAGTTCTGGGGTCGTATCGACTTCTAAGCTTCAGTTCTGATATTGGTCTGACAAAAACGAAAGAGTTCCAGCGTCCTATGTGATTTAAAACGCTGCAAAAATTTTTTTACGCTGAAATGTTCTGCCATGCTCTGCTGGCACTTGGATGAGAGTCCTGGGGTCGAATCGACTTCTCAGCTTTAGTTCCGATATTGGTCTGACAAAAACGAAAGAGTTCTAGCATCCTATGTGATTTAAAACGCTGCAAAAAATATTTTTTACGCTGAATTTTTCTGCCATGCTCTGCTGGCACTTGGATGAGAGTTCTGGGGTCGAATCGAGTTCTTGACTGCAGTTCTGATATTGGTCTGACAAAAACGAAAGAGTTCCAGCGTCCCATGTGGTGTAAAACGCTGCAAAAAAAGTTTTTCTGCTGAAATGTTCTGCCATGCTCTGCTGGCACTTGGATGAGAGTTCTGGGGTCGAATCGACTTCTTAGCTTTAGTTCCGATATTGGTCTGACAAAAACGAAAGAGTTCTAGCGTCCTATGTGATTTAAAACGCTGCAAAAAATATTTTTTACGCTGAAATGTTCTGCCATGCTCTGCTGGCACTTGGATGAGAGTTCTGGGTTTGAATCGAGTTCTTGACTGCAGTTCTGATATTGGTCTGACAAAAACGAAAGAGTTCCAGCGTCCCATGTGGTTTGAAACGCTGCAAAAAAAGTTTTTCTGCTGAAATGTTCTGCCATGCTCTGCTGGCACTTGGACGAGAGTTCTGGGGTCGAATCGACTTCTAAGCTTTAGTTCCGATATTGGTCTGACAAAAACGAAAGAGTTCTAGCATCCTATGTGATTTAAAACGCTGCAAAAAATATTTTTTACGCTGAATTTTTCTGCCATGCTCTGCTGGCACTTGGATGAGAGTTCCGGGGTCGAATCGAGTTCTTGACTGCAGTTCTGATATTGGTCTGACAAAAACGAAAGAGTTCCAGCGTCCCATGTGGTGTAAAACGCTGCAAAAAAAGTTTTTCTGCTGAAATGTTCTGCTATGCTCTGCTGGCACTTGGATAAGAGTTCTGGGGTCGAATCGACTTCTTAGCTTCAGGTCTGAATTTGGTCTGACAAAAACGAAAGAGTTCCAGCGTCCTATGTGATTTAAAACGCTGCAAAAAATATTTTTTTACTCTGAAATGTTCTGCCACGCTCTGCTGGCACTTGGATGAGAGTTCTGGGGTCGAATCGACTTCTAAGCTTTAGGTCTGATATTGGTCTGACAAAAACGATAGAGTTCCAGCGTCCTA
Organism: Idaea straminata; assembly: GCA_951213275.1. Taxonomy (NCBI): domain Eukaryota; kingdom Metazoa; phylum Arthropoda; class Insecta; order Lepidoptera; family Geometridae; genus Idaea; species Idaea straminata. Next base: position 7,484,092 of record OX577850.1, read on the forward strand.
TGTGATTTAAAACGCTGCCAAAAATATTTTTTTTTTCTGAAATGCTCTGCTGGCACTTGGATGAGAGTTCTGGGGTCGAATCGACTTCTATGCTTTAGTTCCGATATTGGTCTGACAAAAACGAAAGAGTTCTAGCGTCCTATGTGATTTAAAACGCTGCAAAACAATTTTTTTTACGCTGAAATGTTCTGCCATGCTCTGCTGGCACTTGGACGAGAGTTCTGGGTTTGAATCGAGTTCTTGACTGCAGTTCTGATATTGGTATGACAAAAACGAAAGAGTTCTAGCGTCCCATGTGGTTTGAAACGCTGCAAAAAAGTTTTTTTTTACGCTGAAATGTTCTGCCATGCTCTGCTGGCACTTGGATAAGAGTTCTGGGGTCGAATCAACTTCTTAGCTTCAGTTCCGATATTGGTCTGACAAAAACGAAAGAGTTCTAGCGTCCTATGTGATTTAAAACGCTGCAAAAAATATTTTTTACGCTGAATTGTTCTGCCATGCTCTGCTGGCACTTAGATGAGAGTTCTGGGGTCGAATCGAGTTTTTGACTGCAGGTCTGATATTGGTCTGACAGAAACGAAAGAGTTCCAGCGTCCCATGTGGTGTAAAACGCTGCAAAAAAAGTTTTTCTGCTGAAATGTTCTGCTATGCTCTGCTGGCACTTGGATAAGAGTTCTGGGGTCGAATCGACTTCTAAACTTCAGGTCTGAATTTGGTCTGACAAAAACGAAAGAGTTCCAGCGTCCTATGTGATTTAAAACGCTGCAAAAAATATTTTTTTACTCTGAAATGTTCTGCCATGCTCTGCTGGCACTTGGATGAGAGTTCTGGGGTCGAATCGACTTCTAAGCTTTAGTTCCGATATTGGTCTGACAAAAACGAAAGAGTTCTAGCGTCCTATGTGATTTAAAACGCTGCAAAAAAAGTTTTTTTTTACGCTGAAATGTTCTGCCATGCTCTGCTGGCACTTGAACGAGAGTTCTGGGTTTGAATCGAGTTCTTGACTGCAGTTCCGATATTGGTCTGACAAAAACGAAAGAGTTCCAGCGTCCCATGTGGTTTGAAACGCTGCAAAAAAAGTTTTTCTGCTGAAATGTTCTGCCATGCTCTGCTGGCACTTGGATAAGAGTTCTGGGGTCGAATCGACTTCTAAGCTTTAGTTCCGATATTGGTCTGACAAAAACGAAAGAGTTCTAGCGTCCTATGCGATTTAAAACGCTGCAAAAAAAGTTTTTTTTCTTACGCTGAAATGTTCTGCCATGCTCTGCTGGCACTTGGATGAGAGTTCTGGGGTCGAATCGACTTCTAAGCTTTAGTTCCGATATTGGTCTGACAAAAACGAAAGAGTTCTAGCGTCCTATGCGATTTAAAACGCTGCAAAAAAAGTTTTTTTTTTTACGCTGAAATGTTCTGCCATGCTCTGCTGGCATTTGGACGAGAGTTCTGGGTTTGAATCGAGTTCTTGACTGCATTTCTGATATTGGTCTGACAAAAACGAAAGAGTTCCAGCGTCCCATGTGGTGTAAAACGCTGCAAAAAAAGTTTTTCTGCTGAAATGTTCTGCCATGCTCTGCTGGCACTTGGATGAGAGTTCTGGGGTCGAATCGACTTCTAAGCTTCATTTCTGATATTGGTCTGACAAAAACGAAAGAGTTCCAGCGTCCTATGTGATTTAAAACGCTGCAAAAAATATTTTTTTACTCTAAAAAATTTTCTGCCATGCTCTGCTGGCACTTGGATGAGAGTTCTGGGGTCGAATCGACTTCTAAGCTTTAGTTCCGATATTGGTCTGACAAAAACGAAAGAGTTCTAGCGTCCTATGTGATTTAAAACGCTGCAAAAATATTTTTTACGCTGAATTGTTCTGCCATGCTCTGCTGGCACTTGGATGAGAGTTCTGGGTTTGAATCGAGTTCTTGACTGCAGTTCTGATATTGGTCTGACAAAAACGAACGAGTTCCAGCGTCCCATGTGGTGTAAAACGCTGCAAAAAAGTTTTTCTGCTGAAATGTTCTGCTATGCTCTGCTGGCACTTGGATAAGAGTTCTGGGGTCGAATCGACTTCTAAGCTTCAGGTCTGAATTTGGTCTGACAAAAACGAAAGAGTTCCAGCGTCCTATGTGATTTAAAACGCTGCAAAAAAAGTTTTTTTTTTACGCTGAAATGTTCTGCCATGCTCTGCTGGTACTTGGACGAGAGTTCTGGGGTCGAATCGACTTCTAAGCTTTAGTTCCGATATTGGTCTGACAAAAACGAAAGAGTTCTAGCGTCCTATGTGATTTAAAACGCTGCAAAAAAAGTTTTTTTTTACTCTGAAATGTTCTGCCATGCTCTGCTGGTACTTGGACGAGAGTTCTGGGGTCGAATCGAGTGTTAGGCTTCAGTTTTTATATTGATCTGACAAAAACGAAAGAGATCCAGTGGTTTATTTGATTTGAAACTCTAATTTTTTTTTTTTACATTTAAAACGTTCTGACATGATATGCTGGCAATTGGACGAGAGTTTTGGAGTCAAATTGAGTTCTTGGCTGTAGTTCTAATACGATTATATGGAAAACAGAAGAGTTCCAGCATTTTAAATAATTTGAAACTATGAAAATAGTATATGTCGACCTTATGAACTTTTAGAGCAGATAATTTAGTAAATATACCATTTTCACGGCAAAAACGCCAGAACTATTCTTAAAAAGTATCAGGAACTATAGAACACAGCTGCATGCGAAAAGAACTCACATTTTTTTTCAGTTTGCTGTAAAATGATCTGCCACGGGAAGTTAGCAGATCATTTTGAAAAAAAAAAATCTCGGCAAAAACGCCAGAACTATTCTTAAAAAGTATCAGGAACTGTAGAACTCAGCTGCATGCGATAAGAACTCACATTTTTTTTTGATCTGCTGGACAATGATCTGCTAAGTTCACAAACATGGATAATACTCTGTAGGTACCTTACCTACTCTCATTTATTTTCATTACGATACAAATTTATTTTAATTGTAAACAGATTTCATTTTGAATACATATCGCACCTACGCTCAAATATTGTCACAACTCAAAAACAATATTATTTATTTCATGTTTTCAAGAAATCTAATACACTATTTCATGAAGCTTAGAAAAATCATTTAAATCTACTGAAATGTTCATATCGCTAATTCTATTAGTTTTCAAATTAAGACTAGAAAACCGGAAAAAACAGACTATTACTTTAAACACCTTTTTCTCGACAGTTTTCTTTTTTGAGTTATGACTTATGACACTATTCATATTACACACTACAATATTAAATGTTTAAAGTGTGATAATGCATTTTTATGCAATAAATCTATTTTGAATTGAATTTAATCCGATGAATAATTATATTGGACACAGCCATAAATGAAAGGCTGACTACAGATAAAGATAATCTATACTAATATTATAAAGCTGAAGAGTTTGTTTATTTTCGTACTTATTCGTAGCTGTACAATGGTAGTACTTTCCCTTACTAACCCATCAAAAACCATCCTGTACAGTTTGGGTTAATATGAGGTTATTAAATAACGCGCGTGTTTTACTGTTTATCACATTATGGCACCCGGTATACCATAATGAATACCAATGTTTGTACACCTCACAAGCTCGTAATAAAAAAGTCACAAAGCGCAGGTAATTGATATTTACATACTTGGTCTGTCCAAATAATATGAGGACGTATTTCGTTTACAGGAAAGAATCCAATTACGATAACGTTATGTTCCGCATGAAAGTGTCGCATTTATGGTAAAATATTAATGTATTTCAATTTGGAAAGGCTGGTACAGACCTCCATAAATATCAGTAGCGTTGGAGCTGGGTGGGACGCGTAAATACTTCCACTAAAATTGAATGTTATTATCCGTGAACTAGCGCCGCAGTGAAAGTGGTACGTGTTTGATGTCAGATAAAACTTACGAGTAAACTATATTGAAATCGTGTTACTATATTTATAACAATACCTTCAGGTACTACCCGAATCTGAAAACAAAAATACTTCATAATTCTATTGGGAATCTAGTTGGTAACTTATCAGGGTACGCTACCCAAATGTTAACTGCATATTTTATTTCACTTAATGTGTTTCGAGGGAGATCCGAAAATATACTTTTTCTTTATGTTAAACTAGAATACGAGTTTATACGGCCGATGGGAAAAACTTCATAAAGTATAATACACTAGCAGCGTTCCACGGTTTCACCCGCGTAACCCCCGATTCCGTGGGAATATCGAGATAAAAAGTAGTCTATGTTACTCTCAATGAATCAATGTATCCTCATACCAAATTGTATCAAAATCAGTCTAGTAGTTTCGGAGCTTATTAAAAAAAACCTTTCCTTTTCAATATTAGTTTAGAAGACTAGAATAGAAGTTGATAAGGTCGGTCGGAAAAAAATTCATACATTTATAATTACGTAAAAATAAACTTAGTACCTAATCTGTTTTTTTTTAAATAGGTTTCTAATACGTTCCGTCGTCGGGGATTTTTCTGCTTTTATAGGTACTTACGGCATACAAGCATAAAATAAATAACAAACAAGTTAGTAAGAATACTCAGAGCACTCGAAGCAACGTTTAACGATATCCTATTCAAATATACTCAACACATTCTAACTGAAATACGATTTAAACCATTTTTAATTTTAGATTCATATTGAGAGTTGAGTGGAGAGAGAGGAAAGGAAAAATAAACACGGGAACTGCATTTGGCAACAACTTTTAATGCAATATACTAAAATTGGTTTTCAGAGGCGTTTGCGAAATGGAACGACGAAACACTAGTACACTTTAAGAAGAAGTTAGAGACAGATTTATAGGTTCAAACAAACGCAATACGAACAAGCCAACGCCATCGTATCAACCAAACAAGTTGTTTGTGGAAGTCGACTTTGGTCATTTAAATGTTGGATTTGACAAACTGCTGCCCGAAATTGCTTTGGCTCTTGTTCGAATAATGTGGACATAAAATATTTAACTCTAAATTTGAGTACGTGATACTATTTCATATATGAACACCAGACTTCGTTAAGTATTTAATAGAAATGTTTATATTAATAAACTTCAATTTGAAGAACTCATAAATCAATCTGAATAGTTCTGTGAGTGTACCTATAAACATTCAAATTATACGTAAATTGTATCTTAAGGTGAAAGGGTACCGGCGCTCTCTCCATACAAACGTAGTCGACTGTTTTCTCCCTGGATAATGAAACTAGCACAAATATTTTTGTGCCATAAAACCGCCATGACTATGTTTTGGTATTTTTCATTTTCTAATTATTATAGAAATTAAGATTTAATAAACAAAAAAAACATAGGGGCATGGTCATAGCAGTTATAAGTTTTATGCAACAAAAATATTTGCTCTAGTGTCATTATCCAGGGAGGAAACAGTCGACTACGTTTGTATGGAGAGAGCCCCCGGTACCCTTTCCTCTTAAACATGAGAATTTGACTAGGTCTACCGTTAATGACACTAAATCGGCGGTTTATTTGGAATAAACGCGAGGGTGTATCCACCCTCCTTCCGAAATGCTTCTCGCTTTGCCTATCGCCAAACAAGGGTGTACTGTGTCGCTTAAATTGAATTGAAAAATGATTTATGCCAACAATCTCTGTAGATACTCTCGTTTCTTTACACACTTGAACGCTCAACGCAAATAATAAATAAAATTGTGCCATGAGAAATATATTGACTACGCTTAGTTGTAAAGAGACATCTACTAAGGTAGTTATTTTAACTACTTCTAATATCACTACTGTAAATTGCAAGCTGTTGGTTGGTAATTGGTACGAAAGAGTTAAAGATGGTTCTTTTTTTAAGTTAAAGATAGTTCTTTTTTTAAGTTAGAGATAGTTCTTTTTGATTTCTGATGCGAACTAAGTAAACCATCTAGTCTGAATTCAGCTTTCGGCATACTGGATACTGCCTAAGATGTGTCTCAAGGCGAATGCAGATGCGGGTAAAACCGGGGGATTTGGACAAAGACGGATAAAACGTCCTTTGGTGATATCTACCATCATTTATTTAATGAGAAGAAAAGTTAAGGATTGATCATTTTTTATTTTGTTTAACGAATGTAATAAAAAGTCAAAAAGTTAAAAAAAAATATTTCTTTGGATGCTTAATACAATTGTACATAGACCACTTGAAAACGTCTTAATAAAAATCTTACTTAATTGTGTGTGTTTTTGTTAAGGCATATGGAAAGGTAGTCATAGGTAGAAAGGTAGGGTAGGTACTTGAAATTAACCTGATTTAAATTTAATTATAGTTCTTTAGTGTACATAGTTAAACATACAAAATAAATTTTGTAACAATAAATACCTACATAAGTTTTGGTATTATGAATAATACAAGATTTGCCAAATAATTTTTAAAGCATACTAGCTGCGCCCCGCGGTTTCACCCGCGTAAGTCCCGATCCCGTAGGAATTGACTCTAGAAAACGTTTGTATGGGAAATAAAAAAGGGCTGTTTTTAGGGTTTTCCCGGAAATTATTCGATTTTTTCTCGCCTTTTAAACCTTCCCTAGACCTCCACGAACATTTCAAGACTAAGATAAGATAAATCCGTTCAGCCGTTCTCGAGTTTTAGTGAGACTAACGAACAGCAATTCATTTTTATATATATATAGATGAAAGCAAACAGTAAGGTAATAAATTATGTGTCACAAAAAACATGGTCCATCTCCCCCGGTTTTACCGTATTACTTATTATGTTGATAGATAAAATGATTGGCACGTAATAGCAATCGTAGGTCACTCTAAGGTAATTTTTTTTTTCAATCTCATTTATTCAAATAAAAGTACTTACCAGATAAAAGTCGTTGCCGCTATAGGAAAACAACAAAACATAAAAACAACGATGATTGATTCCTCCCTCCTGGTTTATAAGAGTGGACGCAAAGTAAAATTAAATTTCCGCCTCTCAGCGACTCTTTTGTTCTTTACAATTTCATTATAGAATACTTTACAAATAGCATTGAGTTCACCGCGAAAATCTTATTATCTCTAAATATCTTGGATTCAGGCGGTCCTTTATTAACGAAGACAAAATGGACAGATGACGATTGAGGGAACTCAAATAATCATAATTAAACACGATTGAACAATAGGAAATTTAACGGTGTAGAAGGAGGGTTTTCTTTATCGCTTTCTTACTCAAAATATGGGCTATTTAATTAGTGTTTAGGAGATAACAACGAACAATTATTAACAAGTATTGAATTCTACCTAACTATGTAGGTAAGTTTCCAACAGTTTCATTAACCGACTTCAAAAAAAGAGGAGGTTCTCAATTCGTCGCGTATATATTTTTAATGTAAATCAATTCGTCGCATATATATTTTTTAAATAGGTTTACCGATTATTTTTGCGATAATTTCATGGAAAGTTTAATTCAGCCCAAAGTATGATTGGATGATTAATTGATCGACCTATGACGATCCAGTTGGCACAATGGTCACAATACCGGACTGCCCAACACGGGGTTGCGGGTTCGATTCCCGTCTCAGACATGTATTTATGCTTAGATATTTGTCTGTGGTCTAGTTGTTTCTATGTATTAATTTACAAACGAAAAGTATATAAGTAGTAAATCCGTTGTCTAGCACCCATAACACAAGTCTAGTTACTTAGCTTGGGACTAGATGGCGATGTGTGGATTATCCTGCAATATTTATTTATTTAATAGCCCAGTCAAAAAAGTGTCTTTGGTTGTCACCACTTCAATTGGCATGCGGCTTCGTTCAGGCGGCGTCAGTTGAGTGTATGGTGTAATTCTCAGTTAGAAAGAAAGAAAGAAAAACATTTATTTGGTACAGGCACACAACAACTTTAAAATTAAACACACACAAAGAAATTGGTAACATTATACAACAAAGAAAGAAACATACACTAAACCTAAGAATATTTAAGAAGCCATGTGCTGCTCCAAATGGGTCGACCTCAGCTGTAAGCCACAATCAAGCGTAACTTGGCTGCAGCGCTGGTCTTGCGGGCAAACCCGCTGCCGTCGTGCGTCGTCGTACGCTCCCACATACACACAATAAAACGATAAATAAATAAAATAGCAAAATAATTATATACGGTAAAAAGGAAAGAAAATAGAATAAATATTTTATTTGTATAATATATAAACTGAGTAATAAATAGTGTAGAGAAGATGAGGAACTGCCCGTAATAAGAAAGAGAAAAAAATATATAAATAAGTTATCCAAAGAACCTACTCGTTACCTGCTACCCGATGCTGCTACCACTTATAGCTTATTGGTTATTGGTAAATCACACTTGTGTCTAAATAGGTATCAAACCGATAATTCAGTCAAAGCTCTGTGCAGTCACTGAGCAGACAAGTTAATTAATAAGCCAACCGTTCGATGACGTCACAATCCATGCCATTAGTTAGATATCCAATCAATTGGATGTTGGCTTTGAATAAACAAGATTGTGGTTTGTCTTTTAGGATTATTATATTTGTTGTCCAAAATATAATTAATAATAACAGTGACTTTAATCTATGCTATTCATGGTGCTGTACTGTCTGGCACATATTTTAGATGGAGCTTACTTCCCAGAACATATACCAAACTTCAGCTTTCTGTGAGTAAATATTCTTCAGCTAAATCGACTGTGTCCAGAGAACGTTTTCCTTTGCCGTAATAGTAAAGGTATATATATAAGGTAAACGTAACACTGAATAAGGAATATGAGGGTAATTAGCGCATATTTGTCGTAAAAAAATTAACTGGAAGAAGGAAAGAAAGATACTACTTCTGCTACTACCACATGCGGCTACGTTAACACCGCTAACATTTTGACGTTTTTGATTCTATTGACATGTAAACAACTTTAAAGTCAGTCAAAAGAGTAAGTTTTTTTTTTTCTATTAATTATGGCTTTCCACGGCTTGTGCATTTAGCCAGTGTCAAGTTATATTTTGCATCAAATTATGTCCCGATTTTTCATAAATCGGGCCTAAAGTGTTTCAAAAAAGTCAAAGTCGTCATAGTCCGTCAAGTCAGGGGCAAGTTTAGTAAAACGGTGGCAAGTTTACCATAACCTTAATAGGAGATTTGGAGGCAACGAGAAAACTTCATGTTTGACACTGATTTTTACTTTCACTACACTTGTGCACTTTCACAGAACTTAATTGAATAACATTCCACCAGAATTATACAATTCAACTCGGGTTACAACTAAGTTTCATGAAAATAAAACTGCAGCACGACATGTTGTTAACTCGTTCCCGCCAAAAACCAAAGAGTAGGTAAGTTACTTACTAAAACTAAGATTTAACGTCATAAATACGTCATAATTTGTAACAGATATAAGGAAGTGGATATAACTAAGCTTATCTGAACTCTTTGTTAAAACTGTTAGAAGGTACGCAATGTCTTCACCTTTTGACAAGGTAGGATAGGATTAGCCACATCTATCAGAAATGTGTCGACTTACGTAAGACGTTTTACGAACTCACTGCGGCTGCGATCTCTGATACAGTATGAGTCTACCCGATTTTTTTCATCGTAACTACATTTATTACTTTCTACCCGATGTATTTTAACGTGTACATAAGTGTACTAGATTGGTGAAAAATAAATAAATATTGCGGGACATTCCACACAACGCCATCTAGCCCCAATCTAAATACCTAGACATGTTTTATGGGTGCTATTTAGACAACGGAAATACTACTTATAAACTTTGCTTTTGTAAATATATAGGTACTTTTCATACACAGACAAATATCTTAATAAATACTCTGGCGGAAATCGAACCCGCAACCCTGTGTTTGGCAGTCCGGAATGGTGACCATTATGCCAACTGCATGGGTCGTCAAATAAGTCAAAGAAGTATAAAATATGAACTTTTGTTTTTACTAAATGTATTGTAGAATCGACAGTAACCACTTCACAAGATTAAGATGGAAAACAAAGTTCCAAGGTACAAAATATATCCACTGCATAGCTCATTTCTCTAGTCGCTCGTAACGGCAACTCATATTTTCCTGGCTTCAGAATCCCGTGGAACAAATAATATATTGTATTGCTAGGTGGTATTTCACTTTGGCGACAGGTGTACGCCAATCCTCTTTCTCTCTCTCGAAGCTTTTCGGCCCCTAGAAATCCCTTTTAAGTAACATGACTTTTAACTTTGTGACCCATCTTTGCTTTAAAATGTTCAGTCTTATCCAATTCAGTAGACTTATTACGGTCTCAGAATTTTCCATTTAAAGCAACTGGGGTTATAATAATAATATCTGTTGAATATTTTACGAGAAATCGTTGATGGACTCGATTCAGTTTAGTGTTTGGGAGTTGATATTGTAGACGTTATGCGAGTACTTATAAGCCGCATATTTAGGACGAAAAAAAAAAGGAAAAGCATATAATGATAATTATTTAATAAAGTAATTATGTTTATATGTTACTTGTACACGTTGCACACATCGTAACTTGGTTTTAAGACGTTTCTATGTGATCTATGTATAAACGTATTATGCATCCAAAGGAATAAAAAGAAAATTCTTTGACTTTGTAAAAAAAAATACCTAATATAAGTTTTAATGATCACTATTTGTCAATTATATCTTACAAAGACCAAATAACATTGTTCAGTGCACAGTGAAGGAAAACGTCACAATAAAACCAGCGGCTTAGTTGGCTCCAGACTACAGACGTATTGACGAGTTCTTTCCTCTCGACACTGCCTACTAAGCTGAGAGGGTGGTATAGGATTATACAGATAACTGACTAGCAAGGAATAAAGTTGCTGGCGCTGTAGAGATCATCTAAATTATATGTAAAAGACTAATCAAATAAAACTAACAGCGCTCCGCAGTTTCACTCGCGTAACTTCCGATGCCATGGGCATTTCGAAATATAAAATAGCCTATTGCCTTCCTCAATAAATTTACTATCCATCACAAAAATATTTTTTCAATTCGAACCAGAAGTTCCAGAGGTTAGCGCATTCAAATAAACAAACTCTTCAGCTTTATAATATTACTAGTAATGCTCCGCGGTTTCACCCGCGTACCTCCCGATTTCGTGGAAATATCGAAACATAAAATAGCCTATAGCCTTCCTCGACAAATATACTATCCAACACAAAAAGAATATTTCAGTTCGAGTAGTTCTTGAGATAAGAGTGTTCAAACAAACAAGGAATAATTTTTCCCGTTTTTTTCCACGTTGTCCACTGAATTTCGCTCCTATTAGTGGCAGGGTGATGTAATATAGCTTAAAGCCTTCCTCGATAAATGGATTATCCAACACAAAATATTTTTTCAATTCGAACCAGTAGTTCCTCAGATTAGCGCGTTCAAACAAACAAACAAACTCTTCAGCTTTATAATATTAGTATAGATAGATTACAAAACTGGAAATCTATCTTCCTTTATTTAAAAGTCGTTAGGATAGATTGAATATATTTGATATCGTAAAGTTTGGAGGCCCAGCAAACATAGTTAGTTACAGTGCCAGCGGCTCCTCTATTTAAATATTTAGTTTTCACGTCAATCAAGTCGGTTACCTACGTTTTATTATTACGCTTGTTTTGTACTAACAAATATTGATCGTATATGTAAAAGTCTCAATGTTTATTTTTGAAGAGTGTTTTAAAATAGTTTCGTCGAAATTACACTGTTTGTTGATATTAGTTTTAGTTGGTAGGTATTTAATAATAGACATTCCACACAGAGCCATCTAGCCCTAAGCTAAGTAACTAGACTTGTGTTATGGGTGCTAGACAACGGATATACTACTTATATACTTTTCTTTTGTAAATATATACTTATAATACATAGAAACAACTAGACCACAGACAAATATCTAAGCATAAATACCTGTCTGCGGCGGGAATTGAACCCGCAACCCTGTGTTTGGCAGTCCGGCATGGTGACCATTGTGCCATTGGGTCCTCATGTCCATAGTAACTATAAGTTAATAAAATAATAATCACCATCATCATCTTCACAGATGGAAAACGCTCTCGAGGCCGATCCCCAACCAGATGGATGGATCACATTAGGGACTCATCAGCCGTCAAGTATCACAACACTGTAAGAGATGCGATGAACGCAGAAGCCGTTGGAGACAGATTATCCGATCCAAATGCAGACCACCCAATGATGACCACGATCCTCAGTCATGAGGGGCCGACTATAGAGAGGTCATCTTCCTGCCTTTATCCCAATTTATTTGTAGGCGCAGAATTTCTTCTTCCATTCACTCCTATTAGTCGTCATCTCATCGTTCACATTCATCTCTCTAATGTCTTGTCTCACGCAGTCTACCCATCTTTTCTTTCTTTCGTCGTCCTCTTCGTCTCCATCCCTCTTCATTCATACTCATCATTCTTCTAGTTACATGCGTCTCTTCTCTTCTCATCACATGTCCATACAAACACAAACGTTAATAAAATAATAATCAATAGGCGAAAAAGAAAACCAGTTTTTTCAAATTAACACATCAAAAGCACAATAGCTTAAAATCGCGCCACGAATCGGCGACTCTGCCTGCGGTACTATACTTGGAGATATGCCCGCGAGGCCGATTCATATCAACCCGTGGTATCAACTCATAAATAAACAATCTTGGCTGGTAGAGAGTGTGGCCCTCAAGGCATTTCATTTTATTCTGTGGACATATTTTCGGCGGCCATTTTCCATTGCCGATCAACCCTTTTGACAATTTATCGGGACATCACATTTTCATACAGGCCGGTGGCACGAACTGCGACCGCCTCATACATATTCAAATAACTGGGGTTGTACAAAGCAGAAACACGCTGCGCCCCGACGTGTTAGAATTACAAAAAGCATATAAAATACTTTGATAAACAATCTATATCGTGATAACAACCTCTTCTATTGCTATGTATATAAACGTCGTACCTACTTGTTTGTGTTGATAGACTACATTCAAAAATATTTATCATAGTAACATTCTAAAGAAAAGTACTACCTATGTGCAGTTTTCTGTTGACGAATCACAAACAATTCAACACAACTATGAATTTTCCTTTTTCATTTTTCACTATGAAAGTACACAGAACATGCTTATCTACTGAACGATTTGTATATTAATTTATTATGTCCGATTGTGAGTATTTTTCCATTTTTAACTTGTGATACAAAAAATAGCATTCAAATCACAAATTTAAATGTTTTCAATGGCAACAAAAATGTTTGTTTACTTAATATTTTTTTTTTAATGAAAATAAACCTAGCAATAATACGATGGCTTTAGGCTGGTCATTCGATTTGATAAACGAATAAATGCAAACGAAATTCAGGAAATAAACATATTCATTTTATTTACCTACCGCATACCTACCGTTGTTTCGGACTAACTTTGATAAAAATTTACTTAATTTATTTATAACTAGCTGTTGCCCGCGACTTCGTTCGCATATGATTTTGTTTTATTTAGAATACGAATACATTTTCCCGAGTAGATATAATACTATTTATCGTTCGGTGTAAGTTATAATAACAAAATAGTTACATGTATTTAAACTATATTTTTTTATTGGCGAATGTACAGGTACATCCATAACTAACTCCAATTCCAATTCGCACAAAACTTTCAACATCCTTTATTTTTACTATATCATTCAACATTCGTTGGTTTTTTATAAATTTAAAGCAAATTGAATTATTACCTACCTTTGTCTCTCGATTCACATTTTTTATCTATACTTATATTATAAAGCTGAAGAGTTTGTTTGTTTGTTTGTTTGAACGCGCTAATCTCAGGAACTACTGGTTCGAATTGATAATTTTTTTTGTGTTGGATAGTCCATTTATCGAGAAAGGCTATAGGCTACTTTTTATCCTGATATTCCCACGGGATCGGGAGTTACGCGGGTGAAACTGCGGAGCGCTGCTAGTTTATAAATAAAGAGGTTATAGTATTTATAAACACTAACGTTGTATCATTTTCAATCATTTATATTTTTTTTATCACGGAATTGAAGATTAGAATAAGATAAGATAGTTAGAAAAAGCCAAATTAGATAGATAGATAGAGATAAAAGCTTTATTTGTTCAACACACAAAACATAAAAAATAATAAACTTAGGTAAACTGAAAGGTAAAAGTAAAAGTTGCACAAATGCACTAAAAGGGATTTCGTCCAGGCAACATTTGGATGGACAATGACTGTTTTAGTTTCTTTGGTAGATTGTGTGTAAGAATACAAAAGGAAGGAAATGCGGGATCAGGTACGAAATACCATGCAAAGATTTTAATGGTGCGATTACGAGAGTATTTTTCAGTTTCATTAACTTTTTTATTTTAAAAGTTGTTCGTGGTTGTTCACGTGCGAGTGAAGGTAATCTCATTTTCATCTTGTGTGAGAGAGTGTGATTGTGTAATGGCCCATTAATCTACCACACAGGATTCTACTGGGATTATAATATGGTTACCTCGGTATTTTGGTATAATTTACAGCAGACCTTTATTACAAAGGACCTAAGTGATACCATCACTTACATATGAGAAGGACCATAGTGTCATCGTTTGCTAAGAACAGATAGCACAGTTACAGAACTGTGCTATCTGTTCTTAGCAAACGATGAATAGAATACCGCAAAAGCTCAAGGCATCGAAGGAATAGTCCTTCAATGCTTTGAGCTTTTGCGGTAAATTTAGCTATTTGTTATTTTCCAGTTATGATTTGCCAAAACACACATTGCAGTTTTGTTCTTTGCGTCTTCACATTTCACGTTATCAACTTTTTCAAATCATTACTTATCTTCACACGGTAGGTACTAGAATTCAAATTATACTTGTATGGAAGCTCCAATGTAACGTATTGCAAAGGATTCGTATAATTTACAGAGGTAAAAGTTGAACACAGATAGATAGCGATAAGCATCGACATATTTTTCGGCGTGAGTCTACGATTTACTGCGAGATTTAGATAGGATCACAGATGGTATCCCATGACTATTCATTGAAATTGACACTGGCGCAAAGTCCTATGTCACGACGGGATAAAACCGATTTTCATACAATCCAAGTACAAATGGATTTCTATCAACGATTGATGTTTACCTTCCGCTATTCGTTATTTCTTAGGTAGGTAGGTACCTAACTAATATTGGTCATTCGCTTTTCAAATGTAAAAAATATTCCATTAAATATGGCCTTTCGCAACGTTACGCGTTAGTGAGCCAGTGACGTCACACGTGTTTGTCGTCATTGTCGAGAATAATTTAGATTAGTATTTAAAAAACAAATCTCCTAATAATTTCGAAGTGATATCAGTAAAAATTAAATATTTTTTTTAAAGAAAACTTTCGTTTCGTGGTACAAAACAGCTAATACCTGTAGGTATTGGAAAAAAATGTAACGATAAAACACATAAGTCGCACTCAGTTACCACATAGGTAACTGGATATAGGACAACGAAAGCTTTTATGTCATAAATGCACTGGTCGTAAAAATGTAGTATTGTGCCGAGTTTTTAAATGTTTTACTTTTTATTTTATACCATTTATTATTATTTTACGTCTTTTATCTACCTTGCTATCGTCAGTCATTCATTATAGGTGTAAGGGCTACACCTATAATGAATTCAGCAAAAAATTAAAAACAATACCTATTGCAAATAAACAAACAAAAAATACCCGTTCCTTGCAATTGGGTAATAACTTAAAAAAAATATCGTCAGAAAAAAAGTCATTGTTTTTATATTCATCTGAGATTAGTTATAGGTATTATAAGTACCAAGGCCTGCTCTAATTTTTCATACGGTAATTTGCGCAGTCGCTGGCTCGGTAACGTTGCCAATTCCCTGGTTGAGCGAATACCGATTGGTAAGGAGTGTTGTGGTAAAGCAAAGCCTGTGTGATTGATGAACCGGCTAGCGAAGTAAACTGCCGATATGTCTTCAAGAAATGCGCAGATAAAACAAAGAAAAAGAATATTTTTCGAGAATAGGTTCTGAATTTTGCGAAGTAAGAATTTATGAGAAGTGTATGAATCAATAAAAATTAAAATCCATCATTATGTGTTATTAGCTGCGCCCCATGGTTTCACCCGCGTAAGTCTCGATCCCGTAGGAATATCTAGGTAAATCACTATACAAGATTATTGGCAATTATACTAGCAAGCCGGTGAGGGCTACTTCTGTGCACCTTAACAAACAACTTTTGTTATACGACTTTAGGATATACGAAAAGAAAATTTTGGTTATGTACATTCGAAAACAGCCGATTTGTTTTAAAAAAAAAGGTCATTCAGACTAAGAACAGTAGATAAAACTTTAAAAATAAGTAAGAATTTTAAGTTATTGACCTCTCCGTGTATGAAACAGCAGATTTTCAGGTAAAACTAACCTCAAAATTTTCAAAAGAATGTTCGAATACCAAAAGTCGTAAAACAAAAGTTGTATATGTGCACAGAAGTAGCAATCAACGGCTTGCTAGTATAATTACCAATGACCTAATGTCATTAGTAATTACACTAGCTTGATGAATTAATCAAGTGGTTTAAAGCTTATTTGTAAAATGATCCTATCCCACGAAAACACTGACCCTGTAAAGCCCGAACTGAGACTAGCCCCGAATTCCGATATCAAAATCACGTACCATTGGAAATAAACGTCCAATAAAGGCTATAAATTGAAGTACAGCCAGGCACAAAATAAAATTAAAACTGTTCGCTGTATGCACTGAATCATGGGGTCTCTATAGTCTATTCCCTGGGGATTTGGCAACCAAATACACGAATGTGCACTTAGGGACACTCAACTAGTCTGACCGAGGGCTGCTCTTACGCCCGATACAAACGCAAAAATCTTTTAATACGTTGACCAGAACATTTTCTAAAGCCTATATAAAGTTTCTCAATATACTATCTAGTTATAATAAAATCTAATCTACTTACTTATATAAACATAGGTGCTTACTTATATATAACTAGTTATATTAGGTACTAAAAAAAAGTAGCACCAATCAAGGAGATAATATTAATTTTTGTATTGGCTCCAATTGCGTAGAAATATTAATATTTTTCTTCTTCTTCTCGTACAGTGGTGTGCCTCACCTATTGTTAGAGTTTTCAGATCGCCTTAAGGCATCTAACGTGACCTAACGACTGCTACTAGAGGTAGCAGAAATATTGATATTTCAAAGGGATAAAAATTAGTAAAACTAATCACTTAGTACTGATTTTTTTGTTCTTTCTTCTTTTATTAAAGGTATCTATGGATAAGGTTTTTAAAACAAGACTGTGCAGAACAGACACAGCGTAATTTTGGCGGAATATTAAAAAAAATACATTTTTGCCTAACTTTACCTACCAAATTAGAAATCGAGATGTAATATTTCGTCGGGGTCCTTGTGTAGAAACATGATTTTCACCATCCTAATATACTTATACTTTTAAACTGCCCTAAAATTAATTTAGCCATACCTTTTTGTAAAATCGAAATAAGGTTTAGGTATGAGATAGTTTTTATAAGCTATAGGCTGCTTAACTATTAATTTATCATTAGTAATTTGATTTTCTTCCGTAGGTAAGTACCTACTTTAAACTTATTGAAAAGGAAGAAAAGGCAACAAGTAAGGCAGGTTCATGACAGTAAATAAATAGACGTGTGGCACTCGGGGACTGCCGCGGTAAAGCTATTGTATCGTGCAAACTTCGTGCGGAGTGGGGAGTGTTAGGTTTTATTTTCGTTACGGAATTTCTTGATTCGGTCGCCACGCTCAAAGCCCGCGATACAAGCTATGCAATAGCCTAATAAATAATAGCCTCTCGTTTTACCTAGAATTAAAAACTAGTAACCCATTAAAATTTGATTTGGACTTCTGAAGTTACTGGATAGCTCTTTTTTGGGAATTTCCGAATTTTGTGTACATTCAGGTAAGCTACTATTTATTCCGATATTCCTACAACATCGATACCGCGGATAAAATAATAATCACTCAATAAAATTAATTCCTTATTGGTATTGGGCATTTTCGGGTAATAAATAAATTTTGCAGGAAATTCCACACTACGCCATCTAGTCCCAAGTTAAGTAAATAGACTTGTATTTTAGGTGCTAGACAACGGATATACCTACCTACTAATTTATACTTAGAATACATAAAAACAACCATACCACAGAACAATATCTAAGCATAAATATTTGTCTGAGGCGGGAATCGAACCCGCAACAGTGTGTTTGGCAGTCCGGCATGACCATTGTGCCAACTGGGTCGTCAAACAAGGCTTAATTCTTGCATTTACAAGGGTGTTTCCATAAGGAACTGCAACTAGGGATAATTGCTAAACGAACAATAAAAGACGAGTGCGCTCCACTATTTATCCCAAACCGTAACAGTATCTATGAACACTCATAATACCATACTTTCACGACAGTAACAAATTACTTTGCCTTCATTACACCCTCCCGGACCGGCCGGTAATTGTAAATTAAGTATTCCAAACACGTTACATTCCTATTACAAGATACAAATACAAAGTGACAATATAAAAACAAAACGTTTTACTAACAACGTTGCCCGAAATCGAAACTAATGAAATTCGTTGTTAAATAACATTTAAATAGAACCAGTCTTTTTATCTATATGATACTAGTTGCTTTTCGCGGATTTAAGGTCGCTGCATATACTCGTATTCGTAACGGGATAAAACCTCGAAGGAGATGGGGACGTGACGTGCATCGTTCATAAAGTGTTCGTGGACTTTAAACATACGTAACGTGATCTTTCCCGTGACGGACGGGACGTGACAATTTCTTGACAGCGTTTCTTATCAAAATATCACGTTCCGTCGGGCACGGGAAAAATACCGTCGCGAATGCAGCGACCTTAAAGTCGCGTAAGTTCCAAGCCTATGTGAATATCGGAATAAAATTTAGCCAGCCGATGGCAGGGGTGAATTTGTTGACTTCCGCCATTCCGCTTGGATATAGTACAGGGTTATAGTCCAATTTAAAAACGTGTAGGGGGTAATTCTCCGCATCAAAACGGAAAACTTTTGTACGACTTTTGTTCATTACTTAATTTTTTACTCATCTAAATATATAAAAAAAAATATCCTGTTGTTTAAAAATTTAACATCTGTAGTAAATACACAATGTAGTAAATGCAAATTTCTGCAAGTAGCTCTTAGAGTCTATGAGCTAGGTCGCGGACAGACATAATCGATTAGAGTTCTTTGTTGACTATGAAACCTAAATAATTCACCTTTCAAACAAAAAAAACTAAATCAAAATCGGTTCATCCGTTCGGGACCTACGATGCCACAGACAGACACACACACAGACACGTCAAACTTATAACACCCCGTCGATTTTGCGTCAGGAGTTAAAGAAAAGACGAAATAAAGGACGGATAGAAGGCTAAAGCACTTTCAGGTATATAAAAAGAAGATAAAATATTGAAGCTTTTTATTTACAAAATTACCAACATAATAATATCACTTTGGGAATTTGCAGGTTTACTTGCATAACGTATGAATATACATACATACCTATTCATTTACTACTTAAATTTTTAACATTTTACCATGAAACTGATTACAATTCCTTAAATATTACAAAATTCCTACATACGTAGGTAATTAGGTAAAGATTGTTACTGACAGAATAAAAAAAAAATAAAGACTGTTCTTATTTTATTAATTCTGAATTATAAATGATACAAGTATGAGCTTAGCTCTAAATCAATTGTAAATATAGACAAATATCAATAAATATAAATGCGCTCAATTCAATTTCGTGCATTATTGTATAAAATTTAATGATTGAAATTTAAATTGAATTTCAATTGTTACAAAATTGCTATGAAGTTGTGTATTTTCATTAAATTTTAGAAATACATTATATTTGTAACTAAATGAATAGGACATTGCATATTTCAATTTGACATCATTATTTCAAAATATCTCATTATTTATTTGCGAATCTTAAGTTTAGGTTTATTATAAAAGAAAATAAATAATTGGACAAAAAATATACATTATCATAATAATAAAATTACGTTGTTTAATTAAATTATACGTAGGTACGTAAAAGCGTTAATAATAAATTATTTTGTACAATAACTTAACATCAAACAAACTAGCTATTTAAATATAATAATATTTTTTTGCAATAGTACGCTTATTAGGTTGATAAAATGTTTTTCACATAAAATAATACCTAATTATAGCGTAGGTACATCGCACAATGTCACAGGGTCATTGGTAATTATACTAGCAAGTCGTTGAGAGCTACTTCTGTGCATCTAAACAAACAACTTTTGTACAACGACTTTTGGATTTTGTTTTTTAGGGACTATAAATTTAATTCTTATATAAATCAGAAGCTATTATATAATACAAATCCAAATAATAAAGTAAACAATAATTATTAACTAAAAGTAATACATAACAAAGATATAAAAAAATGAAAAAAAGAAAAAAATAATAATAATAATTAAATAAATAACTAATCAAATAAACCGACTGAGATAAACTTTTAGAATTCGATTTTTTTTTTTGAAAATTTTGAGGTTAGGTTAAAAAATCAGCTGTTCCTTACACGGAGAGGTCATTAACCTTAAAATTTTACTTAATTTGAAAGTTTTATCTACAGATCGTAGTCTGAATGACCTTTGTTTTTAAAAATTGACCTCAAAATTTACATATTATTTTCGAATTTCCAAAACTCGTAAAACAAAAGTTGTTTGTTTAGGTGCACAGAAGTAGCCCTCAACGGCTTGCTAGTATAATTACTAATAACCCTGTATATTCTGTGAAAATGTTTGAAATTGTAAACGAGGAAAATAAGGTTGTGACTTGGTTTGGTATCTATTTATGTAATTAATTATAATAATAATCTACTTATTGTTGGCTGTAAAATGTCGTTACTGGTAATTATTAACTTCACTGTGCATCATAATAACATAGTAATAATATGTCATTACAGTAAAAACTTTTCCGTCACAAGAAAATAATAATTAGCCGACTTTGAAAAGTATAACTTAAATAATCTAAAATCATAGTCTATTTAATAGTTTCTTAATTACATTGAAGATTATATTCACAATTTCCATTTTCGATGAATATTTTCAGGGCCTGGGGTTTTAATCATTATTTAATTACGAAAAGTTTCTTCAACTTGTTATATACATATATAATCATTATGGCCCCTTTATATATACATAAATTTACATGCGTTTGAAACAAATATTTCATTTGGCATATTTACTATTACTACAAAGCGTAATATACATTTATTGTCACAGATGTGAGAAGAAAGTAACGAAAAAATTTGAAATTAAGGTAAATATTTATTTTACATCGTTATACAACTTCATATAAATCTACGTATTATTTACATCTTAACAATTTTCATAACAGTAATGCGTGATATTATATTTATTTACATGTACACAAAATAGATATGTAGGTACGACTTCTGTCATGTGAGAATTAAACCATACAAGGTATAAAATTATAAGTAGGTTTTTTAACCCTGAAAGTGGGTGTTAACCTTTGACTTTGACCCGTTTAACCTCGTTGTCTGCTTATCTATGTAGCTGAACATGGTACGGGTAAATCTTCGAAACGAATAAATCGAATTGAATGTAGTTTGTTTTATTTGAAAACTGCATGTTTTGTAACCTTATGTTTAATGAAAAGGTTGCGTTTGACCACTGTCACACCCGCTTGATGGTAGGTGAAGATGTGGTCACTGACGACTTGTAAACTCTCGAAGTTGCACACGTCAGGAAAGAAATATGCATGCAATTAATTCCAATCCCTTTGCTGTACGAATAAGGAATAAGGAAGCAAAATGTTTATAGTATATACGCTGAGATTTCTACTATGAATCGCATATCAGTTTGCCTAGTTGTCGGTTCAGCCGTTAAATTACGAGACATGTTCTGGTTAATTGGAGGTTTTAATAGGTATTTACTACCATAAAATTTAATGTAAATCACATATTGATCTATATCTAAAGACAGTGATAACGTTTAACGTGTTGCACATCAATGTTATCGATATATTTATCTAATATATCGCACCTCCGCTCAAATAGTGTCATAACTCAAAAAGAAAACTGTCTAGAAAAATGTGTCTAAAGTAATAGTCTAACTGTTTTTCCGGTTTCTAGTCTTAATTTTGAAAACTAATAGAATTAGCGATATGAATATTTCAGTTGATTTGAATGATTTTTTAAGCTTTATGAAGTAGTGTATTAGGTTTCCTGAAAATATGAAATAAATAATATTGTTTTTGATTATGACACTATTTGAGCGGAGATGCGATATAGTGAATGAGATATCTAGTCTCAAGTTCAATTCTATTGCAGCAAGTCAATTGTTTATAAAATAATTAAAATTTACATTTATTTTCAAAGGAACATGATTATATAGTATCCTAAACTTTAATGGAAGACAAACAATAATAGAAAATTGATAAATCAAAGCCTAATATATTATTTTAAATTGTAGTATAGGTGCATATTATCACAAAAATTAAAGCATATAAATAAAATATTTATTTTATAAGTAATTTAGTTCATAAGTAACATAAACACAATGCAATATCACATTTTTTAATTTCAACCTTAAAAGTTAAGAAATTTAAATCAAAAAGTTTCAGTTATCTACTGAAATAACAGCAGTTAATTAAGTTCAAGTACAAAATTTTCAAACTATTTACAATAAATTTCTAACTACTCCTATTAATTTAATGTCATTTTGGAATCTTTAGAATATTAAATTTTAGTTATAAAAATGTAATATAGATGATAGCTATTTTTCTTTTTAGAGATATTTCATGAAATAAGTTCAAAGCCCCTTGTTGTTAAAAAGTCCTTGATTGTTTTAATATACAGTCTATTCCGAAACTAGAAAGAAATTATTTAATTTACTTTACAATATTTAATTATAGGTGTTTAGACGTATGACGTCGTTTCGTTCAATGGTATTGACAGTTGACATATTGGTAGTTCGATTAGGAAAGGGTTCGACGCGTTACAATTCCTATAGGAAACAGATAAATAAGCACTCAATTTAAGATTATCGTAATTTTGGAATAGACCACAGATAGGCAGGTACTTTTTCTTTTATGATAGCTAACTGTAAAATATTTTGCAAATAACATATTCGTTGCTGATTTTTCGTTCTAATCTAATTACAACAGAAAATTTCAGTCGTTATGATAACTTAAGGCATTTGTCCATTGCAGCCAAGATCCAAAACAGCGCGAAAATTCAAATAGTTTTTTGGAAAGTTTTCTGCAACGGTCAACTGCAATTATTTACAGCGTTTCTCAGAATTTTGGCAATTGACTAGGTTCTTATTTTCTATGTGACATTAATGACCGGACTCTATTCAAGTTCGTGATAGTTATCTCGTCGTTCGGTTGTAGTAGTAAAGATTTTCTGTATGAGGATGCTGCGGCCGCATACTTTCCATTGAGGTGTAAAATAGCACCGAGATTGGAATGATATTCCGCGTCCTGCAACCAAAGTTACGCTATACAAACTATACATCCTTTCAGAGTAAACCACAACTTTAATTACTAAATGGAAAACCAGAGTAATCTAGAAAGTTGTGTGTATATGTAGTTACTTTATCGCTAACACTGCAAACGCCAAACTCCGAACCGTTTTAATTAATTAAATAATAGTTATAAAATGAATATAGCCAATCAGCATCAATACACCTTTAATGATAAATTCCATTTTATTTAATTTATCGAACTCCTCGGAATATGTTACATTATAATTATGATAGTTAAAAAACGAAATGTGTTCCTATCATTCAACTTTTTTAGAAATTTAGAAACTATATATTTGGTTTTACCAGCAAAAGACCCATTCCCGTAGTATTGGAATAAAAGTAATTTTAGCTCAGGGATTTTCAGCGCAATTAGTTTTTGTATGAAAGACCTCTTCAGATGGAAATATAGCAAAAAATACATATTCACAAACATTTACACTTCAGTGGGATTTAATAGGATTTAGGATAGTGTAAATCGTATGTAGATCATTTTTTCATAGATGTTTACCTAAATCTGTATTCTGATCCTAAAAACTGCACTATTAAACCTGCTCCAAAATATGCAAAACGTTTTCACGGTTTGCTGAACAATTTAACCCTTCGCACTGACTGTAACTTTTTCAGTTTGAGCGTGCTGTAAAAATAATGGAATAATCGAGATAAAACATTGGTAAAATGGTTGAAAGTGAGTTGGATTTATTGGGTAGCCAGACTAGCCGGTAGGTACTATAGATGCATTTAAGAATTTGATATCTCCAGAGGAAAAACGAGACCCCTATTGGATAACCATTTTTGATTCGTAACTATAGCGTTTGGAAAATTATTCCTTAACTTCTGAGGAAAAACGAGACGCTCATTGACTCATTTTAATTTGTAGATATGGCGTGTGGCAATGACGCCGAACGAGGCATTTTAATTACTCACCTCGGGTTTAAGTTGTACGGCACGAGCGTACCACTTTTCAGCAGAACGGCAACGTCGCGCATCTCTGAGCGCGCGCGCAGCGGCCGCTGCACGGGCAGCGTCAGTAGGAGCCAACGTTGCTGACGTCACCAACTGCTCAGCTGACTCTCGTAATCGACGTTGTGAACGGAGGAACATGCCTGGTGAAGGAACACCAAGAATGAAGTCTCCCAAATTGTTCTGTTCGAAAAAATCTGTTTCAATCATTTTAATCAGGAAAAAATTATATTCAGCGCGTCAATGTCGATGACATTTGGTAATTTAAGGTATTTAATTTTAAGTTTTTTGGTTTTAGAGACTGATGAATAATAATTAAAACGATTTCTTACCAAATTGATCTCTTACTGATGGATCTGTTGGTGCTAATTTTAACGCCTTCTTGAACCAACTCTCCGCTTCTACACTTCTACTTGTCTGCAACAGAGCATGGAATAATCACGATTTATTAAAATAGGTTGCTTATGTAAATAATTCTCATATCTCTGTGATGTAGACCATAAAATATTAGGTGCTTGACAAGCTGTGCTCTACATCGGACGATGTCGTTCAGAGGTTGTAATTTGCCCGAATATATTTTAACCATGTATGTCTGATAATTTTCGTTATGTCTCAGGACAAATACTCATAAAAAATACTTTATTTTTCTATGGACGTACGGTAGTCAGAATTGCAGTCCAATGTAGAGCTCCAAAACTGCTATTATTAGAATATTTTTAACTCAAGCGAATTCTAAGCTATTGCTCGAGGTCAAGTTTCAAGTCTATCAACTCATTTATTTATTAGATAAATTATTATTAGTATAATAAATTCCATTAATAGTAATTTTAGAACTCTACGGTGGGTCTGCAATTCTGACTCCGACCGTACCTATAGTAGGTTTAAGATTTTATCTTATTTGTTAGCGATAATCATAATATTAATAATAATAAATTGCTTACGTTTCTAGCCAATATTTGTGCTAAACTGATGTGTGTGCCGACGTGATATGGAGCCATAGTCAATGCGGACATTATGCTGTTCTCGGCTAATGGCCATTGCTGAAGCTGAACGTAGATCTCGCTCGTCATTGATAGAACATTCTGTAAATAAATCATTATCTTACTACGACTACTTACACCATATAATAGAACTGCCTAAATACGTAAATTTACGATACAAGTGTGGTAAATTGACCATTGCATATAGGCGGTTTATGACGCGCAAACGGAACGTAAATGTCTTAAAAAGCCGAGATGCAATGATCATTAATACACATGCGTATCGTACGACGGTTTTGATCACAATTGCGAGTAAAATAAAATACTTGTTAAAATAATTAAAAGTTAACAAAATATTTGTGTTTAAGGCGGCAAATATTTTTTTAATAGTCTATTTCCCGTTTATATAATGTCATTTGCTTCAAGTCTTTTTAGAATTCGAATTGTTTTTCCTGACTTAACTTTTTGTTGGTAGATACCTTTTTTATAAGTACATCAAAACATGCCAGTTCATGCCAGTTAAATTAAGAATGTTTACATAACTTTGGATTATGAGCCTAAAAGCGGTTTAATAGGATCCATCTATATAAGCAACTGTGATATATTAATCTTAAACAACAACCGTAATAACTTAATAGGAACTTGTAATTAATAATATTGTAAATATAGGTAATATTGTAATAGACAGTTCTTTTCAATTTTTTCTGTCAACAAATGCCTTCGAAGTGCCTTCGTTTGATCTTGATTAAAACCTAAACAATACCATCATCAAATTAAGGTCAATTAATTTGATACCGCTCATAGATACAGTCTCGAAAATATCTTCTCAAAACAAAGGAGGCAACAGAATCTTATTAAAAAGCTGCAAAATACGGAACGTAGCGACCGAGATGTGAAATCTATCAGCACGTTCGAGCAGATAACGAGACCGAAAACTTGTGGCTCTTATTCGGCTACGTGCCCGTGTTTTATGTTTATTGAGGTCCACATAACACGACGTCCATCCCTATCGGCGCATTCGAGCCGGGTACAATTTGCGGTGACTTTTTCTGAAAAACGTCGCGTTGGGAAAATATAGCTGTGAGTACTGTAACATTTTGTACAGCTAAATAAATGTTGACTCTTTTTCCTTTTTATTTTAAAGTTGCGCTAAATTTAGGGATAAAATTCGAGTACTACTTAGCTAAAAGCTTTTGAAATAGACTTTACTTTAATCAATCTGATATTGTACGCCGTGATGTATAAAGTTCTAATCGCTACATTTTCTCATTAAAAATAATTAAATATTCGTTTCTGATGTATAAAATAGTAGGTACTGATTGGGATTTTACCTAGGTACATGTTACTATGCGAATCAACAAAAGACCACAAAAAGACACTTCAAACAAAAATGAGGCCGCCCCTTGATCGCAGTTGTAAAAATTTAGTAGATCTCATACTAGTGTCAACTCCAGTGTAGCACTTCCTGACAAAAAGGGGTTTCCTATACATAAGAGTTACTACAAATACGAAAAAAGATATTTAGAACAGGCTGACTAGGACGGTCAATCGTGAACCAGTTTTTCACGTTCGATTTTGTCAAAATAATTAGGTACAGTACTTTATAAACTTACGTGACGCGTCCATCCAACAATCGGTGCATTGGAATCGGGTAGTATTTGCAAGGCTTCTTTATACGCAGACAGCGCTTTATGCCAATGCCCTCTTTGCGAATGCAGTGCTGCCAACTGTACTAGAGCAGAAACCCTAGCTGCATCGTGTTCTCGCCTATTTCTAACTCTCACACCGTCAGCCCTCGAACCTGCTCTCAATGCACTTGCTGCTTCCGCTAATCGCCCATCCGCCATTAGCGAAGTTCCAAGATTTACATAGGCAACTGAAAAAATTACGAAAATTAGCTTAAACTTCTTTTGACGTGATAACGTCTAATAAATTGATGAACTAAACTGATACTTTTCACACAAAAGTGGCATGTTCCGGTACCATGACTAGTTAGGTTATGTGCCATGACGCGTCATGGTAAACGTCACGCGTCTCGTATTTCTTTAATAATAATATCGCTCATATGGGCTTCTATTATGGTGACGAGTAACGAATAGAAGACTTATATAAAGGAAAAAAAATATATTTTTAATCGTTTTCTTATGACGTTATCACATAATTAAATAAAAGCTTATAAAAATATCATCCATTAACCGACTTTACAGACAATATTTTTTTTTAAGGTGAAAAAATAAAATTCTACATCTTAACAATTTTGAAACACGAAGAGGCGTGCTAGCTGCTTATATCCGAAAAATGAGTGTAAATTATTCGACAGCTGAGTCATTGCTAAAGTAGGTACGTACCTACCTACTCTCTAAAAACAAACTTCCTTAGGTCTTTTGCTTTATTTATACACGCCAGTCGGTAATATTAAGAATTATTTCGTGATGAGAAAGCATTATCCGAAAAGTCTTGAATTTTTGGTAGGAAACTTTTAATCTACAATAAACATTTCGAGTACCCTTCCTGGTTTTGTTGCATTTTAAATGCCTTTTGACGAGTGAGTGAAATACCTACCTATTTCTATATTCATGTATTGTTGAGTTACCTAATCGATACAGCAAATATGAATTTGATTTAAGGATTAGATCTGTACTAATCACACTTGACTCACTTAAGGTGAAAGGATACCGGTGCTCCTTCCATACAAACGTATTCGACTGTTTCCTCCCTGGATAATGACACTAGAGCAAATATTTTTGTTTCATAGAACCTATAACTGTCATGACTATGCCCCTATGTCTTGGTTTTTTTTCATTTTCTAATTATCATAGAAATTAAGATTAAAAAAAAATAAAAAAAAACACAAGGGCATGGTCATGACAGTTATAAGTTTTATGCAATAAAAATATTTGCTCTAGTGTCATTATCCGGAGAGGAAACTTGTCGACTACGTTTGTATAGAGAGAGCGCTCGGTACGCTTTCCTCTTAATTAGCTTAAATACTCAATATTATTTGAGTATTTACTTTCATAATGCAGTACTATGCGTATTTAATTTGTCTATTTATTATTAAAAACATTTTAAATGTTAAAATATTATGAAGTTACGAGAATCTAGTAGGTATCTGCAAAAGTTAAAATAATATAAAGGGAAAAATAACACAGTTTAGTGAATAGGGCTCCTTGTTAATAATTGTAACTTTAATAATATTAGCAGCTATATAATTCAATCATTTTATTCGATCTAAATTAAATTTAAGTTATGTTAAAATCTGTTCTGATAGGTTACCTGACTTTGAATAAATTACACCGAAGTACGCCGTGGTCGTCTGATCAGACAACACTAATAAACTTGACAACGAGTAAAGATATTTTCAGACACTCTCTCAAAAAAAATCTAATACCATTTCGCCCTGAAATAAGATCTACCACTAAAAATTTGTAACTTTTATTTTTCTTTGATCTCTTTTTAAGCCCCAACGCAAAAACCACGGGGTGTTATAAGTTTGACGTGTCTGTGTGTGTGTCTGTCTGTGGCATCGTAACTCCCGAACGGTTGAACCGATTTTGATTTAGTTTTTTTAAGATGTGTTCCATAAGTTTAGAAAAGCCCTAGATTGTAAATTACATTCGGGCTTCATGTTCTAACTATTCCTAGTTTAACAAATTTCACGAAGACTGCAGTGATATCACAAGTTTACACCATTGAGCTAAATTTTAAAAGATGATGATGAAATAGGTACGTACTAAGATGCTTTATAATTTTTAATAATTAATTTAACAGAACTCACGAGCCATTGAAGGTCTAAAGTAAATTGCTCTCTCGAAACTTTTGATAGCTTCACCGTACCGCCTTTGGTTTTGCAGCAAAATCCCTCTGAAACAAAGAAATATTATGTAAAGTAATTTTGAGGCTTTTGAGTTAAGAAGTTCTGCTAATATAGCTAATATGGTATTTTATACGCAACCCGGTTTAACACAAGCCTCTCTTAAGTACTTAATATTAATTTAGACAACAAAGCTTACTTATTTTATGTAATAAGACAAAAGTTCTTGAGAATTTTAATTAATATTTTGTTTAGATATCATGAGAGAGTCTTAAAACTAGTCTAATTGTGTATGTATGCGTGGTGAAGAAACAAGAAAGAGAAACAGTCTGATCCTGTGGGCAAAGGGATCCTTTTGTAGAAGAACCCTTAAAACGCTGAGTAGGTTTGTATGTACGTAAAATCGTAACAGACTCTGTGTCAAATTTATAAACTCATTCGAAACTGTGACGACCACAACCTAAAGTTTGTAAGCTGAATGTCAAACAAAATACTGCCGAAACTTTTGACGTAGGTTTTACAAATAAAGTTCTGAACGGAATGTGTAAATTATACCTACTGGAAATAAATTGCAATATTTATATTTACGCATATACAAAAAAGGAGATCGCCTTCACTTTACGCTCATTTTGCTTCAAAATAAAATAATACAGATACAAGCACTATAAAGAATCGATATAAAACGGTAAGAAGTTAAGAACGCAGCTCCAAAGCGGCTGTTATAAGAATGTATTCAACACAAACGAGGTTCTAGGCACCTGCTTTAGTTGAAGTTTGAAGTTTTTTAACTCATGCCTTTATCAAACAAAAATTATTAGAATGAAAACATTCCAATAATGGTCATTTTAGAACTCTACGGTGAGTCTGCAAATATGCTGCCGACCGTAGCTAACTTCTTGCTCCTTGTGACCTATTCGCATAACTGAAGACACTCCGAAAATTCCATTATTCTGTTTCATGTTGATACTTTAAATTTTGCAAAACCTTTTTATATTTTCAAGTGAAAATCACACGTCAAATGAATAACAAACCGATGTTAGAAACTGATATCGTCAGATTAATAATGTATCGTAGTTTCAAATTGGGTTCTAATTAACACAGAACGTTCGCATTCTGAATTCACAACTTGACAATAGACTTTTCATGTGCCTACGTTTTATACTGCTCTATCAACTGCTGCATTTTGATTGGCTTTCTGTAGTTTCAGTTTATTATCGTACAATTTGCGATTCGATACGTGCAATGCCATTTTGCGATACGATCGGTCTGTTCGTAGTTGTTTCTGTTTTAGGTAGGTTATTTTCACTTATGTTCACGGATTGAATAGGTTCTTTGTACTATTATTAAGTAATATATAAAAAGAAAAAGACTTATCAAGAAAGCTCTGAAACTACAAGCGCTTTGCATTGGTTTTAGATCATAGGGGAGCACTAAGATTTGAAAAGTTTTGAAAATTTGACCTCTAACCCCCTGATTCCAAAACGAGGTTTAAGGATAGTCCGAGATGTGGATTTAAACTTTAGATTTAGATACAGATTTACTCGTAAACTATAAATAAATAAATAAATAAATAATAACTCGGACTATCCTTAAACCTGGTTTTGGAATAAGGGGGGTGAAAGACTAAAAAGGGGTTTTAGTAGGTACCTATACTTATCTATATTAAATACCTGTAATATATTTAATTTAATATAAAGTTTGTCTCTGTTGTATACGTAGTGATATTTATTTACCAAATAGGTGAAAGTATTTCAATTAATTGAAATCACTTTTTTATCTCGTTTTTATAAGCATACAGAAACACCTGTGTATGTAAAAATCAAAACCAAAATTCAATTAACGCAACCAAATACAAATATAATAGTCCCTATTACAGGCAACCGTAACAATCGTAATCACAAATTGAACAAACAACAAAATCCAACCAAACAATACGGGCAACGCAGCGTTTTATCACACAAATTGAACGGCATTAGTGCCGAGTATACGTACAATACAAAATGTCAACGTTAATGAAACATCCCCACGAGCATGGCACGATATTATAAAACCAGTACAGATAGATGCGGCATTGCAATATTGTCAGCATGAATAATGCAGGCACCACAACGAGGCTACAGTACGTGGGCCCGGCCAACACTAATGAGAACCATCCAACCCGGCCCGACTATTATACCCTTCTCTTCGCAAGCAATAATTTGTTACTAATTCCATCCTAATTATTGTTGCGATCCCGCTTTCTGAGTGATATTGCATTGTTTTTTTGCTCTTTTGAATAATATTCCTTCGTGCTCAGCGTTAATTATTATGTAGTGATAATTTGTTTGAGTAAATATTTCATTTCCTCTTCTGGAATACCATTTTCTACGCTAAAATTTAATAAGATATAGACAGGTTTTATGAGCGACTGGGGACAGAATGTTTTCTTGAGCTTATTTTATTTATGAGAAATTAAATAGCGTAGTTATAACGATGAATGGAATAAACTTAGATACCTATGTGTTATGTTTGTTAAATAAAATAAATATTTGAATTTAATTTATATTCAGAGATTTTAAATAATGATACATAATAGAATTCGTGCACAGTCAAACATTTATAAATTAAATTAAAAAATTAAACAATTGTCACGCGATTTACACCTGTTTGTAAAATTTTATTTGAAAGATTCGAAGACAGACGTCGGGACAGGTGAAGCTAAATAAAAGCTCGTAAAAGATACTTTTTAGAATGCATTAATTTTAACTTCAATAAATAAAATTAGGTTAACTAAATAGTGACTTAAGACTTATTTTTAGTTAATATTCAATTTAATTTTAATCAAATCAAACTTATCCAAGTCCTAAAAGCATCATCAGTTAGGTACCTATTTAGTCTTGAGTAAATAAATAAATATTGCAGGATATTCCACACATCGCCCCAAGCCCCAAGCTAAGTAACAAGACTTATGTTATGGATGCTAGACAACGGATATACAACTTATATACTTTTCTTTTGTAAATATATACTTATACTAGCTGCGCCCGCGATTTCACCCGCGTAAGTCCCGAACACAGCGCCATCTATTGGGTGTATTTGTAACCTAGATGTCAAACAATATTGAAGAATTTTATCGATGAATCAACGTACACTGCCATCTATGAGAACTTCATAAAACTAAACAGTAAATAAACACTTGCTTAAGAAACCATTAATTGATACATTTTATTCGTTTACATTCACGACATAAGCGAATAATTGAGATGATAATTATCCTATCCAGTAAGTTAGACCAAAATACGGGTAGGTACATGTGAAATTTGATTGAAATCCTTTTAGTAGTTTTGGAGTTCATTGGCAACATACATCGTGACACAAGATTTTTATACATACAGATTATAAACCAGATCACAGACAAATATCGAACCCGCAATCCTGTATTTGGCAGTCCAGCACGGTGACTGGGTCGTCAATCCCATAGAGTTAATTTTATTTCAGACAAATATGACCATTCAATTCTATAACTACACATAATTGCTTTCACTGTGGTCATGTCACAGTATCGATACGGTCACAGTCAGACGCTGTGATCATTATCAAAATTAAATTCAAATACATTAACATATTTTCAAATAGTTTAACATTGGTAAATAATCGCAAATTTCAGTTAAAAGCAAACCTTTGTAACATTCATAGAAATTAACGACTCTAGTTATTCGAATCAAGCGGAATAAATACCGTAAGCGCGGAAAATTTTATCTTTTTTTAGTTCTTCGTAAAACTAACCAAGTTTCTAACTAACTAAGCAATAGAAATAAGTTATTTTATTGGTACATAATTCATCAGCAATAAACCAACTAAAACTAAACGGTCAGTCAACCTCAATAATTATTGCTAAGTATTATATTCTGGGCAATAATTGACGGTTACTGCACATTCTCATTTAAATTAGGGACAGTTTCGCGCAGTCTAATTAAGGTTATAATGGTTCTAAAATTATGACAAGCAGACTGTCAATTAACGTTACATTTTTATTTTTTACTATGTCATTTTTAATTTTACGGGCTTCTGGTATATAATTTCCATAGAGCTTAAATCTAAATTAGTTAGTATTAGGTTGAGGTTTATTTTTGAAACATAGAAAGTCCATTACTGCTATTTGTTCATAAAACTATAAACTGTATGTGACCGAATAAAAATGAAAGCCAACTAACGTTTTAAAAGTAGTTGGTTAGAAATCTAATACGACTATAAAATTACAATTAGATATTATTATTGCGACTCAAAATATGAAAGTTAACATTGTATGTATAGAATTTGACACTGAATTTAAAGTTTTCCGAATCATCATACTTATTGTTGTTTGATGTTTTGGAACTTTTACAGTTAATTCTTTAAGACTATAATGATTTTTGTGGGACCCAAGATTATTCTGAACAGTTAAATAAAAATAAATATTGCAGGACATTCCACACATCGCCATCTAGCCTCAAGCTAAGTAACTAGACTTGTGTTATGGGTTACTAGACAACGGACATACTACTTTTATACTTTGTTTTGTAAATATATACTTATTTGAGTCGCAATAATAATACTTATTATACATAGAAACAACCAAACCACAGACTAATATCTAAGCATAAATACTTGTCTGAGGCGGGAATCGAACCCGCAACCCTGTGTTTGGCAGTCCGGCATGGTAACCATTGTGCCAACTGGGTCGTTAGTTATCTCTGTCTATTTCTCTACAATTAATGAATGTAACATAGTCGGTCATTCAATAATTCTTATAAGTTTTCAATCTTGGCTACAATCCAGTGTGGATAATCTTATATGATTGAGTGTGAGAACGAACGTTTAATCATTCAATTCGACACGACTATTACAATTTCTGAACTCATTAGATTAATGGCGGAAATTAATTATGATATCGCGTATATGTAAACCAATTATTAATTTTAAAATATAGATATTTCTGTATTGGTAGAATTTACATTTAAATAACGCTGTTTTTTTTAATAACGCTGATACAAAATCTTATTTTTAATTTTCAATTGAATGTAGAAATCTTATTTTAATTTTCAATTGAATGTAGAAATCTTACTTTAATTTTCAATTGAATGTAGAAATCTTATTTACTTTTCAATTGAATATAGAAATCTTATATTAATTTTCAATTAATGCAATAGAATTTCAATGGAATGTAGGTAAAACTTCTGATAAATGTAGGTTAGGTATAATGTAAGTAGGTATTACTTTGTGTGAAGTAATTATTCATTTTCAACCCCTACTTCAGGTAGTCAGCGTAAATTCTTAATTAAAGCACGCATCAAGACACAAACGCTTAGTCAGTAGTACAATAATGGAATCCAGATAAAATTATAATAATATGTTCAGCACAGAATTCCGCAAATGTCAACGTTGCATAAATTGTAATGACAAAACGTTTGTTTAATTTGGCACGTTTGAGCGCGAAGCAAACGTATCTTGGATAAATTGTAAATAATTTATGCAGTAGATTGCTCACGGAAGGGGTCGGATGCCTTCACCCGACGCTAGAGGGTGCTCTAGTCACGCAATACTAACATTCCACGATTTAACCAAGGTGACAAATTTCGAATTGAATTAATGTTTGCCGGCGTGGCGCGTACAAATTATAACTTTCACATTATAACACTATAAACTATCTTTATTGGATCATTACTATGCTGCATTAATGTTGCGCTACGTAGAAGGTAACTAACAAAGGGAAAGTTCGTAAACGCTTTTACCATAATATTATCCTGCTATATTTATTTATTTATTTAAACGCTCTTACCATAATATTATCCTGCTATATTTATTTATTTTATTTAGGTACAGTAGCTACAGATCGCGATCAATGGAAGAAATATAGAGTTAGAGAACATTTTACAGTGGGACATTGAATAGGCTCCTAAAAATACGATTTATTTAACAAGTATAAGACGACCCAGTTGGCACAATGGTCACCGTGCCGGACTGCCAATCACAGGGTTGTGGGTTCGATTCCCGCCTCAGAAAACTATTTATGCTTAGATATTTGTCTGTGGTCTGGTTGTTTCTATGTATTATAAGTATATATTTACGAAAGAAAAGTATATAAGTAATATATCCGTTGTTTAGCACCTATAACACAAGTCTAGTTACTTAGCTTGGGGCTAGATGGCGATGTGTGGAATGTCGTGCAATATTTATTTATATAACCTACCTAAATAATTCATCAACTTGGATTTCATTTTAAAGTGATCCGTAACCTTTTTACTAAAACAATGTTTTTATAATACTAAGAATTTGCTTGCCTGCCTATTTAGATAGGTACGAAGATTTCCTTTTTTAATTTGCTTCAAAAGATAAATAAATCTACGAACAGAAATACTATCTCTAAATGTAAATATACAGATTAACCTAATCCCTTTACCATCAGTAAATCACTTACCCGGAACAAAGAGTTTTCAAAACTCCACACTTTTCAGCCTGAATTTCAGGAATTCGTGCGGCACTTTTTATTTTTGTTATAAATGTTATCCACAGCCAGAGAGACCGCTTTAAACTTTATTAAATGTCAGTGATAATACTGAAAAAGGTTCGGATTAACTGAAATTTTGATATTGATTTATCCAATTGATATTGTTTATTCATGCATTTATTTGTTTTAATTAAAACATTTTCGAATATTTCGCAGTTTAGAGGAAAAGAGGAAACTACATCGAACCTAAATAAGTTGGGATAAGGGAAGGAAAAAAAAGAAGCAGTATTTTATTTCATTAATGTGATAAGGTACATCATGATCTTTTGCGTGAAAAAACCCATTTACCTATTTAATTTTTCGTGAAAATGACCCAGTAAGAGCACCCAAAACTTATCTACTTAATATTTTAAAAACTATAATTACATCAGTAGGTACTCATCAGTAATTGAAATGCTTTTAAATGGAAGCAACCATTGTAGTTTAATTTAAAAAAACACGATTCGTTAATACTAAATTGCATCTGTGAGTGTTTATTCCGAGTCCAGAGGAAATCGTTTTCTAAAACAAATATGCAAATACATACGAGTAGAAAGCGTGCGTTTCGCTACGACGAAGCGACAACAACGTCTCGATGAGAATGTTAAATATGTGTGTAGATATACAAGTGTGTGTGTAAGCAGAAGCTTAATCTACGCTTGTGTACTAATACTATTAGATCCTCACACGAGTGATTCCGAAATTCAAGAGTTTAGAGTTAGGTATTTACTTTCAAGTGGTCCTTGTCTTCTATACATATAAAATGCTTTGTCCTGAATGACAGTCTGACTGACTAAGTGACGAATCAACGCACAGCCTAAACTGCTGATCGTAGAAACCTGAAATTTGAAGGGTGTGTTCTTTGTGTGACGTAGACATCCGATAAGAAAAGATTTTCGGAAATTCTACCCCTAAGGGGGTGAAAAGGGTAGCAAAGTTTGTATGGGACAACGTGATTACTTGGTCTATTTTCGACTTCGTCGGCGTAGAAGTCGCGAGCAAAAGCTATTTTAAATAGATTGATAGATGAAACTTTGATAGTAAACAAAAACTACTAAAAGCTTAAATTAATAGGAAATAAGATAGATAGATAGATAAATGAGTATAAATATGTAAAGTTCACTGCATACGTTACGGGATAAAACCTCGGACGGGACGGGGACGTGACGTGCATTGTTCATAAAGTGTTCATGGACTTTAAACATACGTAACGTGATCTTTCCCGTGCCGAACGGGACGTGACAATTTCTTGTGACACAATTTCTACGTGACAGTTTCATATAAAAATATCAAATTCCGACCGGCACGGGAAAAAATTAATTAATAAATTAATAAATAAATTGGTAAATCGCATAGTACCTAAATACTTACTCATTTATTTAGGTTTATTAAAGACTTGTGTAAAAGTAAGTATACGATCCAACCTAGAGTAGGAATAAAAAGGCACATAAATATCTTGAAGATCTTTTAGATCTTAAGAGTTTTTATTGCCGAACAAAGAAATTCATAAATTATAAATTACTTACATCTCAAGAAGAATTTTTTTTAAATTTTCGTTTCTAAAATATTTAATTATTTTTTTATCAAAGTAAAGCAACACACTTTGAGTTAATTTTTAGTTCTAAAAAAAACGTGTGGCACTCGGGGAATGCCGCGGTAAAACTATTGCGTCGTGCGAGCTTCGTACAGTCGTACCATATACATACACGTTAAGCGAAAGCTTGGCCGAGCTACATGGTAGGAGGAGTGGGGGGTGTTAGGTTTTATTTTCGTTACGGAATTTCTTGATTCGGTCGCCGCTTTCAAAGCCCGCGATAAAAGCTATGCAATGAAATATATAAATATTGCATGACATTCCACACATCGCCATCTAGCCCCAAGCTAAGTAACTAGACTTCTGTGTTGTAGTAATAGCTTAAAAACTGTAGATACCTACTAGCTCACTAAAGTAATAGAGAACTTTTACCGGTTCCTTTGGAACCTGCATTTTCCACATCAATAAACACAATAATAAACCTTAACACGACTCGTACTCGTAACTCATAGCCAGGATTTAATATTAGCATCAGTACCCATTTCCGTACATAGCCAAAGAACCGGAATATCTACAACACGAGAGTGATATTCTAGATGGTATCGGGCACGCGCGTAATATGATACGACCTTAATATGACCTTAATAGAATAAAGAGATGTGAGATGTTCCAACGCTTTCAGTAGACGATATCACGTATACATATAGAGCTACTTAGGAGAACGTGGCGATATTCTATGGGAATTTGTAAATGTTTATTACCTTAATCACGAAATCTGTACTATATCTATACATGAAAATTTTGTTTGTTTGTCTGAACGCGTTAATCTTAGAAACTACTGGTTCGAATTGAAAAAATATTTTTGTATTAGATAGTCCATTTAACGAGGAAGGCTATAGGCTATATAACATCACGCTGCGACTAATAGGAGCGAAGAATCAGTGGCAAAATGTGGAAAAAACGGGGGATAATATTCATCTTTGAGGGCTTCCGTTGTTTGTTTGAATCCTCTAATCTCAGGAACTAGGTACTGGTTCGAATTAAAACAATATTTTTATGCTGGTTATTATTTTGATATTACCACGGGATCGGGATTTACGCGGGTGAAACCGCGGGGCGCAGCTAGTTATTTGATATAGAGAGCATGTTCTATGACCTAGATTCTCGAAATAAATCCATTTTTGTCAGGACAATATTATTTCCTTTGATCGACTTTCAAATTGAATTTCCATAATCCCAAATAAACTATTCCGTTCAACCAAAAAAAAGAATAAAAATATTATACCAAACAAAAAATAAGAAATTCATATCATACATAGACAGATCAAGAGATTCGCGAATCTTGTTTACGTATGATTTGGCAAGTAGATTGTTTGTGAAAAATATTAATACAAAAAATCGGCCAAGTACGAGTCGGACTCGCGAATGAAGGGTTCCATTCCAAGTTGTATAGAAGCCCCACGAATTTTTTCTTTAGCTGTTAGCTGTACCTGAAATTCACAATCTGTGAAAATTACAATTCTCTTGCTATATCCTGGTTCATGAGATACAGCCTGGTGTCAGACAGACCGATGAACGGACAGTGAAGTCTTAGTAACACGGTCCCGTTTTTACCCTTTAAGTACGGAACCCTAAAAACATAAGAGTTCTGTCAGTATTTTCAGGAAACTTCATGCCAACATATTACCTTGGTTTTATTCAAACACGTGTAGAAGCTGACGTGCCAAAATGGAAGAGTAAACAATACCCTATTACCTTCATAGGGGGCCGAGATTGAAACGAGCCTCCTCATAAATACCAACGAAGGTTTTCAGCACAAATAAGGATTATATAGCTCCCCCGGTTTAATCGGATGCCTAAGAAGCTCGAGGAATTCGTTTGAATAAGATGTTCTTATACCTAAAATAGAAATTTCTTATTAAATTTCTAAGTAGGATGATAATACGAAATATAGAAATATTTATGTTGTGATTATCTCTATCTCATATGAACATAAATGAAACAATATTATGTTTAATTATTTACTTATTTTAACTCCTAAATACAAAACAAATAAACAAACAAGGCCATGGCAAAGTGCTGTTCGATTTCTAGTTGGCAGGTAATTGTATTAAGACTTCCTGACATTCATTTGTTACTACAAGGAGTATAGAGAGCCCTACACAATCAACTGTAGAATTCCAACAGGATTAATGGGAATGACCGTTTCTATATCCGATGAATGGATCAGATTACTGAACCAAGTCAAATTAGCGAGATGTAACAATACAAATTGATTATTTATTGGATATTTTAATTATGTTATAGGACTATGGCAACGATAACGGCTAATTATTCTCATAACACGCAGGATTTATGACAAGTAACGTAACATCATACTTAGATAGATTGTAATATATACCTACACTATTTGTGCTAAAATATCTGAATCATTTGTTTGGTATTTTCAAAAGCTTTCTAACAAAAGACTACAGAATATATTATGTACAGTCAGCAAAGGACTGAGGGTAGCAGGTGGACATTTTAAAGTTTTATTTTTTTCAAAGAACTGTTCAGTAGTTGTTAATTATTCTGCTTGATATCACTAAAGCTTTCAAACTGTTATTTATTGCACACAGAATAACCAAAAATTATTGAACCTTCATTATAAAAGTTAAAACTTTTAAATATGCACCTGCTACCCTCAGTCTTTTGCTGACTGTATATATATATTCTGTACTCTAGGTCTCTTGTTAGAAAGCTTTGGAAAATCTACATTTCAAACTAATCACATGGATTAAGTAACACTAATCGACTTAATCAACTTAAACACGGTCCACATTATTACGTTTCGCGGTTATCATTTCTCTTTATAATATTTTACAATATTTTCCTTTCCGATTTTCCTAAATGGGGATCGGACCTTTTGCCTTTTCAGTCCCTTGGGAAAGACACGACGAATATTATTTCTCCCTTTACTTAGGACAAACATGGACCTTTTGAATGTATTATTATAAACTTTTGTTGTACCAAGATTACGATAATACTGGCTTCGCATCAAATCTTCCTTCTCTTTGTTCTTTATGCTACGAAGAGATACGTTAAATATAAGTACTTATGTATTGTTACAATATTTACGAGAATATCATTATATTTTTTTGTAATCATTATACCGAATAATAGACGTAGTAGGTACGTTTAGTAGGTACGAGTAGGTGTACAGGGTGATATTTTTAAATGGGCCTTCAGGTAGCCCTGAAGACCCACTTAAAAACAGAACAACATAACAACAACCAACACAACAGAACAATTACAAAAGACTTCAAAAATTAGCTATTTCCTTTGATTTGCTATACTTTATTTGTTCCCAAGAATTGGTATCTATCAGCAACACTATCGATTAGTATAAAAATATAAGATGCTTATTTTTTGAAAAATCAATAGATTCAATTCTTGGCTAGAATAATGACTATTTCAGAAATCGAATGATGCTGTTTTAGTTTTTGCTAAATCAGGCAACTCCTTTCACCATTTTTCACTATCTCTTAGGATATAGCCCTGAAGGTCTACGTAAAAATTCACCCTGTATGGGTGCCTATACAGGGTGAATTTTTACGTAGACCTTCAGGGCTATATAACAACAACCAACACGACAGAACAATTACAAAAGACTTCAAAAATAAGCTATTTCCTTTGATTTGCTTTACTTTATTTGTTCCCAAGAATTGAATTTGATTTGCCAAATCAGGCAACTCCTTTTAGCATTTTTCACTATCTCTTAGGATATAGCCCTGAAGGTCTACATAAAAATTCACCCTGTATAGGCACCCACCCAATTAAGTTTATTCGTACCTCATTAAATATTTATGTCAAATGATA
Organism: Idaea straminata; assembly: GCA_951213275.1. Taxonomy (NCBI): domain Eukaryota; kingdom Metazoa; phylum Arthropoda; class Insecta; order Lepidoptera; family Geometridae; genus Idaea; species Idaea straminata. The sequence continues at coordinate 7,525,281 of OX577850.1, forward strand.
AGAGTTTTGTTATAGGTAAATACCTACAATTTTTTTAAACATAAATAATAATTGTAATTTTAAAGGTCGTTTGTAGTTTTACGTTCGGTGTTTAAAAGTGAATAAATGGTTTAAAGTGTATAACTTACAAGTTATAGTGAACGTCGGCCATATTGGGGCGGTATTTGAGCGCCCTCTCAAAGGCGATTTCCGCTTCCGCCGTCCGCCCTTGTGTTGTTAACACACTGCCAAGGTTTCCATACGCTGTTAACAAAAACAAATCATTATTTCTCCTGATCTCTCTTTAAATATTTTATTTTTGAATAATGGTGTAAATATTACATTTACATTAAAATCCATTGATATATTTGTTGTTTTACCGAGTTAATTAGAAAAAAACCTACAATACCTAAAAGTAGGCTTACTTTTAGGTATAATAGGTATATACTTAGGTATTACAAAGGACATATACACTAATAGCTAATAAACACTATCCCCCTTATTCCAAAACGAGGTTTAAGGATAGTCCGAGATGTGGATTTAAACCTTAGATTTAGACACTGATTTACAATTTAACTGATCTATAGTTATGTATAGTTATGTATACATAATCTATAGGGATACCTAGTGTTTAGACTATAGTTCACGAGTAAATCAGTGTCTAAATCTAAGGTTTAAATCCACATCTCGGACTATCCTTAAACCTCGTTTTGGAATAAGGGGGCATACCCCCTTATTATTAGCTTAGGTAGTAGTTACGACCATTTCTCGCATCAAACCCAAAAGCATTCCGTAAAAGTAGTATTTAAAAAAGCATAAAAACACTCTCGTATAATATTATACGCGTATTCAATTTGTCATTTCAAAGCCAAGCTTAATTTTATTTCTAAAGCTTTCCTGAATCGAATTGGATTGTCCCCGACACACGTTATTGCATTCGAATTGGCAACAAACAAAGAAAACACATCTACATACGCGAATTTAGAATAAAACAACGACACTTTATTTTATTTATACAGGAATATGGTAGAAAAAATAAACAAGACTAGGAAAAACAGGTTGTCAGCCTTACTTCTACTTATTTGGTGAAAATTTGTGGGTATTTTCGGTTCCATTCTACAGGCTCTCACACTGCTGCGGAAATGAAAACTATTCTAATATGCGCTATAGATCGCACCCCTAAATTTCGCTTAAAGGGGCCCGCCCATATAATGCTTTTGATTGCACAAAAAATTGCGTTTATTCAAAAAATATGTTATATTTTTTCGTTAATCAACGTATCAATCGATTAACACGAAAAGTATTTTACAATATTTTAAAATAATGAAGATGAAAACGACAGGAAATGAAATAGCCTACATACCTCGATAAACAAGTTGCAAACGCTAGTGTTGTTACCATTTTCTTTTACTGTCCATAATCCACAATCGATTCCTGATAATTGACCATAAATAAAACAATCTATTTGTTTAGCTGTGTTTTTCACGAAGAATCTGTCACTGATTTCAGAAGTACGAAACCATTACGATTAAGTATGTGTACGTAGGTATACCTACGCTACGGCGCCATTTCGCTGCTTACTGTCCGTTCGACCTAGACTAAGTAGAGATAGAGTAATGCCTTATTAAATACCTATGACCAAACGACTTCCGATGGACAAAGAGGAACATTCAAGAGTTTCACTCGAGCTCTCGCTATCGCCATAATAATATCTAATTGTGTAATTGCTCCCCGTTTTTGTTTTTGTTCTTTGACGTGATAACGTCTAATAAATTGATGGAACACCATTCACAAAAAAGTGTCATGTCAACAATGACGTCACACAGCGCGCAGCAACATAAAACAAACATGAGACGCGTGCCCTCTTGGGTACAGTTAATACATTTTTATCACCTAACTAGCTTTTGCCCGCGTCCTCCGCGTTGTCCCATACAAACTTGGCCTCCGTTTTTTACCCCCTTAGGGGGTAGAATAACGAAAAACCCTGTTTTATCGGATGCCTACGTCATACAAAGAACACAACCTCCAAGTTTCAGGTCTCTACGATCAGCGGTTTAGGCTGTGCGTTGATCTGTCAGTCAGTCAGTCAGGACAAAGCATTTTATATGTATATACATAATAAATAGAAGATAAGATTACTTCCTCTGACATACTAAATATCTGATTTTCAGAAGTAAATAGGTAGGTATATATTTCTTAATAATTATTTCCTTAACAAATATATTGAAATTCGATTCACTGGAACGATTATAAGTAATCGATTATTTAAAACAGATACTTCGAATAATAGTCTATGGTCAATATCCCAATCCCTATGACTGTGCACGAAGTATTTAGATACTCTTTAAGGCACGAATGTCACTCACGTCATGTGCTCACGTCAATCACAAAAAAGCTGTTTCGTTTGGTTTAGTTTCATTTTCTCGCATACTTTTGTTGTTTGTTTGTTTACTAAAAGCTTATAAAATGGACTCCGATACTTCTTCTAATCTCGATGACCACGGCCCGAATATGGATACCGCTCCAGCTTCATACGACAACCTCAGCGCGAACTTGGATACAATATCTGCTAAATCTAACGACCCCAGCATGAATGCCAGCACAACCCAAGAACCACAAAATACACCAGCACCTGCTGTTAATTATAGACGTTTGTGCAACAGCTGTGGTAGATCTCTTGTAAGAGGCAGATTACACACATTGCGGTCTGATACTCCACGTGAGGAACGCATAAGAAATATGATTGCAAGTCAAAAAGTCAAAGCCACGAGAGGTAAGCTATTATAATTATCTATCTTGTTCAATTGTCCATATGTTTCAATCATTTATCAAAACCATATGTTTTATATCATAATTCATACTATAACCCATTGAAAATATTTGTTAATTTAGTTAATCACATCACATTACAATGTTGCTAATAATTACACTTAGATTTGTTTATAGATAAGCATATTTGCAACCTATTTTATTATTTCAAAGTAAAAGTTCCCAGCATTTATTATCATATCAGGCAGGCAGTAGAAACAATAGGTAATATTATTATGTCTTTTCCTAACATTTTCCTTTTTTCAGTTGCCAAGATCAGTGATTTTATGTCATACTTGGTGGCAATGAACTGACAGAGCAGCAACAAGATTGGCTGATGAACGGAGATCTACGTCAACTACATCACCTTCGGTGCAATCAGAAGTCATTCAATCCGGAAACCGAGCAGCATTGTTGGTCGTCGAACAGTGGGATGCTGTGCCCACGTTATGACTGTGATATGGTATCTAAGGTGGATGCGGCACCAACCAGATATTTCACCTCCGGCTCAATTTTTCGATAATGTTTTAATAGTTTTATTATTCATTGATTAACTGTTGGTTTAGGTAATGATGATTTACTATCTATTTCATCGTTTATTTATAGAATCGTTGATTACATTAAACTATTTAAGTTGTAGTTCCATATACTGATGTGAAACTAGTTCTTTGTAAAAATAAAAATTGTTTTTTCTTGTTACTGAAAACTTTTTTATACCTAACTTCATAACCCTCTTATTACTAACATACCCAAGAATCATTAGCATTAAGTTTGAAGTGTGTGCAGTGACAGCATATTTTACAAGGGAGAGTGGGCATGCCCCTTTCAGTATGTATAATGATTTACAAAATCATAGCAGTAAAAGTAGAGAAATATACTCCAACATCACATTAACCCAAATTTTCTAAAACGAGGTTCATTACACATCCGGGAGAGGCAGCGATGTGATTGCTAGGGCGCTATCATGCGACCAACTGATCTCCGGTTTAGTATGGTTTGGCAATACGCTACCGAGACGCCTAAGTTCATATTTTTGCAAAATACTTTAACAGCAGCGTATTTCTTATTGATGTTAATACCTAATATTTTAATTTTAAAAGAAACAACGAAGTAACGTATTTGAGTCGTGCTACAGGAACATCTTTTTCCAAAAAGAAACATACGGCGCCCAATGAAGACTTTATACCCTTTTTAGGTTATTTAAACTCATATTTTATACATGAACAGTTAATTTAGGTCACCAGCACCATTCAAAACATTTTGCTTTATTAACCCATAAAATAAGCAATCAACTAAAATGGTTTCATTATTTATGATGATAGCTTTTTAAAAACAGTGCCTAGTTATTTATTTTTTACTTAGTAGATAATTCATAATATCATGTAATGTTCGGGTACTTTGGTACTTTGATAGGTTCAGTTAGATAGGTTTTAATGGGTTGAAGCTACATCCATCGCTGAATAAATCCTTAATTAGAAGTAGATGGGACATATTAGACATTTAAGACATTAGACATTTTAGTCAGTTCAACAGGATCGAAATTTACGTGGGTGGACAATTCTTTAATACCATTATTATACCAAATTATTCATAATATCATGAAATGTTCGGGTTCTTTAGTATTTTGATAGGTTCAGTTGGATAGGTTGGAGCTACATCGCTGAATCTAGATAAATCCTTAATTAGAAGTAGATGGGACATATTAGACATTTAAAACACTAGACATTTTAGTCAGTTCAACAGGATCGAAATTTACGTGGGTGGACAATTCTTTAATACGATTATTATACCAAACTAGCTTTTGCCCGCGACTTCGTCCACGTAAAAGTCGAAAGTGGACCAAGGAATCACGTTGTCCCATACAAACTTTTCCCCCTTTTCACCCCCTTAGGGTTAGAATTTCGGAAAATTATTTCTTATCGGATGGCTACGTCATACAAAGAACACACCCTCCAAGTTTCAGATCTCTGCAATTGGCGGTTTAGGCTGTGCGTTGATCCGTCAGTCAGTCATTCAGGACAAATAATTTTATATGTATAGACTATTAAGTTGATAAATCAATTGGGAACCTTTTGATTATTGATTGAATAATTGAAAAGACTTGTACTTATTCTTACACTATTAATCATTACTATCATAAGCGTTAACGTAGTTAGTAAATTATCTTAACGTTAAGCTCTACCTATTAGTTTAATATTTTATTCAAACAGCAAGTAGAACTTGTTATAACCATAATTTTCCATGTCCCAACTTATAGACAACGTTTATTATCTAGATTGTTACCGTTAACTGTTCAAATACCTAACAGCTAACAACATTTATATTTATACTAGCCCCACACACCCGGTTGATTACCCGCAGCGATTCCAATCTCTTTAGAATTACTCTTTCTGTTTTAATACTCAATGACAATATAATAATTTAAGTGCCCTGTGCAAAATTTTACGTTTTTAAACCCAGCGGGTTAGGCTATGCGTGTCTGTCAGTCAGTACCTAGATAAAAGAAATTATTAATTTGTTGTAGGTATAGCAAACACGAGCTCGTATATACCTTCGATATATAGGTCGCAATTCCCTAGAGAAACTTGATAAGTTTGCTAGTGTGGCTTATTCAGGACCACAATAAGGGATCAAATCTCACTGACCCTCGTGGTATTACGGTAACAAAAGACATTATCAAATAAGTAATAGAGTCAGGTTCGAATCTTTATATTGCCTCGTTTGGGTCCCGTAAATTGACTTTACAGATCAACGTTACCTTTTTCTAAACCGTATTTATACTAATTTCAGCAACTGTTTAAACAAAAGTTAAACTGAAGATTGTTGTGATTACTCAATACAGGTTGTTATTTTTGGAAATAATAACAACGGAATGTTACCAGAATTTCCGGAATCTATTCAGGCATATACTCTGCTGATTTCATCAGGAACAATTTACTTAGCTACGATTGAACTGGCTCATTAATTACATTCACGTGTATTCGAATTCAGGATACCTTCATAAATAGGTAGATGCTTACATAAAATTGTTACAACGCACCTCCCCTAAAAAGGGCATATCAAAAGGAAAATAAAAATCTTATCCTATTTACGATCGGCACCATTAGCTGCAAGAAAAACATAGAGCGAAAAATATAAGAGACGCGACTTTACTCGTTCCGTCGCTGATTGGTATATTGGCCTGAAAGCTTTTTTATGTACATATACTTTCACGGGTAATACGCAAAACATTGCCTCTGTAGGTAGGTGTTTAAGTAATGTTCACCTGTTTATTGCCCATATTTCCTCGTTATGCGGAACGAATGCAGTGTTTATTGTAACTTTTTAATCAGTGGATATGTTCACATTATTCTGAGTCCTCATTACACAGGACTGCCCGAGCGAGTGGCGACTCTGCAAGTTTTAAAATTATTTTAACTTTGATTTACAACCCGATGGCGTGAGATTAAAATTGGTGTTCCAATTTCAAATAATTTATTTTTGATAGTGCTCGTAAATAATGATAAAATTAGCGACTTTATCTTTAAAACGTAAAAACCCGGCAACAGTTGAAAACGACTCGAACGGTAGTTCATTTCAAAAAAAACCTTACTAAAACAAAAGGGAAGTTTAAAAAATAAAACAAATGGAGGTGGATTTTATTACGGTAATAACCTAGTCGGTGCTTACTCAAATAGGCCCTCCGAGTAATAAAACTTACGCACCACTTACACAGTTAAATTGTAATCCTCCCTCTAATATAAACTTTGTCTTCCGAGATATCGCATATCTTCACATTATGTTATTACTTGAATCAAATCTGATTTATTACAGTACCTACAAGTTTCAACTGTGACTTGCAAAACGAACTACTCTAAAAATAAACGTTCGAAATATAGCTCAAAGAATGATTTTAAGGATTTCTTAACTTAAGGTTTTCTTTGTATTGTACAATGGTTTCTCTTCAGATATATTTTTTTGCATTCTAAGCTAAATAAGTGGGTGCTTTATATGCCTTTATCTAATATACAGGGTGCCCAAGTTTTAGTGGATATATGTGTGCGTACGTGTGCGAAGTGAAAGGAGGGGTTGGCCAAAAAAAAGTATTCCAAACGGTTCGATTCCGAACTCTTCGTCATTCTTTGTAAAATCTAAAACAATTACAGTTTTTCTCTCATTGTGGGTAACACGTCCGCCAATTAAGCGATAGTACCTACCAATAGTTTTATTTTAAATGTATTCCGCAATAATGGCATTTATCGGTATATTAGCTGTCCCGGTCAACGTTATTTTGCCATTAAAGAAACAGGCTGATTTGTGAATCTAAACCATCCAAGGCACCACACAAATGCATACAAAAAAATTCATTCAAATTGGTACAGCAGTTTAGGAGGAGTTCAGTGACATACATATTACACATGTATACTGTAGAATTATTTATATAAAGAAGATTGTCTTTAAAAAACGAGTACTATGAGTAATCGAATTTTTACAAATAATAGCGTAGGGTTCCAACCGTTTAGGATATTAAAAAAACTAGCTTTTGCCCGCGACTTCGTCCGCGTATAAGTCGAAAATGGACCAAGGAATCACGTTGTCCCATACAAACTTTGCCCCCCTTTTTCACCCCCTTAGGGGTAGAATTGCGGAAAATCCTTTCTTATCGGATGCCTACGCCATACAAAGAACATACCCTCCAAGTTTCAGGTCTCTACGATCAGCGGTATAGGCTATGCGTTGATCCGTCAGTCAGTCATTCAGGACAAAGCATTTTATATATATAGAATTGAGGTCCAACCAACCCGCATACGTACACACCCTCGCACTCGCACAGCACTCGCGCTACAAAAACTCGGACACCCTGTATACTCAGATAGATAGATAGATACTTAATCTAGATAAAGACAATTTGGAAATCGCTTTTTGCGTTTGTATTCGTAATGTCAGTGATAGGTGACATCGGTAAAAGAACTCGACTTTATTACAAACCTTTTACACTTGAATAAAAGACAGCAATTACTTACTTATTCAGGTCATGGACAAAATTTGAATACAAACTGAAAACGTGTGATGACAAAGCTATTAAATGGTTGTGTTTCTTTTACGAAGCTACCTGCTTTGAACCTTTCGTCTAATATTAATGTTTAAAAGTATTGATTAAAACTTGTTGTAGGTACTAAAGTTACTTCTTAAATTTGAGTGTTCATAAACTAGCTTTTGTCCGTGACTTCGTCGGAGGATTTCCATTCTACTTCGGTGGAAAAATTACAAGGTAGTGTTTTGCGTTTGTGGAATTGTGCGTAGTTGCTATTTTACGTAATTATTTCTACTAATCCGTAAAACACCACAAAATCTCGAGTTGGTGTTTCGCGTATATTGTGTTTTGCGTCTAAAGGAGTCAGAATTCTATATTTATAAATAGTATAATTAAGTATTTATTTCCGTTATTTTATATCTATACCATTAATTTTATAAAGCTGAAGAGTTTGTTTATTTGTTTGAATATTTTTGTGTTGGATAGTCCATTTATCGAGGAAGGCTATTGGCTATTTCATATTTTGATATTACCACGGCGTCGGGAGTTACGCGGGTGAAACCGCGGAGCGCTGCTAGTTTATAACTAACCAAGAAAATAATAAATAGGTATTTGCCAACAAACTCTTAGACATCTGTTATAGACTATTCAAAAATACACTCAAAAGTTACAGTTAATTAAAGCATTGTAATTATAATCATAGGTAAGTGTGAATTCGATACTTCACACTTCGTTGAGAGCGGCTTTTAAACGAAATTACTTTTTAAAAGGCTGTAATGAGAAACGTCAAAAACACAATTATTTGGTATAATAATTAAAATTGACACGGAAATTGAAAGTTTTGTGAGTTACCTTTCTTGATTTTATAAAAAATAACAGTAAGACAATACTTGATCATAAACATAAATAGAAAAAATATGATAAAATTCTCAGTTTTTTAGATTACTATGAAATTCATAGTGTTTTGTGAACTTGATGTGGATAAGATATAAGCATTTAGATTCACGTGTTTTTTCATTTTCTTCATCAACATCTGACGCCATCACACATATAGGAACTTCCAGAACCTAACCTCCTTGCAAACATGTAATTTTTGTTTGAAGTTTTGCCATTATTCTTTAATAGTACATTACGATATAAGTGTGGTAAATTGATCTTTGCATAGACGCGGTTTATGACGCGTGAGCGGCAGCGAGCGTGTTATAGAAGCCAAGATGCAAATATCAATTCCACACGTATATCGTACGACGTTTTTTATCACAGTTGCGAATAAAAGAAAAGACTTGAAAAGAAAACAAAATAATAATTAACAAAATATTTGTGATAACTCTATGTTTACATTTTTTTAAGGCAATATTTTTTTGTTAATTATGCTCCGGAAAGGCCAGGCTAAAGACTTTTAACCTATACATCCTCGTGTGACATACATTATTTTTAGGGTTTTTCTATTTTTTTTTTGCGTCGGGGGTTACGAACAAAATACAATGGTACGGAAAAACAATATATTTAAGTAAAGAAAAAACAAAAAAAAAACGGATTGCACTCCGGGAGTGCCGGCAGAAGTGAAAACTTGATTATTAACGTTGAGCATGTTTGATATTTTGGAATGGTTAGGGAATAATTTTGCACCAATTGCTTTACCAGTATAAAAGTACTATCATTTATGTGGTAGAATACAATATTCATTTATTGCGCTATCGTACACAAACATGACAATTTATATTACATTAAAAATTTAACACTTTAAAACTATTACAATTATTTTACATTAAAAAGTTTATCTCTCCGAAAAATCAACTTTCATCCATATTTTTTTTATCTTTTCTTTCTCTGAAAAACGGAGATTATTTATTATCATTTTATTTCATTTATTTTCATTCGAAATTATTTGTTTGGTAAACCTACACCGCACATGTGCTTATTGTGATGTTATGAAAATATAGGTTAATGCTATAAAGTATAAACATATTACAAATATTACATTTATACTATGTAAGTTCATATGTATCTAAAGGGTGTAAAAAGACCCTTAACGAAAACGAAAACCACATATTCTGCCCATCATTGGGATCATTTTTTTCTTCTAGACAATACCTGGGAAACCACAGGTTCTGGAGATATTGAAGGTCAAAGTGTCCATTTTTTTTTTCAACTTTTTTGCAAAATCGAATTCTAAGCGTTAACACAAAATTTTCTTCCAAACAAACATTACCAAAATTTTTAAATTTTCTTAACAAATTACGCATTTGAAGTTACAGAAATGCAATGCATGCCCAAGCGCTCACCCACACTGACATAGCCGCGAGCTCGTTCCACGCACACACGCGGTATCAGCTGTGCCCGCTGTGCGCGTGACTTCGAGTCATTCGAGTTCAACGCATAAATGAATGCGAGCGGCCGTGTTACAACCCCGCGCACGGCGCCGTAGAGAGGGGATAGCTGTCTACTCTCCATCCGTCTTACGCTTTTTCGATCAGGTCACGTGTCCTGACGCGAGTTTAAGATTTTATACCCATTACAGAAAAAGTGCTCAACGCCGCTAAAGAAGTTTTCACTTCAATAAACAACTCAATTTTTAATCGTTTTCTAAGCCATTATCGCGTAAAATTTTCGTTCGTAAACCGACTTTAGAGACAACCATTTTTGCTAGCTAAAAAACTCTTTGGTACCTACCTTTTCGGGATAACTTTACAGCACTAGTTAACAAATCTAAAACTCACGCGTGCATAATATGTTGGATTATGAGCCTAAAAGCCGTTGAATAAGATCCACTTTATGAGCAACTGTGATAAAAAGTCTGTAACGCTTGCTTGCTTCTGCCTCGATGGTCTAACACTGCTTTTTAAAGAATCAAGCTCATTATGTAACATCTCTCTTGATCATATGCCAAATTCGAGATAAGCTAAAAAAACCTGATGGTGAACGTCGCCATTAGCATATAGCCACCAGGCCCAGATGCAGAAAAAAAACACTGTTATGTCCATATAAAAGTTGCTAGGTATGCAGTGGACACAGCTACAAGCCGAACCTGTTGCAGGAAGGACTATCTGTAGCTACAAATATGTCAAGCCATGTCTAACAAAGTAAAGTCCTTTCGTTGACTCGTCAGCGATAAGTCAAAGTCAAAAATTTTATTCCTTTGGATGCTTAATACATTTGTAGCCTTTGTGTCAGAAGTACCATTGATTTGTACCATTGATTGTACAAGTGACACAACTTTGTATCCTTAGTACCTTTGATGGTACTAGTGACAACTATTTAGGATCAGTAGTACCATCAGAAAAATTGATGTGTCGCTAGTACCACGAATGGTATAACTAAGCATTGAAGTACCGTATGTTGTCCTCAACCTTGTACAAAGATCACATAGAAACGTCTCAAAAAAACTTACTTCACGGTATCAGAAGCAGATCCTATTTTCGGCGTATCATGGAATGTCTTTCTGATGTTTTCACTCGTCAATTCGTGGCTTTGCTGTATTGGAAATTTTCATGTAAAATATAAAAAACTATGAGATCACTTTATTGCAGGAATACGGGTGTTTAAATCTTATTTGCCTTGGATCGTTAGAAGTGTAAAAAATGTATAATTCATAAAAAAAGCACGCATGATCATTCATAAAAGATGAATGATTGAATATGAAAATTTTTGTATCTTTCGTACCCAAAGAGTAAATATGGGACCTTTTTACTAAGACTCCACTGTCAATCTGTCTGTCACCTGGCTGTATATCATAAACCGCGATAGCTAGACGGTTAAAATTTTCACAGATGACAAATTTCGGTTGCTGATATAACAACACATACTAGAAACAGAATATAATGTTAGGGAACCTTTTGTACGCGAGTCCGATTCGCACTTGTTGTATGTTTATATGTACGTACCTAAGCATAAACGAGATAAATAGTATCAGAGCGACACTTGGCGTTCGTTGGACAACTGTCTAAGTAAGTTTGCGACACCTAAGTAGCCGTGAGACAAGTTTGCGGCGAAGATAATGGCGTTAATCTCTCGCAGTCACCACTAGGGATCCACTATCGAACCGAAAGATGGAGTCGATAAACCCCGGCTTAAGCGATTACGCAAACTGGCTCTTTGAATGATATTATAAGAAATTACTATTTATAAAGTTAGGTACAATCAACGGTCAAAAGTTTCAGCCCACCGTAATGTTTACAATCCTGTGCAGCACTATTTGAACATTATAACAACGTAACCTGTGGATCGAACCCACTTCGGTTGGTGTAGCAGGTGGCGACTTATACAACTCGGAAAACAAAAGATATACCTAACATGTTGAAAATAATAATCATACAGTACTTTTATTTCAAGTATTTAAGTTTGTGTTTAACGTCTATTAGAAGAAGGTCGTAAGTCCAATACTTGTTTATAGTATTATTGTATCAAACTGACAGTGTACTTATGACGTATGACGCATACTGTACTTCGGTGTATTCTTATAAAGCAAAAAACATTTGCAGGTTGTAATATTCGTGGACCCAGTTGGTACAATGGTCACCATGCCAGACTGCCAATCACAGGGTTCGATTCCCGCCCCAGACAAGTATTTATGCTTAGATATTTGTCTGTGGTCTGGTTGTTTCTATGTATTATAAGTAAATATTTACAAAAAAAGTATATAAGTAGTACTTATATCTGTTGTCTAGCACCCTTAACACAAGTCTAGTTACTAAAAGGGCTAGATGGCAATGTGTAGATTTTATTTATTTTTATTACTTAATAATAAATGAATTATTATTATTTATTAATATACTATTAAAACTTAAGGTGAAAGGGTCCGGTGCTCTCTCCATACAAAAGTAGTCGACTGTTTCCTCCCTGAACACTAGCACAAATATTTTTGTGCCATATAACCTATACTTGCCATGACTATGCCCCTATGCCCCTATGTTTTGGTTTTTTCATTTATTAATTATCATAGAAATTAAGATTTAATAAATAAAACAAAACATAGGGGCATGGGCATGGCAGTTATAAGTTTTAAGCAACAAAAATATTTGCTCTAGTGTCATTATCCAGGGAGAAAACAGTCGACTACGTTTATATGGAGAGAGGCCCCGGTACCCTTGACTCGAGAATTATCAACCTATTCATGATTGATGTACCTACCTACCTATATTACTCAATAAACTCACACGATTTATATTCATTATTTTTTTATATTTGGGAGATCGAAATGTGTTGCTACACCTAAAAATTTTCGACTGAATGCTTTTATAAAATTCGGTGCCCTTGTTTTACGACTCTTTGTTTAGCACAATTTATTCTCATGATATTCATTTTAACAATAGACGACCAAAGTAGGTACTTAATACAATACGAAAAACAATGCACATAAATTTCAATAAAAAACTAAAGAAATCGAAATAAAAAATTTAAAAAATATAAAATATATGTTATGAACCAAGTGATTAATACGGACATTATACATAATGCCCGGGCATTATGAATAATAACAAGCTACTTTGGGAAAAGTGATTAATTATCATCTAAACTTTAATATTTCATCACACTGTCTGGGTATTATGAATATTGCATTTGTTATTAGTCAATCACATACAATCATATTAAAACTTAATTTTAACTTACAGAAACACATATACTAATACTAACACTGATTTTGTTTGTATAGTCGGCTGCATAATTGCAGCCCTCGGTAGAGTTCGAAAATTACTATTATTGGAATGTTTTTATTCGAATAATTTTTGTTTAATAAATTGATGAGTTAGAAGACTTTAAACTTCACCTAAAGCAGGTGCCTAGAATCTTGCCTGTGTTTAAAACATTCTTATAACAGCCGTTTTGGAGCTCTACGGTGGGTCTGTAATTATGCAGCCGACCGTACCTATAGAATGTACAAACAATATCATAGTTTAGCATACACAACACACCGAATCAATAGATCAGTTATCGCCATAAAGGTGTATTGGATAAAGCCGAGGCTTAACCGATTAGATCTCGTCACTTCGCTATCCAGCGCCGGCAAGTTCGTGTAATAGGAACGCTTGTGATTGGCTTGTTTCGAATACTCGCAGGACAAATTGGATCCAGTTACCCTTTAGTTCACGTTACCAAAGGATAAAGAAATAAAGGTGAGCCTCGGGTAAAGTCGCTTTACAATTTTATAGTGCAGTTTCCTTATGTTTTTGAATAATAGGATTTAGATTAGTACCAACATAATATGTTAATTTTTATGGTTGTTAACAATAAATAACGAAGTGGGGATAATCCATCAACAAATACACGCTGACGGATAAAAACCCAATAAATTGAATGTATCATCCATCATCATAGCCTCTTCGTCAAAGATGACGAATTATGTACCTACTTATTCAAATTTTACTACAGCATTTTTTTTGTTTCTAAACTCATTAATAAGGATTACAAAACAAAAACAGTTACCATGAGTTTTTTTGTGAAAGCACGAGCATGTATTAATCGGTAATTTAGTCTGAAAATCGCACACGATATACAGAAGCTTTCAAATACATATTATAACAAAGACGAAATTGAACAGGCATCTAATATTAATATAATATGACGCGTAATTCTCGTCGAACGTAGAACACCTTTCAATAGAGTTTTACACAATAAAGCAGGTTAACAATAACGCTGTTATGAATATGCTGACATCGCTCGATCATACCGGTTTCATTATGGTTTAGACGATCCACCTACTTGGAATATTGTTACATTTTAGGTAACGCCATTTGTAAGTTAAAATAGCTCATTGATGATCGTGTTACCATCTATTAATTATCGAAAACAGTGAACGGTCCGTTCACTGATCGAAAATATTTAAGCGTGTTTTAAATGTTATTTCGGGCTACGCAGTCATCGAATATGGAATCTTCATCATATTTGCCTGATTCATATAAATGCAGTGTCTTCTTTAGATTTTAATAAGAAACTTTACGAAGTGGATTGTTCTTTACCAACTATAAATTAAATCAAGTCCCGTCTCTATTGAAATCTAATGTCATTGCAAGTGAATTCTTAGCTACCAACATCGTTGGAGCTTAATGTGGTATCCATCATTCCTAATATTGATTAGGTTCACGTGACAGATTGTGGGATGCCAAACGAGATGCTTGGAAAGCTCGACCGATCGACTAGATCTTCGTCAATGAAATACTATCCGGTAGATCCATTGTTAACAAATTATCATGTAGGTTTTAATCTGAAATTTAAATAGTTATAGAGCGCGTGTAAGACATTAGCAATTAACTCAGAGTAGGGCTTTATTTTTGAGACGCATGTAACTAGAAGAGTGATGAGTATGAATGTAGAGGGATGGAGAGGAAGAGGACGACCTAAGAAAAGATGGATGGACTGCGTGAGACAAGGCATGAGAGAGATGAATGTTAACGATGAGATGACGACTAATAGGAGTGAATGGAAGAAGACATACTGCGCCGACCCCAAATAAATTGGGATAAGGGCAGGAAGATGATGATGAGGGCGTTATTTTTGTGAGGGTAATAGATTTTATTTTCGTTACGTCCATCACTCTACTGATCTCCTACCCTATTGACCAAAATCAACGGTTTCACGTAAAATCTGAAAAAAAGTATATCGTTAATTCAACCTCTCAAGGTGATAAGCGCGTTTACGAATTCAAATAATGATCTCGTTTGTCATCCAGTCTCTTCGATGATGTTAGCACTCTACTTTTTTTTCCATGCAAAGCACTGGTTTCTGTAGTGGAAAGGAAGGAAGGAATCTTCGTAGTCGCATCATATCGTTTATTTTTGACCCGACTCCGTAGTCGGGTCAAAAATAACCCTCCCTTTTGGCTTCGCCGTCGAAGCCAAAAGGGAGGGTTATCTGTTCTACGAAGCTTCATATTTTTTATTTGACAAAAAAAACAACTCGACTGCCTAACGTGGTAACTAGAATTTATCTATCTATCTCTTCAACCACATTCATAATTTATAATACAAAAACGCACCAATCACCTTTTGATGACATACTTACGCATTGGCTTGAACCCCATGAGTTTCTTGTGCCTTTTTCTCATTGGTGGGCGCGTTCCGAAGGCACACATCCTAACTTCGTTTTTAAGACGTCGCCATGTGATCTTGTACGTAGGTATTAAGTATCCAAAGGAAATAAAGAATTTTGACTTTGAATTTGCTTTGGCATTGGCGTTTATAATAATTCGTACGTTTTATTCATTCACTAAAACGTTTTTTCGTTTATTACACGCAGACGTGTTGTTATCTGCGAAAATTATTTTAATTAAATATCTAAAAATATATATTATTTAATAAAAAATGGCAATTAATGCCATTATCACGTTTATTCGGACTTTACAGTTATTATTTGGTATTATGTCTACTTTTTTGAACTCTGATCACGATTATCCTCCACAGGCAATGGTTTATGGTAAGTTAACTACATTTCTTAAACTCATTTTTACCCGATAATGAATAAATAATTATAAACACGTATTGCGATCGCGCTATAACTACTAGTCATCATCATCCGAGCGATGTTCCCGGTTGCATCCCTCTCGGGAGCCCGTGATCCGCTTTCCTACTTTTACACCTCCACTTTGCACGATCTTGGGCATCTTGGTTAGTAAGGCCATTTGCACACATATACGACGTTAAGCCAGCATTTCTTGGGTCTACCTAGTCTGCAACGACCAGGCGGAGGCGCCATGGCAAGACATTTGTTCCCCACGTAATTTGCCGGTTTTCGCAAGACGTGACCGTACCAGCGTAGGCGACATTCTTCCAATTTATTTGCAATGTCTCGGACATGAAGACTGCCCCGGATGCGAGAGTTCCTGACGCAATCCTTTCGAGTCACTCCACACATCCAGCGCAACATCTTCATCTCCATGACACGCAGCTCCTGCTTATGTCACTCAAGCACCGGCCACGCCTCACTACCATACAAAAGGACAGGTCTAATGATGATTTTATAGACCTATCCCTTTAGTTTAACCAGCATTTTGGGGTCGCAAATGACACGCCACTTGGCCCAAGCCGCTGAAATGCGTGACTTGAGGTCGCAATAGATGTCACCAGATGCATGAAGCACAGATCCTAAGTACTTAAACTGGTCTGTCCACTCGACCATATGACCGTCTACGCAGACAGGTGTTGGATCTGTGGTATTGCAAGCCAAGTACTCTTTCTTCGCCACATTCAGTTGCAAACCGCCGTTCTCAAGCGACTCCTTCCACGCGTCTACTTGTGTAACGTATTTTAATATTTACCCGAAATTCGGATCGAGTTGCACCGATCATACCCACGGGAAGACAAAACTACCACTACTAATTGACTAGTCTTAACTACATTTATCAATGTTATTTCTATAGTAAATATTCGCCCCCAGAACTCCCGATCCCGTGTGAACATCGAGATAAAAAGTATCCTATGTTATTTCCAATGAATGAATGTGCCCTCCTACCAAGTTTTAACTAAATCAGTCCAGTAGTATCAGAGTCTATTCGTTAAAAACAAAAAGAAATCTTTTTATTGTTTTAGTGTAGATGAAAAAATCCGTTGATAAAAAAGAAGACATCCTTAAAAAATATACATACAATCGAATTGAGAACCTCCTCCTTTTTTGAAGTAGGTTAAAAATAGTGTAGATTTTGGCTTCATTTATACCTACTGTTTACCTAATTCCAGATGGCCAGAGATTTGACTTCATAGTGGTAGGTGGAGGATCAGCAGGTTGCGTGATCGCGAATCGGCTCACTGAAGTCCGGGACTGGAATGTTCTACTTATCGAAGCTGGTGACAATCCCACGATTTTATCTGACGTAAGTTTTAGTTAACGTCGTGTTTTTCCCTGGCTTAATTGTACCTAAAATTTTGCTTATGATGGCCAAAAATTTTATTATTGATGATTAGAGTGCTAATAACATTTTTTGTAATGCCTATTATTAACTTGTGGCTTTCAACGTAGACGTGAGAAATAAATCTAAATTAAGCCAGGTGTGTGGTGCCTGTAATACCTACATTGTATTACAAATTATAATAGGTATCTCTAAGACTGGAAAACCATTAAAATACTGTAGGTATTAAAACACGTAATCTATACTAATATTATAAAGCTGAAGAGTTAATTGAACGCGCTAATCTCAGGAACTACTGATTCGAATTAAAAAATTATATTGTGTTGGATAGTCCATTTATCGAGGAAGGCTTTAGACTATATAACATCATGCTGCAACCAATAGGAGCGAAACAACAGTGAAAAATGTTGCAAAAACTGAGAAAATTAATCATATTTGAAGGCTTCCGTTGCGTGCGCTGCGTAAATTTGATTGTTTGTATTGAATAAGCTCCGAAACTACTGGATCGTTTTCAATGAAACTTGGTATGAGGGTACTTTTCATCTCGATATTCGCACGAGATCGGAACTTATGCAGGTAAAACCGCGGGGCACAGCTAGTATACTATATAGCTATGTTCCGTGGGCTCACTCGCTTGGATCCTTATACCGTGGGAATATTCAAAAATAAATTCTTGGTATAAATAATCTATGTTCTAGATTTGACCGCATTATTTTTCTGTGAGTTAGTCAGTAAGAGGTATTGAGTAAATTTAAAGCCAATGCAGCAAGTAAAATGATGACATTAAATATTGTATTGTAGGTAAATAATATTCATTTTTTTAAGCCTTAAATCACGTCACATAATTAATCTTAAAGTAATTATGTTTTTGAAGAAATAACATTACAATTGCTTATAAATATTAATGATGATTATCTTGTGGATTTATTTGTGTTATTACATTTTAAACTAAATATTTTTCACTTTATATAAACTTCTCGTCGTTCTATCTTCTACTATGTGTTTTATTTGAGTTATTATGCAATTATCAAATAATTAGTAATTACCATTTAATTTAAGCACCTTCGGCTAATTCATGTTTTTGTTGAATACGTATAATATTAAAACAATGAATGTGTTTAAATAAATAATTTTGTACATCAATTAATGATTAGATTTGAACTACTCAACCTATTTTAATAATTTCACAAATATAGAGCAGTTACACATGCTTAGGTAATCAACCCTTGGGCATTTAGTGTTAGAATTAGTATAACTATATTCCCACGCGGTTTGAGTGTACTCTATGAGAGTGAAACCGAAGTTATTTTATCTAAAAGATTCCAAAAAAAATGTTCAGTGTAGATAACATTTATTCGAATAGATTTTAAAATTATGTTTTCAGAATCCTGGTTTTCTTCTGCTATCGGGTGATTCGGCCATTGATTGGAACTACACATCAGTAAATGACGGAGTAACTGTCCAGGCTCACACAGATAAAGTACTGAAGGTTACCAGGGGCAAAGTGTTAGGCGGTTCCAGTGGAGTTAATTTAATGTTTTATGTCCGTGGGAGCAGGAATGATTACGACAACTGGGCGGCGATGGGAAACGAAGGTTGGGCATGGGACGATGTCTTACCTTATTTCAAAAAAAGCGAACGATTCGTCAGTACCAACCCACATTCATCAGATTTACACGGTACTGAGGGGTATTTAGGAGTTTCTGAACCTGTAACTCCTCAAATTAATCCGTTTTTTACAGCCCTTAAAGAAAACGGCAGAAAAATTCTGGATGACAGCAATGGTTACCAACAACTGGGTTTTTCACGGCCTCAATATACGATTTTAAATGGAAAACGTCAGAGTACTGCCGTATCTTTTATCAGCCCCATTAAAAATCGTGGTAATCTTTTCGTTCTCAGAAATTCATTGGTCCTGAAGGTTATCATAGATGAAAACAAAAGGGCAATAGGAGTGCAAGTTAAATTACCAGACAAGCGAATAGTTCGTTTGATGGTAAACAAAGAAGTAATATTATCTGCTGGAGCAATAAATAGTCCTCAGTTACTTATGCTTTCCGGGATAGGTCCGAAAAAGCATTTAAATGAAATGAATATAAGTGTTATTGTAGACTCTCCGAAAGTCGGTAAAAACTTGCAAGATCATATGCTATTCTCAATGGCATTAACAGGTGAACCAGGATCTGACAATAACGCGACATTTTCTAATCAGCTGGCTGAAATTTTTCAGTATCCAGGAGCGATTGTCTTAGGACATGTCGCTCTGCATAAGTCCCAAAAATATCCTGACTATCAGGTATATTTTTTTAGAATTCCAAGAAAAACGTTGTTTTTGGCCGCCTTTTACAACCTAATGGGACTAAGAAAATCAATCTGTGAAACTTATGCGGAAGCTACGAGTGAGAGAGAAATTGTTTTTATAAATATATCTTTTCTGCATCCCAAGTCTAGAGGTGAAATTAAATTGAAGAGTAAAATTCCCGAAGAAAAACCGCTTTTATACATGAAATACTTTACACATCCTGAGGATTTGGATAATTTTGTCTTGTACCTTAAAGATGTCTTAACCATTTTGGATACATCATACTTTCAAAGCATTCAATCGAAAATAGTTGATGTCGAAGTGAGTGAGTGTAGTCATCTAGAAGCAGGAAGCGACGATTATTGGAGATGTTACATAACTAATACTGCTAGTACTCAGTGGCATGTTTCTGGAACATGTGCTATGGGCAGCGTGGTAGACACACGGCTACGAGTGCATGGTACGAAGTCGTTACGTGTGGTAGACGCCAGCGTTATGCCCGCGATTACTAGTGGGAACACTAATGCTCCTACCATCATGATCGCCGAAAAAGCCGCTGATATGATTAAAGCTGACAATATACACTAATATAATTATTTATTAACTTCTTCTTATTATGAGTACCAATGCGGTGTAATGTTCAGTTGAAAAATACATTCTTTAGGAACGGCACTATTCTATTTTGGTTTTTCAAAACTTGGAGCTTTATCGAGGAACATAATCGAAATCGGAAATAAAACGTAAACCTCATGGTCGGCAAAATACGGCCTCTATCAGAAGGTGGTGATAAGATGGATATGGATCAAGTCCACATTGTAAGGAAAATTGAGTATTATTATAATATTATTATTTAGTGAAAGATGAAAATAAACTACAAAAAAACTACATCAGATACAGTAGAATATTAACAAAACATACTTCATGTCGGAGTGGGCGAATACTCATTTCGTCACATCGTAGGCTGGGACTGGTGTATGATACGTTAAATTGCTTCATAATTAAATATACTAGAACTAAAGTCCTAAAGATATTTGAATACTAGCCATGTATATAACTATGTATATAACCCGTGTCATATCCGATTCTGTGGGAAAATTGGGATTAATAATGGTCAAAGAGCGCTTTCTCGTAACACGCATGAAAAAAGTGGACAGTCGCAGTTTCTCATCTATTGTTCTTCTTGTAAGATTTCGATGTAAAGAATACCACAACCTTCTTGTTATTCAATAGTATTCACTTGTCTAATAAAACTGCTTAATATGGTGAAATTTATTTTAATAAGTTCGCTAGTTTTGATTTCATGGTCAACGGACAAACATTAATTTTAAAAGCTGAATTTTTTTTTCAAGTTCAGACTTTTTGTTAGAAAGAAGATAGAAGCTAGATATATTAAGAAGAAGTTGGGGCTAGATGGCGATATGTGGAATGTCCTGCAATATTTATTTATCAATGTCAATTAACGCACATGAATTTTACAATAAAGCTTTAACTCAATTCAGATAGAACATAATAATTTGTGTCTATTTTTACTGCAAAAAATATTAGTGCCTAGTAATTCATTTAAATAGTACCTACTTTTAAATATTTGTTCTTGCTTTGAATAATATGTTTAAGAATAACATCAGACAGTAGATACGGAGGTCAAAGAGAATAAATAACGAACTACCTCCGAACGATCACAAAGCGTTGTTTCATTTATTCATAGAGAACACTCTAGTGGCAAGGATAATCCATGCCTCAGTAACAACCACTTGATTCAATTATTCAGTTAATTGACTTAACTGTACAAACGAAACCAGTAATTACAGAGAGAGGAACCTTGATAGGCTATATCGAATATGCATGTCAACCCATTTGGTTACAACATTTATAATCAAAAGGTTTGAAAAAGGCATTGTTCTCCATTTGCCAATTCGACTTTTGTTTGAATTAGCGTCACACGATAAAAAATATTACATTTATATAAATAAATAAGTAAATATTGCTCGACATTCCACACATCGCCATCTAACCCCAAACTAAGTAACTAGACTTGTGTTATGGGTGCTAGACAACGGATATACTATTTATATACTTTTATTTTGTAAATATATACTTGTTATACATAGAAACAACCAGACCACAGACAAATATCTAAGCATAAATAATTGTCTGAGGTGGGAATCGAACCCGCAACCCTGTGTTTAGTCCGGCATGTTGACCATTGTGCCAACTGGGTCGTCATACATACAAAATATATATTAAATAAATAGTTCTTACTAGTGTATACCTACTCTTATCTTTACCACTATAAAACTGTATAGATATATTTTATAAAATAAAAACCAGGCAAATTATCGCGTTAGTACCTACGTGTTTAGTTTATAATTCATATAAATTATCATAATTCAATTAATGCATGAAATTATGTAAAGTTAATTTACCTTAATTCCAGCTAAATGCATTTAACGGATAAATTAAAATTCTATTCTATTTCAATAACTACAAGGGTAAAATTATTTAATCCGTTTGACACTTTGATAGTTGGTTAATCATTTTCAAAGACTTAAACTCATTTATTTTTGATTACAACCTTAGTGAGTAGGTATCTTTAAAAGATGGAAAATTTGTTTAAGGGTAAATGTTAGTTTAAAAATTAATCATTCCACCCACGAAATCTAGAGCGCTTAACTATTGAACTTAGTATAGTAGTATATAACTCGTATCTGATCAGAAAGCACTTCAATAAGCCAGTAAGTATAGATTTACGAGTGTTTTATATCGTTAACACTCAATTGCTCGTATCGATTGGACCTTATATTGCATCTCATTCTAGTTTATAGCATTGATTAATGTAGCGAAGACGTCAAGATATTTCGGTACATTCCTGCTGATCAAACTTTCTTGTCAAACTAGTTTGTCCAAAGGGAATAAATTTCCTCGTAGTCAAACTACTCAACTTTGGTTAACAAAAGGCGTTCAAAACGGAAAAAAGAGGATCAAAATGGAAACAAAAGACGATCGAAAAGGAAACAAAAGACGATCTATCAAGTGATTGCTTATAGTGACTTGATTTCAATAAGTTTTTATAGTTCAAGGGTCGGTTTCTACGTATTTTAAAGTAATCATGAAATAAATATTCGTTTTCGATAAAACAATTGTGAACACTTAATTGGCCTATTAATGTAAAATTTCAAGCGATCAATTTATTACGCTTATTTTTAACTCAAGTATATGGGTACATATATTGGTAGGTATAATTCGTTTAGCACCGCCTACTCAATAGGTCTTTAATTAACTTATCTATATTATATACAGTCGTTTGATGTATAATAGGAACTAGAGTAAATTATTGGAATACTGTTTTCAAAAAGTATCTTACCAGTATCTAATTCTCACGGGAAAATATTTCGTGTCGCAGCTGCGGAAACCGTACTTCCTCAATATTTTACAACTGATTTTGGGACTCGGAAAATACAAAACGTACGAAACTTTTAAAGAGAAAGTTAAGAAGCCCGTTATTTTTCGTAGCAAAAAGTATGATAGTGACACGAACACTATTTTCTCTATTATCTTTAATGATTTTTTGTATTCTACCTTTTTTATTCGTTATTAGTAGGTACGGTCGGATGCAAAATAGGAGACCCACCGTAGAGCTCCAAAACGGCTGTTATAAGAATGTTTTGAACACTAGCAAGATTTTAGGCACCTGCTTTAGGTGAAGTTTAAAGTCTTGTAACTCATCAATTAATCAAACAAAAAGTATTAGAAGTATAATTATCTATTATTTTGTTATAACTAAAACTTACTTATTTGTTATTTTTCTATTTCCACCTTTAACAATACTTTTGTTAGAATATTATTAATAAACCTTTGCAGTAACCATCTTCACTTAATAAATCGGAAAAATAAATTATTCATATCGGATATCGAAAAAGAGAACATAGCACAACACTCGAGATTGAACTACGTTTGGTGAATGAAGTGAGGGGAAATGAGGACCATCAGGCAAAACTTTTCTCTTTGCTCGAAAGTTTGCGATGTGTACAGAACCCGCGGGCGGTGTCCTTAGGGACGTCGCACATGCATATTTAATGGCGTCCTAGAAAGGTCAAGAGTCTGAATGTGAGAGCCGGTGAATACATTAGCAGTTCCCTGAGCGTACGAGGCAGGTAGAGGGCCACCCGTGACAACCTGTTTTCCAACTTAGAAGCACCAACACGCGGACAGGTAGTTTGTAGCTGTCTCTCAAACAAATTAATTGTGTCTTAGTTTTGAGTTGTAACGAGGGAGCAACTCAAACAAACTTTTGAGTAAGGTACGGTATGAAAGCGCTGGTTACGCCAGTTTCAAATATTATGGCGTGAAAACGCGAAATTTTGATGAAAATTTGAGTAACGGTTAATAAAGCTTGCTTATGTAAATAGAACTTTCTGGGACTGTTGGAATTTAACTAGATAGGTACTTTTAGTTTTGTTGTGTAAGTAAGTTTTTGTGTAATGACTATGTATATATTAGTATATATCGTTATAATTTTTACTATTAAGTACTACCAAACAAATGTTTACTTTTTACTGATTTTCCAAAAACACTCACCTTTAGGTGGATTGATGTGAAGAGCGCTTTTAAAAAGGCTTTCTTCATCACGCCAGTCAAGATTTCTTCTTAGTGTATATCCGCACATTGCACAAAGAGTTAATAACAAGCTTAACATAAATACTCTGCTCTTCCTGTCACTTCGAGTCCAATCTCTTGTGAGCACTCCGGCCCCGAGACCAAGTAATAAACAGAAACCGACACTCGGTATGTAGAGTACGCGCTCGGCGACTACAAATCCGACGTAGAATAAGATATTTGTTGCTGGCACGAAAGGCAGGACCATAAATGCCATGAACATCAGCAGTGCTATCTGAGGACTGCGGTAAGCGACTTTTGGGGCGCCGCTACTCTTAAATTTCGGAGAAGTTACGGGACAAATACAAGTGGAATTGTGCATCATTATATTATTATTGTTGCTTGCTCGGCACATACTTGTGTGCTCATCAGTGAGCGAGTGTTTGCATCCAGTGCATGAACACAATAGCTTTTTTGTTGATACATTATCTTTGTGTGAGCCGTAGTAACTTTTTCTCTCAACGCAGTCTTGTCCTCTATTGTATTGTTTGCTATTATAATTCCATTTGTGCTTAATTTTACAATTTAGTTTTTTGTAATATTTCGTGTCTCTAACAAAAGTTTCTTGATGTTTTCTAAGCTCGTTTACTAATGCTAGCCACGTAACTTTCGATACGATGGCATAAAATATTACTGTCGAAATATTTCTCGGATCAAATATGGTGGTTATTCTGGGAATAGCGTCCATGGACCAATCGAAGCTGAGATGGAAGGGGTAAATCAGTAGCAAAAAATTGAAGACTGGAAGATATGCGAATGTGTAAAATCTAGTGAATATGGATGGGTCCCTGGAGGAGGGGTTGTCGGCGGCGGCGAACGTGCCTGGGATTCCCACTAATCGCAACCTCCAGTAGAGCAGTACAACACCCCCCGTTCCCAAAGCGCACACGCTTCTCCATCGATTCTGCAACAAGCGAAAACATCAAGTTAGGCACTCATTACTCCATCATTGGATTTATTTTTTTATTAATTAGGTATATTTTATTTACCTAAAGTACCCTTATTAAGTTACGCAACTCGTAGGTAAATATTATTTTAAAAGTATTTTAGGTATTATTTGAACAAAATCCCAAGTAATGGTTAAAAGAAAAGTTAAAAACTTGAGTTTTATTTTTGTAAACATTCTTTCCAACTAACTTCGTAGTGATTGATTACCCAGGGTCTCATATTTCATTAATATCTGTCGAAAAATTTGCGCGATGCTTCGATACTGTTTACTTTTTTATTGGCAGAAGCCATATTGTTGATATTCGGTTGTTAGATATGAATTATTCATTCCTTAGATGTAAGGGTACAGGGCAATTCAAACGATAAGTTTAAACATAAAAATAATTCAATAAAATAAACGTCATATCTGACCCAACTTTTTTCGCATCGTCCCCACTCTACCAGATTTACAATCGAAGAAAATTATATTCGTAAAATGAATACAAAAGAAAATTGGAAAAATGATAGATTTTTACAAATTGTTTCTTAACATCCCATTGATACGCCAACTTTCTCTGCAATATTTCACTATCATTAATAAGTAAAACGTGTTACCGCCACCGAGACAGCAATAATTTTAATCCTCAGCGAAGGAACCTCGATAAAACTAATTTATAAAGGAGCGAATCGCGGCGAGACGTCCCTTAGGTTATTAAATTATCCGCAACTAGCTTTGCGTATATGTATAGGTAGCGATGCGGGCGAACCTCTTTCGGCTTTATGATTAATATGAAAATACGATCAGTTAGGCATTTTAATCCACTTAAAACGGTGTTATTATGAAAGTTTTCACGGTTATTTACTGTCGGAGTCGAGGCATAGGATTCGGCGAGGCGAGCGGGGATCTTTTTAGTTGCGGGAAGGTTTCGAGGAAAAGATTTATGAAGGTTCCCGCGTCCCCTGCCCGAGCTGGCCCAGGGGAAACCTCTGCCTACAACTAACGACGCCGTTTCGGATTTCTAGCACAATTTACACCGTTGAGGGTTCTTGTGAACAGAGAAAATCGAAAATCTCAGGAACTAACCCGAAAGCTACAAATTAATCAGAAGTAATCACTTGTTCCTACGGCAACATAGCGAAAACAAAAAACGAAGAGATTCAGACATTTTACATCAAAGGAGAAAGATCTTTGGGGTATTTTTGAACGTTTATTTTTTATTAACATAATATTACACTCCAAGTTTTGGCAAAACCGAGTCAAAGCAAATAATTAAATGAATTAAGTGAGCGAGCTTGGCCTAGACGTCGGAGCAACGCTTATCTGCAAAATTTACTGGCTGGCTGACATTAGCATCGTCGCCTCGCAAATGCCGACTCATTTGCCAGTCCGTTTGAAAAACCCTCAGCTCTAAGCAGTAACAAATCCGCATTTGTTATGTCGAAATTTTGTAAGACGAATAAATGAAAATGCCTTCGCAATTTTCATTTACATTTTACTTAGAAATAAAGAGATATTAGAATTACACCTACGCACTTTTTGACAAGAATTTCATTTTTATTTATTCTACGAACACCTTAACGTTTGTTAAGGAAATAAATTCGCCCCTTTTTATCACAAAACATTTCTATCGTCAATTTCTACCCACGATTTAAGGGCTATGACATGCTAACCACAGTATATTTTTTCTTATCAGTTAGCCTTTTACGAACGTCAAATAAGCTATTAAAGAGAAGCTATTTCCGAAATGAAATGTAGCCACAGATACACGTTCCATAAACTCATAAACTCGGTGAGGTGGCGTCGCGTCGAAGCCTCCATTAACTTTAATGCTCTCATAACTACATGACGAAATTTCTACAACAGGAAAAAGCTCATTTAATTCTTACGACACCGCCTTTCAACGATAATATTTTCAGATCTTTATGATTTTTCCAGAAACCGTTATTATAAAAGGTGGATTAAAGTGAATCTTGCGTAATAAATGTTAAAGGTTTGAAGTGTTTGCGTAAATGGGTAATAACAGCTTATTGAAACTCTTTAGCCTCAAAGAAAAGTTAAAGGCGGAGATTATAATCTTTTAATATATGTACTATATGTATGTTATATATAGGTATGCGTATAGAACATTCAAATCGCATAGCAATGCCCGCAGAAGTCTAGTTATAATAAATTAAAATGGCAGATCCCCATTTCATAACATGCACTGCTATTTCGAAGGTAAATAAGCAAGTTTCCCGCGGCGAACAAATTTCATATCGTCATAAGCAGGTAGCGGTTGAAATTCAAGTCACGTACTCTCAGTAGCAAATAATATTATGAGAGAAATCGTGTCTTGCGGGAGTATAAGTTTACCGGCCTTCCGTTTCTGACGTGGATACCTATTTATACTAGGCCACTGGCGTTACCCATATTCACCTACTAGTTTCTAACTTTTGCTACTACATCATAAATATACCACGTGTTAAGTTATTCAAATTTACAGAGCTTGAGAAACTTTCTGTTTTCTTTTTAGTTGAGGCGGGATATAATTGTTAAACAAATCTATTGGTTAATCTTTTGGTTTTTTAGAGACATTATAAATAAATAAATGTTGCAGGACATTCCACACATCGCCATCTAGCCCCAAGCTAAGTAACTAGACTTATGTTATGGGTGCTTGACAACGGATATACAACTTAAATACTTTTCTTTTGTAAATATATACCTATAATACATAGAAACAACCAGACCACAGACAAATATCTAAGCATAGATACTTGTTTGAGGCAGGAATCGAACCCGAAACCCTGTGTCCGGCAAGGTGACCATTGTGCCAACTGGGTCGTCAAATTATAATCTATACTCAGAGGCTATATGTTAAGAAGAAGAACCAAAAGTAACCAAGTAAATCTAATCAACAGATTGTAAAGATGCGCCAATAACAAACTTTCACCATAACGTTTCCGTTCATAATATCAAAACAAGATGTGACCGTCTCGGAAACACTATTATAGGAAAAAGGATAAGAAACTACATTATTTACTATGAATTTCAGAGGCTTATATTACGCCATACTCGCATTTCGTGTGTACCTTCATTGGCAAATATGTAAGCAAATATTGAACTTAACTGTATGGTATTCAGATTCGGAAACTATTCTATGCAAACTCTGAAACCAATTTATTTACAAACATTATACTATGAGGTAATAATAACTCGATTTTATACATATTATATTCCATATATACATATTATATTATTTTATTCTCTTGTTCCAGCGTTTAGCGAGGCAACATCTCGGAGAGCGACGTCGTTCTAACGTTTGTCGCCCAAATAGCGCGGTCGGGATCCAATCCTGATGATGCGTCGTGTAGACGCGAAACACGTGTCGTGGTTTATTAATGGTGTTACTATTACTAATTTTTGCTTGTCCTCATTGCATGCCTCTTCAAGTGGGCGGGAGGGACATTGCATTTTGTGTTTTGGCACTAGGCTCGGAACTAAAAAGTAAATATTAATACTTCCGTTACAGATATGGAGTTCCGAAAAGTAACGCCAGATTCAATCAACCATATTACATTGTTAATTTGAAGAGAATCAAAACCATAAATCTATTTATTTGTTAATAGTAATTATTTTCCCGGTTTCAATCGGATATTTTCCTAATTTTTATTTCTCTAAACTCGACGTTTCGATACAATACGATACAAATTGTGAGTTTAAGAAGTTTATTATTTGTAATTAAGAAACTGAACTTCAATTGAAAGAATAAAATAACTTATTCAGATTATAAATATACTTTGACTTGCTGTCCAAAGCTTCTGAGCGTGCATAGATATTTTAATCCTACAAATATTATAAATGTGAGAGTTTGTGTGTGTGTGTTTGTTTGTTACTCCTTCACGCAAAAACTACTTGACCGATTGCGATGAAACACGGTACGTAGATAGTTTGAGACCTGGATTAACACATAGGTTACTTTTTATCCCTATATTCCCACGGGAACTTACACGGGTAAACCGTTAAAAATAAATGTAGGCAATGTTCAAGAAAAACATCATAAGAACACCAACATGCTTTAGAGCTTACTGGTTGTGGCATTCGCTAACACTGTGAATTCACTCACATAGATCTAAATTGAAATAAGAACTTGTTCATTCATTCAAACAGCTATTCATATAACAACACTCATTCTCAACAATACTGAAACATACTCTGTCGGCCGTGTAGATTCAAAGTATACAAAGGCTGGCAAATAGCGCATTCATTAGCTACTCGCGTTCCCTTTTCGCTTTTTTTCTATAAGGTACTTTGGTTATGCTTGTCTTCTATACCATTCTATTAATGTTGTGTATTGTGTATCAGTATATCATATTATTATTTAGAGCATTAACTGTATTATTATTATATTTCCCAGAAAGCTGCTAAACTGAAATGCAACTGGGCTGGATATGTTTGTCGGATAAATGATGGGCAAAAATAATAATAGAATTATCCTTGACCAAGGCAACTTGTTAAGGAATTACTGGTGTGCAATAGCCACAGATAGCGATCAATGGAAGAAAGGTAGAGAGGCCTTTGCCCTGCAGTGGAAAAGTATTATAACTGTCTCACTGCACTCTACATTTCTTTTGTAATAAAAATAGACTAGACACAAATTGTGGGGGAGTCATCGGTCTATCAAAAAGTACATATGTTATCTACTTTTACTTTATCGCTATTTTTTTTTTTATTTAATTACCTAAGTGTTAAGATCTTCCCGCCATCGCTATCGCTATGGCGTCTAACATAGTGAGCTGTGGATGCACTGTCTTCCTACACGATAATCTGTTGGTGCCTCAGACAAAAAATGAAAAAAACCAGCCGCGTGAACGTTTATCTGCCGCTGAACAAAACTACCAACTGAAAGAGTTGGTATTTTTGTTTAGCGTTCATCCAAAAATTCATAATATCAAGCCTAATTTACTATTTATTAAATATTTATTAATTCTTACTATGACGTACTTTTAGTAGAATCTTTAATAACTAAATTTATTTAAAACTGGTTATTTACAATTTTATTTTCGAAAACCACGATTGTTGCCTTTCTGTGGTATCTACACATACGCTTCTGTTAATGTCGTGACGTCATAGAAACTTACTTTCTTTATCTTATACTTCATCAAACAACTTGTAACATAGAACATAAAAAACATAGTAAGAGAAGGCGGTCTGTCACCGCATGCAATTGAAATGGCCGGCAGAGCTTTATATAAACTTGTATACCTATTTTAATATATATTATACCAACCATATGAATACAAATAAATGAAAATGAACATTTCCTACTACGTAATGGATATGAATGAATGTCATTTATTTGCAAGAAATATGGTA
The DNA here is from genome assembly GCA_951213275.1 of Idaea straminata. Taxonomy (NCBI): domain Eukaryota; kingdom Metazoa; phylum Arthropoda; class Insecta; order Lepidoptera; family Geometridae; genus Idaea; species Idaea straminata. The sequence continues at coordinate 7,556,158 of OX577850.1, forward strand.
CAAAGATGGCACTTAAAAATATTATAATTCAATATATTTCACCAGAACTTTTCTTGGCATGCCAATATTTTAAATAATTGAATAATTAAGTATTTAAACAAAATAAAAAACCACTATAAATAATGTCAAATTGATTTCAATAATATAAAATATTTTCGTTATTTCGATTGAATGTCATGCATTAGTCAAGTTTATTTTATTCATTTTTTGTTTATGATCTAGATATTTTTGGAGAGAGTAAAAACATGGTAAAAATATTTGTCAATTAATAAATTACACAATTTATTGCTGAACAGATTGCCATTCAAGCCTGTTATATAAACTTAATAATTTAATACCTTGATTCTTAAAACCCGAATTTTATGATTTGCCTAAACATTTATTATCATAAATGTCCCATTTAAAATATCTTTAACGCTGAAAATAACTATCTTACTACTTCATAACCTCTAATAACTCTAATAATGGTTATTTTAAAAACACTTTTAAAAGTGTTAAAATAAATTAATTGATATAAAAACCCACGTAAAGTGTGAATCGATTAGCCGCAGTGTACTCACGTAATCACGCTCCCCATTCTCAACTCGAAGAGAACCTTTCCTAATGAGTCTCTTGAGTCCTCGACGAACGTGTGCAAAATGTAAGCCGTAAGCTGTCTATGAATGATTAACTCACAGTTTTACGTAAATAAAACAAAATAATACATAATATATTGGAACGTAACATAAAAATATTACCTTTTCATATTTTTTGTGTTATTTTCAACAACATTTGTAAAATTATATTATTTTTCTCAAAGATGCATGGAAATATTGTCATTATTTTCGAAAAAAGAACACGCGAAATATCAAATCAAAGCCGTTTGAATTTTGGTACAGATGATAAATAAAAAATGGGGGCAAAACTGAAAATTCCTCTTGATTTGTTATTTACACTCTTAAATAAAAATTTTATTTCCCTGCATTCTTTTGAGAAAAGCACTATAAATTGCTCGGCGGAAATGGCAATTGCCTGTCACGTATTAGTGAAGTTCTCGCCTACGGCTCGGCCTTCTAACTCATACTCGATCTGCAATTGCCTATTACACGGCGCTTGCAGTAATGTAATATTAATATTAATATTAATAGAACATTATTTGCCGATGAAATAAGACTGGATAAACGTTGACATAATCACTTGGTCTCAATCTCCTTTGGAAATTAAAAACATTTTCCAACATTCAATGCTCCCGGCGGGAGTTAAACTCACGACCCAAAACAAATAGAAAACTAAAAACCTGCCTTTACTCATATTGCAGCGCTCCGTGGTTTCACCCGCATAACTCCGGATCCCGTGTCAATACCGAGATAAAAAGCCTATACCTAAATGAATCAATGAATTCTCATACAAAGTTTCATCAAAATCGGTCCTGTAGCCAATTTGTTACACAAAAAAAATCTTTCCGCTTTATAATAATAGTGTAGATTATAGATAAGTAAAAAGTATAAGCATAGATAATCATCCAGGTCAAGTAAACGGCTACATTTTATCATTTAAAAACAACCCTAAATGCAAGTATGACTGCAACGTGCCTAATATTAACTGTAGCGCCGTAGGCAGCTCGAAACTTATTCGTAGCTGTACCTACGAGGCCGTAGTTCCGTAGCACATTTCGTAGTATGAATATTTTCTCATATAGCCCGAGAGCTAGAACATCTACGAGTAGGTACTTCTGAAACTTGAGTTCTTGTTCAATGTTTTTAAAATAAGGTTTGCTTTGAGTTTTTAACAAAATTGGATTGATGTTGCGATGTTGCAGAGTACTATTCCACTAATATACCTAATGTGAAAGTGTGTGTATGTTTGCAACCATTCTACGCAAAAACTATTGAACTTGGTATGTAGATAGCTGAAATTCTGGAATAATAAAAAATGTAATTTTTATTGTAAGTACTTTTTTTATTTTTATTTATTTACTTACCAAAAAAAAACAATTACATAACACACATTATCTTCACTCCCTTAAACCAGTAATTGGTTTGTGTGAGAGTTGCACTTCGAAGGCAGTTAGCAGTTAGCAGTCGAGTGCAGTTATCTTACGAAACAGCGTCGGTCACGAAAGTGACGCCACAGCTTCTACCTGCAGTACATTGTAACGGAAAAAAATCAAAACCATCATGGAGTTATTCTTCAAATATGAGCTAGTGACAGCATCGACTATTTTCGTGCGAGCGACCATTTAAATTATTAAAGAGAAATTATTTTTTTAATTTCCGAATTGAAAAAAGGTAAAAGGTTTATAACATTCGCAACTTTTGAAATATTTACTGAAAAACTTTCAAGAAAATTAGTTATAGTATTTGATAGGCAGCATTACACCAAAAGACGACCTTAAATGGAAGAAGAAGACAAACTGCGTCGACCTCCAAACAAATTGGGATAAGGGTAGGCAGAAGAAGAAGCCTGACACCGTAGCAAAGGCTAGGCAAGGCTAGTATTTTGTGTGTCATAAAAAGCTTATAATAAATGAATATTGTGCGACAATTTACACTGTATCATCTAGCCACAAGCTAAGTAACTAGGCTTGTGTTATGGGTGCCAGATAACGGATATAATACTACTTTTTTTGTAAATATATTTACACTAATATAGTAAAGAGGAAAGATTTTTTGTTAATTTGTTTGTTTGTATGATGATACATTGATTCATTGGAAGTAGCATAGGCTACTTTTTATCCCGATATTCTCACAGGATCGTAAGTTACGCGGGTAAAACCGCGGACCGCTGCTAGTTATTTAAATACATACTGAAACACCCAGACCAGAAACAAATAAATGTATATAAATATTTGTTTAAGGCGGGAATCGAACCCGGAACCATAAAATATCCATCCATCTTATACATTTCAAACAATTTAACCAGCACCCAAAATCACGTCTTTGAAACCTATAACAGTTCAATTTCTTTCAAATCATATTTACCAACTAAGAATTACTTAGTAAATAATGGTAAACCGTGTATTTACCTTGACAGTAAATGTCAACAGAATGTTCCCTTTGTACCAACTCGAACGGCAAACAAACGTAAGCCTCTCCGCTACGCTAAGGTGGTAGGTACAATCAACGTTCAAAAGTCCACCGGCACCGTAACGTTTACAATCATGTGCAGCACTATTTGAACATTATAACAACGTAACCTGTGGATCGAACCCACTTCGGTTGGTGTAGCGGGTGGCGGCTTATACAACTCGGCCAACTAAATACATAGCTAACATATTGAAAATAATAATCACACTGAGTACTTCTAATTAAAGTATTTATGTTTGTGTGTAACGTCTATTAGAAGAAGGTCGTAAGTCCAATACTTTCATATTCATTTATTCATATTCATTTAATCTTTCATAAACACGGGTATTACAAGGTTATTATTAAAATATTTGGTACAGTCATGTTCCGCCGTATTGGCATTTGAATTGTTTTAAAATTTCAGTCAGTTAAAATCACATATCAAATAATTAATCAAAAAGAATACAACAAAAAATATTAAAACATAAAAAACAAAATGATTGAAATTGTGACTTGTTTATAGTATTATCATGAATAAAATAAAATACATCTTTATATTATTATCGTTGCAAACTGATACTGGACTTATTACGCATACTGTACATATTATCTAGTCTTCTATATCGACATTGTGAATTGATTCTACTTTATTTTTCAATCTATCATCCTTATCTGCGTTTATTTCCCCATTTGATATGAGTAACATCGAATTTGTACCAATAAAAGGATTTTCGTTGGATTTACTTATCCTGTTTGAGTTGTGGGGGAGTTGGTACAAAATATAATATTGGCCTTTTAGTCAATTCATTTATAGACATATACATAGTTTTGGTGTATATGTCACACAAATTATTAGTCGTCAAACTCTAGCCATAAATGAAATGTATATACTAAGAAATATTTTAGTGAAATTAAGTATAATATGATCCTTGCATAGAGGCGGTTTATGATGCGCGAGCGGAACGCGAGCGTGTTCTAAATGCCAAGATGCAATGATCAATATCCACACGCGTATCGTACTACGTTTTTATCACAGTTGCGATTAAAGAAAAGACTTGTGTACAAAACTAAACAAAATATTGGTGTTAATAAACAGAAAAAGTAAAAAAAAATGTGCAATATTTTTTGTTATTTATACTCCTGAAAGGCCAGGCAAAAGACTTTTAACCTATACAGCTTCGTCGGACATACAATATTTTAAGGGTTTTTTTTCTATTAGTATTTAATAATAATAATAATAATTTATTTCAGATAACATAAGTACAGATCCATAAGATGTTAGTAAAAATAAAAATTAGAACTTAAAAAATTATTGTTAGTAAAAAAATCATGGTAGGTAGGTACAAGAGACAACTCTGACAAATGTTGCTATCCGATGCGAGAACACGGTGCGACAGCAGCGTGCCGACGCAGCCAGTGTCCCCACAACGGAGAGCCCCACCTGTCAGACATTGCCTCCAGGATGCTGTTCGGACTACTGCGCACCCGATTTTGCAAAGATGTTGACCTTTTACGCATGATCGCATTGAAAGCGTCCACACGAGCCTCCGCAAACATATGCGAGGAGTGCCTCGCATATGTTTGCGGAGGCTCGTTCGAGGTGTTGATTGGACTACCTAGGTTTTGCAGTGGCAAAACCTAGGTAGTCCAATCAACACCCTGAAAGCATTGTTGTATTGTACCTGCAGGTCTTTATATGCCCGCTTCGAATAGTTGACCCACAGACTGCATGTGTAAAAAATTTGACAGTACGCCTTAAACAGGGTAATTTTTACTTGGTTACTACAACACGCGAATCTGCGAGCCAACATATTGCAACGTACAGCTAGTGCCCTACGCTCCCTCTCTATATCCTCATTATCATTGAGATCCTCGTTAACCCAATGGCCCAGATATTTGAACCTTTTGACTTGTGTCAGCGGCACACCACAAAGAGGAACCGGCGGGACAGTCTTGTATGTCTTTGAGCCGGCCTTGAAGACCATTAGTTCACTCTTTGCGACATTATATCTGAGCCCGTGGGACTCTGCATAGGCTTCACATATGGCAATCAACCGCCGCATGGCACTAATTGACGGGCTCAGCAGCACCATATCGTCCGCGTAACTGATGTTATTAACACATACGCCGTCAATGTGGCAACCTAGATTGGTACCACTGAGCCCGCCAATCAGACCGTTTAAGTATACGTTGAAAAGCCGTGGAGAACTGAGTCCCCCCTGTCTCACGCCACATTTCAACGTATACCCATCGGAATAAGTACCTGCCCATCTTACAGTATTCACCTGATGACTGTACCAATACTTAAAAATAGCTATCACATCTTTCGGCACTCTAGTCTCATATTCTAGCTTCTGCCACAGTTGGTTGTATGACACAAGATCAAATGCTTTTGACAAATCCAAGTAGCAGGCATATACCGGCGTTTTCCTCGCTGTATAGTATTGTACAGTCTGCTTGAGGCAGAGAACAGCAGTTTCAGTAGAAAGGCCCGGCCTGAAGCCAAATTGTGCATCATTTAATTCTGAATGCTTACTCATAATACCATCAAGCAGACTGTCCAGTACCTTAGCCACTATAGTTGCAAGCGATATAGGTCTGTAGTTGGAGATGTCAGAAGGATCCAAAGTTTTGTTTTTAAGAATCGGTGTGACAACTGTATGCATCATATCATCTGGCAGGTAACCGTGGCTAACACATAAATTAAAAAAACATCAGTAACACCCTAGGCATGTGAGGACCAGCATGCTTCAAATGCTCGATGCTCAAGCCATCGTGCCCTGGGGACTTACCTCTCACCATCGATTTAACTATCTTTTTGATGTCCTTGGCAGCAAAACTGATACCAACGGCGTCCCCGGTTCAATATCCGGCTGATAGCATTCGAGCATCAGAAGCCAGCTGAGGTTCCACCGCAAAATGCCGCCGAAAAGAGTTCGCGATCTCACGTGGCTCGTGTACGCCAGCCACACTCACAGGAATACTCGACTTTGGATTGAGTGCATTTGTAGATTTCCAAAAACTCGAAAAATTATTATTAGAACGTTGTTCGGCAATTAAATCCATTTTAATTTGATTTGCATGTTTTTGACAATATTTTAATTTCGATTTAAATATCCGCCTTGTTTCAACCATTTTACAATACAAGTCACAATTCGTAGGTTTTCCATGTTCTAACCACGATTGATAACACAATCGAGCATTCCTGTGCGCATCCCTGACGCAACGATTCCAGCCAGGTACCTGTTTAAATCTAGTGCGTTTGGATTGCTCTTTCCTACTATCAATAGATGCCCGAGATAAAGTACTGACTATGTTCGAATACATATTGTTTAATATCAATTTGTGTGACTCATCATTACAATATTTGTCTGCACAATGATAACATTCAACAGGAAAATCAATGTCCCTTAACTTAGAATGACACAAGCTATTATATATATTTATTTCCTTCGAGTCTCTCTCACCCCATATTACATTGCTACGTTTCACAGAAAAATCGATGGTCGGTTTAACAAAGTTAACTTCACATTCTATTAGTAGGGGGTAGTGATCTGACCAGTACACATCATATAAAACGGAGGCATTAATGACAGAAGGTCTAGCTGCACTCGTTACGACGCAATGATCGAGCCAACTCACACTACCGTAAACATCGCTCACAAATGTGTGTGTGTCAGATGGTAATAACTCTATGTCAACACATGACCATGATTGTTCTAAGCAAAAGTTCAATAGTTCATTTCCAAACTGCTCACCTGGGTGCGCGTTAGTATTTGCGGCGGGGGTTAAAAACAGAATATAATGATACGGAAACTTATATATAAGTAAAGAAAAAACAAAACACAATTTTTTGTCGTTTTCTATGACGTTCAATAATCTAGTAATAACAGTCAAATATTCTAGAGCTAACTAAACCGCAGGTTTTACCTTCGGCATCAAAGTCGAGATATCTAAAACTAGACCAATACTGCCAACTCATCTCGCTGTAGTGCCTAGGACATAATACATGAGAGTAAGCCAGCATCTCTAGCACTCTCTTAGCTCTTTCTCGACTATATCCAGAGGAAACAACAATGGATTTATAACACAAAAAATATATGTGTTCTCTTACGGTGAAAACATCGAGATGAAACCCGCGGCTTAGTTGGCTCCAGACGTATTTCATACTCGCACATACACATAAAAATATTATTCGAGTAAGTACATGGACAAATAGATACAAAGAATGAATGTTGTTAATTTCGATAAATGTATCTTTGATCGAACATCTTAGAAGCTAGAAATAGAATAATAACTTTTGTAACATACAATAATGCAATAAATATTGTATTTATACTTTTGTTTTATAAATATCAGACACAAATACTATATGTACATAAATATTACTTTGAGGCGGGCAAATATAAAAACAATGGTTGTTTGTAAAGTCGGTTTACGGACTATAATTTTACGTGATAACGTCATTGGAAAACGGTGAAAAATGGAGTATTTTTTTTATTACTTTACGTATATTTTCTTCTTTATTCCTTTTTTTTTTCCTTTTTATATATTTAATTCGTCTATTCGTCCCACGTCACCATAACACAAGCCTAGATTAGCGACATTATTATGAAATACTCTGTTTCCTAATGTTACCATGTCGCATTACGTCAAACATCGGGAACGGGACGCATGACGTCACACAATATTACCATGACACTTTTTTGTGAATGCAGGTGTTCCATCACTTTATTAGACGTTATCACGTCAAAAAATAATTATTATTTTATCGTACTATGTACAAAGACTGACTAAATGATAAATAACATAAACCAAAACCAGGTCTAGGAAATATGAAACTTGGCACTAAGGTTTCATAGGCACACTACGAAGGAAAAATCTGAAATTCCCACGGTATCGAGATCTGCGTTGATAAAACAACAAACATACAGTGTAAATACTTAAATCAACAAAATATGCACAACAACACTGCGTATTTACAAAATAAACAAACATAAATACATGTATGTTTCCACCAATAGCCATCCATAGCATGATGTTCATGTAGATCGCGAATTGGTCTGTACCGTATCGATGTTGCGAAAAAAAGGAAATGAAGCTTTGTGCGCTGCGAACTGAATTGAAACTCTGCCAAACAACTTCATTAGTTAACTATTCTAGGAATTTATCAGTCTATATTTTGATGTTACTGTCAAATTCGATGTTACTGCATCTTTGAAGTAACTCTATGTACTGTATGCGTCATAAGTACACTATAGTAGAGCGGTGTTGGCTTAGTGGTAGATACCTCGACTTTCAATCTGAAGGTCGTGTTTTCGAATCCCGGTCGGCAGTGCACCAATGCATATTTCTTAAGAAAAATGTTTGTGCGCTAACTGACATTGCTCTTACGGTGAAGGAAAACATCGTGATGAAACCCGTAATCTTCAGAAGTATTAACAAGTTTTCCTTCTGGAAATGGTCGACTAGGCTGAGAGGGGTGTAGTAGGTGCTGGGCAAGCCTACTCCATCCTCACGCAAAAAAGACCCAATTAAAAAGGGTCTAATTGTGGAAAACAGCCCGTGCAAGTACAAGTACACTATCAGTTTGCTACATGAATACTATATACAAGTATTGGACTTACGACCTTCTTCTAATAGACGTTACACACAAACTTAAATACTTGATTAAAAATACTCAGTGTGATTATTATTTTCAACCGCCACCCGCTACACCAACCGACGTGGGTTTGATCCACAGGTTACGTTATTATAATGTTTAAATATTGCTGCACAGGATTATAAACGTTACGGTGGCGGTGAACTTTTGAACGTCGATTTTATGTATTCTGATCCATAATCGTTCTTACCTTTGAAACGATGATTAAGTAACAAAAGTATACGGACCCAAAGCTTCGTTCAGAATTTCGTCATCAAGAGAAAAAGACACATAAACAAATCTATGAAACTACACGAGCTAAAAGTCTGAAACTTCGCATACGGGTTCCGTAGGATGGATTTTTGAATTATAAAATGTATTGTAACTATTATGTATTCTGTGTTTGTAGGAATCAAAATCATTTTTAAAGAGACGCTGCACGTAAAACCGAATTCCGCAACTATATGACCCAGTTGGCACAATGGTCACCATGCCGGACTGCCAAAGACAGGGTTGCGGGTTCGATTCCCGCCTCAGACATATTTTTATGCATAAGTATTTGTCTGTGGTCTGGTTGTTTCTATGTATTATAAGTATAAATTTACAAAATAAAAGTAATAAGTAGTATAACCGTTGTCTGGCACCCATAACACAAGTCTAGTTACTTAGCTTGGGGCTAGATGGCGATATGTGGAATGTCCTGCAATATTTATTTATTATTTTATTATATAATTAATAAATATTAATATATTTATGAGGTTAGGCACCAATAAACCTAACGTCATAAAAAATAATAATAATAAAAATCAAAATTTATACATTATTTTTACACTTGTAAATGACATTTTATTTAGGTTAAGTTTAATCGCTTAGATAAAATTATTTTATAAGTTTTTATAGTGGTGTATATATTTTGTATTCAGTTTATTTTTATAAAAATCTAAATTTAAGAAAAATAAATGAATAAGAATAAAAATAAAATGCATTTTTTACACTTATTTTATTCATAGTACTTTATGTAAACAAAATCAGAGTGCTTTGAATAATAGCACTCAAATTTGCTAGTCGTATTTTATTCATCTAATTAAAACTAAAGCCTAGGCTTTTATTAATGTTTGAGAACCGTACTTACCTATTTAAACTAAACAGGCACTCTGTTAAAACCCTCCTGACAGACAGCCTAATTGGAAAAGTCAGTCAAAAACCCGTACTTTAAAGTAGGTACGTTTTTAATTCTATAGTATATATGTATTATATGGGTATGTCTGCATATAAACAACCACAATTCGCAGCTGAGTGACTCGTGTGTTTACTTACGAAATTGAATTCCTAATTACATAGTTTTAGTCTACAAACTTATTAGACAGCTTAGTTTATAGCAACATAAACTAATATATTGGGATCTAAGTTAATATTAGTTTTGACTTAACACCTAATCTACTTTGTTTTACTTAAGTATATTAGAAGAAATATTTTATAGAAAGTGTATATAAAATTGATTTGATCGGAGTAAATTTATAAAAAAGTCAGTTATCAGCACCTTCGAAACCTGTTAAGAGGAAAGGGTACCGGGCGCTCTCCCCATACAAACGTAGTTGACTGTTTCCACCCTGGATAATGACACTAGAGCAAATATTTTTGTTGCATTATAACTTATAACTGCCATGACCATACCCCTATTTTTTTTTTTTTGTTTTGTGCTTTTTTAAATCTTTATTTCTATGATAATTAGAAAATGAAAAAACCAAGACATAGAACCATAGTCATGGCATTTATAGGTTTTATGCAATAAAAATATTTGTGCTAGTGTCATTATCCAGGGAGGAAACAGTCGACTACGTTTGTATGGAGAGAGCGCCGGTAACCTTTCACCTTAAACAAAGACCCACTCCACAAAATCAAAATGACATTTGGCAGCTATTCATTTTCGATCGTCTTTCGTTTCCGTTTCGATTATTGTTTTTATTTCAATCGTCTTGCTTTTTTCCATTGCCTTTTGTTCCATTGTAGGTACTCTGTCCAGTTGCGAATCCATTCAATTGCTAATCTTTCCAGTTGATACTAAGCCGTTTCAATTATTATATTACTTGTTTGTGTATGTATTTACTTTATTGATCATATACGATGGAAACAAGGAAATAAAAAAGGAAATTCCCAACACATAAAACTCAGGAATTTCTTCAAGCTGTTACGCACATACGCACCAAATGATTTACTACACAAGATTCGAGATACGGTCCTCAAAAAGTAAACAATTTGGGTCAACATTTACTAGGCAATATAAATCGTTAAGAGGTACAAAGCCAAATAATATAAGTACTTGTTTAACTAGGCGCTACATACCACTCAAACTTTCGTGAGTAACACTCATAAAATTATCACGAGTTACGGGAAACTTAAAAACAAGCTGTTAGTAAATTGATCCTAAAACTGTAGCGCTTAAACAATTTTATATGAAAATAATACAATTTGAAAATGAGTGGTTCATTTATTTAAGTACTTTTCTACATCGTCGGTACAATATGAAGAAAACAAGTATGGCTCAATCTAGATAACAATTCAATTTGAATTTAATCTGATATTCGTTTACTTTATCATTGTATGGAAAAATATTATTATACGTATATATAGCAAGTCTCATGTTTCCTAACTAGCTGCGCCCCGTGGTTTCACTCGCGGGAATTTCGGTATCGATAGTGTCCTATCTCCTTCTCCATCCCCTAAACGACCACTTATACTAAGCCGATTTTCATCTAAATTGGCCCAGTCATTGGACATTGAAGATGAAAATGATAGATCTATTTCATAACATATAAAATATTTTATAATCTGATTGACGTTAACTATTATATTATTGACTATTGAATTTTGACTATATTATTGTAATTAAATTAACTTTAAACTGTAAATTCACATGCCTAGATAGACGGACTATTATTTTGTAAGACCATTTTGTATTACTCTATTTCGTGTAAATGAATAATTTTTTTTATTAATAATATAAAAAGACATACACATTTAACATTATAAATACAAAAATTAATTACCAGTTAGTCAAATATTGACTAATAAATAAATTAATATGATTATGATTATGAAAAATATGCAAAACTTTTGGATTTGTGAGGAAAAATATAAAAAAAACAGTATGTAAAACTCAGTTTTTTTTAAATAATGATGAAACAGATAGAAAAACTTTAATCGACCCAAATTTCTGGGCCAATTATGCAGTCTATAATTTTTAAAGTCATTTATTAGGAATCACCAATTTGCCTTTCAAATAATGATAGCTTAGAAAGCGGACTAGATTGATTGACCACTTCTGCGGGCCCGCCTGCGAAACAGAAACAAAAACTGGGAAACGAAGGTTGCGGTTTCGATACCCTCCTTTAATAAATATTTATGTTCAGATATTTGTTGCTGGTCTAGGTATTTCTGAATATACATTATGTATAACACATACATAATGTACATTACTACAGTACTAAAGAAAAGTATCCGAAATCCGTTGTCTGTCTACCATAACGCAAGGCCAAGTAGCTTAGCTTGGAATCAGTGGCGTTGTGTAAAAATTTAAAAAAAAGATACTTGAAACCAGCCTGTAGCCTATATACAGCTGATACTACGAAACGACAATTGTTCACATGTTTTATTTTTGTTTTGTTACTAATATGACAATAATATAGTAAACTAGCTAAGCCCCGCGCATTCGCTTAGCCCTATTTTTTGAATCGTTCACCCGCGTTGAGCGCTCGATTTCTAATGATATTCGTACGATATCGAAAATTCGCTATTTTTGAATCGCTCGATCGTAACTAGTGTGCTCTACCACTCGTCGCCAATATGCGAGTAGTAGAATAAACGTTAAACAATCATAGTCAAACATTCAGAAACGATCTTTGAAAAATATTTAGGTATAGCTTTTGGAATTATTTCGGATGTTCGTCGGTAATTACTGGTTTTCAATTTTCTGCGTAAAACGGATATAAATTGACATTTCATATTTTGACGACGAACGATTCAAACATACAGAAAATTGGTGTCATGCGACTTGGAAGTCGAGTATGACTCGTAGGCGTATACGACGAAGCTATGTCACACGAACGATTGAAAAATAGAGCCCCCCATCCCGTTTAAATTTCAATATAAAAAGTAGCCTATAGCCTTCCTCGATAAACGGATAGTAGTTCCTGAGATTAGCGCGTTCAAACAAACAAACAAAAAAACGCTAGACGTTCAGTTTATCTTATGGTAGATCAGTATTTATTAAAAACCGTTGTATTTACTGATCGTGTATTGATGTATGTCAGTATTAACCATGCATGCCTTGCCTGTTTAATCCGTCAATAGAATTAAATCAGTATTTATTACATTATAAACTGAACGTCTACCCTTCACTTATCGGGCGACCGTTTAGTATTTAGTCTGCGTGTACCCTTATACCGATCGAACGAAAATACCAAAATTAATTACATGACACAGTTCTCTAATCAAACTCACCGCAGGGAATTCAAAAGAGTAAATTAATTATTATCGAGTTCTCTAAATGAAATCTGTGAAACTGAAATCATTATTATACCTAATTTCAGTATCCGACCCGAGATCTCGTTAAATTTGGCACGTAGTAAATGTAAACGATCGAAGTAAAAAGCAATAAAGATAATAGAAGTGGCTCCTATGAAAAGTAAATATTATACGTTGTCAACCAGCGTCGAACGTGTGTAAGTAGCCTCTGTTTGCTTGGTGTTATCGTGCTCGAGCTACGCGATGCATGTGCAGTGTGCATGTGCCGTGTAATACGAATAACTCAGTCAGTAGGTAACGCAGCTACGTAATATTTATTTTTATCACAGTTGCTCATAAAATGGATCTTATTAAACCGCTTTTAGGCTCATAATCCAACGTCTTATGCACGCGTGCGTTTTACATTACCTATGATACAACTAGTGCTATAAAGTTATCCCGATAAGTTAAATACGTATCTTACTGCTAATTACATGTTATGTAGATGAAACATTCTTAATTTATCTGGGTTATACTGTTTTGATGGAAAGAAAAAAGGCCAACAAGCACCAACAAAGAGTTTTTACTCCAGCAAAAATGGGTGTCTAAAAAGTCGGTTTACAAACGACAATTTTACGTGATAACGTCTTAAAAAATTGAGTTTTGATTTTTGTTTTTTCTTTACTAAATATTGTTTTTTCCGTAGCATTTTATTCTGTTCTTAACCCCCACCGCAAATAAAAAGGAAAAATCCCTAAAATAAATTGTTTGTCAGACGAGGCTGTATATGTTAAAAGTCTTTTGCCTGCCCTTTAGGAAGTATAATTAACAAAAAACGATTGCCTAAAAAATAGTAAATATAACTTATCACAAATATTTTGTTAACTTTTTATTATTTTAACAAGCCTTTTCTTTTATTAAGAGTTTGTTTGTTTGTTTGAACGCGCTAATCTCAGTTGATTGTTTTTATACGCTAATACCTAAAAGAATTGCCTCACTGATGCGCCGTGTGCGGGGGAGCTCCAGCAGTCTTCTGAATACATTACTGGAAAGGCTAGACTGTCCTATAATTAGACACTGGAATAGAATGCATTTGTGTGTTAATACGGATACCACCAAAGATCACAAATTTAATAGAAAATATGAATTTAATTAATTTAGTAATTATGTACGTTTGGACATTATTTTATGATAACTAACATAGCTGTAAGACTTTACTAACAAATGGATTGTAGGTACTATCTGATTAATAATAGTAAATTAAATTTAAAAAAAAAACGCAACTGTGATAAAAAACGTCGTACGATACGCGTGTGGAATTGATCGTTGCATCTCGGCATCTAAACATGCTCGCGTTCCGCTCGCGCGTCATAAACTGACTCTATGTAAAGGTCTATTTACGACACTTAAATCATAATCTACTATATCAGAAGCAAACATGTTAAACCTACTCTGTAAGTAACGGTTCAGACAAACATGCGATATCATTTTGTTGACAGCCGTGTAAAGTTTTTATAAATAAAAAAAGTAACTTTATCATGTTTGGAATGCTTCAATTTGTTTCATTTTTTTTTTTGAATCGGCAACAATAATTCAGACATTATTTCTTAGAGCTAAGAAATAATGTCTGAATGAATGTTGAATGAATGAATGTTACTAGTCTTGCACGTTTTTTACTAGTTGAAGTAAATATGGTCATTATAGTAATAATGATGTAGTAATATTATTAGTAGTAATGGAGTAATAAATGGGATGTGTTATTGTTGTCTAGCTACTATAACACAAGCTTAGTAACTTAGCTTGGGGCTAGATGGCGCTGTGTGAATTGTCCTTCAATATTTATTTATTATTTTATTTATTTATGAAGTTACAACCGCAGATCAAACTTGAACAGAGTCATACATGATTCCCAATATTATTTTAATTATTGTTCAGAACATTTAATTAATTGAAAGCTTGTTTTACGCTCTTCAGTTACTTACAGTCGAATTCGCGTTTTTAGCTTTACATGTCTTGTTAATTAATGCACATTTTTTGGTATTACCTTTTCAAACCCTTTACATTTATACCTCTCCCGAAAAGTTTAGATGAAAACAAAATTTTCGAACCCCACAAAACCCTACCACAATTCTTCTCAGCAGTCGGGTAAAAATGAACTAAATCATAGAAAGAAAGCAAGCGGTAAAATGTTAAGAAAGTTTTTAAGTATTTACAATTGAAAGCGTTTTTACAAAAAGTATTTTTATCAGTAGGGAGATGATTGAAAAGAAACTCGACGGAAAGAAGTCGGTCGTTAAAAAGTTAAAAAACGTAAAACAAGAGTTACCAACTGAAACTTTTATATTTTAAAGTTTACGCCACTTTTCGAACTAATTTAAACATTTTATGTTTTTGATTTAATATTTTAAGTTAGTTGTTTTATTTGAGCTCTACTTTTTATTTTTGATAGGTAGAAAAATCTTTTAAAAAATGTAAATTTACTTGTATTTTCATTTTCTGTTTTAATTATATTTTTTTATAAATGTATTTGATTAAACTTAAAATATATTAAAATTTGTACATTTTTTATTACATCTTACTTTAAAGGAAAAATGACAATGTCGAAAATATAAGGAGCCGCTGAAATTATAATTTAATTTCTATAGAAAGTACATCTTACGGAAAACTACCTTTTCTTCTAAAACCTGAAGTTAATGTACAACAATATTATAATAATATACAAATACAAAATTTTTAATGGTATACCAAAAAACGGCAGCCTTGCGCTACGAAAATGCGTTCTGCAGATACTATTTATCCCGACTTTCCAGAGCAGCTAATTATTAATAACTAGCTTTTGCCCGCGACTTCATCCGCGAAGAAGTCGGAAATGGACCGAGAAATCACGTTGTCCCATACAAACTTTGACCCCCCTTTTCACCCCCTTAGTAGTGAAATTTTGATAAATCCTTTCTTAACAGATGTCTACGTCATACAAAGAAGTTTTTCCCTCCAAGTTTTAGGTCTCTATGGTCAGCGGTTTAGGCTGTGCGTTGATTCGTCAGTCAGTCATTCAGGACAAAGAATTATAAATGTATGGAAGATTATTTAACAAGAACCCTACTGGTACCAGTAAGTACCAAAATTTATAGATCAAATAAGTATCCTGCAAGAAAACATTTTTTTTATTTTCACCAATCGAAAAAAAAAGATTAAGCCATCATTCTTATCCTATTACTTTACTTTTTAAACACACGATGTAAACACAAAAAAGGACATTAGCCGCATTTTCCCAAAGTATTCGAGTAAAAACACCCACTACAACGTATTTAACGTGCGATAAGTGTTAAGTTGTCCCGGTTTCCCGGACACCCGTCCCCTGCTTCCTCTTTTAGAGTAATACTATGTATGTCCCAGCCAACGCGGTCTCTGCCTATCCGGTCCCCTCTACCCTTCTGAACAATACGTCGTAAAATTAAACTATACCTACACTACAAACGTAAAGTAACGCGACCTTTAACAAACGTTTTTTAAGCAAATAGTACGAAGGTATTTTTAAAAGCTATTTTTGTTTAACGCTTTTTATTTATTCGTAACTGTTCAGATGATCGAGGCACGATAAGTAAATTATTTCAGCTTCAGTCACCGATAAATCGATTAGTACAATCACTGAATATATAGCATAAAACGAAATGTTCGAAAACTTTGAACAGTTAAAGTAAAAATAATCTGCTTTTCTGTAAATGAATTTACATTTTGTTAAATCAGACTTTTTAAAATTTGGTATTATGCAAACACTTTTTTCGGTGACTGTAGCTACCTAACCACATCAATAAAATGTATGTAATTTAAAACCATTTAAAAATAAACTTAAGTTAATCAAAAAGTTTACGGAAACCTCGTGTCAACCACATGAGTGACAGCAGCCTTAGTGACTGTCATTTCACGTAGTGAGCGGTCGACCGCAAATTTTTTTGACGCCTCGGATGTCATCCCATAATGTCACTCCGCCCGTTTTGCGGTTAACGCTCTGGCAAAAGGCAAGCAATGGCTGAAATAAAAACCACTCACGAATGTGTCCCGAATGAATTCTTGTTTATTTTATATCTCACTTAATTAACTTTTATTTTCCTCTTTTTCCTGCTGTACCATTTATGTTTTTACGATTCTTAGAAGCACTCGTTACACATTTCTATTTCCGTATATTAAGAGGTAAAATGAGTTGTTTCTATTAGTTTTACAAGTGATCATTAGGTATTAAGTTCATTACAGGCAGTAAAGATTTAATTATCCATTATGTTCAATGATTGACATAGTAAAAGGTTTAATTTAAACTATAATAATTAGTAAAATTAAATAGTTTTATGTATTTCTTGGCTTCATTCCCAGTTTAAAGTTTAAGCTTCACACGCAGTTTAAGGAGTTTAACCAACGCACTGCCTAAACCGCTGATTGTAGAGACCTGAAACTTGGAGGGTGTGTTCGTTGTATTACGTAGTCATCTTATAAGAAAGATTTTCCGAAATTCTAAAGGGGTTAAAAAGGGGGGGGGGTAAAGTTTGTATGGGACAACGTGATTCCTTGGTGAAATCTACATACTTCAAATCACGGACGAAGTAGCGGGCAAAAGCTAGTAACTAAATAAAACGGGAGTTATTCCATACGCAAGCATGATCAAAAACAAAGTTTATTTTAGTTAACAACTTTGTTCCAATAGGATAAGTGAAATCTATCAGAAAATATGAATTATATTTATAAAACCGTGATAAGATCTGTCGTCATGTCATATGGATCGTGAAGAAGAAGGATGAGAGAAGATTGCATACAGCGGAGATGAGAATGTTGAGATGAATATGTGAAGTAACGAGGATGGATAAAATAAGGAATGAGTATATTAGAGGAAGCCTAATATACTCATTCCTTTACTGAATGCACCGGTTACTGAAAAAGTAAAAGGGAACCGTTTGAGTTAGCATGGACATGTGATCAGAAGAGAAGGGACGCATGTAACTAGAAGAGTGATGAGTATGTATGTAGAGGGATGGAGAAGAAGAGGACGACCCAAGAAAAGATGAATGGACTGCGTGAGACAAGACATGAGAGATATGAATGTAAACGATGAGATGACGACTTATAGTAGTGAATGGAAGAAGAAGACAGACTGCGCCGACCCCAAATAAATTAGGATAAGGGCAGGATGATGATGATTTACACATATCTTTAAAACAAATGACGACTTGGTTTTTCTACTGTTTGATTCAACAGAACATATAGAATAATTAAGTTCCATGAAGACAAATGCTGCTATTTCCTTGATTAGCATTCAGTGCTGAGTGCTGTTACAAACACATGTTGTTTCCACAAACACAGAAGGAATTGGAGATGTGAAGAGGCTCTAACTTTTATGTTGAACTACAAAACTAAAATAAACGACGTGGTTATATTTAAAAATGCCTTAAAGGTACTAAACTTAAAGTTATGTGTAACACATATTTTTATGTGTAACTAATATTATAAAGCTGAAGAGTTTGTTTGTTTGAACGCGCTAATCTCAGGAACTACTAGTTTGAATTGAATTTTTTTTTTGTATTACTGTCCATTTTTCGAGGAAGGCTTATAGGCTACGACATATTATTATATTAGTACGCCTGATTAGGTTTTGTTTTTCACTTCTTTCGCCTTTATGGCTTTTGGGTATAAAATATCGAGTCAACGTCCCTTTTCTTGACCAAAAATCCTAAAACTCCTTTATGCTAAACATTTCAACGTCACTCGCTTGGTAGGATTTGTGGGAGCTAAATTCAGACTTAAAAGGCAAAACGTACTTACTGAGAGACAATGTAGAACCTATACCTACCGCTGGATCTAGATACGTGAAATGTTAGTGTCAGAAACGTTATATATATTAAAGCAGACAGACAGACGGACAAGAAAGAGATCTTATAAGGTTTCATTTTTTACATACTGAACCCTAAAAAGAGAAAAATATACATTAATAAATATCTGAAACGAACTACTTACTAACTAGCTAAAAACCCTTAAGAGGAAAGGGTACCGGCGCTCTCTCCATAAAAACGTAGTCGACTGTTTCCTCCCTGAATAATGACAATAGAGCTAATATTTTTGATAGATTTTTGAAATTTTGAAGGGGTTAAACGGGGTAAAATGTTCTGTGTAAATATGTGATGCATAGCGTAATAATAATATTGTGCTATTACGTATAAGAAATTGTAATATTAAAACTAAGGATAAATATTGTAAAATCATCAATCACCATAAAAATTATAATTGTAACAGAAATAACTCTGGTTATGCCAGAGGAACTTCTAATTAGCCGTCGGAATTGGTAGGCGCCAAAAAAAACTATATTATGAATTCCGTGTTTTTGTAGCTACAAACGCGGGTGAAACCGTGGAGCGCAGCAAGTATTGTCTAAATCGAAATCTACACGAACAAACATGCAAGGCATAACTAGTACAAAGCATTAAAATCTAGAGTAACATTCACATCGCCCAATCTTCAACACATAAGCATCTACTCAAGATTGTTTTTATTTAAAACCTAAGCGCTATTCCAAGTTTTCCCAGTTCCATGTTTGAACAATTCCAACTGAAATACGAGGGCATTGTCGGTGGCAGAGCGGGGGTGGGGCCGGGTGCCACTACTAGTGGGAAGGACAAACCCATTACTGTAGTAACTGGGAAAGAAATAACATTTGCTAGCTGAATTTGGATTGTAATTGTACGTTTTTAATTTCTTTGAGAAATTATAGGTCTGGCTTTTGTTTTTGAAATCAATACTAATGTTTCCAAAGGTTTCTTTCTTTTACTTTTATTGATTGTTTGGCTGATACTTATAATCAGTTTTTAGGATAGATGAGACTTTAGTGACAAGTTTAATTCTGGTGTAAAATTGGAGTTTATTTGGATACCATTTTGTAATTACCCCATACGAATGAAGTGTTGCCAATTGATAATTCATTAATTTTGATTTATATCATTTTTTATGTTAATATATAATTATTGCGGCAGGTTAATAATTTATAAACAAAATCATTTGATATGAATTAAAACTATCAATAAATGAATAGGAAAGTATCTGTCTTTTCACCAAGTTTCTAGGGCTAGGTTCTTCAATAGGTTGCTGTCATTATGTATTATGTACTTAAAAAAATATTTCTAAGTGAAATAATAGGTACCTAATAAGTACTTTTTCAGGAATTGATATTTTTCTAGCCTGACTGTTTACGTAGGAAAATTAATAAGTTACTAATTAACCCCGCAAAATGGCAAATTAAAGACCCATAAACGATTTCAGAATACTTTAAAATAATAAAAACTTACCATAAATGTAAATAAGCTGTAAATAATATTCATGCAAAAATTCGAATTGAAACGTCAATAAACAAGGACAATTAAAACGAAACAGCCGGAAGAGCGTCCATTTTGTCCCCACAGGTCCACCTACAAAAGATATTTAATACACCCAAAGGGTGGTAAAACACCTAACAAATAAAGACCTTCATTTGAATGTTTAGATTATATTTTGTTACGTAGATATTTTGGGTTCTGAGAGACCCTTTTAACTCGGTTGCCCTGTGTGTTATAATACTGTAGCTTAACTCACAAAATATTGTAAAGAAAATGTTTTAACCATGTAAACATTTTGAAATATTTAACTAGGTTAGTAACATATTCTTTGTTTTATTGTAAGTTCTTAGTTTTTAGTTATTTTGTGTTTAAAACAAATAATTATTAACAATTCAATGATTTAATTCTATTTATCTATATTGTCACTAACTTTTGTTATTTATATTTACCTACGAGATTCTCGTAGCAATAACATTTGTCAAATGAGATTATCTATTCAATCTCGAAAAGTGTATATTAGTTTGTAAAAACTGAAATAAATAGTATCAAACATACTCAGTGGAATAAGCAAAAAGCTGTATTAAATATGATGAAGAGCATGTCAGAATCACCTACAACATTTAATTTTAAAATATAAGTACATACATACTTCAAAATTGAATTGAAGACATACACACATATATACTCCACTTCTACTCAGTGAGATTAGATATGAATTGACCATTCAGTTAAATGTTTGACACTCAGTATTTGAGAACCTTAGTGGCGCGACGGGCGAACACCCGCCTACAAAGCAGAATGTTGTTGGTTCAATTCCCACCTCTAACAAATATTTATCTGTACATATTTGTTTCTTGTCTGTGTGTTTCTGTATGTATATTAAGTACGAGCAGCGCTCCGCGGTTTCACCCGCGTAACTTTCAATCCCATGGGAATATTGAAATATAAGACAAATGGACTATCCAACACAAAAAGATTTTTTCATTACTCATACTCCGAAAGTAGGTCCAAAGATGTCTGAAGAGCGTGTAGAAAGAAAAACTTTCAGCCCTAGGGAAAATCGCTTTCACTGACAGCTGTCATGTCAAATTATGGCTTCGCGCGGCTTGGGCAAAGTGCTTGTAGCCAGTATCAGTATCATTACGCATTAGGAACTTCAAAAACCTAACCTCCTTGCTTTAGGTAACACCAAAGAAAAACATACTGCCATGCATACTGCCAAAGGTAGTATGGAGTCTCTCATTCATTCTCGTTATTATGAAGAATTGTATGTATTATTCGTAATTAAAAGCACAGTGTTTACCTCGGGTAAAAGACTCATTAAGTCTCTCGAACTATTAGCGCCCTCGCTACGCTCGGGCGTCAACCTCCGTCTCGGGACTCAATGAGTGACTTTTACACCTAGGGTAACAATGTACTATTTTAATCCGAACCAGTAGCTCCTGAGATTAGCGCGTTGAAACAAATAAACAAACTCTTCAGCTTTATAGTATTAGTATGGATAAATATAAAATAAAAGCAAATAAAGTATTATTTCCATTGTTTGGCCACCATAGCACAAGTCAAGTTACTAAGCTTAGGGCTAGATGGCGTTGTATAAATTGTCCTACAAATAAGCTATTGCATAGCTTTTAGCGCGGGCTTTGAGCGCGGCGACCGAATCAAGAAATTCCCTAACGAAAATAAAATCTAACACCCCCCACTCCGCCTACCAAGTATTATAATAATCAATAGCTTTATTTTTTTATCTTATCTTATCAATGTGAAAGTGTGTGTGTGTGTGTGTGTATGTTTGTTACTCCTTCACGCAAAAACTACTGGACCGATTGCGATAAAACTCGGTATCTAGATAGCTGGAGACCTAGATTAACACATAGGCTACTTTTTATCCCGATATTCCCATGGGATCGGGACTTACGCGGGTGAAACCGCGGGGCGCAGCTAGTTATAATATATTTCACAAAAATACCATCAATGAGGTTACAAACAAAGTATCTAATTCTAAAAGACACGTAGTCAGGTTATAATGTCATCGAAATAACTGTATATTTCCCTAATCTAGTCACTGTTAAGTGAGTTGTCTCATTTCACCGGCAGTACCTTACGGCTTTATCAAGCTGGCTTATCTCGCAGGTGTTAGGCGAAAGGTCGGACTTTCTTCGATTCCCAACTTAAGGTACTATTCACAAGTTTCCTCGGCGTCGTTCCTATCGATTTTAGATTAAGAAACTTGGAAAGCCTGTAAAAACATTCTGTAATAAATTTTCTTACTTTACGTAACCAGTGCAGGGTGTTTCGGAGTTGTTGCAAAAGTTAGCAATAATGATCATGACGCCAGGAAAATTGGGTTTCTTAATAGAACTGCGGCTATCCGTATTGTTGTTCTGTTGTGTTGGGTTTTTGAGTTTCACAAACTGTTTTATCGGAAACACTGTTATACTCTTTTAACAATCATTTTTGTTAACTTAATATTTCTGATGCTCTTTAGAAGTAATTTTCTTGAGGGCATTTGAAAAAAATTTAAGTGTACCTATTTACCTATAGTATATACCTATTCCACACCTAATTGTGACGACCTATGTGGCACGGTAGAACACCTGTCTGGGATGCAAAAGGTTGTGGCTTCGATTCTCGCCGTCGAATATATATTTGTATACAGATGATTTTTGTTTAATTGGTCTGTAGTTGTATAACTCTATATTATTTAAGTATTAGTAAATAGCTTAATACAAAAAAATAATAATATAAAAAAATCTAAATAAGTTTCTAGGTAGGGTGTCCAAAAGGCTGCAATTACAATGCTGATCCATTGGAAAAAGTAGCAACTGGCTGTAGTTTAATATAATTTCGAAAAGGTTGGTATTTTTTTACAAAAAAATTGCATTTTTTTTTATAAATTCTTTAAAATATTTTCATTATGAGTCAGCTTTATGTTCACAGTTTATCGAAATTTAACTTAACGAATGTGTTGTAATGTTATAACATTCAAACCAAATAGTCCCTCTAAATCAATTCCCTCAACAAATATCCGTAAAATTCACTACAAGACCACCTCGGTAAAGTTAAACTCAATAAGATCTGGAAATAACCCAGCTCGGTTCAATAGTATAGAAAAAATAAATAGTAGAGCTAGAAGAAGTTCCATTGTAAAGTCTATGAGCGACGAGGTGAGGAAATGCACCGACTTCCTTCGTTCGACAACGTTATCAAATATTTGTACACGTTCGTTGGAAGAAGATAGGTAAGCATTGAATTATGTGGGTTAATGGAAAAATATACTATTGAATAAATATATTCTTTATCTACCTTCCATGATATTACCTTTTGGCTGGAATAAATCGCTTTAAGCGATAAGGTCGCTTGTTTGTACAATTTCGTAGTTAATAAGCTTTATCATCCTTTTTGTTATTTTCAACGTTTTGTGTGTTGTACAAATAAAATGTTTATCTATCTATCTATCTATTATACTTGCTTTGTCTTCGACATTGGTTAACTAGCAGCAGCACGTTTGTGGTAGCCAAATGTACACTGTAGTTGAGATAATACTAAATATAACAGAATAGCATTTATTAGAAAACCATATTGATAAGAAAACAAAACCAAAATAGGTAGACATAATTACAAATAAAAAATAAATAAAAAATAAGATAAAATAAAATGAAAACTAACAGTATAATATAAAAGTATATAAATAAAAATAAGAGTACTGAGAATTTAGTAAAAACTTTTTATATTATGGCAGAAAATTTATAAAACGTTCCTTGATACAGATATAATTAGTCAATCCTTAAAATAGAGATTTGTTGATAAGTGTAATTCTACATATTATGGTTCTGGGTATCTTATATCTTGATCCGCACTAGCTCGCGCTAACTAGTCAATACTAGCCTTTAGCCTACTATCAATTTATTGTTGTTTGAGTTAATCTGTCGTTTAAAGTAAAACAATGGAGATAAAAACAAAGATTTTAAACCCGAGGAACAAAGTTAGATAAAAGCTTGCAAAAAAACATAACTTTGCAACATTATGCCACGCCTCATTTAATCTATACTAATATTATAAAGCTGAAGAGTTTGTTTGTTTGAACGCGCGAATCTCAGGAACTACTGGTTCGAATTGAAAAAATCTTTTTGTGTTGGATAGTCCATTTATCGAGGAAGGCTATAGGCTACTTTTTATTCCGAAATTCCCACGGGAACAGGAGTTACGGGGGTGAAACCGCGGAGCGCTGCTAGTTCTACATATTATGGTTCTGGGTATCTTATATCTTGATCCGCACTAGCTCGCGCTAACTAGTCAATACTGGCTAGTATTGACTAGTTAGCGCGAGCTAGCCTCTATCAATTTATTGTTGTTTGACTTAATCTGTCGTTTAAAGTAAAACAATGGAGATAATAACAAAGATTTTAAACCCGAGGAACAAAGTTAGATAAAAGCTTGCAAAAAAACATAACTTTGCAACATTATGCCACGCCTCATTTAAAAATACCCTCAATAAACTTCGGATGTACGTTGAATAAAAACGGAAATCCGACACAGCAACATCGAGCTGCGACGTATATTAATGACACTGTTTCTTCTCAGACCGTTTCCGTTCTTTTGTGATTGCTCACGCGGGCGCGCCGACTCTCTCGGCTTTTTGAATGGCTACATACGTGAGCGAACAATCGTCCTCCGCATTAAGGTGTTTTGTGCCACTTGGATTTTATAAACATGACCTTGTTTCCCAGATTAAAATGGTTAACCGTACTTTTTATGTCACTGTTTTCGGTTTATGGTTGTGCTTTAATTTTATGTTGTATTTATGTTTTTGTTAATGGTAGTGTTGTTGTAATGGTCGCGTGGTTATTACGGGTTTTACTATCCAGCACTAGCGTATGGTCAACATTGTCTTTTATATCGCTATACTTTACGAAAATGTAACGTCTAGAAACTCCTTAGTAAGAACGATCGTAATACTATACCTTCGTAACCATTTCAGTAACTACCTGTTTGGTTTCGATCGATCCAATTATTTTTATTAGAAAGGAAAAACTGAAATCACCAACCAATTACTGTAGGTATTTCCATATACAAAGGAGAATAAAAAATAAGTGTAATACATACGAAAGAGTATACTCATGTCAAAATATTATGTGATCTGCTACACTTTATGGCAAGAACCGAGAGATAAGGTAATATAATAAAGATTGGAATAAATTTCAATATTATAACACGAGGAAGTCGATTCCCTGACAATCAGAGTCAACTTGAACGAAATACATATATTATTTACGAGAAAATGATCGGAATAATTTATCGATATAAGAAATAGTAGGGTTTTCCCACATATGTTATGGAAGGCCAATTCTAAGGCTGAAGTTCCGCATAAAGATGAGAATATGACATAAAACTCGATAAATTTGGTCAATTGCCATTAAAGGATGGCGGGTGCGAAAATATGGGAGTGGGGGGTTACAGGGTGTATGATTTAGAGTTGAAGCTGTATATTACTGAGTGAGTGGAAGAGACATGGTTGACGCTCGCACTCGCTATCCGTTGTTTAAGGCCTGATTTAAAACTTACGGTGTGCTGAACAAAGTATCTGTGTCACGGAAACTTCCTGATAGGAATTCAGGCCAAAGCAAAGGAGCACCATTTCACTTTGCAAATCGCATTTTAGAAATGTCTCTTACGAAACGTTTTCCTTTTTATAGCGTTTTGTAAAATATGTCGCGTCAGATAGTATTGCGAAAATTATTCATGGGTTATTTAGACCTATTTTTTATTTTTTCATTTTACTCTAGATATTTGCGTTTTTTTATCTTCTCCTACAATAGGTATGATATTATTATTACAACAATATTATAGGTAAGTATACTTTTTCAATACAACTCAACATTTTTAGTTTGATAGCATATCTAAATAAATAACATATTTAAATCGTTTGAAAATGAATGGTTTAATAATAATTATAAACATTACCAAATAAACCTAAAACTACCTCTCACCCAAAACGCATATGCTACGCCTTTTCCATTCCATCGTGTTAGATACGTCACAAATAAGTATCTCAATTGATTTGTATTTACATAAGTTGAAATATAGGACCGTCAATTGACTGACCGTTGGATAGCGCCATCTTTAATGTTTCATTCGGATTGTCAAACTAACTTCCGTTGAGAGCTAATAAAATGGCTTCCTGGGCCAAGCAACGGGCAGTCAATCTACGATCCTGAAAGTGTCAAGAAGTGAAAATTATAAGTGTAGTGAAGGAAAGCAAAAACTGTAAGTTGAAATATAATAATTTAATAAATTCGTTTAGGGTTCATTATTGTACTTTGTTTCCTCTAATGATAATTATTTTATGTATTATTTATTGTACTTTGTTTCCTCTAATGATAATTGAATTGCTTTGGGTTATATGGTATTACGGAATAATCCTTGCTATTTCAAGTGTGAAATAAAATTTTATAAATACCCTTTTGTTTAAATTTCTGTATCCTGTAGTACCTAAAGACATCTTTAAAGAACTACTCTTGTGGTTATTTAACAATCGTGGTTAAAAATCCTCACTAGAGAAAATTGTAACTTTATAAATATTTCAAAAGGTTAAGCAAAGCAGTGTAGCGTCAAATGCCCTGAGCAGCGAAGCTAGACACATGCACTCTGCACCCCTTCACAGACAGTCATAGCCATTAATACTACAGTAAAAGTCACATCCAGACTATGTAAAACTTTAAGTCGTTGGCAAACGAGAGGACAGAGAGAGAACTGGATGCGGGCACAAGCCACAGCTGGCAACCATCCGAGCGGACACAACTATACCTACATACTATACCGACCTAACGAAATAGAAAATACCATTATTCTTCTCTCAAGACAAGGAGGCGTTCAACCAATGTTATTTACAACCAGGTTTGTTTATTGCTTCTCTTGAATATTGTGAAATATTACCTTTACAGTACCATAAAGCTGAGTTCGAGAATCGCTCAAAAGATTTCTCACGTCGAAACAAATTTCAGTAGAAACTATTTGTTGAGAAGTAAGAAACAAGGATTTACGTTTGTAGATTGTCAGCGCAGCAAAGATCAGCAAAATTGAAACTACCAAAGTTACGAATCCAACCCTAAATAAGGAAAAGACGGAGCTCAAGATCCACAATAAACAAATACGTACCTGCGCTTAAATTCAAAATTTACCTTCATTTTGTCCAATTTCTTTAAGGAAAGTCGCAAAAATTATATTATTTAATAGTCAATATTCAAACCTTACCTAGTTATTGGTAATATTGAAAAAAAAGGAATCCTTGTTGATTTAATATATATAACTAGCTGCGCCCCGCGGTTTCACCCGCGTTTGCCCCGATCCCGTGGGAATATTTTTTCTCGCCTTTTAAACCTTCCCTAGACCTCCACGAACATTTCAAGACTAAGATAAGATAAATCCGTTCAGCCGTTCTCGAGTTTTAGTGAGACTAACGAACAGCAATTCATTTTTATATATAAGATAGAAGATATACGGGTTGTTTTTTTTACGATGGCCTTAAGGGCTATATTCTAAACTATAAGAGATAGCGAAAAATTCTGAAAAGAGTTGCGTACCCTATTTTGACTAAAACAAAAACATTTCATTCATTTCTTGAAAAAGTCATTACCCTAGCCGGGTATCGAAACTGTTGATTTTGTAAAAAAATAATCATCGTATATCTTTATACCAATAGATAGTATTGCTGATATAGATCAATTCTGACAAACAAACATACTATGGCAAATGAAATGAAATAGCTCCTAGGGTAATCACTCTATCAAAAATCTTATGATGCAGTTTTGATTTAAGTTAAAATCGGACACGCAACTCCTGTCAGCATTTTTTGATATCTCTTATAGTTTAAGCTATAGCCCTGAAACCCACGTAAAAACTCATCCTGTATATCTATTGATTATTGCTAGATCACACAAAAACTACTGAATTGACTTTGATAAAAAAAATTATATGCTACGATATTCTCATGAGACCAGAACTAAATGAAGGTGAAACTGTCGGGCACAGCTAGCTTGGTAATAAACTTAGGTCACACACAGTGCTCACACAAAACCACATAGTCTAAACTCTGGAAACGTGATGCTTACAATGTTGACAAAAGCGAAGAAGAACCTTTCAAAATTTTCCACATAACATTTATAGTAATTCTAAAAATCTTAAACTCAATATTTCATAATCATTTTTGGACATAGATAACCTAAAAGCCGATCCAATCAAAAACTACCAACATTATTGTATTAGTATTGCTGTTCCGACATTATTGACTAGCCAAACTCAATTTGATGGCTGAGTAGCGATCAGCTTTTGACTATCGGGTAAAAGGTAAGCCAGGCACCACGCGTCACTACTCTAGGTAGATAGAAAAACTTCGGGATTCTCTTTGTTTCAAGTATTTCAATTGAATCGTAGTATTTCTACTGGTATTATCCGGAAAAAAAGGGTTTGTTCTTTTAGTTTTGTTTGAAAAAATACTATGAACTTACTTCGAGACATAATACTCAGAACACGCTTATCTCCAGAGATTAGCGTATTCTGAGTACTGAGTAGTCGATTAATTTCGTTGTCCAAGTTTAAATAGGTACTTAAATAAACATGCCTTTATTATCAGACTCATGGACCTATAAAAAAATAATTACAAAATAGTAACAAATATACCTAAAACTAATAAGTACAAACAACCTCCTAAAAAGGAACTCTTATAAGATCACTTTCTTGTCCGTCTGTCTGTCTGTCTGTTTTTGAAGTCGGATAATAAAATAGATAAGACAACTTACCTACGACATCAAGATTTATTTTCGTTCTGGTGAACCGTCAGCCAATAGGCAAAGATCTAACTTTGAACGTCACTGCTTACTGCCCCGAGGATACTTAAATGAAAATATACTTATTAACTTTATTACCTAATAATATCTATGGAAATATTTCAATTTAATTTTCTGTGGTACGCAACGATAATAAAGTGAAGTAGGTAACGAACATGAATCCAATTTATTTGGTGCGCAAAATGAATAAGAATTTGTAAGTGAGATATATCATGTTCTGGCTCATTTTACCGATCCGCGCCAATCTTGGGGCATTGGCATTCAAATTGATGGTAAGGGTACGTTTCACCATTAGAGGCGACTTATTAATTCTCCTTTCGACAGGCCGACCGAGGAGGCCATAAATTCACCTCAACCAAAGGGATGACCAATTTCAGAACATTTACGAGCCACAAATTACGCGACCGCTGAAATATACTTGGCCGGGGATGGTAAGAACGGACGATGGGCCAAGCGAGAGAAGAAAAAGCCCAAATGTTAATTTAATGTTGAGAGCCACAGAAAATTGCTTCAGTCCCCTAGATGAGAGATATATTGAACCGTGCCCGCGAAAAGGTTCTGATACTAATTTTATGCAGGGTAAATGAGCCGAGGGCAGGTCCAAGAATCGATATTCATTTAGTGAACCGTACCGTTAATTTTTCCCCAACATCATGAATATTACTCACCTACTTATCGCCTGTTATAAAATCCTTGAAATATTAGAAAATGTATATTCTTTCTTACAAGTAACTTTGCAGTGAAACATTTTTGAATATAAGCAAGTTTCCGAATAGTTTTTAGGTATTTTACTTTTGTGTTAGTTCTTTAGGTAGAGTTAGTGATGAAAAATACTATTGCCATAATACATAATGCGAACGCTCATGTAAGATTTATGGAAATATGAAAAAGAAAACAAAACATTCAGCAAGTTTATGCTTTAATGGTTGTTTTATTTGTTGACGTCGATATATATCTAAGGCAGTCGGGTAACGTTGTGCTAGCTAACTGTTTTATCACTTTATTGCATGAGATGGCATAAACTCGTGAAGGCGATAGTCATAAAAATTTACTGTTGGGCAAATAGAGGAATGTTTCATGTGATAACTTTACTTACTTCATTCCTATAGAGCTTTACATAGGTATTTAAGAACCTATCTATATTATTCTAAAATGTTTTTAATTATATTTATTTTGAAATAATTAAAACTAGAGCTGGTAAGTGCGAATATTTTTCAGGCACGAATTCAGAAATGAAACAACGTGTTAAAGCCGTAAGTGAAGTCAATTGCCAAATTACCGTTCTCGCCTATACCTAGCTTAAAATCCAAATTTAATCCAATTTTAGGCAAAAATAAGTCATTAACCTAAAACGATAAGCAACTTTTGTCTTAAAATTATACGAAAGTGTCCGAATAAATTGGACAAAAACAACAACACCTTTTAAGTGTACATCCACTATAGATAAGTAGCTATAGTAAATGATAGTATGTATACTTAGGTACCTAACATCAGATACATTAAAGTTTCAGAGAGCTCTAAGATCGTTGTCATGGTTGCCCGCATCTGAATTTGGATCTAATTAGCTCTAAGTAAGCGGATCAGTGTTTGTGTATCAAACAATGCTGTTGGTAGGTTTAAGTTTTAGTGTAATTGTTCCTAAAATTGTATAAACGTAGGGACATTATATTTTCCTACATATTTATAAGCTTTGAAATACAAGTCAATCGCGTTGTAAAATCGTGCGTTAGAAATCTCACCCTCCTGCATTTAAAGTAATTTACTTAAATAACAATGACACCCACCTGCTTCTATTACAAGACACCTCATTAGTAAAATAGGTACATAGGGTGAAATAGGTTCATTATTTTTTATATACCATTGCATATGCGTTGAGTTTTATATTTACTTTTAACATAGTGAGAATCTGTAAAAACGATAAAATAGGTAGATGATGTAACATTAAGCTTAGAGGTGGTTTATGCTAAGAAACAAAATCGTAGGTGCCTACTTATGTGGACTTTCGTGACACAGGCTATATGGCATGTGAAATTCTTAGATGATAATATCTTTTGAATGTTTCAGCCTTGAAAGTAGGACAAATGCCCTACACATACTTCCTATACCTAGTTTAACAGTGCATAAAAATGAACCTTACCTTTTCAAGTAGGCACCAAGATAAAAACCTAAGGAAATAATAATTCACATTAATGATATGCAACCTAATGAAAATTTTAAATTGTTGTGCCTCACCGTATACGTATTCAATAAGTACAACCAGTGTCATGCACTTTGTATTTGTACCTCTGTAAAATTAAAAAAAAATTTAACACTCTTTGAAATCAATGACATAAACATAGTAAAAAATATCAAATAAATTCTCTAAATAATTGGATGATACAAACTGTATAATATTTCACAGGTAAAATTTACCTGTGAAATTTCCTCATATGGCTTGAATTTTAGCAAAATCCTTTGTTTAAAAGCTATTTGCGTTGACGACCCAGTTGGCACAATGGTGCCGGACTGCCAAACACAGGGTTGCGGGTTCGATTCCCGCCTCAGACATGTATTTATGCAGTATATATTTGTCTGTGGTGTGATTGTTTCAATGTATTATATGTATATATTTACAAAAGAAAAGTGTATAAGTAGTATATCCGTTGTCTAGCACCCATAACACAAGTCTAGTTACTTAGCTTGGGGCTAGATGGCGATGTGTGGAATATCCTGCAATATTTATTTATAACTATGAGTCAATAAGTTAGGACTTTAAATTTTACATTTAAATCAGGGTTCCAAACTGCAAAGAGTTAAAATAAAAATAACTGCATTACTTTGTGTTGGACTACTAAATTAGAAAGTATAATTAATTTAGTTTGCTTGCAGTTTGCACACTCATACGGTAAAAACTATTCAGATTTTCAGTTTAGTGCCGCGGGGCGTAGTCAGTGAACCTGCTAGCGAGGGATTAGATAATTTTATCACCCATCGCATTAACTTAAATAATGAAGCAAATGTTACAAATAAAATTGTTTTTCAGTAATAATTTATAGTCATTAGTTTGAGTTTAATATCAACCGCTGAAATTAAACTATACGTGTCAATCGTAGGTGTCTACCGAATAGACGAAATACTTTATTGAAACAAATTAAAATAATAAATAAGTATAAATAATTTAAAACGTGCCTTCGTCAAAGACGTCAAATTTTGAGGTTTGGTCCTTTTTAATTAACAACGTCATTGGTTTTAATCGTAGGTGTCTACCGAATAGACGAAATTACCTTTTATTGAAAAAAATTGAAGTAATAAATAAGTATAAATCATTTAAAACGTGCTTTCGTCAAAGACGTCAAATTTTGTGGTTTGGTCCTTTTTAATTAACAAAGTCATTGGTTTTAATCGTAGGTGTCTACCGAAATGACGAAATTACCTTTTATTGAAACAAATTAAAGTAATAAATAAGTATAAATAATTTAAAACGTGCCTTCGTCAAAGACGTCAAATTTTGTGGTTTGGTCATTTTTAATTAACAACGCCCATTGTTCTCAAAAGTTCTGTGCAAATCACGTGCAAAAAATCGTGACTGTAGGCTCTTAATACAACTGATTAAGTATTTAATAACTCTGCGTTTAATACTTGATATTCTTTATTGCCTTCATGATCACATGAAAGCACACATGATCATTGATCACATGCATGTGTGCCTTAACCCATCACGCCGTGTTAGTAGTGGAACTTTTATGAAAGTAATCAAGCATATCGAGGGCTGTTTATACCGAATTTATATCACATTCAGTAATCGGGACAACATATAATGACATCATAAAACTTCATTCTGTATCCCTGATTTACGATTCTCTTTGTCTCTGTCTGTGTACTAACAGAATATGTAAGAGCACTGTAAAAGGGTTTCTGTGGGCGTTCATTGTTCACTACCGTGCTATTTTAAGAAAATGTATACCGATGTTTTAAAAATTAAGATTTTTATGTCTAAACTAGCTTAAAATTGCAATCTTTAACATTAGAATTAGTTGAAAGAAACCTTATCGTAAATAAGACAGTCTCGGGCAACATCAAGGTATAAATATTAAGGTGAAAAGTTACCGGCACTCTCTCCATACAAACGTAGTCGACTGTTTCCTCCCTGGATAATGACACTAGCACAAATATTGTTGTGCCATAAAGCCTATAACTGACATGACTATGCCCCTATGTTTTGGTTTTTTTTTTTCATTTTATAGTTATCATAGAAATTAAGATTTAAAAACAAATATAAAAAAAAACAAAACATAGGGGCATGGCCATGGCAGTTATAAGTTTTATGCAACAAAAATATTTTGTATATTTAAAAAATACTAGTGTCATTATCCGGGGAGAAAACACTCGACTACGTTTGTATGGAGAGAGCGCCGGTACCCTTTCCTCTTAAGGTGGGTTTCTACGCCAACGACCTTGCTACACAGGCTACTAAATAGTTACTACCGGCACCGGTCGCCTTCGTTGGTGAAAATTGTTGATTGTTACGAATGTGTTTTGGTTCTCTCAAAAGTGACTTAGAGCCAAAAATTCCCTATAGTTTTGAAGCTATCCTAAAATTAAGAATTAAAACTAGTAGAACTTTGAAATGACAAGGAATTTTCGTCTCAAATTACCCCAAAATATCGGTAAAGATTTCACCTGCAATTCCATCTTAGCACCTTTGAGAAAAACAAAACACATTCGTAATAATCAACTAACGAAGGCGATCGGTGCCGGTAGTAACTATTTAGTAACCTGTGTAGCAAGGTCATTGGCGTAGGAATCCACCTTAATACAAACAAAAACTAAAACATTTTATACTTAAATGTACGCTGACGATAAATTTATCTCTTTGTTCATTAAAACGTATCTCTGCTACGTACCTACCTATGGTACAAAATAATGTACATCTAAAACATGTACGTACACAAATGGTATGGCGCTCACGATATACGATTATCTCCCTTGTATATTTCCCACGTGTCTGAATGCACTCGGTGGAAAATTAAAAAGCACAGAGTAGAGAAAGCTTTTACCAAAAA